>JAECXX010000004.1:7874375-9297500 GCA_018153305.1 Drosophila kurseongensis | reverse complement strand
CATTCTCGGTGACCAGGATCCGTATCTGAACGATATGTGGCTGTGCCAGTATCCGTATCCGTCCGGCTTCATCTCGACGGGTTCCAGCTGCCGTCCTGCGTAGTGAACATTTGCGTTTTTGCGGCTGCGGCGGGCATAAAATTTCCTATGCATTCGACCACATTGAAATTTTCTCGTAATATTTGATTTGATTTTTAAACAAAACGCTGCCGCATGCCTAGTTAGAGTGAGATAGTGGCACTGTCAAGTGACGAGCGTTGGTCAGGCTGACATATTGACAAGGGGATTGGGGGTGTGCATTCCGCTTTTATTAGCATGCCAGTGTAGCAACAACAAATCAGACAACGCAGCTAATTTACATGAGCGTTCAAGCAGGGGGTAATGGGAGTTGGGGGATTGGACTGACAGGAGCTGATACTCGTATCTCACATCCCGACAGCCTGCGGCTTCTGTCTGCGGCTTCTTTCTGCGGCGTGGTCATGGATATGGACCTGGATCTAGGACTGGACTAAAACTGGAACTGAATCTGTCCCTGGCCTCGTTGCCAAATCGTCGAACAGCATTTTAAGTGCCCAAAAAGTTTAAACCGCTTTCGACTTGCATTCATTTTCATTTAATTACTTTGACGTAAATTTCGAAACTTTATTATCGATGCGGGAGGAGTACAAGTTTGTGTTAACCCTCTGTCTGCCATTTACTAAATTAACTTACAAATTTTGCTTTATGTTTTCTTTTTGAATACTACAAATAATTGTTTGAGACAATGGTGGCCAAAAAAGGAATAACCTATACAAATAATAGAATATTTAGACCCAACTTACTTAAATATAAATATATATATTTTAAACTTGAGCAATATTAACATACACAAATTCGCGGAACTTACTAGTTAGCTTCTCTGTTGTAAAAATGGGTTAAGGCGCTTAAAATATTAAATTTACAAGCAAAGATCTTAAAAGAGCAGGCAAGTCAAGGTGGGAATAATTTACAGCGAAAAGTTTTGCGAGCACATAATTTTACCAAAAAAAAAACTTACTGAGTACAAAAAAGATCATTAAATAAAAATGACAACACTTGAAAAATGACTCGTCAAAGTCGGGTGTTTCACCAGCTTGCATTATCTAATAGAAAGACAAGCTATTTTCACAATATTTTCTATATTATTTAGCTAGGAAATAAACAATATCCCCGACATGCATTTGATAATTTTCTAGAAATGTTAGATTCGTCTGATATATGAACATATGTACTTACGTACATACATATGTACATTTGCTGTCTGCAATGTCAAGCTCATATATTTTCTTATCAGGGTTTTTAAGGGAACGCAAAGAATTTAATGAAGAAAGAGTGGTATATAGCTCAGAAAGCATAATCAGCATCTCCATTAAGAGCTGAGAGAATAAAAGAGAGAGTGATTGGGGAGAGAGTGCGATCGCCGAAACCATGACAAAGAAATGCCCCACCAGAAACGCGATAAGAACAAAGCCTATACATATGTACATACATACATGTCATAGGGAGTTTACACATGTCCGATATGGATCTAAGCATACATATATGTATGTATGTTCACATGTATATATGCAAATTTGAACACCGGGAGATAGTGCGCGACGATAACAGGGCTGATTCCTATCTAAACTGTAACAGGTGCCCAGCAGACTCGAGAACCGCGATTCCCGTTGGGTCCCGAGATAAAATTGATTGATAAGGGGGGAGGGTATTGGGTTATGGAGGGTGGGGGGTGGGGGGGTGCTGAATAGGGGTCGGCAAGAACACAAAGCTCAAAAAAAGAGAGCTTCACACAGGAAAGCTTCAGCACACTTATTGTTATTGTTTTCGCTCTCTTTGCGGCTTGAGTTTCAATTTAGTCAATTTACCGTTACCGTTACAGTTGCACTTGATGAGCGCCGTCGAACAAACAGCCGAAGCGGACCCGTGGAGCAGCCGGAGCGGGAGCCGCAGTCGAAGCCGCAGCCGAGCCACATCAATCGGCTCATCCTGGCTGCACGACGAACTTGTAAGTTTGGGGCCTCAGTTGTGGCTGGACCGCCAGCCGCGATCGGTCTCTCTGTCCCGTTAAATGTGCTCTCTCCCGAAACCGTAACTTTCTCTCCCCACCCACGCAATGAGTTTTTGCTGTGAATGAGAGCCCCGTCAACTGTTTTTGTAACTGTTACTTTCCACTCTCTCCCTCACCGTGCGTTCTTTGTCCGTCATGTATCGAAATAATGCGGAGAGCTCTTTCTGTTTCATCAATCGCCTGAACGGGAATGCCAATGATGAACTGCAGCAACCGGGAGAGCACGAGCCCACTTCCGCTCTTTTGGACTACTGCAAACGGAAGGTGGGTGTGGGTGTGGTGCGATGACCGCTCATTGATTACTTAACACCACCCGAATCGTGGGAACTGACCAACGTCTCGCAAAACAGTTCCTCCGTCCATATGTGGCCATCCTGACGCTGGTGGGCCTCAACCCCATCTCCACGGATATGAGCAACGTCCGGGCCTGCTGCAGCTACGTCCAGGCGCTGATGGTGCTATTCGTCCTACTGGTCGGATACCTGTTGCGGTACATATGCGGCTATAGGTGAGTTTTTGGGACCACTACTAAGTACTATGATACACTGAGACACAACATTGCATATCAATTCTATCCAAAATTATTCATTCCCAAGTCATTTACAAGTGGTAAATATTTAAATCATTACAAAGAAAGTGAACCACTCAAAGAGAAAACCATTGCAACCAGTTTATCGCACCATGTAAGCAAACGACATTTAAACGCGATCATGTGCATACGTTTTCTTATCAATTGTTTTACAAAAACGAAAAAACCTTACCAGCTTTTAAACAAAAACAGTACTAAGCCACAACTCAACTATTCATAACAACTATAAAAATAAACAAATATTACGATTTTGAGAAACGGATTGTATAACACAACAATAAAACAAATGTAAAGCCTTTAACGTAAACATCTCAAGAAATGTTGATTGTTATAATCCTTTTAACATGTTTTTTTATATGATATTATTTTCATTCATAATTATACAAAAACAAATAAAATTTATTTATCAATTTATCATTATTTCACATATAATATAATTTTTATAATAAAATTATTATTATAATTACTAATAATTTGAACTATATTCTTTGTTTTAATTAGTCATCAAAATAAATTGATAATATTAAAGCAAAAGCGAAAAATTTTATATTCATTCTAAACCATTTCTATTGCAGAGGCGATCGTGGCTTCACTAGCTACCGAGATATTCGGCCCATCACCAACGGAACAGATGGCGGAGCAGTTACTCCCAACACCATAGGAGAACTACTCTTTGGGTTCATAGTGCCCAGTGGCTTCAACCTAATGGCTTTCGTATCCGCAGTGCTAGTGTGCAAGGTTATCGACCACGAGCAGCTGCAAAACCTCATCGAAAGGGTGTTCCTGATGTCCGCCAAACCGAAAAGACTCTGCCGGATGTTATGGCTCTTTCTGGGGGTGGCACTGGCCCTTCTGATTTTGCTCTTTGGCTACGCCTGTTGTGTGGTAATAATGCAGCCCACCCAGATCGTGAAGGTGTCTTGGCTGGCAAAAGCCCTAAGCGACTGGGAGACTTGGCTGCGTGTGGGCCTGCTAGTGACCATACTTCTTCAAGATCTCGTGGAGATCATCATACTGAGCAACTACTATATCGAGTGTTATTTGCTGAGGATGCATCTAGAAACGTTATCGCACAAGCTACTTATGCACTCCATCGACTCGCTAGATTGGATGAGGGAAGTGCTTGAGTTCCGCAAGCTGCTGGAGCGGCTTAATCAGCACGTGTCTATCCCGGTGTGCTTCCTAATTGTAATGAATCTGGCATACGCCTTCGCGGGACTGGTGTACCTCTTCAAGGACTTTGATTTCCACTACTGCGCGCTAAAGCTCGTCCTACTTAACATTGCCAATGTGATGTTGTGGCTGTTTCTGGGACTGCTGCCCTTTTTCGTGGCCTCATCAGTGACTCGTGTGTGCCAAAATGCCCAGGCGAATGGTCATCAGATACGAGTTCGACCTTTCGTATACCACAATACCTCGGCGGAGGATCTCAACTCCACGCTATTGTTCGCCGCCTCGCTGGACATGTCCGCCAAACTCTTCCGAATGCCCATCCAGCCGAACTACCTGTGCTTTGCCATCCTCGTAGTGGTCATTGTGATCCTCACGCTGGGCATGTGCCTGAATCTCAACGCCCTGGGCAAAATATAACCAAGTACAAGTACGCATTTGAATATAATAATAAACACTTATAGTATTTGTCTAGCTTACAACTTTGCGACCTGACTGACCGGCTGCTACGCAATTTATTTACAATTTATGGCTTCCGTCTACGAATTAGCTACTTATTGGTACTCTAAAGTTTAGTCTCATTTCCGGTCTCGATTTCTCTGCCTTCGAGTATGCACTTTGGTTTCAGATCGTATGCGCCTCCTCCACACAAGTCCTTATTCCTTGCTGCAATTCTGCTCCCGTCACCACCCCAGCCACGGCGGATGGTTGATCTTGGAGGGCGGGATGAAGGTAAGGTTAACGGGTATGTTAATTAGGGCGTGCACCCTTTTCAATCTGTGCAGCGTCGACCGAATGATGACTCCGTTCTTCCCGAGCAGAAAGCCGGCCGGTATATTAGCGTCCCGTTGGGAGTTGTCATGTATCATCTCGATGTAGTGCTCAAACTCTGGCGAGCTGGGATTGTATTCAGTAATGATTGCGGCCAATGCACCCGCTGCTTCCGCCTGTAGTGTCTTTGTAACAAAGGAGCAATCCCTGTTAAGTAATAGTCAGTTAGAAATAATCAAACAGAAACCTGTAGGTATAAATATTAACATTGCCTTCATCCAAACAGCTGTAAATGGTTATATAAAAAGCAGTAAATATCTCAGTACTTGGCTAAGGCACAAATTATAATTAAAATCGTGATAAAAATCCCACTCGAAAACAAAATATTTAATTTATTATGTTAATATTATTTAAAAACTTTTTAATCTCCTGGCTACCTTAAAAAACTATATATTTCAAATTAAGATCTTCATGGTTAATTTTTGAATGATTCAAGACAAAATTTGTCCACGGTTTAGCTACAACCGTTAATTCTTGTTAATGGTAGCTTCATTCCAGGTCAAATGTTATCTGAACATTTTAAATCAACCACTGTCTACAAGATAAATATGTATGAGTTACATACACTTTTTCGGAAAACAGATATACAACTTTATAAAAGCGATCTCAATAAGAGGTTAAAATAAACCAAAGAATCTTTAGATACTTTGATGGACACCTGCGAGGCACGTTACTAGATGGTTTGACTCCTTATGATAAGCACTATAAAGACGGAACTCTACGGAAAACGGATTGATAGATTGACAGTTTAGGTAAAAAGCTTTCTTGGCATAAGTAGGGTAAAAAGTGCTGATAATAAGTACCTAGGTATGCACGGGGCACCATCTCCTAGACTCTTGCCATCACCGAAGATAAGCCCTATAAAGTTCTAGCTATTCCAGCGGCTCTTACCCTCGATCGATGAGTGCGACGCCCCCATTGATGTCCCGTGCATTCCGAATCTCCTGGCAGGCGCCCGGCGGATCTGTGAGTACCAGCGGCACGCCCTCTAGCCGCTCCGAGAAGGCGGATCCGAAGTCCTTGGCTGGACGTAGCCGGTACGTGTATTCCAAGTCCGAGGGCGACAGGATTTCAAAAAACACGTCACCCGCTATTATGTCCTGCGTTGTGATCGGTATCGATATCGTGGTGCTGGCTCGGATGAAGCGGCTCAGTGTGGCGGCAAGCACTAACCAAACGATTAGCATTTTGGCCACGCACGCATAACTAATGTAAATTTTTGTTGCAAAAAAAAACAAACTAATATCTTACGGCGCTAGTGATGGACCGTCCGTCGAAGGTCCCGCTCTGGCGATGCTATCGGCCGAGGCGAAACTATCCAAGGTACCGAATACTGCTCAGCAGTGAGAAAACTTTAAAAATATGTTTAATTTTTTACAAAAGTCTTGACTTTAACGCTTTGATTAATTATATTTTAACATTTTTATACATTAGTATTCAGGTTTTTAGGGAATACCCTTGTTACATAAACCGATTATTTGTCCTGTTGTTAGCTAATTGCCTGGTAAATTTAACTTGTTTTAAGAAGGTATTTAAGGCATTTAACTTTTAGTTAAGTATCTAAATATTAAACTGCCTTAAGAAAAACATTTTTTTTTATGTACTAACAATTAACACATATTGAAGAAATCGATAATTTGTCTTATTACAATAGCTCTCTATTTTTTGAATAATGTATTATTTGGTTTCAATTTGTTTAAAGCTAGTATGGACATGACTAATAAATAAAAGGGGCTTTCATTATCAACTTTTTAATATCCGGCATTTTTTAAGCGCACCCCTAACGTGTCAATCGGTAATCGATGCCTGTAATTTGCGAATTTCGACGAGTTGTCACTTTCAATAATAGAATCTGAATTTAAAAGTATAAGCTATTACAAAAATCACTTAAGTTTTTACACAAACTTATTTCGATAACCTTACGGCTAGAGGTATCTCTAACGCCTGAACCGATAAGAATTTTGCCATCACCACGGGCACACTGGTTACGCATGGGCAAAAAACATAAAATTGTGTCGAACCAAATTGGGTTATGTAGTGACCGCCAGGTGTCGAACATCATCTTGTGCTGGTAGAAGCAAAATGTTTGAATGGAAAATGAAAATTTGAATTCTGTTAAATGCAGCAGGCCCAGTAGGAGTAGTAAGACCACGACATAGTTATACCCC
This sequence comes from Drosophila kurseongensis, assembly GCA_018153305.1. Taxonomy (NCBI): domain Eukaryota; kingdom Metazoa; phylum Arthropoda; class Insecta; order Diptera; family Drosophilidae; genus Drosophila; species Drosophila kurseongensis. Next base: position 9,290,656 of record JAECXX010000004.1, on the reverse strand, counting down.
CTCAGTCTGTTATTTCGACACAGAATCGACGAACCCCGAACCAATGTGCACCGCGTGGAGGGCCAGTGTTGCATTTAAACGCAACCGAAGCAACTCTGACGAGTAGTCGATACCTGACCGATTTAGTACTCGCTCGCTCAGCGGCAGCCATTTTAACTTTTGGCGTCGAAAATACGGCGAGGAAATCTGAGGAAGCCGGAGATCCTGTTCGTCTGTGTGGTTTTTTCGCATCCAGCGCAAGCAGTGTGTAGTGCTCGAGGGCCCGTGGAACCAGTGAGTGTGCGAGGAAGTTGAGAAGTTAAGAAGAAACCGATCCGGAATCTAACCAAAAGCGAAGATGTCGATGTCTGCCACGTGCTACAAGTGCAACCGGCCGGGCCACTTTGCCCGGGACTGCAGTCTCGGAGGCGGCGGCGGGCCGGGCGGCGTTGGAGGTGGTGGTGGCGGCGGGGGCGGCGGCGGCGGCGGCGGTATGCGCGGCAGCGATGGCGGCGGCATGCGTCGCAACCGCGAGAAGTGCTACAAATGCAACCAGTTCGGGCACTTCGCACGTGCCTGCCCCGAGGAGGCCGAGCGCTGCTACCGCTGCAACGGCATCGGGCACATCTCGAAGGACTGCACCCAGGCGGACAATCCGACCTGTTATCGGTGCAACAAGACCGGACACTGGGTGCGCAACTGCCCGGAGGCCGTCAACGAGCGCGGGCCGGCCAATGTGTCGTGCTACAAGTGCAACCGCACCGGACACATCTCCAAGAACTGCCCGGAGACCTCGAAGACTTGCTACGGCTGCGGCAAGAGCGGACATCTGAGGCGCGAGTGCGACGAGAAGGGCGGACGGAACTAGGCCGTGGCACCACCTCACAAATGTAATCATCGAAGGAGGAATGAGTAATATTTCAACACACGAAGAACAACCCGAAGAAGAAGATAAAGAAAAAACATAAAAAACGAAAAATCAATTTGCTACAACATTCACAAAAGCCAGCCAACAGCAACAACAACAAGAAGCGATAGCAGCACCCAAGTCATGATCAACCCCTCCAAAACACATCCCCCCATTAACACATGCAGATACTATAATCTAATCCAGAAAATTATCCAGTAAACCATCTCTGATTCCAAAAGCCGAGCCTGCAGCGCGGTGCCAACGTCCCGAGAACTGAGAGAAGAGAAGAAGAATAGCTTTCCGGGGAGGAAAGCCAGAAGAATCAGTGGCCAAGAAGGAAGAAAGGCTCTTCGAGCTGTGGTACGAAGAACAAGAAGACGATAGCCAACGGCAGCTGTGCAGCCGAGAGAGCAGATGACGCCGACGAAGAGGAAGAGGATGAAGATGAAGATGAGGAAGACACGACGACCCAATTTGTAAGATGAGACTAAACCGCAACAGCAACAAGAGAATTCACCAAGCAAACCACTTTACTATAATTATACCTATATGATTATGCTGCAAAAAGTGTTTGAATTTACTAATTACATTATAACGAATGGAATGAAACTATATAAGATTATATAAAGAAAAAAATACCTTAAAATACTATATAAATGAGCCTAGTAGGAGTTCCACAGCCAGAATCAACCGAAAGAAAAAGCGTAAATAAAAATGATTAAAAACCAATGAAAAAGCAAAGAAGCAGAGGCGGCGAGAAGATGTTACCACTCGACTCCATCCAGCTGCTGCCGGCGAGCCTTGGGAATTCTACAGGATGTACGACTGTCTACCCATTATCCCACCACCACCCACCCACCCCACATCCATCCATACTATACCACACACCCATTATCCAAGACGCCCGGCAAGATCTCTCGAGCGGGGTAGCTAGCTATGTAGCGCATTGCTGTGGAGCCAAAGGGGGCAGCAAACAAGAACAGAGAAGCAGACAAAGAACAAGAAGAGAACATCAACAATGGTAGACATACGATACGACGACTATGAAAACGGAACGCAACGCTGGAGAGGATGAGCTAAGCGGTTAAAGCAGAAGAAGAACAAGCAGCACTCAGAACTCAGTGGGAAAGAAGAAGACAACAGCACACACACCTTCAGTTCAGTTGGACGGGACACAAAAGATGCGAAACCTACGTACGATGAAGAAAATGAAAATTCAAATATCACTGTGATTGTTTTTTAATTGTAAATTAAAATGCTGGAGCTGCTGATTTGAGACAAAAAAAATAATCCTATGCCGTGTGTATTTTGTATGAGGGAGAGGGTGTACTAGTTCCGCCAAGATTTTAACCAAAAAGTACATACATAATAACATAATCTGTTCCCCCGCTTGCCGCATTTAACAAAATGTGTGTGCATAAAATCAGTGGGGCCCATTAAAAGCAATATTAATACATCGTTTAATTAAATTCACTCAAGGAGTTACCCCCTGCTTTTATTTTAGTAGATCCGCCCCTGACCAGGAGAGAGCGATCCATCTTTCTCCCTCCCTCTTCCAAACAGTTTACCGGCAATTGCAGCTGCGAACACATGGCGCAGGCAGCTGATGGGGCTCTCTCTCTCTCTCTGCCCGCAAAATCTGCCATTGTCTTCCCTGCTTGTGTGTATGTGTATGCCGCTTTCTTTGCGCTCCTGCCCTGTGTGCAATTCACATACATACACACGCGGTAAGTGAAAACATACATACATGTATATCGCCGCAAAGTACAGTCGCCGCTAATGGTGAAAACTGGCTGTGCGAAATAAGGCAGAGAGAGCAAGAGACAGAGAGAGAAGGCGGGTTGGGGTGGCAACTTACAAACTCCGCCGGTTGCACTTGGCAACAAGTCGACAATCGACTCCAATTGAGGGTCAAGGTCAGCGCTCGCGCATCAGCTGCTGCGCGCATGTGTGACGTCGAAGGCGGAGGCTTCGCGAAAGCTGCTCTCCAAGTTTCTGTTTCTGGAGCTGCAAGAGCAGATCGCGAAGTGGTTTCGGCGGTTCGCAAGCCGGTTTGTCCTCTTTTTCGCGGTTCACTATATTTTATTGCGGTCCGATCGCGGGCTTTATAAAATAATCGCTGCATTTACTTAGGCCTACGAGGGGAGTTGCACATGTTCTGAAAACGACTGCCAACTGTGGTCGCATTTAGCAGGGAAAAACTCAGACCTCCACTAGTCAATTTTATAGTTACTACTTATAAGTACCCAAAGTATTTTATGTTAGAGCTTAACTAAAAATTTGAATCTTATAAATAAAACAAAATTTAATTTATATTTTCATACATTTGTAAGTTTTAAGTACTAAATTAAAGATAGCTGATATTTTTAACCAAAAGATAGTTTGGAAACAAATTAAATTAATAACCAGAAAAAAATACAAATATTATTTAGGGTTGGTTTTATAATATTATTGTAAGAAACAGTATATTTGTCAAACAGCTTTTCTCTAAAATTCAATACATTTGACAACTTTTGACATTTCTATTAAAAAATAAAAATCTTAACCAAAACTGCTTCTGGAAGGATTTTCTACAAAATTTCTATTTGTAAAAAAAATAAAATATAAATATGCCTAATAGTAAGGGTTCTGACTGCACGTGTCGCTTGGCCAAAGAGGTGTGCCTGCTAAAAGGTATCGATTAAAAAAAATAAGAATCCCCTGAGATCCATTTTCATGCAGACCGAATCCCTTAGCTGTTGTAAATGCCCAGAGCAAGACGCTCTCCAAGTTGGTCCGACAGTTAAAGGATGGATGCCGAAAGGATGAGGAGCCCAAAGAATCCACTCTGTGCGGCCTGAATCCTTGTCTGAAGTGCTTGCAGCCCGACATACTTTATCACCTGGGTCTTGACACGGAGACCACTGATTTCCCCAAGGTTTTCGGCGATGTGCGGGTAAGGCTGTACCATATTTCGAATCTACTTCTCTAAAAACTAAGACCCTTGGTTTTTGTCTATTATTATGACTAAATATATGATTTGGTAATTTTATAAATTTAGCCCTAAAACCAAGAGCTCAATAAATTTTTGCTAAAGTCATTTTATCATCAACGCGAAATATCATTTCGGTTTTAGGTATTTTTTAAAATATTTAAAAAATATTATTTTCTATAAATAGTTCGTTTGCATGGGAGGTACACCGGGGCGGATGGAGAATTTTGCCTACTACTTGATGCAGGAGATCGGCCTTAAGATAAATGCAGCAACCAAGCTACGGGACATGGCTGAGGGGGGCAGGCGATTCTCCATGTTCAAGGTGGGACCTGTGCTCTGCGCCAGCCATGGAATGGGCTGTCCCTCAATCTCCATCCTGCTGCACGAACTTATCAAGACAATGCATCACGCCAAGTGCCAGGATCCCGTCTTCATCCGGATTGGAACCTGCGGTGGCATTGGCGTCGATCCCGGAACCGTGGTCATCTCCTCCGAGGCGGTGGATGGTCGGCTCAATCCCGCTCACGAGATTCTGGTACAGGGCATCAGTGTCCAACATGCTAGCCAGCTGGACGAAGGTCTGGCTGAAGAAATCAAGTCGTGCCACGATCCCTGCACGGACAAATTTGAAGCCATCATCGGTCGGACGCTGTGCACCCAGGACTTCTACGAGGGTCAGGCTCGATTGGATGGTGCCTTTTGCGAATACACACCCGAAGCGAAAAAGACCTACATGGAGGAGCTGCAGAACCAGCAGGTCAAAAACATCGAAATGGAGAGCCTGGCCTTTGCCGCCCTCACCAGTCGGGCCAATATAAGGAGCGCAGTGGTCTGCGTGGCTATACTAAATCGCCTTAATGGAGATCAGGTGAGAGTCTAGATGTTTTGGATCAATGTAAAATACAATTAATCATTTGAAAATTGTATATTATATTTGTTCTTTTAAGATCTTGCAAAACTGTAATATAACTAATTTTTATCATCATTATTTAAACATTATTTTCTGCTTGGTAGGCTGAATAGATATTTTTCTGTTATGTGCTAACTTAACTTTTTATTACGAACTAAAACCCAATGTAGATTAAAACACCGCATGAGGTTTTGGCCAAATGGGAGAAGCGACCGCAGGTGCTAGTTGCTCGCTACATACGGAAAATTCTTTACTTCAACGAAAATGATTCCGACTCGGAGCCACTTGAAGAGGAGGAGTGTGAAGAAGCGCAAGAGAAGACTAGGGCTTCTCAAGGCGGTGCTGGAGACACCCAAAAGGCGCCCGAAGAGGAGGCTGAATAATAATCCTGGATTGAAAATAAACATCTCTACTCTATGTCGACTTGTGTAAACGAATAATCATAAAAATACCTAATCCTTATTAAATCTCTTTTTCCTCACGATGTCATTAATTTTTTACACTGGTTGTTCAGTTCAATGGTATAGATTCTTTTATTTAATGCTCAATTACAATATCAGGAATTTATGCTACACAATTGATAGGTTTCTTCTGGTTTCATTTTTGGTTAGTACGGCTTTTGGAGAACCTTTGGGCAGAGGCTAAGAGACTCGCTTAACGCTAAACTAGTCACGAAATGAGTACCGATAGCAGCCAGGTACGTACTGCACCTGGAGCTCTTATAGAATCACAAACAAAGTACACAATGCATATGCATATATAGCTAATATTATCATAATCTGTATCGACGTCCGTATTAAGTTACAATTTAAACTAAAACATGAGGTTCTGGTTCTATGGATTCTACTTCATGTCCATCAGTACCACCTAAATCAACGTCTTGTTGAAGGTGGATGGCCGAAGATCGATGCCCCACTACTTCTCCGACTTGTTGCGCGTTTTGGCCTGACCAGTGGCAGTTCCACCCGCCTGGGATCTGTCCGATTTCCGGCTGCTAGAGCGGGGCAAGGTGGTGCAACTAGCAGACATGAATTTGTCCTGCAATAAATAAAGAATGAAAAGCAAAATGTTAAAATTTAATTTTACTAAACACTGTCTAAACAACATGCTGCAAATCCTTAAATCTGGGGGTTAGTAACGCAACTGTACAAAGGGGATAATGCCATATTTGGGGCCATGAAAGTTAGAGGCGGAGCTGACGTCGCCCGGCGGTGAGCGAAACAGAACACTGGGATGATGAGAGCTTCGATAACGGACTTGCGGCTGGGCTTACTTCAAATCTGCGTCTCTCTGGCCGCCAGCTGCTCATCCTCCGGCCGCTGGCTGGGACTAGCTTTGTTACGCAGCACATTAGCTTTGATATGCTTGAACAGTTGGCCGATACCTGACTTGCGTTCCACGCTGCCGGTCGATGTCTGGCTAATGGTGTCCGGTTGGGGACTCAATGAGTGCCTCTTCGGTGGAAGGGGCGGAGGTGGAGCACGTCCCTTGCCATGGTTGGCCCTGGGCCGCAAGGAAGGCGATGGTGAGGCCGATGAGGAGGACTCTGGTTCCAGCTGGGCACGGAAACTATGCTTAATCTCCTCCAGGGTGGCCCGCATTTCTCGGGGCGACATTGGTCGTGGTCGTTCGGGTAGAAAAGGATCTGGTGCGGATGCAGAAGTGCTTAAGACCAACACAAAGGGGTCTATTAATGGTGATACAAATGGCTTGCATTGGGGAGGTGCAGGTGCATAAGTTTCAGCCGATTCAATCATACTCTGATTATGTGAATTATTCTTATGTACCTCCTCGAAGGAATCTTTATTTTGTTTGGCATACACTTCGTCCGAAAATATTTTCTTTGGTTCTTCAAATATTGCATCTTTAAACTCTTCCTCTGTTATAGAATTTTTCTTTGGATATCGGGAGGACAACTCTTCTTGCTTTCCTTCTTCAACCTCCACTTCATTTATGTCCTCTTCTATTAAAGGCAACGCCTCATAAAAGTCGTCTTCTTCTGCATCATCCGTCATCTCTTCCCTCACCACATTTTTCTCATCCTGAATTGGGATTCTTTCAAAACTCTCCACAATCTTTAGTTCTTGGGCTACTGGAATCGAGTTCTCCCCTCGCACACCTTGAAAGTATAGCTGGTTTTCTAAGTAGACTTCGTCCCTCATCTCTTCCAGGAACTGCTAGCCAACACCAATCTCTGAACGGATTAAGATAGGTGCAGATGGAAAAATACACATTATACATACCTCATTGCGTTTGGACTTGACCCGACCCTTGGAAGCATTCGTCATGGAGGAGGTGCGACTAAGACCGCTCACGGGTTCGGCACTTGAATAGCCGGAGCTGATGTCATCCTGACTGCGAATGTTGTAGCTGGAAGGGGTCGGAAACCAATAAATAAGATGAAAATATTAATATAAGTACCACGAAGTCTGACTCAAGATCGAGAGGAATGTCATATATCGCAGCCCTTTTAATAAAAAACTTGCTCACTGTAAAATATATGTTTCGAAATTCAGCTTATTTCCTTGACTTTGGAATATGTACATTAACATTTCTATAGAAAATAGAGCCCCAAATGAATCAGCGGTGTTTCTCATGTTTCAATGTGAAGAAAAATTGTGATTCAAGCAACTCAAAAACTGTACACAGATTGAGTCATATCCAAATTCGAGAAGATTTTATGTTGATATATTTATACATTTTTTTCATGGGAAGTATGGGAAAGGCGATGAAAAGTTAAAGAATTAGTTATCAAGGAAAAACAAGTTGGTAAGCCTCTAAAGAACTATTTTTAGTTTTTATACCCGTTCCTCGTAGAGTAAAAGGGTATATTGTATTTGTGCAAAAGTATGTAACAGGTAGAAGGAAGCGTTTCCGACCCTATAAAGTATATATATTCTTGTTCAGGATCACTAGCCGAGTCGATCTAGCCATGTCCGTCTGTCTGTCCGTATGAACGCTGAGATCTCGGAAACTATAAAAGCTAGAGATTGGAATTTCGCATGTAGATTCAAAATGTTTCAAAATGGTGCCACGCCCCCTCTAACGCCCACAAGCCACAAGCTGTGGCCACAGTTTTGATGCTATTATGAAAATTTTAATTGATATGTATTTGTTTCGTCAATACCTATCGATTGGCCTAATAAAAGTTTGCCACGCCCACTCTAACGCCCAAAAACCCATTAAACGCTTAAGCCTGGCTAGCGCCTACATTTCCGCCTTTCATGGCCCGTGGTACCAATGTCTTGGGGTAGATGGCGCAATACAATAGCGCCATCTAACGGATTACTATAGCTGAGTAACGGGTATCTAATAGTCGAGGCACTCGACTATAGCGTTCTCTCTTGTTTGTTATCGTAACGCCCCTTGATATGTTTTTTTTTTTGATAAAACACTCACTTGAAATCGCCAGCATTTTTGGCGGTCACATCCACCTCCGTAAAATACATGCCCGTGGAGTGGCGTGTTCCGCTTCCAGATCGGCCCACAGGCGTCTGATTTCTTGGCCTTAGGAGACGAGCCCCCGTGGGTGGTGAACGCATGACCACTGCCGACGAAGCCATCGAGGACATCATCACGTCGTCCAGCTCGTCCTGCGTGCGATGCATATCCGGTTCGCTCAGATCGCTGAGGCTGTAGCTCCGCTTGATCGTCTGCACCAGATTGCCACCGCCCTTCAATGGACCAATGGATCAAAGTGGTCGTGGTTGGTGGAGTAGAGTACAAGAGTTGGCATTTGAATAATTTAATTTTAACTAAAACTAATCGAAATCTTAGGTGTAAGCATAGCAATAATACATGTGTGGAAAAAATTAAAACTGCAAGTGGGCGACAGGGTTAAGGTGATGACGGTTGAGTGTATCGCTGAGTGTTTAAAATTCGTTTGTTCGCTGAGTATCTGATGTTGGCTGTTGACCATCTTCAAAAGCCCTCCACGTCAACATCGGGCGTGGGATCGCGCAGCTTGCGACGTGAGCGGATCACATTTGTGGAACTGCCGGTGCCCTCCACATCGTTGTTTCTCTGGCCACGTTTGCCTGCTGTTCTGGCGGTGGCCGCAGCGCGACGTGGCTGAGATTTTCGGACGGGCAAATCCCGCAGCCGAGCTGCTCCCGCATCGCCGATGGGCGCATCCTCGTGCTCTGCCTCCTCGGACACCTCCCGAATAACCAGTCGCCTGGTTTCGACCCTGGGCTCGTAGACTGTCTCCGTGTAGCTGTCGATGCTGCTTAAGGAACTGGCCCTCGGCAGCCAGTTGTCCGTGCTGTCCATCGTATCCTGACCCCGGGACAGCTCATCGGCCGAATGGGAGCCGTGCAGGCCACGTCCGTGGACCGATGGAGCCGTGGTCAGCGCATAGGTCTAGCAGTTAGCGGGTTAGTGGCAATCGAGCAGTGCAGGCAGGTGCATTTAGTTGGGATTTTTGTTTTGTTTGTTTGGTGGGTTAAATGCAAAGAAACATAAGTGAAGAAACGAAAAAGTTAATTAAAAGATAGGCAACGCAAAAGTCTCAAATTGAAATGAATTGCAGCTGGGTCAAATGAAGCAAATACACACACACCCAAGAATTGTCTCATGCCCGGTATCTATTTATATTTATATGCCCTACCCTAGAGGCGATTCCAAATTGGAATTAGAATTGTGCAACTGGGCAACTGGGAAGGGGACAATGGCGTTGGCCGCGTGAAATCAGTGGAATGCAAATGTGGAAACAAGGAGTGCCTGGCAGATGTCTTAGGTATAAACAGCACACAAAAGACTCTTTTATAGGTCCCGAATAAATACTTGAAAGAGTACATTTATCTTTTGTTCCAAGGGCAAACGAGTTTCTTTGTCTAAAAACAAAGAAGGGTAGCAGCTCCCTTCTCTGCAAGAATTCCGACGATTAATTTGTTTTATCGGTACATACATCATTAGTGAAGCTTAAAATATATTCAAGTTTATTAAGGTTGCATGATCAAGTAAAGTAAATCAATCAAATCAAATCTTTTAACCGTATGGCTGCATTACAATAAAGAATCGAGTACACTAGGTAAAAAAAACAATAATAGTTAGAGAAAAAACTTTTTTGTTTAAAATACTTATAAATGATGCTTTGTCTGATAACAAAAAGTTAACCTTGAGTATTCCAGGAACTGGATGACTAACTCGGCTTCTTTGGTAAATCTTTTATTGTCAGCTAACCACCACATTGTGCAACTTAATCAAATTAATTTAATGCACTTGCACCTTGCATTTCGCTTCATTTTTCGCGCAATATCTTCTCTATTATTTGACCTACATAAACGGGCATTTATTTATCGACTGCATTAGTTCATCATTGAGTTGTCTGTGCCCTCCAGATTATAATCAATCCCACAAGTGTTTTGGCCCACATCTGAATTGTTTACAAACAGTTGTGAATTCCGACGGGTATTTGTGCATTGGTTTGTTCAGTTTTTGTTTTTATTACATTGTTTCAACATGTCGATTTATCTTTTAGCGTGTATCACGTATAGTATATATTGTGATCTAGCTACACAAAGAGAAACACACTACAAACTAAATCGAAACAAACACGCAAATGGCACAAAAGAGCATTCCATTTTATACGTTTAAACTAAATAATAATAAAAGTAAATGTGAAGAGAAGGCGAGCTGATGATTAAGGCGATGAATATTCTCTTGGTGAGGAGCTCCCTGCTGCTACGGATTCGCTGACCAGTTTGGCGATGATTAAGATGAGCACGCGAGAGTGTTGCGCAAATATTTCGAATATAGAACAGCAGAAGCTGTTGTTTGTTTGCTGCTCATTTTATGCAACGACGCTGGAGGCGATCGAAAATGGCCAAATGAATGTGGTTGAGCGAGTCGAGTGAGTGTGCGAGATTGTGGGTGAGTGTGTCAGTGAGGGCTGTGTGTGGTTTGTGTGGGGAGGATTACCTTAATGGCCGTCTGCATGAGGACATTGGTGGCGTAGTTAACTCCCTTCGAGCCCAGCTGCAGGACCGCCGAATAGCCCCGCTCTTTGGCCTGATTCACATACTCATCGATCTCCTGCGCAAAGAGAAAAGTACGATGTACCGAGGAATAAATATAAATACATGAGTTTTCAGCTCCCACCTGTTCGTGGCGTGTCAGCATTGGATGCACGAATTTCCGATACAGTGTTGAACTGCCCTTTGTGGCCGGCGAGAGAAGCCAGAAGACCAGGGCCACCTTCACCTCATAGTAGAACGGCAGCCAGGAGATAAATATGTCCGTGAATGTTTCAATGCAGGTGAAAAATGCAAAGACAATCCAGTACATCATCCATTTTACCTAAATCATGACAAAGCACACGTAAATATCTGAATATTTGTATATAAATTATTAAATAATCTCTTTGTTAACGATCTCATTTGATCGTCATAATACAACTCAATTTAAAACTGACAAATTAATATGATTTCGAGGTTTATTATACAAATTATATCAAATGACCATTACATTTATTAATAGGAGACGATTTTAAATAGAGATTATATATGATTATAGAAGGGTTTTAGTTACGTTATTGAGAATATAGACTATATACTTACATATTCCTTTACATCCTTGGTCCTGACGGCCTTGTAGGAGGCATAGGCTGGGTACAGGGTGCCGCAGAACAATCTGAAAGCGGGAAACAGTAAACTCTGGGCACAAGTGCGCGGCGCTAAGAATATGACAATCAGCGAACAGATGCAGGCGGTATTAAAGGAGAGACACGGGAGAGGACAGCGCTGCAGGAGCTCGAGCATTCGGCCCAGGGCATTGAGATTCTGAACCACTTTGGGAGTGGGAGCTGTGGCCAGCGGAACCTGCTGCTCCACTATGTAAGTCCCACTGTACTCATTGTCGGGGAAATCGCTGTCCAGCGAGCTCAGTGAATCGCCCAGCTGATACACCGGATATTGAGCCCGTTGCTGCGCTTGTGGGGCGTAAATAAACTTTGGATAGACGGGGATAACATCCTCCGGCTGATCCTCGAGCGAATAACTGCGACCGTAGACGGTGCCCGGCGGATGACGTAGGCGTCGAAGATTAGCTGGCCGCTGATAGAAGAGCGGCTGGGGCTGCTCCTGCTGATAGATGGGCCTCATGGCAACGGGGATGCATTGCCCGCAGCGCAGGTCGCAGATCGTTCCTGGTTGCTAGAACGCCGAGCAGAGACTGCCTGCCGGGGCATGGAGAGCGATCTGCGACCAGAGATCCGGCGTCTAACGCTCAGCCGGGGGTCTATTAATAAACCAACGATCGGGTCTAAAGAGCGGCAGCAATGTTTACACGGAGGAACGTACCGCAGTTCCGAGATACAGACGCGTTTACAAAAATAGCACATCAATTTTTGAACATCTTTAAATTCTTCATGATAAATAAGTATTTTTGAAAACAGATTAACTTGAAAATGGTAGTTATCCAAAATAGTTAATAGTCAAGAAGTATTTTACTGAATCAATATTTAAAATAAAATTGATTGTTATTATAATATAATATATTATAAGATCGAAAGCTTTATATGACTACTAAAAATTTTAAAAATAAAACTGGCATTAAATCTTTTTGACTAAAAAAAATGTACTAAATTAATTTACTTTTCTTTTTCTTTTTTTATATTGTGCCAAAAAGTCTGTTAAATAGTCATTTAAATAATAATAAAAAATGTGTTTTTTTAAATGAATAATCTGTTTTTATAAATAATATATTTTGTTTGGAATTTGTTTTTTAAACCAACGTAATATAAATAATTTGTAGTGAGAAATTTGTCGGTTACATTTGGGGTAAAAGTCTAAAATGTAATCTTTAAACAAAAATCTAAACTAAAAGTCATGGGATGTAAACAGTTCACTGTACTGAGAGGTCGTACAAAGATGGGCTATCAACTTGACCGCCACTGTGGCATACACATGAACAAAGGTAACGTTGCCAATTCGACCGCGATCTATAAATATTGACAACAATAGCCGCTGTTCGCGGAGTCACAAAGAGAGTCGCCGGGTCGCCGGCAAGCTATATCCACATGTTCTGCACCCATATCGGGCGAGTCGAGTGCGTCGGCCTCGGAAAGTAGCAACTCCAAATTAGGCGTTCCAATTGAGGGTTACGCACACACACAATTGCGCACGAGTAAACGGTACTCTGCGACAGCTGATTAATAAACAAACAATCTGGCAATCAGAGAAACCACGGAAATATACAAAAATCAGAAGCGTGACGCCCACACAATTAGGAATCAAAAACAGTGACTTTCTGAGGTGCTTTTCTCGATTCTGAAGGCCGAGCTTGAAATTTTTTTTATTTTTTTGGGGGTCAGCCAGATGCAGCGCTCTCACTCGCACTCACGATCTGCTCGCTTACGGGGGCTATGAAGTTGGAAATTACGGGTAAGCGATTACTCACATTATGAGCCGTGAAAACAAGCTGCTGATCATCTTGAAGGCCTTCGATTAGCAGTTCTAAAAGAAAAACAGGGAGTATGTATTACATTGGCCCATTCCATTATCCTTGCTTCCTTCTCACCCTTAATTATCGCCTGCTCCCACTCGTGTAATTTCCTCGACTTATCCCGTGTTTAAAATGATATTTGGGAGACTTTGAAGGCAATTTCGAAATAAACTTCACTTCGTTTTATATCACTCGATTATTCCTTTTTTCTTTGTGGTTACTGCGATTGAAGGAGGAGGAGGACTTCGAAATTATTTGGCTACGCAATTTTTAGCACCGTGTTGCGTCGCCACTGGATAATTGCAACTCGTCAGCTCGGTTCCAACTACATGGTCTTTTGCAATTTCAATCGGAAGAGCCGATGGTTTGTGCTCACATTTGCGACTGCATTGCCCGCGAACAAATCGCTTTTGTTTAATTCTCAGCAAACAAAAAGAAACGCTTGCTGGACAGAGACAGACGAACAACAACAAAGCTGCTGCGCTAGCGATGTGCAGAAATTTTCGTTCTTGGGCATACAACAAAAATACCAACTCGAAAAATACCATAAAGAAACTAGCGCGCTCAGGTCACACCATATTTGAAACTTAATTTTTGTAAACCGGTAGTTTCAAATTCTTTTTTTTTAAACCGGAAGTTTCCCTGTTTTTTCTTCATAATAAAAATAATTTCCATACTGTTGGCTTGACAGTGTTGAGTTGAATTTATATTAGTATATATTCCATTTCTAGATTAATTTATTTCCAAAACATCAGCTTAATATTATATGAAAGCAGGAAATATTAGATACATCTAAGACAGATCTTTAAAAAAAGGTAATATTGGAAAGAAATCTTAACTTAAAATATCAATATCTCAGAATACAGATTAGTGTACACTATGCTTTAAGCGAATTGTTTCTTACAAATTTTGGTGAGTTCTGCCATGGTGAGTTGACGCAAAGTGACCGTATGCAACGTGGCGCGCTTTTTGTTTATCAGGGTTTTAGACGTCTATAACCTGCAGCCACACCGCTGGCTCGAATTGCGAACTGACAAACTGCATGAATTTGACTAAATAGTAGGGAAAATTAACAAAAATGGCTCAAAGTGCACCAGCCTGCAGGGACACGCAGGTAAGATGAATAACGTCAAACTGAAATGTCAAACACTAAAATGAATTCGTCACAGGATTTTCAATTTAAACTGCGCGACAAATTTGTGGCGTTCAAAAAATGCGGCGAGCCCCGCAGCAATGTGAAATTGCTGGCCATCTCAAGTAGCCGGGGATTGCTCTTCGTCGGGAGTCCAACGCACCCGGAACTCAAGGGTAATATCGTATAAATATCATAGAAAAACCCTATTCCTTACCAGGACTTCCCTACAGTTATTATCGTTAAAGATCTGGCCAATGCCAAAAGTACAGGACAACAGCCGCAGGCGCGTCTTGTCCTACTGCCCAGTGTACCGAACTACATCGCCTGCAGCTCCGATGGCAACCTGCTGGCTGTTAATCACACCCAGAACGACACCAGCCTGCTCAGCATCTATACCGTGCCATCTTTTATGACCCCTGATGTTCGTCCTGTATATAGTATACGCCTGGCGGCCGAGGACCATGTGCACGCTGTTCAGCTGCTCTGGAATCCCGTCCTGCCCAATAGCCTGGCCGTGGTTCTGAGCAACGGAGCCCTCGGGATGTACGCCCTGAAGGAGGGAGGAAACTTTGAAATGCACTCGCTGGACAAGAACCAGCAGGTGAAGTGCGGCTGCTGGTCGCCCAAGGGCAAGCAGATAGTCCTTGGTTTTCCTGGCGGCAAAGTGCAGCAGTTCAAACCAGACTTGACACCGGCCAAGACCCTAATGTGTCCACCCAATGTGCACGACGCCCCCTTCGACATTATCGCCATTCAGTGGCTATCAACGTTCCAATTCGCAGTGATCTTCCTGCAGCACGGCCAGGACTGCAATCCGTCTCTGTACATTGTTAATGCTCCCAAGGCCGGAACACCCAGCTACATAAACTACTATGACATCTGCTACAGCCTGAATGGACCAAGGAATCATCAATTTCTCTTTAACCATGTGCCGCAGTGGAATCTGCTGCTCGTAATCTCGGCCAATGGTGTGGAGGTGGGCGTCATGGGGACCTCGGAGGCCGGTGACACGCCTGCTTGGCAGCAGTTAACTTTGCTGGATGAAGCACGAATAGAGATGCCACTGAGTGAGGCCACACAGGAGGAGACCTTCCCACTGGGCTTTGTCTACGATACGTCTACCACGCATCAACTAATCATCAACGAGCAAAAGATCCAGACCATGCCCATGGTGCACGTTTTGGGTTCGGACGGAGACCTGCTTTCTTTCGATTTTCTGAATATGCTGCCGAACGCAGTGTCTGTGTGCTCGCCACCTCCACCAGTGGCCGATACTTCGGGACAGTTCAGGCCGTTGAATATGTTGCTTCCCAGTGGGGAGGAGGAGCAACCGGCTGCGGCTGCCAGTCCGCCGCCCAAGACTCCTGCGGTGAGCGCTCCTTCAGACATATCGTTCGCCTTTACACCGAATACAGTTACTTCAACTCCGGCTCCTGCTAAAGATAAGCCGCCATCGCTGTTTTCCGGCTTTGGAGCCGCTGCAGCCAAAGCACCTGCACCACAGCCGTCCTTCGGAGCTGCTCCGATTCCTGCCCCGCAAGCGTTTGCAGCTTCAACTGTTGCTGCCACCAAGCCATCCATCGGGTTTGGTGGATTTGGAGCACCAACAACTACTCCGGCAATTGGATCGATGTTTTCCGCTCCCGGAGCCAATGCTTTTGGCGGCATGGCTATCAATAAACAGGTCCCTGTTTCTTTGGCGCCACGAATGGCTCCAGAATCAACGACTCATGTGGCTGCTCCCGTTAATAAACCTCTGTACACTGTTCCTCCGACATTTGCACCGGTGGCCACGAAGCCAACTGCGTCAGCGCCTCCTGTCCCGGTAGTAGAAACCTTCAGGCCAGATGACACGGAGCCCATCATCAAAGACATGATAGCGCTGCAAATCGAGGCCTTCAGTCAGGATATAGAAAAGCAGAAGGACCAGACCAAGGATTTGCTCAAAGGCGTAAGACAATCCTATATCTATATTGACTCGTTTATATCTTTGTTTTATGCATTCCGCAGATTGCTGCTCCTTCAGCTTTACGCGTGTATGCCAAGCGGTTGGATGATCTTCAAGAGCTGAACGAACAAGCCAAGGATGTGGAGTTCGAGTTGGATGTTCAGGGATTACGACAGGGTCTTAATGAGGCCTATGCCATCGTAGCCGAATGCCGTGGCAAACTGGAGATTTACAGAAAACCAGAGTGGGTAGCATAATCTTTTGTTTATAAATACATTTTAAGGAACTACTTTGTTTTTTTAGTATTACACGGCTGATGAACTCAAGCTCCTGCGATCCCGCTGGCCGTCGCATGCTAGCCCGTCTGCAAAGCTATGTGGCCGCCAACGAAGCCCAGCTGCGTCTCGCCCAACAGCATGTCGATGTGCAGTGGGAGCAATTCCAGGATGTGGTACGGCGCAACTCCAAGTCTCGCATGCACATGCCCTGCCTGGAGGGCATCTACCAGCGACTGACGAGGCTGCAGAACCTCACATCTGACCAACGAATACTACAGAACAACATCAAAGCCAAGCTAAAGGAGCGCGGATTGCTCCAGACTGCACTTCTCGACCAGGAGAACAGTCGCACTCGCACCAACGAAGCGTAAGTAGGTCTTTTTTTTTCTGCTCAAGCCTTAACCCATAATTTTACTATAGAGTGGACACTTTGGCCGACTCCATTCTCTCGATGAGTCTTAGCCACGTAGTGGACTCTAATGCAGCGAAGCTCACGCAGCAGAGACTGCAAAAGATTCGTAAGGTGGTCCAGCTGCAGAAGGTCAATATTATATGTCCTCAGCGACCAGATCGCGTGGGTCTCAAGTCGGAGGTTATTTTGGAAACAAAGCGTAGGGCGGAACAGATTAAAAAGACGGCTGCAAAGCCCACTACGGCCAACAAGTTCACTCAAGTAGCAGTGGCTCCTCCCCCGACTCCGGCTCCGGCTGCTGGACCCATGCCTCACGCTCTCCCAACAGTGGCTTCTCAGCTGCCAAAACCAATGCCATCTAAGCCGGTCGTTGTGGAAAAGTCTGCAGTCTCTATTCTCTCTACTACGTCCGCAGCTACGCCGTTCTCCTTCAGCCAGAGCAGCCCGTTCGTGAAGACATCCACTGTGACACCCACGACAAATACTATGACCCCTGGTGAAGCTGCAAAACCGGCCCTCTCTATGTTCGGCGGAATGGGCAGTGCTAGTTCCAGCTTTAGTTTTGGTGGGAGTGCCAAGTCGGCGCTCTCATTTGGAGGAAGTTCGCCAGCAGTGGAAGCAGCTCCAATGCCAAAACCAAACCTTTCGGCAGGAGTTGGAAAGGATCAGCCTGCAACAGAGGCAGCCAAGCCCAAAGAGCAGAAAGCAGGGCTAGAAATTAAGCCAGTGACACCGGTATCAGAGACTACAAAAGTACCACCACAAACACCAAAGGCAGAGGCCGCTAACAAATCCTTCGGTTTTGGTGGCTTCACGGGAACTGGCGGGGCTGTGGGAAGTGCTTCTAGCTCTCCCTTTAGCTTCGGTGGATTGGGCTCATCACTTGGCTTTGGGGGAGCAGCCCCTGCTGTTCCAAAATCGGAAGCCCCCAAATCAACAGGCACTACCGCTACCGCAGCCACATCCGCTTCAGCTTCTCCATTTAGCATGTTCTCGGCAGCTTTAACTAAGACAACCACCAGTGAGCCCACAGTGACCAGCAGCACCACCACCACCACCACCACCGTCACCAGTAAACCTACGCCTGCAATTGGTTCGACTGTTGCGGCTGAAGATTCTTCAGAGAAAACAGCAAGCGGAGTGACCAGCACCTCGGATCCTATCGGCGGACTTTTCAGCTCTGTGAACATTTGCAAGCCGGACACACCAGCAGGTAACTTGTGTTTTCTATACGAATATCTGTTATGCTTAGTGATGAAACAAAAATGTTGCATATTTTATTGCACTTTAAGCTATGTTACACAATTGTTTGACTAGGTCCCATAGACCATTGTAGAAAAATAATTCTATACACGCTTATACTTAAAAAAAGAGTATAGTTACCAAAACTAAGTTGCATATGTTGTTTTACAGATTCCGCCAAACCAGTCAATATTTTTGGAAGTCTCGGCAGCGGTTCAGGCTCTGGAAGCTTTTCGTTTGGCGGTGGAGATGCTTCGAAGGGATTATTTGGCAGCATTACCCAAGCAACTACGACAACAACACCGGCAACAACTGTTGCGGATGCCACAATCAAAACTGATCCCATCACAACAACAGCAACGGCAGTTCCAACTGTGGCTACAACTTCTGCATCAAGTGCAGCCACTGTTCCTCCTGCTGCAACACCGGCCGTCCCGCCATCCACTACCGCACTAGTAACATCCAGTAATACTGTTCCCGGCAGTGCTTTCTCCTTCTCGAACGCTTTCAGCAGCCTCAGTGCAGGAGGTCCTGGTGCGGCTCCTAGTACCACTTCTGCTGCTTCTTTACTTGCAAGCAGCTCCACCGCATCCACTGCTAGTAACGCTTCATCTTCAGTGTTTGGAGGTGGCTTCGAAGCTTCAACATCAACAGTGGCTCCGGTGGTTAGCCCCTTCCAAACGGCTCCAAAGAGTTCCGCACCGAGTGGAAACATTTTTGGCACTATACCTAAGCCGGAAACCAGCGTTTTTGGAGCAGCGTCTGTTGCACCTTCAAATACACCGGCTGCACCAACAGCAGCTGCACCACCCACGGGTCTTTTTGCATCAGCCGCCATAAGCAATCCGTCGCCATTCGGCAGTCCTCCAAGTGGAGCAGCTGCCTCCGGCGGGAATATTTTCGGACAGGCCGCAAAGTCAAGTGTTTTCGGTCAACAGGCGCCAGCCCCAGGACCAGCCGGCGGAGGATCTATTTTTGGAGGGGGAACTAACGCACCATTTGGATCGAGTTCTATTTTCGGTGGAAGTAACCCCCAGAGCCCCGTAAGCGCTCCAGCTGCTGGAAGTGCTTCGATCTTTGGCCAAAGTGTGTTTAGTCAGTCAGCGGCAGGATCTCCGGCAGCTGGTGGAAACATATTCTCCAATACAGTGGGCACCCCGCAGACTTCGGCCTTTGGCGGGGGAGGAAGTTCGATATTCGGATCACCTGCACCCGCTGCAGCCTCGCCTGTCTCTGGCGGATCGATCTTTGGCGGTGGCAGCAGCTCTGGTGGATTTGGATCCTTCTCCCAGACAACACCAGCTCAGGGAGGCTTTGGTGGTGGATTTGCTCAGGGCGGTGGAGGATCAGTGGCTCAGACCGGTTTCGGATCACCGCAAACGCCACAGCAGCAACCTGCGCCGGGTGGATTTGGAGCCAAACCCGTTTTTGGCGGGTCCCCGGCCTTTGGAGCGAGTCCCACATTTGGGGGAGGTCCAACTTTCGGCAGTCCCAAGGGATTTGGTGGCTTTGGCGGGGCTACCCCTGTAGCCTCACCCCCAGCGTTCGGTGCTGCACCAAAGCCGACTGAAGGAAATATCTTCGAAACTCTTGGTGGCCAGGAATCCGGCCTATCCTTTGGAAATCTGGCACAGACTGGAAACTCGAATGCCCAGAAACCAGCCTTCGGAGGGTGAGTAATGGTAAAAAGTTTCAAGACATTCCTTAGCACTAACAAATACCCTTTTTCATTTCAGATCGAGTTTTATGAATTATCGTTGAGTTATAGATTCCTATGTTCGTTCAGTGTTGGTTATATATAAGATTACCATAACATCATTAAATTTATCAAAATACTGAAAACTTTCCTGTTCCAATGTTTCTTTTTAATTACACAAGTTAATAATAATGCATGCTCTCTAACTGCAATCGAAAGTGTCTAAAGGTTGATTTAAGGGCTGCAGCGAGTTTATCTCACCATCCGTGTTTTATTTCGTTCTTATATCGCCTAAAATCCAGAGGACCCCTTAAAATTGGAATTAAACCAATAGACATGACTTCCCTTTTTTTTAACGTATACGCATAGAACTCGAGTAATTACTCGTAATTTCTGAAATTTGGTTTAAAATTTAATTAACCCAAGTAATTTATACAAAAAACGTCATAAAAACTTTTATCCAATAATTTCCTAACTAAATTAATAAATAAACAATTTTATAAATTATAAATGGTTAATAGGTTTCCCTTCTTGTCCAATATAAAAACAGTCATACATTGCAAGCCTATTACTGGCTAAAAATCCATTGTTTTTTAAATAAATTGAACTAATTTAAATTTCTTATGTTACAAAGAACTAGTTTTGTGAATACATTTTTTTTTTTTAATTTGTATAATAATTTGAATTTTTTTGTTTAAATATAGCAACAAAAATGTTATCAATTTTAAAAAGAATTCCCAGCTGCAATGTGTTTTTTTGTTTATTAATGACATCATTGTAGCACCAAAAAGCATTTCTGCTAATGATAAGGTTTCTTAAGTGTAGCTATAAAGCATGATTCGAGCTTATTTAGTGATTCATTTCGTTCCTGAATCGAGTGAAATGCATACCTATTTTGCATTATTTGCTGTGGTCATTTTGGTTTTTGGCCACCCTGGGGCCTCCCAGTTTTTAGAGGAACCTTGTGGGGGTGTCTTAAATACCTACAAAATAGCCAATGGAAGTAATGCAGGAAAAGAGGATGCTGCCTGGATGGCAGCTATAAGTAACGCCACCCATTTTCTATGTGGCGGAACTCTGATTCACAAACGTTCGTATTTAAATACATAGACAAAATTGATTGAAAATATAAAATTGTTTTTTTCAGGCTTTGTTTTAACTGCTGCTCATTGCATAAATCATAAAGCTATCCTGTAAGTAATAAAAATTTGACAAGTGCAGTCGATACTTGATATCAACTTCAAACTGGAATGCTTATCAATTAATTCAATTAAACTGTTTTGATTGATTAAAGGTTCGTGAAATTAGGAGCTTACATAAAAAGTCAACCTACGGCTCAGTACGATGTAGAAAAAAAAATAGTTAACCAATTTTACAACGAATTCAGTCGCCTCAATGATATAGGCCTGCTTAAGCTTTCGCGCAGTGTCGTCTACAATGGTAAGTGAAAGGTTTTGAATTCTCTGCAGCATTACATTATACTTTTCTCCGCAGAATTTATTTACCCAATCTGCATTATTCTGATGAAGACAATTAAGAGTCTTGTAAGAGTTGCTCCGAAGTTTGCAGCATTTGGCTGGGGCCAAAACGGCCAAGGCCAGGAAAACGAAATACTTCAAACCATTAGCCTTAACAACTTAAATCCAAACGAGTGCACCAAAACCTTGTCTGTGGTTCTCAGTTCGCAACAGATATGTGCTGGGGTCGATACTGGAGACACCTGTCTTGGCGATTCCGGTGGTCCTTTGACCACCAGAATCAGTGTTAACAAGACCAAATATCGCGAAGTTCAGGTCGGTATCGTGAGCTTTGGCATTTCCGATTGCAATGGACCAGGAGTATATACCGACGTGACTAGCTATATGGACTGGATACAGGAAACAATAAGCACAGAAATGGTTGAGGAATCAATACCCGAGGAACCCCTAAGGTTTGACAACGTTCCAGATATGTGGCTGTACAGGGAATGCGGTGGTGATACCATTGCATCGAACTTACGAGCCAACATTTTTGGAACTAATTTCAGTACCCAAGGCGTGCTAATCACATCCAGTACGTAAATATATAGACCATAATATAAAGTTTTTCGATAACGGACTTGTCCAAATTTAAAGTTAGACAGGAAAAGAAGATCGACTCGACAATTCGAAGTGTATATCCTCCCAGTTATAATTATTATTAGACTTATACATCCAGCTATGCTGATTCTCCTAGATTGTCATATAATCTTCATGACCGAACGCAGCTATATGGAAGAGACGTCTGATTTTGAAAAGATGATTTATGTTAGATTTTAATAATACTTGATTGACCATTCCTGCTGCAATTTTACCAAACTATTGTTAAATGTAAGTTAAACAGTTTAAAAACAGACGCTTTGACAAGCCGATTGACTCGACGGTTTAAGCTGATCATGAATATAAATACCTTATAGAGACTTTTTTTAAATGTCTACTTTACTCTGGACTTAACTTGTAATAATTCCTGCAAGGGTATACAAATTCGTACTGTAGGTCTACTTTCGTTTAAAATAGTCTCATATGATTTCCAGGTTTTGTCCTCACAAATGCAAGGTACTTGCGGGAAAATGTTGCATCGCTGTAAGTAATTTCAACGTGTTGGATAAGAATGATTTGGATATTTAAATTGTATATTTAACTATTCCCCAGATATGTAGTTGTAATGGGAATAGTGAGCTCCTATGGAGAATACGGAGTTGACTCAGTCTTTAAGCACCAAAAGTTTTCAGACGAAAAATATGATATTGCTTTGCTTAGACTTAATCGACCGGTGAGGCACATAGGTAACCTAATTATTCTATAACTTTATTTATCCGATCACTGAGTTCCTCTTTTGCAGGTGGATTAAAACCGATATGCATGCTTTCAAACCTACAAATCAAAAAAAGGGGTGAACTTGATTTGCCCTTGACTATATTTGACTATGTACGAATTCAAGAACCCATGAAAATTTATGCCGTTCTTGTTGAATCTATTGGTTTCCTCGAATGTTCAAGAATAATCCAAAAAGAAGTCGAAACGGATGAAATTTGTGTGAAAACGGAATCTCTCAGTCACCGGTTCGGAAATCCTGGCGATATTTTGGGAAAAAGGATTATAGACTCGGAAAAAGAATGGTTCGTTTTGTTTGGTATCGTCAGTTACTCTCATAATGGTTGGCACGTTGTTACAAATATAATGAGGCACACAAAATGGATTGCAAACACCGTCGATTTAAATAATTTGTCCAACTAAAATTTCTTACTAAACAATTTGAAGTCATAGTTTCACACCCAGTCCAATTAAGAAAAGGACTTGGATTTTTTTAATGTACTTAACTTTATTTATATGTACTTAATGCGTATATTTAATTTGATTAAATACAGTGACTATGTTTCTTTGCACATATAAAATAAAACAATGCGAAAACATTCTGAATGCACGTACCTAACTGCAAAGTTTGCTTAATAATTTGTGTGATTTGTGTGGCTTTGTTTTGTTTCTTGTTGTAATTGCTTTAATGTCTATGCAAAATATTTACAATTCACTAAGTTGTGGAATTATGCGTTGTGCGTTTTGTGGTAAAGCTGCGCACCTGGAAACGCCGCTGCAGCAGAGCTGCTTTATGGCAAAATCGAAACTAAGGAGAGGAGAAAACGAAAGTGCACAGAAAAATATTAGTTCGATGTCAATTGGATCAATTTTAGATTAATTTGAACTGTGAATAATTAATTTGATATTAGCTCAAATCAATTTTTGTCAAACATTTAAATTTTTAAATAGTATTAGAATTTAGTATAACAACATTGATTATCGATGTTTATATACAAATTTTAAATTAAACTGAATTCTAAGTTCGAAAAGACTATTTTGGTATTATCAAATATAACACTTTAAATACACGCAAAAATCACTTGTTTGAAACACCTATTAAGATGTCCAAAAGTAAGCAGTAAAAAATATTAAAATGTCTTTCAAAGTGGAGACGTCAGAATTCTGGACTCAAAATATATTGTTTCTCTCTTATAGACGCCTTTCAAAACCCTAGTGATTTCTCTGGGACCCTATAGACTTATCTTGCAAAGAAAAGAATGATCTAGTATCAAATATTTCTTTTTCTGTGACTTAACGGACGCAAAACAGATGGACGGAGTACAGATGGTAGAACTTAAAACGAGATTTAAATAAACAGATGTGTTTTGAGCTTTAGTGCTTCGGATCCTTGTTGTAGTCCACGTAGACGCGTACTACCTCCCCGGAATACTTGCGCTGCGAGGGCATGAAGTAGAAGTCGGGCGTGTCGGATCCTCCGTTCTGCCTCGGATCATCTCGCGACCGATCGTATCCAGAGTCGCGATCGCGGTCCTGGCGGCGGCGCTCCTCCTCCCTCTCCCGCTCCCGGTCCCTATCCCGGCTGCCCTGACGAGCGGCCCGCCTGTCGTGGGTGTAGTAACCCGACGGCTGCATGCTGGCCGGGCTCTGTTGGTAGTGATGCGCCTGACGGGGCAGGGAGTAAGCTCGCTCCGCATAGGAGCTGCGGGAATAGGGTGCTCCTCCGCCTGTTCCGCCGACGCTGCTCTCCTGGGTGGCTCGTCCATTGGTGCGACTGCCATTTCCATTGGTGCCGTTCTTGCCCTGACCATTGGGACTCTCGTAGTACATCTGTGACTTGTTGGTCGGCGAATGCGACATCGGAAGCGTGGTCTGCTGGCTGCTCGTAGTCGACTGGTGGCGGTTGCGTCCCTTCTCCTTGGTCGACGTGCTGTTGGTATTGTTCTTCTCCTCCGTCTCGCCATAGGGATCAAAGGCGTAGTTGGTGTTGGAGGCAAACTCTTTCCAGGGCGAGTTTTGGATCAGTTTTTCCTGCAAGCAAAAAGAGATTTGAGCGTGATTAAGTTGAAATATCCTTGGTTTTCTTTTAAGGCGCTCAACCAGTCAGCATTTGGTGTGGAAATCTTTAGGAGTTGGGAACTAGAGAACTGTTGGGTTGTTTTATTATACGCAGACAAAATATTATTTGAGACTTAATAGGAAATCAGAACTTCATAAATCTTTTTCTGTGCCTTACTGTTCTGCAATGTACCTTGCGCCTGCGTTTAAGCCGATTCCTTTAGCCTAACCAAAATAAAATGCAGGATGATTCAGTCGGAGCAGTATTTGTGTTAATATTATTCGGTGAAGTTTTGTAAAGATGAAAGACAGCTAGAGATCTAAAATAGGATTGGGAGTTTTTGGGAATTTTTACTTAGCATATTTCAAATGCTGACTGGCCAGGAGATCCCGCACACAAATAACGTGGAATGGGAATGAATGTTATTAGAACGAACTGGAAACACAGAAAAAGGTTAAGAGACAGACAGAGAAAGAGGAGAGGATAAAGGAGATCAAAGATTACCTTCCAGAGTGGCTAAGGTGGGTGAATTGTTTTTGGGTTAGGTGACAGGGTTAATACAACAACAGATACCACAAGAAAATATAGAGTTTTGAATTACCCATTTAGTTATTGAATTTTGATAAACGCGGCGCCTATGCAGATACAGATACAGTACAATTGTCAAGAGGTTTCCGGAACTTAAACTAACTAAATGATGGGTTCGGATTAAAACGTAAATGCTTAAGGCAGTTGTAGCCGATGCTCGGGTTTCAGGTGTATCGGGCAGTGGGATTTTTTATAGTATATCTGATCTGAATTTGTTTTGTAGAGTGAGTTTTATAGATCGCTAGAGGGCTGATAGTAGCGCTGGTGCTGTCGCTGTTGGTACATGCGCCACTCTTCGGGTATTACGTAAACAAGCTTTGAACGACACGGGGGGAAATATTAATAAGAGAGGAATGAAAAAAGCCGCGCCGACGCAGAGAAGTTACACCTCTAATAAATTGATTATTTTGAGAACAGCGGTATATAAACCTTTTTATACAATACATTTTTTGTATGTGTTTACTTGAATTATTTTTCTTGAATATTGATCTGTCTTCTCTGTGTTGGCTTAGCTAATGCTGACCCAATCGATCGGGTAATTTTCTATACACTCACCTTGGTGTTCTTGCTCTTTCGTGACGTCTTCCAAATGGTGCAGATGGCCTGGATTAAGGCGATGAGGACCAGGGCCGCAATAAGGCCAAGCACGATGTACAATCGTGTCTCGGAGAGGTCGAAGAAGGAGAGTAGTGTCTCCTTGGCATTGGGTTCAGAGGAGCTCTTGTCTACACGATTAATATATTTGTTAGCCGATGGAAACAAGGTGGTGCTTATTAAAATTCTTACATTCCAATGCCTCGAAGTCCAAGTACTGAGGATCCACCGTTAGTGAACCCACTCGTCCGGTGGCAATGTGATCCTTCAGGGCCGATTTAATTTTAGCAGCGTTCTCCAGAGCTGCTGCCTCACTAGTTTTATCCACCGTGTTGGTCTCTAAATCGTGTTTTTTTTCCACATCCGCCTTATCGAACATGGCCTGAACCTTAGCTACCATGGTGCTGCCCTCCCTGAAAATAATTAATTTATGAAAACTCAAATTTATTTCATTGAATTGGTTATGGTTATAGAATAATTCTAAGATTTTTTAAACAAATTATCAAATAATTTGTTCCTCAGAATTGATTTACGATCAATTTAACTGTTTAGCGACTACTCTAGTTTAACTGTGAACGTTTCATATGCTCATTACAAAAAGTTGTCGTTCTACTCACTTTTCGAAACCGAGAATCTCCGTTTTGTAGTAACCAGTCTGGGAACTTAGGATGCCATTGAATGAATCCGATATGGTGGCCGCCAGGTTGTTAAACTCTACGGTTCCCGGCTTCGGAGCTTCATACGATTCGCCCAGGTTCATCAGTTTTACGGCCACGGCGTAGACCAGACGGCTGGGCGCCGGAGTGCTGGTGCCCACAAAAACTGACTCTAATTCTAAAAGGTTAAATAAAACAATAAGTTAAGAACTCTTCATTTTTGTTTTGAATCTCTTACCCTTGCCACAGGATTTGATGCAGACACGTTGAGAAGAGATTGGAGGAACTTGCTCATGCTTACGTATCTTCTTGTTGACCACATTGAAGGCACCGCCCAGAACCGGAAAGAACAGATACAGGCAGTGGTCGTCCGTGAAGGACAAATCCTGTTCGTCATTGCTAACACGCTTGCGATTGAACTCCAGAATAGTGACACCCTTCTCAATGCGTCCGGAGGCGTTGTAGATGTCCTGACGATCGTCCAGCTTCGGAGGAGAGTAGCCTAGCACCCAAGTGTCCATAAGGAAAGGTCTTCCACTCCGTCCGTCCACCCAGCCAATGATCGCGTCCGTCTGCGACATTCTCTGGTCTTCGCTGAAGCCAATTCCCGTCCAGGTCTGCGTGTTCGACGTCTCGATGTGCCAACGCATCTCGTCACCCTTTCCGACCGTCTCCCAGCTGGCATAGTACTCGCAGGTATGCTCCTGGGGTGAGCAGTTGGACGGATACTTCCAGTGTCCGAAACAATCGTTATCCAGGACATTAGTGCCCAGATCGTTACGGTCCGTGCTCGCGGCTGGTTTGTCTTTTTCTGTTTAAAAAGTAATAGTCCGATAAGTTGCAAAATAATATTGAATAGTTCAAATGATTTAGATTGACGACTAAGAGGTTTTAAATCACTACTATTTTTAAAGTTATCTTTTCTTATCTTAAAACTAAGTAAAGCTTGTAAACTAAAATATTTAAAGCATCTTATCAGTTTACAAACTTTTTGTCTTTTTGAGATAAAGATTAGAAAATGTTTTGTATTAATAATAGAACCAGATTACTCACCAAAGAAATTGATCTGCGTGACACCTCGCTGCATTTGGTGTCCATGGTATTTCAGTTCATCTGGCATATAGAAGTCCTTGACGGTTGAGGACTGTGTTTCCAGACCGGAGGCTGGGACGTGCACGTAACCTTTTGGTTCCTGGCCCTTCGCCCAAATCACATGGGTCAGGGCATCATCGAGGGTGTGATCGGTGGGCTCATTGGCTACCAGTTTCTTCCGGAAGATGATCGTGGTCACGCCGTTCTCCTCAAAGCCAGTACCCAAAGCAAGATTAGACTTGCCACCGAAGAATTCATCGGTGCGCGGCGTTGATCGATCACGGGAGTAGTAGTCACCCACCCTGCTGGCCATTCCTCGAGCTGCTCCAATCACGATGTCCGTGCAGTCCATTGGGTTGAAATCATGACGTGGTGTGTACGGATTAAGTCGGTATTTGGGTGACTCTGTGGCAAAGTATAAAGTAATAGCATAAATATTTGTTTCAATCAACCTATTTTCAAGATATTATTGAAATAAATGATCCTCACCTGTATCACGGCGTTGACGATCTGCTTTGGTGCTAACACGGTAAGAAACACTGGTGGAAACGGAGGAGACTCCGTGCTTTTGGGCGAAATCTCCGGCTACTCTCTTGGTCTTGTTTGTGCTTTGCGCTTCCGGTTCGCTCTTTGGCTCCGGTTCACTCTTCGGTTCCGGTTCGCTCTTGGGTTCGGGCGCGGTAGTCGGCTCCGGTTCGCTTGTGGGCTCAGGTTCACTGCTTGGTTCTGGTTCGCTGGTGGGTTCCGGTTCGCTAGTCGGTTCCGGTTCGCTCTTGGGCTCTGGCTCACTCTTCGGTTCCGGTTCGCTCTTGGGCTCTGGCTCACTCTTCGGTTCCGGTTCGCTCTTAGGCTCTGGCTCACTATTCGGTTCCGGCTTACTCTTTGGTTCCGGTTCACTCTTCGGCTCTGGTTCACTTTTGGGCTCCGGTTCACTCTTCGGTTCGGGTTCACTCTTTGGTTCCGGCTCACTCTTGGGCTCTGGCTCGCTCTTGGTTTCCGGTGCCGCTCTTAGTTCGGCCAAGCGTTTTGGCTCCGGTTCACTCTTGGGCTCCGGCTCACTCTTGGGTTCTGGTTCACTCTTAGGTTCCGGTTCACTCTTGGGTTCTGGTTCGCTCTTTGGCTCCGGTTCGCTCTTTGGTTCCGGTTCACTCTTGGGTTCGGGTTCGCTCTTGGGTTCCGGCTCGCTCTTGGGTTCGGGTTCGCTCTTGGGTTCGGGTTCGCTCTTGGGTTCCGGCTCGCTCTTGGGTTCCGGTTCACTCTTGGGTTCCGGTTCGCTCTTGGGCTCCGGTTCGCTTTTGGGTTCCGGTTCGCTCTTGGGTTCCGGCTCGCTTCTGGGTTCCGGTTCGCTCTTGGGTTCCGGCTCGCTCTTCGGTTCTGGTTCACTCTTGGGTTCCGGAGCTGGGCCCTCTACCGTTGTGGTCAGATCTCCAATGTCTCGCACCAGCGGGAAGTTTTTGCACTCCGGAGTCATGCCACGCGGCCTCCAACCCAATCCTACCCATGAGGTGCTGTTGACCTTAAGCACCATTTCAATCTCCTTCTGCTCCTCCAGCAGCCTCCAGTAAACGTGGTAGTCGGGCGAGAGCTCCTTTTTGGCATACGAGGAGAGGTCGAGACTGGTGGACTTGTAGGGCGATCGCTTGTTGCATCCGATTCCGAACCAGCCAAAGTTGCAGTAGCACTGCTTCCGGGGCAGCGAGGTTCCCCCAAGATCCTCGCACTTTCCCTGGACACCACAATCGGAGTCGACGGAGCACTCATCCTTGTACTGGCACTGCGGGCCGTAGAAGTTCTTGTCGCACTTGCACCGCGAGGGGAAGTACTTGCCATTGCCGGAACAGGTTTCCTTAAAGTCCTTGCGCAACTTGATATCCACATCGGCGCAAGACCAAAAGCGGTAGCTGGTGGACCACTCATCAGCCTGACGCAGCAGCCTAAGAGTGCAGTTGAAGCACTCAAAGTCTTTCGGTATATTCACCTGGTACGATTGAGCGCTATAGAAAGGAAAGTGTTTTATGTTAGTTGTAAAAGGTATTTTAAACCATATGACAGATAAGAAACCCTCATTTTTAGGATATGAGTCAAATTAGATATTTAAACTTACGTGACATCCGTGCTTACAAATTCCGAGTTATTCACATGTGGGGTTAGGTCCAAAACAGGTCGGTCGAGCACATCCAAAAGTTGCAACCGAAAGCCGCCCTGAAAAGGTTGCGATTATGATTATGGTTGCGCCAAAACAATGACTGAGAACTTGTGATGTGATGTCGTGCAACCACAAAACATGGCAATCTCTAGCCTCACAGGGCTTGACTTTGACTGCGTGCATGTGAAGCAATCGTTCGAGAATGGATTCTCGGCTAATTACCCCTCGGCGATAGGAACGCCAAAGGGGCGTGTCTGCTCCCATTGCATCAGATTCATCTTACCTTGTGCGCATAGGCCAGATGCCAGGTGACGTTGAACTGCGTTCCGGAGAGCAGCGAGGTTCGGATGGAGCCTGGAAGGAGGAAATCAGAGCGTGATCAGTGGGCCGGTGATTACGGGTGACAGTCGCCGTCGTGGCCCATCTATTTGCCCAGCTCCAGTCGCATAATTAAATCCACTCCCCCTGGATTTGGACTGGTTCTGCATTGGATGGCAACGAGTGCACCTGCGTCTGGAATACCCAACTCCCTCGGCAAATTGAGCATGACAGCCGAGGAACTGGTGTGCACAAGGCACCCCACATACACATTCATATATGTACATTTGTACGTGCCAAGACCCAGCCCCAAACATCTTTGTGAACCTGCCCAGGCAAATTTCATACTCGTCTCTTGCATAAGAGCCATGCGGTAATCTCCGCTGAATGCCGCTGACCAGCTGTGAAAATATTACAACCTGAATGGGGCATAGGCTAGAGGGACAGGGATGCAGATGCAGCTGCACAAGCAAAAAATCCTAGTCAAGCTAGTACAGAAGGCACTTCAAACTGAAAATCTAAAATTTATGAAAATTTAAAAAATCCAGTCCATCTGCAGCCAATGATAAAATTATATTTAAGGATAAACTTCAAGCATATTAACCTTTAAGGATAAACTACAAGCATATTAACCTACCACAAATACTCCGTTAATCGCAGTCCCCAGAGTTCCCTAATTTAGAAATTGTGATATGAATTAAAATTTTTAATCGATGATTTAATCTCGCTACCGAAAATTAAAATCTTGGGCGTACTTGATTCCAAGATTTAAATCGTATGAAAATTCCACATAATCGAATCATTTAAACCAATACAACTCAAAACCACTGTCAATTTTTGTGATAACCTCTGATCAACAAATAAATCTAAGAATTATAATCTCCCAAGCGACTCAAGCAATATTTGTTTTTATTAAAAAGGAAAGAGGAGATCTCAGTTACTTATTAAACATTCTATATTGTTCATAGCAAATGAAAGCCTTCATAGTTTTTCTCTGTGTCGTGGATGGACCGGAGGAGCTATCAAGGCCCAGCTCGCACATCGTTGGCAGCCAATACTCGGCGAACGAGTCGCTAATTGAGGCCATTAAACGTTTATAGCGATGCTCGGTCTGCGAAAGCGAAAGGAGGAGTGTCACTTTCCCGATGTCCCCGCGTTTGTATTCGCAAATAAGGAAGCTAAAAATTATGATTACTGCAGGCACGAGATCGCGCAGCCAAGTTAGCCAAAGTCATAGAAGCTGGGAACATAAAAAGCGCTGACCACTTGAATCATTCGATAGCTGTTCAATGGTCGTGCAGCTGCCAGTTGGTCATCCCAATATGGTCATAAGTTGACAGTCAACGCGATGGACATGACGCCAAGTTGTTTTGTACACCCCATAAGAGGGTATATCTATTAGATGAAACTTTAGAAACCGCATCCTAACAGCCGAGTCTTCAGGGTATTCGATGGTTCATGATTGTCTGTTCCGAAGTCAGCTAGCATCATTTGTGGGTCACTGGATGCTTGTTCTTGGCGGAAAACTCTTGATTTCTATTGCGCAACCATCAGAGGGAAATCAGAGCTCCACTCAGCTGGAAACGAAGTGGACTTCCCTGGTTGGTTTTCTGGGCCACTGGGAAATGCAAATCAGTTCGAATCGAATGCGGATCAGTGCATTCTTAACATTTGATTGCACCTGACGACCGCTCAGACCTCACACAGCTTCCCATGATTTGACCAGATTTCGCTTTGTTTTGACTCGAAACGGAAAGCCGCCAAACCAGATCGAGAAATGGGTTAAGCGACTATCGGTGGATAAATCAAGTGTTCCCATTAATAAATCGAAACAGCAGACAAATTATGCCCGAAAAGGGGCGGCTACCATAGCGGCCCGACCTGTATCCGAATCTGAATCGCATCTGAATCCATGCACCAAATTAGCAGGTGTTTTTTCGGTGTTTTTTCCACATTTTTTTTATGTTTCCCATGGTCCGGGCCGATCAGTCGAAGTCGAAGCCAGCCCCAAGTCCAAGTGGAGTTGTCTGGTTAATATTTTGTACGCTTTTTCGTGTTTCGCTTCTACTCCGTCATATTTCCCATGAGCAGGCCCGCGAAAGTTGTTCACCTTTGCGTTTTGTTTTTGGAGGCTGCTGAAATTCGTATCTGTGTGCTGGTTGAGCTTGAACTCGCCGGCGACGTCTGGCCATTTCGAAAGTCCGTCCCGCTCGCCCGCCGGATTCAAATCGGTCGGGGCCGCCTTGATTGGCCGCCTCATCTCTGGCGGAGATGCGCGTGAAATCGGTTTATAATTGATTGGAAACTTAACTAATTTGATCATAAGCTGAATTCCATCGATTGGCGAAGGGAGGGGTTTTAGGCTGAGTGTGTTGATTGAATTATGGTGGCCTAACGCCGAAAGCATATTGATATTGAAACTCTCAACAATTTTTTCGTACTTTTCGAAACTTATTTATCAGATATCGGTTAATACAATAACGTTTTTAGCGATAATTATCTATATTAAAGTGAAATATTGACATATTCTCTTAACCAAAAGTCGGTAAGGGTATAAGGGTATGCAAAACCACAAGGGGCTAACAGATTTATTTTGAATAATTTTAGTCCTTAATATTTTAATTATATTAATGTTGTGTAAAATAACAATGATCCCTTTGTGTGCATAAAGTTATACATAATTGAAATGAATACATTATTTACCACAGTAAACCGAGTCTTATCCTTTGTGAAAATCAAGTACCTAAAGAACAGCAGTTCACTGACAGAGGGAACTCATCACTCTGGACATGGGTGGAAGACCCCGGTAGGCATTTTTATAATGGGTGGCATTACATCATCCTCAAGTCTGCCCCCCACCGCCTGCAAGGCAATTTGCGGTTGTTAATAGAAGAATGTTTGCTTGCATGCATTCTAATTGCATAAACCAACCAGCTACAACATCAGCCAAATATGGTCGACGCCTCTTACGTAGCCGTAAACAAAGACTTCCGCCACACGGACCACTGTACAGGGTGCACTGTGAAAGGTTGACAAATACACTTCCAGGCAGCGTTTTCCTCGGCTAACGAAGCGTTGCGCATGCGCCGTGGAGGGCAATAAATTTCAGCATTTCTTGCCACCAAAACAGGGAAAGGGAAGCGGGGGGAGCGGCATAAGTAACGTGCCATAAAATTAATTTCGCTTTGGCAACCCTACACTAACTGCCAGTTGCCACCGTTCGACGCCACTGCCGCAAATTAACCTGACCAACTGGCGAACGTCTGGCCAGCTTTGGCAGTTCTCGATATTTGCCGTGGTTTGATGCAGTTGCACGGAAAACAAAAAACACATTTATTCGGAAATCATACAAACGATGTTAAAAAATGTTGTTGTATTTCGAGATATAAATTTAAACACTATATTCAATATCACAAAATGAGCCTAGTTGTAGAAGGCATTTCCTCATTACCTTATTAAAGTTGATTATTATGTCTTGGTTTCGTATAAAGTTAGGATCTGTTTTTAAGCAAGTAAAATTCTAACAAGCGACTTCTTATAACTTTGGTTACTCTTAAAATTCAAAAATAGATACATTAAATAGATTTATTATTGTTCCTATCTACTAACATACCTAACCACTCTCATACAAATTCGATGTTTACAAAGTATTTTCATTGCGGTTTCGGAGTTCATTTATAATGGGTTTACAAATAATTTGTAGAAGGCTATTCTTTGGATTAAAATGTGATTAAAAAAGACCTGTGCTCCCTGGACTATAAATCATGAAACATAAAAAATTATTCTTGCGAATGCTGCAGAGAAATAAAATCTTTTAGATAAAATACCAATACTTTAGAAACTGAAACTAACAAATATGGCAATCGACTGCCTGATATAAGGTTGTAAGGCTTTTTTCTCTGTG
Organism: Drosophila kurseongensis; assembly: GCA_018153305.1. NCBI lineage: Eukaryota > Metazoa > Arthropoda > Insecta > Diptera > Drosophilidae > Drosophila > Drosophila kurseongensis. Next base: position 9,256,539 of record JAECXX010000004.1, on the reverse strand, counting down.
TGCTATTTGCATTCCCTGTGGTGTTTACTGCTGCTGTGGTCAAGGAGTTTCGCTTTAGTTAATTGCTCGTGACGTTGTCTTGGCCAGCCCCTTAGGGGGCCTCCGACCGATCCAATCCAATCCAATCCAATCCGATCCGATCCACCGCTCCACACTTCTCTCTCCAGTACACTCCACTTGCCGGTTGGTATTTATGGCTCCGAATGGACTGGGATGCAGATACATTTCAATAGATGTATGTGCTTGTTCTGTGCCGTGCATGTGTTGCTGGCTACTTATGCATTCCCCAACTATATTACGTATACGTAGCGAGGTCCGTGGCGACGGCTTAAATGTCATTTATGCCCGTCGCTCTCATTGATATTCTGAATGGCTCACAATGCGACATTTCGCTACAGGATTTAGCAAAGCCAACGAAGGGGATCTCGGACTGAAATATGAGTTTAAGGCATTGGCCAAACGACTGCAGTTTCTAGTGATAAATGGCTTTTGGTTTTTGTCCCGGCAAACTGCGATGATAAATCTGCTACCGCGCTTATTGAATATTGCTCAAGTCGGCGGCCATATTATGAATCCCAAGGCTGCAATTGTGGCCGACTAATTGACATTTGCATTGAGATGATTGCGCTTCTAATTATCGAAACCGATGTTTTGTCAACCCCATTGGATTGGGATTGCTCAAGCTGTTGGCATCTTCCGACATGTGTCACAAGAGGCGACCACAGCTTGACCTCCATTCCAGTGTGCTCAGCACGCCAGCAGACAATTACAAGCCATGTCGAGTCTTTCGGCCATAAAAAGCAACATAAAAACAAAGCCAAATCAAAACAAATCGTGTAGCAGCAGACACAGAGACAAAGGCTGTGGAAAAGAGTGTCAAACACGAACAAATTGAGATGGATTAGACGAGGCTGGAGATGTGTTGAGAGGGGTGAGCACAATGCAAACAAGATGCAAGATGCAAGATGCTGCGCAGAGGTCAGCAGTCAGTCAGTCACTTGAGTCCCCATTTCCAATGCCTGCGTTTTTGTGGCCCAGTGAACCAGTTGCAAGTTGCAGATGGAAAAAAGGGCAGCCGCATCGCAGCAGCAACAACTGAAGCCTCATTTAGCTGTCACGGTTAGATACAGATATAACGGCCCATCTGCAGACAGATCATGGGCGTAGATAGACTATGTTTTGGAATTTTAAAATGTATATTTATACAAATATCAAAAGCCGATAAAAAAATATTTCGATGAGGCTTAAACCTTAAAAGTCAAGATTTGAAAAGAAAATCAACTTGTTTTCTTTCTCAGAAACAAGTGGCTAGCTATAAAGATCAACTATAATCATCAGGCAATAAATTAAAACTTAATTTTTTACATCCCATTGATACGTGAACATATCTTATTAAACGTGTACTACTAATTATATGAATCTATTCTTTGTTAGATTGTATTTTCCATTTGTATAATCTTAGCTTTCAGAAGTATATACATATTTAAAGACGGTACGTTTTAATAACTCGTTTAATATAATTAAAAATTTGAATTGTGAGGGGTTATCTAAAACGAAATTAAAACTTAAGTTACTTATATCTGGATTAGGGAACTTAAATGACCAACCAGAAATCTATGCTAGAGTATTTCCAAAGTTGTTGTTGTTTCCATATTTTTCCTCCTCGAAATAAATATATTGCTAATTTTTCCGCTAAAACAAATTGATTCTGGCTACGTCCATGGATAGAGCGGTTTACATTATTGTCGTGCCGTAATCGCGGATTGTGGCCGGAATATTTAGCCCTGCCGGCATGGCTTACCGCTCGCCAATCAACGCGCTCTGCCCCCGGCGACTTCTGTGTGCCGTAATGCACAAGTGAAAGTTTTTCACTTGCAGCATGTTGCATTCCACTTTGCCTCTCGTCGGCGCATACATCATCATCAAGGCAGCCAGTGAGCTGGAGCAACAGCAGCAGCAGCCCCAAACCGCAGTTGCAGTTGCAGTTGCCATGGCTCAGACCTGCTTTTGGCCAACTCGAGACGCGTTTGGCAAGCTGCAGCGAGCGGCAAACAGCAAACAGAAAACAGCAGCCGCAGGCGAAGGCAAAAGTTGTCATGCCCCAAAATGGGTTAAACGTGCCACCGTTGCCCACGTTGCGTATACGCAATGTTCGCGCGCGTATATAATTAAGAAACCAGGCAAAAACAAAGCGAAATGAAACGGCAAACGAAAATGAAAATGAAAATAAAAATATGGTCAAAAGTGCTGCGCACAAAAATGTCGCTCAACGGGTTGCACACTCAGTACATTATTCGAGTGTGTGCGATACTTTATGGACATATCCATGGAAATTGATTTGGCATTTTGATGCGGCACACGTGTGGCTGTTGCCTGTTGCCAGTTGCCAGTTGCCAATTACCAACCATCTCAAGGCAATTGTCGGCTGCGAGTGTCTATAATTGATATGCAAACAGTATCGATGGGACTATCCCACAAAAAAAAGCACTTAGTCCGTCTTGAATCAGCGCAATCAAATGTCAAAACTCAAGAGCCGGCGCAAAGGTGTTATTTTTATTTATTTTCGAAAGTGCATTTTACCAGGCGCTCACCAGAAATCCAACGAATATCATAATCGTAATGCTCATAATTTGTGTGACCCAATTTCTTTGGCTGTGGATCCACATCCCCATCCCCACTCACACACCTGCGAACGATCAAGTGAATGGCGGTCGAGTTGCTTCTCTCGCTCGCGATATGCAAATTAATTGGTAACACTTTGCTGCCGAGGCAACAATAACAACGCGGCAAGTAGCATTGAGCAAGATGCCACACATAACAATAACAACGAAGCATAAGCATATGCATATTATGCAAGCGAGTGCAAAAGCAAAAGTTTTTCAGCTGCAAAATGCACGTCTCTGAATTATGAATACATTTAACCGACATGCAGTGCGTTTCACAGGTGTAAGTCATTAGCAGCCCCACTTGAATGACATAAATCGATTTTATTTCCATAAATTCAAGGTTTCGAAGTGTGAATAATGTGGCTTTTATGACTTGAACTTCGCCAACTACTGTTTTGAAATGCAATTGTTCGTTCAACTTATTTATGAGTCAAACTTCCACAGCTTCAAAACTTCTATAAGGCTAACATATGTTACCCATATATAAATACAGAATTCTTTAGAATCTCTAGGATAACTCAACCCTTTTTGTGCCAATAAATGTCGAACGAATAACCTTATTGAACAAAGTTTTATTGGCGAATGTTTTGTTCTGAGTATAATAAAATAAAAAACTGTGAATGGTCTGGAAGATTTTTATATGCTTCATAAAATAATATTTGGTAAGTAAACATTTGAACAATCTGTTGATGAATATGACTCAATGTCAATAAACGCAAAGCTCAATTCGTCAGAGCTATTTTAACATAGGTTTAGTTTCCTGCTGTGGGTAAGCAATAAGAATAAAATTGCAAAAAATAAGACCTTTTGTTTGGTTTGTGTTTCAAAGACAATCAAACAAAATGGGATATATTAATAATTTTAATGTTTCAAGATGGATGTTGCACATCATTTCCTATTTATCATTTAGGTTTCCTCTAAGCTTATGAAACACACTGTATTTCTATGAATGTATGTGTGAATTGAACGTGCTTGACCAATTACAGTCGGCAAACAAAGCGCACATAACCAGCCATAATAAGCCATAATATTATATTCAAAGCGTGCCTGGCAGACGAACTGAGTAAGCTAACCAAAGTTGGCCAACAATCGGCAATTGGGAAATGCAATTTCAGTAGAGCTGGGCCAACTATTGCTCCTGTTCCAGCAGCTGTATTTCCCACGAAAGAAATCAAGCTGGGGAAATGCTTTTGCACAGGAGAAAATTACCATAAGATTCATTCAAAAGATTCATCTTAGCTTTCAAAGTGAAATGTTATTTGGAAATCAAAATATTTGTTATAGCTCTGATAAAGTGATAAATAGTGGAGATTAGAAATAATGAATGAATCAAATATCTGTGCCGCACAAAATCGAGTCGCATTTCTGAAAGTTAAAATAATTAACACCCCTAAAGCTATTTTTAAAAATTATTAGAAATGTGGTGCGATTAATGTCACTTTATTAGGGGTAAGAAATGTCGCCACAACAAAAATAACTTGCTAAAAAGGTTTTTTTTCCCAAAAAAGGAAACCAATTGATATGAATTTGCTTAATATTTCTCTGTGTAGCCTTCAACCGTTTTTGGCTTTCAAAAATCCAGGTCACTTTCCCAACAAACCAGAGCCCCCAAAGAACACTCACCTTTGGGCATGCCACAAGGCGCCTTCGTCCGCGCATTGTCCAGAAAGTCCAGATCGTATTTGCGGGCAGGTGGATAGGTGAGGGCCACATGGGCCTCCGATCCGAAGTATCCGAGGTAGCAGAACCAGGCGGCGAGCACCAGCAGGGCGCTTGTGCTCCAAGCGAATCCGAATGGCGAATGTCTTGTATTGTTTATAGACATTTTGTATTTTATAATTTATTTCTTTACAATTTCTGGCGATTGTCGGGGAGTCTCCTTTCGAATTAGCACCGCGTGGCGTGTCTATTCAAGCGCTTCTCTTTCTCTTCTTTTGAGCAATTGATTTTCACGGGGATTTTGGCGGTGTTCGGAAATTATATAATTAATTTCGCCACAAATTGGACGCACATCTCAGCGGCCAACGGTTGACTCTGAAAGAAGGCAATTTATAGAAATATTTATTAGACGAGAATTGCATAATTTTTTGGGGCCTAGAGTATCTGTCAGATGGATCTGTGAAAATGATTTATTGCATTGGCCAAACAATGACAAGGAAATTTCCCACAAGTCCATTAAAGTTTCTTTTTCAGAAAGTGTCGAAAGATACGTTTCTCTTTTATTTTTTGCGGGTTTTCAGTGTGACAGGCAGATACATCGAAGCGATCCTCCCGAAGCGCGGTTCAATGCTCGATCGGAATTACTATATAGTCGTACACATGCCATGTCCAACGCCTTCGCAGCTGAGTGAAATCGAAGGTCTTGCCGCGTTCAACAAACTAATCAAAGCCAATGACAGCTGCCCCCCAACGAGTCGAAGTCCAAACTATGAGATACTTAGATACTTGGGCAATTAGACGAGTGTCTAGCCCCGAAGTCCGGCAAAAAGCTTGTCTAATGAAACGACATAAATCAGGGGGGCCCCTGCTACCTGCTCTGGGTTTTTGTTTTTTTTTCTGGTCTGGCCCCCGGACTAAACGACAACAAATGGCGTTGAAATGGGCGTAAAAATGTGGCACGGCCGGGGCCAATTGTTTGGATATGGAAAATGGTGCCACAGTTTTGACAAGCAAATTGCATGCTGCATGAAATCTCTGTTTTCTTGCCCCAAAGATAAATCGACGACAATTGGTGTTAGTTGGTCTCGGGGCCTGGCTGATTGGCCAAAATCTCAGCGTTTCACGCGAATGGGAACGGGCAGATACGTTTGACCACCACTCCACGCCGCCGTGCTCCACTTTTTCCAGTGACATCCCAGGTAGGCATCGAGCACCCAGAGCGGTAATCACCGAGTCATTGTCCAATGCCAGACCCCCAGAAATAGAAATATATATAAGATATCTAAACATTTTTATAATCCATAACGGTAGCCGCAACGACTTCCGAGGCGGCAGCTGCCGCTCTGGGTGACCGCCTCGTTTGGTTTTGATTACTCCGGCTCCGGTGCTGACCAGCAATAGCAACTGTCTGGCATTGAGAGCAGCATTAACAATGGTAACAACATCAGCAACATCGACTGTGACGACCACATGGCTTGACATTGAAGTCGCCAAAGCAAAACAAAATCGAAAAGCATGTAAAAAATGTTAATTAAGACGAGGCACACAAACAAATGGAGTCGCATTAAACCAGTATCTGGAGCAGTCTCCGCAACTGGGTTAGAACTATGGGCTGAAATTTTAATTGCAAATTGGATTCCTCAAATAAATCTTATTTTCTATAAATAATCAATAATTTATGATGTTTTTTAATGTTTCTTAGTTTTTAAAATAAAGATCAAAGCTTTTATAAAACGGATTTAACTGGAATGTTTTTCTTAAGATTTAATTTTTTTATTATTTTTTTCAGAAGTATTTTATAAATATAAAACAGTATCTATACTTTTAACTATTTTACTTAAAATGTAAAGAACTTAAATGTAAGTTTCCAAACATATTTTTGGGTACCGTAAAAAATAACATTTTACCCAGGTCGAGTTTCCCAATTCAAGTATATTTCGATTTCAAAATATACCCACTCTCTTCTTTGACTTTTTTCTGTTTATTAACCCGTGAAATTTAATCTTAAAATTAAGAAATCTGCCCTTAACAAGTAAAAGTTGGATCTAATAAAATGTTGAAAGTGATCTGCCTTTTTTGTGCAATCCAATATGCCCACATTTGGGGCAAAAACCGACCACAAGTAATCTAATGGCGCCCAGCTGGAGACGCAGTTGCCAAGAAAAGTGGGAAACTCCGGGCTCGGAGCCATTCTATGAAATAAGTCTGCGTGATGCCAAGTCAACTGGCTGGTCTGGCTGTCATGAGTTGGCCAAAACCGAGGTTCATTACCCAACTGACTAAGGGAAAACGATTCGAGTCTGGAGTGGAAGTTAAAGCTGACTTAAGAGGCTCAGGTGAGCAATTACTTTAATTGAATTGCCTCTCGAGTGCTTTGCATTTCCACTAATTAGAACTGAGATGTAATTAACGGACCGCCTGGCCACAGAGCAAATGCTAGAGCGAAACAGTTTCGAATGCAATTCACACGCCATTAAATTAAAGTCTTCAACTCGATTCGACGCGAAACACGTTGGATGAAAAGAACACTTGACTCGGTTTCTACGACATATCGATTATGGCCAGCCAGAGCTGCGGACATAAACATTTGGCCACGCTACTCATGTTCGATTCACGGCGACATCGAGTGGGAAAAATGCAGTCCAACTGGTTACGAAATATTCGAAAAGCTCATTCATGTTGAGCTTCAGATACGATTTTCAAAATACGCCAGCCGCGATACATGTATCTGTATCTATATTTGTATCTGTGACTGAGTCGGTCTCAGCCTCTTTGTGTGAGTTTTTTGTACCCAGGCACCGGAAACCGGTTACTGGCCCCAAAACAAAATATAGTCAACTATTAATGGATCGACTATAAATCGATGCTATCGGACCCGGGCAAAGTCGGACTCTGGGGCGGCAAGTGTATCGCCTATGGCCGCTCCCAAAAGCCCCGAAATTAGAGCCCGATCCGCGGCACACTCTTGACCAAAATACCTTACTGGAATTATGCGCGCGCGCTCCATTTTCAGCCAGCCAAATTAGAGAATAACATGGCAGGCAGCCAGCAACACGGCTAGATAAGTACAAAATTGTTAAGTAAAAGAGCTGAAATTGATTTTAAATGGGACCGAGTTGGCCATTGGCGATTGTGTAACCACTTAGCGGCTAAGGGAGAGGCTAACGAGGAAGAAAACATCGCACAGATTTGTTACAATCGACAGGTAAAAACAATGAGTTAATGCTTATAAAAATTCACAAAGATATATACATTTTTAAACGATTTTTTACTTAAAGAAAATTTACGCTCTTTGATAATTACACAGGACAACAGGGGTTTGATGCAGGCTTCTGGCGTTAATTTATGTTAGTATAGACAGCATTAAACCAGTAATTGCACAACATTTAGTTATTTATGTTTAAATATATCTGAGAATAGTATACTGCATTTCATTGATAACATTAGATAGCTTAGACGCTATTTTTAGGAATTTATTTAAATTTGTATTATATTTTAATTTAAATAAAAGATGGGCACGTTTAAGTAATCGTGTTTTCATGTTATCCCAACTCGTTTAATTTGGTAACTGGGCTTTAAAAAATCAATTCAAAATCATATACTTTAAGCCAGCATTGTGCGTCACATTTAGTAATTTATTGAATTTATTTATTATTCGCTTATATTATGTGTGTTAGCCTTATATCGCATCTTAGGTTTGTTTCAAATGTAAGACACCTGACCTCAAAACACTTGATCGCTCTATAAAGTAGAAAGGTCGCAAAAACAAACCAATTTTTAAAAATAGAGGAAACTATCCAGAAATTGATTAGCTCGCTGGCGCAGCACCCTGACTTTCTAATCGGGCTTTTTTGACGAACTGTTCGAGCCGTTCGTCTTTTCGCACCACCCGGCGTATGGGTAATGTGTGGATTTTGGCCGGCGGCTGCTAACGGTCCATGTGACTGGCTACTCGATTCAAACCAAACAGATCTGCGGCTGATGTGTGGTGCGAAAATCAGCTCGTCATGATGGTTATGCGAGTGCTGCTTTTTATGCTGTTTGACTTAAACATTTCGTGTTTGGATTTCTATTTGCGCGAAATTTCTCAACTTTAATGTCACGCACCACGAATCCGCCACCGAACTTGGACGGGGAATCGTCGATAATATGTGATTGACAAACATGTGTGCCAAGTTGGCTCATTATAATTACCGCCCGGCCAAGACGTAAGTGTACAGTGAAAAAAATGATTGCATAAATTAATAATAATATTAAAATAAGTGGCAACAAATAAAAAATATTTTTGTTTTCAGATATTTATTTGACGTTTCTAGTTTACATTTGCTTAATACATCATTAACCGATTTTCAAAGTGGTCGGCTTGGTTTTATTGAGAGAAGGAGCAACCAATGTCAGCTCCCGGCTATGAAAAGTGCCAATGCTCGTTAATCAATTCCATTGGCGGAGTCCACACATCAGAGCGCCGATGACATCTTCGGTTCGCAGTGAAAGTTTCCTCGTCCGAATCGAAGTTTTTCATTGAATTGTGTTTATTTTCTATTTCACCTTCGATTTCGAGTTGGATGCCTTGGAATGCAACTGAGGAAAAGTAAACACACACAAAGTAAACAATCACTTTCGATGGTTTTCTATCAATTATGAAAATTAAGCCATCACTGAGATGACAAATGATTCCATATTTGGCTTTTTCAAATATATCTTATGCCCCCACGTTTCCGATCTATTGACATTGCGGCTAATTTCCGTTGATTTGCATAGTGGAACCGAGTAATCCCGTGGAACTGGTGCAGCCAGTTTGGCTCCAGGGGTCTTTCGCTTTCGGCATAAGTATTTCCGAAATTAAATTAATTCGTCGTTTGGCTCTTGATTTCTTTAACTTTCACAAGAACGAGCTACACGGGTTTGGTATGGAGGGTCACCTTTGGGGTCAGGGTGAATCCAAGGGTTAAGCCTCGACTAACAAGCGAACAAGCAAACAATCGTTTATTTGCTGTCGCTTTATGGCCGTTAAACTTGATCTCTAAACTGGCGAGAGCCATCCAAAGTACTTGTACTCGCAGCCGTAGTAAACTTTGTCTATAAGATCATATTTCATACAGACAGCATCGAGATTAAATGATGGCCGTTGCGGCTGAGTGGGCTTTTGGTATTAGAAGGCAGGCAGGTTAAGAGGAGCAGGAAAATTACTGACAGCTTCATTATACCCGTTACTCGTAGAGTAAAAGGGTATATTGTATTCGTGCAAAAGTATGTAACAGGTAGAAGGAAGCGTTTCCGACCCTATAAAGTATATATATTCTTGTTCAGGATCACTAGCCGAGTCGATCTAGCCATGTCCGTCTGTCCGTCTGTCCGTCTGTCCGTCTGTCTGTCCGTCTGTCTGTCCGTCCGTATGAACGCTGAGATCTCGGAAACTATAAAAGCTAGAAGATTGGCATTTTGCATGTAGATTCTAGGAGTTCCTACGCAGCGCAAGTTTATTTCAAAAGGGTGCCACGCCCCCTTTAACGCCCACAATCGCTTATATACGATTTTAAAAATTTAAATATTTCGGAAAAGTAAAAATGCAGTTTTATTGTGTTTATCAATACCTATCGAAATGTAGAAGAAATTTTCCAAATCGGACCATTCGTTAAAAAGTTATGCGTGATCAAAGTTTCTATCTCCATCTCCCTCGCACTCCCTTTACCTGAGTAACGGGTATCTGATAGTCGGAGCACCCGACTATAGCGTTCTCTCTTGTTTTGTTTGGTTTTGTTTGCCCCTCACTTAGGTGTATTTACCCGTACAGCTAGTCAAATCAGCGATAACTTCCAACTCAGTAATTTTATGTCGAAAGTTTCTAGTATATAAAGAAACAAATCTAATCATATTCAGAAAAATAATTTATTATACTTTTATGTAAAGTATTTATTTATCAAGATACATCTTAGTACTTTAAGCCTGAGCCAAACTTTGGGTTTGATTATAAAAGTAATTCCTTCTTAAGTCAAGTAGTGATTTATTCTTTATTAGCACTAATAAATTCTTTGAAAGAGTAATAAGAGTCCAGCAAATTTTCGTTTCAATTGTCAATCATGCGATTTTCACAGTAGCGGATCTCACGTTCGCGACGTTACTTTGGCTATAAAAATGTATCCGATAAAAGCGCAAATCGTATTTATAAACATTAAAACGTTCGCGGTATATTCTCCCGTACCTTCTCCCGGCTCGACTTTTGTGCAAATTCATCTCTGCGATTGGCGTCAGACGATCGCAATGACATCCCCGATCACAATCGCAGTCGCATCCACCTGTTAATTTATTAATGAGTTGCAGAAACCTGTCCGAGCTTTACATAAATACCCGTATATAATCTTTACAAAATGTGTCCGAATGTCGTTAACGGCAAATGCTTTTTAACTCTCTTTTGTTGGCCGATCGGGAGAATAACTTTCGCAAAAATAAAAATGATTTGGCATACGCGTTTGTGTGTCATTTGGGGCGTGCTGGCCAAGCGTTTTTCGGAGCGAGAGCAATTGTCCAGTGATTTCCATAAAAATCTAAGGTCAATCCGCGGACGCCTTACGCATTCGAAGTGAGTTAAAGCATACTGAATGATCGCTGTGTTTGTTTAGTTTTGTTACGGTCTTTTGCGTAATCCGATGTGCGATTATGTCCATTTACACGGGTTGCCTACAAATCTGCGGCATTGAAATGAACGCGGCTCAAATGCCAATACATATGGGCCCAATACAAAAGACTTAAGCAACGAACGCGCAGCATCTCGGCGTGGACAGCGTAAACAGTATAATAAAAACAATCAAAAACTCAACTAACTGCCATTATAAACAATTTGGCAAATGAAGGCGAAATATTCGTTATAAAACTGGAATACACGTATTAGTATGGCCGAGATTGTTCAGGTTCGGTCTGAACAAGTGCACATATTACAAATTGGTTTTTGCCCGACTTTGACAGTTCAAATTATTTCTGAAGAGTCAAGATGCGCTCCAAGGTCCCCCCACCTGAGCCGTGTATATGTTACCAACCAGTTTGCTTAGCCGTGTGGACCCCACCCCCCGAACCGACCATTAGACAAACCTGCCCGACGACGACGAATCAGATTCTGATTCTGGTTTCGTTTGCCCTCGCGCATTCTCACTTTTTTATTTTGTTTTGGCCGATGGCTTTTTGTTTTAAGTTGTTATTTTTCGGGGCTTATTGGCATTTTTTGTTTATTAGGCGCTGGAATTCGCTGCGTGTAAGTATGTTAATAATAGAGCTTTATGTGAGTGGCAGTAAATACTTTTATAATACCCCTAAAGTAATATGGAGGCTGAGGCTCAGGGAGAACCTGCGTGGTGTGGGCAGCCTGCCACAATCTCACACAGACTCGCACGAGCTCATGTGCCAGTGTTAGACGTTAGATGTTAGATGTTGGTGGATGCCATCCGGTTTTGGCCTTTGCAGCTGCCAATGCTGCTCGGCTGCATTCCGGGCATGACTAAGAGTGCCGCGATTCGCGGGAGTTATTACCCTCAAGGTCACTTCTGCCTGGGTTTCTGTTTCTGCCGTGGTCTAATCTTGGCATGACTCGTCGTTTGGTCAAATCGATAGTATTTAGAAAAATAATAAATCTGAGACTTTTGTATGCCTCCAGGTTCCAAAAGTTGATCTATGTTCTTAATTCTTTTATTGTATCATTTTTATGTAAGGTATTTATTCCCAATTAATATTCTAGGATTACAATAAACAAGAAATAATGCATTATTCAATATGTATGTTAAAATATTAGTCCCCTTTCAAAAATGGTTATTGGTGAAGAAGTGTATTAAATCTAGCTCCAACTTTAATTTGGTTGTTTTTCAAAGAAAAAAAATAAGATTTAAGTTAAAATCTTAGGGTCCCGTCATTCAAAACATATATTATTTAAAAATAGAGGTGAAGCGAGTCAACTGTTAACAATTTTTTTTTTCTATGTAGGTACCTAAATTCTTGTCTGATCGGCTTAGAGGGATATCCATTAGCCGGTATCTTAGCTAAGCGGCTTAAATGGAACGGAGACAAACAGTTATCGAGGTGATGAAAACAAAGGAGAATTAATTAGATTCCGCTGCTGGATAGGGAAGACTAATGAAAGCTAAGAAGTCGCCAACGGAGTTGTTCCCCGGAATACAGGTGACTCAGTGCGAGTTCGACATTTATTTTTATTTGGCTGTGATTAATGGACTTACAGAACGCATACGCGATTTTGGCGTTTCGGCCATTCTTAGCTGATTCGCCCGACCTCGGTTTTTAGAAGTGATCTCATCTGCCACAGCTTCGGTTCTGGCGGCCCACATCGATCTCCGGAGAACAATCCCAAAAGCAGCTGTCAGCTGCCAAACGCTAATATGCAATAAATTATGCCTGGCACTGTGTATGCGTATCGTGTGTGTCTATAATTACAAAGGTTTCGTGGCGAATTTCACTTTTTTCCATCTTCCGCTGCGGCATGTGCAGGGAATTCCAAAATGGGCGCCCGTTTGCATTGCCAATTCAGCAAGCATTCCTTCTGCTTCCTTTTCTTGGTCTTCCTACATAGTACATAGTCTTACACCCAAACAAAAATTACACAGCAAAATAATATTATTTTACAAATAAATAGGCTGTTTTATTTAAAATTCGAACCGTTTTCCGATATCTAAAATTGAAATTTATCAATTTATCAATTAAAAAAAATTCGATTATGCCAAAAATATGTATCTCTTTTGAAAACTTCTGGAGTAATTTCCCCAAAAGAGTCAAGATACAAACTTGTTCGTAATCCACCGAAATTACAACTAGTTTCAAATATAGTACCCATATAGGGTAACATTAATAAAGTAGTTTTAAAAATCAAATTTTATACTAAATTATATTTATCAAGTTGACACTTCTTATGTGTCAGATTTGGTACCCAATTGTCAAGCTTGAAGGTTATTAAAGATTTTTTAACACTTATATTCGCAGCCACTCAAGTAGACCCCTACTCAAAAATATATATATTTTTTGTTAATGTATTTAATGTTCCTCGTAGGCTCACCTGAAGAAGGAGAACTGCGGCGAATGCCAGGGCGAGATGTGGGCGGCGATAAGTTACGAAAAACGCAGGCGCACTAGAAGATCCGAATCGGAATCCGAATCGAAATCCAAGACCGACTCCGGAGCTAATCAAAAGTTACAGCACGCACGCGCTTCGGTTAGGGGCGGGGGTAGGGGGTCGAGGGGCGGAGACCACGACACACGATCAAAGTCAAAACAATGCAGTCGCGGCACTTTTAGCGTTTCTTAACGTTCTCCGCTGATGATGCACACCGCGCAATTGCAATTCCAGCAGATTGCACCGCACAGTTAAGTGAGTACTGGGTACTTGGAGTGTGTGTAGGAGGTGATGTGTTAATCAATCAACGAGCGCGGATCGAAAGTACAATATTTGCCACATTGATTTGGATACTTCTGGTGGTTTTTTTGGTTGTCTGTTTCTATATTTTTTGTATTTGCTGCAACGGCTGTACGTGACTGCCGCGCACTTGCACAACGACCGCAAAAATCCAGGGGATCCACGCTCCGGAAGACACGACGAAGCGACGACACCGCAATACACAGCAGGAAATCGCAAGTCCAAGCGCACCACACGTCCGCACTCAAGTGCGTCTCGATCGAAACTGAAGATCGAATCGGCTTGCAGGTGAGGCGAGCTCTCTACTCACATCTGAACACTCTCCGAGAAGCTCTCTCTCGGATTGTTTTCCCTCGGATCTGGCAACGTCAAAGAGCGGCTTCAGCTTGAACAGGGCTGCCATCTGACGTCGCAATTGTGTCATATACATATACCCTATGAAATATATTAATTGATCCACTATGGCACCTAGCTGTGAATAAAGGTCACTGTTTTTTGTAGGAGGCATGAAGATATGTACAGTACTCAAATTTTAAACATAACCAAAAATAGCACAGGTCGACAATACCTAAAAAAAAATGTACATCTTATAAATTCTTCGCTTTTAAAACCTTAAAAAGGGCTAAATAATTACAAATAAGTAATCAGATAAAATACTTTCAAAATTATAAACGTTTACTTGGGTTGTGTTTGTCGACCATGTAATTGTTTAAAACCACAATATTTAATGTTGAATTACTTACATTAGGTTTTCACTAACATGTTAGTTCATTTTTTATGTTGCATGGTGTTATCTTTAATAACACCAAGGAATTAAATCTTTAATAAAGTTCAAAATAGTGTAAGGACAACTTTTTCCACACAGTTTAGTGATTCATACTAAAACAACATTATAACAGGAAAAAACACAAAATAACCGAACCCAAAATAAGAGAACTTATCCTTTTTTAGTTAAAGTAAGCTTTAAACTATTTTTTTATTCTGGCCAGTGGAGTACTGGGTACTTTCCAGTAAAAGAGTCATACAAAATCTTCAGCAATCTTCAAAAAACCAATCCTTTGTATACTTCCTGTCAGCAACCTCCTAGTATATTCTAAAAAAAACTTTGAGTTCCATCCGCGGCTTATTTCGAATCGTGTAAATAGAATGGACAACGTAATTGCCTTCCGGAACTGGCAGAACATATGTTAACTGATGATTCAGGAAGTGAATGGGAAGCTCCTTCACAAATATGTCGTGCTGCAATTACTAGGTTATTATCAAAAATCAAAGGAGAGTAATAAGTACGTACATTGTATGGACAAGAGTGGTTCAGGTTCGAATAGGTGATAAATAGTTCATAGAAAAATCGAATAGTTGGATTACGCTTTCCCTTGAAGTACTGACAAATGTCATACGTCACGTTAAAAAGAAATGGCTTATAGCCATTTAGCCTCTTTAACACCCTAAAATTTACCTGAAATATGTCCGCAATAACTAATCGATTAATTTTTAAATAAATAAGAAAAACTAGGTACCAATAGATCATCAAGCGGCAACTGGTGAAATTTAGTGCTGAAGGACATAAATTTGTAAGTTCGATTTTTTGATTTCAGAAAGCATTCATCGATATCCATAAATTCCTTGTCCAAGGACGTACAGATTATGTTGGTGAATTCGAAACTGCAGTTGACCTGAAAGTGTTTTATTAAATTGTGGTTTCCCATCACATCCATTTCTCCTTACTTTAAATCCAAGTAAAATCACAATTAGAAGGGCCAGGGATAATAACTTGAACACCACCATATCTTATTAATTGTTGAACTGCACAACCAATGACTCTAATAATTTCAATGTTTATATTTATAAGCTGGAAAGTTAACTCAAACGATAATAATCAGAATATATAACAATATATAATATAAAATAATTACAAATATGAAATACTTTTAATTGAGGCATTATGAAAGTATACTCGAATATTTTTAATATGTTTAATGGCATTACCATGGCTTATATTAGAAAATGGAGCGAACAAATAGTACGAAAATTGTATCATCTGATTTCCAATAATTTGTTTAAACTGCAACCTTAAATATAAATTAGGTTAAATAAATATAATTTAGGTTAAAGATTTTTAGAAGCAATCACCGATAAATATCCGTACATCCAAAGTCCAATTAAGTTCAGTTTTCGATTTTAAGCTCAAACATGCAGTAAACCTGTATATGTATTAAGTACAATTGGCTTTACACTCAGAAGGTAGGGGCAAATATAAATACATAACATATATCATTAGATGGACCATAAGAACATAAAATTCAACATTTTATTAGCTTACATTATATATCATCAAATAAGGTTCAGAATAAAAAGCTTGTTTTCGACCTTTGAAAACCAACTTGTTCGCTCTTCCTCGTTTAAAGTTATTGTCCTGTCCCTCTATGAGCAGTTAACACTTGTGGGGAATTCTTTATAATGTTTTCACTTAAAGCCGAAGCAGCGCAGGTTTTTTGAAATAATATGTGTATGACGTGATAATTAACCTAAATTCTTCATAACTTATAAAATAAGATGGAAACCAAATAAAAATATACCGCCTTTACCTTTGTCGTATTTAAAGTAGGCGTGTTAAATTTAAATCCCAAGTCTCGGACTCTTTAAGTATCCAAGAACTCAACGATTCAACGGAGAGACGGTCATGACTAGATCGGACGACTAGTGATCCTTATCAAGAATACATATGCTTTACAGGGTTGCAAAAGAGTCCTTCTACCTGGTGCAAACTTCTCGATGAATACAATAATCGCCAGATCGCTTATAGATAAACAGATATTGTTTTTAAAGAAATTTACAAAAACAAATTAATAAGCCATTAGCCTTATTTCTTATTTGTAATACTTATATGATGTGATGATTTTATTGTATTATTAGCTGATAAGAATTATATATGAACAAGAGTTTTGTTTTAATCTGACCTTTATATTCTACTTAGATTAAATATAAATTCGCTTTGAGTCAAAAGAGACACTGTAATAATAAAAAAGTGATTTAAAATAGTTTCCCTCTAATTATGTTCCTTAATTAAGGTTGAAGGATAGTTCCAAATGTAACATTATTAGCTCATTGCTTAATTTTTATTTTAATATATCTCAGGCTCAATTTAATTCAGATAGTTTTGCCGATTAGTTGGCAAGATTTTGTATTCCTGATTGATTCCGGATTTAGTTGCCCCACACAATGGTCTCGATCCAGTCCGTGAAAAGGTGTACCTTGGTGTAGACACTCGGGAGTCCTTGGGAACCACAAACTAATCCATAGGAAACGATCCCGAGCACCTGCTTAAGACACGGATAAAGCGGATGCTGCACGAAGATAGGTCCGCCGGAGTCGCCGTTGCAGGTGTCCGCTTCGCTAGTCATTGATCCTGCACAAAACTGGGTGCGCGTCTCGATGCTGAAACGCAGTCGTTTCTGGCACACCTCGTCCGTGAACCGCTGCAGACTGACCTTCAGAAGGTGAGAGGATTTTACACCGTCTGCGGTGAATCCCCAGCCGGCGGCTGTCACATGTTCGTTATCGTTGCCGCTGGTGGGCGGCAGGCATACGGCTGCCACATGGTCATTAAACACAGCCTCCCGATCGAGTTCCACAAGAGCAATGTCGTTCTTAAAACCGCGCTCTTCGTCCTCAGTATCATAGCCCGGGTGCACCACGTAGTTTACCACCCGAAAGTCCTGCACCTGGGCATCGTCAGTGGTGCTGTTATAGTCCAAATCCCCCAGTCGAACTACAAATTTGGGCGAATCGAAGTTTGGATCTAATCGTTCGGCCTTAGTTCTGGAATTCGGAGTAATTATTATTTTATCAAGTGTGAAAATTTTAGAGATTTTGGCTTGGAAAACATAGGGCCACTTACTCATCCGTTTCAAGGCAATGAGCTGCAGTCAGCACAAATCTGGGATGCACTACAGCACCACCGCAGTCCCAATTCGGTTCGGACTTGTTACCCCGACGGGTGCCGATCAGCGCCATAAAGGGGAACTCCCGACCAGACGCCTTTGTGCCGCCCACAATAAAGGGCGTGGAGCGACAGGCCGCTCTGCCCTCGTTGTACTGCTTGCATTCTAAGACAAATTCAAAATAAAATATTAATAACAAAAGGAAATCATTGTAAAAACCGCTCACGCTTCTCAAAAGGCCTTGTCTCTTCGACTGGTTTCAGGTTTTGATGATCCAGCGGGATGGGACAACAGACAATATCGTTGAACTCGTCGCAGTACTTGACTTCAGATCCAATAAGGTGCTTGTTGTAGAATATCACTGGACAGTCGGAAGGAGTCAAGTCTTTGCACTCGCCCGTACCATTGTCGCAGTATTCGGCCACTACGCCGACTGAAACAAACAGCAAAAGCCACTTAATGCCGGGAAACGCATCCATTGCCGAACGCTTTGAGGGCACAACTGAGAACGGCACTCGCGGTTGACCAGATTTACTACCACAACAGAGCAGCGACGAGCTTTAAGTTCAGGCGAGCCAGAATCACAGACTCCACAAATGACTCATTAATGTAAGCTTTTGACTTAAGAAATTAGCAGGAGATGGACTAAAAGTTGTAAAGCCCACTGATAATAACATTAACAGGTAATTTTTTTTAAATTTTCTTAATTTATATCTGAGAACACAACACATGAAAATTAAACATACACAATTACACGACGATTAATACAATAATGTGGTAAATTATAAGATTATACTACCTTTAAATTAAGCTTATGTTTCTATGTCTGCTTGTACTTAAATAAAAAAATGTTTAGGTCTAATTGTGTCGCATGTTTTGCATGTGCTGATGCTGTTGCTGCTGCATGTGTTGCATGTACATTTGTTGCTGCTGCTGATTCAGTTGTTGCAGGTTGCCACCGCTGCCCAATGGAACGCTTGTTGTTTGTACCGCATTCACTTGCTGCTGTTGCATTTGCATTTGCTGCTGTTGTTGTTGCTGCTGCTGTTGTTGTTGTTGCTGTTGTTGTTGCTGCTGCTGCTGTTGTTGTTGCTGCTGCTGCTGTTGTTGTAGTTGCTGCTGCTGCTGTTGTTGTTGTTGCTGCTGCTGTTGTTGTTGCTGATGTTGTTGCTGCGGCTGCTGTTGGTGGTGGGATTGCAGGGGGGATTGCGTTTGACTTGTTAATGCATTGTTGTTGGCGTTGTCGGCGCTAAAATTAGATGGAGTCTGTTTAATTCCAAGCTCACTTTTGTTTCAATTCATTCTTACATCTTCTCAGAGTGAATATCCTCCAAATTGAGATGTGTTATGAACCTCAGGCGCATCTGTAGCAGGGGTCGTAACCGCTTAATAATAGCCTCCGATTCGTTTTTGATAATGTTACCCACATGTATATATTTAATGTGATATCTGAAAGAGATAGAAAGATATTAGTTTTTTCTCCATTAATTAAATTCTTTCAATAAGCTTACAGGAAATCGCATATTTGGTCCATGTACTGCAATGGTTTCGGTCCATGCTGCTTGTCCACAATTTCCAGAATCTCGTAAAGCAACACGGCAATGCCGGCCACGGCGTTCGGTTTCTCCAATTCTATTCGCTGCAGAAAGGGTCCAAATACGTGGCACAGGTACAACAATTGCTGCTCAGTTCGCACGCAGGGCTTTAGCTTCTCCTTGAGGTACCTGGTCATCGCCGCCAGCTTAAAAGCCCCCATGTGATGAAACACCGAGTGAGCCACGGCCAAAACTACGGCATACGTCTTCTCCAGCATCGCCTCGCGCACAGTCTTAAAGTTAAACAACTCGAATGCATTAAATCTGTAGGTCCAATTAAGCATATTGGGTGTGTTAAGCATATCCTGCAAGCGATCATAGATGCCACTCCAGTAGGGCTCTGGCAAAGCGGCCAAAACAATGCCTACGGCATTAATGTAGCTGTGTATATCCTTCTGCGGAATGACCGCATATCCGCTGACTATTACATCAATAAGATTGTTGGCCACCAAAGTGGGTGCCACGGGAAGACCCAGCAGTTCCACGCAGGTCACATAAAGCGCATGAGTTGGAGCATTTGGGAACTCATTAAAACGCCAGTCAGTGGAATAGAAAACATTCTTTCCACTAATGGCTGCAAAATAAATGAGGGTGAATATTGGAATATTTTTTACACTACGCGCAAATCCAACTTACTATCTGCCAGGCGTCTGATCAAGCTCATATAGTAACTTAATTCAGGGGTCCATAGTGAGTCCTGGTTTAGCAGGAACGCCTTATAAGGATCACTAACACTCCAGTTGGGCGGACGAATCTCGGTAAAAGCGCTAGTAATTGCGCCCACCTTAAACAAAACAATATATTAAATCATCCAGAAGACAAACAATATTTAGAAAAACTCCTACCAGTTTTTTCTTCAGCGCTGGACGGTCTCGTAGAATTCGCTCATAATAATGAAGGGTGTTGTAAAGATACGTTATGGGGCGATCTGCAATTCGTAAATTTTAGTTTTGAGAATCTTTAGATAAGCTTCTTACCCACCGTGGAACTTGTAGAGCATGCTCAGATGATCCAAAATAAATCCAAGTATTTGGTGAACATTCGTGATGGTGAGCTCGATGAATCTGTGCACCACCACATCCAAAACAGGCAGAAATCTTAGACAGACATTGCTGAAGTATACAGGAAGTGGGATTTGCGAAGCAGACTCGTCTAGGGCGAACTTCTCCGGATATTTTTGGTGGAAGGAGAGATGCTTGTCCTGCCTTAATAAGATAATTAAAACATATTCCCTTTTTTAAAAATTGAACACTTACCAATTGCTTTGCTTCCAATGATCAGGGTTGTTGTCCTTGCAAAACTCCTGAACTCGATTCCTCAGCTCGCTGGCTTTTAGCAAGAGCAGCTGGATGATAAGAAAACAGACTTGGGCCTCGTTGCCTTCATGTGTTCGCAGGGCCAAGCAAAGAACAACTCTATCGATAGTCACTACGTTGAACTTCCAGATCATATTGTTAATCGTGTCAACGCACTTGTGAATAAAATCACGACCATCCGAGGAGCTAGCCACTTCGGCCACCAGATAGTCACAAAACTTGCGCAAGTGAGTGGATAAGGCTCGCGCACTAATGCCCTCCAGGATTCTAAAAGTAAACCGTTAATATCAGGATTAGCGGAAAAGATAACATCGTTATCCCTTCGTTACGCACTTGTAAGCAACTGGGCTTATGTTCTCCGTCTCCCAAATTATTTTGAAGAGCAGGCAAAGGAACAAGGGGTTTGTAGTTGGTCGTAGGAAGTGCGCAATGATGTCGTTCTCATTTGTCATAGATGTCCAGGTACGGTACTCCTCTTCCACGGCCTTCTTCAGCTGTTGCTTGTTCTCCGGCGGTTGGTTGTTCTGGGTGAAGTACTCATTTAAAGCGGGTGGGAAACAAGCCAGAGATTGCATAGGCCACGAGTGCGGCGTGTGCTGAATAATGTTGGACAGGAAGTCCTTGCACCATCCCTGCATTTCATCGCCGCCGCCGTGCACATGCATGGAGCGGGCGAGTGTTAAGATGAGAACACGGTTTAGTTCCTCACTCTCATTAGACGCCACTGCTCCGGGAGACTTGTCGTTAAAGTACCGCGAAAATTGAGGCTGAAACTCCGCAGATCCGATGCTGGTAATCAGGCGCAGAGCAGTAGATTCAAAGCTGCAGAGAAAACAAGGCTTAGACAAATCTACAAACCTGACAAATGTAGTTATAACTTACCAAAGATTGAGCTGCATCTTATTTGTTTGCGGCACGGAGGACAAAGAATGAAGCAGAGATAGCAATTGTACTCTGTAATGGGTGGGCACATGATGCAGCCGGTACGAAAACATCTCCATCAAGGTGTGCAGCATAGCCCAAGCATGGTTTTTAAATACAGTTGGCATAAGTTGGCCTGCATGGGAATACATATAACTGTGAACACAAATTGAGTTTGACCATGATTACAGGCTAGACTCACTCAGGAATCCCTTAATGCCCAGGGACTCGATTTCCGTATAAACCAAAAGTCTGGCATAAGTCTCTAAAAGCGCCGCAGCTGGAACTTGTCCTTTGGTTTGGGCCTGTTTAAGCATCTGAGTCACAAAGCTGTGGATTAGAGACATTTTGCTGTGCACCGTCAGGCTGTCCAGAACTGTGACCGAGAAAGTTACTGCTGGTATCTGGGCGCCGTTCGGTGACTTCGAAGAGCCATTAAGAGCATCCAGTAGCAAGCCCATGGGTCGTCCAAAGTACTCCTGATTAGTAGAATATGCATTGCAGATTAGAATGATGCGAAAGTCGTTTCCCAGAGTCATGTTCATCATGGTGTTGGGCGTGACCAGGTGCTGCAAAAAGCTGTGTATAAACCAATCAATATTTTAAATAAACAATCCGGGAAGCATTGAGATATTACTCGTAATGGTTTTTGAGCGCTATTGGCAGCGGTCGAGTAATGTTCATATTCTCCACTCGCGCTTTCTTCATCAGGTGGATCCACACGCAAATGGGAGCCATATGGCGAACCATCGAAGATTTGTTAATGTCTGGCAACTTGAGTGGCTCCAGCTCCGGATAGAGGAGGTCAAACAACCTGAACACGGGCAGGAAATTGGTAATCTACAACGAAAATGCATTATAAACATATACCATTTGATTAAATCCAGTAATTATTATCCTACAGGATTCTTTTGAATGCTTCCAGATATGAACTGCAAGAGAATCCACATAAGCTGGTCACGACCCTTCCTAAGCTCCAACTTTGAAAGCTATAGATAACCAAAAATCAATTTTAATGAAACATATAAGTTTGAATTATATGGAGACTACCTTCTCGTGAAGAGCCAACACAATGTGCATAAAGCTTACAAACTGGAAGAGCACAAAGTAGATGAGCTGCGAAGAGAGGTGCAGCCAAACCCACTCGTACGGTGTGATTTGTTCGTCTGAGGCGTTGAAGCCACTGCCCGCAGTGGTGTCATTTGCCTCAGTCATTTCCATGGCCTGGACGATCAGGTTAACAAGCTGCTCTTCGAGGGCATTATAACGCTGCTTTTGATGCTTCTGCAGGTTCAGCATCTGTGAGACCATCTCCCTCGAGTACGGCTGCTCCAAAACGTAGCGGAGCAGGGGCTTTTGCTCCTCAAGAAGCTCTGGCTCGTAGGGCAGGCTGCCCTTAAAGTTGAACTTTAGGGTGTTGTGGTCCAGTCTCCAGGAATTCATCATGTGATCGGCATAGCCGAAGTGCTCCACGATAGGTAGCATACTGGCGTGCCCGATGATCGAGACCATTTGTGCCGTAGTGCGGAACTCCTCCACAAAGTCGGTCATCAGCCTGTTCAGCTTCCAATGGTAGGGAAACGGACGCATAATCTCGTTGGCAATGAAATAGGCGGGTAGCAGGCAATTGTTGCGGTCGAAGATGAAACGCAGGATATCCTCGACGGCCAGAAGTTGTGGCATGTAGGTGACGTTGACGTTGAGCGGAAACCACTGCGCCTTGTCGCGGCACACCTTCATAATCTCGCGCACGCCCTTGTAGTCCACCTGGGCGATCACGCGTTTAATCAGCCGGAAGCTCTCGATCCAGAAGGTCCGGTGCTCGAAGTCCAGTTTTTCGCACATCAGCACCTTGTCGCACAGCATCCTGGCAGTGATCACGTGTGCGTCCACTAGTTTTGCCAATGCCGCCATCAGCACCTTGATGTGGTAACCGGAGGCGCTGGCCGCCCGGAGCAGATACACCCGCAGTACCTGCTCCCGGTTCTCCTGTGCCACGTTCCCAAAAACGGTAACTAAAATAGATGCTTATTACTGGTTGAAATTTTAAAGAGTGGTTCACTTACCCAAATCATTGGCGAAACTGGTGGCTCTCTCCTGCTCCCCGTTTGGTTTGAAAACAATGACGCTCACAAACGCCTCGTCAATGGAATCCACCTTCTGTATAAATCAAAACAAAAAGTTAATCAACAGGTGGTTTTCAAAGTTTTTATATGTTCGGTGTTACCAAAAACTCATTGACTGTATCTATAACTTGCGTTTCCATATCCATTTAAATTGTTTTTCGCATTTCCGTCACCGCATAAACAAAATCGCGTCTGCAATTCTTCTTCGCAGTGTTACCAGTGAGTGCACAGACACACATCAAAATCAGAGCTGTCAGGATAAAATAAGTAGCTATAACCTGCTGTAAATGTAGCTAAAACTGTGAAAAGAGTACCTAATAATAGGAAAGTATTTAAAACATTGTTTTTTTTTTACAATATTTGATACACACCATATTTTAATTATCAGCTGGTCCGTTCAAAAAGGGAACTACATAACTAACTGGTTTTAATTCAATCCATTTTTAACTAAAATCGCTTTTCATTTTATTTTTATCTCTTAAAGCAAATATTTTAACAAACATATACATTTTAAATGTTCTATCTACAATTTTCAATATGGGAAATAGAAAAGTTAATGTTGTAGTTTAAGGCAAATTAAAGAAAAGTAAACATTTTCAGTACCTAAATCAGATTTTTCTCAAGGTAAGTTAAAAGTAGCGATTTGTTTTTTTACATAGGTAAGGTACAAACCACAACAAAATTGTACCTAGGTATTAATTGGGAATTTAATTCCATTAGTTTTAGAGTTTAGTCAATCCATCACTCAAATCTAGAGCAAGTCCTAATCAGTTTTAGGAATCTCCCCATAAATAGTTTTATTCGGGGGTGGCACAAAAATCTCTACGTTTGAAATTGGGTTGAAATTTGTGCGTATATAATATGTACATTTCAACCGGCATTTCACCCCCTGATAATTCCCGCTAAAAATTAGCTATGGGGCATTACTGCTTGGTAACCGGCATTTGAAACTTCTGGTCACACTTGGTGTTAAAGAAGTTAACAATAAATAGTTGGTTTATCCCTGGAATCGCACAAAACAAAATGAAAAAGGTGCTGGTCACAGGTGGAACTGGCCTTGTAGGCAAAGCCTTAGAAGCGGTAATTAAGGAGCAGGCTCCAGCTGATGAGCAATGGTACTTTGCCGGCTCGAATGA
The DNA here is from genome assembly GCA_018153305.1 of Drosophila kurseongensis. Classification (NCBI taxonomy): domain Eukaryota; kingdom Metazoa; phylum Arthropoda; class Insecta; order Diptera; family Drosophilidae; genus Drosophila; species Drosophila kurseongensis. The sequence goes on along the minus strand of JAECXX010000004.1, from coordinate 9,231,773 downwards.
CGCCGATTTGACGTGAGTTAATAACAACCACCAAGCGAGTAGAACCGTAAACAAAGGTTTCCACAGAAATCTGGCAGCCACGCAGGCACTCTTCGCCCGGGAGAAGCCTTCGCATGTTATCCATCTGGCAGCCATGGTCGGCGGTCTGTTCCACAACATGAACAATAACCTGGACTTCCTGGTTAGTTGTAAAGTACAATCATAATCCGAAATCCAATATCATTCTAATTCCGTTCAGCGCAACAACTTGCTCATTAACGACAATGTCCTGCAAACGGCGCACGAACAGGGCTGCAGCAAGGTCGTATCTTGTCTGTCCACCTGTATTTTTCCGGACAACACCAGCTATCCAATAGATGAGACCATGGTGCACAATGGGCCACCGCACCCTTCTAATTATGGCTACTCATACGCGAAGCGACTGATAGACGTGCAGAACCACGCCTACCACGACAAATACGGCCGGCTTTACAACTCCGTGATTCCGTGCAACATTTTCGGTCCGCACGACAACTACAAGCCCGAGGTAAGCCATGTAATTCCGGGCATGATTAATCGGATGTACCAGCTGATCAAGGAGCAGCCTGAAGTGCCAGAGATCGAAAAAGTATTCACAGTCTTTGGAAGCGGAAAGCCCCTGCGTCAGTTCGTGTACTCTCTGGACTTGGCCGAGCTTATGATATGGGTGCTCCGGGAGTATGACAGCGTAGAGCCTATCATCCTGAGCGTGGATGAGGCTCAGGAGGTGACCATCTACGAAGTAGCTCAGGCCATAGCCAAAGCATTTAACTTTAAGGTGAGCTATAAATCACAATTTTTATGATATACAACTTCATAACTGGTCTTATTTCAGGGAAAATTGGTCTGTGATACGAGTAAGGCGGATGGACAGTACAAGAAGACGGCGTCCAATGCCAAGCTTCGCTCTCTCTTTCCGAACTACACATTTACTAACTTTGAAACGGCCATCGAAAAGTCGGTGGAGTGGTACAAAGACAACTACGATCAGGCCAGAAAGTAATTTCACATTGAAGCCCCTACACAATTGTAAATAGACATCGTCTGTACACAGAACTTTATGCGCGTTTTATGTCCAACAAAATAACAATGCCTAATGTGCCAGCTCAGTCTGTCCAGGAGTCGCCGTATTGATTCTTTCTGCCAGCGGCTGGCTCCACTGGTCGCTGCTGAACGGGAGCTGGTGGTTCGTAGGGCCGCGAGTAGGGACTTTGCTGGTGCTTCGAGTGCTCCTCACGGTTCCTTCGACGCAGGTCTTCGTACGACTGACCCGGCTTGGCTGGTTCCAAAGGTAGATCCGTGTCTAACATCGAAGCAGCTGTTGAAAATAAGAGGTATATTTAAACACCACTTGAAGCCTAAGGTTTATATGACCCTACAGTCCAGAGTAGGCCGATAGATGTCGTCCAGGCCGGACATGGTTGGGCGCGACTCCGTGTCCAGGTTGAGGGCAGTGCTCCTGGCCGGCTGATAGGCCTCATCGCTGTACACGTCCGCCGAGCTGGGCGAGAAGGGGGCCAGTGTGAAGGCCCTGCCCAGATTCTCGTCCGGTGTTATGGAGCTTATGACGCCGCCGCCCTGCCTACGTTGACGCAGCAGTTCGCCCAAGTGAGAGTTGGGCAGACGCATGATCTTTTCTGCACACTTCTGCTGGTAGCTGAATTTGCCGACAAAGTAGCCCAGAATGACGCCCATCACGACCTTTGGAACGGCTCCGTACTTGCCATGTCCTTGCAGATAGCCGTTTTTGACGCCAAAGTATGCTAACAGGCCGAGTCCGGTGCCGAAGGGCAGACTGCGCTGGAAGAACGACTCCGTATTGCACTCACGTAACGCCTTTACTTCCTCCGCGGAGAACTGATAGTCCGCCTAAAAAAGTGTAAACAGAGCTGTAGCAGGGGCTAAAGGACTCTTTTCTACTCACCAGTGGGTGGGGGGTGTGTTGCGGCGGTCGCTGAGAGTCATCGTTCAGCGGCGAGTCCATGCTGACACAATTTAATCCAGAATTTGTGAAATATAAACGGACCACTGCCCGGTGCAGCTTTTTTGCCAACCCTGGTCGCCGGCGAAACAGCCCTGTGACCACTTACATGCGTGTGATGGTCAAACTTGGCGATAGTTTCGTGAGTTCAAAGCCTATTCACACAGGCAGCATTTCTGCAGCAGCGACCAAATTCCGCAACAGCGCCATTATTTTTAAGGTATAAAAATAATTTTTATTTGTCTCTTTTGGAATTCTTTAAGGAAGGATATTCATTTTTGATCAAAGTCAGCTGTTGTAACGGCCAGAGTTTGAATGTTTATAAAAAATCAAATATCATTTTTATTTTATCAAGTTAAATAAATAATGCAGAACAATAAAAAAAATACCTATTGATCTTTGGGACACAAAGCGACCTTACCAGCAGGAATAAATGGATAAGGGAGTGGTGACCATCACATCATCCATTAAAGGAAGATGTAGTCCTTGGGTCACCCTGCTCGAGCTGATAGCAGTTATAGTAGAGACAATTTTCCTCCAATATTTTTGTTGCCACTTTCTGTTCCCCCTTTTTTTTTCGTCTTTTTTTAATGCATGTACTTCTTATAAAAGAAATAGCTGCTGTTGCGGAGTTTGTTCGCTGTTGCAAAAACTTCGCATGTGTGAATAGCCTTTTAGCTGAAAAAGTGATTAAAATATAGCTATATACAAGGGACAAGTGAAATCACTTAAACAAAGTAGGCTAGCAAAGTTTTGTAAAATATGAATATATTTTTGTATGGGTATTTTTTTTTTGTAAATTTTGTAATATGCCAAGTATTTAATAAAAGCATTGTCCTTTGAGACCTTCTAAACGTTTATGATGTTTCCAAAGTGTATATTTAGTATATAGAAAAACATATTTCAGTCAACCAATAACAAAAACAAGCGTCAACCTGTGACTGTGCCATTGGCAATTTTTGAGCTGTACACCAAATTGAAAATCAAATCAAGCTGAAAATCAAAGTCACCACTCAGATAAACTTTTCAAAATTGGCCGTAAGAAACCGCTGGGAACGCGTGCTGAGGGTAGAAAGTCGCGCACCACCAGAACCAGGGATGCAACGCGCACGACTCGACGAGATTATGACATTTTCGCTGTCAAGTAAAGTTACAGCTGTGTCGTCTGCTGGCCGCGATTCTGAGCCTGTTATTGTAATTAATTGAAATTTGTACTTTCGGCAATGTTCTCCACCACCACACACTCCGTGGTAAGTCCCGCCTGCGGCATCCCATTGATCCGCCCAACTGACTGCTCTCTCTGTTTCACTATCCACTCACTTGCTGGCATCGGGGGATTTCTGATGCGATGACAGCCCTACCTGTACCTAGGCAATTTCAGCAGAAAGCCGCACTACTACTCTGTGAATAGAACCAAGCTGCACGGGAGCGCGAGTGCGACGCGCTTCTCCAAGTCCACCCGGAGCCATGACCTCGTGCTAGACCTGAGGAACCTGCTCAGTCGCTCGGGTGCCAGCTTACAGGGCATGGTGGAGAAGGCGGCGCGACTGAACGGAATTCTCGACCGGCAGCTAGTAAATGAGGTGCTAGCCAAGGTAACGAGCATGCTGCCCGCCATGAGGGATGTCCGCGTCACGCTAGAGGAGCCGGCCACACAGATCGGTCGTGTCCAGCTGCAAAATTATCAGTTCGAAGTTTCCCTAACCGGAACAGCAGGTGGTCAGCCCACGGGCGCCAATGTGTACGTCTATTTACCTTCAATCCCTTGTAAAGGCTCTTGTTAATCTTCTTTCGTACTTTTAGCAAGATGATTCCAACCAAAACGCTAGGTCTTCTGCGTCCGCTTTTCTCCCAACATCAGCTGTGAGTGTTCGGAATCAATTTACCAGTTATGTCTGAACTCAGCTCTCCCTTATAGTAAACACATACGTGGCTTTAAGACGGATCGCTCTATTGAGGCGGAACAGAAGCGCAATCCGACAATGACCTCCCGGCTAAAGAATGCGCTGGCCAACTCCCCCCAGCGGCTGGAGGGAGAGACACCTTTCCAGGCTGAAAAGCTGAGACGGCTGCTGGCCAAGTCCGATGATCATGGATACAATAATTCGGTATGATTACAGTCCGACAAACTTGCCAGCTGTACTGATCATTTTCTACTAGGAGAACCTAAAGATTGCCTTTGCCGAGGGATACCTGGCCGCCGCCAACGCCGAAGATTCTCCAAAATCAGGAAAAACAATGAAGTATCTAAAGGTACGATTTCATTTTCTTTCCAAGTCTGTCCTTAAAACTTGGAGGACCATAGAAGGCCGTTGTCTTCAGTCTTTTAAGTAATTCCTAGTAATTGTCACGCAGACTTTACAGACACTCGTCGTAGTCGTCGTTTTTCTTGGAATATTCCTGAGCTTCTTCACCACCTCCAATGGATCCGTCTTTCGGTGAGCCTCCCTGTCAATTCTTTTGCTCTTGGTCTGATTTTCCTTTCTTTCAGCAGCATCCAGCTGGGCAATCAGGTGGAGGTTGATCCGGAGGAGATTAACGTCACATTTGACGATGTTAAGGGCTGCGACGAGGCCAAGCAGGAGCTAAAGGAGGTCGTTGAGTTCCTGAAGAGTCCCGAGAAGTTCTCCAATTTGGGTGGCAAACTTCCAAAGGGAGTGCTCCTCGTTGGCCCCCCGGGCACTGGCAAAACCCTACTGGCCCGAGCTGTCGCCGGTGAGGCAAAAGTTCCTTTCTTCCATGCCGCTGGTCCGGAGTTCGACGAAGTGCTCGTAGGCCAGGGCGCCAGACGAGTGAGAGACTTGTTTAGTAAGTGGATCTCCATATCCGTTAGAATTCAACTTAACATCAATACTACCTTACAGAGGCGGCAAAGGCCCGCGCCCCGTGTGTGATCTTCATTGATGAAATCGACTCGGTTGGCGCCAAGCGAACCAACTCTGTGCTGCATCCATATGCCAATCAGACCATCAATCAACTGCTCTCCGAAATGGATGGCTTCCATCAGAATGCCGGCGTCATCGTCCTGGGCGCCACCAACCGTCGTGACGATTTGGATCAGGCTCTGCTGCGACCTGGTCGCTTTGATGTGGAGGTAATGGTGTCTACACCCGATTTCACCGGCCGCAAGGAGATCCTGTCCCTATATCTGACGAAAATTCTGCACGACGAAATCGATTTGGATTTACTCGCGCGAGGCACCTCCGGATTTACGGGAGCAGACCTTGAGAACATGATTAACCAGGCGGCGCTAAGGTAAGAAATAACTTTCTTCTAAACTTATTTTGCATTCGAAGAACTAGAAGCGATTTTGATCCATGTGGAGAAGCCATTCTGATTTTTTCTTTTATTGGTTTAAGCCAAGAGTCTTATAATACAAGATTTGCCATATTTTCTTTCATTTAGTTTTAAGACAAATATTTTGACTAGAGTAAATAACGTAATTCTTTCATTTCAAAAATTTTACAGGGCCGCCATTGACGGAGCCGAAACGGTGAGCATGAAACACTTGGAGACGGCACGGGACAAGGTACTTATGGGCCCCGAGAGGAAGGCTCGCCTTCCAGACGAGGAAGCCAACACCATAACCGCTTACCATGAAGGCGGTCACGCAATTGTGGCCTTTTACACCAAGGAATCGCATCCTCTTCACAAGGTCACCATCATGCCTCGCGGCCCGTCACTTGGCCATACAGCTTACATACCTGAGAAAGAGCGCTACCACGTCACAAAGGCGCAGCTGCTGGCCATGATGGACACGATGATGGGCGGCCGTGCTGCTGAGGAACTTGTCTTTGGAACGGACAAAATAACATCGGGAGCCAGCAGCGATCTCAAGCAGGCCACCTCGATTGCCACGCATATGGTTAGGGATTGGGGTATGTCGGACAAGGTGGGTCTCCGCACCATTGAGGCGTCGAAGGGTCTGGGCACCGGCGACACCCTGGGACCCAACACCATCGAGGCCGTGGACGCGGAGATCAAACGCATCCTCGGCGACAGCTACGAACGGGCGAAGGCCATATTGAGGAAACACACCAAGGAGCACAAGGCGCTGGCGGAGGCGCTGCTCAAGTACGAGACCCTGGATGCTGACGACATCAAGGCAATACTGAACGAAAGCCAGACGTAGTTTTCCCTTCAGTGTAGATTGGCGGAGTCAAAGGATCCAGAGGGAAGACCAGGGGTGGCCTTCCATCGGACATTCAGCTGAACTGCTAAATATTTTTTAGTTACAATATATAAAAAAACAGAAAAAGAGCAAAGCAAGAGCGAGACGCAGACGGACAGTTAAGAAATAAAATGTTACACATATTTAGTTATGTTTTCCATCATCCACGTTAGTATTAAATATTAGTTTGAGTAATAAATCATTTTGAAATAGAAGTTAAATTTCGCGCCAACCAAAAATGTGCCCAGATCGCAGAACTTAGAAACGTTGACTTAAAACATATTTTAAAATAGTCAGTAGCCAATAGGCAACATATAATTCAAACTTAAAATCTGTTCTTGTTTAGCATAGAATTTTTAAAGCTTCCAAAACTGTTTATTTCGGTATTTAAAAATGAAAATAAATCAAATCGAATTTTTATTATATATTAAACCATTTTTGCAATCCTTTCATATAAGTGACGTAAAATTTAAATTCATAAAACTTTATCATCCGACCTTGTGGAATCTATTTAGTATTTTGACGTTCCACAAATAGTATGATTCGAGGTTTACGTGGTTTTATTTAACGGCAGAGGTGCGGTCACACTGCTTAATTGTCGAATTCCAATTCATGTTTTATTTTTTGCTTAGTAAATTGAGATAATAATCAGAGAAAATGTGCGACTACAAGATTTCAGAGCGAGCCTATACCAAGTTGATATTCCACGCAGCCAAGTACCCGCACCAGGCAGTCAACGGACTCTTGCTGGCCGAGAAGACCTCAAAGGGCACCCTTGTGGAAATCGTGGATGCAATTCCCCTTTTCCATCAGTGTCTCCATGTCACCCCCATGGCAGAAGTTGCCCTCATGCAGGTAATTGCCAATCGCCGGTCCAAAAGTACTAATCCACTCGGATTCGAGCAGCGATGTTGATGTTGAACAGTATAGTTGCAAAGCTAATATGTCTGTTATCTCAAACATGTTTCTAGGTCCCCGTACCATAGGTCTAATTTATAGAGCTTGATGTTCTATCATTTTGAATCCATTTCAAAACTGGTTTTGCTGGTTTATCCAGCACTATTATTATTAAATCAAGCATTTTTGTTAAAATAATGTTTTATGTATAAGTGTATATAAGCCGGATTTAAAAAAGTAGTTTCGGAAAAAAAAACCGCTTGAACGCTAAATTACCTGAATAGAGCTATTACAAATCCTAGATCTCCATGAGTATTGCCCTAATCAATCACAAAATTTGGGAGTAAGGCTCTAGGCATATTTAACTAATTAAAAAAAGATAAAATAAAAATAGGTTTTGTTCGAAACCAATTTAATTTCATTAATTTGGCTATGTCCAATATATAATATATGAATTAAAAATTTAACTATTCCTAAATATTCCATAAAGTAAGCTAAGAGATAAGTCAAACCAAACTTGTAAAAGTGGCTCAGTTTGCATGAAAATAATATTGAATTCGTCAATATGGTTTTTGATATCCCATATTCACTTCTCCTTTCAGATCGATGCGTATGCCGAGCGCGAGGGACTAGTGATCGGCGGCTACTATACGGCACCGGAGAACTTCTACGACAACCAGATCGACAAGACACCTGCCGCCAAAATTGCTGATAAGATCCAGGAGAACTTCAAGAACGCCTGCTTCGCGGTGGTGGACAACAAGTTGATGACGCTGCAGCACGACCGAGCCGCCGTCCAGGTGTACAGCTGTGTTGGAGACTCTGGCGCCCGTTGGTCAAAGGCCAAGTTCACGCTGTCGCAGTCGACTCAAACGTTGGAGGGCGTATCGCTGCTGCTGAAACGCGGAGCCATGCGCGATTTGGTGGACTTCGATAATCATCTCGACAGCCCGGAGAACGACTGGACCAACGACTTCCTGAACAAATCGCTTAACGACCTGCAGAAGCTGTACTAGTCGATTGTTTTTAACGTACGTTTGTTTTAGTCTAGCAAATTCGCATTCAAGGGAACACGGCGGAATTTCAACCTTGCAATTTAATTTATTGTAATTACATTTGGATTTCAGTAATCTTTAGAATAATGCATATAAGTTAAATAACATTCAACTAATTAATAAATAATCAATTCTTTCATCATGTATGAGTCGAAAGTTGTCCACAGTCCGTGTCCGTCCGTTGGTGTATGTAATATCTTATGTAAGTCCTGTTCCGTTCTGTTTTTGTGTTGAGTAAACCTAAGCGCGTTACAATTATCGTTAATAAATACAGATGAATAATATGTATATAATTTTGCTCTTGGTTTGTCCGGCTTGTAAATTGAAATATTTTACAATAATATTGTAATATCGCGATTGCTGATTATACATAGGTATACATAATACGTACTTAAGTGGATATATCGGAGATCGAAAGTATCGCAAAAACGTTTATTTATATAATTTCAGTGTATTGTATATTTTCATATTATCTGATAGAACGCATAACGAACTCTTTACACCGTACACTAAATGTATAGGGGAACGGGATTGCGGAGCTCGGATCTCCAACTGGATGCCATCCTGCGCACTTTACTCATATTTGATTTGCCACTTAATTGCTTAATGCTTCTTTAGTTCTGTATGTGGGGAGTATGCTTTTGTGTATAATATCATTTGCAGAGTTGAGTTATGTATTTGCTGGATAGTTTTCACCCGATGTCCGCTGGAAAGGATGGGCAGGTGTGGGTGTGGTCGAGGGCGTGGGCATGTTATGGGAATCTGTTCTACGTGGGTCGCCTTTTGATTATATCCTAGCTATACAATAGCGCCTGAACACGCAAGCATAATCAGTATGTAAGAGTATGAGGCATATTTTGCTCGGACTCTGTCCACATCGTGATATATCTGGATTGGTGTGTCTTGTGTTCCGTCATCACATGCTATGTTAGTTGATCTATAAGAATGCAATAGAGAAGGTATGAATCAGTGGAATGCAAAGAGGAAATGGGGAGTGAAGAACACCCAAACGGAAAATGGATTGCAATTTGGAAAAGTCTAATAATGTACGATTTTACATGGGCGTGTGCTACTATCTCTGGGGTATGAGTATGTTATCTCTGAGCAGGTGTCGTGGGTGCTGCGGGTCGGGAAGTATCTGTGTGTGTTTGGGATCGTATCTAGAGTTGGCCACCTCCGATATTTACCATTCCCGCGGACAGAGAGTTGATGGCATCTTCCACCGTCGGCTTGTGTCGATCGATTTTAGATGAGTTTATGGGCGAGAAGTTGTCTACGATTGCAAGCGTGAACGAATACACATATACAGATAGATATAGAAACACAAAAAGCGATTTCAAAGCAAATCTCAAGTGCCAATTACCGAGATCACCACTCGAACTGGAGTCCGTAAAACTGGGTGTGCCCTCTGTCCATGTGGGAGTGGAGCCCTCACCTGAAGCGGGCGGTGTCCAGGCCAATCCTCCGCGGGACCCGTACTGGCTGCTCGACGATGTATCCACCGCCAGCAATGTATCCAAATGAACCTCGGAGACGCTAAGGTGGTAAAAATAAAAAGGTCAATGGGGGTTTCTTTAAATTTAAAGTATAGTAAAAAGTTAAATTGATTAAAACATGGGTATTGTGTTGATCAGGGAGTTTTTGCAATAAATCTTGGATAAATGAATTAATATTGTGTAAGGTATTTCTATTTGTCCAGGAATTCAACTCAAATAGAGTCTTACCTCACGATATCCTCCTTGTAGGAGCCTCGATAGGCGGGTCCAATGTTCATCTTGCGATCCAGGTAGTAAGACTGCTGGTGCTGCTGCGACTGCTGGTGATGGTGGTGATGATGATGGGACCGGCGCCCTATCGACGCGGTGCTGTTCTTGTTCGAGCTGTCCTCGGAGATGTCGTCAAAGGCGGGGGGAGGAGTCGAGCTGCATGAGGGCGTTGTGCCTAGCAATACAATGATCAGAGCAGAACATACAACGGAATGAGTGGCAGAAGTACACAGTAGAAGAAATGTTGTATAAATCTAATAAAGGGTTGTGGTGTTGTGTGGTTGAAAAAGCTAGGTGCAAGCGAGGAGCTACTCCCGTCCCAGTCCACGTCCCGTTGATCCCTGTGTGCCCTCGCTCTCTGGAATCGTGGAAGGCGCTGCCTTGGGCGCCCGTCTCTTTGCCCGCCTCGCCTGCTGTGGAGGAGGATCCTTGGCCAGCTCTTCGGCTGGCAGAGGATCCGTGAGCTTGGGCAGCGGTCTTTTAGGGCGATGAGTCGCCTCCAGCTCCCGCTTCACCTCCAGAAACGCACTGACCGACTGCAGCAGATTGTCCTCCTCCTGCTGGTTGTCACAATCATCGCCACCGAGAGCCATATCCACGTAGTGAAAGTAGCGCTTCCGCCTCTGTTGCCGCTCCAGCTTCTCCTGAACTCCACGCCTTGGCGAACGGTGGCTGGGAATACTGCCTGAGGAGCGGGAACGTCCGGTACGGTAGCTCTCCGCTCTTATTGGCGGAAAGTTCCGAACAATGGAGCCCACTGATGATCGCTCGCTGCGTGCCACAAAGCTGTTTTGCCGCTGAAAAATATCCACATGGTTAAGCAGTCGTGGCGGTTGGCGTCGGAAGCTGCTCTCCGATCGGGCCGTGGAGTAGGCGGAGTGTAGGGAGTCCCGGCGCCTCAGCGAGGAGCTCCTGAGCAGCGCAACTGTAGGCTCAGGCAGAGGAGCAGTTGGAGCACGTAAACCATTATCCGGAGCATCGAAAAGATCGTGGAGTTCCAGCCAATCCTGGACGTTGCTGGGCGAACGACGATCCCCGAATCGAGGCATGACCTCGTTTGTTGGCACCTGAAGGGTGTGGATGTGTGCTGGTGCCGGACTGGGATTAGTGGTGTGCGGTTCTGTACCTGGTGTCGTCCGATCCTGGGCATCCTTGCGCCGTGGAGAGCCGCGCGGTGGTACTGGCGGTGGCATCCGTGTCTTCAGATTGCTGGCCGCCGGAGTCCGCTGCTTGACGGGCGGAGGTGCCCGCTCGCTGGTGGCACTGCCAATAGCTGGACCATGGGCAGCTAATCCTCCTCCGGCTCCTCCTGATGCTCCCGCTGGCGTTGGCTCCGTGGTGGGCGGCTTGGATGGCTGGTGAATCTTGCCACTGCTGTGCGAGTGCGAGGCATGAACCGCTGAGAATAAAACAGAGGAATAGCCACATTCGCATTGAAAATCTAGTTGAAAATTCTTAAACTTAATACGAAAAAGTTTAAATTAAAAGAGTATACAAAAATTTGGGAGAATTTCTTAGCATAAAATAGTTAACTGTAGCCATAATTTAAATTTTAAGGCGTTTAATGTACGGTCCTTCTTATAGCTATACTTTTATTCTCAAGAAACAAAACTTACGCCTCGTGACCACCTCGTTGTCGCTGTCGATGGAGCGCTGTATGGCCTTGGAAAGGCTTTTTCTCTTCGAAGGCGAATGCTTAAGCGCTGCAAAAATCATGCAAATTCGGGAATTAGTTACATATGGTTCAGAAAGTTGCAATAGGAAAATAGGGTTCAAGAAGCATAGCACTTCCAAAGCAACTATGCGAAGAAGCCAAGAGCAGTACGGTTGCGCCGGGATGCCAGGGATGCCGGGGATGTGAGGGCTACTAACGTGAGATTGAGAGGCATGCTTTGGCGTCCGTTTCGAAATCATATTAAACCAAGTGGTGAATAAAAAATATCGTTATTAAACTCCATAAAATACTCATTTAAGAAGGTGTAAGTAAAATTTAAGTGAGAGATAATCAAAAAATAAGAGACTTCGATCATTAGTTTGTTTACCTATGTAGCTGGTTACCAAGGTACGAAATTTTCTGTGATTCCCTTTGATCTCTGGGAGATCCACTATATGCGTACGTAAGTGTGGGGTGATTGCATTCGAGACATGGTCAAAAAGAAAGCAGAGAACAGAGCGGTTGGTGGTAATTGAGTCGATATCGAGAGATCTCTTTGGATCGGCGTCTACTCAGGCCAAGTGTACCATATTGCATTTTTGCTGCACATCAATTGATCAACCAAAATTAGCAAGCTACGAGTATCTAATGGTGTTCGGTGTGTGAATGTAAACGGTGTGTATGTGTTTTTGGCTAAGTATCTACGCAAAAATGTCTGGAACCGGAACTGAGTGCTTGCATAACTCGGCCAACTGCACACAAAAATGCCTTACAGTACGAGTACTTAGCCCGACTTCCACGCCCGGCCCACTTACGGGAGGGTATCTTGCGGAACACGGTCTTGGCCATGAAGTTTTGGAATCTTTGAGCATAGAACGAGGGCCGGCAGACCGATACGGTTTCCTGAAAGATTTAATAGTAGGGAATATCAGCTAAGTTTATGTATACAGAGCAATAATTCTAAAATTAATTATATTTGAAATTGACTAAAATTAAATATATTAATTATTAAGTTCTTTTTATGATTAGAAATGTTGATCTACTAATCTTACCCCATCGTGTATGATGCTTTTGAAAGTGTGCTCCAGTTTCTTTTTCAGCCTGTAGGATTGCAGAATGTCGATTATTCCGATGTAGAGCAGAAGGCGTTCGCCTTTCTCACTCCTCGCCGGAATTCCACCGGGTCTGGAATTGGGTTAAATGATCATATCAGATCACGAGAAAATGTATAAGGGAAACAAAAATACTTACGGCACATCCTCCTCGTCGTCGATGGGTTCACTCTCCGCCTGAATGCTCTCCATGGCCGTGGAATGGGCCACCAATCGCTGACGATTCACGGACCTATATGCCGCACTGGGTTAGCTCTTTAGATTTCTTCTATATTACCCGAATGTTGAGATACTCACTTATTTCTGCTGATGCCCGTGGCCGCATCGCGATCCTTGCCGTCGGCATCCAGCGCGTCCAGCGGATCGTCCACATCCACGTCGGAGTCCTCGGCCAGCGGAGCTCTCAGCGGTTTCCTTTGCTCGCTCTGCTTCTCCCGCAGTGCCACGTCCAGGTTGTGAACGCCGAGGAGCAGGGAGTAGTCCATTATCTTGAAGGACTCCAGTACCGTACAGTCGCGCTGAATGGTCTTGATCAGTGCGGAGTAGGTTTCAGCCTCCAGGAATATGCCGTTCGGATGCTGCTCCATGAAATCGAGGTCCTTATACGTGGGCGACTTCTTGGCGCGCTCCGCCTTGTTGGCCTTGCGCTTGAACGTGGAGCCCTTTAAGTCGTATTTCAGGTGCATCCTTACGGATGAGGGCAGCAGATTGTTCATGACCACCAGGCGAATGTTTTTGGCGTTGCTTGTCTGCAGGCAGTACAATCCGAAGAACTTTGGCAATAGAGTGCGCGGATTTTGATTAAGATTCATATAGTAACTGCAATAGGGATTACATTTTAATAATTTTTCTGGTAAAGATGGTAAGAACATCCCACACACCCAGGCAGTAGTTTCTGTAAGAATTCGCCCTCTTTATGTTGCACCGTTTTGATGATGAACTCGTCGTCGGTCGTCAGGTAGAATATAGAGCCGGAAGCACCAGGATTGGACAGTTCCCGAAGCGGGCACGTGCACATGGACATCTGCAAAGTTCATCCAATAGTGTCTGCGTACTTTCATCACGATATTCACGTACCATAAAATCATCTGGTTGGATGCCGAACAGATCCCGAAAGTAGCGAAAAGCAATAGGCGCGTAGATCTTGTATCTGAACTCGCTGTAGTGGTGGGCAGGTGTAAGGCTAGAACCCTCTGGCGGAAAGGTGATGCTCTCGATTTCCCAGAAGTCCATCATAAGTAGATCACGCTTGGGCTTCGAGGCTAGGCTGCCGACCTGCGATATTTAAAGGTGTATTATGAAGACCTGATTTTTGTAAGAGAATATATAATATATAAAAGCCTTATAAATAGAAACAATTATAAGACCGTGGGTAATGCATTGGTAGTTTTGAAAGTATTGAGATTTTCTATTAAAACTCAGTTGCTCGCCTTTTCTAAGTTAAGCTGATGATTTAAACATTAAGAGGCAATCAACAATCAATCATTAAAAAATATTAAACAATCTTAATTATTTAAGTTTATTTGAAGTATAATCTATTATCAAATGATGGTTAAAGTTAAATTTAATAATACATATTTTGTAAAAGAATTAATTTTGGGAAACTATGGCCTAGTTTATTTTTAATCTGAAGAGGCTTAGATAAATAATTTATGTTGTTTTAGTTTTTCTGACGCCCATGATAACTCCATAAATATAGGTCCTAAAAATCGAAGATGGCATGGAAACCTAAAGTTATTTTCAATCATCTGATTATAAAATAAACATATTGAATCTAAAATTAAGGAAATAAATACTGTTAAGCTGTTTTCGTATTTCTTTTTAAAGTAATAATCCAACCTAAAAGGTTGGCTCAAAATATTTTGAATGATACTTTTTCAGACATTTCGTATCTCTTGCGATTTTTGTGGCACTTCCAAATAATTGTCTATATTCTTTGCTAAATCTTACAGTGTGCTGGATTCCCAGTTGAATAGAGCCCATGATCTGCGACGTCTGTATCTTCTTGTATGTAATCTCGCCGCCCTCGCCGACGCGTCTGTGGCCAATCTTGCGCTCCTTGTCCGCCTTGCTGGCCGCTCGCATCGGTCGGTTGCCCAGCTGGTTGATTGGGAGGGATTAATTGAATGACCCGATTAGTTTGGATTGGAGTGACCTCGGGGGCATGCCGGATGTACTTACCTCGGGCGATGAGTTTCCCACATGGTCGGTGGAGGCTAAGGAAAAGCGGGCAGAGTTTATTATTAGGAGTCATGTTTAATTCAGGCCATGACGCAGTCGCCTGGTCAATCACCGCAACTTGAACTTGGACAGGCCCCCGGCCGCCCAGCCCCGACTTTCTTTTGTTATCAATCCGAAAATATAAATATGAACCGATGGAAGTCCGTCGTCTGACAAGTGCGGGGGTGGATTCACATTCACGCTTCTTCCCTCACGCGAGACACATGCGCCAGGGGCACTTCCATTTGCCAGTCATTGATTTTTTTTTATTTGGGCGCTGGGGAAAATGAGGTGACAGTGGCTATAGCTATAGTTACCATTGCTGGGCTCCGCCAGTTTGGCCTGCGACGCTGAAGAGCTGTCCATGTCGATGGTGTTGATGGTGTCGCCATCGCCGGAGGCCATCGTGCTTCTCCAGGTGTCCTTCTCGCTTCGCACCCGTCGAGGGGTTCACTAGGACATGCTGCCTGGCGGGGATTATTAGCTATTTCAGCGCTGTTCTCAAGTTTTGCGATCTGCTGGGATTATCCAATCAATTGGGCTAACTGGGGGGCAGGAACCTTGGCTTTCGTCTGGCGCTGGCGTCAACGTTTTCGCTGTCTACGATGATGTGTTGATGGCTCCTCTGCCACTGCTGTCATTTTCACTGCATACTCATAGGCACACTGGAAGGCCTGGAAAATTTGCCAGCTGGAAGCGTGTGCGCAGGAACGCGCCCAGGGTTGCATTCACAGCCAGTCTCGATTGCGGACTATCCGCAATATATTTAGATCTGCCAAAAATACAGTCTTAAGGGTATCTTTACTCATTTTGGATAATTCCGATGTGATATCAAAAAAGATTTAATCATAACAATAAATAAAACAATATTAATGCAATCTAATACTATCTTTATATTAAAAGAGGTAAGCCTTAGGTTTGAGTCTTTTTATGTAAGACCTATTCACGATCTCATAGTTTGTGCCAATTTCGGTGGAGTTTTTGCATATCCAACAACAACTGGGTAGTCAGACATAAATATATTTTCCGATCAGTTCGTAAAAACCATTGCATTTGGAGTCCTTATGGGATAGTCAAATATAAATAAACTAAAATCAGACTTTTGACCGTAATAAATATAAAAAAAAATAATTTTTTTAAAAAAAGTGTGTTAACCATTTTTGAATTGTTTTATAAAAAATCCAAATCTTTACTGTACAAAATAAGTTGTTTTAAACTTATTTCATTTATATCAACCCAGAATGACAGAAAACTACAACAATTGGTCCTGCTATGATTTATTTATTACGTAATTGAATTCAGGCTTGAGTTCGTAATTTTACAATAAAAATACAATTTTAAAATTTTAATTTATTAGCAAAGAAAAACAACGACGAAGGCGGTTGGTTTAATGCACTTTTAATGTTTCATTTTTTGTTTTATTAGCGTTTCTGTACTCAATTAGACCTATACATTATATATAACTATAATATATATTTTATTTATGTGGTAAATATATGAATACAAGAATTTCTTGTTATGTGAGTTACTGTTTTCTTTTTGTTCTTGTTTTTATGGGTTCGTTTGCTTACGCATTGTGGTGTTTGTTTATGTTTTGTATTTTGTTATCCTTACAATTACATGCATGTACAAAATAAGCGCTTTTTTTTAAAAATACCGCAAAAAATTACGTTTATCCGTTAAAAGTCTATTAAAAATTAAAGATTATCAAAGTTTCTAGACCAAACTTAAAGACAAATGTAGCCTACATCAAAGGACACTACCAAACTAACTGCTTAGAGCTAAGGATGCGATGGACATGACTACGGCGACCGTTGTCCATTTGCGTTGTATAGTTGAGGCCTTATCTGTGAATGGATTAAATATTACACATTTAGTCAATTTGAATGTTTTTATAAAATAAATTAATCTATAAAACAGGGCTATAGATAATTTTAATGGAGATCACAATTGGCTGACTTGACCTTGTTATATTTTATGAAAAACGGAGTCCCCAATGCTAGTTATAATATATCGTAATAAAATAAGCAACAAATTTAATACCATTCACAACAATATTTTAAGTTTAAGACCTTAAAACTTTTCGTATACATTTTCTGACAAAATTTAGTAAAAATTATACCTTTATAAATTTATAAATAATCATAATTTTAACTACATTTGATATAATATTTGAAATCTAAACTGGATCTTCATTTTTACTTTTCTAGATATTCTATAACGAGGGAATCTTTAGAATGATTATTTCGTTAATATACGGATATTTTATTGTTTATATTAAATCATAATTTATTATGCTCGGCAGTCAATGCTATCCTATACCTACCATAGAAAATAGTCTCCCGGCGCTTGGTGTAGTTGGTACCAATCAAAATGAACGCACAGGTGATCGGGGTGGGGGACTCGAGTTGATCTCTAGGAATGCGGGTGCGTACGGTCATGCTGTAGAGGCCACTGGGGTCCTGGTCCAACTGCGTCAGCACCGAGTCCAGTATGTTGGTGTCAAACCTGCGGATGGAAAGATGAAATCCTGGGGTTATTCAATTTCACCAGCCACAATGGCCGTGCTCATCTTACATGACCGACAGCATGGGCTGCGGAAAGACGTGCTGGACTGCACA
Source organism: Drosophila kurseongensis (assembly GCA_018153305.1). Taxonomy (NCBI): domain Eukaryota; kingdom Metazoa; phylum Arthropoda; class Insecta; order Diptera; family Drosophilidae; genus Drosophila; species Drosophila kurseongensis. The sequence continues at coordinate 9,214,278 of JAECXX010000004.1, read as the reverse complement.
CATTACGTCCACATCCAGACGCGAGCCGCTCATCCGCGCTTCCAGCATGAAATCCGACTCAGGAACTATGAGCCGGCAGACAGGAGCCAAAAAACAAAAGGTCGTGAGAATTAATCAAGTGTCAAACTAAACAACGAAACAAAACAAAACAAAACCGTGTCCCAAAGAAAAGCACAAAACAGCGCAAACAAGCGGCGGTTCCGGACACCGCAGAGACTGCCACATGACACGCATGCAAATATGAAAGCGAATCACACGTGCCCAACAGACAGGGCCCAACACACCTGCACCGGAAGAAAAGAGTCAACCCCCGGCTCAAATGGACTTAACTCAATTGAGCATGGCTTAACTTGACAAGCTAAACATGAGCAATTGACCTACAACACCTGAAACAACATCAAAAACTATCTCATAGCGTGATTCCTTACTTATAAACCAAAATAAAAAATTTTTAACTATGGATGTTCTCAATTAAAGGTAATCATACAAAAAAGTGTGATTTGGTATAGTTGATGGACTTTCAATCCTGATGGTTGAATTGCATAGAATACTAGAGTTGTGTTGAGTTGTTTTTAAAAAAATACACAAAATTAAATTTCATTTATAAAGATAAAACTCTGATTTTTTCTATACTATAAATAGGGATGATGTGCAAGTCAAAAAAAAAATACAAGGTAATACTAACTTCTTGTCGTTTGTATTGTAAGTTTTAGGTCCTAGCAGAAAAGTCATTAAACTGTCTTTTAAGGATATAAAAACGGGCGACCCAACAAACTTAAAAAAGAAAGAGGCTTAACTGTATCAACAGGCTAATGGTGAAAAATAATAAAAGAGAGCTTTTTTATGCAATGCTTTCTTGACTTTTGTAAATGGCTTTAGAGTACATAAATCATAATTTTGTCTCCCTGTGTAAACAACGACCCAAACACCTATGCAAACACACGGTCCCAAGTCAAGATGGGGGAGGGCAGGTGGTTAGGTAGGCAGGTGGGTAGGTGAGCCGGTGGGCAGGTCGCCCGCCGAAGCCACCACCTTAGACCTCTCACCCTCCCCAATCTCCCACCCTTCGCCGCACATCTTTCACCGCCGATCCTTTTAGCTGCGGTCGTGACACCCACCGATTATTTGCAAGCGGGCACTCCGCTTATCCGTAGACTCGAAGGTCTGCACCGCACACGTATACTCCCCCGTCATGTTCCAGTCGGGATTCTTTATCGATATAACACCGGGACTGCCCTCCATAGTGAATATTTTGGTGTCTATCTTCGACTTCATGAAGCCCTACAATCGCAAGAACAAGACAAAGACACCACTCGATTAATGTTAATTAATTTGCTGCCCCCTGAGTGACTCACCATGGCGAACCCCTTGACCGAGGGTATCCATTGGTAGATGGAGTGGTTGTTGAACAGCCACTTGAGGACGAATCCCTGCTCCCGCGGCCCGATCTCCACCTCGCAGTCGAGGACCAGAGGATCGGGTTCGTGGTCACGCAACAGCGTGTAGGTGCGCGGCACCCGCAGGTTGGTGATGCGCACGGAGTGGGTGACTGCGGGGAGAATACGGATAGGGGATAACTTTGGTGCCCCATCGGCCTATTTCTGGGAAGAGCTCACCCGAGAGTAGCGTCAGCACCGCCAGCAGCGTCGCACACAGACCCCGTCCTCGCCAGCCCGCCATGAGGGCTGTCTTCTTTGCGACCTGGTCCGGAAACTCCGGGTCCTGCTCCTCCGGTTAGCTGAGGCTGATTCAACCGTCTCCGTGGTGCGTGGCTCTTAATACTTATCTGGTTGGTTGGACGTAAATGCTTATCGTTGTTTTTACGGGCTTAAATGGAGACATGGGGGCCTTTGGTCGCACTCATTATCACCAATCTCATCACAGCAGCAGCAGGGGGATGGTTTTTCTTTTTAGGATACGGGCACTGACTGGTACAAAACTTTTCTCGCCTCGATGAACTCAGCACCTGGGCAGCAGCATCTCCGCGGCGGAGTGGCAGGACATCTCGCGCTGCCAGTTGCAACTATTGCAATCTCCTTTTATGACCCGGGCCATTTAAAGTTTTGCCCACATACAGCACTTTTTGTTAGCGAAAAATCGACTTTTTGCAGCAATATATATACGTGCGATAGTGTGTGCTGTGGGGTCCTTGCAACTTTAGTCCGCGGGGGCGAACTGTGCCAAAAAGGAGTTCGTACTCTCGGCGTAGCGCGTGAGTTCTGCCGTTCGGATACCAATAGTTAGTGTTGGTATCTTCTACGGCACACTGTTGTCCCGCTTCCAGGCGCAGCTTTTAATGTTTTAACACTGGAAGACTTCGACGCGTCCCGAGAGCCGAGCTTTTTTGGTAGAGCCGTCCTTCATCGGGCTCTTCGACTTGCGCCATATCAGCTGAGCGGCGTCCACTGCGCAGGCGCTAGAGCTGAACTGATTTCCAAGCACTGTTGCTATGTCTTTTTTGGCTTTTTGGCGCCAGGTTTAAATAGCAAGAGCTTTTGTCACACAACAAAAATAAAAATATATATTTTCCGCATTAAATAAAAAATAACCAACTAATTAATAAATTCAACTTAAAAATGTAGTCTTTTAAAAATTAAGATAACTTTGCCATACAAATACTACATACTGCAAAACACCTTCACAATTTTTATTTAAAATAACCCTTACATCTAAGGTTTTTTATATTTTAACACCGAATAAATTGAGAAAAAATTGATCGTGTTTTTCTTTTTTCTGTCAGAAATTGGTTTAAAAAAGTAGCATTACCTTTAACAATCTCACAACCAATACATTTTACCTTAAATAGGTACTTACCATTAATTTAATATCGCTTTTCATGGAACATCCTTCCTAATCATTGTAAACTATTGTTATGTTGTTGTTTATTCAATTTTCAATAACATCAGCAAAATTCTTAGTCTAATTTATAGTTAATAGTGTTCCTCTTGCTTGGATGTGTTACAGTTACACGCACACACACGCACACTTACACATGAATAGTACTTGTATGGTAGATATAGGCCTAGGATCTAGATCTCTAGAATTCACGTTAAAAGTATGCTATAAATGTGCAATGCATCAGATTTACATAGATATACGCGCCGATATATATGTAAAGTACGTAAGTGGACTGGCAACTATAGCGTTGGCTTTGATTTGGTCGCATTTAAAAACTCGCGTGCTGGCTCCTACATCCTACAGATACACCTACTGATCACTACTTGCTGCTCGGATTGGATTCGTGGGGGTGGAGTGTTAAAACGTGCTTAGATCGAAACTGAAATCACCGTTCGATGGACTGTACACAAGCCAATCGGTTTTGGGGGAAGCCCAGGATGGGCTGGTCGAATCCCACCTAGTCGCTGGTCTCCTCCTGGCTGGCGCCGTGATGCAGGTGGTGGCCAATCAGCGTCTCGATGCGGAAGTCCTTGGCGCTGGTCTGCTTGCTGGTCCTCAGGACCAGCGGCTCGCTTTCGAACCGTCTCCTTGGACTGGAGCCGATTCCCATTCCCGGTGGCGAGCTGTTGGATGCCTCCGCAGGCTCAAAGATCAGTGCATCCGGCGGTGCATCCAGGCGATTTGTACAGGCGCTATCCACCGAATCCGAGATGTGTGAGTCCTCCTGCTCATTGCCGCTCTCCACGTCGATCTTGTCTTCGCAGGAGTCGTCATCTCCCTCGGCTTCTGCATCTGCCTCTGTGTCCGCATCGTCGTTGTACACATTGAGATCCATGTAACCACCGCCCGAAACCCGATGAGCGTAATCCCTGTGACTGGATATTCCCGCAGCACTGGCCACAGTCGCCACATCGAAAGTGTAGGGGCTTTTGTACTTGGTACCGCGACTGCCCTCGGATCCACCACCACCTCCTCCTCCACCGCCGGAGCCACTGCTATGCGGCAGTGCATCCAGAGCATCCACGCCTCGTCCGCGATTGATGAAGGACAGCCGGTCGAACTTGTCACCCGACTGACTTCCCTGGTAAAATGAAGCCTCCGCATTTGCAAAGAAGTTAAACTTCTTATCCGCCCGCAGAGCTGAATCAAATACATCCGCCGGGTTGTGGACCACATCGAAGTCCCTGCTTCCATTGAAGTTAGGCACATTGAAGTGCACCGGAACGAGTGGCACGGGCTTACGGATCCAAAATGGAGACAGTGTTCCGAAAACCGCCGGAAAGGAGAAGCGTTGCATGGTGGGAGCTCGTTTGTAGCGCTTGCGGCGCCGCAGGAAACTCCCGTTATCGAACATGTCCTCCGCCAGCGGGTCCAGCGTCCAGAAGTTGCCCTTGCCCGGATTTCCGGGCTCACGGGGCACCTTTATGAAGCAGTCGTTCAGGCTGAGATTGTGCCGGATCGAGTTCTGCCAGGCTGGAAATTTATCCTTGTAGTAAGGAAACCTACAAATGATTTAAATATGCAATTAAAATCATTTATTTTTCATTTATGTATAATATTATTTTGAGATGTTTGTATTGAAATAAACTTAATCAAACTAACCAAATATAACGCCGAAGAGTAGGCTCTAAATATCTATTGGAAAAAACTTTCCTTTTTTTTTTTTTTTTTTATTATTATTTATTATTTGCACTGCTACTCAATTGGCAACTTAATCTAATCAGTCTTTAATATAATCGGTTTCATTGGGTCTTCAGTGTTGCTAAGACTAATAATTTAACCTAGACGTTTTAGGGAGAAATATTGCTGTTGTTGTTATTGATGATGTTTAAGTCAAAACCCGGTCAGGTAAAAAAAAAAAACTTTCCTAAGAGTTCTCATTAGTCTTCAAAATTCTTTATAAATATTAAGAATTCTGAAATTCTGCCCAGGCAGCGCTTCACTTATTTTCAATTTTACGTTTATATATCCCAGACCATATGTTTTTAACGGTAAAGAGGAATTTATATTCCATGTTCATTGCCAGACATGTTTCTGTTTAAGCTTTTGAATGTTTCATTTGTATTTGACTGGCAAAATAGGTATTATCTCGGTTTAATCAACAAATAAGTTTTACAACATTGCATATGTGCAATCCTGATGTCTATTTTTTTAAGATTACTGGGTACAGACAATTAATCTTGCAAATGAAATAATAATTTTCAAATATAAAAAAATGTCTAAGAAGAAACCAGATAGTTTACAATGAACTATATTTTATTAAAATAAATCATAAAATCTAAATCATATATATGTGGATATATATGTTGTGGCCCACTAAATTTTAAAAGTCACAACGTCTTGGCAACCTTAATGCAAAACTTTGTAACCAAGAGATTAAGGATTTTGGGGATCACTCACCGCGACATGATGAAGTCACAGATCCCGCTGAGCGTGAGCTTCTTATGTGGCGACTGCAGAATGGCCATGGTGATGAGGGCGATGTAGGAGTACGGTGGCTTCACCAGCGGACCGCCGCTGGATCCGGAGCCGTCTCCGCCGCCGGCACCACTTCCTCCGATGGCCGACGGCTCAATGTCACTGTCGTCGCAGCCCATGGACATGGCATCTGCGGCGGCGGCACGCGAGGATGCACTGCATCCTATTCCACCGCCGCCGGAGGAGCCGCCTCTCGAGCTTTTGAGCAGCGGCGGCGAAAGGGAGACACTGTCGTGCAGAGTGTGCATGGGATCCGTGCTGGTGTGCATGTTTGCAGGGAATCACTGTAGTCTGTTTGAGTTGAAGTACTGGATTTACTTAATTTATTAGAGGACGCAACACTGTTATTTTTGGTTTGACTATTTTGCTCAGGAACTGTGTTCGTTTTGGCGTTTCTTCACTAGCTTCACTTGGCATTTGCACTGGCATTTAAACTTGAATTTCTCGCTTCCGCTACCGTTATCCTTCACCGTTAACCGTTCACTGTCACCGTTTCCGCTTGGGTCCTTGGGATAACTGTACATATGGCCAGCAGTGGAGTGGAAATTTGACTAGCGCGTCCGTCGTCGTGTCCGTTGAAGGCGGAATCCGCTGGCCAAATGTTAACTGAATCGCAACGAAAACGAAAATCTTCTCGCCCAAAATGTTTTTCTACATAACTCAAACATTTATTTATGAAAAACCGCTGCCATTGCCGCTGCCGCCGACGTTTCCCTGAGCTTTTGTGTCGCCGCTGCTGTGTTTTCGTATCTCGAATAACTGTGATTCTACTGCCGACGTCGCCGCCGACGCAGGCAGCATCCAGGCAGAGAGAGAGAAAGAGAGCGCTGCCAGGCCTCTCTTTCTGGCGGGGGATGGGACGATATCCTGCGAACCAATCTATGGCGCCCTCGCTCTTGCCATCCCACTCTTTCGCACTGCATTTGTGTGGCACAAAATGGTGGAGTGCCTCCTGTAAATGTGATATTTGTGTTTTCCTCTCCAAGCGACGGCAAATTGGCAGCGACTGCAGAAGCCAAACTCGCGGGGTGGGGGGGGGATAAACATTTTGCGCAAATTTAGATACCTTTTGCCGCTTTGACGTCGTGGCTCTTAATAATGTTTCATTATGTCAGCCACATGGAGGCAGGCGTCCTTCCCCTCTCCCCCACTTTATTCCGCTCCTTCTTTTTCTCCCCCCCGCCCCAAATGTTATGCTTCAAATGTTAGCATTTTTATGTGCGAATGTTTTTCTAACCGTATGTCGACGTTTCTTGGTTTCTCTCGGTTTCGCATTCTCATTCCCGCTTTCTCTCCCTATGCACAGAAAGAAAACTTAGTTTTGGATCAGATATCAGATAATGGATGTTTTAAAAATAAATAATCAATTATCACTAACGAATATTTCGCTTCTGCGGCCCTATAATTCCCAACTAGTTCCAGTTGCGCAGTAAATTAAACACCATCTAATGCTAAGTAAAGTCAATCAAATAGTGCTGAAGATCGACACTATCTCGTGGAAATAAAGTCCTCTTTGAAACCTGCTTATTAAGCTGAAAAAATTAACGCCCATTTGACCTAACCAAGTGGCTTTGGTACAAAAATTGTATATAAGTCTTCCATATCAAACATTTTATGTTTTGTTTTATTTTCTGTGTACTTTTTGGATGTTAGAGTGAGAGGGAATTGAATGCGCCATTTTTGCCAACATCCTCTAAACACAAAAGGGGATACAAAAGCGAGAAAGGGTAAGGGGTAGAGTGTACATGTGTTTGCTGCGTTTGTACTTGTATCCAAGTGAGTTTTGTATTATTTCTCTTTTTCATTTTCGCTGTTTTTGTTCTCCAGTTGTTAGACATTGCTGTTGTTGTTGCTGTTGTTCGGCATTCAGTGTTTGGAGCCTTCCCTTTTCAAATTAAACATTCAGTAGTCACTTTTATTTGTTGTACTTTGTTCAAATTAGTTTTCCAGTTCTGCGGAAGTTACCCACACAAAGCCACACACTCACACATAGACACGAGAACAGACACAAACACAATAATGGCCGCCATCTTCGCATTCAGGACAATATTGATATCGCTTCTTTCACTCTTGGCATCGTTTTCATTATTCTATTTTAGCTTTGCCACCCCAATCCCCAATACCCTCGCCCCCTTTTCCACACTGTTACACTTACGAATCAATGATTTTTTGGCCAGATTTTTAGGGGCGTGGCATCGGCAGTCGGTATGTATCTTTATCCCGGCTTAGTAGTGTTGGCAAGGGGATAAATAGAAGGGGATACATATATGGGGACTTTTCGGATCTGTCCGTGGAGCAATTTAGATGCGGAAAATTTATTGCGACTTTCCTTTGTCTTTTTTATGAGCAAACAGAAAATTTTATGGCTTTTAACCGAAGTAGTTCAGCTGAAAATGTAATCAACTTTCCCCGAGCACACAGAAAATATACAAGTATATTATCAGGTAAATTGTTTCTGCCTAATGGTCAGCAATATATTTAAGCGCAGTTTATGTTAGTTATATTTCTAGTAATGACTCTTCTTTCTATAAAAAGAAATGGTAAGAATGTTAGTATTTTTATATTAAACTCAATTAATGATAGAAAAAAATATTATTTCTATAAAACTTAAGATCAGATTCAAATATAATTATTTTAAGTAAATTGTGGAAATGCTGTGTCTATTACAGTAGCAAATGTAGGTGTAAATTTGGGAATGACATGAAAAAAAAAAAATTAATGCAAATTTAAATGAACAATTTGATGTTATGCGTTTTCAAATTGATCAAGGGTACAGTAACTTGTTCATATATTCATATATTTTTTAATTCTATGAACTGGTGCGATTAACAATAGTAATTTTTCGGTCAAACAACGCCACTGATAATCGTATTAAGTATCACAGATATGATCCGTTTTTTATACATATTTATAATGTCAGATATTATAAATAAACTTGCCGGTATCGAGGATAATCTATTGATTCTCACCAGTAATTTTGCCTTTTTTCTTTTCTCATCTGCCAACTTAATCCCCTCAGAAGTTTCTATATATCAAAAATATTTGCTCTTTCAATCCACTTTTCATTACTTATCCGGATGCTCAATAGTTTCCATGGCAATTAAACGTTTCCAACTATGCGCACCTCCACTCCCACAATTCGCCAATCCGTGGTCATAGCCGTATCCATGTCCCCTGTCAGACTACGGTTAATCAGCGCTTAAGCACAGCATGAGTCCGGACGAAGGACTCTGGCGGCCAGTTGAGCGTAAGGATGTGGTGCATTCAAGCTTTCGCAGGGGAACAATTAACTTATGGCCAAACAATAACGCCGAGGAATGCACGCTGACAGGAACCAGCCACCAGGAGCACATCCTGCTCAGCTCCAGCTTCAGGTCTATGAAAATATATCCTCCGTTCTCATACTGAGCTGCAGCAACAGCGGCATGATCCAGCAATAATCCCTCTTTTGTCAGCAAATTTATTGCACACAAACAAACGACCAAAGGATATGCCAAGCGGATGAAGGGGAGCGCTGAAACGGGGAGGATGGTGCTCTGACTACGGATTCGGATTTGGGATTGGTCTTTGGCTTGGATGAGCGCAGACTTTTGACAATACAAATTTTTATTGCGAAATCTGCAAAAGGCAAATAAAAGATTTGACACTTCAATTGCTTTGACTGCAAGGATTCGGCAAGGACAATCACTTCTTTCGACCCAAACAAAGGCGACAGTTGCCAGCCCCAAAACGATGTCCTGCCTTCGACGCGCTGCACTGAGGAAATAATATTTAGAAACATATCTTAGATTATTAACTAAACTTTTCATAGTAAGGACATCTTAAATATATATATTTTAATAAATAGATTATTTGCAGTATTTCTAAATAACTGTTTTCAAATATTTGAAACAATTCTTTAAAAAGTTTGAAACAGGTGGAAGGAAGCGTTTTATTTACATTCCTGATCAGGATCAAAGGCCTAGTCGATCTAGTTTATTTAGAAGTTGGCCAAATACACTTTACAATAACGCCCAGAAGACGTGTAGTTCTGTGGAGTCATGATAAATAATATTTATCAGCGCTAGCATATAAATAAACTTTACCGCCAGCTGGAGCTCTTAATCATTAGAAGCGTATTTCTCTAAGTAATATAAAATAATTATAAATTAAGTCATTCTGGTCCTATTTTGGCTTTGTTTATTTTAAAAACAATTTGTTAAGAACTAAGCGATTTTTGAAAAGTCTTAGCAGCAGATTTTAAATTCGGCGGCTGTTACATAGTCATTTTCCGCACACTCTCGGTGTTTATTGTATCGACGATTAAATTTACCACAAAGATGTGATTTTTAGGTAGCATATGATATATGAATTTAGTTGTTGCTTACTTCAAAGAAGCATTGTGTACATGTTTTTAGTTGTTTTACTTGCGGTAACCGCGGTATTTCAGTTAAGAAGATTGTCATATGTTTTTGGCACTTGCAGCAATTTAAGTACCTAATTAAACTACCTAAAATGGTAATCATTCCGTAATTTAAGCCGATACATTTAATAATGATTCATGTTTTTTTCGTTAAATTTAAGAAAACATTTTCAGAAAACTTTCGTTTATTTTGGTTTTTAGTTTTTTAGATACCAATCTAAATCAATGTCTGATTAAAAATAAATATTTAAAATGACGATCACAATAATATCTTGGTACCTTAATCGTGAGTTGAGCATAAGATTTATTTATATTTAGCTATATTAGCTATTGTAAAGAAATATAAATCGATCTGCGACGTAAAAAAAATCAATTATTCAATCTCCAAATTAAGTATTAACTTTATTTATAACAAAATTATTTAACTTTCCCCAAGTGTACATCAATGAAACGGGAGCTCCCACTAATTTGTGCAGGAGAAGCCGCATCCTGGATCGATGCACGGTGGCACCTGCTAGATGGCAAAGGCAAACACTTGAGGCCGTATAAGAAGTTCGAGCCGAGGGATGGCAGGTTTAATAGCTTCACTTCTTATATGTCATTATTAAATCTTTGAAGTATCTGAAGCGCAGAAAACAAGGCAGGACTCCGGTCGGGAGAGATACACATACAGGCACTTGAATACTTGAGTGACGCTCAATTTGATGGACAAGGACGTCGAGAATCAGCGAGCAAACCACCCCAGGACTGCCAGGACAATGGGAAAAATCACAGCAGGCACCGAACGAATTGCACAACTGCAGCCGCAAATTTTGTTTCAGGATCTCCAACCTGCCAACAAGTGGCAAGCACAACAATGGATTTAACCATCCTCCCTCCCCTCCGAATCCCAATCCTCATGAACGAGCTGGAATATTTCACGCTCGATCTATCCCGGTTTTTTTTCAGAGGGTTGGGACAAACAGCAAGTGCCACACACCAATGTTTCGTGGCTCATTTCATTCAGTTTTGTTCATTTGATGTGGATTCGGATGATGGTGATGGTGGTGGTGGTGGTGGTGCTGATGCCTTTGCCTAAGCCTCTTGTTTGGCGGCAATAAAAATCGAGAACCGTGTGCCTAAGCCTCCTCAGCTACCCACTCCCCTCCCCGCACTCAGGATGTCAATTTCTCAATTCATAAATAAAACCCAAAGCCCTTTCAATGTGTCAGCACAAGTGTGGAAATTACTGGGCGGGTGGAAATGTGGAAAAGTGGGCATCGCTGGCTGAGTGTGTTATTGTTGTTTATTTGCTGCTGGAACTGCCTGAGCCACCTATAACCGCAGCCCAAGGACTTCCGCCCATCACCCCCTTATCCCTGAGTTTTTTCTCCATTTTCAATTGCTCTGCATCGTCGAGGAACTCAACTGGGTACTTGGATCGCATTAAGTTGATTTATTATGCAGCGCAGAATTCAATTAAGTGGGATGATTGTCACTTGTCCGTATGCCACGAAAGCAAAACTCTCTGAATACGGGATTGGTTTCCCACTTTGCCTTTTGCTCTCTTAACTGTTGGGGCGTGGCGGCAATTTGGACAGTTGGTAATAACTATATCGGGTACTGATCCGCTGCCTTCCCGTGGCTTTCCCCTTTTCATCGTGGTCACGCACAAGCCGTGAAAGATAATCGTTTATTTGTTTTGGTTTCGAGGATTATGAAGTCAAAATGAGAAGGGATTTTCTTTAAATTGTTTGGGTTGATTTAACTCATCATTATATTTAAGCCAAATTAAATCTTTGGGGATTCTTAACATCTGCCACTGGTTTTTTAACGGAAAAAAATATGGGTTTTTAAAGGCTATGTGTGTTAATAGGCAAGCTTATCTTCAAAAAACTAATAATAAATAATAGTTTCGCCTTAAAAATATGTATCTCTTTACCATTGCAGTGAAAGAAACATTTCGGACCCATATATATATTCTTGATCAGCATCAGCTGGGCGGCTCGAAATTCTATTAGGAATAATCGGGAAAATAAAATTATAAATTCGTTGCTTCATAACATATACCCATATACTCCGATTTATAGTCATTTTTAAAAATTTCAAAATTAGTGTTATACTTTTATAAAAATCGGAGCACTATATTATATAGCTGCCATACGATCGAAAAATCGAAACTAGCTTCATTGCTTTTAAGCATCAACATCGAAATATATTTAAAATGTTTAGTAGCTCCAATGGTATATCAACTTTGGCTTTTAAAAGTTTTCTTTCTTTTATGTTCAATTTGAACCAGGTTGAGAATTTGTATGTCAACAGGAAGTATGATCTTAGTAACTCTTCTTAAAGTCGTGGGATATCTTTATTGGTTGCTCAACCGTAAGCTTGACAACAATCCACAAAAGGAATAACATATCACACCGACCAACTTTTGAGCAAAACAAATTAAAATCAAACCAAAATGAATCAAACAGTGAAAAGTTGTGAAAGGGAAATTGAAGGATGGTGCAAGACACGCCTAATAAGTTGTCAGTGGGCACGTGTGCCACGTGGATGTATCCTTTGTAGGACTGGGTGTCGGGTAATTCACACTTCCTGCCAGGACATCGTTCGAGGGTGAGAAAGAGGAGTGCCGCTTGTGGAATTTCATTAAATAATCGTTAGTGTAAATCAATTTGTTAGATCAAAGCAATGTGGGCGACGTGGCGACAAATGAAAAGAAAATAGAGGACACAATGCCCGGATATGGACACGGCGACTCCCGACTCCCAACTTTCGACGGATGCTGGCCATAGATATTACCAATTTGCGCTGCAAATAAAATTCGAACAATAAATATTTGCCTGCACTGATGAGGATATCACAAACAAGTTAACACGTGGCCGAAGGACCGCGAAGTGCGAACACGTGCGCAATGGTGTCGAGGGCTATCAGTGTCCAAAATCAACAATATTGAATGTGCAATCATCTTGGGCAGGAGCTTTAGGGCTGGGGATATTAGAAAGAGTATATATTCAATAATTTTATTCAAAATAGGATTTTTCAAATAAAACTATAAAATGGGAATAAAATATTTATTTTCGGTTGTGTAATCTATCAAAAACTATACGTATTGTAATCAACATAATATTACCTATGCACAAGAACATTTATATACTATCGAATAAATTTAAATGAGCATGACAATGCTGATATGCATATATAAAACATGTTTTCTCCTCATGTTCTTTATAAAATAAATTAAATATAAACTATTATATGGAATGGATTGTTTCTTCCAAAATCTAGATTTTTAATCACGTCAGATTTCACATACAACATTTTTTTTATGTCTTCAAATTAAAATAAAACTAAAGATCACTTCTAAGTTTTTTTGGATTATATAATATCAATATATCGGTATACAAGATGAATTCGAAATATTTTTAGAATATAATATATATTCGTTAATAACTGCGCATTTTACAGCTGCAGAGATTTCAGAAGGAACAGCTTTTTAACAATTTTGGGCCACCGCGGTTTAAAAGCTTTTCATTTTCCCTTTCTTCTGCTAACCCTGGCCTGTCTCCATATGGAGCCGGCAAATCTTTATTCCCATAATCGCATTAGGTCGCCAGCCGGATGAGCACTAAATCAAAATCGTCAGCCACTACCCACTCAATCCTGCCCAGGCGAAAGCACCCATTCAGCCATTTCATTGTCATTGTCCTTCAGCTGGAGTACAAGCGTTTGAAATTTAATTTAACGCATTTACATGCAGCTTAAGATCTCCGGCTCGGCCTCAGGCCATGGTAAACAAATCAAATGTATTTAGAGGAGTGAACCGAGCCCAACTCAAACAAAGGGAAGCGAATGAAATTTCGAGCCCGAGGAGGAGGAATCCTTCGGCGACCCTGCGCACATCCACGGATCGGATCGGAGGGTGGTTCGCCCGCTTCGAGCGAGTTGAAAAACTCAATATTTGAATAACTTACTACCGTGTGGAGAGCAAACTTTCAAGTGAAGACCGAGGACACTGGCGGGTCGCAAAAGGACAATTATTTGCTCACGCGTTGTCATTCAAATTGAGTTTTAATGTTGGGCGGCGCGCATAATCCCGTAAATCCCGTTCCCAGATCTCAGATGCAAGTGAACGAAGTCCTGGCGGCCATGTGGGCACCATTATTTGCTCTATCACGTTCACGTACTAAAAGTTATGAGGACATTATATGTACAGCCGTAGTAAACACAAATATCTATAATCCCCGCCCCTTGCGGGCATTCCGTGCGTCATTCCGGCCGAGTTGGAAGTTCGGAGTTCGAACTCGAGCTGAGTACACATGTACGGGCGTAATTGTTTGTAGATGTCCTTAAATGTCGTGAGAATATTCAGTTGGTTTTCCTCTCCTGTCGGATGGCCCCGTTTTGTTTTGTGTATCTTAACGAGAGGAGAACGCCTGTTGCGCCTCTCAATGTCGATTATAAGTTTAAGTTTCAGAATACATGAGAATGCAGTTAGTTATGCATCTTAGCGATGATCTGTTCACTATTACAACGTGAGTAGCAATTGTCCACAGGAAATAAACTTAATTTAACTATGAAATTTCTGGTCAAATATAGTCTCGTATTACATGATTACATGATATTCAGAAGAATTATTTTAAAATTGTTATTTAGCTAAATGAATCGCTTCCGATCATAAAAAACAAATATATTCCTAATCAGCATTAGCAGCCAAGTCAATCCTAGTAATATAAAAACACCATCATTTTTGATTTTTATGTGTATATATTTGAGTTTTTTCCCGATACATTTTTCGAGCGTTTATATAGACTTTCGATGTTTATAAAATAAAAAATCTTTTTTTTAAATCGCTAAAAATACGTTAAAAAAAAAGACATGAAATTTATTTAGGGTTTCATATTTTTTTCTAAACATTTCCTGATTTGAATATTAGTCCAGTATTGGAGTATATATGTATTTAAAAAAAAGGTTTCATTTTTAAAATTAATTTCTCCTATGGCAGCTTATTTATGTAGTTCTACGATTCTGTCCGTTCCGAATTATATATTGATTTTAAAATAAATTCGATCACTTACATTTTCATTTAAAATAAATTCGATTACTTACATTTTCATTTAAAATAAATAGTGAGAATTATAATTAAGAGTACTTTAATGTGATTTTTCGGGTAAAACATTATTTCAAAATTACCAATTTTGAAAACTATACAGTAAACAGAAAAACAAAAACAATTTGCGATCATATCAAAATCAAATCAAATCAATCCATTTATATGAATTTATGAGTCTAGCTCCCTAAAACTAAAATTAAACGTAGAAAAGATGAGAAAAATTGTTGACTTTAAAAGAGCTTTCAATTAATATTACCAACAATGCTTCTCCAACCGGTGATGGAAGAGGGGTTTACCCCGGTTCCAGGTAATACTTTCTCACTTGAGTTTTGTGGTTTTCTGATTTGGCCAGTCCCCGCACCCGTCGCCGTCCCCAGGACCTGAACAATTTCCATATTAATCCAAATCCGAACCATTGCCTCAAGTGTTTTTGCGCAGAAAACTGTAATTTTTATTCATTTCCAGGACGCAGTCTGAAGTGCCTGCTAAACGATTATTAGCAATTTGATATAACTGCATGTAAGTACAACACGAGAACAAGTCAACAACGGATTCGCCCACACATACATGCACGTGTGGCCACTTACATAAGAGCCTGCCAATGTGTGTGTGTGCGACAGCAAACAGTAGAAAATCACTTCAGTTAACTAAATCCTCGCAACAACCATGCGCCGACTGCGACGCAGCAGCGCAGCTTCTGCAGGACGACAAAGAGAGAGAACGAGAGAGTGAGAGAGGGACATCTGAAAAGGACACCGCAGACAGCAGCCATTGCAGGGGGCGTGGCTGCGGCCAGAGAGCCAATCGGAGAGGCGGTGTCCTGCGAGCAGAGGCGCAGGCAGCGGCAGAGGCTGCAAAAGGAAGAAAAGGGGAGGGGGGAGGTAAAGGAGAGTTAAGCTCATTGCCATATTTTCGCTCTGCTCTCTTTTGAATTTACTTTACTAACAAAACATGACTGTTGGGAGGCAAAAAGGAAATTGTTTTATCAAATGGGTTTCCTTACGCTTTTTTATTATGAAATTAATTTCCAACATCGTTTCGCAGTCGTTGACGTTCCACCTCCCCGTTCTGGTGGCCATTTTCCAGTTTCACTCGTCCTGCCCCCAATTTCCCCCCCGCCTTTGAGCATGTGTTTACTCTAGTTTTCCTTTGGAGCTGCCTTAGCCTTCCTCCTTTCGTTTAATTTCGTTCGAGCATTTAATGGAAATGTTTGCATAGCCATCTTCCTTTTCCCCCCTTTTCTATTCCATTCCCATTCCCCATTTTCTTTTTTTCCGCCTCTTCTGGCAAAGGCATTAAAATGCAAATCTTGATTATGAATTTAAGCTTGGCAGACAAATTAAATTCATTCGCCACTTGAAACCCTGAAACTTTTATTTGATTACCTTTAGCTTTGTCTTCTGCTAAAACTCAAAATGAATCCTTATAAAAACACAAATTTTTTAATATGAATCAAAAAGTGTTGCCTACTTGTTGGGGCACACAAATGTTAATTATTAGCCTGGTTGAATTACATACCAATATCTTATCCTAAATAATATATTGTAATTTTAAGCACGTAAGGAATAAAATTTAACTTTGGAAATCTGAAATTTAAATACCATTGCAGTTATTTAAAAATGGATTCTTTACAATACAAAACCGAGTAGATTATTAATTCAATAAACTTTATTGGCAACTGTTTTTTATATACATAGAAATTGCTTTGCTTGCAAAACTCGAGATCAAAGTTGGTTAGTGAGAGTTTGTGTTCTTTCAGCTAGAGTATCATTTTGCATTTTAATATTGTTTCTTCTTTTAAAACGTTTTAAAGTTTTGAAATTTTATTTTAGCTTGTTAAAATATTTCAAATCATTAAAAGATACATATGTTTAAGCCCCTATAAATTTATGCAACTTTTAAGGTATATTTTCAAACATCAAAAATGTAAAATGTCAACCAAATTTGTCGCAAAGGTAAGTGTATGACATATGTTATTTAGTTGTAAGTGCAATGAAGGAAAAAGATAAAATCGATGGGCATTGCTGGTCAACACTTGTCGGGCTTCTTCTGACGGAGTGTTGAGTTCAGTATTGGCCAAATCGTACAAACAAATTAATATGGGCAATAAAGTCTCTTGACGGATTTTTCTTTCTCGCCTCTATATTCAAGATTGCAACCCATATTATGACCGTCTTGGGAAAGCTATGCATTATGTGAGTGGTGTCATAACAGACAGTGAAAGTTACTCAATGCAGTGGAAGCACCTCCGCCAAATCGATAGCACTGTACTGCTTAAAAAAAAAGTGTTTATGTTTGAACCTATTTTAACAAATATAAAAATTAATATTCATCTTTAAAATTTGATAACAGAAAAAGTATCAACTTACGTTTTAATTATTCATCTAATATTAGTGGTTTTTTTTATAGAATTAGCATTATTGGCATCATTCTTACGTATTAGCATCATTGAAATGCGTTTTTAAATCAAATTTTTTAAGTTTATATTTGTTATTATTTTTATTTTTATTGGCTTATAAATATATAATGACTAGTTTGTTTTTTTTGTTCTGGGGCAAATTATGCAGACCAGTGTAATCGATACGAAAATCATACTCAAAATAGAATGGCCACTAAGTCAGTTAGCAAGAATGTTCGCCCGCTAATTGTAAAATCAGTTTAGGCGCACTTTTCAATGGACTCAAATCGGGCGCTGCCAACGCGGAATATTCACGACTAATTAATAATAAAAATTAAGTTATTATAGACATTGCTTAAAATTAATTTGGTGCGTTTAATGTCCGGACAGTGAGTCGCGAGTTTGGATTGGATTACAAAGCAGTCGATTCCAACCAGCGAGGATGGTTCAGTTCCTGGGAAATCCGGGCGCCGCTGGTGGTCAGTGTCCATTGAGTGGTTTCATGACCAACTGCTAATCAAATTTGCAGCTAATCCAGGGAGAACTTGACCTTGGTGGGGCCACCCAGTAGGGGTGTGCCATAGAAAGATTAATTCGTGGTTCCGAAATGATATTCTTATTATTCAATTGCTATTATAAAAAAATATTTTCGACTTATAAATGTTCCACCGTACAACTTAGCTAATTTGTAATGCTCTCTAGAGATTTTGATTTTATATTTGTTCGGTTGTGTTTAAGGAACATGATTGCATCAAATTGGGCCGTTCTCTAAAGAATTTGCGGTTCTGTTCCGTTCTGTTTATACCCCTGCAGAGGGTATTATAATTTTAGTCAAAAGTTAGAAACGCAGTGAAGGAAAACATTTCCGACCCTATAAAGTATATATATTCTTGATCCGCATCACCAGGAGAGTCGATCTAGCCATGTCCGTCCGTCTGTCCATCTGTCCGTCATTCCGTCCGTTTCTACGCAAACTAGTCCCTCAGTTTTAAAGCTATCTGCTTTCCCAAAAGTTGTCTTTCTATTGCAGGTAGTATATAAGTCAGAACGAGCCAGATCGGGCGACTATATCATATAGCTCCCATATGAACAATCGGTAAAAAAAATTCAAACAAATTATAACTTTGTTGTTTTTTATTTTTTTTGTTGTTCTTTGAGATTTGGTAATATTTAAATATTATGGAATTACGGTTTTAATTAAATTAATTAACAATATTATATAGCTGCCATAGAAACGATGTCCAAATGCAGCGCAAAATCGACATTGCTTCATTGTTTTTAGTAATATAGGAATATAAACCGAAATGTAGTCGTTGTGTAATAACTGCAAGGGTATTTAAACTTCGGCTTGTTGAAGTTGGCTTCCTTTCTTGTTTATTTTTATTCAGGAAACCCTACAATAATTCGCGAATTCTTTAGAATGGGATGGCCTAACATGACAAGAAATCGCCGTTTAATAATACTATGATACCAAAAAACGCGAATTCTTCATAGTAGGATAGCACAACTTCAAATATAAATCACAAAATTTAAACTCAGACTACCATCAGTAAAAATTACGTGGATTGAGCATACTAATTATATTTAAATAAATATCATACTCAAAATAGAATGACCAGAAGTCAGTTAGCAAGAATGATGCCATTATAATTAAGAGTATAGAAATAAAAACCTGGAAAGCTACAAAAATTAGTCTTTGCCCTTTGTCATATCTTAAAATTTTTTAGTTAATCTTAAGGAACGCAGTAAAAAACACTACCCTATAAAGTAATATACATATATTCTAAAACAGCATCACCAGGCGAATCGATCCAGCCATGTCCGACTGTCCGCCCTTCTGTCCGTTTGTCCGTTTCTACGTAAACTAGTCCCTCATATTTAAAGTCTTCTTTCTGTTACAGGAAGTATTTAAATCGAAACGGTCCGATCCGACCTACTTTATCACAAAACTCCCATGGGAACAATCGGGATAATAAGGGAAACATAATTTAAATTTGTTGTTTCTTCACATCAAGATTCCGTGTTTTTTAGCAATTTTAGAAATATGATATTTATAGCTGTCATAGGAACGATCGGCAAATCAACCTTGCTTCATTGTTTTTAAGAATCGAAAACGAAAAATACAAAATTTTATTTAAACCTTATATAGTTTTCATTAACATTATAATGATTACCACTTGAACCATAAAAGTTAAATTCGATGTTTTCAAAATTCCATATTTTGTAAGTGAACTTAGAAAGAAGTCGAATCAACTTAATTTGTCTCAATAAAATGAAGTACGCACTCGCAAAATTGAATTGTACCAAAACGTACATACAGTAAATATCTTTTAGCAATATTTTTTCAACAAAAAACGTGCATGTCTTACGAAAAATTCCCTAAAAATATAGCCGTTGATATATCTATTAAGTCGCACGATCAGGTATAAAGGACAAACATATTTTTTGATGCTTCTATGATTAAGGCGTTACTAAATTTTGGAAAAACTGTTCTCTGATCATATAGAAACAAAAATATAGGCTTCATAATTGTGACTTCTTTCAAATATAAACTTTTCGCAGAGCTTATTCACATGGTGACCCTGGACAAGACGGGCAAAAAGTCCTTTGGCATTTGCATAGTGCGAGGTGAGGTTAAGGATTCGCCGAACACAAAGACCACCGGCATCTTCATCAAGGGCATTGTGCCCGAAAGTCCGGCGCACCTGTGTGGTCGCTTAAAGGTGGGCGATCGTATCCTCTCGCTTAATGGAAAGGATGTTCGTAACTCCACCGAACAGGCGGTCATCGATCTCATCAAGGAGGCCGATTTCAAGATCGACCTGGAGATTCAGACCTTCGACAAGAGCGATGAACAACAGGCAAAGGCAGATCCGCGAAGCAATGGCTACATGCAGGCCAAAAACAAGTTCAACCAGGAGCAGACCCCCAACAACAATGCCGGCGGAGGTCAGGGAATGGGGATGGGTCAAGGTCAGGGTCAGGGCCAGGGAATGGGCCAAGGAACGGGTGGCATGAATCGTCAGCAAACGATGCAGAAACGAAACACCACATTCACGGCCTCAATGCGACAAAAACATAGTAACTACGCTGATGAGGATGACGAGGACACCCGAGACATGACCGGTCGCATTCGCACGGAGTCGGGCTTTGAGGTGGGTAAACGCTGATACTTTGGCCGCAAAGGTTTCCAAATATCCGTGGCTTTAAATCACCCCTTTAAGATTGATCGCGCCTCGGCTGGTAACTGCAAGCTCAACAAGCAGGAGAAGGATCGGGACAAGGAACAGGAGGATGACTTTGGCTACACGATGGGTAAGGGTCCCCCAGCCATTAAATCTTAATCACAGCTCTGGAACCCATCGCAGCTAAGATCAACAAGCGGTACAACATGATGAAGGACCTCCGAAGGATCGAGGTCCAAAGGGACGCCAGCAAGCCATTAGGAATCGCTCTCGCTGGGCACAAGGACCGCCAGAAGATGGCCTGCTTCGTAGCCGGTGTGGATCCAAATGGAGTGTTGGCCAGTGTGGATGTCAAGCCGGGTGACGAGATCGTCGAGGTCAACGGCAATGTGCTGAAGAATCGCTGCCACTTGAACGCCTCTGCGGTGTTCAAGAACGTGGATGGAGATAAGCTGGTACTGATCACCTCGCGGCGCAAACCCAACGATGAGGGCATGTGCGTAAAGCCCATCAAGAAGTTCCCCTCCTCATCTGATGAGGTATGTTATATCAACTTAAATTTCAATAGTAAACAATTTGTTTTTTTACTGCCCAACATTACAATTTGTTCCTTAACAAAATATAAATAAAGCAATTTCAGCTAAAGAATTCGGAGCACTTATTTTTAGAGCGATAACAAAACAATTTAGTCACAAGTAAATGGAACTAAACTAGCTACGAAAGAAGTCCCAAACAATATATTACTCATTGATAAGATTGATTCAGATTTTCAGGGTCATAACAAGTTTCCTTAAGGCCTGCTCTCTATTTGGTTAATATTTATTAAAACAAGAGAGAACGCTATAGTCGGGTGCCCCGACTATCAGATACCCGTTACTCAGGTAAAGGGAGTGCGAGGGAGATGGAGATAGAAACTTTGATCACGCATAACTTTTTAACGAATGGTCCGATTTGAAAAATTTCTTCTACATTTCGATAGGTATTGATAAACACAATAAAACTGCATTTTTACTTTTCCGAAATATTTAAATTTTTAAAATCGTATATGAGCGATTGTGGGCGTTAAAGGGGGCGTGGCACCCTTTTGAAACAAACTTGCGCTGCGTAGGAACTCCTAAAATCTACATGCAAAACGCTTTTATAGTTTCCGAGATCTCAGCGTTCATACGGACAGACAGACGGACAGACGGACATGGCTAGATCGACTCGGCTAGTGATCCTGAACAAGAATATATATACTTTATAGGGTCGGAAACGCTTCCTTCTACCTGTTACATACTTTTGCACGAATACAATATACCCTTTTACTCTACGAGTAACGGGTATAAAAATAAAAATCACAAAAATAAATATCAATAAAAGGAATGATCGCTATACAAATACTATAAATGTTCTAATTGGAATAATATTGATATGTGTCTAACTTATGATTCTTTTAGAACTAGATGTAAACTACAAAACTACAAGCACTTCTAAGATCAAATGTTCTTAATCTTTTGCCAGACCAAGTTCATCTTCGACCAGTTCCCGAAGGCGCGCACAGTGCAAGTGCGCAAGGAGGGTTTCCTAGGAATCATGGTAATCTATGGAAAGCACGCTGAAGTGGGCAACGGCATCTTCATCTCGGATCTGAGGGAGGGCTCGAATGCCGAGTTGGCGGGCGTGAAAGTGGGTGATATGTTGCTGGCGGTGAATCAAGATGTTACCCTGGAATCCAACTATGATGATGTGATTATTAATAAAACCAACCAGACGATTTGTTTGCAAACAATTTTATCTTGACCTTAGGCAACTGGACTGCTAAAACGTGCCGAGGGCGTTGTGACTATGATTCTTTTGACTCTCAAGAGTGAGGAGTCCATAAAAGCGGACAAAGAGGCGGAGGAGAAAAAGAAGGAGGGTAAGCTTTGACTTTAAACACAGTCATTAGGCAACCCATTTGAACTTAATAACCCACAGAGGCCAAGAAAGAAGAGGAGAAGCCACAGGAGCCCGCCACAGCCGAAATCAAGCCCAACAAGAAGATACTCATCGAGTTAAAGGTGGAGAAGAAGCCGCTCGGCGTCATTGTATGCGGCGGCAAGAACAACCATGTCACGGTGGGCTATCTCCAGCTAGTATGAGTACAAATAATACCATAAATCTCTCCTGGCAGACTGGCTGTGTGATCACACACATTTATCCCGAAGGCGTCGTGGCTGCTGACAAGCGCCTGAAGATCTTTGACCACATTTGCGATGTGAACGGTACAGCAACCCACGTGGGAACCATGACGACATTAAAGGTCCATCAGCTGTTCCACACCACGTACGAAAAGACGGTCAACTTAACAGTCTATCGCGCCGATCCACCGGAACTGGAAAAGTTTAATGTGGACTTTATGAAGAAGCCTGGCAAGGAGCTGGGTCTCTCCCTATCACCCAACGAACTTGGATGCACCATCGCAGAAGTAGTACGTTTTAACATAGACTAGCAGTGAAAGGTGCATCTCTGAAATACATTTCCATCCGCAGATACAAGGCCAGTACCCAGAGATCGACAACAAACTTCAGCGCGGCGATATCATTACCAAATTCAATGGCGATGCCCTCGAGGGCCTCCCGTTCCAGGTGTGCTATGCTTTGTTCAAGGGAGCCAACGGCAAGATATCGATGGAGGTGACTCGACCCAAGCCCACTCTGCGCACCGAGGCACCCAAGGCCTAGAGACGATCCTCCGGTACCGAAGCAGGGCAGCATTCAATAAAAGATCCGACAATTCTAATTCAAAACAATCTGTTTTCCGTTGTGGGTTTATTTGAAAAGGAAACTCCTTAGGCTATAGAGCTTGCATTGGATGCGATACGGGGCCACAGATCAGCGCATTCCTTGGCCACGGGCCCAGTGATGGCCGAGCCCTTCATTTCGCCCTTGTTGTTCACTATTACCCCGGCATTGTCTTCGAAGTATATAAACACCCCGTCCCTCCTCCTGAACGGTTTACGTTGCCGAATCACCACGGCCGGCATAACCTGGAAATAGATAAAGGAAGCAATTAGTAAAGTTCAGTGGAATTTATAAAATATTATTTGGGAAATACTGGTCTGAACCAACTTATTCCTGAAATAAGTAGGAAGATCTGATATTGATAAACTAGTGTATTAAATAAACTATACGCTTGATTTGATCAAAACTCAAATTTTAAGACTTCATATTTAAGGCTTTAATTTACTCAATTCAATAGATAACCTTGCCAGTAATTTTCTTTTGTAGAAATTTTCTGTTCCTACAATTTTTGATCAAAGCAAGAAAAAGGTTTTAAGTTAAACTTTCAGTACATTTACATTAAACAAATAAAATTTAGTTTAAAACCGACGAACGTTAAATGTCAATATAAAAAATCGAGAAAATCTGATATTCGAGTACTAGACAAACGAATTAAATATATACCTAGATTATTTTAAATAATCTTCATAAAATAAACAATGGAGTGTTTAGTTCACGTCAAACAAATATACAAAAACAAAACGAAGAAAACGTGCTTTACAGCGATATGTTATCTTTACCGGTATTTAATAATACACAAGTTATTGTTAAACTTTAATGAAGAAAGGCACTTTCATGATCCTATCAAATTGTTACTGGCAATTTTATTTTGTAGGAAAACAAGTAGTACAATAAAAGTAATCTAAAGAACAAATAAATGGTAAAAACCAAAGAAAACCTTGATTTAAAGTATTGCTAAACTAGGTTGGCTTACAAAGCCAATAGAAATAGAATTAAATAGAATTGGTTTCATTCACAAACACCACTTCATTCAAAGAATTCGTACAAAAACAAAGTAAGGGAAAAAACGTGTTCACTGGGAGCAGCAGGTTGTTAAATGAAGGGGTAACCAGCAAAAGCAGGGAATGAAATAAAACTGTCCATTTGAAATCTCCGGAAGCACACTCACCTTCTTCCTGAGCTCGGGCTTTCCCTTCTTCACGGTGGCCACGAACATGTCGCCGACGCCAGCGGCGGGCAGACGGTTCAGACGACCGCGGATTCCGTGCACAGCGATCACGTACAGGTTCTTGGCTCCGGTGTTGTCGGCACAGTTCATCACGGCGCCCACGGGCAAACCGAGGGAGATGCGGAACTTGCCTCCCGCGGTACCTCCACGTCCTATATTAAGCGGAAACACAGAGAATTAGTTGGGGCATTTCGGCATTCTCCACACACACCGCGGCGTCACATGCTCGCAATTTCACGCTTTAACCGCACACTTCAATCGGATTTTTACCTCTCTTCGACATTTTGCTGCTCGCGGGCTGGTTATTCCAAGATTATTCGCTAGTTGGTCAATGAGATGATTGAATTATTAGCAAAAAGAAAAACGTGGAGATTTTTTCTACTTACTTCGCCGGAAACGAAAACGAAAAGGAGGGAAATACGGTGTGACCGCCGGTCTACCGTCAAAATATACCACGAAATATCGAAAACAATACCTAAATATTACCAAGAATTTTAATGGATTGGAGAGGAACTCGGATAGAAATCTAGCGGTGGCTCAAACCAAGCAATGTTGTTAACATAAATATTCGAAATGCATGTCTAATTGGAATCATGTAAAAAACCAAGTTGGCACTACTGGTCGGTCTTATAGAGTGCTCAAGCCACAAAAAAGTATGCTTTATCTCTAAAAAGACGTTTTCTAACGAGCATTTGCAATGAAATCGTTATGAACCTCTCGGCAAAAATGATATTTTTAATATAACTAGAGCCCTAGTGGCGGGATAACATAA
The DNA here is from genome assembly GCA_018153305.1 of Drosophila kurseongensis. Lineage (NCBI taxonomy): Eukaryota > Metazoa > Arthropoda > Insecta > Diptera > Drosophilidae > Drosophila > Drosophila kurseongensis. The sequence continues at coordinate 9,189,057 of JAECXX010000004.1, read as the reverse complement.
AATGTCGTCAGAGACTCGATATTTTTGTATTATTCGATTATTCTGGTCATGTTTTCCTATTGTCCAACACTTGCACAAAAAAACAGCTGTTCTAAGAAAATCGAAAAAAGGCGGGAAAAGTTATAATAAGTCATAGAGAAGAGCCCATAAATTTCACCATAATTTATGCATGATAATCCAACGCAAATAGAAGAAGTAAATCATGTTTGTGTATATATTTTGATTGATTTTAAGACAATTGTTGATTTTATTTAGGCCTCAATTTCACACTCAAAACAAAAACAGCTGATGCATAACTGCAGTTCTGACCTTTGGCGAGCACAAGAGAGAATTTGCAAAGAACGGTAAAAACGCCATCAAATAACTGAAAGTAGGCATTTTCGTTCAAGTGCAAACAGCATCGGAAAGGAAAACGCGGGGACTAAAGAGAGATATTGCCACTAAAGCAGCATTTTAGGATACACACTAAACGGAAGTTGAGACACCAAAGTTCTGACCATGTCTGGCATTGCAGTCACGCGGTTGGGAGAGGAGCGAAAAGCTTGGCGCAAGGATCATCCCTTCGGATTCGTCGCCCGTCCCGCCAAGAACACAGACGGCACCCTCAACCTGATGATCTGGGAATGCGGCATTCCCGGCAAGAAGTCCACCCCCTGGGAGGGCGGCCTTTACAAGCTGCGCATGATATTCAAGGACGACTACCCCACCTCGCCGCCCAAGTGCAAGTTCGAGCCGCCGCTGTTCCACCCGAACGTTTATCCCTCGGGCACTGTCTGCCTGTCGTTGCTCGACGAGGAGAAGGACTGGCGCCCGGCCATCACCATCAAGCAGATCCTGCTGGGCATCCAGGACCTGCTCAACGAGCCGAACATCAAGGACCCGGCACAGGCGGAGGCCTACACCATCTACTGCCAGAACCGCCTGGAGTACGAGAAACGTGTTCGCGCCCAGGCCCGCTCCATGGCGGCCACCGAGTAATCTGATTCCTGCAAGAGGATTCCTTTGTAGACATAAGCAAACGCGTTTTTGTAAATGCTCCCCACATCTATTTAGTTTTACTAAGTTTACTTATGTACATATCTAAACGGAACTCTACTGCGCACATAAATAACATTTTTGTAAACCGCTAAATGCAATTGATATTACCCATTTTGTACTACTTCATCTTAATAAAACACAAAAATTTCTGTAATTTAATCATAAAATCATAATTTTCTTTTTATTGCTTTATTATGCCTAATTTACTTAATCCATGCATTTTTAAATAAGATTTCCGAGCTTATTTTTTATTTAATTGTTTTTGAAACTTTATTCTTAGGTTTATTATGAATGTATAAGAAAACATCGCAACTCGTAAATACCGCTCATCGCTTTTTTATCTCTAATGATGATTAATTGATGAATTGCCAGCACATAATGATGAATTTAAATTTGGCCATAGGAGAATATCGATGAAAATTCATCACAAGTCATCACCACGATTGTCAGACTGATGAGTGACGAATTGAAGTAGGGAATTGAGGAAGTGCAGGGTGGTTCATTAGTGCCAACGTTCACTGTATGTGGAACTAGTTGAACCACAGATAAGGTTCCGGGGAAGAGGAAGCAGATTCAGCTGTTTTCCTATTATCAACTGTTGATTGCATTGCACTGTATTGTTCTCATTCGGAGGCGAAACAAAGGGATGTGAAAAGGCCCGCAGAACATTCCAAAAACTTCGCCCACTACGATGCATTCCGCCCAGGCGCAGGCTCAGGCCCGCGACAAGATCTTCAAGAGCTGGTCGGGGATCAGTGAGGTGACCATTATTAAGGAGGTGGCCACCAAGGGCGAGCACATCGACCTGTGCTTGGAGTACTGGGCGAAGAAGCGAAAGATACCCATCTCGGAGTACCGCCACTACTTCTACGACGTGGTGCAGGCCTATGTGCAGCGCCTGCTCTCCGAGAGACTGGTCTGCAAGGCGGAGGACGTGATCCGTAATGTGGACCGGGATGTGAAGTGCTTCTTCTTTCAGTTCGCCTGCGAGTGCCAGGACGAGGAATTGAGTGAGTTTGTCCTGGATCACCTGCGCAACCGGGAGCCATTGATGTACGAGCAGGAGGAGCCAGTGCTGGCGTATCACTGGTCCTTGGTCCAGCAACTCCGGGAGTGTGGTGCCCTTGTGGCCAAGCACCAGGTGCAGCTGCCCCGTGTCCACATAGAAGCCTTGATGACCCTACCCGAGGAGGCACTGCAGTTGCTCCTCGTAGAACTATACTTCGTCAATGCCAATGAATCTCTGCTGGGATCTCTCTCCAAGGAACTGGTCTGGCAGCACCTGGTAGATAGCAATCAACAGACAAAGCTCCAACGCTGGTGCCGTTGCCAGGAACAGGGTGTGGAAGCCCAGGAAACGCTCTCTCCCTTGGAACAGGGTTTTGCCGCCTGGAAAATAGATGACAACATGTACGAATACGCCCTAGAGCAACTAAAGCAACCCAGCGAAGTGCTGCGAAACTTCTTCGCCCGCGCGGGCTACTTTTTCAAGGATGAATCCGGCGATATTCCCACTCTGCTGCGTCGTCTTTGCACAATGGAGTGTCTGGGCAAGCATGCGGATCTCCTCAGCCGCCAGCCCCTGGCCAAATATCTGCTAGATCGTGGTCATCACTCACTGCTCCTTATGGACTGCGTCCCCGTTGCCTCGTTGGAGCAGCTGGCAAGCAGTGAGACCCATCAGGAAGCCCTGATCAACCTAATCGTCGATCTGAAAACAAATTCCTTAACCGAGAACGAGGGATTCGAGTTGGTAAGTCAGGATATAAAACTTCAGCTTATACTAGTAATACTAGTATTATTCGTAATTCACTTAGTCAATAAAATATATATATATATATACATATAAAAGGTTAGTAATTTTTTATTGTGTGTAATAACTAACTTATTAATTTGATAACTAAGAAATATACTTTAATTATTATTGACTTGAACATAAAACAAGAAAGGAAAGCTAACTTCGGGCGGAGCCGAAGTTGAAATACCCTTGCAGAATATTCTGTAAATTATATTCTCCAAAATTATTCATATGATGCATTCTTAACACTCATAAAAAATCCCAACTTCCTAACTTTACAAACACCAAAGTTATGGCATTTCCGATCAATCAGTAAAATGGCGGCTATAGGACATAGTCCGCCGATCCTTATGAAATTTTATTGGTCGGATTGATTGGCCAAATATAAAACCCATAGAAAATCTCAACTTCCTAACTTTACAAACACCAAAGTTATGGCATTTTCGACCAATTAGTTATAGGGCAGCTATAGGATATAGTCGGCCGATCCTTATGAAATTTTGTAGGTCGGATTGATTGGCCTAATATAGAACCCATAGGAAATCCCAACATCCCACCTTAACAAACACCAAAGTTATGGCATTTCCGATCAATCAGTTATATGGCAGCTATAGGATACAGTCGGCCGATCCTTATGAAATTTGGTAGGTCGGATTGATTGGCCAAATATAAAACCCATAGAAAATCCCAACTTCCTAACTTTACAAACACCAAAGTTATGGCATTTCCGATCAATCAGTTATATGGCAGCTATAGGATATAGTCGGCCGATCCCGGCCGTTCCGACTTATATACTGCGTGCAAAGGAAAGAAGGGTGTGTGCAAAGTTTCAACTCGATATCTTTAAAACTGAGAGACTAGTTTGCGTAGAAACAGACAGACGGACAGACGGACAGACAGACGGACAGACGGACATGCTTATATCAACTCAGGAGGTGATCCTGATCAAGAATATATATACTTTATAGGGTCGGAGATGTCTCCTTCACTGCGTTGCACACTTTTGACCAAAATTATAATACTCTCTGCAAGGGTATAATGACGTTCAGATAATCAAATGAATTTTGGTGGCAAATAATGCAAACAATATTTTAATATTTAAAATTTGATGAATGTATTTAAATTAATAATATCCATATTTCTAATTAATTTTATTTAGATTTCCAAGAGCGTTCAGGCATACTTGGAAAAAACTCATGATTCCGCCGACTCATTTGAAGGCCACCCCTTGCTCACCTTTTACGACTTTCTGGGTCAGGAGCCAAGTGTGCGCTCCCTGGAAGGGTTTCTCACTAGCACCAGCTTGGGTCGGGTGCCCTATCTTAAATCGCTGACAGCTCGTTTCGACCACGGACCGACGAGCAGCAGTTCCGGCCTGCCCACAGCTCAAGATCTTTTTCTGAAGTTTAAGCAGGTGAATCTGCCGCTTCTAGCCACCGTTGGTCATGGTGAACCGATTAGCTTTTCAAATGCGCGTCTCTGTCAGCGTTATGCCAGGAAATCTCAGCTGAATTACACCCACTACCTGAAGCAACAGAGGAGCGCCTACGCAGTTTATTACCTAATCACAGAGCAACTTCAGCTTTATGGTCAGATCACGAAAACGCAGCTTTTTCACGCTTGTGAGACGGTCACCCAGATGGCATTGCAGCACGCTAGCGATGAAGAGCTGGTAACCCATTGCGTGGCCTGCTGCGAAATGCTGGGCTTCGATACTCAGCCACTGAGAAGCTTCCTCCTTCTCCAGCGAAAGCTACCGAAGCGCCAGAGCGGAGAAAGTTACTCAGAATTGCTAGCTGGGTGGGATCGGGATTTGGTCCAGCAACTAGAGGCGAATCCCACGGAATTTCCTTTGGAACTATATCAATCCCTAATGCGTCTGGCTGTTAGGGATACTCCTGGAAAACTTCCAGTGGCCTTGCTTGAACACTACGCCTCCAAAAATGACTGGTGGCACTTGCTGCTCATCTTCCAGTACTTCGATCTTCCGTTAAGTGAGCTAAAGAAGCTCTTGCCGCATTTCAAGTCCTCGCCACTCGGTGTTCATCTGCTGCGCGCATTAAGCTACGAATCCTCTGGCGATCGCCATCATAAAAGGAGCTTTCAAAGACCTCCACGTCGTAGCGGGGAAACCCAAACAAACTCGTCGCAAGAAACGATGACCAACTCTTCCCACAGTTCAAATCAAGATTCCAGTTTGCAGCAACTTCACAGGAACACGGATCAATCCCTGTGCACTTTGCTTACCCACACCGCTCGACAGGATATCTTTGCCATCATACTGTGCAGCACCAATAGACAGCCAGATGAGATTATTCCGACTACAGCAAAGTTCCTGGAGATGATGGTTGGGAATACTCCGTACTGCAGCAGTATAAATCTCTTAAGGCACTGCATCCGGCAGGAGCTGCCTGTCCTGGCTGTGCTGGCAGCCACACTCAGCGAACAGAACCGCGATTGGTGCTGGCTTGTTTGGCTCTCGGTGGCCAGCGGTCAGTGGAGCCACCAGCTGCAGGAGGCTTCTAAGATGCGCGAAGATAATCGATCGGAGTGGGTGTGGTCTCTTATCCGAGAAGCTGTCGCAGGTGGACATGTAAATGCGCTTCTACACAGCTTAGAAATTTTCCAACCGGTGGGTATTACTAATTGTAAACATAATTTCTTTGTTAAATAAATTTATATTCCAGGATTGCAAATTTATACATCTGTGTCGCTTCCTTCAACTGACAGCACACCAGGAGGACTTCAGTGATGCCACGATTGTGGAACTACGGCAGTTTTTTTTCAGCTGGAGCCAGGACTCAGTAACTCTGCCCCTTTGTGGTAACCTACCTCGCCAACAAGTGTTGCATCGCTCTATCAGCCTTCTACTCATCCAACTACAGTCCAATTTTGACTGCATTCTGTTGCAGCAGCGATTCCTCGACTGCATCTGTCGCTCGGATGTGGGTGATATATGTGAACTGCCGGATTTCTGTCTTCTACATAAGGTTTTCGGAGTAGCAGCCATCTGGCTGCGAAAACTGAACATTGATCTGGAGCAGCTGGTAAGAAGGGATAGCTCGGAGTACAGACGACTGGTTGATGCCCTAACTGAGGCACGAGCTTATGAAGAAGCTCTTGAATTGGCCACCTTGCTGCAGCTGCCATTGGGTGATATTGTTTATGGAAAATGGATGGCGGAGCTGGAGGCCGGAGAAATAAGACCCCACCAGGAGTATGAAAAAGAGATCCAACAGCATGCCTTGGCACCCGCCATTTTGGTGAGCTTCCTGCTACAGGCAGCCTCCTCTGTTGGTCAAGTAGGACTCCGCCGATATGAACTGCTTCAGAGCACGCTAGGCGTTATCAAGCAACACCACTTGTTCCCTAACGAATCCTTTGATCGCGATCAAATTGAGTACGATATGGTTCTGTGCTACCTGCAGCTGCCGGAGGATCAGCTCTCTCTGCTAACCATTTACCACTCGGAATACTATGAGCAAATCATGCTTCAAGAGCGCTGTGTTCTCTATAAATCCTTCTCGGAACTCAAGGAACTAGCCGGAATCGATGACCTCAGCATAGCTGATAAAACAAAGCTAACATCGGAGATGGAAACCAGACTGAATTCTTTATTAAACACGCTTTTAGACGAGGGCGACATTGTGGAGGCATTGCGGCTTCAAGAGCTTTTTGAATTTCGACCGAATGACCTACGTTTTATTGTTTTTGCGATGGCATTGGCCGAAGGCATGACCAGCATTAGTAATCTGTCGAGCAAGGAACGCCAGCTGCTCGGCGAAATTGAGAAGAGTGCGTTTCCAAAGTTCAATCGAATCACTCTAAACCAAAATGTAATGAATCGTTGCGATAGTGATCTTTCCGACAGCTGTTCGGATAGTGTGGCGATGGAGTTCGAAGAGATTCCTTCTAAGGAAAAGCAGCAAACGCTGGACACATTGCTGGGCATTGGATCGAAGTTGAAATTTGGCGTGGAGCTCGGCAGGCGAATTGTTCTTGCTTATAGGGCTGCCATGTATCTGGACAAGGAGTATCTGGATGTGCTGCGGACCAAGGATGCCAGTATTCTTTTGAAGAGTGCCGCTGCTGAGGATTGCCTGCAGCGTCTGTTGGTGGTCAGTGATATACAAATTTCCACGCGGATGACGCCTGAAGAAGTGAGTCTCTTTAATCTTTTTGTGTTACAATCGGATTAAACTTAATTTAAAATTCTTTCAGATAGCCGAGTGCTTGGCCATAGAGCTGACCACCTGCATCTTACGACCCCGGTTCTACATCTTCCATGCCAGGGACCAGCCAAGGAGCGCTTTAAAAAACGCTGATCTCTGGGGCCACAGTATCGATAAGGATTTTCACTTGTTCCTTGATCTGGCTCCCAATTCAACCATGTTGGGTAATTGTCTGCTGGAGTACTGTGATGCCTTGAAGGCCTATCGTCGCTACCAGGTGGGCAAGGTTTTTGAGAAAACTGAAGCCTTTGATAATTTGTCCAAGATTATTACACTCTATGGATTGCCAACGCCCTCACCTACGGGAACATTGTCAGGAATTCCCCAGGTGCTGTCGCACAAGAAGCTGAATCAAATTTATGTAGAGCTCTTGATCAAGGCGCATCTGTGTTTTGTTCACGAGTGTTCCATGGAAGGTATTGTGAGCGTCCTCCAAAAAGCGAAAGTCCTTAACGGACAACTGGCTCAAGCTAAATCCTGGTCACTGATTGTCCGAATGCTGATTGGAATAGCACGCTACCGCGAGATGTTCTATTGCTTTGACTCACTGATTGAGAACGAGCAGTTCGAGTCTTTGTTGGGACAGTTCGACGAGGATCAGAAAGGCGGACTTCGCCAGGCAATCCTTAGCTACCTAAGAGAATATCAACCAAAAAATGGAAAGGAGTTGCTGCGACTGGCGGCCCTGCACTTCCTCATGTACAAGGAGTTGGCGGAGATGTGGACAGAGGAAGCCCAGGAGTTAGTAAACAAGATCCAAACAATAGCAGAGCAGTCCAACAAGCTGAAATGCTCTCCGGAGGTTCAAGCCCTTCTGCAGCAGGCCTTGGAAAATTACACACATGCTACGGAGAACTATCTGTTGGACAACAAGCTTCTGCTGGCCCAGCATAGTGTTTCCCGAGCGGAGCTGATGGCCATGCAATTGGATCTCTTCAACAAGGCTTTGGAAAAAAGGCAAATGTGTGTGAGCGTCATTGGAGTACGGTCAAGGGAACAGTTTAGGGAACTGGTCAACACCCATCTGAGGTATATAATTTCGAAAGTTACTTTCTTAGAATGGTTGATTTGATTAAATACCTTTAAATATTTAAGCTTAATTATAATGTTTATAATTTCAGCGTACCACAAACACTGATATTAAGTCGAGCCTATGGCTACGACATTAACTGGAGTGAGGCCATCTTGTCCCAATTTGTAGTCCTTCAGGTAGCCAACTATCTTCAGGAGTATTTGTGCCATCAACGCATCAATGACGATGTGATTGAACAGGTAGTCAAGGGGTAAGAATGTTAAGCATTTTTCTTAACTTTCTTATTAATAATTATCGTTTATTTTTTAGTTACTTGCTGTACTGTGAAAGTAATGCTACGAGTTATAAACAGCAGAAGTCGCTAGCTCAGCTGGTGGAACTGATTAAATCAGTGATTCTCAAATACAAGTTGGCTTCCATTTTGGGGCTCAAATCCATCGTGATCTCCCTGATAAACGATTCTTCAGTTTACTATCTACGGGACACAAACTTCGGTCGTACCGATTTCCACACGGAAGAAGAGACGTGACATATATACCATTGTGATTTTAATCTGATTTTATACAACAACATTATTGCTAAATACGTTATTAAAAATATACATTTACAAATAATTAAATTTTTCGAAGGATAGCATTTCCTCGGGCGCCTTGTCAGGCGCTTCTATTTTTGGTGTCGCTTCTGTTGTGGTCTTTTTGGATTGGGAATCATTCCATGACTGGACAGTCATTTGACCGAAGATCACGTAAAACAAGTTGCCGAGGAACAAAATCACCGAGATTCCAAGGAAAACAGAACGCCATTGCGTGCGATCCGACTGAAATTAAAATATATTAGAAAACTTATAAATAGATAAACATGTATAACTAAATTGCTTTTGCTATTAAAATATAAAAACTTGTGATAGTTACTCACCTCGTTGGTAACCGTTAGTCCAATAACGATTGGCGATATAACACCAGCCGCAGACATCAATGTGTTGCTGATCCCAAAAAGGAGTCCAGCGAAATTGGGCGACAAGTCCACGTGGTTGAGTGAACTACCAATAGCCTGTCCGGAAATGGCAGCTGTTGCTGCCACCAGACAGCACATACTGCCCACCACGTTTCGATCGCTGAGGTAGGATAGAATCACCAAGGACAGAGCCGGAGTCCACGTGGCAAATGAATTGATGGTCTTCCGGAGGATGGGCAGGGAAATGTCCCGATGTCGGGTCAAATAGTCAGACAGGCAAATAAACCCGTACGAGGACATTAGCATGACGACGAAGGGCAGAGCGGAGAGCAGTGCATTCACCGCGATGCTGTAATGGAAGATGCCGTGGATATATCGTGGAATCTGTTGCATCAGCGTGTAGAAGCTGCATGCCTGGCTCATCTTGCAAAAGACCAGCACAATGAACGGACGTGAGGTGAGTATTTGAAGCCAGGGCACTGGAGGAATCTCACTTCGAACAACTTGATTCTGCTCCAGAGCCAGTTGAATATGTTTTCGCTCCGCCAGTGAAATAAATCTGGATTCGGACGGGCCGTTGGCCCCATAACGTAGAAAAAGAAGGCACCACGCAATTCCCAAGTATCCTGCGATTAGGAATATTTCTTGGATAAATAAAATAAAAAATATTTTGCTTAATTTAGGTTAGCATTGGAATATAATATATTAGGCTTTTCAAATCATAGTTTATATCTACCATTTTTATACCTCAACTCTGGTATTTTAAATTAAAAGAAAAAAATTTGTTTAGTATTCTTTTCAATTGTCTTTGATTTGCCCTATTTTATTTTCACAGTAAAATTGTAAAAGCATAATTTGTGAACAGCAAAAAAAATCAAATAAAAATATTTACCTTTTTGAAAATGATCGCAATTAAATATTAGATTATGATTAAATATGATTAAAAAACGAATTAAAAATGATTTGCTTAGAATACCAGAAAGCCATGAGTATAGTGGCAAATTATGTTTACAAATTATGTTTACACTGTGGTATAATAATTATAAATTATGTATAACAAAGGTAAATTATGTTAACAATTTAAAAAGAAAATGTTTTTTGTATGTATTTTTATATATTAAAATAATTATACATGAAGTTAAAATATAACAAAAAGGTACAAAAAAAAAGCAAGCCTCAGGATTCAAAGTTTATATACCCTTATCTTACAAAAACTATTAGAGACGGACTGGAGGACATGACAAGATCAACACTCCTGACGAAGCTGATCATTAATATCTGCAATAGGATCGAAAACATCTCCTTCACTGCGTTATAAACTTTTAACTCAAATTATAGTACCCTCCGCAAGGTTATACAAATCATTCAACGACTAGTTAGTCTAACTAAATCTAAATTAAATCGAAATGTAAGTGTTCCTTTAATTGTTTAAAAATTTGTAGATGCATTTTTCATTCAACAAATGTTTTATCACCGAAACAGTATTGTGTTGAAAACAAAAAAAGACTTTTGACGAGTATTTAAAGTCAAGTAAAGTAAGTATAAATTAAAGTCAACCAACGCTCAGTGGATATTATGAAATAACCCGCAGTTTATTTTATTGTTTGGTTTTTAATTACCCTTCCTTATACAATGTAACAATTGGTAATAGATAATTGCCAAGATACTAACAATAGAAAGTACATTGTTTTTAATTTGTGGGTTTATTGCTTGCTTTATTGCCACCAAAACATCCCAGCTTGCCTCGTTTAGAAGAAGTTCGTGAAGTTCGGAATCGTTAACTTTTTTGTGAAAAGGGTACAACTTATTTCTCTTAAAAGAAAACAGACAGCCATAAGATTTTGGACATCCTATATTTACATTTCGATTTCTATGGCAGTTATATGATATTGTTGTCCGATTTAGACAAAACTAAAAGAGTAATTCTGATATAGTAATGTACATGTAAAAATAATTACTATTTCTCACAGAAATATTTTGATAAATAGAAAAATAGCAAAATACAATTTTGTTTAGTTTTTATGTTTTTTAATTTTTTGATATTCCTATGGGAGCTTATAATATAGATGTCAATAGTATTTAAATATCATATTACCAGATCCCAAAGAATAAAAAAAATTAAAAACAAAAAAGTTTTACTTTTTTATTGTTTCTATGGGAGCTATATGATCCGAATTATATACCACTTGCAATAGAAAGGACATTTTTTGGAAAGTTTTAAGCAGATAGCCTTAAAATTTAGGGACTAGTTTGCGTAGACGCGGACGGACGGCCAGATGGACAGACGAACGGACAGACGGACGGATAGACGGACATGGCTAGATCGACTCTTCTGGTGATGCTGATCAAGAATATATATACTTATAGGGTCAGAAATGTCTCCTTCACTGCGTTGTAAACTTTTGACTAAAATTATAATACCCTCTGCAAGGGTATAAAAAAAAACAAGCCTCACAAACTATTTAAAGGATGTAACTGTTAAATTCAAGAAGAAATTGGGATTGATAGGATTAGGGATACTAAACGTACCTGGCACATAGAAGGAGCTGGGCCAGCCAAGTGGTGAGGCAGAGAGTGCGCCACTCAAAGCAAATCCTATTATTGTACCACAATCCAAGCCCGTGGTCATCACTCCGCCCAGGCGATTGGCCTCCTTCTTGGGGCACCACTTGGCCAGATGGGTGTACAAACAAGGCCACATGCCCCCCATCGCAAGTCCCTGGACTATTCGCACCCAGAATAACAGCTGCCATCCGCCCCAAGCCAATACGAAGGGTGTGGCAATGCTGATTAGAGCGGTCACAAACATGATGGCCAGCAGCAGAATCTTGGCTCCAAAGCGACTCGAGAGGTAGCCACTCATCAATTGGGTGCAACAGGAACCCCAAAAAGGACTACTGAGGATATACGACTTCTGCTGCTCCGTCAACCTATATTCCGGGTAATTTGGGTGGCTGCTATTGGCATTTGTGAAGGCCACAATGGCCACACTCATGTTGAACCGCTGAGCCACGGTCAAAGTGGCGCATATAAAAAGGAACAGCACCTGCAGGTGACGCATGCCCCATTTGGGACCTGTAAAAACGAAAGACTTTGACAGCGAACTTGGCAAATGCACCACAAATACGAGCTCACCCTTTGCCACCAAATTGAATGATCTTATCGTCATTCCGATGTGCAACAACCACTTCGACCAACGCAAATCACCGAACTAGCAAAACTAAAGATTGGAAATGCAAGTGATTAAGTAGCTTCGAAACTAGTTTTCCCGCCAAATAGGCAAACAAGCCTCACCGAAACTTGAATTCCGCTAACAACGATGTTTCAAGTTCTAGGCATATATACATATATATATTGCAAACTTCGATTAAAGTGATCTGCATGGAAAGTGAAACCAGATACCAGAGGACATATAAATAAAATATCGTCACATAGTTACAGCTAATCAGTGGGATTTATAAAAAAGAAAGGAAAGCTAACTTCGGGCGGAGCCGAAGTTGATATACCCTTGCAGAATATTCTGTAAATTATATTTTACAAAATTATTCATATGATTATATTCATTCTTAATACTTAAAAAAATCCCAACTGCCTAACTTTACAAACACCAAAGTTATGGCAATTCCAATCGTTCAGTTATATGGCAGCTATAGCATATAGTCGGCCGGTCCTTATGAAATTTGGTAGTTCGGATTGATTGGCGAAAAATAAAACCCATAGAAAATCCCAACTTAATAACTGTAACTATAACAAGGGTATAAAAAGTTGATTAACACGCAAATTAATAACAAAAGCGAACGCCATCCGAATGAAAAATTTAGCGAACACTTTTCCTCTTATCCGTATTTATGTTCCTAAAATACGCACATCAGTTGTAAAATAATGTCAATCATTTCCATTTATCAAATCTCCTATTTCATCAAATGAAAACAAATTAATATCAGACACTATTAGGAGTACAGTATAGACTTTTTATTTTGTATTAATATTAAAATATTTTATACTTAAACAGTGCGACTCATAAGGACTTGGGCCCTATTACTATTATTACTATTACTGCTATTACTGTCATTATTTCGTTAAAATGTGGAGAATTTTTGGTTCTTATTGGCTTTAAGGAATTCTCTTGTAGAATTCCTTTTCATTCCCGATCTTAAAATCATCGTATTGAGCGTAGCTGGTGGATCCATTAACCTTTCCAAGTTCGTGGGGTCGAGCCTCAGTCATCCGATGCTATTTTTCCAGCCCGATGAAGAATTCTATACTGACTTTCCCAAATCCAGATTTATATTCATTCCAGGTTTGATTGAAGATCCGTCAATGCGTCTCTAAATTACAGTCCAACCAGGTGGAGACGTCGCACATGGCGCTTTAAAGGGTTCAAGACCCCGAAGCTTTATTTGGTAAATCCCATTGGGACTGCCAAGAGTCAGGTAAATTATCATCAGCTTTCTGCAATTCAGAAAGCTGACTAGATAGTTCTAAAGAAAGAAGATATTTTAAAGGTGAAAGAGGAGCAACTTAAAAAAAGAGATGAACAAATCTCGACCCTTAAGACTCAAATTAAAGCGATTGAGAAAACAAATTTCTCAATCGCTTTAATTTGAGTCGTAAGTCGAGATTTGTTCATCTCTTTTTTTAAATTGCTCCTCTTTCACCTTTAAGATATCTTCTTTGCTTTTGGTTGACCTTCTGATATTTTTAACTGACTCTGCAAGTCTTTTATGGTGTCGTTCCAGGTATTTACTTGGCTTTTGAGTTCATCGTTGGCATCGGCTACTATTTTAATCTGTAAAAAATGATTTAGAACAGGCGTTAAAAAAATAATCATTGCATTCGTTTTCAGTATTTATACCCGTTATTCGTAGAGTAAAAGGGTATATTGTATTCGTGCAAAAGTATGTAACAGGTAGAAGGAAGCGTTTCCGACCCTATAAAGTATATATATTCTTGTTCAGGATCACTAGCCGAGTCGATCTAGCCATGTCCGTCTGTCCGTCTGTCTGTCTGTCCGTATGAACGCTGTGATCTCGGAAACTATAAAAGCTAGAAGATTGGCATTTTGCATGCAGATTCTAGGAGTTCCTACGCAGCGCAAGTTTGTTTCAAAAAGGTGCCACGCCCCCTTTAACGCCCACAATCGCTAATATACGATTTTAAAAATTTAAATATTTCGGAAAAGTAAAAATTCAGTTTTATTGTGTTTATCAATACCTATCGAAATGTAGAAGAAATTTTTCAAATCGGACCATTCGTTAAAAAGTTATGCGTGATCAAAGTTTCTATCTCCATCTCCCTCGCACTCCCTTTACCTGAGTAACGGGTATCTGATAGTCGGGGCACCCGATAATTTACCCATAAACACAGATAAGCAATTTCGATCGGATTTCTAAGATTTATATTTGTCTGTCAGTCTGAATGTCCGTCTGTATGTCTGTATGTCTGTATGTCTGTATGTCTGTATGTCTGTATGTCTGTATGTCTGTATGTCTGTATGTCTGTATGTATGTATGTCTGTATGTCTGTATGTCTGTATGTCTGTATGTCTGTATGTCTGTATGTCTGTATGTCTGTATGTCTGTATGTCTGTATGTCTGTATGTCTGTATGTCTGTATGTCTGTCTATCAGTAACTCACCGTCCTTAGTTCCTCCATTCTGTCCAATCTCGCATCCAGCTTGGTCTGCAAAGCATTAATTGAATTCGCGAATTCTTGCAGTTGGTTCTTCATTTCGGAGTTAACCGCCATATGTTGTTCTTCCGCCAGCTTGAATCTCGAATCAAGTCCGGCCTGCAAATCCTCTTGTCCTTGCGCCGTGGCCATCCTAAATGCTTTTTGCCCTGCCTTGATTTCTTCCAACCTTTGTCGGAAATTATCAGAATCGTCAAATTGCGGGTTGAGTGCGGCCAGGCAAAAGGAGCCGCATTGTGTGGATGCATCTTGAAGAAGGCACTTCGACTGATCCTTTGAATTGAACCCAATTCCTCCTTGTTCACTTGGAAAAATTAATAAGCCAAGACTCAGCATTTTAAGAAGTTTCATCTACTCAAATCGAATTCAAAAAGCATACTGAAATGTAGCTATAAGTTGAAGAAACAACGAAGCCTAAAATATTGCTGATAAGCCTCGTGAACGTTCATATTCCCTATGTATGTCACGTGGCCTTCCTAATCTTTAATCCGTTGGGCAAGCATCGGAAGAAACCAGATCGCCTAATATGTATACATATGTATGGACTAGCATATAAATAGAAATGACCTAATGTTCTTATCGCTTATTTGCGCTTTAATTTTTGTTTTAATCATTTGGAAACCAAAAAACAGCGGGATTGTTGCATAGTTCATATTTTTAAAAACACAGTTTTGAAGGTTTTTATTGAAACTTTGCCAAAACAAGACGCACAGCCTTAAGAATAAATGGTTTGGGCAGCTGAGAACCTATACTATCAATTCCCAAATGCCCAATATAAAATTGTTTATTTCCTATTGCTGTCATATAACTGAACGATCGGAAATGCCATAACTGTGGTGTTTGTTAAGTTAGGAAGTTGGGATTTCCTATGGGTTTTATATTTGGCCAATCAATCCGACCTACAAAATTTCATAAGGATCGGCCGACTATATCCAATAGCTGCCATATAACTGAACGATTGGAAATGACGTAACTTTGGTGTTTTTTTTAAAGTAAGGAAGTTGGGATTTGTGAGTGTTAAGAATGCATCATATGAATAATTTTGGAGAATACAATTTCAGAATATTCTGCAAGGGTATTTCAACTTCGGCTCCGCCCGAACATAGCTTTCCTTTCTTGTTTTATTTCAATATAAGCTTATATAATTAGGTATATCTTCTAATCTTGATAAATGTAATAACCATTATTTTATATAATTTTAATTTTACATAGGGAAAACTTTCAGTAATCATCAAACTCTACCCACTCGACTAGCATGTTTCACATACAGCGATACCTTTAAATACGGAAGTAAAAAAGCAAAAAAATTGATGTTTTTGATTTGTTGCTCTTTTTAAAATAAAAAAATTATTTAAATTATATGATATATTTTTAATAGTAATTAAAATGTTTACAATACAAGTTCGAATATTCTTGGTAAAACCCTTATAACACCTTGTGCAAACCATTGATGCACAAACTTTACAAATATTTAAGCATATCATTTTTTGTTTTTTTTAAGCTTTTATTTTTATTTTCAGCTTGTAGCATAATTTCTTGTCTGTTAATGAAATTTAAAAAATGGCTTTAAAACATTCGAGAGATTTAAGAGGGAATACAAATCATCTCTGAACAGAACACGTAATGAGTGCCCTTAAAGATTCCCATCTCATAAGCAGTAGTCAATCATTTCGCTTTATAGACAGTTTAATAACCGATCGGGGGACTATCCCACACCCACTTCTTGCCTCCATAACTCACAGTCTCGTGCGATCTGGGTATAAAAGCAAACAATAACAATGACAGGTGCAAATTGTTCTTTCAGCAGTAGCTGGCGGTAAGTTCTTATCAGAGAGCAAATATAAAGCCGGCGTGAGCCCGGCACTTTATATCAATTGCCGGAGCTAATTACAATCACTTTGGTTACGGGCACTATACTGCTTTTTTTTATCAAATGAAAAAGCGATCGTTAAGCGATAATTAGTGCTGAATTAGCCGCTGATAAGATAAGGCCGAGAGACCTTACTCAACTTAAAAGTAGGCTGGTCTCAAAAAGGGATTCCACGATTTTTAATAGTCATAGATCATAACCATTGCTAAAAAAGATGCAAAGTAGTTGATAGGAGTCTAAATCATTACGGTTAGTTGACATATAGAATTTGTAGGCCAACTTAGATTCCAGCAATCAACACGTGTGTACAAAAATCAAATTACAAACAAACATTGAGGCTTATCATAAGCAGAAATCTGTATTAAACCATAAATCCAAAGCTTTAAAAATCATATTTCAGCCAGAAGTGGTTAGTCAAAATATAGCACAGTCCACAGATTAGATTCAGATACCTCTTAAAAAGAAGTGTGGTCTGATAGAAAATCAAAAATATGTGACAAAACATAGATTTTACTTAACCGAGATCCCATTCCCAGCCACGAGCCGCTAGTTCAAATAAAGCAAAGTACAAAGAGCGAAGAAACAAGTCAACAGTTTATTTCTAAGTATCACAATTTTTATATATTCACAAACAGCTGTGGCAAATGTTTTTCAACCCGTCGAGAGGGGCAGTGCAAACCACTCAGCTCCAGCTCCAGCCATTGACAATTGGTCGCATGAGCCTCAATCCAAAATAAATATGGTACTTATATACATTTATAAGATAAATTAACAGATTAGATTGCGCTGGCCGATCGGGCTCTTCCTCGATTCGAGTGCCAAAATCACGAGCGATTGGTAACAGAACAGAGCGATTCAATTGAAAATAATTTACTTAAGCCTCGCGATACGGTCACGCCTTATAAATAGAATAAATATAAATTACAGCCTACTTATGGTTAATACTGATTAACAAAATCAATTGTTCTGGGCAGGCACTTCCTCCACAAATCACTCGATCGCCTTTGCCGTGTACCTCTCCGGCCAACTGATTTGTTGCTCTAAAACAGGATCGATGGGTGGTGCGATCTCTGTCGGTGGATTTTTCTGCTTATCGCTGGCGGATTCCGCGTCCTTCGGTTTCAGGAAGTCATCTGCATCCCAGGGCTGCGCCTTGGCGGTTCCCCAAATGATGAAAACCACATTGCCCACAAAGAAAATGACAGCTGCCAGTCCAAAAACGATCTGCCATTGCCCGCGATTGTGCTGTGGAATTGGGAAATATTTATTATTGTTATTGATTTGGGTTTTTCCTTATTTTTCGAGGGCTGACTCACCTTATCGGCCACGATCTCTCCGGCAATCAGTGGTGTGAGGATGGGAATAACATTCGCCACCGTGTTGCTCAAGCCAATCAATATACCAGCGTGATTGGGTGACAGATCGATGGAGTTCAGGGAACTACCAATCGTCGCTCCACTATTCACGCCCACCGACACAGTCATCAGTATGATGGCCAGGTTTTTGTTTTCCTCGCCTAGGAATCCGATGCCAATCAGGGCTGCAGCTGGAATCCAGAAGGATAGCGTGTTGAACACCTTTCTCACGCCAGTCAAGGACAGGATCTTCTTCTTGAGCAGCACATCGGCAGCAATCAGATAGACGTAGGACAGCAGCCACATGGCCAAAAAGGGTAGTGATGAGAACACCGCGTTGCTCTGGATCTCCATGTTGAGCACTCCGTTCATGTAGGAGGGTATTTCCGCCTGGAGTGTGCTCAGTCCATAGGTCTCCGCACAGCGGGTCACCAGAAGTGCCAGGAATGGCACCGAAGTCCAGATGGCCTTCCAGGGAATGGGTATCGTGCGTTCGTGGAAGTCCTCATTGTGCTCCAGCGAGGACTCGATGTACTTGCACTCGGCCTCGCCAACGAACCGGGATTCAGTGGCATTGTTGGAGGCAAATATCAGCCAGAGGAAGCACCAGGCGGCGCAGAGAGATCCGGACACATAGGATATGCCCGGCCAGCCCATCGCTCCCTTGGCAATCATGCCACTAATGAACATGGCCAACACAGTGCCGCAATCCGTGCCCGTGTAGCTGAAGGCGCCCAGGCGATTCCTCTCTTCTGGTGGTGACCACATGGCCAAGTGCTCCGTGACGCAGGGGAAGATCACGCCCTGAAATAAACCCTGAAGGATTCGGATCGCACAAAACACTTGCCATCCTCCCCAGGTGAGGCACCAGGGCGTCATCAGGCTGAACACGGCCGTGCCACAACTGGCCACAAAAAGGACCACTTTGGCGCCGTAGCGGCGACACAGGAAACTGCCAGGACAAAGGGTCATGATGTAGCCCCAGTAAAAACTGGAGAGTATATACGACTTCTGTTTCTCCGACCATTCGAATTCCTGAGGGATAGCAGCCACGTCAGCGCGAATGTTCGGCTAATGATATCACTTAAAACTCACCGGAAAATTGGGATTCGTGGTGGCCGCGTTGGTCATGGCCACTATGGCTACACTGACATTCAGTCGGGCTATGTGCATTACGGTCAGGCCCAGAAAGAGCAGGAACGACTGCAAGTGCCGAACGCCCAGACGAGGGCCCTTCGATGGTTGATGGGTCATGATCAATGTACAACCAGGAAGCTAGTCCACTAGGAACACCTTTTTTTCCAGTTAACCCGAGGTCTGCACTGCCGAATTGGTAGAATGGTTCTAAGCCCAATCGCCATTGCATTGCCAACATTTATACGACAACAGAAAGCTTTGAGAGCTTGGGCCGGGCCCCTCAGCGATATCATTCACTTATTTTTATTTGTCCGGGGACTCGCAGGTAAGTCCCCAGAGAGATGGTTCAGAAATAAACAAGATCGGTTTTACTTTGACGCAACTCCTCGATCCAGAAGTCGACTGACGTATCCGATCTATTGTTCTATTCGCAAGCAGGTTGAGAAAGCATATGCATATGTTTCTACGTAGTATCAGTAAATATTGATGGATTTACACAAAGTTTAAGTGGTAGCTAAAAAAAAAGCACACCCACTCAACACCAGAGACGTTTTTATTTGGCCAAAAGATTTATGGCACTATTATCAACTAACGTTTTTGTTCAGCCGACCCAAAGCCGTGGAGAAAATAAATCCGATCCGCTAAAAGCTCGAAACGGAAAGCGGAAAGAGGCAAACTTAACATACCACTTGAACAAACCAGACCATCCATAAATGAATGATTTTATTTATTTTTTAGAATATTATTCTTTATGGCCTTAATCTCGTCGAAACAATGGAACGCTCCTGATAAGCGATGCTACCAGTTAAATAAATAATAAAGTAATCGATAATGTACCGAGCACACGGCCAAAGTATTTATACTGTTTCTTTCAATTTATTGACCTTTATTAAATTAAGGAAAACTGAGATTAACCAAACCGACTTCTTGGTGTTAGGAATTCGAGTGATTCCCCTTGCCACTCAGCATGTTATGAGCTAAAGCTTAATGGGTTCGTGATTAGATTACCAAAAAGCTGTAATTATCTTCTCAGGGATTCGAGCTTTCTCAGATTTTTAGGGATCGTAGTAAAATAATCAAAAATAGTGGTTTCATTAATGGCAAAGCTTTCGCCACTTCCCTATCGAGTTGACAAACCGGTGTGGTTTTAAAATAGATTGTGAATTTTGTCCGATCATTATAAAAAAGTCTATAAAAATTCACAATTCGCATTATCCTTTAAAATCAACCAACAAGCGGAAGATAGCACATTGCTCTTGATGCGATATTCACGGTGTCCTCAACGATCAATTTTTGACCAAACTCCACATAATATTAATTTAAAATGAATAGCGCTGATATATGGGTCCATTTATTTTATAACTCACACCTAATTTAAAACTAATTTCTTATATAAATAATTAACAACTTAATGCATTTATTATCTGCTGGTATTTTCGTTGATTTTAAAGGAAGATTCTTCTTTAGGTGTCTTTTGGCTGTGTGAACCATTGGCAAGCTCAGGTTCCTTTATCTGCAGATAATCCTCGGCATCCCAGGGTTGTGTTACAGCTGTGCCAAAGATCAAATAGACTAAATTGCCCACAAAAAAGAAGACGGAGGCGATGATGAAGACGATCTGCCACTCTGTCCGATCAGACTGAAACAAGGATTTGAAGCAGAAGTTAAGGAACAGTGTAACAATATACAGATGACAATACTCACATTATCCTCGACAATCCATCCAACTGCCAAAGGAGTTACTATTGGAACAAAATTCGCTGCTGTATTTACAATTCCCATCAAAATACTGGCATGATTTTCCGACAAATCAATGGTGTTCAAAACACTTCCAATGGTTTGTCCACTATTCACGCCCACACTGATGGTCATCAAGGCAATCGCGTAGTTCTTCTGATCCTTACCCAAGAAGCCTATGCCAACCAAGGTGACAGCAGGTATCCAGAAGGCCATCGTGTTGATGGTTTTTCTCAACACCGTCAATGTGACTGACTTCCTACTCATTAGGACATCTGCTGTGACTAGATAAATATACGACATGATCCACATGGCCAGGAATGGAAGAGCCGAGAAGAAAGCGTTGCTCTTCATGTCCATGTCGAGGACTCCGTTCATGTAGGCTGGGATCTCGGCCTGCAGTGTGCTCAGTCCCCAGTTTTCAGAGCATCGTACTATGAGCAGGGCCAGGAATGGGGCCGAAGTCCAAATCGCCTTCCAGGGGATTGGTATGATGGTCTTGTGGTAATCTTCATTATGCTTAAGTGATGACTCAATAAAATGGAGTTCGTCTTTTCCTATAAAGCGAGATTCTGTGGGATTGTTGGCTGCAAAGCCGAACCACACTGCACACCAGAAGAAGGCACATCCAGCCGAGACATACGAAATTCCGGGCCATCCCAAGGAGCTCTTGGCTATCATTCCACTGAAGAACATGGCACTCACGTTGCCACACTCGATTCCAGTGTGAGCCAGAGCCCCCAAGCGATTCCTCTCCGCCGGAGGCGACCATTTGGCCAAGTGCTGATGGATGCAGGGGAAAACCACTCCCTGCGCCAGTCCCATCAGCACTCGAATGCCGCAGTAGGCCTGCCATTCACCGAATCCGATGAACAGCGGTGTCAATGTGCTGCAGACACCGGATCCGAAGACACCCCAGAACATGACTCTCTTGACTCCATACCGCTTGCACAGATATCCCCCCAGGAACTGGGTGAAGATGTAACCCCAAAAGAAGCTGGACAGTATATACGATTTCTCCGCCTCCGTCCAGTCGTATTCCTATGCGGGTTGTAAAGATTAGAGATATTTCTTTCATATAAATTGAAATCTTACGGGAAAGTCCGGGTTGGTGGTTTCCGCATTGGTCATCGCCACCACAGACACGCCCACATTCAGCCGGCCTATGAACATAACAGTTATGTTGAGGAAGATCAGTAGGGCCTGGACATGCCGTATGCCTACTACGGGTCCTGAAACCATTATCAAAAGTAACTATCAGTATGGCGATCACTTCCTGCCTGCAAGCAGTCAGCAAATAAATCTGAATTGCTCTTGAGACATCGTTATCGGCGCCATAATTGGAGTGATTTACGACCACTTAATGGGCGTGCGAAAAACCCGATATTTTCGTTGGGCGTAGTGCAAGGTCTCACTTCTGAAGACCGTTTAAATTGTGTCAAGATCATGGAATGTCACTCCATTCACAAATCCGAAGCGAAGGATTTTTTTTTCCACAAACCTTTGTTAATTTCTGCCGACATCGTCGCTTTGATCGACGAAATTACTATTTCAATACTTTTAATCAACCGATCCGCAGCAGTGTAAGAAATTAAGTGAATGATTGCAGTAACATTGTGTTGGCTTAAATCCAAATCGAATAAGCCGATAAGACTTATTTGGCTTATCTGAATGATAAGGTCAAATCGCGGTCGAATTTTAACATTAACTGAACACGCGACTAAAAAAATATGTATTTTTATAATAGGGGCCGGATTTACTAATTGAATTTACCAATTAAGATATTAATACTTAAACACACTATCAGAATTTAGGCCTTTAATTACTATTATATTAAATTTGATCAACTTGTAACTATCATAGACATTAACCATTACGAAAAACAGGTATTATCTATTTAGAGTATCCAACGTATTTTTAGGCATTTCATTCACAGCTAGCTCAGGTTCCTTCAATTGAAGATAGTCCTCAGCATCCCAGGGCTGTGAAACAGCCGTGCCAAAGAATAAAAATACACAATTTCCGAAAAAGAAGAGTACTGATGCGATTAGAAACACGATCTGCCACTCTGAGCGATTTGTCTGAAACATAAATGGAATTAGTTGGGGTCATATTAGGAACATGTGCAGCTCAAGACTTACCTCTTCCTCAACGATCAACCCAACAACCAGGGGAGTCACTATTGGCACCACATTCGCTGCCGTATTAATGATTCCCATGAGGATACTGGCATGGTTTGGTGATAGATCGATTGTGTTTAGGGAGGTTCCGATGGTTGCACCACTGTTCACACCCACACTGATGGTCATCAGAACAATGGCCAAGCTCTTCTGGTCCTGGTCCAGGAATCCGATTCCGATCAAAGTCGCACAAGGGATCCAGAAGGCCATCGAATTGATGGTCTTTCTCAGGGCCGTCAAACTTAGTCTATTTCCAGCGAGCAGAACATCGGCGGTTATCAGGTAAACGTACGACATAAACCACATGGCCAAAAAGGGCAGCGCCGAAAAGAATGCATTACTTTTCATGTCCATATCGAGAACACCGTTCATATAGGTTGGAATTTCGGCCTGTAGGGTACTCAGACCCCAGGTCTCGCAGCAGCGGGCCACCAAAAGGGCCAGGAACGGAGCCGAGGTCCAAATAGCCCTCCAGGGAATGGGAATAATGGTCTTGTGATAGTCCTCGTTATGCTTTAGGGATGATTCAATGTACTGGAGCTCCACCTCTCCTATGTATCGGGATTCAACTGCATTGTTGGCCGCGAAGAGGAACCAGAAGAAACACCAGGCAAAGGCCACTCCCGCGGACACATATGATATTCCTGGCCAGCCTATGGGACTTTTGGCTATCATTCCGCTGAAGAACATGGCACACACGTTGCCACACTCGATTCCCGTGTGACTGACAGCTCCCAAGCGGTTTCTCTCCGCCGGAGGAGACCATCTGGCCAAGTGCTGATGAATGCAGGGAAAGATCAGGCCCTGAGCTAAGCCCATCAGCACTCGAATTCCGCAGTAGCCTTGCCATCCGCCAAGGCCGATGAAGAGTGGTGTCGCAGCACTGAAGACACCGGATGCAAAGGATCCCCAGAGCATGACACTCTTGACTCCATACCGCTTGCACAGATATCCGCCCAGGAACTGGGTGAAGATGTATCCCCAATAGAAGCTGGATAATATATACGACTTCTGCGTCAAGGTCCAATCATATTCCTGATATAAAAAATATTTTTAGTGAATGGTAGATGATTGGATTGAAACTCTTACTGGGAAATCAGGATTAGTGGACTCTGCATTTGTCATGGCGACTACGGATACACCCACATTTAATCGTCCGATATACAAACACGTTATGTTGAGGAAAAGCAGCAGGGTCTGAACGTGTCGCATTCCCAGTAGGGGTCCTGTAATGACATGGCCAAAATAGTTATTATAGCGGGTACTTCATAAATCGGAGGGTCAGTATTCAGCATCCACTTGAGATGTTGTTATCAAAACTACACCAGCTGGACAATTTATGGGGTGTGCCGAATGGTGCGTCGGTTAATCAGTCCTTAGAACCAGTAAAGTATATTGACTTTATGGACACTTTCCAAGAACGATCGATTAAAGTCCATAAGTAGTTTTTAATTCAGCTCTTACTGTTTGCAATATTAGGTAATACGTTTTCTTCTTACCTTTATTTATTTAGCCCAGAAGCACCATTTATTTGATTAAAGCAAAAGAAAAAGTATAACTTTGTTTACCTTTATTTATTTCAGCTGTCATTCTTGAAGTGCTGATCGCAAATTGACCCTTCTGCGTCCAAAATCGTACAATTAATAAACTTGAGTGAACCGTAGAAATACAACACCCTGCCACGATTTTAATCGTACGAGTTATTATAAACTTTTAGCTTAATCAGCTAGATTATCCCGTGATAAGGTTTTAACGCGTGCGTTTTAACGCAAAGAGTTCATGTCGAGAGTTAAGAGAACATGGCACGCGATTAGGATCGTAAACGACTCAGGAATTTTGGTGATTATACCAGTCAACTTAATTTGCAGATAGAGCAAATCTAATACTAAGGACCATAAACCCAACCATAATCAGCTCTTTACATTTTTGAAAAACTGACCTAAGCTAATCTGGGACCCTCAGCTTGATTGGCTAGTATCTTTAGCCAAATCTGTAACAAAACAACTCAAAGGTCATATCCGTTTTGAAGTGCTTAATAGTATTTAGGGCAATATTATCTCTGGGCACAAAATTCCCACGTATTTATCTTAACAAAACTGGTTACGCCTTCTTCTCTTATCAAATTTCAATTTGTTGGTAGCTAAAACACATGTCAAATTAATTGAAGGACCAATCGATCATATTTTCACAAGTCACATACGTCAATTGCTTGCTTATTTACGATCAGTACTCCCACTGCTTTTTATAGTAATCAGTGTTCATTGATAATGAAGTGACAGGTAGCACCTGAGCCTATAGCTCAACAAGGTCGTGTATTATTTAAGTTCAAGTTTTTATATTTACACCTTAAATTACTCATTGGGACAACATTTGACTTAATTTTATTTATTCTATAAAAAAAACTCTTGATAAAAAAGAGTTACGGACCAGCCGTGAGTAAAAATGTATGGTTGTTTTCGAGTTATAGATATATTGACTTTCTCAGGAACTCAAAGTTCGTTCTTGCTAAGATTATCCTCAGTTGCATCCTTTTTGTTAGCTCCATTGCTTTCTAATCCAGCTTCACTTTCCTTACGTTTCGCTTCGTCCAAATAGTCGTGTTGGTTTGTTTTCAGAGCTTTAGCATTTCCATCCTCTTGTAGATTTAAGGTTCTTTGCTTATCCATAAAGTCGGGTGCATCCCAAGGCTGATTAACCATCTGACCAAAGGCTAGATAGATTATGTTGCCGACAATGAAGATGACGGCAGATATGATGAACACAATTTGCCACTGTTCACGATCGTGCTGTTAAAGATTGAAATAGGGAAATAGAGTTAAATATTTTTGTAGTCTGGGGACTATGTTTATACTCACATCATCTTTCACGATTATTCCAACAAGGAGGGGCGTTAAAATGGGCACAACGTTAGCCGCCGTGTTAATAATTCCCATAAGAATACCAGCATGATTCGGTGACAAATCGATTGTGTTAATGGTACTACCAATTGTAGACCCAGCATTGATTCCCACATTGGCGCACATCAGAACCACGGCCAAAGTCTTCTGATTACTGTCCAAAAAGCCGATGCCAATCAGTGCAAGAGCGGGCACAAAGAATGCTATCGAGTTCACAGATTTCCGAATGCCAGTAATGGACATGACGCCCCTGGTCAGCAGGATATCCGCGATGATTAGGTAGACGAAGGCCATTATCCAGGATGTAAAATAGGGCAAAGCCGAGTAAAGGGCATTTCTCTTCATGTCCATCAACAGGACTCCGTTCATGTAGGCTGGCATCTCGGTCTGGAGGGTCGAATATCCCCATGACTGACAGCATCTGGTGATCATTAAAGCCCAGAAAGGTACCGAGGTCCAAATGGCTTTCCAAGGAACCGGAATCGGTCCAGTAGCCTTCTGCTCTGCCTCCTCCGCTTTGCGACTGGAGTTGATCGACGTTTCAATATAGTTAAGTTCCGCCTCACTAATGAACTTGGATTCCCTGGGTGTGTTGGCTCCAAAAATCAACCAGATGATGCACCAGAAAATGCCTACAGCACAGGACACGTAGAAGATTCCAGGCCAGCCGATGCTCGAGGCTGCCAGTAGTCCACTGGCAAACATGGCCACCAGAGTTCCACAGTCGATACCCGTGTTGGCCAGGGCTCCCAATCGGTTTCTCTCATTCACCGGACACCAGTTGGCCAGATGGGCGTGGATGCAGGGGAATAGGAAGCCCTGGAACAGGCCCATTGACATCCGGATGGCGCAATACGCCTGCCAGCCACCCCAGGATACACACCAGGGCGGAAGCAAGGCCAGAAGAGCTGATCCAATGGTGGACACAAACATGGTAATCCTGGCTCCATAGCGCCTGCAGAGCCATCCGCCCAGGAATTGCGTCAATATGTAGCCCCAGAAGAAGCTAGATAATATGTAGGAGCGCTCCATTTCATTCCAGTCGTACTCCTAATAAATTTCAGGCATTTAATTGAATAACTTCAAAGGAAACCTCTACAAACTTACTGGAAAATTCGGGTTAGTATTCTCAGCATTTGTCATCGCCACAACCGCCACTCCAGCATTAAACTTGGCCATATAGTTGACCACAATCGACAGAAAGAGCAAAAAGGCCTGCATATGACGCTGGCCAATCATCGGGCCTATTAAATTAGAAATAAATCCCATAAGTAACACACTTAAGTGGGTCTGGAAATGCCCATTGTAAAATGTTTCCTAATCCTTATCGGTTGTGAATATATCGCTTCCTCTATATATTTCTCTAGAGGAAAGTTGTTCACGTGTTTAGAATCCACTTAAATCAAAGGTTTTGGTTGCTTTATGATCAAATAAAGCGAGTTAAGCACATGAATTGCAGACTGGTTGGTTTTCATTGAAGTGGTTTTAAATTATAAACAGTTGCCACGTAGAAAGTTGAACAACTAAAGTAGTTAGAAAGGTTTTGATAAATGTGAAATATAATTATTAATCACAATTTTTCAAAACAATCTCAACTCAATAAAAAATTGGAAACCTTTTTTATATCCTTCTCTTCAAAGGTCTTATAAATTCATTAATAATTTTTCCTGAGTGTCTTTAACGTTGAGGAGCTACTTAAGTAGGATCCTTTCAGGATTTTTAACTAACCCGTATTCGTAACCGCCGTCATATCCGCACCACTTAAATTCGTACCACACACTCTAAAGATCGAAATTGAACTCAACACTTAACTTGCAGCCAGTTTGCTTTAGACCTTTAATTTCATTGGAGAGCTAATCGAACCCGTCGCCAATTTTGAAGTGATACCCGCTTAATGGACACCAAATCAGGGCACTTCACAAACACGATATTGATAAGGAAAAACCAACAATGAAACCCAGGGTATGTACTCGTAAATCGGAGCGATAGCGGTTCCATAGCGGAAAAACGGACAAGCGGACACGCGGACAGCGGACAGGCGGACATCGGACAACGGACAACTGATAGCGTCAGACGAATGGCTTTGAAAGGTGGTGGGAGGTACGGTGCGTGTAATCCGGATGCGATAGTGATGAAAAGGGAAAGGCCCTCTTGAAGCAATCGTACAACTTTGAAAACGTCATTGATTTTTCACATACGAAGGCTGCCCGTCAAAGTCTTTATATCTATTAAGCCTCTTCAGAGGCGGTGGCTTAATCTTATCGGTTGCCAATGGCAAGTATCTGCATCATGCATACTCATCGGATCCTTCAGGCTAGTGCTGCAAACTCCGTCCCCCCTAGAATTTACAAAGATAAAGTGTGAAGCACTTCGACTGATAGCGAAAGTTGTCCAATCAACCAGGGCGCCAGGCACGAGCTACTTATCGAAAACCTTTTTATATTGTACTTTATTGGACTATATAACGGCTTAAAATACCCTAAACTATACATATTGCTCGACCCGTTCTCTCAGCGGCTCTCCTCCTCCTCCTCCTGCAGGCGTAATATATCCGCTTTGTTGATGAAGTAATAGCTTGGCTGTCGTCCTTTTAAGTCCTTAGCGGTCCTCTTAGCCCCGTTCTGAATCAAAATCCGGCTAACGCTCTCCAGCGCGTTGGTTCCCATTGCATAGTGCAATACAGTGCGTTCCAGCTGGGAATTTGATATGTTAAACGTAGAGATCAAGATATTAACGACCCTACTCACATTATCTGGGATTTTCAAAGCCTCGGGGCATATTTTCACCATATGCTGAACCATTTCCTCTGACTCCTTCAACACCGCTATGTGCAAGGCCGTTCGACCTGAAGTTACGAATCATAAAATCAAGGGAATCTGTTCAAGAAAGATGATCGTTTCTTACCATAATAGTTCTTGGTCCTAATTAACCACTTGGCATTGGCAACATCGGTCAGCTCCATTACTCGCTCCATGTTGTTTTCCCTGACCATCTGATGGAGTTCTTCACGAGTTTCCTCCAAGCCACGAAGATTGTTCAGGAACTGGCTGAGAGTTTCGTTCTGTCGGGACTGTACCACATCGATAATGGACTGACCGCTTTCATCCTCGACGTCAAGAATGTGATCATAGCCCTGTAGAGCAAGTTGCTCGAAGGGTTCCACGTCGCCTTTTAAATTGGAGATATTATATTAATACCTTAAAGAATAATCTACCATAGTTAGCCTACCGATAACCGCCTGGGCCAGGACATATCGATCGATCTCGGCCGCATTGTTGGGCTGATTCGCTTGAAGCGAGACGTCCCGAGCCGTGCGATACAACTCATCCCGGTAGGTGATGTCAATGCCCGACTCCTCAATTAGAGTGTAGAGGGCTCCCCTCCGATGGGAGCGGGCACAGGCGAAGTGCAGCATACTTTGGCCGTGCTCATCCCGCTCCTCCATATGCTGCACTGCCAAAGCTCCCTCCGCATCCTCCTCGACCAAGGATCTAGCGTCCAGTTCGATGAGATCCGCATTGGTGGGACCAGGACCATTTCGAGTGCCGACCATCCGTTGGTTTGAGCTGGCATTCGATTTGGCCAATGCCAGGGTGGAGGTGGAACTGGTACTGGCCTTGCTGCTCCCCGAGTGGACCTGCACCTCGGTCATTGGCTTGCGATCCCCCATGAAGTGCTGGAGGTAGTTGGTCAGATAGGCCACGGGGTCCCTGGGTCTTCTGTTGGCTATTTCAGTAAGGGCCTTAATCAAAGGATCGGCGAGAGCTAACGCAAAGAAAAGAGGGTGCTCTTATTAAGCTCCTAGTATGGGAAGTTCTTATAGCTATTACATATCTATATACTAATTATATTTCTGGAGTCATAAACAATATTTGACATATTTTACTTAAATTACAAATTCTCTTCAAGGCCACCCAATATAGACTTTTAGATATAATTATATTTTACGATGAGGCCATTCTTTTGTTGTTAGTGTGTTTCTTATCTAAAATTAGTATTCTAAAAAATGTCGTTACATTTTTGTCCCACAACTTTAAAAGTCAATGCTTGTATGTATAGTTAATTTACGTTTTCTTCACTACTAAACCAAAGCTCTAGAGTTCCAGAATACTTACAATCAGCCAGATATTTGCCCTGCTCCGTCTTAAAGATGGGATTGGCCTGAAAGGACACCGGCTGCGCCTGACCTGTGTGGAAAACAAGCTGCATTAGTCACACCAAAGGCCCAGGATATCTTCAGTCACACTCAGTGGGTCGAGTCCCAGAAATCTATGTACACAAAGCGAGAGGGGGAGCATTTTTTGGAGCGGGAAGGAGGTAAACAAACAAAGATGAGGATGCCGATGGTGGAACTCAAGAGACGTTGCAAATCATATTGAAATCGTGACAAGATCACAGTCATCGGGCAAGACACAGGTACGGATACAGCTATGTAGGTGTAACTCAAAGCGGAACTTACGATTGCAGATTAACTTTAAACGCAGCGAAAGCGGAGGAGATTTTAGATGAGGAGACGAGGCAGGTATCAATCGAGTAAGGTATTTATTGTTTTAGTACTTAAGATTTACTGTGCTGAGGTATTCTTTGCTTTTCTATGTACATTAGGGTTAAATTTATCTCTTTTTCTTCTAGTTACGATCCACGATGCTGTTTTTCTTGCGTTTGAAGATCTTCACCAGCATGGTGGCAATGTGTTTGGAGTTTGTAAGCGACATATCCTTTTCCAGTGACAGGATATTCGTGACTGCAGTGCAGTAATCCTGGAAAAGCACGTATTCCACCACACCCATGCTCTGCATATTTACAAGGCGCACGGTCAACTTTGAAAGGCGATTTGTCACCATACTCAAACCCCTCACGGAACACAAATGCCGCAGGTTGTCCATCTCCTTCATCAGATTGGGCAACTTTACAATGGTGGTCATCTTGAGGCCGGTGCCCAAATAACTGGGCCTGGATTGGAGGTATCCCAGGAGATAGCTCTCCTTGAAGTGCAGTTGGCTTTCCAGATAGGATATGGCTCTTCCCACTCTCGTATAGGCAGCTCCCATATCCGCAGGCTCTTTGCTGCTGGTTGTGGATATTATTCTCAAGTGCTCCTGGCAATTAAGCCACACTGCCAAATTGTTGGCTGAATTAACAAAAACTCCCCTGCCATAAGGCCATAGAGCTCCGTTGAAGGCTGTGCACTCGGCAGCCTGCACCAGATCCTGGGTGTCCAGTAGGGGAATCATCAGACCCAGACTGCTCAGCATCATAGTGACCTCTGAATCGGTTTCCAAGAGCTCGGTCATCGTGTAATAGTTTCCCGAGTCCGTTTCGCCAATGGCATCCGCAAAGTTGGTAGTGAAAATCTTGCTCATCATTAGGCGCTCCGCTTGCTCAAGCTGGCCAATGGTGAGGTTCAAAGGTAGTTCCAGCTGATCCAAGTTCCTAGAGACCTCCACCAAGCAACGGGTGACCAGAAGTGACTCATCGTCAAAGACAAAAGCCGCCGTGTTGAGTCTTTCCCCGTTGTCCATTGGAAAGTAAGCCAGACGCGGTTGGGGCTTGAAATCAGCATCGATACTCAGGCAATGCATATCCTTCAGCAGCGGCACCAGGAACTCCTGGAACACCACAAACACATCAAAATCTGGGGCTATAATTCCGCAATTGATGTCCTCCTCCAGGTGGCGAGCCTTCGAGGTTTTCCGCATGGCAGGCCACAGGACATCGAAGAGATTGTGGTCGAGTCGGGTTTGCCGTCGCTTGATTTTCTCGTAAACGGCTCGCTTTAGGAAGCGACTCAGATAGCTGGTCACCGAAAGCTGCAGCGAAGATGCACTCAGGGGCTTTCGATGGGACAGGGCCGATGCCGTAGTCCCACTCAACAGCTTGCCCGATTCCGAAATGACGCTGAAGCAGCGCTCCAGGGTCCTCGAGATCTCGCCATCCTGCAGCTCCCGCCGGGCACTGTGCAGATCGTCGGGGACTGCTCATGGATTCCGGAGCAGCATAGGTTATAATTTTGGGTTGGACGGTTATCAGTTTGCACACACAGACACACCAAAGCGAAGACAAAGGCACAGAGATACGGACGGGTACGAACAACGACACCATGACAAATACGGATGAAAGGACTGCTGGGTGGGTGCTCAAGAAAAAGGCGCAGGTGCTGGGGCGGGATGGTGCAGTTCGCTTACATACCGAATATTTCATCAATATTGCCAATGATTTCGTTGAAAAATTCATTGCGATTTCCCTCCATTTTTGCAGGACAACCGACTACTAAGTATCCAGCACGTATACGCAGTGTGTGGCCACGGAGCGAAGGACACGGTGTGCTGCACGGTGCGACCGAAAATCGATGACTGACTTGGGCAAAGCTCGCGCCGAGCTCAGTTAGCCCCTACGGTGGCTAGAGTTTATAGTTTATAGCCCGTGGATTGGCCCGCCCCTCGGCACAGTCGGATGTTTGACTTGGCAAACAAATGTATTTAATTATTTCGGTTCACCCGCGGCACGCGTTTGTGTTCGTGTGTGGGCAGCGAAAGCGAGTGTGAAAACAAAAACGGCACTAAAGCCACAGACAAAGCAAAGCGGCATGGCCTAGCACTATCTGCTGAATGGGTGGATCGGGTGACCTCAATGTGGGTGTGGCTGGTGGGTGCTGGTTGGTAGTGGTGGTGCCTGGTGAACGGTCAAGCTGGAACAGCTGCCTCGTTTCCTTACCCTGGTCGTTGAGCAACTGGTTCTCCAGTTCCTCGGCACCGAAAATATTGAGCAGCTCGGTGTAGTTGAGAATGTTTTTCGCCTTGTCCTTGTCCAGGTATAACTCGGCCGAGTGGCCCAGCTGCGTGTGTTTGGTTATTGAATTTTAAATCAAACTCTGTACATTATTTATTTCGGGCTAATCACAAATTTATGGCATATTGATTCCCACCGCAGCAGACATTTGAAAGTCAAGAGAGACAGCGTATCGAAAGACCCTTGACCCGATTTTGATTTCAGTTTAGGGTGAGTAATTTAAAAACAATTTTGAACAATTTTTTCATTTGAAATACAATTGGTCGATCAGTTTTTCTTCAGGAACTCGGAAAGGATTCTTTTCATAACTATGTAACTCTTTCTGCAGTAATATTATCTCAAATTGAAAAAAATTGATTCACTGAGAGAAAGAAGGGCACGATTTTATACTCTTATATTATAATTTCAGTCAAAAGTTTGCAATGCAAAGTGGAGGGCACATTTTCGACCCTATAAAGTATATATATTTTTGATCAGCATCACCAGGCAATCTAGTTTCTATGCAAACTAGTCCTCCAGTTGTAAAGGTATTTGGATGACAATTAGCTTCAAGTCTTATTTCTGTTGCGGGTAGTATATAGTGGACACGAAAAGTCAATATAACAAAATAGTCCGAGGTATACTGTTTTACTTTTATATCGATTATATCATAAGCTGCCATAGGAAGGATTGATAAATGAATCGAAAAATCGATCTAGCTTCATTGTTTTTAAGCATCGAATTTGAAATATAGATTTAATTTTTGTAAGAGCTGCAAGGGTATAAAGTTGGCTTCCTTTTTTGTTTAAACAAAAACACACCAATGAATTTCAAAGAACTAAAAAAACTATATTTGACTCCGACTTTTACCATAACTAACAACAGGCTGATGCATGCCATAATTATTGAATACTTTTACCTTAACAAGTGAATTCCAATTACTTTGAATTTTTAAAGCAATCCGATAATATTTTCAGTGAGTTACGTTTTCTTCCCTGCCTCACTTACCTTGTCCAGTGATTTGGGATTGGCGCCCAACTGCAGGAGCATGTTGTAGAAGTGGCCGTTGTCCCTAATTGTGGCTGCGTAATGAAGCGCCGTGCGTCCGTCATTATCCGTAATGGTCATGGTCTCCGGAAAACGCGACGCCAAGTACCGAACGATGTCTGGCCCGTGAAAGGGGAAAACCAATCATACAAATATTAATCGGCGTGGGGGGGGGAGAGACCTACCCGTGTGGCCGAAGAGGACGGCCACGTGCAAAGGCGTGGAGCCATTGGGCGATATGTCGTTCTTGGCAATGGCAAACTTCCGGCGATCCAGAGCCTGCTGCAGTGCCAGCAGTCCTCCGTCACGTGCCGCGTCATGCACGCGATGTATTTTCTCCTGCCGATGGGAAACATGATGCATGCCGTAATTAGTGCGCCAGAAAGTGGCTCTTCCTTCCTGGCATTCGGCTCGCTTACCATATAGCTGGGCACGTTGTTGAGAAAGGCCTGTATTTCCGGTTCCTGGGACTTCAGACCCACCAGGCTGCCGCCCTCGCCATTCAGAACGATCTCGGCCAGCTGCTCCAGGTCTCCGGACTCCACAATCCGCTTGATGCGTTCGTTCTACGGAAAACAGGAAGGCAACATCTCCAATGAAATGGTGGTGCTGGCAAGACCGCAAAACGAAGTAGTGCACGATTGAAAGCGCTAAGGGTGATGATGATTTGGGGTTTAGTGGAACTCGATGGTTTGCATTATGAGTGACGTAGGTGCGAACCCAAAAACAAGCCAGGTGAGCCAGCAACAAAGGGCGATATGTAGACAGAGAAGAAACGGATAGCTTTGTATACTTCATCAATTGCAGTTTGAGACTGAACTGTAAAATCCTCGGGTGCACCGTGCACAAAGCCCTCAATGGCCATTGCCGATGTCAGGGACTCGTTGCCATCGTCCTCCGGTGAGTCCTGTCCCGGCTGCTGATCCTCCTGCGGATTTCCTCCTTTGCTGTCCGAAGCTATTACATCCTGTTCAAATTTATTTGACCACTTAAGAAATTATGTTTATTTGGTTGGGAAGTGATCTGGACATGGCTACAGAGTGCAAAGTCACATAAATACATTAAACAGTATACATTTATTTTTTTACAAGGACTAAGTGCTGCTACAGGTGACAATGCCAGTTCTGAACCCATTACATATATCTAAAGTTAATAATTTAGCACATAATAAACTAAAAAGCGTTTATTTCCACTGGCCATAAATTAATGGGACTGTCAAGCAATTAAGCACTCAATCTAAAGGAAAATTAACTTGTTTGAAAGCCCACATAGCGTATACGCAATATCACGCATACGCCTAGTTTTTTCAGTTTTTGTTGTAATGCAGCTAGAAATAGTCATTATTACTGCCATAAGCACCGCCCACTACTGCATTTGATTATCCCTTACAAATGGCTCGACGGACTGCAACCATTTGAGGCGCATTTCATACATGGTATATTTGCCATATATCAAATATCATATATCTAATGCCTGCAACTGTTTTGACGTTTGCATGTTCAGTTCCCATTCGGACCCACCAACAACTGGATGCCTCTGACAGTTGAGAACCGACTCCGCACCCGACTCAACCTCAGTCTCCGTCCGATTTTCCGTCCCCCAGTCGAAATGTCAGGCGGACGAAAGTGAAAACGCCCAAGTCGGGCCTGCACATATATGCAGGTATATGCATACGTTTGCCGGATCGGAGTGAGTGCATTATTATAAAGTCTATCAGTGGGTAAACAGCTGCTGATTTCAGCCAATCGATAAGATCAAATTGGGGGCAGACACTGGCATTGATTCGATCTAAGGCAATTACACACAGAAGTGAAACTGAAAGGGAAACGGATGCGGAAATGGAAATGGAAAAGGAAAAGGAAACAAACACACGGATTGTTGGGCAGGTCTCGGGTGCATTAGAAAAACGATAAACAAAAGACACAAGTTGCAGGTTTTGCATTCCATTTTTAATTGGTTACTGGTAATGGCTACGGCTAAATATATTGTTATTCAAACTGTATTTCGAAAGAGGAGAACATAACACTGGCTTTACAAAATATATATATGTATAGTATAGAGATTTATAAAGGATTTCACTAGGCTTGGTTATTTCGTTATCAAAGCGAGCTTATGTTGAAGTTGATTGCTAAAGTTTCGCATTTTGCTGCTGATTGGGTTGCGGCTGAAGTTGTTGCTGTTGCTGTGGCTCTTGCAGTGGTAAAACAAATTGATATGAATGGAATTTGAGTGCCTGCTGCAACTGATTGATATATAGTTCTTTTTTTTTTTGGTATTTTTTGATTTTTTTGGTTCGTTTCATTTTACAGTTTCACATTGAAGAGGGGGGTAAATGGGTTGAGCGAACGGCACACACAAAACGTGAATAAACTACAAAACGTTCGAGGACACTTAGAGCACGCCCATCTGTACCTCATCGTCGTCATCGTTTTCGTTCTCTGACTCGGCCTCCTTCTCCTCAACGGACATGGCGGCCACGTCCGGTTCTCCTCCATCCTCGGCGGTACTTTCCGGCCCATTCGCTACTTCCTCCACAGCATCATTCTCCTTCTCCACTTCAGTCTTTTTGGTTCCTTCAAGCTCACTCTCAGTGGCATCCTCCTCTGGCTGCTCCGCCACCTCCGCCTCCACCTCCACGACCTCGGGCTCAGCTGGCTGATCCTCCTGCTGCTCCGGCTCATGCCCGTGATCTCCGCCATTCTGCACGATCGCCGCCTCTCCATCTTCTCCTCCATCCTGCCCAACTCCGTCTCCTTCAGCCTCTCCGCCTCCATCCGCGCTTACAGCTCTTGCAATATTCTGTAAAAGTAAACAATTGTCGACTGATTTGCTTTCCAAGTGATTCAACAGTTTCCCACTACGGTCCTTCGATCTCAGTCTATGTACAGCGGAATTGGGATTAAGACTCTAAACAAAAAGCGCAGAGTGCCGAGGGAAAGGTGAAAGGGAAAAGCGAGAGCCGACAATGGCTTACTTTCACAGACTTTCCGAGTCCCCAGAAGCTAATTAAATTGCAAAACACCAAAAGCCATTTTCGAAACGTGCAAGCAAGCAGCTAACCATCGAAAGCCAAAGAAAATAGGGAAAATAAAATGAAAAGGCGGCGGGACTTACCTCGGGCTCGCTGTCATCGCCATCGACTTCGCCATCGCCATCGCCATTGATCGTGTTGAAGGTGGCCGGCGTTTCCGGTCGGCGCTGCAATGGCGAGCCGGCTTCCACTTCCGGCTCCGCATCCGCCTTGGACAGATCCTCATCTTCGTCATTGGCACTCGTACTGCGATTTCAAAATGCAAAAAATTCTCTCTCAAAGCCATGCCCCATAAAAAACACACCAAACACAAATCAAAAGAGAGCGATTGCATTTCGCCAGCAAAAGGCAGCCAAATTTAAGCCAAATCTGGGGTCTAGGACCCACCAACCCACCATCACACCAACAAACCAGCTACCCACTCACCCATCGTTGGTGTCCAGCTCCGAGGTGTTCTCAAGGCTGTCGTCCAGCGATTTGCGGCCATTCACCGACGGCGGCACCTTGATGTCCAGTTTCTGGTGGGAGAAAAGGGGTTGGGAAAGGAGAGGAGGGCGGAGGAGGAAACAGGTTGGAGGAATACCAGTCAGGGGAAAGGCCAACCCACTCACCTTGGAGCCGGCATCCCCGCCAGCACCGCTGTCCACTCCACTGTCATCGCTCAAGGCCTCCCAATCGGTGGCGCTGTCGGGGGAGACGCGCGGCGCATCCGGCACATAAACCAGGAAGGCGCGCTCGATTTCGTGCGGCTTGTGGCGATAGTACGAGGGTGTCTTCATTTTCTGAAATTGCCCCAATGAATCATTTTAATTGCTGCCCGACAATCAAAAAAAAAAAAATAAAGTAACCATCTAAACCTGCACGAACTTTAACGAATTCAATTAACGAATTCAAGTAAAAGTTAGCCCTGAAAATATTATTTTTACTTTCACTTTTTAATAGTTTTCTGTAAAAAATATTGACAGTAGTCTTGAAAAATAAAAAACCTTTCTTTTAAAACCATCACCACATCTCAATTCACTTTGGTATTCAAACGTAAACAAATAATTGGTTTTAAGTTCATAAAATCTTTACCCTTGCGAATTTTCAATCTTACTTCCAATAAACCTACTTAAAAATATTTTCTGTAAGCAATATTGCCATGTTGCAAGATCCTCAAATTTCAAATTAATATTTTGTAAAGAGAAGTGTGCACTATTTTGTGCTTTACCCCATGAAGAACCTTAATTTCCTGGCTGCCAGAATATTTATCTTTGAACTAGGAGAACTGTTATATGTACTGTTAGCCCAAGAGTACCCCAAAGATAGCTACGAATTCAAAAGGACTCCGTCACCCACTCACATAATCGACGGCCTCCTCATCGCATCCCGCTTGGGTGAGAAGGGTGTAGCATCGCATGTTGTTCTTGGCACTGGCGGCCCAGTGGAGCGGCGTCTTTCCGGTGATGTCCGTCTCGTGGGCTCCCTCCGGCCAAATGCCCACCAGATACTCCAGGATCTTGGTGTGACCCAGCCCGGCGGCCTTGTGGATGATATTGAGGCCATTGCCGTCCTTGCAGGTGACCAATGCGCTGGGAACCGGTGGCTCCAGCTGAGCCTGCACTGTCTCCAGGCTGTTGTCGATGACGGCCTGGTGCAGATCCTTGATCGCGTTCTGTGCGGAGAGCGGAAATGGGGATTCACCTGGGTAAGATAAAAAGATAAGAGGAGGACTCCCTCACCATGACATGGGGAACGGCGGCCAGGAAGCGCTTCACACGCCCATTGTTGCTGGCCTGCTGGCTGAGGCGGTTGCCCTGGCCCGCCCACAAAATGCGCGTCAGCTTGCCGATGTCCTTCTCATGAATCCAGATCCGAATGGTGGATAACTTCACCGAGAAATCTATTAGCCGAGAAATGGGAATTGAAAACGTGGAAATTAATTTTCCTAGCCCCAATCCCACCCACGACCCGATTGCGATTTCCAATTCATTTTCGCCCTTGTTCGTGTTTGCATGCAATTTGCCGAAAAAAAGCCAAGAAGCCGAAACTGAAACTGAAACTGAAAACTAAATTAAAACGAAAATAAATGCAATGAATGTTCAAGTTTGTGACTCCGGCTCGCTTAAAGTGGCATTAGTGGAAACTTGAGACAATTTCCGCCGGCGAAACTTTGCCAACTTGAAATGCTTC
The DNA here is from genome assembly GCA_018153305.1 of Drosophila kurseongensis. Classification (NCBI taxonomy): domain Eukaryota; kingdom Metazoa; phylum Arthropoda; class Insecta; order Diptera; family Drosophilidae; genus Drosophila; species Drosophila kurseongensis. The sequence goes on along the minus strand of JAECXX010000004.1, from coordinate 9,150,117 downwards.
AAGGTCGGCGCCAAACTTTTTCGCAGTGCAAAAGTGGGTAACGCCCCCCGGTCGTCGTATCAACATATTAAATCGCCCGCCAGCCCACTGAATCATTTAGTGGAGCAATTGGAAAGCCAACACCTGGATGCGGAAATGCACCACGTACCCGCATATGGACATACACCGACCATTCAAATACGCACCTTCATTGTCGCGGCGCTTGCGTCCATTCTGTCCACCCGTCTGTCCATTCATCGGCATGACTGCAATGGGAGCAAACATCTTCGCTTAGACTCGGTTGTGCGGCTTACCAAAATGTATTCAGAAATATGTGACAATATAATGAAGGAACAATCCATTGCCTACTTTCCTTTCGATTGCTTCTCTAATACCTGCCCTTTTTTTTTGCGTCTGGCTAGCTTGAGCCGCGTTGGCAAACTAATTCTTGGCCTGGTCGAAAGGTGTTGAATTCGGGTCTCTGTGTTGTGGTCAAAAGCCAGCGGTCGCAAGGAGGAATAATTGCGTCCTGTTCGCGCACTTTCAACTTCTGACATGAATAAATAACTCTTGGCTGTGTGTGTGATGGTGTGTTATATAAAGCGAAAGAGTCAACATTTTCATTAGCGTTACCCCAAAACAAATATGTGGAAATAGAATTTCCATTTGGCTGATTCAAACTTGATTAGCATTCCTTGGGGAAAAATTCTAAACAATTTCGATGGCTTCTTCTACAAAATACACTATACTGCTCTGGGGAAAATTCTTACCCAGAACATTTAAAATTCTTTGTTGGCCCTTAAATTCACATACCTAATTTATCAATGTATCAAGAAATTTTTAGTTAGCTGGAAAGTTCTTTAAAATTTATATAGCACACTTTTAGGTATCTTTGTAAAATACTGCCAACTACTCTGCCAAAAAGTTCTTCTTGCATGTGAAAATGTAGAGGTCATCTAATAGCATTCTTTGGAAAACAAATTCTAAGCAATTTCCTTAGCATACTTTAAGGACTCTCGAGGAAACTATCTCTACTGCCTTGGAATTTGCTTCCACTTTCTGGGAAAATTGTTGGCCAGTACATTTCCATTTCTTTTTTAAGCCTTCACACCCACATAGCTTATGTGTCAAGGTTTTATTCTCAATCTATTTTGGGTCTAACACCTTGAGGAATTTCTTGACTTCCTTTCGAGCAGTGACATGTAAATTAGTTGGCCGCGGTGAATCATTAAATTTCCATTCCATTTCCCAGACCCCTTTACACACACGATTGAGTGGCAATAAAAACTGCTCGAAAGTGCCACGGAAATGGCGCATTAGTGTTTGCCACTTAATGTGGCAATCAACCCGCACCCGCGGATCCCCTGGCATTGTAACTTGTTGAGCTGACACCCTTAACGGCACGCAATATGCAAATTTTGGCCACAAAAAAGCGCCTTTCCTTGGCGTGTTGTCACCACAATTTCCCTCAATTAGGATGAATGAATATGAATATGTATTCACTGCGAACTCACCTTTGGGCGGCGATGAATGGTAGTAGAGCCCCTGGAATCTCCTTCGTCGCTTGGGAGGCATAGTTGTGAGTATTTAGGAATATTTCGTTTAGTTTAAGATTGAGAATTACTAGAGTCCTCGACTCTGCACATCGCCCCAGTCGCGATTCATGGGTTATATTTGTTCACTTGGCACTGGAAAAATGCGATTTGAAAATTCCGAAATCCCAGCGATGAATGAACCGTTGTCCTGGCAAGTTCAACGACGTCTGAATTGACAATTGCACCTACTCAGCTGCTCAACTGGACAACTGCTCAACTGGACAACTGGTCAGGTCCTTGCGTGTATGCATACTCAATGGAAAATGCGGGAAAATGTGGGAAATGTGGAGCTTGGGGGCGTACTGAGAGTCACAACCAGTGTTCAGTGCTGAGCCCCACACATGTGATTTTTATGTTTTATTTATTTATTTCACAATTTGCCAGGACCTTTAATGCGCTCCGCTTGTTTTGCACTATGACAGGACACTGCCTGCTGCACTAGACTAGTTCCCAAAAAACAAAAAGGAACGCGTTGAAAACAAACCAATTAGCTGCGAATCGATTTTTCGAATTCGAATGGGCATTTTATCGGAATGGGCACACAAAAGCTGGCCAGGTTTCGGAAGGAGGTACAGGACAAAGCGTCCTGCCCCAAGGTCCTTAAGAAAGGAAGACAGCACGTGCTCTTTGAACACTATTGATGAGTAATTCCACTACAATATGTAGTACGCACTTGCGTGTGGTCAAAATTTTAAGACCAACTTGACACAGTTTCCCAGGAGAGCTGCGTGAGTAGCCTCCAAGGTTTTTCGTCACTCCTGCCCCAAAAATAAAACCGAAATGTGCTGACCCAAATTTTAATAGTTCCCCAAAGGGCTAGGAAAATGTCACTGGCAATTAGTATGAGGTTAAAACTGTATGTCTGGTTATATTTGTCTTCAATTAAATAGTTTTGATTGCGCTTCACATGAGTTTATAGACGATCTATGCATTATTCATAAGGTTGAAGTGCTCGCATTGTTTGCATGAAGTGCTCACCGGACAGGTGCATTGAACTTGACAGGATGTGCACTGAAGGATACGTATTAACCCCGCTGCTGGTCAAAAAGCTAGTCAACTCAGCAACACAAGTCACAAATCACGGCGTTGCACACACTTCACTTTTCCGACTAATTTTCCGTCGTTTTCCGCGTTTCCTTTTTCCACTTTTTTCGGTTTTTGGGGCTTTGTGTTCGTTTCGATTCGATTTGCACGGCGCGCGCTTTCCTTGCAGACTGTGGCATATTCAGCGATTCGTAGGTGTTTTATCTAATTTTTTCCTTCACGCACACTACTGGAAGTATTGTGTTTGTGTGTGAGAATGTTTGGCTGATTGCCGTTACCCTTTTTGGTATTGAGTATTGGTAATTGCTGCCATCGTTTGCATGCGAACGCCAAAAAACCTACACAAATATTACCGAACGAAAATCGCTGGTGAGAGGTGGGTAGTTGAAGTGTAGCCAATATTGAAAAGTGAAGGCGTGTCCCCGCAAACGAATTTTCAATTTCACTATCATTATCTGCCAATATTTTTTGCATTGCAATTAAATAACCTTCGGTCATGAAAAAAGGTAATAATTAAACTCATTGATATCTGATTTTATACAAATTTAATTCAGATTTTTCATAACATTGGTGAAGTTTATCCAATATTAATAAAATAATAAGTATCCACAATATAACCCCAGTTGTCCCGGAAAAAAGTACTCACTAAATGTTCAAGGATTTCCTATTTTTGTATACAACTTATTGCCTTTTAATACAAATTTGGATCATCTATTAAATTGAATTGCGGAAGTGAATCCAATATTGAACAAGAAAGGAAAGCTAACTTCGGGCGGAGCCGAAGTTGAAATACCCTTGCAGAATATTCCGAATTATATTCTCCAAAATTATTCATTTGATGCATTCTTAACACTCATAAAAAATCCCAACTTTCTAACTTTAAAAATACCAAAGTTATGGCATTTCCAATTGTTCAGTTAAGTGGCGGCTATAGGATATAGTCGGCCGATCCCTATGAAATTTGGTAGGTCAGATTGATTGGCCAAATATAAAACCCATAGAAAATCCCAACTTCCTAACTTTACAAATCCCAAAGTTATGGCATTACCGATCAATCAGTTATATAGCAGCTATAGGATATAGTCAGCCGATCCTTATGAAATTTGGTAGGTCAGATTGATTGGCCAAATATAAAAGCCATAGAAAATCCCAACTTCCTAACTTTACAAATCCCAAAGTTATGGCATTACCGATCAATCAGTTATATGGCAGCTATAAGATATAGTCGGCCGATCCTTATGAATTTTGGTAGGTCGGATTGACTGGCCAAATAAAATACCCATAGGAAATCCCAACTTCCTAACTTAACAAACACTAAAGTTATGGCATTTCCGATCAATCAGTTATATGGCAGCTATAGGATATAGTTGTCCGATCCTGGCCGTTCCGACTTATATACTGCGTGCAAAGGATCGAAGGCTGTGTGCAAAGTTTCAATTCGATATCTTTAAAACTGAGAGACTAGTTCGCGTAGAAACAGACAGACGGACAGACGGACATGGCTATATCAACTCAGGAGGTGATCCTGATCAAGAATATATATACTTTATAGGGTCGAAGATGTCTCCTTCACTGCGTTGCACACTTTTGACCAAAATTATAATACCCTCTGCAAGGGTATAAAAATGAAAGTTAATATTCCATTTATTAACCCTTAGCGGTACCAGAAAAGGCAAGATTAATTTCTGATTTACATCCTTTTTACCTATTTGGAATACAATTTCAATTTCACGTGAATTTCAAGATGGAATCCATTGAAAATCATAATATTTAGGTTACTAAAAATAAAAGGGTTCAATGTTTTTAATCGTTTATTATTTCATATATATTTCTTAGGCAGTTGTGTGGGCAGCCTTGAACTTAAGCTAGAACTTAGAACTTAATCGACTAAGGGAATTGTGGCCAAGAAGCCATTGGGCTATCGGCTTTTGCTACTCAGTTCGTCTGCGGAGACGTGAATGGGTTTTGTGAATTCGATGTTATCGGCGGAGACATCTGCGGAATATCATATAGTTAAAATTACAAACAAGTGCTGTCAAGTACCATCCACTCACCTGAAAGCTTAAGTTTCTCAGTGCCTTTTGTCTCCGTTTTGTTTAGTAAATCATTGGAATCCAGACTTCTTTTCCGCCGCGTCCTCAGCTGACCCAAGCTGATGTGGGTCTTCTCCAGCGGCAGATCATCATCTCCGAATTCCAGACACCTGCCGTATACGCAATACCGTTTGCCCACCGGCGAACAGCGAGTGCCTGGTGGGAAGTGTCCATTGCGGCCGTTTACCAGGTAGTACCGGTACTTGATGAACTCGTCCTGGCATCCCACGCGGCAGCTGCGGTCCGGCTCATCGATGCTGGCCGAGATCTGGGCTCCATGGCCGGACAGTCCGCGCACCTTCTGGCGATAGCGGGCGCAGGTCTGCTCCGCATACTCAGCTGCCGTCTCCAAACGCTCGCAGGGTTGGATGCGGTACGAGCAGAGCTGGATGCTCTCCACACCAGTCAGCCGGGAGGTCACTCCCTGGACGCCCTTCGAGTCGGTTATGCAGTTGGAGTGGCAGCCCGGTTGGACCACCCACTCCGATTCCGTGGACGAGCTGCGATCGAGGGCAATCAGCGAGGCGGAGGCAGGGGGAGGGGGTCGAGATATCTCCGGCGAATAGGGCTTGTGGTACGTCCTCCTCTTATACGGCGCTGGTCCTGCACTGATGTGGTTGCCTTGGCCATAAGGAGTCCGTTTTGCCACCTCTGTGGGGGTAAGTAAAAATAACATTCCATTAGCTTAGTTTTTGTTAAAGAAACCAAGAAGTTCCTACCATTCTCATAGTGATTTTTATGCTTAATCCCTTCCTGCCGCTCCGCATACCGCTGGTTGGTGGACTGCGGCCTGCTCTCCTGATCCGAGGAATCCCTCGTCGGGCGCACTGATCTCGCCTGGCAGAAGCTGCTGTCCATCTTGAAGAAGTTGGAGGTGGAGTTATCGCAGGAGAAGCGCTCACATCGCCCGGAAATGCAGTAGGTAATGTCCTCGGGGTTGTGCTGCTTCGATTGGCAGGTGGTGCCATCTGGGAATGTCCACCGGCGGGACTTGGTGCCGTTGCTTTTGGTGCGGCAGAAGATCTTGCAGGAGGCATCCAGGGTGGTCGTCAGCTGCTGACCCTCGCCGGTGAGATCCGGATCCGACTTCCTCGCCTGCATGCACACCTGGCTGGCAAAGTCACCTATCGTCTGGACCGGCACCTTGTGGCACTGCGGCGAGTTGCAAGTCACGAATCGCCGATCCCTGCCCATGCAACGAGATGGAAAGTTCAAGCAGCTCCTGTTGAAGGTGCGCAGACCTGTGCTGCCCTCCAGAAGGCGTCGGGATTGTCCGTACAGGCAGCCGGACTCACAGGCACTCGGCTCGCTCCATTCACCCCAATTCGAGGACGATCCAGGCAGCTCGTTTCCCAGCGGATTGTAGTCGTGCAGCAACGGGGGTATCCTGTTGGGCTCATGTCTAACGATCTTTTCGTGGGTAGCCTCGGGCACGTTTTCAGGTGGCCAGGATTTAAGGGCTGAATAACTGCCCTGCTTGGAGGAACGCGCCTCACAGGAGCCTCCACGGCACCACTAAAGGAAGAAAATACCATGATAAATGAAATATTTAAGGGTCTATACACTGGACAATAATGGTACATTTTGAAAGAGGTGTACAGCATTTCCTCTTACTTAGCTAATAATTTAGAAAAATCACTTTTTATATATGTTTATTTTATTAAAACTTTAAGAAGAGTCAACCAATTTTAGTACGCTTCTTGCTAAGTTACATAGGCCTTCTATTTGATCTTCTTTGATTTGTCATTTTTACTTAAAACAAACAAAGCGTTTAAAAATAAATAAAACAATTTTCTTTTGTGAAAAAAAAAATTTTCTCTAAATAATTGGTATTTTTAAATACTACCCTAGTCTGTACTATTATACGACTTATGTTTTAAAGAAATATAAATAAAGAGTTCATGTACAGTTACAATTTTTATGTTTGTCAACCAATCTTCTATATTTGATATTTTTATTAAGGATATATTGAGCCTTACCATATTAGCGCCACACTCGGTACCCTCCAGGGCCGGGTGAGAGGTCCAGGGCAGTCCATTCTGCCGACAGTGAAGGTCCCGACAGATTTCCATCTTGCTCTGGGTGCTGGCCTGCATGTAGTTCTTTCCGAAGCGGAGCATGCACTGCTGGTTGGCATTGAAGCGCTCGCCGGGAAGACGACCACCCGCAGTGTGATCATAAGGAGCTACAAACTGGTCACGATCGAAGAGGCACTCGGCCTGAGGATCCCTGAAAAAATAATACAAAGCCAGCTTAAACTTTTTACATTACTGATTTTACTGAGAACAGTGTCTCACAAAAACTGTTTATAAATTAAATCTGATTCAGCCCGTCCATGTTTTTAAAAAAGATTAAAACCGTTTTTTATCAGTATGTCTTATTTCAACCCTTGACCTCTTTTGAATATATACTTTCAATAAATTTTAACATATTTGTTTGTGATTTTTTAAAAGAAATGTGGGAGCTCCCTTATTTTATAAATATTTATTTATTTTTTAACAACATTGTATGGGAAATGAGGAGCTGCCCTAAAAAAAACTATGATATTGTTTGGATAAAGGTGACAAAGGGTTTACGTCGGCCATCTTTTAAAAATACAAAATGAAACAAAAGTCCGTTCGGTTGTTATTGAGGTTCAAAATTATAAAAATAGCAGGTTTTTCAATGTGATGATAACATTTTATGAGCAACATTTATTTCTGCGCACCGAAGCCTATTCTCTGGTTTATTTTCAACAAATTAGTAAGGTTATCTCTACAACTTACATCAAGAAATCCTCAAGATAGGTGCGCGAACACTTGGACCAGGTGACCTTGCCACTTCCCAGCTTGGGAGACATGATGTGCATGGTGGGATCACAGCTAATCTCCTTGGCGTCGTGCCTCATTCCCAAGCTGAAAGATGAGCAGCAGTTAAGTGACATCCTCCACATCAACGATCCACTTACTTGTGTCCGATCTCGTGGGCCACCACAAAGACGCTCTCGAAGTGTTTGGCCTCGTTGATCGTGCATGAGTATATGGAGGTGCACATTCCCTTGACCGTGGCCATGCCCACCACCTGGCTATTGGCCTTGCCCTTTTCATAGGTGACCAGGTCGAGCCCGGTCAGGACCAAGGCGTGGTCGTAGTGCAGGGGATCGGCATTGGAGAAGGGGTTCAGTTTCTCCTGCCACTTGCAGAAGCTGTTCAGGTAGTTCTCCACATCCCTGGAGCGAACCAGGCCGGGAGGATCCCTGGATTTCCATATTTCCAGCCGCTTCAACACAAAGTTGATCCGACGGCCCAACGTGGGATGATGATACAGCAACTGGACACCGTTGATCATGGCCAGCAAAAAACTGACCACCTGGCTCTCCGTGTTCGTGGGAAAGTTCCGCTGCATATGGGCATACAGATCGCTGTCCACGAAGATGGCCGTTTCGATGTAGAGCTCCTCCGGAATGTCCGACCAGCGGTTGCGCGGTGGGTTTCCAATGTACCGCCGCCTCCTGCGATGCCGCTGCTGGTCATGATGGTGGTGATGGCGAGGCTGGAACCGCAATCTCAGCGGCGACTGAGCCTGCGACTGGGCCCGCAGTCGCCTCCGCGGTTCATTGAACTCCTCCGCATCGGGCTCGAACTGCAGCTGGCTGTCTAACGGTGGCTCTGTTCGCCTTGACGACGCCCCACTGTAGCCCTTCTTGTCCACCCTCGCTTGGTAGAGCACATGCGTCCCGGTGCCGAAGCGGGAGGGTAGCGGATGGATCACCAGGTCACTGCCATTCTGTTGGAAAACGCCGCGCTGCGGGGATCGAGGCGTGAAAAATTAATAAGCGTCGGGGTTACACAAACAGCAAGTCCCGCAAAAGAAAAAACAAAGCAAATATTTAGAATACGTAGTTCTAAAAATATACAACACTTATAGATAGGTTTTATATGTATATTAAACTGTTTGTGCCTTATTTCTTAAAATAACAATGTTAATGAACTTTATACTTATTTAAAAAATGTTTTATTATTAAAGTATTTCTCTGTAAAATCTAAATTCTTTTAAATTTTTAGATATACAACATTAAACCCTGCAATCGTAATTCCTCAAGAAGATAGGGCAAATATAAAATTATTACATACGAGTATATATATGTAAATATTTATTCTTTTTAATTTCTTAGATAATTTAAAGAAAATAACTTTTCAAGAAAACAAAAAAAAAAAAATTAGAACAATTTTTATGCGGATTTAAATGTTAAAACAGTTGAGCAAGCACTACGAACTAATAACAAATATTAAAAAAAAAACTGTTAAGTAAATAAAATCTCTGACGATGTTTAAAACGTTCTATTTTAGTTAAGCCTAATAAAAATCGAGGTCAAATCAATCTACGATTATTAAAATTAAAAAATTGTTTGGGACTCCAAGATTTAAGTTTTGGTCCAAAATTGAATGTTATTTCTTGGAAATTCCAGACGATTTATAAATCTTACATTTTCAGACTTAGAACTAGAAATAAAATATTAAAATGAGTGCACCTACCACGTTGCCAGGCTCGCAGAGATCGAGAGCAGCCGCTGGACTCCGGTAGAAGCATCGCTCCAGGCTCTTGAGGAGCTCCGGGGAGTGCTCCACGAACTGCGTTCCATTTTCGGTGCGGCGGATGAAGATGAAGGCGTCGTCGATGAGCTGCGGCGACTGCTGCAGCTGCAGCCTCGCCTCCACTGCCTCCCCCGCCTCCCCAACCTCCGGCGGAGGCACCTCCCCCTCCCCCCCGCCGGCATCGCGGTGCTCGTCATCTGCCGAATGCATTTGAATTAATTAAACTGTTCGCATAATGACCGCAACTGGAGCAGCACGAGCTGCTCTCTGGATTTCGATTTGGATTCGGTATGGGGACTTCATTCTATTTCATTCACCTTGTGCTGGCACACTGCGGCGCTGACGTCGCTTTTGGGGATCCCCCTCATCCGCCACCTGTGCGCCATCCTCGTCTTGGGAAAGTCCCTCCTGCTGTTCCTCCTGTTGTTGTGCCAAGTGCACGAGTTTGAATTCGGGCGCTGCCAGGTAAACAAACAACATAAATGCCTGCCATGAATCAATGCCAACAACTGTGAAGATTTCCACGCCCCCAAATATAACCCACCACCCCCCCTGCACCACCTTTAAGTTGGCCGTATAAGTTTTGCATTCATTGATTGCAGCTGTTGATTTTTGGGCTCCCAGCTTAATGACATGTTGCAGTTGGTTATGGGTCATGGCTAAAAGACTTGACCCACTCAGAAAAATAATTTGCTAAACGTATTGTCAATAGAACATCTTAAAATTAAGAATGTTTTATGTATTTTAATAGAAAAGTTTGAATAATAAAGTTTTACAAAGATATATTTTGTATGCTAGTTAAATTCGGTAAAGAATATTTGCGACAAAGTGAAACAAATTGTAATTAAATAAATGTATAAACAAACTAAAATGTAATGAAAGTCAAATAAAAACTTATATAAAATTCGAATCTAATATTATTGCTCTGTTTCTTTATTATTTAAAGTTTTTGAGTCAGATAAAAACTTTTATTGTTTTCGCTTGTGTGCAAGATGCTTATTTACAGATGCAAATAATAATAATAATAAATAATTTTTTTGCCCGATTGCTGAAGGTTGGGTTTGAGCCCCCAAAACGGAACAAATACCCCCTATTAAAATAAAACAAATACCAGTACTAATATTTTCTATGCTCTGCCACTACTACTTCTTAAACTAACTCACATAGTAAATGGGTCAGAGTTAGGAATCTTTTCGAGCCAGTGCCCGGGGCCAACACTTACCCTCTTCCGGAGATCGTGAGCCAAAGATCAGGGCCCGCTCATGTTCCCTCAGATGGGCCACCAGAGTGTTCTCGTCCAGCTGCAGTGGAATGAAAAAAGAGAAAGAGCAGTGGATGATGTTTAATATGCAAAGCGGAAAGTGTAACATCGCCAGCAAAGCGTTAAACAGACCAAAACAGATGCGAGCACCCACGGAGAAGGGTTTTCTCAAGTCCCCCCAAAAAAAATACTTTCACTCAGACAATGGAAAATTTGTAGGTACCTCAAAGAAAACCCCAATTAGACCATCCGAACAGCTGTGTTGGGGTCACCAGTTCAGCGGGTGGAAAGGTTAGGGCAACAGTAAAAATTTGTTTCTATATGCGAGTTGGCTCGTTATACATTCGCCATATATCTTGTCCGATTTTGTGGTGCGTGCGCCTGTTTGCACGATTATTTAATTTAATTTGTTGTAACAGTTTTCATTCGGCTTTATTTGGCTTTTGTGGAAAAGCGCTGTGCCACCGGCGAAGCGTGAAGAGCGTTTCGGCTCTTCGGATCGAAACTCCGCCTCCAGCCACGAGAAGGTGTTACAAATTGCCGTTGTGGCGAATGTTTATTATCAACATTGTAATGCTGTGCCCAGGGGGCGTGGCTGGGTATCAACCACCCAGGAATAACAGATAAAAGGCTGAAGAATTTTCCGGATGCAACGTTTTAGGTATTCTTAAAACATATCAAATGCGTTTTCGTGGTTTTTTTTTTTTGCAAAATAGAATTGGTTTCAAGAAAAATAATATTTAAATTAATGGGTAATTGTTTAAATTCAAAATAATGTTTTTATTAAACAATTGTTTTAATACTAATTCACTGAGATTGACCATACCCTTAGCAAATACCAAACCCAAAATAATAGTTTTTTTATAAAATTTTGTATTTGTAACAATAAATTAACTAACTTACTTATCACATGTCAACAGTTGTACAAATTAACACGAACCATTTAGGCAAAGCTAAATAAGTACAATATTATTTTCTATGTCGTGCGATCTCGTCATAAAATAGTGTTTGTCTTATTAATATATTTCGCAACAGAAATTAAGATAAATTATTTTATTTACATTTTAGATTAATCATTACATTCATAAATTTTATGTGATTTCGATTTGCATTTAAATTTTCTTTAATTAAACACATACTTAATTCAATATGTTATTGACATCATGCAAAGAAAATGTTTTTAAGATAATAGCAAATTTATTTATTTTTTTTACGAGCCAACTAAATTGGTGTTATGACTAAGCCCATAAAAAGTACCATATATTGGTATTAAAATGAAATTGAATTGCTTAATTAAATGTATCTAAAATTAAGAGCTACTTCCTTCTCCAATTCATATAAATATTTGTACAAATTGAACTTAAAAGTCCATCTGCACTAATAGAAATGTTACTATTTGCAGACAACCTCTTTCAAAAGCTAAACCTTTCTTCCATCTCCGGTCTTACCACACTTTCTGAAAATCTTTCCGCTGAACTTTACCAAAGGCAAACAATATTCAATGAAATGGACACTAATTGGCTGCAAGGGCAACAGCATAATGGGACCAAATCAACTGAAAGAGTCGGCGATTGCCGGAAAAGCCCCAAACAACAGCAACCGATGACAAAACCGAAAGAGAGGAGGGAAAAGCGGAAAATGCAGGTATGCTCGCTGTAATCGCCGCCAAACTGATTATGTGATGAAATTTTGCGTGACCCGTGGGCACAATGAGCAAAAAAAAAAGAGTAGAAGAGCGGAAAATAAGAGTACAAGAAAAATAAGGGTAAAATGGCGAAAAGTAGAAACCAACACGTGAAAATTATATCACAGAAAATTGTCTTCGGGCCAATTTCGGAGGGTAAAGGAGTGCGAATGGAAAAATACATATAAAGTGGGGGAAAATCACGTAATCAACAGCGTAACCAAGCGAAAGATTCTAAAGTGTGACTTCAGAGGGTCAATAACTTGGCTAAAAACAGAACGAGCGAAACGCCTGTCACTCTGTTTTTTTTTTTCCAAAGTCTGGAAAATGAGCGAGAATTTTTTGTGATTCCGCGGCAGCTGCAATTGCCAGCTGCTTGCAAGATTGTTTGCAATTCCCTGTAATCGTGCGATGAATTCCCAAAAAGCTGGAGGAGACCCTGAGACGCCAAAGCTCGAATTAAAAAAAATACCGAGTGTGGGAAAAGTGGCGGAAACGAGGGAAACGAGGGAAACGAGGAAAACCGGGACAGCACACGAGTCATGTGCCATTCGACAAGTTGTCGCCTTGTTCGCCAGCACCTAATGTTTATTGGGTTAGGGCTCTCAAATTACCAAAACATTTTTCAACGCCCATTTTTTCGCAGGGGTCATTCAACGCCCCGTCTTTGTGGCAGTATGTCTCAAGCCCCCCATTTCCCCCCCAGAACTCCCCAACACTTTTCGCTTAGCTTTTCAAACTCGAGTTGAGTCAGACAATATGTTTTTTGGTTTTTTTTTCGTGTCCATGTTCTGTCTATATGGCGATTTTTTATGCTCTTTATTGGTCACTTGACGCATACGTAGATGGATGATCACCTGTTCTTTTAAATGGGTTAATCGTATGACATTCAAGCACGCTTACACTTGAAAAATATAACTTCTTGCTTCTGTCATGACTATTAAATTAAGGACTTATTTATAGTAGTTGCAAATATGCAACGTAGCAATTAAAATCGAAAGATTACATGCCTAGTATGTATGTATATTTTTTATTTAATTGAAAACTCTTATTATTTATTATTTTTCTTGTTTTGGTATTAAGTTACATTCATCCGCGAGATGTTTTAAAGACACATTTTTATTAAAATGTTGATAAACTTAATATAACTTCCGTCTTCTTAGACTAAAAACTCAGGCAGCAAGAACATTTTTCTTTATGCTTAGATTAAAATTTATGCTTAGATGTTCCATGGAACATATAAGAAATATTCTATTATTTTCATTTACTCCCAATCTTACATTTCTGTATAATCGTACAGAGACTTATCCCATATCACTCGACAATGAGGCCATGACCAAGTTTTGATTGGTATCCTGACTCACCTCAAGCGTAAACTTTGAACTATAATGTCTTTTTAATTATGATGATCAGTCGAATCTCCCAGAGTTCTTACCATTTCAGAGACATTTTTCTTTAATGAGTTATAAATATTATTGAATTTTAATTTTTAATTTCTGAGTTATCGTGACTTTGTAGCTTAGGTCTGGAAAAACTGTGTCATATTTGCGCGTCAAAGCGCATTCATTGATTTGATATCGGGACCCACCTGAATGCCATTGTAGTGCAAGCTCCTCTTGCGACGCAACTCAATGCTGACGGATTTGGGGGCGGGGGAGGGGGTGGCATCGATTAGCAGCCACAAGGTGGTCAAAACAATTAAAGCCAAACGACGGTGCCGATTAGATCCAATTGCTGAGACAGTCATAACGATGCGTTGATGATGACGGCCGAGGCGCTGTTTTTCTGGGACTTTTGGCTTTTAGCTCGCTATTGTAATGCTTCGAGTACACTAATCGCTCTTTGTTGGTGCAACAACCATGCGACGAATGTTGCATAAATTGCAAATATATTATTCCTCTGGCTGCGGGCCGATTTCGGTACTTTGCGTCATAATTTGTGGCTCGGAGTTACATTTTCGAGCTGCGAAAATCGAGGGTGGAAAACTTGGAGCCCGATTTCTCGAGAGAAAAGTGAAGGCACGAGCGTGTGTGCGGCTCCAACTTTTACGGCGGTTAATTTAACTGTTTATGCACTAATTAATTGCCCAGGCATTGCATTACGAGTCATTTGTTGTGGGCCACTTTTCGCACTCTATCTTATTTGCTTTTCATTTCTACTTTACCACTTTAGTTTGTTGCCTAAGTTCTTCCTTATTGATCGCCCCTCCACTCGAGATAACCCGAAATGGTGCTTAAAAACTATTTTATCGACGACCGTTCTGGATTGCCAATATATAAAGCCAGTCTTTTGTTTTCGCATTTAAACGCACTTATTTTTATTTAAACGCCAGCGCACAATTAAGCAGCCAGCAACAAACACACACGGCACCCATATAGATCATCGTCTCTGGAGCATAACGATCTTCTGGTTTATGTCCATAGCCGAAATGAATTTTATTTTTTAACGCTCGCAGAGTCAGGCAAATCGGTAAATCACTTCAAAAACTGAGCGTTTTTGGGGGTATTTATAATAGTTAAGTGGAGGTCAATGCGCGTCGTATCGAACGAAGGACTTTTTTCGGGCGGCGAAAGAGACGGCTGCAGAGAGGCCGAAAGAGACGGAGAGAGCGAGGCGAGGCAACCACTCGCGACGGCGGCACTTTTGCGAATGAAATGTGAAAATCACGGAAAACTTGAACACACGATCGGCGTTTGGCGCTCCGTTCTCGTTCGGCTTTTCGTTTTCGGCTGGAGTTCGCAAAGCAAACTCAAAACTTAGCACAAACAGACTCATAAATATATGCTAATGAGCCAGAGCGCCGGAAGAAGAGAAGCAGAATGCTCCAACCGTTAAGACAGAGCAAAGGGCCAAACAAAAAAAAGAGTTGGCGAATAAAAAAAACAGAAGCAAAAATGTGAGGCGATTGTTTTGTGGTCAAGTGCTTGAAAATGATGGAGCAGACGAAAACTTGACACTGATCATCAGCAAAAAAGGCTGCGGAGAAGCAAGAATTATGCTGCATTTCCGCCGAGCAGTTTCGATGTTCTGCGGCCTGTGGCAGCAGGAAATCTTAAATCAGCGAATGCAAATCAGGGAGGCGCAAAAACAAAAACACAGCCAATTGAAGTGATCAACTTTTAATTGATGCAATCAATGGCTGTTGCAATGCTCAAAGTGACGAGTGGTCAAAGCAAAGACTTAATTTAAATGGAAAAACAATACACATCTAAAACCTTAAGAATACAGAATGATGAATAACATTTGTTCACATTTAATGGGACTTTATTTAAATCGTATGTGAGAAACAAACGTTCATCAAAAAAAGTTAACAATTTTAAATTTGAATTTGAATTTGATGGGCATCATTGTTTAGATATTATGTTATCGATAGGCGATTATTCAAGTGTGGTATTTATTACACAAAGAAGTTTAGATGTGGACACACTGTAAATATAGGTATTTTTATTGTATATTTTTTTACATACATATTTTATTTACCTAATGTAAATAAAACGAGATATATACCACTGAAAGGTAGCTTTTTAATACAAAATATATAAATTATAATAACAACGAAATTCCAATTTCTCGTCCTAACATTAATTTGCACTGATTTGCAATTCAGCAAATACTTTTGCAATCAACTTAAATCCAAATGAGTAACAACAATTTAATAAATAAACGGTAAAAAAGTGAATATATTAAAAATTATTAACAATACTATAATATTAGCAGTATATGCCACCACGAATAATTTTTGGTTATCGATCGCATGCATTTTGTTATTTTTAGGATATTGCGCTACGGTCACATTAGGTCAATCTAGCTTCGCATTTTCAAATTCAAACTGCAGCTTGGCTTCTCTTCGCGCAGAGCTCGACTAGGTTTTCGGAGAATTGACATAAATCTCAGCAACATTCGTCTTACAAATTGTATATTATCTTTATCGATTCAAGTATTCGGACAAAAAATTATATTTCTAAACAAAATAGCGCGTTCAGTTCAAAAGAAACGCGATCAAAAAACACAAAAAGCGATCAAATAGTCAAGCGTCTGCTCTTTGGGTTTTACTTGTGTCTGCATAAATACAAATATATAATCAAAATGGTGGGCACGACACTGAAAATGCGCGGAGACGAGGTGAGTTTTCCTGAAATTATAATATTAACCAGAATCGGTAACTAAGATCATAAAGAAATTCTGAAAGTAGCGGGTTCATCGCGACGCCATTGCAGCGTGGGCAAGTATAATGATGAGAAGGGGAGAGGAAGAAAGAGAGTGCAAAGAGAGCGTTTAAAAGAGGGGGTGAAAAAGTGCCGTTTGTCCTAGACCTTTATTGTCGTTGCTGTAATTCCTTGAGTCACATTTTGGCGCAATTTTGTAGTTTCGGTACTTGTACCGCTAACTATTACGCTCCACTCCTTGTTTTTGCATAAATCAAAAAAGAGATTAAACGATGATAAACCTTGCGGTTTTTTCAGAAAATGGCCGTCTTGAAAAAAGTGCATTTCATGATTGTTAAAAATGAATTATAATACTGATGAACAAAAACAAAAGTTATTGCGGCTGAGAAGTAATTTAAATTATAAAATAAAATAAAAGCGTGTTTCCATAAAAAAAAAATAAAACACAAAATCATAAAAATAATTTTAAAATTATTTTTACATTTTTCAGGATGTATTAAAAACTCTATAGGCACGTTTTCTCGATTACAGAGTACTTTCGGAATAAATTGTGATAGGCTTTTTAAATTAATTTTATTTTATTCGCTTAATTTAGTGTGAAATCTTAATACTTCATTTATTTATCTAATTTTTTTTTTTCTGAATTTTTTCAGAACGCTTCGGAGAATTTCAAGCAAGTGCAACTGAAGAAATTGACGGTGCCTTCGCAGGAGGCAACAACAAAACGCGCTGCTTTGGGAGATTTGCAAAATCGCGGCTTAAGTCGCCCCATTGCTGCGAAAGATGCGGCACAGAAAGAGTGAGTACAACTACTTTTCGATGCGCCACTTTCTGCATCATAGTTGTATTATTTGTCATAGCTCCAAGGATCTCAAGCTAGCAGATGCCCTGCGCAATGCCAAGGCTCGAGTGGATACCCACTGGAAGAAACAGGTACTGGGAACGACCACCAATGGCAATAACGCCGTACCGCCCAAGGCCAACGATGGGGGCGTGTCGGCCTTTTTGCGCTCGAATTCGGTACGCAATCGCATTCCGACCAAGTCGACTGTGGAACCCACTAAACGTAAGTAAATCACACTAACCTAAAATACTAAACTTGTCTTTCGCTGGTATCTAAAAAAGAATGAAATTTTTGATTATTTTTGTATTACTAAGTGTGACATTTACCACTTTTACGATTTAGCGAATTCGCTATAAAAAAAGTTTAAAACAAATGTTATAAATATTAACCCAAAGCACCAATTTAACAATTTGCCCGCTTTCAATTTTCTTTACTTTTCTTTATAAGGGCCCCTTTTTCAATAATTATTAATAGCATACTTAATATTTTTTTAAAGTAACAGCAAAGTCAAATTCCAACGAGAATGTCACCGAGCCCGCCTTGAAACGCGAGGACAGCAATCTGTCCAAGAAATCACTGACCAAGTTGAGAGCTGCATTGGCCAAACCCGTGATGGGGGTTTCTGGGATTCGTCGGGAACCAGTGGCTATGGCTCGTAAAGAAGCAGAGACCAAGAAGGAAGTTCAGGAGGTCAAGAAGGAAATCCCAGAAGCCAAGAAGGAAGTGTCCAGGATGCCCCTTATTAAAGCCAGCAGTAACATTGCTTTAACCACCTCCACGATGCCAACCACCATGTCGCTTTCCAGCAAGCGCTTGGCTGGAATCGAGGACATCGATGCCAATGACAAGGAGAACCTTGTACTGGTCTCCGAATATGTGAATGACATCTACGACTACTTGTACCAGGTGGAACTGCAACAACCCATACACAAGGATCACCTGGCCGGGCAGAAGGAGGTGTCCCACAAGATGCGATCCGTGCTGATCGATTGGATCAACGAGGTCCACCTGCAGTTTCATCTGGCTGCAGAAACTTTCCAGCTGGCGGTTGCCATTATCGATCGTTATCTACAAGTGGTTAAGGATACCAAGCGAACCTATTTGCAATTGGTGGGGGTTACTGCTCTCTTTATAGCTACCAAGTACGAGGAGCTGTTTCCGCCAGCCATCGGGGATTTTGTTTTCATCACGGATGATACCTACACTGCCCGGCAGATCCGTCAGATGGAGCTGCAAATCTTCAAAGCCATCGACTGTAATCTCTCGCGTCCGCTGCCGATTCACTTCTTGCGGCGTTACTCGAAGGCTGCCGGCGCGGAGGATGAGCACCATGCCATGTCCAAATATTTCATTGAGCTAGCTTCCGTGGATTACGATATGGCCACCTACAGGCCTTCAGAGGTGGGTTCTGACAAATTATTAAGGCAGCCACAGGCTACGATAGAATAGTACATTAAAATATTTAATATGTTTATATAATTTTCAAGGAGCTTAAAAATACACTTGAATTGATTTATATTCAACCTTCAATTCCTATATTTAATTAATGAACTATAGTTTCACTCCAACCCTTAAAAACAAACCAAATAAATTTTTTTTTTCCCTTGCAGATTGCAGCAGCGTCTCTGTTTCTTTCGCTGCACTTGCTTAATGGCAACTACCGGGCTGGCACAGGATTCAACGACCGCCACTGGACCCCCACATTGACCTTCTACTCGCGGTATTCAGCCGCCCACTTGCGACCCATTACACGACTGATTGCGAAGCTGGCCCGGGATGCTCCCCAGGCCAAGCTGAAGGCCGTCTACAACAAGTACCAGGGCAGCAAATTCCAGAAGATAGCGCTGCGAACGGAGCTGAGCGGGGCCCTGATGGACTCCATCGTGGGCCAGAGCCTAAGGAAATAGTTGGGCGGAAAGCAGGACAATGAATTACATAGTTTAGTTTAATTTGTTTTCATTTTTTAAATTTGTAGCGTATTCAATATTTTGTTCGTTTTGTGTTCGTTGCAAAATGCGTATAAACCCGTATATGTATATCTTACCCGACATCATTATCATGATCATCATAAGCAATCCACACGTGCTGGAGTCCCTTAAGCAGTTTTCGCCCGCTTCCAAGAGCTGGTTCCGGCACCTTTGCCTCAGAAGCACAAGTTGCCCGCGAGCCGGCTGTTGGGAGTGAGTTGACTGGACTAAACTGGAGCCCGCATGCTCCTCCCGCTGGGTCATCTTCTCAGTGGGGAACGAGCGGCGGAGCGGTGGACACCGAGAGAGAGTGGGCAACGAGTTCATTTGCTGGCCGAACACATCGGCGTTGTCTCTCCAAGAACTATATTTAATCAGCACTTGTATTTAGTTTTTAGAATCGATGGGAAATTGTTCGTTCTGTGCATTAAGAATAAGTCCAAAAAACTTGTGCAAAAATAATCCCATACCTCCCAAAAATTAAATGAGACTTAGACTATTTGTAATTTATATTATGTATTTCACACATTCATACAAAAAAGCCCCCTAAACTAGTTTTATTGTTTACTTACAAATAAGCAAATATAAGAAGCGTTTTATCCAACCTTGATGTTTCTGAAAGTGTCTGAACAAATACATAGTCAATAAAGTTTTGTGTAATTTTATGCAAACTGTGTTTTTATCATTTCGTGATTGGTCTTAAATCGTTTTGACATCATTAACGGATCTTAAATTCTAGCAAAACGAACTTGCTCAGTTAAAATTTTTAACAGCTTATAGATTTATCAATTCAAAATTTTGAATTTTCAATGGGACTTTGAGCTTTTTTTTAAGATTAAGTTTTCCTTATATTGATTTTTGATGCATTTATTTTAATTAGTTTACTATTTCGTTTTTGACAGCTGATGAGTGTGAGAAATATTCCACACCCCGAAAAAATCGGGGACGAGACAGCCAGAAATGTACATACATATATGTATAAAGACCTTTTGCCAAGGACAGAGTTCCTTTTGTCCTGCATTGTTATCAATCCTGAATACACAAAAAAATACTCGATTATACCTGAGGGAAGGTCACCTTCCCGATCGCAGGTCAGTTACTTCTCCACGTCTCTCCCTCTTTCCCATTTTCACGCTCCTCTTTTGGGTTTTAGTGTTCCCTGTTCCATGGAACATGGGCAACAGTAATTGCCGAGCACATTGCTCGCACATGGATGGGTGTGTGTGTGTCGCTGTTTGATTTTCGTGTGTGAGGGTGTCTGTCTCACTTTCCTCTTGCACAGTGCTAACTAGATACAAAGTATAATAAAAAACAAGAGATTTTATGATTTGGAATTTCCTATTCAAAAACCATTTCACCCACAACATAAATTTAAAATTAAAGATAATATTTCATTATTATTTGTATAAGCATTTATGAAAAATATTATTGTGGTTAATCATTTTCAATGTAGTTTTGTTGAACAGCAACACCAAATAATCAAATCCCTAAATTTTTTAAGCTCTTTATATTCTTTGTTTCATTTTGAACTTACCAAATATTTATTTTTATTTTTAAGTAAGCATAACACAATAACAAGTATATGCGCAACCTATTTATAATTTATAAAGTGTATAGTTTTTCCCGTTTAAGCAAAAAGTCAATATAAAAATAGCCCTACGATTTCAAAAGGTTATTCTCTCTTAATCGAACGACTATACCTAATTATTTGCATTAGTGTTAATTATGTCTTCAGGAAGACCATAAACAATAAATATTTCAATGGGGAGCAAAGTATAAATTGATTAACATTTTATATTTATTTATAATTTATACTTCATATTATAGAATGTTTGCTTTATATAGCGTCCACTGTATTTGGCCTGCTGTGTTTGCTGTGCGCCTGTTCGAAATTTAAGTTTGACGGTTTTATGACTCTCATTAATTTTGGTTTACGGTCAAACAAATGTAATAAAAAGAAAGTAATTTTTCTTTCCGCCCCCTGCTCCTCTCTTTTGGCATATTTTATGTTGGTTGCCAGTGGCAATGGGCGTCATAAAAACTTCAGGCCGTATAAATCGGGTTTACAGTTTTGGGTCTTGGGCCGCTGTTTTTTTGGGACTTCTTGCTTTCGTTTCTGGCTTGCTGTTAACGAAATATGCACAGCACGAACCACTCCAAACCACCGAATCCTTCATTTAATGCTGCTCCTTGGTGCAGACAGTCGCTCAGGTAGCTCAGCGAGGGGTGGCTAATTCGCACAGGGGTCAGGGGGTTACGCTTACCCAAAAGGACGAGGTGAGAGGACATCTGCCCGTTGACTGGCGGATCAGCTGAGCGCAAGGACCAGGATTAGTTCGGGAAACCCCTGTTGCGAACGGGATTTGTATTAAAACTAAACTAAAAAAGATTACCTAAATTCTTAATTACAGACTACCAAAATATTCGGAAAATCGTCCTAAGAAAAATGACAAAGACCTTCGATAAAATAATAAAATCTTTTAACGGTCCTTAATTGGCATAATGGCCCAATTTTAAATAAAATATATTAATTTAGGTTTTTGAAATCATAACGAGAATGGAAGATTATTCATTAATATAAAATTAAAATTATAAAAATAAGGACCAGAGTGAAATGAAATACTCTTAATATCCGACTCGACTATTTGTGGTATAGGAACAATAACAGGCAACAAGACCATTACTTGTTGATCCGACAATATAGCAAGTTTAGAAACGAATGTCTGGGTAACGTTTTTTAAAATACGAAATATTGATATCAGATTTTAAATTAAATTTGAGATAGAATAAATATTAACAAAGTTAATTTATCACCAAAAAATATTTTAATATATTCATTGCCCAACAAAAGATAAACACCTAGGTCGTGTAGAGTATAATTTAGTATCGTTTTTAATTCATCATCGTTTCACAATCATCCTCAGACAATATTTCGACTATTCTCGATTACAATATTTCAAATATTGATTACACTTTAAAGGTAGAAGAACAACGGGGGATTATCTATCGTTTAGGAGGTTGGATGCACCGCACGGACATTTCGCTGAAATTCGAAACTGCATCTGGCTAGGAAACACTATCCAGTCCGCATCCTGCGCCTGCTCTCTCTCTCCCAAGATTTTGCGGCATGACGGTGCAGGACAACGGAACAGAAGCTTTCCCGGCGGGATACGTAGGAAAACATGAATGTGTAAAGGAGTTTTCTCTTGTGTTTTTTTAGTTATTATTTCTGTTTATCTTAAGCTTTAGGTTGTTATTTTTTTCTTGTTGACGCGCAAAGATGGCAGCATTATTCGAACCATCTACGATGTTAATTGCACGCGGCTGCTCTTCTTTTCTTCGCTCTGCTGATGCTTAACCCTGGAAGGTGGACAAGAACTTGGAAACAACATCCTTCAGCTTGGCATCGGACGCCTCAGAGATACCACCCTCCTTGGCGATGGTGTCGAGCAGAGCCTGCTCGGAGGTCTTGATGTGCTGCAAGAACTCCTTCTCGAACTTGGTGATCTTAGCGGGATCCATCTTATCCAGATGACCGCGCACACCGCAGTAGATGACAGCAACCTGGGAAATTGAGTAAAGTATTAAAATTTGGTCGCTAAATAGTGATTAGGTAAATGTCCGATATCCGGTGACTTATTTTTTGTAGAATTATTATATTTGGTCGGGAAATCGAGTGAATTATTAGAATCTGGTTGCTGAACAGGAATTCTGTAAATGTTCGACATCCGTTGTCCTATTTTTTGAGTGAACTGTTAGTCGGAATCCGTTATCATATTTTGTTAAATATATTTTTAAATGAGTCATTTGGACACCTGACATTTACCCGAACTCTCTCCAGATACGCACCTGATCCTCAATGGCCATGGGCACGTACTGACCCTGCTTGAGCAGCTCAGTAAGGCGCACACCACGGTTCAGCAGCTGCTGGGTGGCGGCATCCAGATCAGAACCGAACTGGGCGAAGGCGGCGACCTCACGGTACTGGGCCAACTCCAGCTTCATGGAACCGGCCACCTGCTTCATGGCCTTGGTCTGGGCAGCAGAACCCACACGGGACACGGACAGACCGACGTTAATGGCAGGGCGGATACCCTTGTAGAACAACTCGGTCTCCAAGAAGATCTGTCCATCGGTAATCGAGATGACGTTAGTTGGAATGTAGGCGGACACATCTCCAGCTTGGGTCTCGATCACGGGCAGGGCAGTCAGGGAGCCACCTCCCATGGCAGGGGACATCTTGGCGGCACGCTCAAGCAGACGCGAATGCAGGTAGAACACATCGCCGGGGTAGGCCTCACGACCTGGGGGACGACGCAGCAGCAGGGACATCTGACGGTAGGCCACAGCCTGCTTGGACAAATCATCGTAGATGATCAGGGCGTGCTTGCCCTTGTCGCGGAAGTACTCGCCCATGGCGCAGCCGGAGTAGGGAGCCAGGTACTGCAGGGGAGCAGCATCGGAGGCGGTGGCCGACACAATCACGGTGTAGCCCATGGCGCCGGAGTCGGTCAGACGCTTCACGATCTGGGCGACGGTGGAACGCTTCTGGCCAATGGCGACGTAGATGCAGAACAGCTTCTTGGATTCGTCCTGGGCCTCGTTGAAGCGCTTCTGGTTGATGATGGTATCAATGGCCAGAGCAGTCTTACTGCAGATGAAATTAAAAATTGGTTGGTTAGCTATGGTTGGAAGATGTTTGTAGTTGGTCGAATATGTACTTAATTAAAAATCTTTATAATATCTAGATTTCAATTTATGTTGACCTTTAAAAGATTATATTTGTGTCTATTTAGGGAAGTCATTTTGAAAATGAACACCTGAATTGACTCCTTATTTTGATTGCTAAATTTTTATTTTTGTTTCAGCTATGAAGAGCCCCGCTAGGATAGCTCTGCCCTCACTTAATACTTCTTATTGGTCTTACCCAGTCTGACGATCGCCGATGATCAGCTCACGCTGACCACGGCCGATGGGCACCAGAGAGTCGACGGCCTTAATGCCGGTCTGCATGGGCTCCCTCACGGACACACGGGGGATGATGCCGGGGGCCTTGATGCCCACACGGAAACGGTCCTTGGTGTTGATGGCACCCTTGCCGTCAATGGCATTGCCGAGGGCATCCACGACGCGACCCAGCAGCTCATCACCGACGGGCACATCCACGATGGCACCGGTACGCTTGACGATATCGCCCTGCTTGATCAGCTTGTCGTTACCGAAGACCACCACACCGACGTTGTCGGGCTCCAAGTTGAGGGCCATGCCCTTCAGGCCAGAGGAGAACTCCACCATCTCGTCGGCCTGGATGTTGTTCAGACCGTACACACGGGCGATACCATCACCAATGCTCAGCACACGGCCGGTCTCCTCCAGATCAGCCTTGGGGGCAACGCCAAGGATGCGCTCCTCCAGGATGTTGGAGATCTCGGCGCTGCGCTGCGAGCTGGCCACATGGAATTTGCGGGCAGCGAGACTGGCGGCGGGATAGGCGGCTTTGCAGGCGGCCTGTTGAAAAAAAGATAATCTATTATTATGCGAGATTATGTAAGGTGGTGTAGGTGAGCCCGTCACATTGGATAATCACAGGGTAGCAACATCCTAAGCCTCTCTCCGGAAATTCTTGGATCTCAAACCATAATATACTATTTTTAAAGGGTATCTGGCTGTAGGTTCTCCAACACTTTGCCTCTATCCACCTTCACCACTTGCCTGACAGCAGCACCTAACCTCAAACTTTTCTTCCACCGCATCTCCCCCAACATCATAATTATGTAATCTGACCACAAAAACAAAGACTATTTAGCACTTTCCACTCACTATTATTTGCTTAATAACCAATAACATACATTTTCCTCGCCGATTCTTAGCCCGCACTGATTATGTAACCCTGACAACCCACAAATTTCTGATACCGCTTTGTAATTTACCGCATTGCGTAACACTAAATTCTCTGCTAATTGGCAGGAAAATCCAATTTGAATACTTCCTATGGGTCCGGGAATTCATGATCCGTTTGTTTGTGAAAACTTTGAAGCACAAGAAGCACCAATTTTTGCAAATACCCCATCGATTCAGTTATGTATGACATTTTTTTTGCCAACTTTTTTCGGGCGTATTTTTGATCAGAATTTGTGGTTAATACCTGTGTGGCAGCCTTGGGCAGGTTACGGGCGACCGAGGACGCCAGGCGGGCGGAAATCATCGACATTTTGTATGCTTTTTAACTTTTCGCCGCAGAAGTAATTGTACAATTCCTACACCAACTCCTCTCCACACTCGTAGTACTTTTCACAAGATGGTTGCTGTGCCGACGTTCGGTGTGGCAGTGCTGGTAAAGGCTCGAAGGTCGGCCATATGCGCGTTGCGCAGTGCAGCCACACTGGCACAGGTTTTAAAACTGTTTACGGTCACCCTTAGTGATGGTAATTTATGCGAAACAATAGAACACTTTACAAATAAAAACTAAAAAGTTGTACTTACGAGTCTTTCCAAACAATGTAAAGCAAACTAAGGCACTTCCCAAAATAAATAAATCTTTCTAAAAACGGATTGGTATCTATATCTATTTATTGATTTTAATACAGTAACGACATAACAATAGTTGAGTCTGTGCTTACCAAGTAAATAAGAGCTAATATCACTCAAATCGAACTTGTATAACTTTTTATGTTGAACTAAAAAAAAAAAATATATTTCAGTACGGATTGTGGTTACCCTTAGCGATGACACTATAAGTAGCGTATAGATTATGTTTTGTCCCTCCAATTATTATAGACAACAAGGGTACTCCCTCAAACTGCTGAGTTGTTGAACATTTCAAAAAGGTTCCGATTAAAATTTTTTTTTATTTATTAAAAAGTAATATTTCTTAATAAGATAATACACAATTTTCTGAACCTAAATTTTTAGGCGTTTTACCAGTTTTTTTTTATACATATTACAAATACAATATCCCTCCAATGTATATAGTAAGTTTTAAAAATAATTTTCCGGTTTTGATTTTGTTTTATCTATTATTTTATTCTCCTTAATATAAACATTCATAACTCGATAACCTATAACGATAAGTGACAGAAGATTGTTAAATATTTTTTTAATTGTGAGTTTAAATGACAGTGATTTTAAAATGGTTGGCATTTTAGGAAAACCTACAGTGAAAACCTACAGCACCAATGTATAACGAAGTTAAAATTAAAATGTACTAATCGTTGGGGGACCTAGATATGTATGTATTTTGAAAGGTTAGTGCTTCTAATATATCACATTTTTATTGTTATTTATCATGAAAGGTGTGAAATTACTTATAATTTTGCGTAAAAGTATGAGTCTTTGAATACTGTGGTTCATGGACTATTAAAGAAAACGTTGTATTTTTCACAGCTTACTTTTGGACACCTTTATATAGGTTGTTTCAAACCTCTGGAAGTTTCAGAGAAATTTTTTTTCGGAACACTTTCAAAATATTGCACCTCTGACATGCCGAGTTATTAAAA
Source organism: Drosophila kurseongensis (assembly GCA_018153305.1). NCBI lineage: Eukaryota > Metazoa > Arthropoda > Insecta > Diptera > Drosophilidae > Drosophila > Drosophila kurseongensis. The sequence goes on along the minus strand of JAECXX010000004.1, from coordinate 9,123,414 downwards.
CGGTCTGTTCATTTTGGAGACTTTCGTGCATTTCATTGTTGCGCCGCCTCGCTCTCTCGCTGGCTTTCACTGGCATGATGGCGTGGAGAGTGAGTTTGTGTTTTGGAGTGGGAAAGTGGGTGACGGGGGGCTGGAAAGCGCCTGCACGAGCTTGCACAACAAGAGCGGAAAAAGAGAGCGGCGAGAAAGTCTACACTTCAAAGAAGAAGAGGAAGCACAGGAAGCTGTGCGCGCGAGCAAACGAAAGCAAAAAGGACCTTTTTTTAAATAAAGCGTGAAAGCATCCAGCCGCTCGCTCACGCAGCTTCACTTCGTCGCTTCAGTCTGAGCTTGTGCGGTCCTGTGAACACAACGCGTCGGTACAACGGTTGAAAACGGTATAACGGTACAGCGGGAGAAAGCTGGGCGCTAGGTGCCAAATGTAGGAGAAAATTGCATGTGCCATTAATGTGAATTGTGCGAAAAACTCGGGGACTTTCATCTCCGGCAAGCCAGCTGCTATTTGCGGGGCCAGAAAAAAGAAACGAATTTCTGGCCACGTGTTATCCTCCGGTTCGTTGTGATTTTCGTAAATCAACGTCTATTATGCAAATTAACACAAAAACAAAGTCTAGGGACAAAAGCATCCAATCTCCAAAAAACCAATAATAAATAAAACTCTGAAACTGGAAGAACTCCTTGGCGATTCTTCCTGGTTTTTTTTGTCGTTATTGGTTGCTGCCCCTGCTGCTGCACACAGACAATGAGAGAAATTTGTCATTACACACACTTACGCACCGAGAGCGTAGAACAAAGGCAAAAAGATAAATAAGCGAAGAAGAAGAAGAGGGGAGTGCGAGTGAATGTGGGAGCAGGATAGTCATCCGTCTCACTCACGCACTTGACTGAACATTAGTTTTTTTTGCAAAGATGAAGATTTTGAAGGCCTGGTCCCGTTATCCTTGCCGGCAGCCGCATATAGTCGGCATCAACATGCTCCCCATCCAGATGTAAAATCCGCATTCGCAATTTTTGACAGCTGTCAGCGTGTATGTGCGTGTGTGCTGGCACAGTTATTTCCACTTGGCGGCAAGGTCAGCGCGACATGCAAATTGAAAAGCGCCGCACGGGCAAAACAAAGGCCAAAGGATGCCCAGCAACAACAACAACGACATCTACGGGAGCAACAACAACAAGAACCACATCAACTAACAAAAATGTTTGAGAAATATGTCGCCACATATGTGCGCGCGTGTGAGCAAGTGAAATTAAAATTCCCGCATGCCTAATGAATTCGCCCGCTCGTTCGCCGTCCCTTTCCCACAACAGTTATGCGTGTGTGTGCCAGTATGTGTGCGTGTGTGTCGCTGACTTCGGAATGACAAAAAAACAAGAATAGCAGCTACAACTAAAACAATGGCTTGCTAAGCTGTCTGATTGTGTGAAAAAAAGAAGGAGAGCCGAAGAGATAGAGAGAGCGAAAGAGAGAGGGCGAAAGAGAGGTGGAGAACGAACGAAAGCAAAAGTGAAACTTGCAACGAAGGTGAGTGAAAAGTTTATGAGGCCCCAAAAAGTATGCTAAAAATATCAATTTAACTATATATTTGTAATCTCAATATTCAAACATCTTGCTTGTCATATTACAAAAATAAAATGAAATGTTAACCATAATATTTTTTTTTAGGAACGAAACTCTTAAGGTTTATTCAATTTCTTATTTTAAACTGGTATATTACATTGACTTGTATTTGGTTAATTATTTAGTTATGTCAGTTGCAGCAGCTTAAGTAAAACATTTATAAAAATAATACAAATTGGTACTTTTCTGTATTATTATTAAATTTCGAATTTCGGCCAATTATATAACTTTGAGAAATAGTCCAGTTCACATAATTGCGGTAGTTCGTCTTCCCACCTTCTATCTGACATCAACTGCTTTCCCATTCATCAAAACCAAAAGATGCAAGTGCAAACCCACAAACAACACATACACATTTATGCAAATTTAGCCAAATCAAATTGCAATTGCGGCTGCAACACAAACTCATACACAAAACTTTTATAATCTGAAGAAATGGAAAATGGTGTACATATATATACATATCTAAAAGATGAGTTGCTTTTCAGACTATTTGGATAATATCAAACCCATGACGTTTTAAAGCTAATCGAAATCTTGTTGACAAAATAAAACAACATTGCAGATAGAGATAAAAAACCATCCACAGACATTCCTTCAAACTACATTTTTTGAATATGTATTTTAAATTTTAAGAAACTTAACGAAAAATTGTGTGTAGCCAAACAATTCACATTTTATATTAGAATATGCCCAAAAAAGGTCCCAAAACCATGCTTATTTAGACATCTTAGTTTAATTTACTTTCGAATCGCTCGACCAAATTTAAACTGTTACACAGTTGATGTGCGCTGATGTTGATATTTTTACTTGTCCAAGACATAAACTTTGTCGATTACAAGTTATGGTCTTATGGTTTTCAAACTGACTGAATATACAATATATAGAAATAAAGTCATTACCATCTGGGGTCGAGGGTCTCCCCAAAAAGGAAAACCAATTAAAATTATTTGTGGCGTCAAAGGCAAATGGCAAAGAATGCGGCGAGGCGAAATGGAAACGAAGCGAAATGGAAACGAAACGAACAGAACAGAAATGAAATGAAATGGCGAGATGTGAATGGGCCCTCAGCTTCCTCGTAAATAATGCGGGCATTAGAAAGGACTCAACTCCTGCCACCCACTCGTCACCCACCGCCCCGCCCCCGTTTTTTGTGAGCCAACTTCTTGTTGGTCCATTGCAGCGGGGCATAAAAATGTTAATTTATGTTCGCTGCGCCTCACAGTTTGCATACCTTTTTTTTGAATACTTCTGGTTCTGGTGCTCATTTTCGTTTTGGGGAACATTTTCGTTGAACACATAAAAAAGATTTCTGTGCTCATCGTTTTTTTTTTTTTTTTTTTTTTTTGTTTGCTGTTCTCGGGAGATAAACTGTTTTTGTGTTGTTGCCACTGCTGCTTTGAATGAAACGTGACTGTGTCCCGAAATATGCGAAACAGTTTCCAAGCCCCCAGTTTTTCGATTTTCCCTTTAGCTGAGTCGAGTTCCAGAGCTATAGAGACGGATTTTAGATGCAACACAATTAACAAGCTGGCATTAATGTGGAAAAAAGGATTCCGCCGATTTCATGCGATTCTCGGGGGCAAGATTGCAAGGCATGCGTGCGTGAACATTTAATTAAAGCAACTTATTAAGTATGTAAATTTCCGCAAATGATTAATTTGCATATTTATGAGACTAAAATGAGCAGGATAGGGTGTGTCAGACAACTAAAACAACAGCAACAGAAGACGTCGGCAACTGTCAATAATAATCAGGCGGGAACGTGAAGGGGATGCTGAGATGGAATAATGGGTCGGACAGAGGGATGGCAAAACAACGACGGCTGTAATAACAATTTGAAATTGAAATTATAAATTTAACATGACAGCAAACGATGCGCGCAAGTTTTATGGCTTTTAACTGCAGCTTAAGGAGTTTACTTACGCCGGCTAATTATGCGTAAGACGAAACGCGACAAATGTCAAGAAAACAGGGATGTGAGGCGGTATTCTCTTGGGAGGTTGTTTGGTAACGTTGGCAAAGCTCAGACAGCAGCTGCTTGAGTTATAAGGAACATACCTCACGCTACATTTAATAACAACTGTGCTCCTTAAAAAGAACCACCTAATCTATAAAGTAAATTCAAACCTTGAGTGGAAAAAAACTCAACAATTATGGCGCACAAAAGAAACATGAACTAAACTAAATTGATTTCTGACCATTTTAGTTTAAACGTGCGAAAAACTTTCCAAAATGTATCAATCATTTTACGGGACAGTTTCGGTCTTCACACCCAAAAGTCCCTTGCCCGTGCAACCTCTTTTGTGGCCACTAATTAATCATAGAGCAATGGCGACGCACTTGCGCTACCCTCCTCGTCGTATTCCAATTAAGTGCATTTCTTCGTTTCTACCTGCGTCTGTGTACGTGTACACAAAGAAAAAAAGCAATGCAAAAGTCATCGAAAATCTAAGATTTTCCGAATTATTAAAAAAGTCAATGTTAATATAAATATCAACAATGGTCAATAATAACTAAAATAATTGTAATTTAAAACAAAGGAAAAACAGTCAAAATATTAACGTAAATGTTTGTAAAACTTTTTAAGAAAATAAAAAAAATTTGAAATAAATAAAAATTAAATAATTAAATGGATTTAATAACCAAATTTAGCAAATCTTAATATTTTGCTATTGCTATTGAATCCTTACAGTGCAGAAGTGTGCTGCGACGTGCTCCAATTAGCGTGGATGCCCACATTGGAGCCTGCCCGCCATCTTCATCTCTTCCATCAGCCACTGAAAGGCCGGTTCTCAACGCCCTGGCCCTTTCGCCCGATTTCTCCATGTCCGGGCCAAAAATTGCGGACCCGTGAAATACACACACGTACACTTACTCACCTGAAAGCGTGGCCGCTTTTTGTGTCAATCAATGGCAATAACGAAAAACAGCAACAACTGTTTCATTTTGATGCTCCTGTTGGCCACTAATTCTTATTGGACGTCACACTTGACAGCATTTCACATTTTGCCAGCAGCTTTTCCTCCATTTTCGCACTTTAAGCCTCTTACGCAACCTTTCGCTGTCAGTGTGTGTGTGTGTGGGGCCGCCTAATTAAAATTCTCCCAACCTCACTTTCCGGTTCCTCCCCCAACGTCCTCGTCATCATTCTGCAATTCTGTAGAAGTCAACAATTTTTAATTTGCCAAACAAACTGTATATAATTAATTAAAGTTTAACGTGGGCGTCACAAATGAAAAAGTAGCCTTATAAGTGCCCAAGCCCCTCGCCACCCCGCTATCCCTTCTCCACATCTTTTAGCAATGTTCCCGTTTTGTTGTTACCCGCTTCTGCATTCTCATTTTGTTTTAATATGCAAAGTCAACAACATTCTGTGTCAGCCAAAGGGCAAAATCAACACAACTATACTGTATATACGGAAAGCCAGAGAGAGATGGAGGATGGACGAACCAGTTGACTGCCCAGTTGCCGCATTAGCCAAAGGAGACGAAACGGGACTCGTGAGGACGGATGTCAACTGGCCAACTGACCAGTCTAATGGACCAGATGCGTCGGTGTGCGCACTCAGAGAAACTATTCCGTATGGCCTACCACTTTATGTTCGCAATGTACATTTCTTTAAGGAAAACAAGAAACAAGATATAGTTTTTTTTTTCATCTTAACATGTTTTAGGCATAACTTTTCCTGTACAAATGTTAATATTTAAGGGAATTTATTTTAAATAACAAGATATATTTTGATTGAATATTCTTGAACGACAACAGTGCCATTAATTTGTTGATTGTTTTTCATTTGCTTGAGGTATTGTAGTACAAACACTTCTCAAAATAATTTTATTGGAATATCTGTAAAAATGTACAATAATGTAATAAAACCTTATAATTTGCATTTACCACGTATAATCTCGAAATATGTTTAAAAACAGATAAAAAAATTATAGAAATTTTTCTCAGTGCTCTTGTGTGCGTAGAACGGCTAGAAATATGGGTAAAGGTTTGTGGGCAGATGCAATTGGCAAATAATGGCCAGCAGCAACTTTGAAGTACCGTCAATAACTGGGCTCTCACACAATGCACACAGGTGTAAACAGGCATGATAACATTCCTTCAGCCAATGGACAAATGCAATGCAATTACTGGTTTAAGCTTTAGTAAAATTTGAGCGTCTGCTATTTGTCATCACTTAAATATAAGCACCCATATTGTATGACTGCAATACAAATTATTAAGAAATACTTAATTTGTATTGGACATAGTTTGTAAAAGTTATTAAAGTATTGGCGTAATATTTTTAGTTTTGTTGTAATATACGGATTACACGTACTGTTAATATCTTTTTAACTGATTAACATTATAAACTAAGGTAAAAGTATTTATTTATCATAAACTCTGCTACCCGTTACGTAAGCAGACCTACGAACATAAGAAGACTAAAAATATTGCGACTATTCTATAGATGTACACTGCCTAGTTTTGTAAAGGACCTTTTTGTAATTACAACTATCTAAACACTTTTAATTTGGTTTGTACTATAAAAATAATTTATAATAATTTGGTACTTTTGTCTTCTTGGGAATACCTGACCACAATTGAGATACTTTCAAAAGCAACTTGTTTGGAAAATTGCATTTTGTTGACGCCTTTTGCTGCTCAAGTGATTTGCTTTCATTCAATTGCGTTGAACTGAAAATTGAATTTACCGCAATATTTGCTTAATCTTAAAATCACACACATTCATGCACGCACACCCACAACTGGCAAATGCAATTGCCTACGAGTGTGGCTGTGTGAGATGGGTGGTTTTCCTGGGTGGATTCGGTGGGTGGCCATAGCATTTGCCTCTGCATTTGCGTGGGGTTCGTGCCATTGACAGTTTGCCGTCAATCAGTTGTCGTTGTCATGGTTGTTTTTGCTGTTGATGCTGATTCCCCAGCGATGCATCCACAAATATACATATATGTGTAATCGCATTCGATTGTGGGTCATGTATTTGTATCTGTATCTTCAACTGCATTATGACAAAGACAATATGTAAATATGCTTTTAATTGGTTTGTAATTATTATTGCTGTGGCTGCTGTCCTGCTGTTGTTGATTTCGAGTGGTTGGAGGTGTGTCAACCGCCTCGATTGCCCTTCGATGTTGGTTTAATAATTTGTGCATTAATTGCACTTAGCTGAATAATGCAACAATTGTGGAAAAAATATATATTTTTCCATTGACAATGTATATGGTCAGCCAAATTTTAGATTTGATTACCCTTTTGGATTCTAAATGCTTAATAATGTACAATCGCAAATGTAATAATTGTTTGACTTTGTGCAAAGCTTAGTTAAATCAGAAATATCAATTCAGTGTTATTCAGTTATCAGCGTTATTCAGTTATATAGATATTTTGGTTTTTCGAAATCCCAATTAAAAACGAAAATAATAAATAACTAAAAATGATGAGGACAGGAGTACTATCATTATTATGGTTCTAATTAATGACTCGGTTAATTAATCTATATGTAGTTATATTCGTTTAAATGTGTCCAAAATATGATAGACTGCAGCGATAAAATAATATATGTAAAAAAAGATATAATTATACATAAAGGTTCAATATGGAAAAAAATGCTTTAAAAATGTATAAACCATATATTTAAGTTTATCGATCATTTCAGCGTTAATTAACGGTACAACAATGTTCTTGTGCCAATGGTGGGGTGTATTTTTCGAAAGCTCGTTACGCAGTTTCGGTCATTAATTTCTCTCCACGCACACACGCATAAATTTGCAATTAAATGGCACAGCAGCCAACAGCTCAGGAAGCAATGAAAAAAATCGTTGCCTACTTCTGCGGGCACTTATCAGCTTTGGCTTTTAGCTCAGATCTCGATTCGTTTTGCGACATTTACCATTCGCCATTCGCCTTTTGCCATTTGAATTTGTTTGCGGTCGACGTGAGGCTCGTAAAAAGCAAAAACGCATAAAATGCAAAAAGCAAAAGCTGCGTAAAATTGAGTTCCAAACAGAGGGGAAACAAATCAAATAACGTGCAGTTGAAAGTTTGAAAACTCGGCACACAGATGTGGATGTAGATAGAGAACGAAAACTCTGTCTCTCTGCTTTTTTGCTTTTTCGACTTTCCAACTCTCCGTCTGTGTGACGCACCACATCTCGAGGCTCTGAACTGGTTTGTTGGCCTCAATGCAATCACAATAAAAACCGCACGCATACGCACAATTTTCATTATAATAAAACTGCGCATAAATATCTAAATGAGCAATAAAAGTGTTTTATGAGCAATGCGACGGCGACGATTCTACGACTCTACGACATCGACATCGACATCTCGACACCGCCGATGAAGTGGGAGAAAAGCATAAAAGCAGCAGCTGCTGGATCTACAGAAAAAGGATATGGGAGATAGGAAAGGAACCCCACTTAAAGAAACCACACTCGCACAGTTGTGATTGGCAGACGGTTTTCAGATATCGAAATATAACAAAAAACTTGACCTTACTCCAGCTTTGACTCTGACACTTTTCACTCGATATGCTTTTGGCAATTTACTACACACATTTCAATCAGCATTAGGGTGTCCTAGGCTGTGAAACCAATTTAAATAAATGTAAATATTTAACAATATTTATTGTTGTTTGTTATTTGAAAAGCCGAGATTTTAGTGAAATAAATTTTACTTCGAAAGAATTTTATACATCTTCGAATTTTATGAGGTAATAAAAAATAAAGGCTTAAACAAATATGCGTGTGGTATACAGGTCGTATGAGTAATGGAGTTTTTATTACTATTTTAGTACTTTTAAAAATCTCAAAGTATTTGGCGAGACTTACTGGTTCACCCTTACTCACGTATTTGCATGAAAATACCAAAAAATTGCACAAGTGCCGTAAAGTTTTTAAAAGCAATGACAGCCAGAGCTAACTGACAGAGGCAGATCCGGGTATCGATGGGAATACTGGGGCATTACATATGCTTGAAATATTTAAAAGCATCTGCGTGTCGTATAATAAAAACAAAATATACAAAAATCGAAAAATGTTTTCTTTCAGCTGATAGAAGTTTATATGTTTGGAGTGCTCATATTTATATCGAAACGATAAAATGGGAGTCGAACAGCCCGAAAGAAAATTGACAGGCCAACGATGAAATTGATGCAAAAGGGTGTTCTGAATTATGTAAGAAACATGCCAACAGGAATTGCTGTAGATAACTTTTAAAGATATTTAAAGTTTGGCTCGCATATGGACAGTTTTATAACACCCATTTACTCAATTTTGCCATTTCCCTAAAATTGATTTTACAAATACCATTAAATTATTTCATTCCTTTGTGAATATTTGTTGGAATGTATAAATATGTGTTGCTGCATCAGTCGAAATTTTTGCGAACGCTTAATTTCCCAGCAAGCCCGTGAACGAAGTAAATTGCCAGACAGTTGATTAATGCATTTTATGGACAGGTGCCTTGCAGCAGCCTCAAATGAAACAGATTACTTAATGAGTGCGCGGCCGACTGGGCGTATACGCAATGTTAATGAAATTTCGCCCAAGTGCATGTGTGTGTGTGCTCTGGAAAAATGTTAATTTGCGTTGCAATAAGAAACTTGTAAGCTCGGAAGCAAACTGCACAACAATACCAACAAATTGAAATGTCAGGCGAGAAAGGGGGGTAATGGTTGGGCAGAGGGGCCGCGAAGGATGTACTATAAAAACAATTTGCTCTTTGAGAGAAACGAGGAAGCGGGGGTCGGTGGAAGGCCGGTGGACAGACTGCTGCGAGGCGCGCTAAATAACTGAAGAAAATGCTGGCCTATGGCAGTCGTCATAGGCAGTGCGACCTGTCAGTTTCAGGCGGCTTGTTGTCGCAGTTGTTGTTGCCTGGCGGCCATGTAAAAATATGGCACACGTTGCGTATACGTCACATACACGTTCGAAGAAGAGTGAGCAAACAAACATATATTCATACACGGCAAAATCAATATATATGCATACATGAACACGTTTAAGGGATATTTAAAAAAAGTAAAAAACCAACGTGTTCTAAGTTTTTTCTCATTTATAACTTTATAATTAGAAATACGTTTTTATCTTTAAGGCAAACTTATCATGATAAAAATTAAGCAAAGTACTAAAAATGGCTATTTCTTCTTGCTCATATTTTAAGTTTTTCTCTGTGTAAGCACAGCAGAGATGTGAAAAATGTTGGCAGCTCCGAGGGAAATTGAGAAACTGACGGGGGAACGAGCCTAGAGAATGAAAATGGAAAACAGGAGCAGCAGCAGAAGAGGAAATGTCGTGAGTGAATGAGTCCGTTTGGGGGGAGTGTGTGTGTGTGCGTGCGTGTATGCTTAAGTGTGCATGTGTTTGCGTGTTTGAGGAGAGTAGGCGGGGTGTGGTGAAGGTGGAGGCGTAGGTGGGCCAACGACATGAGCCGTGACGTTAGGCTCATTTATTTATTATTTCCTCAGATTGAAGCACTATCAATAACCAAGTGCAAACAAGGCGAGAAGAAAGAACCACACACACCAAATTTGTGGGGAGCATCTGGCTGGCGGACGTATTTTGGGGTTTGGTTTTATCAACTTTACAGCTTCTCTGCTTGGGCTTGTTTATAGATCCATTCCAAGCAAATCTGAGAGCATCTGGAGACACATAAATATGGATACTCACTTTACAACTTGATTGAGTTCCGTTTGCTTAAGGATCGAGATACTGGGTTTAAAGCTGGGAAATTCTTATATATTTTGAGAGTAGATTTATCCCGCGTATAACTTTTATTAATAAGTTCATGCACATGATGCGGTCTTTTAGAATATTGGCCAGTAGTATAGGGAATGTGTGTTGAGATAATATAATTTTGTATAAAGGAATGTTTGCATCAGAACTACTTAGATAATACATAAGATCAATGTTCCACACTGTGTGAATAGGTACATTCCCAATTAGTTTTTGTGTATAAATTCATTTTCATCTTCAAAAAGCCAACATTTTGCAGTAGCCAAATCTTAACATTTTCTTATAGTCTGACAAGTCGGGTATCCTTTTATTTTGTCTTCTCGCAACGTCTAAAAATCAATATTTCATTAAAATAATCAAAGTATGTAAAAGAATTCGAATAATTTAAATAATTCCCGCTGGCAGATGTTGACACAGAAGACTCAGGCTCAGAAGACCATTGCTAAATTAAGTTATGTATTATTTTAATTTAGCAATGATCTTCTGAGTCTGAGCCTTCTGTGTCAACATCTGCCAGCGGGAATTAAGTTAATGATTCGAACTTTTTTAAATACGTTGATTATTTCAATGAAATGACGATTTTTAAAAGGTACCAATTCCTTAAATCTAAGTTATATATTAGATTAGATTTAAGGAATTGGTACCTTTTTAAACCCGCTGATTAATAAGTGTACTTTGACGACCTACACATACTAGCGGAAATAAATTGAGATTAATTCTCATTCTAGAGATCACAGCACCGGATTTCCCCTTTTCAAACTGGGTAATTTTCAGCACAACTCTTTTTTGTTATCTCCGTGAACTGTTTGCATAAATCAAAACTCTTTACATTTTTCCGCCCTGCTATTGTGTATACTGTTTCCCATGTGTGCCATTCATTTAGTTGTGCATTCAGTTTTTGTCGTATTTTTTGGATGGCTGAAATCATGATTTAGTGCCGCCACTAGCTGGTCTGGGCTTAATGATGTCAATCGGCGCGTGCTTTGGCTTTAAACTAAGGCCGCATATTTGCCAAGTTTATTTGGCCAGAAAAACAGAAGAGGGGCCCGCACACTCATCATAAATGTGAATGAGATACGAGCGCACGGGGCAGGGGAAGGGCTTGGGGGAAAGGTAACATGGAAAAGCAATCGCAGGGCAAGGGACGCATATTTCATGACCGACCCATCTCCAAAAAAGGTTCACAAGTGCGCTGATATGCGAAGAGATGCTTGCCAAAAAATTACATGGACCATTGGTCAACAGCAGCAACAACAGAAATGGGCCAACAGCATCATGGCCCGCAGCAACCCTTAAACAACATGCTCCCCACATCCTCCCTACCACCACTCACCGCCCGTAAGCCAACTGCCCCGCACACTTTTCCGCCCGCACACACTCGTATATTCAAAAAGAAAAAAAACACCTTTGATGTATGTAATTTTGTTACCATTTTTTATGCCCCTCATTCCAATGTTTTGTGTCGTCCACTTTTTGGCCATAATGTAGAGTGGTATTGTGTGTGTGTGAACAACTGGGGTCAACATAATAGTATAAACTTTAAATACGTTATTATGCTATTATTTTATTAACATATGAACATTTCACAAAAGTTTTAATGTTGTTATAGTTTATTTATTAAAAATAAATACTTTGTGAATTCCCTCATTATTAATGATTATAAACTTTATGTAAATAGTTAAGATAATTGTTAGATAGTTTAAGCTCGAATTTAAAAGTTTTGACTTAAAACTTATGTGAAACAATTTTAAAATCAAATTAAAAACTATTATACAACTATATCAACAATTTGCATATAAGCGATTCATGCCTTCCACTAATGTTTCCACCCCAGCTGTATGTGTGTGTGAGCCCCACTGCAAGTGTGTGTGACACAGAAAGCCAGTTGTGCGAGGTGCGAAGCTGTGACGTAAGCAGAGAGCCAAAGCAACGGAGCACTGGCCATCAAATTGGGTTACCCCAAAAAAAAAAACAAAAAATTGGGCGAGGAAAAAGGGCGGAGGAATGATACATTTTTTCAGTGGCTTCTGCCGCCAAAAGGGAAATGAGATTTGCGCCTCAGAGCAGCAGCGTGTCAGTTTCAAAAGCGGAGGAAAAAATAAGGATTGAGCAGTTGCGCGTTAGCTGGGGAACTAGATTTAAGATGGAAATACACACAAATACTACAAGAGCCTTGGTAATGGTTTAAAGTTAGGAAGGTGTTCGAAATTCATATTCCGCTAAAAAATTCTTTAGAAGACTGATTGCAATTCGTAGCAACTAATTGGCCATCAACAGAAAAGAAAGTTAAAAACTTTGTCGCCCAGAGGAAACTTCTTAGTAAGATGAAGTTGTTATTGACTTTTCCCACAAGTAGGCAGAGAATTTACTTGAGGCTAATTGAATTACTGGAAAATTGTCATCGACTAAAGTGTGTTGTGCAGTCATCGTATAATTATCTCGCAATAGAAAAATTTTAAGCAGGAGACAGTCTATGACCTTCGCTCCCAAGGAGCGGAAGCTTAATTACATTGAACTAAATTGTGAAGAGCGCACAGTTCACTTAATAAGTATTTGCTGGGCGACAGCAGCAGCGACAGCGATTGGCACAATTCCCACAAGCTGACAAACTCATCAAAAATTTCACAGCCACTTGGGAAGGCAGAAAAGCGCAAAATTTTTATTGTGTTTTCATTAGAAGCGCGCAAATGGTCAAAAGGCATCACTTAAAAAATAAACCAGAAAATGTTCCGTCGAATATACAAAATAATGATTTTATATTGAACAATTATTATTGTGGGACTTGCAAATTTTTTTTTGACCTTTAAAATAAGGAACGTTTTTAAGAAACGTATTTTTTATACGATGAGCATTTGTATATTAAAAAGGAGAATACTATTTTTTTATTACAACAACTTGACAAAGCCTCGCCGGCTAAATAAATAATAAATAAATGTTCTTATCGATTTTTCAGAGCATTATTTACTTGACTTTATGCTAACTTTCAGGCGGTTTCCTACTTGGACCTTTAAACTAAACTGAGTGATCAACCCTCACATGGCCATTTATGTCTTTGAAATGCGAGTTGATAAGTGGTGGCCTTATGTATTAGTTTTAAAGTGCCAGGTGAAAGTTTTTCTAAGTGTATCGACTGAAGCAAAGCAAGCCGCCGTTGCCTAGGACATTTTTCAGAGGCGTGACCGGGCTGGGGAAACTTTTAACAACTTTGACCAAACAGACACGCGCAAGAAATTTGCAGAAGATGCTGAGAAGGACGGCGCAAAGGAACCTAATGAACAAATGAACAACACACAGATACAGATATGTACATCAGTTTTGCATATATACTGTATACATAGTTATATACAGATGGTCGAACACTTTTTAGGGGGAAATACTTTAATCTCAAGGGCACGTTTCCGGAAATAAATAAATAAAGCTCCTTGGCAGAAAGCAAAACAAGACAAAATTATGTTTTGCCCATAAAGCAAAAACGAAGGAGAAAAGCTTTTCGGCATAGAAACTCTTGACATGAGCTAGGGAAAAGAAATTCTTTAAAATTTTAATGATATCAAATATTTGCACAAGGAATTCAAATTATTTTCACCGACAATTTTAATTTTCCTGAAGTTGGGACCAAGCACTTGATTTTTTAATTTAAACCAAAAAAAATCTTTTGATTGTCTGCCGACTTTGAGGTGGAATTAGACTTGAGCTTTGTTGGTCAACTTGAAATTAAATTAAATTAACGCGACAAAGACAGAGTTGTAATAAACATCACGAAAGGAAAAAAAGATTTGACAATTTTGTTTAATTAAAAAAATCTGGGAGTGTCATATATGTATATACATTTTTCCCTTTGCTTAAACTTATAATTTATCGTTTCTATAAGCGAATAAAATAAATATTGTTTTAATTCTTCTTATTTTTACAAAGCTAAAATGTCTTCGAAACTTAGATTCATTGGCTTAAAAATTCAGTGAACCAACCATTTAACGATTTCTAAATCGTTTTTTAATTTTTGATTCTTATTATGGACAAATTGTAAAAATTAAACGTATAGTAACCCAAACCACAATAGGAAAATGATGTATGTCGTAATTATAGATATATTTTTTTTTTGTTTTCAAAATAATTAGATTCAAACGGTATGTGGCTATATCTGCCACAGGCAGTAAAATTTGTTTGTTACACCTTGAATTATATAAAGTAAAATTCCATTCAGGATTCTGGTTATAAAAACACAATGAATAACTACATTTTTGCATAGAGAAGGACAGTTCTTGCAGAGTCTTTAATTAAAAAGAAAACTTTTTGTTTTGCCAAGTCATCGATAAATCAAAGTGAAACAAGAGCTGAACCCCGCTTTTCATCTAATTTTGCTTATCCGCAGAACCAAATCGCAGCTCGACAGCTGACGACAGCTGATTGATGATCCGCAAAATTACAAATTACACACAAATGTTATCCGAGCCAGGAATTTGGCAGATAAAAATCGAACCCCCCAAGAAACACACGCCATCTAATTCACTTAAGGCGTTGCACCTTCTTTGCTTTCACTCAAATGAATGAAATTGATTGATTATGTTTCATCAACGAAAATGAACGGAGCCCAATTAAAACAGAGAAACGATTAATGTGGTCATAATGACAAAATTTTGAACGGTTTCTGGAAGTTGTGGCATCAAAAAAAGTTTTCATATTGGCTCGAGTCGTGGGAAATTGAACAGCAGTTGTTACGCACATTTCTTTTTGTTTTGCTAGGACAAATGAAAAAAATGTCTTTTAAAAATATCAAATTTCCGCATGCATTGAATTCAGAATTCAATGCCTGTCAGAATGTGAAAATGCTTAGAAAATCGACTTGTAAATGGAAAAGTTTGTAAATGATAAGCAACGTGAAGCTAGTTGTAGCAAAACATCGAGTCGTCGTTCATTACATCATTTTGATTGATAGTGTTTAAAACAAGAGAGAACGCTATAGACGGGTGCCCCGACTATCAGATACCCGTTACTCAGGTAAAGGGAGTGCGAGGGAGATGGAGATAGAAACTTTGATTACGCATAACTTTTTAACGAATGGTCCGATTTGAAAAATTTCTTCTACATTTCGATAGGTATTGATAAACACAATAAAACTGCATTTTTACTTTTCCGAAATATTTAAATTTTTAAAATCGTATATAAGCGATTGTGGGCGTCAGAGGGGGCGTGGCACCATTTTGAAACAAACTTGCGCTGCGTAGGAACTCCTAAAATCTACATGCAAAACGCCAATCTTCTAGCTTTTATAGTTTCCGAGATCTCAGCGTTCATACGGACAGACAGACGGACAGACGGACAGACAGACGGACAGACGGACATGGCTAGATCGACTCGGCTAGTGATCCTGAACAAGAATATATATACTTTATAGGGTCGGAAACGCTTCCTTCTACCTGTTACATACTTTTGCACGAATACAATATACCCTTTTACTCTACGAGTAACGGGTATAAAAAGGAAATAGTAAGTTGCTTAAGAATTAGATGACAAGATTCGAGTGATTATATATTTTAAAAATTTAAATATTCCGGAAAAGTAAAAATGCAGTTTTATTGTGTTTATCAATACCTATCGAAATGTAGAAGAAATTTTTCAAATCGGACCATTCGTTAAAAAGTTATGCGTAATCAAAGTTTCTATCTCCATCTCCCTCGCACTCCTTTTACCTGAGTAACGGGTATCTGATAGTCGGGGCACCCGACTATAACGTTCTCTCTTGTTTTTTTAATAACATTTAAAATTAAATAATTTATAACAATTTTTGAGTTCTCTCAAGCAAGTCTCCAACTGTGATCCTGAAAAAGATTAATTAGTTTCTTAAATCGTCCTTATTAGCATTTTAGCATTTAATTAGTAATTTTTTTATTTTTAAAATAAAATAAAAATAAAAATGTTTGAAATATATTCCCACTTTTTATGTAAAGCTGAAGGCTTGGGGCTATTTTTTTAGCGGGCGTAAAATATTTATCAGAATTACAATAAGAACTAAGATTTAAACTAGTTTCTAAAAGACATTTCTAAAAAGATGCCGTATTATTGCAGTTTTATTCTAGGCGTGGTTAATATATAATATAATACAAATAAAATAAAATTATTAATGTACATTTTCGTAGTTCATAATACTTTAATTATAATTTTATTAATTTAATTATACTGCTAAAGGTGGAAGTTAAGTGTTGTAATCATAGGTATGTGGCTCGAGTTCGTAACGCTTTAGGCGTTCGTAGTACTGGCCAAAAAAAAAACCTTCCAACTGATAAGTTTTGTAGATGCGATAGTGGCCTTCGCTCAAGTACCGATTATTGAAAGCCCATATGCAATGGTTGGGGAAAGCGAACACATAGCTCTGCGTTCCCCTCGAGTCCATGTCACAAGGGGTGTGCTTCGTAGGCAGATCCATGGGCATTTCCGGGATTTCCCGTGACATACGCCTGATATGCAAGGGTTGTATAATCGGAGGATTATTCGCTATCTGCGGTTCCTCGGGGCTTATGACTTGCACGGATCTCGTCATTATTTCGACTGGCATCTTAAGATTGTTTCGGATTTCTTTACATTATTACCACTTTAAGTAAGTTATTTCATTTACCTGGACACCGCAGAGAACAAACAAAAATATCGAATATAAGGTTAACTTCATCTTTGATTTTGTAGTGTGTAGTGTCCCGAATTTGTTAATTATGTGGGTAATGGATGAAGTTAATGTTTTCAGCAAAGCCAACTATACTGTATTTAATTTTTAAGAACTAGGCGAGTACTACGTTTTAGAAAAAAATTGTGCACTACATATTTTTGTGTGGATCGCATTTCCACGTTATGTTTGAAATCTAAAAATCCTTGGCGCAAAGAGGACAAAAGGGAATGGCCATACGCTGACAGCTGAAAGGATGTCGGGATATTAGAGAGGGACGCGCAAGGACCTGCAGCATGTAAAGTGACAGCAGAGTGTCACATAATGGCCAGCGCTGATAATGACCAAGGGCCGATGCCAGATCGATTCATACGGCGATGATATACGAGCCAAGTCGGGCAGCATTTCAAGTGTGAAAATAATATGACAGCAGTAATCAAGGCGTTGACGGCCGAACTAACCTCTCACACATTCTCCCCATATTGATTTCAAGCTGAAAGGCTGCAGGAAATGGGCAAAAATATCTGGCGGAAATGTTGAACGAAACAGGGAGGATGTTACCAGGACCAAGGGAGTTGGAGGCTCTGGCTGTTAACACATGTCAGTGGGCCATAATTGCAAGGGGGTTAAACAGAGGAGTGATTTCAACTTCCAGCTAGAGCCCAAGCAAAATGGATGACAATTGTTTTGACACGCATGTTTTGGCATGCAGAAAGAGACAGTGATGGGGACAGGAAACTGACACGGCCATATGCTCAAAACCAGAGCTAGAAATAGGCTTTCTGTTTCAGAGACAACTTAATTGAATTTTGAATACTCATTTTGAGTTTAACTTGTGTGATAATCATGTAAGCGCAGATCCTTTTCCTAATTGCCCATGGGTACTTTGCTATGTTTGCATAAATGAGATGGCATTTTTAGCCAGACTTGCTCATATGGACCTGCAAGCAAATGATTAGTATTTTATTACTGTATTTTATTAAATTACCTTATTATGAAACTAAGTTTCATTACTAAATAAAAATTTAAATAAAGAGCTTAAGAATACTTTAGTTGGTAACTCATCTAACTCACAAAACTTGTATCAGCTATTAAATCTTCAAAAGTTTTACAAACGATGAAAACCGCTTTTAAATGCATGAAAAAACATTCAGTTATATGTTAAACAATTTTTCTAAGGCTAGAATGAAATTTCTGAATTTTGGTTTAAGCGTGAGTCCTGTTTCCTGTCTGTCTTGTGGCTTTTGGCTAACCAGAGTCAGTCGACGATGACGACTCCTGAGCCACACACGCTGCCACCAACCTGGCAACGCTAAATGCTTTAACTGTTAATTTTGCATCCAATTAAGCTCGGCAATTTTGGAGGGTCCAAGAAGCGATTTCTGCTTATGACATCTCAAAAGCCACCTTAAGCTCGACCTCAACCTCAACCCCAAGCCGAAGATTTCCGAGCAACGCGAACGTTTAGAGGCTGAGTGGATACGTGGAATGCAAATATTTCCTCAGCGAATTGTGTGTACCTGCTGCAGATGCAATTTCTGAGCAAATGGGACGCTTAATTAAAGCCAAGCACAAGGGGCCTAAAGGTTGGTATGAGAGCCTGTCAGTCACTCAAAGGCAGAAGCGAAGGACGCCCGAAAGATTGACGATTGCTGAGGTGCACAGGTAGCTGATGAATGCGTCTGGCTGGCACTCTCGCAATGGCAATTCCCATGGATATAGTCGTGGTCAAGGCAATAGCACCGAGTAATCTTGTTTATAAACTACATTTTTTAATTCATTACAAAGTATTTATGAAATAGCTCATTGTGGAACGCTTAGTTCCATATCTCCAAAGTCAAAAAATAAATTAATATCTAAATAAGGCAAACATAATCAAATAATGTTAGGAGACTACAAATTAAGGCAGAAAGTCATTGTTAATGTTGATATTGTATGTTACAATGGGCTATTAAGCCATGCTAGTGGAATGCATCTTTAGTGCTATAACTTTGAGCCCAAATGTATGCGAAGCAAATTCTTTTGGCCAGGGTAAGTTCGGTGTTTCGTTGGCGATAAACCACGATACCGGCTGAAGTTGAATACCGGCGTGGCAATAACTTGTCGCTGGCACTTCCCTCCTGTGTCCCGGTTGCGACCATAAGCGCATTCCATCTTCGACTTTGCCAATAAAGTGAAATATCCTTGCACAATCTCTTCTTTCCCGATGGCACACCACCTCACAATTTCACTGCTTTATACTGCTTCGTGGCTGCTGTGCTGGCACATATTTTCGCCTGCTGTGCCAGCAAATTTGTTGCAGAACCCCGTTGCAACAAAAACTACATCTGCAGCCACACTGAGAAAATAAAGCACGTATTTTTGCACATTAATTAGCTTACGAATTCACCTTATACCTTAAAGTCTACCTGAACTTTCCGTGGGGATCTTAAATTTCAATAGATCTGTCAACAAAGTATGTTCTTAAAAACATTTATTTCCAATTACAATTTTTTACTGCGAAATAAATCATTTTTCTACGATACTTTACAGACTCATTAACGTTATGAATTTGATTTATTTTATTTTTCTTAATATATATTATTACACACTTTTAGTCAAACGAACTGTTATTTTTGTTCGGTGCAAAACAATAACTTCCATTAAAGGCGTAGCTTTAGCTGAAGCTGCAACTGAATGTGGAGCCACACACAAGCCTGGCATTTCTGTTCCCTTTCTTAACTCCAAGTTGTTTTTCATTTTCATTTAGTTTTTCCTTTTTCCGCTGTTCGCACGGAACGCCGCGACCCTTTTGTTTATTTGCGCTCTGTCGAATCACAAAAACTGTAGCGCCATCAGTGTTGGGTTGGGTGTTGGATACCAGAGGGTTGGATAAAGATTTCAGGGACGAACGGGAAGGGAAGAACTGGATGTGGGCACCTTGCACAAAGGCGAAGGCAGCAGCGTTGGTATGAGCTAAAGCGCAGCTAACAAAATGTTTTTGGGCCGCAGGGTCTCAACCGGAGATGCGAATGATACTAGTTTTTCGTATGCAAGGTACAAGATAATAATAATAAACTTGGATAGAGCGCTTAAAGTGGTATTAAATTAAAACTGGGAAAAGGTATTCTATTAACTACAATATTTAGGGTACATCTTAATTTTAATTTGAAACTTTATCAATAAAAAGATATTTTAGTACCGATGTGAGTTGAAAAGTACCTAGATATGTTGCAAGATTAAACTGCAGCAGCTCGCAATGCAAAGAGGTGGAAGTTTGGTCGTAAAGGGTGGTTCAATGGGTGGTGCCGCTGGCTTACTGCTCACGTATGTGCAGTTATAAATTGCAGTTCGTGCGCCACGTTTGCCCGGTTACAAAGATGCAGGGAAAGATCCACTGCGCTCACAAAGAGAAGGTGGATACGCGTTGTTGTTGGTGGCGTTTTAGCCCAAAGCCAAAAGGGTTAAGAGGGAGTGCAAAAGTTTTAGGAAAGGGGTGAAACAAAATACTGTGGTAATAGAATTACTAAAACACCAAAAGCTTGGCTACAAATAAATATTTGAGCGCGCACACATTACCAACAATAAAACTATGCAAAAACTATGCCCATTTGAAAATGGCTAAATTTTGTATTAAATTGCTCAATTATACGTTTTGCGGCAACAAGGGAGGCCGCCGATAATTGCAACAATAAAACGCACACAACTAGGAGAAAAAAATTTAAATTGATATAAGATTAAAGCGCAATAATAACAGGCAAATAAAAATAAAAGAAATAACCCAATAAAACCGGCGTTGGTAGAGGAGCAGCGAATGCAGCTGCATTAATTTGCATGGCAAATGTGGCAACGAGTCGAGTCTGAAATAATTGCACAAAAGGGGTTCCATTGAGATGGGGATGGTCGGTGTAATATCGATATCCCAAACGGGGTGGAGCAGAGTTTAGTTCAATGCAAATGGGGAATTATTGGCAAGTATTATTTACTTATGCATTAAATGCGATTTTCAACTTTATTTAACCTCGCTATATGACTGTGTATCAATTTTGATATGTTGCGTTACACAGCACGTTAGTGCTTGACTTGTTTGGTTCTCGGATGATTTGTAAATGTTAAACAGGATGTTCTTTGATTATTTTGCCATTACACTGTAAATTTGATTTGATGAGAGAATATCGCATCACTGTGGCTTCCCTTTACCCTACCCATTAAAACTGCCAAAATGAAATAAGTTTCCGACAGTTATTATCATTATTGTTTAAGTCCGGGGACTAAGCCATTTCTTATTTTGATTATAACCTACGTATAAAATGTTTATAATCAACAGTTATTTTTCTTTTAGATAAAGAATTAAATAAAATACAGACAATCGCCATATATTTTAAATTAGTAGAGCGATGACTTTAGCACTGCACTCAGTATTCAAATTTCTCCCACCTTAGTCATTTAATTAGCGCCATAGTCATCAGGGAAAATGGAGCTTCCTCTCTGTGAATGAGTTTTGGTTCCATTAGTATTTTCCCATGGAAGTGTGCAATTAGGGGCGTCAATTGTGGCCAGCGTTCTCGTGGAGGGAGATCGCGTTCCATCAACTTGACCATGGCAACTTGTCAGCGTTTCCGTCGCATCACCCACATCATCCGTCTCGTCCTTTTCATCCTCGATGCTGTCACATTCGTGTGACAAATGCGGACTTGGCTTAATCAGATGCTATATTCCCTTGCAAAGGGTATAATCACATTGAGAATCAGCATGGAAAATTTTCTAGCGAAGCTTCATAGAGTAGTTTCCTTTTTGTGTTGGCGCAGAATCGCGACTCTTGGCTCTAATTAGTAACCTTTTTTTGCCAGTCCCCTACTTTATCCTGCAAATGTTTTTGGGCGAGCGCGAGATTGATGGCGATTCATTTTTTATACACAAAGCTGTCTGTCTTTTGCAATGTGAGCTGGACAAATGAACGGGGTGTCAGTGGGTTCCCGGTCTTGGGGATTATTTCAAGGGGGGTTGTATTAATTAGCTAAAAACAAAAGCTTGTTATTTCTTGCTGGTTCAGCTCAAATCGCACAAAGGGCCATTAAATGCTGTCAGCCTTGGCAAAAACTATTTTAACACGAAAATTGGATTCGTATTTGCGCAGATATATGCAATTTCAATTGTATTTACCCACAAGTATATATTATATTTATAAAGTCTATATGCATAACAGATGCGGTTGTAACAATATTGGCTAAAATTCCAATGGGAGCAAGCGAATTGAGAATAGTGTGAAAATTGTTTTCCACCTTCTATAGCAGGGAATTACCATATTTTCACAGCAAACGAGGAAGAGAAAGTGGCATGTGAGGTGGTGAAAGGACAGAAGAAATGCAATTTTCACTCCACATTTTGGGATACTTTGCAGCCAAAGCTCGAAAAGATGCTAAAAATTGCAACGGAATTGCAAATGCTGTTGACACTTGCACAATGCAAACAATTGCCCGAGATCTCCAAGCCCCCTGCTATCAGCTTTTCCTCCGTTTTCTTTCTTTTTTCCTGTCATAAAATGTTCTCTCTTTTTGGGATTTGAAAGTTTTTAGTTTGGGTTTCCCTGGCAATTTTCATGTTTACGTAGATTTTGGCAACACTTGATTGCCCTTTGGGTTTTGCCAAGGAAAACAGAATACTGGATAGATGTAAGGAAATTTGCCTATTTTCACCTGGCGGTTAGGGGAATAGAGCAGAAAAATTGAATATGTGATCCTAAGGCCAATTATCTTCGATGACTTGGTAAAGAAAATATTTCTCGCACAGAATCACTTAAATAAATGTTCGTTAAAAAAATTAACCATTAATGTTCAACAAAAGTATAGAAAACATAACTATCGTGCACGTCTATTGTGAGTATATACTAATTTTGTCCGAGAATGTAATTATCTCGGTTTATATTGTACACTGTTTATAAACTTGTCTTTATTCGATTTGCGACTAAGAGCGTTTATTAAATTTTTTCAGCTGAAAACTTGTTGAGAAATAACAAAAACCTTTTTAATTTGTAAACTAAAACATTTTTTTTTAAATATTACTCATCCGCCATGTTGGTTTTAGGGAAAACATGTGGGAGTGGTGCAATCAGCAGGAATTTTTGTTTACTTGCTACCTATGTCAAAATCATTGGTTGGTTTTCGCCAAAAAGCAATGAAAATCTTGCACATAGTGCTGGCCCATAACGTTGATCGCCTTTCCATAATCATGGGACTGGAGCATTGGAACCGGATGTGAAATAAGTCAAGCACAAGCTCTTACACATCTATCCATATCCGATTTTTCTCGTTTGTGTTTGTGCAACATCTGCAGTTAGTCCTTTCCACATGCGATTGGCTTGCAGGCTGCGGCTCATAAATCATATTTGTATTTGGATCTCGTTTCCCCTTCCCTTACCAATTTTCTGTGAGTTTTCCCGCAGCGACGACAACATTCAATCAAAATGCTGCAAAATCCCACAAATTTGTTATTCGTCACGTATCCGAAAGGAAAGTTAAATGTATGTAACTGTGCTCTTTTTTTCAAAGTGTGTGTGGGGTATTACGTATACGCCCAGTCAAAAGGCATTTACGAAAAGAGTTTAAAGCCAGCGGAGGCATTTAAAGTGGCATAATATGTAAATATCGAAATAGAATAATATGCATTACCCATTCTCCTCACAACGACCCCCTCCGCAGCCAACATATGCCGTACATTCGCCAGAGAGACAACTTATCAAGTTTACACTCAACTGAATATTTAGAGTCGCTGTTGAGTTGAGTTCCCCGCCCTCCCCATTTCATTCGAGTTTCTCGCACTCCCCTTCTGCGCATTGCTTATTAAATATTAAAATGATAAGGAAAAGGCAAAGAAAGGTTCTTCTTTTTTGCTTTTCGGTATGTATGCATTGGGGTTTAAGTCAGCCTGTCTTCGTGTCTATCATTTGCGCCTGTTTTTTTTAGTCTAAGCGGCTTTAGGCTGAAATCCAGAAAAAAAAAAACAAAATGTCATAGAGAATCTAGTGCTTTTAGTCGGTTGTTTGCTCTGACATATTTTAGCAGGCCTCATTAGATTACAATTGGCCAATTTTGTAAAAAACAAGGAAGGAAGCAAAATTCGGCAAGCCGAAGTTTATATACCCTTGCAATTATTACAAAACGACTAAATTTCGACATTTTTAGAGACTTAAAGAAGTGAATTCTCTTATCTATGTTTTAATTCCAATATTCATTTCATTTAGTTACCAACAAAACTATTATAATTATTTGAATTCTTTGTGTATGATGGCTTATATTATATGTCTTAATTCATGTACTTACTAGATCCATTACAAATAACATATAGTAGGAGGTAGATACAGGAATTTTTTTTATTTGCATGTAGTAACCCCTAAGTTTTGTTTCAATTCAATATATCTGACTTTACTATTCTTGTTTATTTATTGCCATTTCGATTGACGTTAACATCGAGGCTAAACGCTCTTTTCAAGGGGTTTTAGTTTCATGCTTAAGCCATTAATCGCAGCGCCATTACTCTATCCCCTTCGTATGCTAATATTTTCATTCATATTTTCCATGTCGCAATCATTTTGTGCGATGTTCTTTCTCTTCGTTCTGGTTTTTTGTGTGTTGTTTTGTGGCATTTCTTTAGCCTTGATTGCAAGCATTTGCATAATTTAAGAAGCACCCCGTCTGCGTCGTTGTCTTGAGCTGGCAAAGCATGAAAATGAAAATTCCAAGCCTTCCCCCTCCGTCTTCGTTGTGCTGTCCTCTGTGTTGCTGTGCAGAAATTATCATATCTTTTGAAGCTGTGTTCTAAATTATTAACGAAATAAATAGCGAAGGCAGCCGAGGCGCCCAAACGCCATGGGAATATTGAAAAAGTTTCGCATTTCCATTTAACATTTTTCCGTCTTCCATTGCCATTGCAGGAGTAAAAGTGGAGAGCACTGGGTGCAGGGAGCAGGGATCGGCGGCCAAGCAACGGCAATCGGGGGCATGTCCACAGCCAAAAGGCTGGTGCTCTCGCTACGTGGACGCAAGAATTCGCAGGGCAACTCGGCGACCTCCTCCACCCGCCTGGTATCCGCCGGCACCTCGCCCGGCCATGAGCTGGACGAAATAGCCGTGGTCTCCGGCACCGGATCCAGCAGTCACCACTTCTCCTATGGCGGCTGCATCGCCACCGGCGATGCGCCTCTGCCGCACTACTCCACAGGTGAGTGCCTCCAACTCCGACCTCCAAGAGCGAGAATCTAGCACCTGAACTGCTGTTAAGCAAAGTCACCAAAATGTAGTCCCACCACCAACCACCACCACCTGCAACACTACTGTGACCCTTGTGAAAACCCCTAATGAACCTGCCCTGCATGCCGGTAGAAGTGTTCGATTCATCTCATTTACACTGAAGGCAAAAAAAGGCAATAGAGGTATTACAGAGCCTTACTTAAGAAATTATCACGGCTTAATTTCATTCATAACCCATATTCAAATAAGCAATGAATATTAGTTGGAAACACTTCTTAATAATTAAAAAAAAAAAACAAATTTTGTTAGTCTTTGTCAGAGAAAAGCCAAATTTGTATAAAAGAAATTTTAATTGTTTTTCTTTCTTGGATTGTAGTCTTCAGATTCTGGGAAAGGACTTTTTAATTTTTTCATCTCAAAACCTCATGTTAAAACTTTAAACATGTTTATTTTTAAATCGGGAATGGAAATCCAGTTCTGATTTGTGCTAAACGTATATCAGGATAAGAGATATAGTCGCATTTTTAATAAAACAAATTTGTTTAATACTTTAATATATGCCCTTTAACATATCCATAAAAATATATAAAAATAAAGTATAAAAAAACAAATTCCTAATAAACGATAAAAAATTGAAATTTAAAAATTTGTCTTATAATCAAAATGTCTAAGCTTTTTTGGGATCTGCATAGATCGCAACTGGATAGCCCGAAAAAGCTTCTTCGTGACGATCCGATCCACCAAGGCTTACAAGAAAATTTAGATTTAGTGTTCGGGCCCTGTTAAATTATGGAAATCTGGGGTCTAATGAAAGCGATGAAGACTTGATTTGACAAAAGCGCCTTAGCAGAAGGCCCCGGTAGGAACACAAAGAGGCAAATGCGAAGGCAAAAGCAAACAAATAACAAACAATCTTGGCCAACCTAATGGCAGCTGTTGTTGGCCCTGCAGAATAAATCAATCAAATGACAAATATGCTTAGGCAATTGTCAAGCCAAGTGGCTGCCTGGGTTTTTGGCCTAATTTCATTCAGAGGCTGCGGTCGCTAGTTTGCCTGTGTGTGTTGTTTTAGCCAAAGCCACACGAGCGCCGAGTCCTTCGTTAGTTTCCTTGTCACATTTTATAGGCCGCATATGTGGCAAACATTTTTCCTCTCCTGGCCCAGCACGTTCCTTGTCCTGGCTTACAGTTAATTTTGAGTGAAATTCAATTTATCATTGAGCGGGGCATAAATCCGCATTTGGGCCACTTTGGCTCGTTACGGACACAGAGCTCGGAGCGTAGATTTATTTCGGTCGAATCTGTTTGGTTGTCGCATTGTATTTCCCACGACATAAGCAAACTGCCTTCAATTTGTCAGCGATGAAACTTTTGCTCGCTTACGTAGTATTGTATTCGCCATGCATTTAATGGGACTTATGCAGCACATCGAGCATTTAGTAGAAGTTCTCTTGTTTATTGGCCAGAAGTGTAATCGACATTTATCGTCTGTTCTATGGCAGGGACTTGGCTTTAATGTCTGCCTACGCTTTAACGCTTTCAGGGAGAGGCAAAATAAAATACATAGTATGTTGATAGAGAGGGAGTGAGTCAAACCGAAGCACACGAAACAAGAGCAAAAGTTTTTTTTTTTCTTTGTTTTTGCAACTTTAGCCATATTTTTTCCCAGCCCCAAATGCTTTCGACAATTTTTAGTACATTGCTCTTGCCACCCCTCGAACCTATGTATATTTTTGTGTGTGACAAAGGCAATTTTGAACACGGCTTTGATCAAAGTTTTGGGCCAGCATCAGTAAATTAAATTTGACTTACACACAAAATTTGGCATAAAATGGGGAACAAGTAAATAAATCTACAACATAAATTCTAGCTATATGCCATTTGCAAGCGCACGCTTCGCTTAAATCGATATGAGCAGCTTCTAAAAGCTTAGAAAATTGAATTTGCCTGAAAAATTCGTTGCCTACTTTTGGGGCCAAATCGATCAATGAAATTGAATAGCATTTATATATCTATTAGTTGGACAGATAAAACGTTTTCATATTCAACTCCATCTGGTTGAGTGTGTGTGAGAGTATTTTTTGATTTTTTGCAGAGGAATGCCTTTGTTCGAGTCACGTTTAACTGGAAAATGCCAAAGGATATAGCCATCAACAGTGGCCAGACTACGTCTTTTTGCCTCTCTGGCTGTTTCTCTTTTGTCTCCTGTGTTGTGTCCTGCAATAATTGAGCTTAGAGGGTCTTATGGCAGCTGCATCATTGATTTGCCACCCCTTCTCCGGGGGGTGGGGGGTCTATTCTGCCTCTATTCCCCTTTTCGGTCACCCGCTTGCCCGTCCAAGTTTTCGCAAAAGTTCCTCCTTTCGTTTTTCTTTTCATTTTATTTTGTTGGATTTTTGCTTTTAGTCCAAACTCAAACCCGAAAAAGACTTCACTGCCAGACATAGTTGAGTCGCAGCAGCAAAACTTTTTCCATTTGCCAACAGAGTTCACTTTTAGAGTGTGTGAGTGAGAGGGCGGGGATACGAAAATTTTAAAGTCTCTCGCTCGCACTTGCAGCTGGAAAAATTGCGCATGTATAATTAGTTTTATTTACCACCTGGCACACAAATTTTAATTAGAATTTATGCGTCCTTCTCCAGTGGCCTCCGCTGGCCCCAGCCGCTAATCCTTTGGCTGCTGCTCTGGCTGCAACTTCTTCTTTGTCTTCTAAGCCGTCTTTTGCAGTAAGGAATTTCCTGCTGGCCAAGCGATTTAACTTTAGCTAAAACGTTGTGCACTGAACCAAAAGCTGGACTGAAAGTAAGCAAAAAATGTTTTGTTAAGGATTTGTTTGTTTGAGGTTTTTGCTTTAAAGGATAACATGCTACATGTTTATCAATGTTAATTATATTGTTCTTTAAAATCATTTTCTAATATTACAATATTGGAATTGTAACATGTTTACATGTAGCTATTCATCTGAACTGTGCTTTTTCTACTTTTTTTTTAAATTGAAAATAAAATAGATAAATGGGGATAAACTATTCTCAATAATAATCCACTTCTTAACAGTTTTTGTAAGCTTAAAATTGGTTCAACTTAAAATAAAAATAAATTTAAATTTAGAGAAAATAAATATTTTCTTTTTCTAAAATTAAAAATTTTTTTTATTGTGTAACAGTTTTATTGCTCAGTTAAGTTGTAGTTGCTGGCCATATGTAATTCGAGTATTTCAATTATAAAAGCAATTTGCCACAGGATGGAAGAGTTTCGATTACAATAAGCGTATTAGTTTACCAATTACTTTGCCTAGCTGAGATGCAAAGTGCTTGCCACTAAGTCATGACATGGAAAAGGGGTATAGATTACCATAACCATGAGCAATTCATCCGATAGCGAAGTGAGTGCGCCTCGAATTTGGCAGCACAGGGAATGCAAAAATAGTTGCCGGCACTTCAGGATGCCACAGTGTTGCATGGCTTGCCATTTTAATTGCCATTCGCGATGGCGTGGAAGCCTCGTTGCGTATACGCCACGTTGAGTTGTCCACATTGTTGCCGCGAAGTGCTTGGGATAACTTTAGCAGCAGAGACTGCGTGCAACACAAAGGGCCACTTAAAGTTGGCACCCAAGCGCTTTCACAAGAGGGGATTTGCTTTGAACGGAACGAGAATGCGAATGAGAGGGATGGGTAGGAGGCGGTGGGTTTAAAGGTCGTCGACAATGTTGTAGTCTGTAATGCAATTACAAATGCAGGTGGAGCAGCATCAGCCGGAGCGGCATTAGTTGGCATCCAGCCAGGTGTCATCCAAAGGGCGCTCGAGTCCGGCAGTGGATTCCCACTCCCTCATCTGAAATGGTTGACTTATCAACCAAAGTGCCGCATTAAAAGGAGCACAAAAAAAAAAGTAGTAAAGCGCTTTGCCCTTTGCACATTTGCAGGGCCATTGAGCTCTTCTGCTGCTCCCCCTACCCGTCTTCTTCAAGCCCTTTGAGTGGGCATGACACAGACAAAGGGCATTAGAAATGGTCAGATAAGAAGATATGCAAATGATCTGCAGCTGGGAGCGTGTGCGACTTAAGTTGAGTGCCCAACCGCTTGGGGAAAAGTGTAAGCTAAAATATTTAAATGGGTATCTACTTATAAGAACTCTTTATTATTATATTTTGTTACAAATGTCTGGTTTTTCTTAAGGTTGGCCATTATCACGTTCAACATTTTAATCTCATAGAAAAATAAACACTGAACTCAAATCCACGTCTTTCGATTAAAAATCCAATTATTACCTAGGAAAACAATGCGAATAAATTTTATTTCCAAAACCACATCACTCATACGCACAGTTTCCCTCACACACTGGAAAAGTGCCAAGTGTTGAACATCACTCATACGCACCGGTGCTCTTATGTTAAATTTGTAAATGTGACAAGCTTTGGGATTTTTGTTGACCATAAAAAAGGCAATATTTTTGCTTTTTATTTGCGGTCTTCTGTGTGTTTTATTTACACCAATGTGTAAACTTTAATAGATAGCTTACCAAAGTTTTGCTCTCAGACCTTTTCAATGCAAATGAAAGTGTTAGACCGACCACACTCGCGCACACAAGTAAACACACAAAAACACAGACACTACCAGAGTGGCAGACATCAAACATTAAGCACTTAAGGCCATGAATTTGATTCCGGTCGAAAGGGTGGAGGGCGGAGAGAAAAGCGAGATGCAGGGACAGAGATCATGCGGCGACATGTCGGGCATATCAATCACTTGTCCTCTGCCGTTTCGCAGAGCATAAACCTATTATTTTTCAACCGCAACTCCCCCTCCGGGCTGGCTAAGCCTGCGGCATTTCTACTCATGTTTTTGCCAACTCCGTAGCAGCGATGATAATTCGGTCAGTTCGGTCAGCTTCAACATAGTCGTATGTTGGTATGTGGTCCAGTTGGCAGGATTAACTTGCAGGGGATTAACAGCGCTCGTAACCGCAGACAGAAACGGAGACAGAATTAGGGGCAGAGGGCGTTGCAAGGAGCCAAGCCAAAAATCTCTTTAATGTCTGACCTTTTGGCCAAATACGATTTTCGCTGCTTTCAGCCGGCACAGAAAAAATTCAGAAATCTGCCTCGAACTTTCTTTATCACCGAAACCGTTTGTGACTTTTTTTTTAATCTTTTGGTTCAGAATTAAATTTAATTCTCATTTTATTTAATATTTGAATCGTAAAACTTCAAAAGATTTACTTTAATTAAATAAATCAAAGGTGCCTGAAAAGATAACATATTTTTCATATGTCTTGGCATTTGGTCTCTCCTTTATCAATCTCTTTGTGTGTGCATGTGAATTATCAAAGTAGGCCATGAGATTCCGGGCATGTCAGAAAACAAAGATAACATCTATTAAGAAATATATATTGTTTTTCTTATAAAAATATAAATTTTTAAATAAATTATAGATAATCAAAGTTATACATTATAATAACACACAATAAATTTTGTTATTAGCTCGCTTTAATTTAAAAAACGATAATATTATGGAACATTTTCGACCAAACTTACAGAAAATATTTCTCTGTGTACAAATACGATATAGGATATACACGTACACCCGCAGCTTGCGGCTGTGGCAAACTTTTTTTAAAAGAAGCAATTTGCTCCTGAATTTATGCGGTAATTACCAACGGTCTCGCTGCAGCAAATTAAGTTTTGCCAGCTGGCAGCGAGGAGAACGACACGAGACATTTTGCTGGCCAACTAAGCGGATTACAATTTTATACTTGGCTCTCGCTCAGCCTTTCCTCATTTTCGCAGTCCCCTCTATTTTCGTTGTTTGGGGTTTTTTGGTCTGCGGCAAAATTTGCCTTTTTACAATGCGATAAGCGCCAGTTAGAAGCCAACCGAATAACAAAAAATAACTGGGTAAAGGAGAATCGTAAGCAGTTTGATCACGTAGTGCCTTAAAGCTGAATTTCCGTCGAAAAATAAAGAAGAAGCTCTTGACCGGACTGCAGCCTAATCGCATTTTGGCTGCCAATCAGTAAAATTTGTGCCAGGCCAAGAGAAAGCGTAAAAAGTCCTCGGAAGCTGCTGCAAATACTGACTGACCCATCCCCCGACCATGCGTGTTATGATTTCCACGTTTCCCAGCCAACGGTTATGGCCACAATCGAGTTAGTGGCCAAATGAACTGCGGGCTCTTATTTAACTGCCCCCAAAAGTCGAGTGAAAGTTTTCTTCGAGAAAATTATGAAATGAAAATTACCAAATGAAGTCGGTTTTATGTTATCTGTCTGCGAATTGAACAATAAAAAGTTCAAAGTATTTTGATGATCCTTTTGAAAAGGAATTTCTTTATAAACCAACCAATATGCCAGCAAAGCCAGAACAGAAATTGCTTGACATTAAATTCAATGCGATTAGGTCAGACATACAGACTGAGATATAAGAGAGCAAGGGTGGCTGTAGAGCAAGTCGAACACTTGAGGGGAAATTGAAACATCGAAAAACATATAGTATTGGGCAAGGAGCTCCCATTGATTGATAACATTCGGAGCCACCCTCGGATGTGTGTGCACTTAAATTTGATATCCTTTGTGAGCAGAATAGCTCTGCAGGACTCTGGCTCGAGTGCTGGCATTTCTTTGCTCAGGCCCCTGCCCTTATTATACGTTCGTTAAGCATTTTGCGCTTTGTCCTGTCTCCCTGACGCTCCTGCTCGTCCTGCAGGCCATTAATGCACAGGCTCAGGACTCGGAGAGCTTGTCCATGTGACCCAAATAGGTTTCGTTTTAGGACTTAATGGCATAATGACGGAAGCACTGCTGCAACAACACCAAGAGCCTCAAGTCAAAGCAAACATGCGACCAGAAATTTGGACCAATTTCCCAGGGAGACGCTCCACTCCCTGCTCAGTTTCCCCCTTTTCTTTACGTCCCTCAATCGACCACTTTAAAAAGTTGCCGCAAAATGAAATTGAAAAGTCAATACAATGTAATTGTTGTCCTTCTCCCCAAAAAACAGTGTTGTCCTTGTTTTTGTTGTTGTCCTTTTACCGCAGCCAGCGACGATGTTCATTCAATTTATTTGTAATTTTTTAACAATTTAACAGTTAAAAAACAAACCAAACAAAAAAAGGGAGGAAAAAGTCGAAAATAAACTTTTCACCCAACAAACACACAAAAATATATAAACTGGAAAAGGGGCAAGAGAGGGACAGAGACAGCAACAACATGGTGGTCCAAAGCAAATACAATTATGCGGGGCAACAACAACAGAGGCTAACCAAATACTTGTCACGCCCACCAAACGCCCCCACAAAAGCCGCGTGCTTAGAATGTGTAATTCATTTGAAAGTTTTTGCACCACTCTCGCGATGTTCTGTCGACAGAAATTAATTTAACTTTCGGCTCGGCTCGGCCAGGACTGGACCCGTACCTCCCGTACTCCCCTTACCTCCTGTACTTCCCGTACACCCCGTACCTCCCGTACCTTTTCACTCCGAATCCCACGGAAAAGGGTCTGCAAGGTCATGGCCCCAAGTGTTGGATGTGCATTTCGATCAATTAACATTTCCACAAGCGGCTTACAGGCCACCTAATGCGATTAATGCATGAAATTCACTTAGGCGATGAATCTTGGTGGGGCAAACGGAATTTAAGGGCTGGAAATGTGATTGCAATTCCTACAGTTTTTAAAAGGGCATTCCAAGCAACCGTCTCTACATGGTGATAAAATAAAAAACTGTTTATATAATATTTATTAAAATTTATTTGTTTTTTAATTTAAATTTGATATTGATGGTTTTGATGTCCAAAGACATGCAATAATTGTTTCAATAAAAGAATAAAACAATGTTTTAAGTTTTTTTATAATTTAAAGGCGAGTGGCCAAGATCCAAAATGTAAATGTAAAATAAATATTAAAAAACGCAAATTTCACTATCATGTTTAAGATATAGGTATGCTTGAATGTTTTTAGAATGTACAACTTTTTATCAATAACTTGTTCAAAGCAGACACTATAGGAGACACTATAGCAGACACTATTTTTTAAAAGCAGTCAGTTGCAGGGCAATTTAAAAAATGTAAAACAAAAAAATGTTCAAAACCGATTTTAAATCACGAATAATTTCGGAAAAATTGTATCTCTCGGTGCATTCTCCATTTGCGGCCGTCTGTTTGTCTGGCAAAAGTTTTAATTATAGTTGCAGGATCTGTTGTAGCATGGAATCCTTATATCCTCGAGCCAAGATGCTGTGTCGGAAATTGCAACTTGAAGCGGTTTTAGCTTAATTTGACTTGGAGAACACACACACACATACCCAGGGAGAGGCACAGACACTGGCAAACACTTGGTAATCAGACCATGGCTAAGAGCCAAAACATTTTTGGCATAAACGCCCAGAACTGTCGAAACAATGAAGTACGACCAGTTGTGCCAACTCCGGGATGGCTGGAGAACTATTTGCGGCATGCAGAAAGCAAGTGAGTGCAACGCCAGAGCACATGCAATGCTTATGCAGCAGTAATAATAGCAGCCGTACTAACAGAAAAACAACTGTGTTTGCAAATTTTTGAAAAACAAGATGAAAATGTTGCATTGGTTCGCCTAAGCTTTTAGTTGGCATGCAAAGCGATTTTTAGCGGTAACTCTAAAGATACATTTGGAATGTTTGGACCTGTTATTTTACGACCAACATAAAATATTCCCAACTTGTCAAACTTCAGCAATATTTTAAAGATATTTGCAGCTCTAACTTTACCAGCTTGCTTGGCATAAATGAAAACACATAAAAAAAGTTTTCAAATTAAGTTTCGTAATATAGAAAAACTTAATTTTAAACTGAATTTCAGTGAGCAGAATGCATCTGTATTATTAATTAATAGGTATTAAACTTCTTAGGTATTTCTAGAACTTTTTAGCAGTAAAATTTTTCCAGTGGGATTTCATTAAACAACTTTTACATTTCTTAAATAGTTAAAAGTTTAAAACCAAACTTTACTACCAAACCTTATCCAGTTTGCATCGCCTGCCTCTGTTATATACTTTATGCTCGTTTGATTCGTGCGCTATCGGTTGTTAAAACAAGAAAATGCCAGTTCGCTTCCCCCGATTTTACCCATGTGGTTTTCCCCGTATCGTCATAATGTCGGGGAAATGGGGGAAACCTAAACGGCAAGCTGCATTTTGGTGAATTATTGATTTGTGGCTGCGGTGGAAGATAAAGAGCTGCGCCAGCTGCTGCCGCAGCCAAGCTAATTGAAGTGGTGCGGACACAGCCAGGAATAAGCTGAAAGTCCGAAAGTCCGAAAGAGTGCGAGTGGAACTGCTTAACAAGCAAATATTTTTCCGTTGGAGTTTTTGGCGGAAAGTTCTACGGACAGCAACAATTATGGCATCCAAATTGAATCTACTGATTTGGAGACCCCTCTTCACTATTTGCATAATCAGCTGGCGGAAAATGTTCATTGCATACTCACGGGGGCAAAGAGCGGAAGGAATTTGTGGGCGCATATTACGCATACGCCTAGTTGGCGCAAATTGCCCCATTGGCTTCTGTTTTATCGCTGGCAAAAATTAAAATCTAAGCTCAAAGTTTTTCCTTGCCCTCTTCACAGTGTTTGTGTCTGCGGCTTTGTCCTAATCACATCACGTGCGCCTGTCTTGTCTCACATTACACACTCCCCAGCTTGGGCTACACTCGGGTAAATTATGTTTACAAAAACTAACATTTCATAAAATACGTGTACAATAAACAAAGTGCTTCTGAATCTTTTCATACCCTTGCAGAGGGTATTATAATTTCAGTCAAAAGTTTGGAACGCAGTGAAGGAGATATTTCCGCCGCTATAAAGTATGTATATTCTTGATCAGCATCACTAGGAGAGTCGATCTTCTTTGGGATTTGGCAATATTTAAATATTATGGAATTACGGTTTTAATTAAATTAAAATCGGACAACAATATCATATAGCTGCCATAGAAACGATGGCAAATTGCAGCTTCATCGATTTTAGTAATATAGAAATCGAATTGTGGTAGATTTGTAACAACTGCAAGGGTATATAAGCTTCGGCCGAAGTTAGCTTCCTTTCTTGTTTTAAATAATTTAAAGCTAAAGAAAAGTTTAGCCAACTCAAGGTCAAGTTATGGCTTAGCTTTTAGGTTAGTCTTAAATGCGACTTTATGTCCAGTATAATAAAAAGTTACATTTACTTTACATGATTTGAGTTGGCTTGTTTTCAAATATTGAATAGTATTGATAAAATCGACTTTACAGTTCACTGAATACAAAAGAGTTTACCCAAAGTTTAAACTGTTTAACAAGAAAACTAGAAATTTCGATAATTTAGTTTGCCCACTTTTGAAATAATTTGTAAAATGATTATTTTCCTCAGTGTAGATGTACACATACACATGTATGCAACTAACTTTGTGGCCAAAATTACAGGCCATGTGCTGAGTTGAGCCGGGCTGTTGGTCGGGCGTTGTCTGCTTTTGGCATTTGTCGCAATTGCCGTTAACTGCCAGCGCGTGTTGCCTGCCAACGTTTCATTATCAAAGCCGAGTTTGCCACTAAGCACGTCGTAAACAATAAGCTGGTCCCCTCAGCTTTCGCTTTTGGCCCTGGTGGCCCACGCTTATTACTTTCGTCCCATTACGGGGACATGGTCACAGGACATGGAACATGGAGCAGGGACAACGGCCTCTGGACAGCTTTATGGCATGCATACGCATATGGATATATATAAATTGTGCTTAAAATCGTTTAATATGCCGCATTGTTCTCTGTGTGAGAGGCCTAAATAATTACCATCACAACTTCAATTTGCTCCTTCTTTTTGATGTTTGTGAGAAAAGCCTAGGGGAATTGAACTAAATTTTTCGCCTCACTCACAAGACATAATAAATTCCATGCGTTGATAAATTCCACAAAACGCACGGAATAATTCATTTGGCCTTTGTCTAGCTAATCTTTGTATATGCTCGACAAATTGTTCAAATTTTTCATTTAGTCAAGTTTCACTGTAGTGCTTGCAATTGACATTTCATTCGCAACTGACTGCTAAGTGCTCGCACTCTAATTTAAATTAAACTAATTTGTAAATCTTAAACACACACAAGCAGAGTGAGGAATTCTTTTGTGTGTCTTTGTGTATATGTATATCTGTTTGCCCTCCACATGCCCTTGTGTATATTTTTAACCCAAATCCATTAGAGAAGTTACTCAAGAATCCTTTAGATATTTATGTGCTGTGAGCGCTGTCTTAACCCCCAGCACACACACACACAGATGCCCCTGCTATGCAGATACAGTTGCAGATTCAGATACAGTTGCAGATACAGATACAGATGCAACTGCAGTTGCTTAGCTGCGAGATTCAGAGCGGACGAGCTGAGTACAGCAGAGGTCACATCAAGTAAATAGCAACGTCGTCGAGGCAAACAAATACGCAAACATTTATAAGACTGCTAAGCTCATAACGAAATGCACTTACACTTGAGCACAAACAGACTAACACACACATGTGGAGGGTGACCACCGTTCCCTTCAGGATTTTTGCCATGCTAAACACGCGTACTCTTAGAAAAAATATAATGTTTTACAGCGGTAGTACTCTTTTTAATTTGAATTATAAATTTAGATAATTATATTATAATTAGAATTAAAAAAACAAAAAAAATGGTTTTTTATTCAATCCTAAATCCAATTTAACTTGGAATTGATAAAATTTTAAACAAATTACTTTTAGTACCATTTTTAAAGAGTAAAAGCTTCTGGCTGGAAAAGGCTGAAAATATTGATTAATATTTAAGCCCTTAAATATCGAAGTGCAAACTGGCAGGCTTTTCAAGATTATTAAAATAAAATTTCAAGACATTTTTAAAAGCGGTAATATTTTTTCACGTGTGTCAAGTATACGCCAAGTGGGACAAGCGACAAGCGAGCGGAGGGCTCATCTCCCATTCATGCCGGTGTCCCAGGACAATGTCAATGGAACCGCGAGGCACAGTCGCTTTTCAGCTGGCTTAGCCACCGCTCAGCGGTGGGCTAATGGTCCCCAATCGCGGGATCGGGATCAGGCCAAAAAGATGCTGAAACGAATGTTCAGCTGGCCAAAATGTAATTAACTACATACACACACATATATGTATATTCCCTGGGAAATAAAGATATTTGGATGCGGGCAGCCGCCAGCGCTTGTCACTCAATTTCAGTGTTGCACCCGCATTGCACATATATGTATATATATACTGGAATATACTGCCGAACAAACTTTCACGATTTCGTCCTTTCGTCTTCGCCTCCTTTTGCCCTCATGTCCGCGCATATTAAAAGTTTAATGTAAATGTAATGAGCGCCAGCGCATGCAAATGAACAGTTTGGCTTTGGCCCTCTGAGCCACGCCTCCTGCCGCCCTTTCCACCACGCTTTTTATTGCTTTTGCGGTTGCAGCAGCTGTGTGGCATCCATGTTGCTCCACTGCTAATGAGTTGAGTCACTTAAATACGTTGAAAGCGCTGGAAAATTTAAAGTACATTTAGCGGCGTTAGTCGAAAGGAATTTTCCCACATGCGAAAACCGAGATTTTAATCAAAAAAGTGCGACTAATTGTTCCTTTAGGACTTTTAAACCTGAGGACAAAGCAAATTAAAATTGTACTCAATTCCTAAAAATGTGTACGCCA
This sequence comes from Drosophila kurseongensis, assembly GCA_018153305.1. NCBI lineage: Eukaryota > Metazoa > Arthropoda > Insecta > Diptera > Drosophilidae > Drosophila > Drosophila kurseongensis. The sequence goes on along the minus strand of JAECXX010000004.1, from coordinate 9,085,504 downwards.
AAACCTGGAATATTTTGGATTATATAATTTAACAAGGTCTTTATGTGGTATTTATTTACGTCTGATTTAAATATCATAACAAAAGCATTTGTATCCAAAATTACTCAAGAACTCTTTTGGTTTTGTTTGTTTTGTTTTATAAATAAATAAAAATAAGAATCGGTTTCTCTTAACAAAACAAAGGTCGAGTTCTTTACGAGATTCGATTTCTTACTTCATTATTCCCTGTTATTAGAAAAAAAGGAAATCAAAAAGGACTAATTAGCAATACTTTTAAGGAACCCCATTAAGCTTTCAGGTAGATTTTCGATTGCTTTAGATTTCGGCGACACCGCTGATTGTCAATTCAATTGAAATCTATAAGAATAATGGTCTTTGTTCCTTCAAAGCGATTTTAAAGAAACCCATTTGCATCGATCGGTTTTGAATTGAGACAATCGCGAAGGAAGTCCAATGCTTGACCACCTGCTGTTTCCGTAGTCAGAAATCCCACAATTTTGACAGCTCACTCCGTTGTCAACTTGGGCCCGTCGACTGTTAATTGAATTGGCTGCCTCGCCGGCGAGTTTGTCACATCTGCTCCATTTGCTCCATCTGGGCCAGCTGCTCCACCTGGATATACATTTATGCTCGTATATTCGCATCGCATCGCTTACACGCACGTGCGCACAACTACATAGGCAGTGTGACGCCCCCTATCGCACCTTAATACGCATTCATGCATACCAAACGCCGAGGACAAGTGCCAGGATGAGATCCTTCGCCATTTGGGAATGGGAATGGGGATGGGGATGAGGATGGGCATGGGTAATGCGATGGTGGCAATGAGTCTCAATGAGTCGCAATGGCGATGCCGCCTTACACACAGTCTTTCAATTTCCCAGTTTCCTTCGCTGGCAGCCAAAAGGGCGTTTAATTAAATGAAGTCGTTTGCATTAATGTTGTCATTACGCATTTGCCTACGGAGCTCTCCAGAAAACAAAAAAATGAGGGCAAGATGCACAAAATTCATTACTTAAATGGAGAGCAGGTGCCTGGCCTTTGTTGCCTGCCGAGAAACATAAGCTGGATTCGTACCCATCGCCAAGCATTTTGATTGCCATTCCCGGGATGAAAATGCCGGGCGGAGGGAGGACCAACCCAGTCACCCAAATTCAATTCTCGCTCGCATCAAACGTTTCCACTCACTCTGGCCAGCCAGTATCGAATTTCCCACTTTCATTTCACAGCTCTGGAAAATCAGATTTTAAGTGCTTTATTGCCCTTTTTGGGGCAAAGGTGTGGCAATGTCAATTAAAGCCACATGTACGCGGTCCTCGAAACGGACTTCGAGCCAATTAAGAGTGGAATTTTCTAACCAATTTCCAGGTGTCACAAAGCTAATTTCCATTTGTTTTATTTCAAGAAGCATAATAAAACAATGTTTAAAGCTTAAACTGATATGATATATTACATTTAATACTTAATCTTAATACAAAGCATTTCAATATATTAATTTCTAAAAAATTTCTTTGGACATTTTGGGACTTTAGAACCCGTAGCAAAAGTAATTTGGCTTCTTATCTAAGCCCAATCATTCAATGTGAACTGGGCTATAGAAATCACTAGCAAAATGATGAATGGCATAGGTTTTATGGTGCTGGCAAACGCATAGACCGTATTCCTGATCCACTTTATCCCACTGAACACGTCCGTATAGACGGATGGAATGGTGGTGGAGCCGCAGCCAATAGGATAGGCGACTATGCCGACAATCACCTTTCCTATTACCAAAGGGGATCCGATGTCGCCGCTGCATGGATCAGCGTCAACCGTCCCATTATATTTTCCAGCACACATCATTCCCTCGCTGTAGTGGCGAAAGTGCTCCTTACACACCTTGTTATCCAAAAGAAACACTTCCAATTGATATATTTGCACTGACAAAGGTCCGCCCTAGAGGGAAAATAAATATATATATTGCACTTCATTAGTCTATTTCCTATTACTATAATGTAAATTAAGAAAATTTATGTAATTTTAGGAATTGTTGGTGGCACAAAAAAAGCTTTGTCTTTTTATGTGTCTAGTTCTTTTGAAAGATATGAAAGATAGCACATTTGTCTATAAAGCAGTTTTAATCCAATACTTATAGACACTGATTTGGGAGAAGCTGATAGACAGCTGAAATCATCGCGTACTTTAAGCGATTCAATTAATTTTAACCAATATAATAGGAGATTATGTAATAAGTAACTAAAAACTTTCAATTTTCACAGAATATTTTTTTAAATATGTTTCAAAAAGCCTTATTTGTTAATGGCTGACAAAAAAACTTCTTACTATTTTGAAGACTTTTGGACTATTAAAAAGGCCCTTACCGCATACATTCTTCCCCAGCCGAGAACAGAGTGGCAGATGCCAATTTTAGGCGCCCGATTTGGCAGATGAAGAAAGCCAATACGTGGATGGTCTAATGGCATTCTCTCCTGGAGCTTCATCAGCGCCATGTTAAAGGTGTTGTGCATGGTGAAGTTCTTCGGCACGTACATCTGTGACACTGGAGAGCAGACTGTCTTGCCAACCACATATCGCAGTCGATGTGGGGACCCGGCCACCACCAACAGCCACCGTGCCTTGTACATTATTTTGGTTTGACTAGAAGATGGCCAGGGATTTTAGTTAGGAATCGCACCGATTGGACAACACTACCTACGCCATGACACAGTGGGCGGCGGTGATCACCCAGTAGGACGATAAAAGACCACCGCCGCAATAGTGATTGTCGCCGAAATACTTGACCGGTGTTCTCGATCTGATGGAAACGACATACTTGGCCAGCTCGAAGGTCTCCTGCCCAAAAAACTCGGGCGTGGATAGGCGTTTCACTCTATGCGCTTCACTACAGATCACCATCATCAAAAATATGGCTAAATTTAGATATTTCATCGCCGTATAAAAGTGGAAATCTAATAAAATTGATAATTTTCATTACAAATTTTAGTTAAATGTTGATAGATGCCTAAATGGTAAAGTGTTTATGTCCGAGTTGTTTTTATGCGCACTTGCCATCAGTAAACTAAAGCTGTCTTACAGAACTACAAAGCTCTCAGCACCCCTGTCTGAATAAGCGAATTCTCATTATTGATTTGAGAATTTTAAGGCTTTTCAAAATCTTCTTTATTTTGTTATTCTTAAAACTTCTTTTGATATGGAAATTTCGTTTAAAAGTATTTTATTATACAAAACACTTTGGTAACCCGAGTATTTTCGATTTGATAACGATTGGGTTTTATGAGCAATAAGGTGGGAAGCTTCACTTTGCTCCGGGTCATCAGGCAGTTGGCTTTGCTGTTTCTGGCCTGCCTTCTCCTGAAGTTTGTTTCTGGTTAATGTTTTTAAGACTCGACTTCCTTTTTGTGTCGTTTAAGTTTCCATTTCCACTTTGGCCTACTTCTTCATACCACCCTTTTTCGTTTTGGCCGCGTGTTTGGATAAGGCTCAAGTATGTTTAAGTAAAGTTTGCTCGCCAACTTTTATCAAAGTATTTTGTGTTCTCAAATATTTTCATTTGCCGAGGCAGCTGCAGCAAATAATTGAGGTTTAGTTTTTTAGTCAGAAATGCCCCCGAATGCCGCTCTTCTTTTAGGGACATCTTTTGGTTTCGCTGGGCAGGCAAGAAACAACCGAAGCCGAACCAACTTGTGATGATTTGCGGCAGGCAAATTTATTGACAATTCATGGCTCTTGGTTACCCAGAATCCTTCGTTGTGTGAGTGAGGCCGTTCAAGCGTTTTGTTGAACTTTTGCTCAAGTTTGTCGCAAGTTTCCGTTTCCGGCTGGCAGGCTATGACAAAGTGCCGCACATTAAGCTGAAGATTTTTCATTTTTCTTCGCTCTATCTCACTCAGCCGCTTACCCGCTCTGGTTCTGGTTTTCTTTTGCCCGTTTTTGTTATCATCGAGGCCGCAGCCAAGACAAACCAAAAAGCGCAAAAGTTTAAATTAATGACACTCAACTATTAGCAAAATTAAATAGTGCCAAGATTATGTCTGCAAACTTGGAATGCGGTCAGGGACAGGCATGGGCCTCGATCCCACCATCTCTCATCATGTATATACGTATAAAAGATTCGACTTCGGCCAGGAAACGGCCCAATTTGCGGTGACAGCCCCTGAAAGTAGGCAACAGGCTTGTAAATTGCCAGTGACGCAATTCTCGTACATTGACGTTGTTTGCGTGTAGTCCAAACTTTCACTAGACATTGAAATGCACTCTGGCAAACTAAGTTTGTGCCGAACAACTAAAATCAAACAAGTGAGCCGACTACAATTATTGGTTCGACTGAAGGTTACCCACCACATTGTCTCCTTTCACTTATTTGAAATGCCATGATAATGGAATATGAAATTTAATTTGCATTAAGAACATCAAATTAATTATTACTATAAATCTTGGAATTTGTAAGTAATAATATATAATTTCCTAAAGTAACTAAAACAGCAAAGTATAAATCGTGTTTGATTATGCATAAATAAATTATTTGACATTTAGCTAAGTCATAAACATAAAATATTTCAAATATAAATAATAGGCAATTTCGCAACAGTTATTTTTCTAATTTTACGACAAGAAGCATACATATAATCGGTACTTAAATGTATTGTAATGTTCGACATTTCCTGGTCAAATTTATACACTAAATGTACAGATGTTGCTAAATTTGCCTTTAACTATTTAATTTACTGTGTTTTCATCGTGATAGACTTATTTTTCCTCTCAATTTCGTAGCAGGAAGAGGATTAAAAATAGTATTCAAGCTTGATAACATATACGTATATTCTCATTTAATTCCAGAGGGGGGAGTAGTGAAAGCCAAGGAATTTATTAATAATGCATTCGCAGCTAAATAACATTTATTTTTGCGGGTAGCCAGGCACAAAAGTGTCTCACGAAGGGCGAGGACGACGTGGAATTAATAAATAAACGCGGTCAAGTTGATTTGTATGTTGCCATTAAGCGCGAATTAATTAGAAATTATTGCTCAGCGAGGAAAGTGCAAATTCATGTTAGATGAGACCAGGGCAAAGGAAAAGGTGTGGAATGGAGCAGGTGGGCCAAAGTAATTGACAATTTTTGCATTTTACTCGCGAGGCGACGCGACGCGACAGACACTCGACTCGTGGCAATCTATTCAGCATCATTGTTTGGTGGCCTAATTGAATTACGTTGGCCAGAAGCTGAGCAATAATTAAAAGCGGTCTGCCAATAATCAATGGCCAGGCACTCAGCTGGAGGCAGGTATCCAATTGCTGGAGGACAGCAACAGGCGGAGGACTTAGAACGGTTCGTAATATAAATGAATTGGCGCCGCACGCAGTTCGCTGGCGACATCGCAGATACAGATACATATACAAATACTAGAAGCCAACAGCCCCAGTCCCGGCCATTGTCTGGCTGTTCGACAGCCAAGTGGCACTTGAGCCAGTCTTTTGGCCAGCAGCTTCTGGGCCAATCTGTACGGACCCCTTGCGTGTGGCAACTCATGAATTTCCAAGTGGCAGTTGCCAGGCAGCTGGTTAAAAGTAATGAAGCTCCTTTGGCGTGTGTGTCTTTTTTTCTTTGTTGCATGCTCCATTTAGGCGCACGTAATTAAATCTTACTTTATTAGCACATTTCTGGGGGCTCGAATTGGAGGTAAACTAACTTTGGTGCGAAGGTCCTTAGCCATCACCTAACAATCCAAAAACTAATTTTTGCATGCCAGTCGTACACAGAGTAAAATACGTTTCCTTCAATTGATCAATTCACTTGATGGTTAATCACATATTTAAATTCATGTACATCTAAATTATTCATTAAATAGACACCTTATACATTTTAAGAGCCTACGTGAATAGTGCATAAAAGAAAATCCTGAGAATAATTATTAAATGCTTAGAATATTTTTCAAATATTAGTATTTAAGGACTTGTTATTAAATACGCCCAATTTTTATACCCGTTACTCGTAGAGTAAAAGGGTATATTGTATTCGTGCAAAAGTATGTAACAGGTAGAAGGAAGCGTTTCCGACCCTATAAAGTATATATATTCTTGTTCAGGATCACTAGCCGAGTCGATCTAGCCATGTCCGTCTGTCCGTCTGTCCGTCTGTCCGTCTGTCTGTCTGTCTGTCCGTATGAACGCTGAGATCTCGGAAACTATAAAAGCTAGAAGATTGGCATTTTGCATGCAGATTCTAGGAGTTCCTACGCAGCGCAAGTTTGTTTCAAAAAGGTGCCACGCCCCCTTTAACGCCCACAATCGCTTATATACGATTTCGGAAAATATTTCGGAAAAGTAAAAATGCAGTTTTATTGTGTTTATCAATACCTATCGAAATGTAGAAGAAATTTTTCAAATCGGACCATTCGTTAAAAAGTTATGCGTGATTAAAGTTTCTATCTCCATCTCCCTCGCACTCCCTTTACCTGTGTAACGGGTATCTGATAGTCGGGGCACCCGACTATAGCGTTCTCTCTTGTTTTGTGTACAGTCCTGGTAAGAATTAATTATACCCGTGCCCAAATACATATAAGCCCTAGCTTTACGAATACCTATGTTCTTGTAAATCTCGTTGTTGTTTCTTGTTGAATGCTGTTGCTATTTGATAACGTTATTGCAGTTGAGTTGTTGTTAAAGACCAACACTTTCAACACCACCACCACCAACCAGCAAACCACCTGTAGCCACCAAAACCACCACCAACCACCAAACCAATCCTCTCTCACTCGTTCTTATTGTGATTTATTCGCTCATTTCTGTGTGTGTGCCTTGAAACCCTTCCACTCGCTCTAGAAAAAAAAAACAAAAACCAAAAATGTTATTAATGGAGAACTTGCAATTAATTATACTCTATACTCTGATCACATTTCTCGTGCTTTTCCCATTCGACCATAAATCAATGCGAAACCAATTACAAATTAATCGACAAAAAACCGTGAAACCATGATGACAATTGCAGTTGCCACGCCCAGTTTGAGGCGTGCGACGGCCATAGATGGCGATACAGATGGCAATGACAACGAAAACCATGTCGATGGTTATACCGATGATGACGATGATGAACGATGGCTGAGGCCTACGGCTCCGGCTCCGGCTCAGAAGGCTCAAACTCCGGCTTATGCCGCTCACAATGACAGGCCACAGACCAAAACAACAGTCGCAATACGTCAAAACAACAGCTGCAACAACAGCAGCAGCAGCAACAGCAATAAGTGCAACAGCAACAGCAACTACAGAACAGCAGCAGCATCTCAATCAAACATTGGCCATAGATTAGCGCCGCGGGCCAGCTTCCCGGAGATCATGCAGCCACGCCTCTCGCTAAACGGGCTGCTCAACCCCTCCCTGATGCCCTCGCCCCGCCCCCTTTACCGGGATCACAGCTCGAGGTCAATCAACCCGCTGACCGCCTACGAGCAGCAGATGGCCGAGCTGGATGGCAGCTTCTATGCGAGCAACGCCGGATATTTGGGCGCTGGAATGGGCGGCAGTGCGGGCGGTGGCACCACCTGCACAAATCTCACGGTGGGCGGGGGTTCGAGTGGTATTTCCGCCGGTGGCAGTGCGACGGCTGGTGGTGGTGGTATTGCATCGCATGTGGGTGGCAGTGGCGCTGGTGGCGGTGGCGGAGGTGGCGCCGCCATACACACAACCGAACTCTCAATCACACCCACAATGGCCGGCGATGAGCAGTTCATCGATCTGGGGAGCCTGCGACGCTTCTCGATCGATCGCCAGAGCTTTCTCGGTAAGGCCGCGTGATCCCAGCTCCTTGAAAAACAAAACCAAAAACTTTTAAAAATGTCCGGCAGCTTTGCAACACATTAAAATTAAATTGGATAAAAAAAAAAAAAAATTTACCTTTCCTAGACCCTTGCAAAACAGGGTAGCTTATATAATTATTTATAATACCCATTATGTAGGTAATGTCCATAACTCAAAGTCTCTTTAGGTCGAAGTAGTTTTCTTTAATTCGAAGACTCCATAATTTACATTCTTAAAGACAATTCACTTTTTTAGGGCTTATAAAGATTTTAACGATATAGGTGTGTTCAAAATTGCTGTGACTTTTTTTAAGAAATGTCTTCTCAGCATTTAATATTTCTGAGTTTGGTTGATCCCCACAGTATGACAAGGCCAACTGCCAAATTTGTTATTCTCTCATAATTATACACTACTTATCTTTAAGATAAAGTAATATTTTCAATCAAATACTTATCCCTCTCATCTTATTTCCATACCACCCGCAGATCTAGGACCAAAGTTTGGCATGACCCAGCCGAAATTCGGGCAGAGTGTCTCGCAACAAGGTTTCTTCACTTCGCACGACAGCCTGGCCACACCATGCGCCTCCAGGGCCTCCAACTCGCACATGGCCACCGTAAGCACTGCCTCAGAAATGGATCTTCTGCACAACAAGCAACGCAACAAGTCGCGGGGTCGCCTGAAAGCGGCTGCCAGCGGCGATCAGCCGCTCCTGGGCACCTGGAACCGTTCCACGGGACGCGGCTCGCAGGATAACACGCTGGCCGGCGGCGGAGCCACCAGTTTGGCCATGGGCGGCCACAACCAATACGGTGGCAACTACTGCAACGGCACAGATCGGTGGGTATTAAACTCAAAGAGGCTGACTACATATATATAAATCAAAGATTTAGACCTCCCCCATTAATCCCCCCATATAATCAACAGAATATGTTGCCGGGGGTTATTGAAATTTCTGTATAAATCTAAATCAAGGCTTTTTGGATTTTGACCTCCCCCATTAATTCCCCTCTGACTATATATAAATCAAGTCTTTATGTATTTTCAGCCTCCCCATCAATCCCACAAAGTAATCCAAGGAATATGTTTCGGGGACTAAAGAAATTTCTTTCAATCGATTTCCATTCCAAAATCCATAAACAACAATTTTTTCGACAAAATTGTAATTGTAATTGTAAAATTGTATTTTGTTGGAAAATAATCCAAAGAAGCAAGAAAGCTAAAAACATAAATACTTATAAATCGGTGCAATTCGGTATATAACAAGTAAATAACAATAAAACTATTATTTGACATGTCTTTTCGTAAAAAAAGGTCATTAAGCGAACAATTAGTCTGGGATGTTTTCAGCAGAAATGTTCTGTTAATGCTTTACTTTTAAATGTTTACAAATATAAAATTTAATTCCATTAAACCCACCTACCCCAATTAGCGGGCATTATTTAATATGAGGACAACTCCAAATCCTTACTGCTGATTAACATCTGGTTTTAATAGGATTTCTTTATCTTTTCTACAGCTACCCGCGCTCCCGATCGCAGCAGCAGGGGCACCACAATGCCGCCCAACAGGCGCACCACCCCTACCAGCTGCAGCACTCGGCCTCCACGGTGTCGCACCACCCGCACGCACACGGTCCACCCTCGCAGGGTGGACCCGGTGGCCCAGGGCCACCCCACGGCGGACATCCGCACCATCCGCACCACGGTGGCGCCGGCAGCGGGGGCAGTGGGGCCGGCGGTCACGGGGGCCAGCCGCACCACCAGAAGCCACGGCGCACAGCCTCGCAGCGGATTCGGGCGGCAACGGCGGCCAGGAAACTGCACTTCGTGTTCGATCCGGCGGGACGACTGTGCTACTACTGGTCCATGGTGGTCTCCATGGCCTTCCTGTACAACTTCTGGGTGATAATCTACCGCTTCGCCTTCCAGGAGATCAACCGGCGCACGATCGCCATCTGGTTCTGCCTGGACTATCTGTCCGACTTCCTGTATCTGATCGATATATTGTTCCACTTTCGCACCGGATACCTGGAGGATGGGGTGCTGCAGACGGACGCACTGAAGCTGCGCACCCACTACATGAACTCGACGATCTTCTACATCGACTGCCTGTGCCTGCTGCCGCTGGACTTTCTCTACCTGTCCATCGGCTTCAACTCGATCCTGCGCAGCTTCCGGCTGGTGAAGATCTACCGCTTCTGGGCGTTCATGGATCGCACCGAGCGGCACACCAACTACCCGAACCTCTTCCGGAGCACGGCCCTCATCCACTACCTGCTTGTGATATTCCACTGGAACGGCTGTCTCTACCACATCATCCACAAGAACAATGGCTTCGGATCGCGCAACTGGGTCTACCACGACTCGGAGTCGGCGGACGTGGTCAAGCAGTATCTGCAGAGCTACTACTGGTGCACCCTGGCGCTGACCACCATCGGGGATCTGCCCAAGCCGCGCTCCAAGGGCGAGTACGTTTTCGTGATCCTGCAGCTGCTCTTCGGCCTGATGCTCTTCGCCACGGTGCTGGGCCACGTGGCCAACATTGTGACGTCAGTGAGTGCAGCGCGCAAGGAGTTCCAAGGTGAGTGACTACGTTTAGATATTAAGAACTTAAAACCTCCGTTTTTTTTTAAAGAAAAGTATTTTTTTATTTTGAAACTATAGATTATTGAGATAGTGAGAGTTGGCCATGATAAATAACGACAAATTTAAACTAAAAGTTAAAAAAAACTTACAAACTATGGTCATGGTCAACAATTCCCGTAATGGAAAATGTACTTTTTTATAAATGTACCTTTTCATAATCCTACCCGAAAGAAAAATGAAATACACAAATCTAGATCCTTACTGCCTTTGAAAAGCAAACTAAGCTATAATTCACAAATTATTATTACAATTTCAATTTAGCTTTATCTCAAATTAATGGCAGCTATTGCTGTACACAATAAGCTTAGAAATATGTTTCGTAAATATCAAGTGCCATAAAAGTACTTAGCTTGATTAATTATTGTTTTGTTTATTGCTAACAATGAAAATTGTTGTGGTTTTTGAAAAGTAGGCTATAGAAATACTTTCCTGATTGATGGCACAGGCCTTCGTTTGTAGTCAAATCTTTAGTTTTATATTCGCTTATGAGATTTGCATACAAATGCAGCTGGCATCATGATGGATGAAAACAAATGTCAAACGATAAGCTTGGGAAATATTAAATTTGCCGAACAACTTATCACCGGATTTCCAGCCCTGACCTTTTCGGACGGAAACCCGTATTAGTGCAGATGAGAAAGGTGAACGACAAGAATAGCTACGAAGGTATTTCCCAAAGAATTGATACGAGAATTCCGAGTCTTACCAAAACAGTCCAGACTTGTTGCTATAGTTGTCCTGACAACTGAAAGAGGACTTCGTAGCTTATGAATGCGGAGAAAAAAGAAAGGGAACGGACAACAATGGACAAATGCTCTCGTACTTATACTTAAGCTGCGTTGTTTGGACGGGGAACGTATATGATTGTGCGGGTTGAAAGCTGTGTCAGCTTGGCCAATTTTATGCAAAATATTGAAATCTGGCGCTGCTATGACATTGCCAGTGTCAGGGCTGTAATGCCCATTGTGGCACACAAAGAGCGCTCGAAGGACCCGAAGGACTCGTAGAGGAATCTCTCGTAGGCTCAGTTGGGCGTGCGGCCATTAGCTAAATGAACTCGTTTACTCGGCCGGGCCATAAATAACTGGACAAAATGCAAGAGCAATCCAAGTCAGCTAAGTGGAAAAGGCCAAGTGAAAGGCAAGGAAGGACTAGCATAGACTACACTCAAAACATTTTTTGCAATTTTATTGATGTAAGAGTTTTCTTCGAATATAAATATGCTCAAAACTTAAGCCTTGTACGCACATAAATCCTAAGAAATAAAATGTCCTGTACAAAATGTTGTAAATATAAATTTTGAACATTAATTTTATGATGGATATTGTATTAGGAGATTTTTAAGAGACATATTCCCCTTTATTTTATAATTATGAATTGCAGGAAAATTATAGGGATAATGGTAATTTTTTTGAGTGCACAACTAGACCAAGGAGAAGACGCATTAGAGGAAACGGAAACGGCAGTAAGAAGAAGCGGCAGCGGTGGCATCATTTCTTGCTTTCATTAAGGGCAGCGTCAGCTGAAAAATATTAAAGCCACTCAGGACGACAACGAGTCAAGGTGGTTCGGTGGACTCCTGCCAGCAGGGAGCAAACAGAGCACAATTGGACGTCGGTGGGCGAGTCCAAGGGGGCGTGGCACCTTGATTTCTGCTGGCTTTTCCTTCTGGCCAAGCTCCTTCTTCTTGTTCTTCTCCTAAGCCCCGCCTGCAGCGACCGTCCAACTGGCAGCTGACTTGTTTACACAACACTTTGCATATGTGTTTGTGTGTGTGGCCACTGCACATGTGTCCATGTCCATGTCCTGCAAGGGGGCGTGGCAGGAGGCGGGGGGATGGCAAAGTCAGCAAGCAAAGCTCTGGCGGCTTAATGGACGAAACGTGCTGTTGAATTAATTTCTGGCTTTATGCTCTCAATTTTTTTCCTTTCCGTTTTCAATTCAGCCGCCTTGGTTTTTTGACTGCAGACAGAAATATACTTCTATGTATCAGATTTCAATTTTTAAATATTTTCATATCAAATAAACTGTTTGAAAATAATAGAATAAGGCTTAAAAAAGTATTACATTTTACAAAAAAAAAAGTTAATTAAGCATTTGAAGCACAATCTTGCTTTCAAATAATGCAATAAAGCTAAATTCATATGTAATGGGTTAAAAATTACAATTTTTCTAAGAACATAATTTTAAAATTAAAAAACGGCTTAAGGAAACGACAGGGTATTTCTTTTGGGAATTGCCTGCAACACATTTGCGTCGTTACATATAATTTACCGGAATTTTTTAAGGATATTCAAAAATCACTTATTTTCTTTTTATTATGGTGAATGAACAATCAATTTAGTGCAATTGTTTTTCGTGTTAAATCGTTGCGGATGCAAGTTTTTTACGCACACTGGCCATGGGCAAATTTTCCACTTTTATTGTGGCCAAGTTTATAGGGGGCTTTGCATAAAGCTCATAAAGTCGCGGCGGCTTATGCGCCCATCGCCATCCATATCGACTGCACGGAAGATGTCCTTGGTTTCGTCATCGGTTACGACTGCTCCCAGGACGAGCATGATCGCACGCACGTCCTGGATGCTGACGTACCCGTCGTGATCGCGATCGAGTTGGTTAAAGGTCCGGTCCAGACTCTCAACACTGCTTAGTTGGGCAATGTGGGGGGCCATTATCTGCATAAATTTGGGCAAATCCAATTCTGGCTCATTATTGGCAGTCACCGGACGAATGAGATCGTATAGCTCTGCTTCAGTGATCTCGTGACCCATCGAAATCAAAGCCAAACGCATCTCAGTCGGTGATAGGGTGCCGTTTGAGTCCATATCATACCTTTCGAAGACATCCTTCAGCTCTGCGATCTGCTCATTCGACAACTGATGGGTAAAGGCCGAAAAAGAAGCCATGCTAAACAATAAAAGCCAAAAGCAATTCAGGAAAATTGTATACAATACAGAACAAACAAAAACCGATGTGTATGAAAACTGACAATCAACTCAACTCAACCGAACCCAAACTCTGTTCTCGATGGCTAATAAAACACTTAGGCAAGCAATTGTTGTTGTTGCGGTCGCAAACTTTTCCGGAATAATAATGCATCATATACTTGTACAAGGGGCAAAAAAGGGAAAAAAATGAAAGGAGAGATGCTGAAGCATGCAGCGTTTGGAGAACCATCCATCAATTTGTCAATTCAGCGCTTGCCTTTGAGTGGTCGGCCATGGGACAGGAATGATGTTAGATGATGATGATGATGGGCAGTAGTTGTGCTGGAGTGCTGGCCATAAAAAATCAAACAGGCTTGGATGGGAAAAAAATACAAATAACCATTTTTATAGATGCTCTTCCACTCGCCGACTTGAAAGGAGTATTTACTTAAGATCTAGGTAATTCCTTGACCCATTTTAAGGACATTTAAAACAAAAAATAAGGTAAAACTTGCATTGAGTCAATAAACATGAAATTGACTATTTGGATTTCAGTTCTTGGCTTAAGTTCTTAAAAGTTCAATTCGCACAGTATTCTCCAGAGTTCCAAAACTTTCAGTGAGGGAAACGTCTACGACCCTATAAATAATTTAATATAATAATATAAATTTGTTGTTTCTTAACATATACCCATATACTCCGAAATATAGCCGATTTCAGAAATTCGCTTTTAGTTTTATTAAAATCGAACTTCTTTATCTTATAGCTGCCAAAGGAAAAATCGAAAAATAAATATGTAGAATAAAAATATGCAAGTCCAGGAAACTTCGTTGATTTCAAACATGCACGAAATTAAATCGAAAAAATCTAAATATAATAGGAAAATTGACATAGCTTTGATGTTTTTTTTTAAACCTGGTGAATTTATACGGTTTCAGTTATGGATTTTAAATTTTATAAAAATCAGCAGCCATAGGTACAATACAGGCCGTTTTTTTCGCTGTTCTGCTTGACAGTGACTTTATTGAATTTGCCTTTCAAACTGAATGTCTTTTTTTATACCTTAGCAGAGGATATTATTTCATAATACCCTCTATAATAATAGTTGAAAAATTGATTGGGTGTCGATAGATATTGAACGATGAAATTTATTACAAAAACTTGTTATCACGGGTGAAGGGTGCGAGAACTTCATCTTGCGTAGTTTGCATGTTTTCCTTCTTGTTTTTATTTATCTTAAACCGAAGCATACTTTTAATGTTTAAGAAATCAGGAAACTATTCAAAAAGAAATAAATCACAATTATTACCACACCGTTGTGCTGAATATTTTTGCTAGACTCAAGTCTGCTTTTGTTCTCAGAGGACGGAAAGCCACTGACTTGTCAGGGATTTCTAGGCTTAGCAATAAGTTTTCCGGCAACCGATTTGATTCATTCAACTTTGAGGCCTACTCTTGTTGCTTTCATTCCCCAAAGACTTTGAGCCGAGATGATAAGCAAATGAAATGTTGTCGCCGTCCCACATGACGAATGATTAATGACACGAATGATACATTTCTCCTGGGGCAAACCACGAGCCACTGAAAAGTTTAAACTAAACTTTAACTAAGGCGGGCACTTTTTCACTCGGTGTCACGGTCCCTCACTTCGAATTTCGCTAGTCACAGCTTAGAGGGGATACTGTTTGCAAAGTGACTGAGTCCCGGGGTCTTCTTCTGCTACATTAGCCTACTTCCTTCGCTCTACATCTTACATCCTACTCAGGATTCCTCTGATGCAGCAAGAACTTGTGATTGTGTATTTGTTTAAGCCGAGGTCGCTTTCCTGTTTCCTTCCGCCGCTTTTCCACTTTCCCGCTGATGCTTATGCTGTTGGATGAGAAAAGGGGGGAAAGAAAATTGATTTTGAAATAGTTGGTCTGCCTTTTTAAATTTGATTGACGTTATTACATTACATAACATCGCACACTAAGAGGAAAGGCGAAGCAGCTGGTTTAAGTTATTCATCCATTTAGCCCCACTTAGGGGTTGGGGTAGGTGGGGGAGGGGGGGAATGTTGGGATTGTGATGATGGAGGAAAAGAGACGGCAACAACAAGTGGAAAACTGTCATTATATTTGAGTTATTGATGGTTTTTTTTTTTTCAAAATCATTTTGCAACAATGTTGCCGCCACCGACCCACACTCACACACATACACTTTTTCAGCCACACGCTGACAGGAACTCCACCCCCTCCCTTTACCCCTTACCTCACTCCTTACACACACACTGTTACATTCACGCTTAGTTAAACGCATGGCTGTGGCTTGTTAACGCCGACAAGCGCAAAAGTTTGCCGTTCGTCGAATGCTTGCGATAATCGACAAGCTCTCACATACTCGACCGAATGCACTTGAAAAAATGAGTAAGCTTGCTGAAATTGATTGTGAAATATTCATGGGAAGCTTAGAACTCCTTTTCATTGAGATACTAACATAGAAAAAATGATTTTAAAAAGAATAAAAACACAAAAAAAAGCCAGTTTTTCTAAAATTGACTGTGAAATATTCATGGGAAGCTTAGAACTCCTTTTCATTGAGATACTAACATAAAATAATTGTTTAAAAAATAATAGAATCCCAAATACTAATATTACAATATTTAATTGTAACAAATTACTTAAAAACTTAATGATTATCCAAACTTGACAATCATTTTGATTTTTTAAACGTGAAAACAAACTCACTTTTAGTCAAACATATGTGTTCGTAAATGAGTGTTTCAAACCAACTTGTAAAATTATAAATTTGTCTATAATTGTGGCTTTTCTTCAACTTTTTATCATTTTCCAATTCATAATTTATTAAAATAATTATTCTAGCTATGCTAAAACCTAATTTGAATTTGCATTTCAAAGTCTAGTTTATCTCAGTGTAGGAAACACACATACTTACTGGCAACCTGCTCGCATTCAGGACATTCGCTGTATGAGGTTGTCTATTGAATATTTCCCTGTTTTGGCAACAGTCCAAACACCGTTTCAAAAACTGACATTTAAAATTATGGAAATTCTGCCCCTTATATATGCCAAGCCCCCCAGCTCTTTGCCATTATGTAATTGTTATTGTAAATAGTTTTATGCAAATTTCGCCGCTGTCAGCAAAACTGTCAACGGACCTTGATTGATGCATGCGGACAGTTTGCATATGAATCATCTCTCGTGACGGCATGTGTTCGTGTGTATTTTTTCAATTTCATTACTTGCTTTATTTAGTTTTTAAATATTTACGGCATTTTTTCATGGCGTGCCCACAGTCTTCATTTACAATTAACGTCTGTTTGCCCTGGCCCGACTTGGCTTTTGGCATCGCAATTAAAACAATTTACGCGCTCAATTAAAGCCAACACAAACAAACACGAATGGGGCAAAGGAGCTGAGCGGAAGTTTCGGCGAGCTGAGCTCCGACCAGAAGATTTGTAGTGCCTTAGCCAAGCGTTTTCGACTTGGTAAATGCATAATGGACAGAGTGTTGTTGTTTGCCCTTGTTCTTGCTGCTGATGCTGCCCCACAATGGTGGCACTAAAAATAGCAGCGAGGCGAAGTGACGAAAAGCAAACGAACTGAGCCAAGAACGCGCGTCAGCCATTCGACATTCGTTATGTCCTCTCCTTACACTGAGGGAAACCAAGAATAGAAAAATTAAAACACAACTACTTCTGTATAAGAGTTAAAATGTGTATTGCTCTATACATTTTTGGAAAATGTATTTTATGACTCTGAAGAATTGTGTATTTATTGGAAGTTTTTTTTTATCCGAAATCGGAATCGAAATAGTATTTAAAACTTTTAATGAACCATAATATTTGTTCGATATTTTCAAATCAATTTGAAGAGTCAAACAACATCGATTTAAATATTTGTTCGATCAATGTTTTCGTTTTTAGAACCCAATTAATGAATAAAAAAGATTTCAAGATTTGGTGTAAATTGGCAATGGTACCAATGTACCCTTCTCAAACAAGACGTCATCTGAATGGCAGTGGTCAAAGGCTGTCAAAGGACGTTTACGGACCTTTCCAGGGTATCGTTTTCTTCGATTAAGCCAGCTTACTTTGGCCCGTACCTCTTTCTTTTTTTCCCTCCTGTGCCTTTTGCCTTTTTTAAGCAGGGTGGTGGATGGATGGGTTGGCTGGGGGATGCAGCGACGTCCATTATCCACTTTAAGTTGCCCGCCCTTGCTGTGTGTGTGTGTGTGTATGTGAGTGTCCTGGTCCCCCTTCTGCATTTGTATTTGTGTTCAGCTCGGTTGGTGTTTGTTGTTCGTTTCGCTGTTTGCTTTTGCTTGCCGCAGCCATGTCCTGCGTTTGTGTGAGTTTATGTTTGCTTCTGGTTATGCCCCACAGCTGTAACCGTGTGTGTGTGAGAGTGTATATGTGTGTGTGAGTGGGAATATATATATATGCGGATTCCAATCAATATCGTAGACGCAGTCGCCGCTGGTGGCCGCTTTTGCCCATTAAGCTGCATGTACACCAACTTACTGTCGTATTTTTAGAACATGCCAGTTGTTGTTCTTGTTCCTCTCGCTTTTTTTTGCCCTTCTTGTTGCTGTTGTATTACGGCATGTAGCTGCTCTTTAAGGGCAAAGTATTCCATTATCCTTGAATGGCGAATTTCCCAAGGATTTCAGCATTCAGCTTACAGCTCCTGATGCAGCTGGCATGCGCATTGTTATTGCAAACTGCTGGCGCTGCGAGGTGCTCGCCGCATTTATTTTTAGTTACCGCCTGAATAAATCCATCTCTAGCATTTCATCCGACCATCAGCCCTGCCAAGCTCCTCCTGCCACGTTTGGGCCATTGTTTGTTGCTCCACCCAGCAACGGAGGTAAATGCATAATTAAGGTGCAAAAAATCAGAGGCCGAATGCATTTGGCTTGAAATTGAATGTACACAATTCAAAGGTAAACCGTATATCTCCGGTTGTTGGTTGTAATATTTCCGGAAAAATTACTGTCGGGGGACTACGGAATTTATAGAGATTTGAAATCAACAATAAAATGGTATTAAATGAGTATTTTTAGTGGTTGCAAATCTAATAGAATTTTTGTGAAGGGAATATGTTTAAATTTAATCTGAGTCCATATTGAAATGTAGAAAAGAATTAATTATCTCTAAGTATTTCGATAAATTCCTTAAAATAAATAATAATGAAGATTTGCAGATAAAAATAATGCACAAAAACCATTGCTTGCCAACTTTATCTAATTTAATTTTTTAGTTTTTCAACTTTAGACACAAGATGAATTGCCCTAGATATTTAAATTATAAAAGATTAGTTTTGTTTCTTTTTACAATAAGAAAGCAACAATCAAGTACCTTGCTCAAAGTAATCATACAATATCTAATAGCAAACATGTTTGTTTGCGAACTATAACATTTAAATTGAAAAATGAATTATGCGAAAGGATTTGATTTGCTCAAATATTTGTGGCACTTAAAGACGAGCAATAAAATAGGTTACTTTGTACAAACAAGAATTGCACCTTTAAAACACCTTGACCAGTGAATTCATGGAGATTTTAAATCGATGATATTTGCTTTCTGAATTTGGCCAGATGGAATGGCAGGTGGAGTAACTGCAGACCATTACTTCTCCTTCACTTCGAATTGCGGCAAGTACTCTCGGCACTCGGGTGATAATCGCAGACAATTCCTTCGATTCCTGTGCGCATTCAGCAAATGCCTTGGCGTCCTTCGTTCTCCCCGGTATCCCCCAACTGTTCCCATTGTTCTGCCTCCAGTCTCCCGGCTCCCAAGCACAACTTCCGTCTTTCGCATAACACATCAGCTTGACTCTTAAGTGGTTTCTAGTTAGTTTGCAATTTTCACTTGGCTAGCACACACACCACAACACACAGTCCTGCATTTCTTTTTTGTTCATCCTTCTGGATGCATGTTGGGGAGGTGTGTTTTTGTGTGGCGGTTTTATGAAAAGACTGTGGCACAGGAAGAGCAAGTTTTTGTCACGCATATTTACTGTTTGTATGTGATCCCCCCTTTGTTCGGTGGAAAACTTGCTGCTGCAGCTCGCTGCCAGACAATGGCCTGAACTTTTGCACCCAGATTTCTTTCTTTTACCGACACACACGTATCAGCCACTAAGGCAAACCAACGCCCACTCCCACGCCCACGCCCACCTACCGACTTTTGTCTGCAGTTGATCCTTCGGCGGCAATTGTCCTCGCCTGTCAGTCGAGAGACAAAAGTCGAGTCAAAACAGTAAATGTAATTATTGAGAAACGGCACCGCTTAGTTGGAGGTGACACAACCGCCCAGCCACGACCCCAAAAAAGCCACCAGCCATCCTGTCATCCCGCCATCCCACCATCCCGTCACGAAAATTGCAACAGAAGCAGATCAAAGTTCGCCGGGGGCAACTGTAGGCGAAGCAGAGCATAAAATGAAAAATAAATAAGAAATAAGCTGAATGTGGAGCCAAATGCACTTTTCCCCCCTCTTCTTTTTGGGCAAACGCAGCCACGCAGCCAAGTGACTTGGGGGCAAAAAATGGCAAATTAAATTTTGTTCACAAAATGCAACGAAATGGAAGCGGAGAGCGGAGAGGAAGGAAAGGAACGAAAGCAGGACACAACGAAGGCAAAAGAAACAGGACGGAAGAAACAGGATAAGCTCTGTTCAGCCACAGAGCAAGCAAAGGAATTAAAGCTCGAGTAATTTCTAAAAAAACACCAAAAACCATGACACAGACAACCAGAGTCCATCGAAAGCAACCGCAATTACTGAGCCAACCGCACAAAATTCGAGCCACGAGCCAGAAATCTCGGTTCCATTTGTTTATTTTTGCCAGCTGCCATGGAATATGCAATTAATATTTAGATTGATTTTCAATTGTAACAAAAACCCGCAAAGGACGTGCCAACAATTGAGGGGGCGGAGGGGGGAATGAAGTGGGAAAAATGTGTGGAAAATCGAACGGGCGGGTGTCGAGTGCATTCAAGCAGCGCCGCAATAAAAATCGCTGTAATTTTGCATGGCTCTCGTATCACTGAAATGTTGGATAGAAAATGGATCAGGATCCATTAGGAGGACGGTGGAGGGGGGGGGGTGCCTGCGGCTGGCTACGTGTGTACGCCATTTCTATCGTTATCCATTTCCGATATGTGTAATGGCTGCCAAGAGGCAGACATTGCCATTCAATAATCTTTCACTTCGCCAGCATTTGTTACAAAAAGTATTTGAAAGTAGGACATGAGCACGAAGTAAACCAAGCGAAAAACGTAATCAGAAAGCCAGATTAAAAAGCTTATTTCGATATATTTGTATTTCCATATTAAATTTTATTCGATTTGTGATCAAACGAACTCAATACAGATTGCTTTGATTTATACTTTCCACTTGATTTGTTTAGTTCAACAAAACGATTTTTGTAATAATCATTATCTCATATTTTGATGATATATATATCGATTCTTAAAATCTTTTTAAAAGGAAATATTGTTTTGTTTTCCCATGTTTCACATTTTCAATTGCCAATTCTAAACTAAAATAAAGAGACTTGGCCAAGCCAATATTTCAAAATTAATCACAGTTATGAGATCAGGTTCATTTATTTTGAAAACTGCAATTTCCATTATTTCCATCCCAGGCATCCCCAAGCTCCAATCTTATTAGACAAGCGAGCTGAAATTTGAGTTGGACAACAAAAGACATTTGACAATTGAGAGTTGACAAATGACCAACGGGGAAAACTTGAGCTCGGGGAGCCGGGCAGCGGGAGAGCTGACGATTGATTGCATTATAGATGATGTCGTCGCTGGCCACGCCCCCTCTGGACTCTTAGCCCGGTAACTGGGTATTTATTTGTATTCAATCTGTTTGCCTGTTTGTCAGTTGGTTCTCAAATGTTTGCACGAGCAAACACAAAAGACGTAGCACTCAGTTCAGTTCGGTTGAGCTCTACCTGCTGCCGCCCACTCGCCATTTTCATTCCCCTTTGGCAACCGCCGACAAATTGTGTCAATATTTGTTACCACTGACGAGCCAAGAGATTTAATTTCCTCTTATCGACTGGGGAAGACCAGGCGTGGAGTGGTGGGAAACTAAAAACAAAAGCCAGTTGTCATCAATAAGGCTCAAACAGAGTCGAGTTCCCATGTCCCAGCCATCAGCCTGGTCAAATGGAACGTCCCACGTTCCCGCAAGTATGGCCAATCGACCAAACGTCACCCATTGTTAAGCTGCAACTGCACCACGGAACCACTAACCCACCCAACGATAAAAGTTGGTTAGCTCATTTGTGCGCACACCTCCAGCAGATCGGTTTGTTGATTACCGGCTGCACAGAAGATGGCTTAGCATGGAAGTTAAAGTATTTCCAAGTTGAAGTAATCAATATCAAGCATACGCCAGGTGGGCCAGAAAGAGATTATATCCCGCTGTATCTGCCGGACAGCTAAAAGCCTTATATTACAAATTTATGCAGACAGTCTTGATTGACCGATTACGGAGTAAAGCCTATGTACAGTGGTCTAAATTCAAATAAATTCTGTTTGATTTGGAAAACATTTGTTATACTTGCAGGAAAGATGTGAAATTTATATTTTAAAGTAAGTTAGTAATTACTTTAGGTTATACATTTTTGTAATGGGATATATTAGCTTAGCAAATTATTATTGCACAATATATTATTTTATGTTAAATTAAAAATGCTAAATATTGAAAGAAAGAACATTTTCTTAAATTAAGTAATTTATCTAAGAGAAATATGAACTCAAAAGTTTAAGAACCGTTTTTGTTTCTCATGTACCTAAAAAAAGTCCAGACAAAGGTGTAATTTCTTATTAAAATTTTTTCACAAACCCAAAAACATTTGCTAGCTATCGTATTTCCCGCATACCATTGTACAACCCCCTAATTTCCACGCACTTTGTATGCCGGTCGCGTATCAATTTCCAGGAAAATCCTCAGCAAATACAAATAAAACATTTTCCTTACTTGTTTCCCCCTTCCTCTTCTTTTTTCTGGGTTGTTTTTCGTGTCGTAGCCAAGCTGGATGGCGTGAAGACGTACATGCGGATGCGACGTGTGCCGAATCATCTGCAGGTGAAGGTCATCAAATGGTTCGATTACCTGTGGCTTACGCAAAAATGCTCGGACGAGGAGCGCGCCGTGTCCTGTCTTCCTGATAAATTAAAGGTAAGTACGCGGGGCGTCGTAGTCCCCGGAACACGATTTGTCCATTACTGAATGCGAAATCTTTTCCGATTCCGAATCTGCTCCCTTTCCCCCTGTAGGCTGAAATAGCAATTAACGTCCATTTAGATACACTTAAGCGGGTGGAGATTTTCCAAAACACCGAGGCCGGTTTCCTATGCGAACTGGTCCTACGCCTGAGGCCCGTACTCTTCTCGCCCGGCGACTACATCTGCAGAAAGGGTGAGTCCCTAAGCTCGGACCAATCGCTTCTCTATCCTCACTGGCTTTTGTTCAAATCCCCATTCAGGCGAGGTGGGCAAAGAGATGTACATTGTGAATCGAGGACGATTGCAGGTGGTGGCCGACAACGGAAAGACGGTGATGGCCTCCCTGAAGGCTGGTTCCTATTTTGGCGAGATTAGTATACTCAATATGGGCACCGCAGGTAAAGAACTTGGTAAATATCTCGTTTTAGTGCGACAGGCGGAACAATAACGATAACGTAACTACTACAACAACCTTCCAACCCTAAAGTCCAGAATAAAATAAGTCAGAAATCTATTAATCAACAGACACACTAACACACTCTAGAAAGCATACGTATCTGTGTCTATGTGTGGAATGTAATTGTCTATAATTGTGCAACCAAGTGTTAACTGGATTCCCCCGATCCCAACGAGCAACACAAACATAAATAGTTTAGAGATTGGTCCCGCCCCGAATCCTTCAGCACATGTAACCAAATAGCCGAGCACTCGAATCAATTTCGATAGAATTTACATTTTAATTTATTAATACCATATGAAAAATACAATTTGCGTTCACTTTTTTTGATCATTTTTTGCAAGCTTAAATTGTTAATTTTTTTCTCGTCATCCCTAAGAGTATGCAACGAATTTTTATTGCTCACCCTTCCCACACGGTTGAAAAATTAATGAATGTCAAATGCAATTATTGCACCTGCATGCACTCACACGGGTCTCTCGTTTTCATTGTTCTCGACATATAAAAAAAAACGGGCGCAATTATTGTGGTTGCCCATCGAAAAAACAATTTGGTGAACTTAATGTAGCTTTAAATTCGTATAATACATGGTTGTCCAGCCAAGTGTGAAGTCGATTCAGGGTGAAATTCGGCTCATAATTAACAGGATTGCCTTCCAGGCAACTGCATGTGCGATATCTGTTCGTTGCATACTTGAAGGCGTCATCGGAGCCGTGTGCCACCTAATTGAGTTTGCGAAAGAGCAAGAGTGGCAGGAGCAACTCAATTTGCAGACAAAAGTTAAGGAGGTGGCCCAAAAGTTTTGCACTTCCCAGACCACCCCCCCTCTCACATCAGCACCTTCTATTCCACCAATTAGAGATGGCGAAATCGAATTGTTTAAAGTTCTTTTGTGTTTCTGCATGATTTAAGCATTATTCTGGTTTGGTTTCATTCGTGTGCGCTCAATGGTGAGAATTGTCCAAAGGAATTTAGCACCGAAACGTAATTTCTTACGCTAGTTAGTCGCTCTCACTATCTCTGTCACTGTCTCAATTTTAATCTCTCTGTCTATCTCTCTCTATTTGTCTCTGAGTCGATGTTGTTGTTGTATTGCTTTGCCTGGACGTAATTTAAACGTTTCTCTACACGTAATTGTATTGAGAGTTGTGTAATGTGAATTAAGTATACGACCCGTCTACACAAGCTACTTTTACGGGCGATTCTTCTTGCTGGCAAGTGGCTGGCTAAAAGTGCATAGCACAAATTTTTGGATATATAAAGGTTTTAATAAGAACATTTTTTCCGTTGATCCCATTCAATATTTACTTCCTATTTTTTTCTATTATCCCCCACCACAAACATATTGTGTGGCATGCAATTTTAATGTCTTTGTGCGCCCAAGTCAACAAGAAGAATCGACAGACACACTGACTCGAGCACACACGCATAAACACACAGACTCACTCCGGGAAATGCTTTTTTGCAAGACCATTAAACTTTTCTCTTTGCGTTGGCAAACATTTGCTTTGCCAACTTTCCCGATGCGAAACAAAAACAGGCAACCGACGCACAGCCAGCGTTCGCTCAGTGGGATACAGCGACCTCTTCGTCCTGAGCAAGAAGGACATGTGGGACGTGCTGAAGGAGTATCCGGCGGCGCGTGTTCGTCTGGAGTCGATAGCCGTCAAGCGATTGGAGAAGTACAAGAAGGCCCCGCTGGAGAAAGGTAAGGCACTTGTCTTATTTGCTCCCTCTGCGCCCCTCCCCTTTCCCTTCCCCAGAGCCATCCAACCACACGACATCCAGAAACCACCAGAGTCCCCGCCCAAACAAATACCACTCGAAATTCAAAGATACGAATACGAATACGATTGCCCCAGAATAACACGATTCGATTGTTTTCGCCTTCCGTTCCGTCTTTCCTTCCTTTTCGTTATCGATTTCATTTGCGTCCGTTTCCGTTTGTGAACGATTTTGATTTAAAACACAGTCAAATACTTTAATGTAGTTGCCATGGGCCGCTGTCAATCGACGCCGGGCCTAGTCGAGAGCTGTGGTCGCACCTCGCTCGAGGAGATGTGGCTGCCACCGGCGGCAGCCACCGCATCCTCGCTGATGCACCACCACCAGGCGCTCCACCAGCAGCAGCAGCATCAGGCGGCCCAGCAGCAACACCTGCCGCATCGGCAGGAGTCGACGCAAACGTCCTCGCAGACACATGGGTACAGGTGAGTTCAGTGCCTACAGAAATGCGGTCAAAGAAATGGAATAAATAAAATAAGGTGACATCCATTGAAGTATCAAAGTCTCGCTTCAATTGCCTCAGTGCAAACAACTATATATTTTGAAGGACATGTCAAATTGTTAATGTTTGTCTCAAAAAAACTTTGATTTTAATTGTTCAAATAAATTGTTAAAAATTGTCTATTCAGACGCTTTCTAATATATATAGTATCCATACTTTTCGGCACCAATGGTTCAGAACAAACTTTACATTTCCGGCAATCGAACAAAAAGCATAATAAATCCGATTAAAAATTTTTCGGAGAGAAACTGCACAAAGTTGTAATAGCATTAGCTATTGTTTTTGAAGAAAAACATAAATAACGTTTTGCTACTTTTTAATACCTATTAATCATTATAAATGTTAACTGCTAGATACAAATGCATCCCAATTAAAGGCCCGTGTTTGTTTCAAATTTGTTTTCACAGTTTTTCATCTGCGAAATATATAATAGTCACATTTTATTGTTTTATTTTGACAGGATTCAAACATTATTCATCTTACTAAACTTATTTAATATAAAATCTCTAAAGTCCCCGCAGCTATGCCGATCGCTTGGCTCGGGCCACTGACTCCCCCAGATCGGTTAGCCCCAGTGCCCATGGATCCGAGGAACGACCCCGTAGTCGAACGACCTCGCATCACTCAATAAGACCCCAATCTCAACCCAGTCACACGGGTAAGCACGTAAACAGATAAAATGTAATGGCAGGGTACTGAATAATCTTATAATCCCTGCATGTAGGTCACATTTGCGATTCCAGTTCGCAGCTGGAGTGCTATGGGGCGGGAGTGGGCGGGGCTGGAGGTGGAACCACGCCCCTTCTGGGCTCGCACGAAGTTCTGGAGGATGAGATCAAGAGGCTGAGAGAACGACTCCATACGGTGGAATCGGAGAATCAGGCCCTGAACACGAAACTATCCCAGCAGCAGTGGGACCTGGAGAATCGACTGGCCGAGATCGAGATGCAGATCTGCGGAGTGTCGTCCACGTCCAGCGTGGATCCCGAGAATGAGACGGAGGAGCTGGAACGGAACAGAGAGAGTATCATATAACACGGGAGCGTGCTGCCCCATCAGGCGATCGGTATGGTGTACATATCATGTTCCTCATGACTCCACGACCATCATTGATCATCTGACAACTGAGTGCATCCGGCGATCGGGCGATTTGGATCATTAAACCGCATCATATCGCATCTATCTCTCGCTCCCCCAATCTCCCACTCTCTATCTGTCTCGTATTTGTGTTTCTCCATCTCTCTCACTCACTGTGTTTTGTATTTGTGTGTATGTGTGTTATGCATGCATTCCAAATTGCCTTACTAACGAAAATAACGAAAAACAAACATAATCAGGAGCAGCAGCAGCTATACAGCAACAGGAGGATCAGAAGGAGAAGAACCAGGAGACGGAGGATCAAGGGCGACCACTCGAAACAGAAACGGGGACCCAAACCTGTGCCAAATACTTCTCACTTTAGGGAACAATAAAGAGAGAGATAGAGAGGGGAGGACAGGGCGCCAGATAACCCCCAAGATGTGCAATTAATATCTCTTATGATCACGCGACACCAAAAGTAAAATAAAGCCTAAGAAGGCACTGCCAACAAAATTGTCTGTACATAGAAATTGAAGAAATTCAGATCAAAATATACGCTAAACTATTGTAATTGGTTTAGTTATGCACGAGAGATCGGAAAAGCTTTAATAGATAATCCGAGAGAACTTTTTCCAGAACCCCTAACAACTTGTTAACCAACACTTACACTTTTTCCATACTAAACTCAGAAATAGATTACGATTTACATAGATATCATTAGGCCTAGACGCTCTTCGCTCCTTTTAGTGGTTACTAAACCAAACCGAAACGGGTACTCCCATTGTAAATACTTTCGCTCTAGGATCTTAATTAGCATTATGGTCAATGACATTAGTATGGATCATTCGAAATAATAACTAAAAGATTACTTTAACTCATGAGTGTAACAAATGAATCGTATATCTATTGTAATATTTGCTAATTGTAATTTGAAAAACAAAATTACTAGATGTGTATATGGGAAACGATTTACTTTACAACTGAAAATAATGCATAAACAATTTATGGAAAACTAAGTGAATATTTGCAAAATATTTGTACTATTGGAAAAGAACTGCCAGAGCATACACCACACACTCGAAAAACTATATTAATATTAATAATAATAAACAAAAACAAAAACTCGAAGAAAAAAGCTAAAGACATCAAACTATTAATACAACCAATATTAAGGAGTAGATATGTCAAAAAGAAAACACTTTTAATGCAATATTATATTGTAATACTGTCGTATATAGTATATCTACATTATACATGATCTACATTATACTTGATATGGTAAAAATTTAAAGGTCTAAATGTATTTAACTTTAGTTAGTTGCCCAAAAGCCAAAACCAATGCTGAACATTGTAGTTGAGAAAAAACAAAGATTAATTTAGGCAAGAAGGTTCTGTAGCAGAACGCAGAACGCAGTTAAGGAATCCCCATAATATGGGGGCTGCGATAAAGAAGAAATAATTAATTTAGCTGTAATTCTAGTTATACCTAGTTATACCATTAGATGTGTACCAGAGAAGACCAAAAAAAGATCGAATCGCGATCGATTATAAAAATTGTTCAGTGTCAACTCCCAAAATATTGAAGCCACAAACTGAGTTGATAAGGAAACCTAATAATTATATAGCTAACTCGAATAAGAAACAAAACTTTACAGAATGAGCAGGCGTTTGAGCCAGGATACGTTTGAGTATCTGCCTAGAAAACGGAAACTGGAACGAAACTCATTTCATGCTAACAATGATAGGCCAAAAAACCTAAACTCAAATTTTGTTAGGATTTTTCTTAGATTTTTGTCAACGAGGTAATCCTATTTTTCTATTTTCTAGAAAACAAATAGAAGGAAATTCTTTTTTCATATTTTTCAACCTAATTACTTTTCGGAATATCATATAACGGATTAAAAATTAATTAATAATTACAATAAACATTAAATGGGGTTTCATCTAAGACAAAGCTTATACCAAACAAAAAAAGTGTTAAACGAAAGCTAACGAAAACTTGTAAAAGTTTATCGGAGTTTTTGATTCCTTAGTTAGCCAATTATTGTCAAAGTTAAAGTTGAATAATATAACTAAATTAAATTACATTTTTATGGCTTATTAGCACGCTTATCACAGGACAGAGGCTCTGTCCCTTGTTAGACTTATTCCTTTTGATTTTTTCAATGTTTCCGTTAGAGCGCGTATAGACATATATCTATTTGTTATTGAACGTAAAATACAAGGAACTACATCGATTCGGTTGTGTTGTTGTCGCCAAGTGAAGCAGAAATGGCTGTCGAGTTTGAATGGCTTACATAATAATAATTTTTTAATTATTTCATGCATTGCGATCTATGAAACAAAAAAAACAAAACAACAACATTTATAGCTTTATTTTTACTATAAATTAATTAATTAATTTATAAGAACTAAACCGTAAATTAATTCAGCATTGACTTCATAGCAAACACAGAGAATCAGCATAGTTCTCAGATCATCGGGCAATAAAGGCATTTTTTAAACGGTCACTATAAATCAGATCAGTTCAGACAAGGCCCCGATTTGCAGCAGGTAAATCGAGCTTATTGTGCGAGAGTTTCAAAGCCGTTTACATTGCTGAACTACTCTGAAATCTGAAAAGGGTAACAAAACAAAACAAAAAAAAAAAAATGGAATTATAAAGTAAAACGACAACAAAACCAGAAAGAAAAACTGAAATACAAATAAAATCAAAACAAAACAAAAAATTCTTAATACATGAAAATCGTGCGTTTCGTTTTGCTTCGGGGGGCCAATATCCATCGACTCATCCATCCACTTAGCCAACAATCGGTCGATCGTCGATCGAATGCAACTGCATGTCGTAATCAATGGGATCTGAGGAAAAGCCGCAAAATTGTTCAATTACAAAGGCCGAAACCACACACTCATCGCAGTGCCGACGCCTGCAATTAACGAGCTGGCTGAGTAGTCGAGTCCATTAGGCCAACACTCCACTCGAGTCGGGTCTCGAGAACCAACTAACCGCTTTGCTAAGCGGAAACGTGGCACCTGAGCGAATTGGGGGCCCAAAACAAAAGCGCCAACAAAGCGGGCAAGCAAAACAAGCCAAGATCGGGCCAAAAACGATGACGTCGCTGGATTCCCATTCGAAACTTCCAATGGAAGCGCAGCATGGAGCTTTTGGCCCGATCGCTGGACTCATACCTGCTGCCAATTTCAGTCGTTGTGAGCAACTCGTGCGCGCTGGACGTGTTTGAATTTTAACGCTCTTTCTCCCCCCCCCCCCTCGAAGGCGAATCCGAAGTGTAAGCAACAAGTGCCAAAAGGGAAACAAAACAAAAACCAGGCAAACGTACTCATATATACACATATTTCTGTGATGTGCTGTGTGCTACTCCCGACTTTTTAATAACTTCTGATGCCGTCGTCTAACGTTAACGTTAACTACATATTTTTTATGAATCTTCATGTGTCTCGCTGTTCGCCTTGTGTTTAATTTTTCGACTCTATTTTTCTGTATTACTCTTTGGTTCCGAGCGAGAAACTTGCGTGCCGAGCGTTGTTCTAATTTTGAGCTGCTGCTTAAATTAGAGGGGCTATATATGTTTATATAATTTCGTGCGGAATTTGTGCTAAACACGTGAATCGGACGAAAAAAAAGGCAAAGACTTGGCCGCCAGCATAAATACCAAAAGTCGCAGTTATAAGATATTCAGATTCAGATATCTGGCCTAGCCCATTGCATAATGGGCGAATGCGAGGGGAAGCGAAAACAAAAACAAAACTAAGACCAAGACCGAAAGCGAATCTGAATCTTAGTCTGGGCTTGCGTCTGTATCTGAATCTGGTTTTTCCGCTGGCGCTGTTCGATTGGTTTTTAAGCTGGCTTAAAACCATTTTCCCTCTTTCAATTGTAATTGCTGCGGCTTTTAGGCGAATAAACGAGGCAGAGTAATGAGCAAAAATTAAAAAACAAAAGAACACACACTGGCACACACCAAGAAGGTTTGGCTTGGCTGCGCTTTGGCGACGCCTAACGGCATTAATCAAAAGACTGAAGACACAAACTTGGCAGTGCCTCAAAAAGAGCAGGGAATATCCGCATGTGTGTGTGTGTATGTGTCTATGCGAGCACATCGCTTGAAGTGTTTTCTATTTATGACGAACAGCCATAAAAATGCTGCCAAAAATAAACGCTTGTTTGCCATAGAAGCGTGCGCTAATGGGCCATCATTTAACTTTGAGGCGTGGCCCTCAGCCGACGGGCAAGTGTTACAATCGCATTTGGCCAACAGGAAATAGAATATGTAATATTGCAAAGCAAGCCCACGTCTGCTCGTTGAAGTTCATTCTCTCTGAGGAGGAAATACCAGTCAAATTACATATGATTTCCTTTTAATAGAACTTCTTTATAGCCTCAAGCTATAATTGTATCACAAAACAAAGTTAAGGTGCTTTTGGAGGGAAATCCCAAAAATAGCTTTATAAAATAAAAATCTTTTGAAATAGGATTAATTCGTTATAGTCGCATTTAACCAACAGGAAATATAATACGTTTACTACTGAAGCTAATTTTCTTTGCTTACGAAATGCTTAATTCTACCCGCAAGCTTTAAAATTGCATTAAACAAAATTCACGTTATGCATTTAATACGAAACTCCTTCAAAATTTGGTCATAGGTAATTTAATTTAAAAGTTATATGTGCTGAGCTTAGGTTCAAAAAATCCCCTGCGAAAATAAATAGCATACTAAGTAGAAAGTCAAATACGAAATACAACCAATGCAAAGCAGAGATATACTGTTCTCCGAATTTATTTATTCACTCCATTCATTATTCACAGATTAACCAGAGAAGATCCCATCTTTTTGTAGTAAATTCCGTAACCATCCATCACCATAATTATGGGCTTCACCTCCACTCCAGTTAATCTCATATATTTCAAAGTTAATGACGTTGTCATAGAACACTTAACCAAATATATTCCCACAGAACAGATCTAAACAGAGTTGTAGCTGGGCAGCCACTACAGAATCATTGAGAAATCAATGGCCATTTGGTACTCGGTTTTGGCACAAATCAAACTTGAATCGCACCCACGTCTAGAACGAGGCGTTGAACCACACCATGTGGGTGGCAGCCCCGATGACGACGACTACGAGATTTCGCTGGCCGTGTGGGTTGGCAAGGCAAAAAACGAATATATATTCGGACAGCAAACAAATCGAAAAGTGTAAAAAATGCCAGACACCTACGTGCACATCGCATTCTGTGATATAGATACACCAAAATACATACATACCGATATTCGCCAGTGCAAAGTCATGATATTTGGGCATTACGTAATGCCCTAAACTAGGTGTGTTACCTGGCCCTCTTCTACCAATTTAAGTCACGACAAAACTTTCGATGTTTGCCTGCTGACCAACTGAGTAAACTAGGGAGCGTATTGGTCAGTGCGTCAGACGAGACATTCCCATTCCCATTCCCATGACCATTACCATTACCATTCCCATGACCTTGCCTCGAGCTGAATACTCAATATATAGAACGCGGTGAGAAGTGGAGTGGAGTGGGGCTCATTCCACTCCAGTGGCGAGTGCAACTAATTAGGTTCATTGCCAATGTCAAGTGTCAGCAAATGACATCAGCCGCGGGATCACTCATAAGTCGGAGGAGCAATTCATTTATTTCCACTTTTTGCTGTCCCCGCCACTTAATTTATGCGATCCGAGCAACGCAGTTTTGTCACTGAGAAAAATAACAATAAAGGGATTTCTCATCTATACTTAAAGTTAATTGAAGTAGGTAAAATTTAGGTTAAGCATAGCAATTTAAAATGAAATTTGATTAGTTTAGCAAGCTAAATATATACCTTTTTAATTGACTCATGACTCAATAAAATTAAAGTCAACATCCACTTTAAACCTGTTGAAAATATCAAGTATACTTGACATTTAACGATAACAGTATATATTTCCATAGACCGAAATAATTATAGGATTAAATTTAAAAATCACGAAATATTCATTGTTTTTAAAGCATAATAAAAGTTAACACTCTAACAATAATGTAGGAAATTAATAGAATGACCATAATGAGCGTTTCTCATTTTCTTGTATGTCGTTCTAAGTGATTCATGTTTTGATTAAAAAATCACATGAATAATCACTATTTGCAGTCCCTGATTTTCTCGCTCTGTACTCTCCTGTAGGGGCGTTAAAAAATGTTCAAGCCACAACTCATCGCTGTGCTCAGCAAGTGATGAGTGATGTCATCTCAGAGTTGTTTACCTCTCCGAAAAGTGTTTGTCAATAAATAGTATTTGTATTTGGAAATCTGCATACCAACCGCGCTCAGAACTGGACATGCTATGATATATGTGCGCTGGCAACTGACTGGTTGGAAACGCAACCGGATTTCCTATAATTAAGTCGGTTAGACAGTCTTTTGACGCCTCGTTGTCTTCGCGACACGGTGTGGAATAATGCCAAAAAGGCCAACTTCAGATTTCAATTCGTTGGCCACTGTTTGTGGAGCGGACGGAAAGACAGACAGCGACAGCTAACTTTCGGTTTGCGCAAATTGTTAAGGTAAAAGTGCGACAAGTGAAAACGGGCAAACAATTGACAATTGATCGCGGCAGATTTCATTACTGTGATTACAGCCATTATTATCCTCGGCGGTGGCTCCCACGTTTACACACATGTTGGCCTTCTAGCGTGGCGTTTGTGAAAGACTTGCTCAAACATCAACATCAACATTCACATTCACATCCACAGCCAGCACTGCCCACCAGATCTGCTCGCTTTTGCCGCGGCGAAATTCCAAACTAAGTGATTTCTGTTATTTTTCAGACTCTTTTTTTATTGTTTTTTTTATTACTTTTTTTTTGTTATTTTTGTATTCAATTTTCCTTTTCGCCCGCTTCGTTTTGGCTTGGAAGCGACGAAACCAGTTTTGCTTTATAGCCAGATTCAGAGATATTCGCACACACACATTCGCTGGCGAAACCCCCCCGCATTTTTTTTTCCTGCTGCTCTCTGGAGCTTTGAGCTTTGGCCATGACGTCATCGTTTGTTTTGGCCTGGCCAAGAGAGCAGCCGCTCAGATCGAGCAACTGAAACAGTTCGCTTCGAGCAGCGATCGTGTGCAAACGAAACTAAAACTGAAACTGAAACCGAAACTACATATAACTAAAGCCGCGTCTGATCAATAGAAATTCTGTTCTGTCCATTTTCCGATCAGTGTTTGAACGGGAGTTACACCTGTACATATGTGCGAGTCGCAAGTCGCAGGTGAAGTGCAGTGACGTGCAGTGAAGATGGACGTCAAGGACATTAAAGGCGCCAAGGTGACGCACGCGGGGCTGTTGAAGCACAATTCCGATGGCAGCACCGAAACGCAGAAGATCACCCATGCGGGATTGGTGGCCCGGAGTCCCGAGGGCACCGCCGCCAAGGGGATGAACATCCGGGGCAACGAGGATCTGTGGGTGGAGATCCAGGCGAATACGTTCCGCAACTGGGTCAACGAGCATTTGCGCGAGACGGGAATGCAGGTGAGTTGTAGATACATAGATACATGCACACATTCCATTCCGTTCCCCTAGCACTAACAATAGGTTATGTAACACTTTCTAACCGACTGAATACCTCAATACCTGCCGACTGAATGTCTGATCGATCAAGCGCGAAAAACAATTACCCAATCAATGGGTCGGGTCCGGTGAATAAGGAATTCGTAGAACTATCGATGAAGCAGGGCCTGAGAACACGAATACAAAACATTTTTAAATTATAAATTTTATCTGGTGTAAGAATTACTAATGGTTGTACAAGAAAGACTTTCTGGGCTACCATAGAAATGGAATTCGAGCTAGATATCAACTAGCAATGTATATTTCCAATTAGCATTCATACTTGTAAATCAACAAAAATGACTTGGGCACTTGCCTTAATTAAACTTAAAGTAAAAGTGAATATTTAAGGCCTTAAGACCACATATCTATGAGAAACTGGAAATGCAGAGAAATATAGAAAAGCTTATACAATGATTAAATAATTGTTATTATTAACTATAGTTAAAACTACAATTAAAGAGTCAGTTTTTTTGAGCAAAAGCAGCAGGAGGCCTTAAGCTCGACTGGAATATTTGTATATTAAAAGTTAATTTTTAGTTTCATTTTGGTTGTGTGTAAGTTTATCAGTGTATTGTTGGTTTCGGTGGGATATACAGTGGTTAGTAATACAATGATAATACCCCTTTAAATAACTTGCAACTTAACAACTATTTAAAGTATGCTGAAACTAAAGGTGAATACTGTATATTAAGATAAATAGAACACCGGAAATGAGAATAATTAATCTTCCCTTAAAATAGTTAAATCAATGTTGTCGATTATGGTCATATACCGATCCCATTCAACCTAAATACGAACTTATATATAGCTCTTAGGCATTCAGAACCCGTAAAAATATCAATCCCCATCATAAACACGGGGCTCCAAGCTCTTCCGCGATTGGCCTTAAATGGTCAGGCTCATAAAACTTGGATCTAGCGCCCACGCAGATCGGCGGTTTCATTGGCAAGTGGCACCAGCGATTACAATTACAATAATTCCAAGAGTACTCACACGAATTTATGTACTGGCAACAATGCATTTCATTTGTCCAGGGACTTTTCGATTGTCAGTCAGTCACTCGGATTTTCTCACACGCACCGGACTGAGTGACCTGAACCGACCATATTTGGCCGGTTGAATGCCAAGGCCGACGCATCGATTCCCATTACCAGTTACAATACACAAAACAAGCTTAAGCTTTTGTCCGCGATCTTGCCCAGTTTTGTGTATAATTTTCGTGTTTTTTTTTCGGCTGGGCCAAAAACGAATGTGATGAGCAAGGCTGAAGACCCCAGTAAACAGCACTAATTGAGAGCCGGGCCAAAGTGACCTGGCTCGCGTCTATTTGGGTCAGCAAACCAAAACGAGACGGCCAAGTTTGCGCTTTTTACGCTGTTTACAATTCTAGTTCATGCGTAAATATGTCACAAATAATATTGCAATCAACTTTGTATGACAAGTGCATGCACAAACAAAGGAGAAAATATTATTTAAAGAAGACGGGCCATGCTAAGAAAAAATATATCGCCCAGAAAGAGAGTTTTGGAGCATTTAAGTATTCTGTTATAAAAATTTCACTTTGAGCTTTAAACAGTATGATTAATAAGAAACCTAACAAATAATTACGTTCAAAAATCAAATAAAGCTTGTTTCGTAGTCCCAAGAAAACGGCTGCCCAGAAAATTTAATCAGAATGCCCATATATTTTGTCATCTGGAGACAAATTCTACATGCTAATAAAAATGCACGTAAAAATGGGTGAATATTCTGTCTGGTTAAAATGCAACTTCCCGCCGAAACTTCAGTTCGTATCGTAAAAGCAGGCAGAGGCATCTTAAAAATGTAAAGGTTGTGTGCACAGAATAACAGAAACGACAACAAATAACAACCTGCGGCAGCTTGTTAGAGAGCCATGGCGCAACAATGTGCGAGATTTTTATGGCATCCAATGAATATTTTCCTAGGCACAAACAAACAGCAACAGACACGCGATTGTCTCCGTACCCAGTATGCCAGTTTTCCAGTTCCCCGGTTGAATGTTGACAGCCCACCAGATAAAAAGCTTTATGTCAAATGCTTAAAATCGCGCACAATTGGTTGCACCGGGCGGAGAAAGCCGCTCAGTTCGGAGCAGCCAGCTAACCAGTTGGGCCATGTTCCCATGTTCCCATGCCCATGCCCAAGTTCCATGTTCCCTGCTCCGAGATCTCAGTTCCGAGCAGGCGGTTCACCTTGCAAAGTGGGCCACCAGTTTGCGGAAGGGGCGGCAGTTGCCGTTGATTGCTCATTAGGAAGGCTGTCTGTCAAGCGGACTTCTTGCATATGGACAGACTTGGGAGGGCGTCTCACATGCTTGCTAATCTGAGATGGGAGTTATGTAGTCACTCAAACTATACTAGGTGCTAAGGAAATGCTCTTAGAATCGTTCATTTCTAATCTCTTTCTTTAATGACTTATTATAATACATTGAAAGTCATGATTTCCTACTTTGCAAGGGATAATTTCGACTTGAATTACATATTATTTCTATTTTTAAATTTAGTCCATTGTCATCAACGATTATAACGAAATTTACTGATTAAATACAAAATTATATTTACCTCAAATAATTTTGTAAGAAACCAGAAAAACTTTCTTCCCCTTGTTTACTTAGTTTGTGTTACATTTATTTGCTACAAAATTTCCCATTACTGTTGTTAATAATAGAGCAAAGCTAATGCAAATTTCTATTGTATTTTCTAGGTTCATGACTGGGCCACGGATTTCTGCGATGGCACTTGCCTGTGCGCTCTTGTGGAGAACCTGCAGACGCGTCCATTGAAGCCCTCGTGGAACCGGCGACCTGCCAACCAGCATCACTACCTGGAGAACGCCACCACGGCGCTGAAATCGATAGAGGCGGATCACATCAAGCTGGTGAACATCGGCAATGTGGACATCGTCAACGGGAACATAAAGCTGATCCTGGGATTGATCTGGTCGCTGATTGTGCGCTACCAGATCGGACGTAGTAAGTTCCCGCCGCGCAAGCTGATGCTCGCCTGGCTGCAGGCCGCTCTGCCGGACTGCAGGATCACCAATCTGACCACCGATTGGAATAGCGGTGTCAACCTGGCGGCGCTCTTGGACTACTGCCAGCCGGGCCTGTTCCCGCACTGGCGAAGCCTCGATCCCGGTCAGAGTGTGCGCAACTGCACCCAGGCCATGGACTTGGCGCAGCGCGAGTTTGGAG
Source organism: Drosophila kurseongensis (assembly GCA_018153305.1). Taxonomy (NCBI): domain Eukaryota; kingdom Metazoa; phylum Arthropoda; class Insecta; order Diptera; family Drosophilidae; genus Drosophila; species Drosophila kurseongensis. Next base: position 9,048,228 of record JAECXX010000004.1, on the reverse strand, counting down.
TGCCAAAGGTCCTGGAACCGGAGTACCTGGCCTCGCCCTGGCTGGATGAGCTGTCCGGAATGACGTACCTCTCGTACTTCATGAAGCCCGGTGGTCCTGGTTACAATGCCACCATGCGATGGGTGAACACGCAGGTCAAGGATCCTGTGAAGAACTTTACGGTGAGTCGGGCAATATCTTTTACAAATATTAAGAGTATGTCTTTGTAAAATGCTACGAAAATTTGACTTTGAAAAGTCCGTGGCTTAAGCTTTCTAAAGCTACCTAAACATAAAAGTATTCAATAGTTAATAACCTTGTGTTCGAAGACAAACATAAAATTGCTTTTTAAGAAATTAAACATTACATTGCTATAAAGCCGTTTAACGATTGCATTAAAGGAAAAGAAATACCAATTAATTCCATATATGTATAGCCTTTCAAAAATAAGCTCAGCACTTAACTGCGTTTTAAAATTGCAGACCGATTGGAACGATGGACGCGTAATGTGCGAAGTTATCAAGGGACTGGGTGGCTCGGCGCCTGCACCGGAAAAGCTCAGCACCGATCCCTTCCACTACGAGAACAACATACGGAAGGCGGTGGAGGCGGGCGCCCGGCTGGGCGTGCAGCCCATCCTGACGGCCAAGGACATGGCCAACCCGGAAGTGGAGCACCTGGGAATCATGGCCTACGCGGCCAACCTGCAGTGGGTGCCGCCAAGGCCGCCGCTCTCCGACCTGGTCACCGTCTACCTGGAGAGCACATCCGGTCGGGTGGGCGAACCGGTAAGTGGAGCATATGCATATATACAATTGCGATCAGAATAATAGTACATAGTAATATAATGAATGCTCAAAATGGGTTGAATATTTACATAAATATATTTTTCATGCTCAGTCCAATTCAATATGTTTTGTTGACAGCCATAAAAGTGAATTGGAGTTGTAATTTTCAAAAAAATCGAACTATTATTAATGATATTATTATTATTATTATTATTAATAATTCAAAGATAAACTGACTACAAATTTAAATTTACCAAAGTAAATTCTGCATTTAAATGTACTATTTTAAAGTTCTCAATGCTATTATTCTGACCACAACTGTGTAGGTATACACATATGCATCTTCAGAGATCCAAGTGCAGTTGGTTAATGTTTAATGTCCCATTCACACGCAGACCCACTTCCGCGTGGACGTGATGTCCCGGGACATAAGCCTCAGCTCAGTGCGCTGCCACGTGGTTCCTCCGTCCGGCCAGCCTGGACAATCCGTGCGCCTCAATGCCCACGGCGAAGGAGTCTTCGTGCCGGAGCGGTACGGAATGCACGAGATTGTGGTGGAGATTGGCGAGGACAGCCTGGGCGGACATTTCTTCCGTGCCCTGCCCCGCCTGCTGCAGGTGGCGCCTCCGGGCATGGCTCCCTGCGCCTTGGGTAGTCTCGTGGAGGTGCTGGTCAATGCCACCGGGGCGCCCAAGACGGAGGACATCCTGGTCACGGCGGTCTCGCCCACAGGCATCTCGCACAACTGCCCGTTGAAGAAGATCGACGAGGGACACAGTGCCATATTCAAGCCGGACGAGGCGGGCATCTGGGAGATAGCCATCACCTACCAGGGCCGCCACATCCAAGGAGGACCCTTCACCTGTGCCGTGTTCGATGCCTCCGGAGTCTCGGTCCACGGATTGGATGGAGCCATGCCACTCCGCGCTCACACCTTCGAGGTGGATGCTCGTGGAGTGGGCGTTTCAGGGGAACTGCATGTGGACATTGTGCACGACAAGCATTCGCTGGTCTGCTCCGTGGAGAAGATCGTGGAGAACAAGTACCGGGTCACCTTTATGCCCAGGCAGAATGGAAAATACCGGGTGTACATCTACTTCAATGGCTACGACGTCAAGGGATCGCCATTTATGTGAGTGAATTTAAGTGGGAACTTTTCAATATCTATCAGAGTTGCTTTTAAACGACCGTCTTAATTGCAAATACAAATTTATTGGTAGTTTATTATTGATCAATAAAAAAGCAGTTACAATCATTTTAGGAATTGAATAAGTCAAAAAGGCTATTACTTTTAAAACTAAACTTTTAAAACTAAATGGAAAGTTTTCCACTGAAAAACTGATCCATAAATAACTTTTTACTTGCAAATAAGACGGGTATATTAACGTAGTAATAAATTGACCTAATGGAAAAGTACAATTTATTAACAATTTATAACCATTTCAGCATGCGTGTGGGCACCAAGGGAAGATCGGGGAAAACGCGTAGTAGTCCACTGCATGATAGCAAACACCGCTCGGAGAGTCCCTCGATGCACTTCATCTCCACCACGAATACCCGGCACAATGACTATCGGAACTCCTCCCTTTCGAGGCACAACACGGCGGAGAGGACCAACAGCTACTCGCCGCAGTTCTCGCCCAAGTTGGACACCACCGATTATCACAGTTCGAGTTCCAGGTACTATAAGCGGGAGAGCGAGGTAAGTTGGATTCAGGGGGGTTAAGGCATGCGGCATGGGATTCCTCATTCTTCCTCATTACCCAACCCATCAAAATTGAATGTTTTGGCTAACATACACACACACACACATCCTTGGTCCTGTCCCCAAACACACACACTGAAAACTACCTTCGACAGGAGAATCACGCCACACCGCCACCTGCTCCACCGCCAGTTAGTGGTTCACCCACGGTCAAGTATCTTAACTCGGCCGATCTTTACACGGAAACCCTGAATGGTCGCCGGGATTCGAAGACCTCGAACAGCAGCTCCACGAAGAACGACTACTACTACGACAAGGAGAACGAGCTGTACAGCCAGCGGCGCGGAGTCAACAACAAGCCCAAGTTGACGCCACCGCGCGAGGAACGCGAATTGGCCAGCACCTTCAATTCCAATACCAATACCAGCAGTAGCAGCAGCAGCTTCCAGCAGCGCCACCAGCAGCTGGCCACTAGCACCCTGACCAGATCGCTTAGTCCAATACCTAGTCCCACACTCAATGTAACTAAATTTTGTTGTTTCGATTTGCTATCCCAAAAAGAGAATTATCCGAAAACCAAAGATTAACTCTTGCCTGCTTTGTGTGAATGACTTGTTGCGAATATTTGCTAATCTCTGTTCTATTTCCCACAGACCCGTTCCAGTGAGCTTCACACCCAGAGTCCACTGACCATCAAGACGTCCAACCAGTTCGAGAGTTCTGCCCGCAACATCACCAGCAGTCCACGACACGCCTCCGTTTCGCCCGTGCAGCGTTATTCCCCCAATAGCGCCTACATCAGCACCGCCACGCACCGGATGGGCAGTCCCTTGACCAGCCCGGTGACCAAGGTAATGTTAGAAAATCTCTGAAATACTATGACCAAGCACTCACAATTGGGTGTTATTGGGTACTCACAAAATATTAAGGCTAATAACGCGATAACAAATGTTATGCATTTATCTATCTTAAATAAATTGTGAAGTTAGAGATGTTCGAACTAAAATGCGAGTTGTTGTCAGCCAAAGCAAATATTTAATCGATTCATTTGAGGTGGTGTCCAAATTTAAAAAATAAACCACTTTTTAAGTGCTGTGATAGTGGTGTCAAATACAAGTCAATGAATCAGTCAGTCTTGTTTTTTTTAATTTGCAAATATTAACGATTTTATGTAGAAATGTCTATCTACTTTTCTTATCGGGGTAAATCTTTGCCCGTTCTAATTACGCAGAATAATCTTTAAAATTTTTAAGTGTATATATTTATTGCAAAACTTAACAGGTATAATGCTGCCTATGTGGCATTAAATATCTTTAAATCACTAAAAGCTTTGATTCACCTATAAAGTATGCATGAATATTTTTGAAACCGTGAGTGTGAAGGCAATGTAAACTTCAAATAATTGTTTATAGTGTTTCCAAGCTATGGTAATTTCTTAGTGATTTTTAAAGGCATCGGAACTAAGCATATTATATTGTGATTCCCAAATTAATTTCGATTTTTTTACCTTTCCAGAACGGTTACGAGTCCTCGCGAACTGTGGAGAAGTCCTCGACCTACAAATCCACCTCGAACTATGTGACCGACTCGAATGTGCGTGCCAGTCCATCTTTATACGGAACTGCCGAGCGGCTGCGTAGGACTGGATCCCCGGAGCCGCGCATCGACCACTCCTCCAATGTGAGGGTGTCCTCGATGAAGCCGGCTTCCGCCAGACGTGACAGCTGGGACGTCATCAACAAGACCAAGCACATGCTCTCGCACAATTCGCTCGAATCGCTGGCGAACATGACCGAGAAGCAGCTGAACACGGAACTGCAGTACAACCGGCCCGATTTGGACCACGAAACGCACCGGAACACCCAGTACAACAAGTTCGCCCTGCACAAACAGCAGCAGCAGCAGTCGGACTATCGCCGGGATTCCCCCGACGATGGAGAGCGCTACATGTAAGTTTAAATAAAATTAACTGGTTTAAACCAATTCCAATCCGGAATACCGCAGGGCTTTTAAATCACTTTTAAAGGTGTCTAAAAGTATGCTATGAATTATAAAACGTCTTTGATTCAGCACTTATCTAAGGCTGTTTTACGAATTAGACACATTCATAAGTAATTTCCAAGCCAATGTGGTTTCTAAGTGCCCTTAACAAGTTAATTTTTTTCTACGTTTAAAATCCATTATTAATATTTATATCAATCTTAATTCTTTTGCAGACCCAGTGCCATTACAGTCAAGTCACATTCGAACAATACGTATACGGACAAGTCCGGCGGCTATACGAAAACCGTGAAAGAGTCCAGCGAGCATGTGGTGACCGAGAGCAATGGACACGGAACTGCTCCTGGATATGGTTACAGCTCGCTCTCTAGATTTCGACCCATAGACAGCAACGCCACTGGTGCCAGGGCCATTCGGGTGCAGGATATTCCGAACGGCTCTATCGGACGGCCCGTCGAGTTCGAGATCGATGGCTCGAAGGCGGGTTCCGGCAATTTGGAGATCCTGGTCAACGGCGGGCGTGTCACCTCCTCGGTCCGCTCGCTGGGAGGTCAGAGGTTCATCGCCAGCTTCACGCCGCACGAACATGGAACGCACACAGTGCAGATCACCTTCAATGGCGAAACAGTTCCAGGTGAGTCTTGAGTTCGCGCATTTCCCGATATGTGGGTGGGATAAGTGGTTTAGTTACTAAAAAGGCACCTCACTTGGGACCACATATTTTGGACATGATCTTAGATAGGAATAGCTTACTCGTTCTTCTATTGTTATGCTCCAGCACAGGGTAAACATGTTTCGTAAAACAGTTTATAGTTTTCTGAATTCAATTAAAGTTTATTTATTTTATCTTAGGTACGTAGTTTCTAAGACAATAATAATTGCTTTTTTAAACGCACAGCGTGGATCAAGAATTGCGTAGAATTTTAAAATGTATTTTTTTTGGTTTTTTATTTAAAATGAAACTATATACAGTATATTGGTTTAACCAACTGAAATTAGACAAGGCTTCGTAACTTTAAAAAATTGTCTTTACTTTTCCAAATTCACATGTAAACATTTTAAATGCAATAAATACAAAATGTTGCATATTGAAATAAATACATTTTAATCTATTTACAACTGCACTTTGAGCTTTAAGCAATTTTAAAAATTTCATACATTTTCAGCAAAGTTTGATAATTAAATATAATTCCCAAATATGTATATTTATATATAATAAGTATATTATATTATATACAAGCAAGTAATCTAAGAAGAAAATTTCTTCCAGTATACTGTGTAAGAGTCTTTTAAGTATCGCTAACTTGTTTCCTGGTTTGGTTATTAGGAATATTATAGTGAACTCTTGCCACTGTGCGGCGAATTCGCGTCATATGAGTCGCTCTCTGAGTGTCTCGCTCCCGCATACTCTCTATCAGGCTCTCAGCCATCTCTCTCGATCTACGCTCTGGTGCGCTCAGCGCTCGGTCTTACTTGCTCGACGGGTTTTTGGTTTGATGTCGCTCCCCCGAGAGTCGCGTTGGCAGTCGAAGATCGCGCTTCAAACGAAACTGACACGTCGGCGGCATCGCAGCTCGCAAAAAGCCAGGAAAATTGGCAAGAAAAACGCTCTGAAATTGTGATTGTGGCTAGCGGAGAATCAGATAAAAGTGAAGAATTGTGTGTTAAAGACAAAACAAGAACCCCACGCGTAAATAAATAACAACAGTTGGCGAACAAAAGAACATGGAGCTCTTTTTGGCTCCCGGAATGTGAAGCGAATCGAAAAGATTCCGTGTCTGAGATTTCTAAGCCAAAGAAATATGCTAATATTCGCCCCTCCACTCTCTGTTTTTTCCTTTTCTACATTTTGGGGTCTCTTGTGCGAACAAAAACCAGTTAAATGAACCTTTAAGCTGGAAATATTTCAACCCGAAGCTCAGGCCGCGGTGCAGCGTTTTGTAGTGGCTGTGTTTTGGCCAGGCTAGGCCAAATCAATAATGCGAAGAAAACTGTCTCCGCAATGCGATGCAATTATATTAGCAAAGGGGCAGCCATCTTGCTTTGCCAACTGCAATTTCCACTCTTGGCCAAGCCAAAGGCGCAGATACAGATACAGATATAGACACTCGATGCAGTTGTATGTGGTTCAAGGCGCACTTGTTGCATGCCTGGCCATTGTGTGTATATCTCGCGGCTGAGGCGGAAATCAAAGCAGTCGTTTTCCCCCGCTACCTGGGCGGAATATCAGCTCCTGCCGCACTGCTGCTGCAGCCCAAAACCCGTTGGGATAGGTATGGGTTGTCAGTCAGGTATGCGGAGGGCGCGACAGGTATGCGTAAGATGCCATATGCCAGATCTCCGGCGCAGATTGCGATTTCTTGGCCACGTCGGCCACTTTCCTTCCACCGATTTTGAAGCTCACGAGATATACATATGCTTAGTGTTTAAGCATCGTGAGCAAACATTTCGTTTCGATTTCGTTTGGCTCCGTTTCGTTTCTTTTTTGTGTTAAACAATGAGTGACTGGCGGCGGCCACACCTCTCTCCGATTTGAGCCCCCTTTATCCGCTTTTACCCGCCGCTTTTGGCCATTTCCGTTCAGCATATTGGCACACATTCCCACTTCCAGCGCTCGACTGTATGGGATTTTTATGAGCCACCGCCATTCAAAGTGAAACTGCCTGCCCGTCTGCCTGAGTTGTGCATAATTTAATAACGAAAATTGTCGAAAAGCAGCAGCATTAACTGGTTTTTGACGCGCCCCTTGGCCCCTTGGCCCCCTAATTCCAACCCCAACCCCAGAGAGCCGGAGTTCAACTCGAGTGATTATAAATACTTAAAACAGAATGTATTAAAACGAATATAAAACTAAAGTGTCGCCGGTCGTGGTAAAACGCGATTAAAACGTGTGCCGAAACGTGGTCGTGCCGCGATTTCATTTTGTGCAACGCTCCGCAAATTCTTATAAGCGTTTTCACTTAATCGTTGTCTTGTTGAAATTCAGATTGCCGCACTCGACGCATAAGCTTACACATAAATAAATAATTTACAACCCGCTGACATAATCGCTACACGAAATAATTTCCACCTCTTTCAAGTTCAGACGTGCCGCCAGCGATTGTGATTTGATACAACAAAAGAATAAAGGTCCACGCGCATTTTCAGCCTCCGATTTAAGTTCCAGCAATCTAGCACTGTCAACTGCACCGGTTCCAGTCTCCAGCCACAAAAACGTAAATCTTCCCATGTAACATTCGAAAAATAGTTTGGTGTAACGGTCAGGTTCAGATTCGGATTCAGAATCAGACTTCTGCGACAGCTGCAGGCCATCTAACGGGCTTTTGCGGCCAGTAGTCACGTAACCGCAGGCAAACAAAAACCCACAGGTGCCTGCACTGAGCGAAACACTTGATTACTACAAGTTATTTTTCGATATATTTAAATTCTTAAAGGGTACAACTATGAATTTAATAGTTCTCCAAGCCCTTTTATGTAATTTGCTTTTCATTGCTTAGATTTATTTATTTGTTGATATATTATATTATTATTATTATCGGGGCTGACTCATAAATCTACCAATTATAGAAAAAATCCTTTGTTTGTTATAAGAAGCTTTTTGTAATCATAATTTCTATATGGTTCGTTAGGGGTTAATGCAAAATCGAATGTAACATAATCAGAATTGGTCCAAACATTTGTTGAGATACACCCAAAGTTACTATCAATGTAATTCTATTAATATATAAATTCATAGAATAATACATCGAAATTCTAATAAATGGTTTTCTGTAACATAATTTATATATGGTTCGTTAAGGATTGATGCAAAATCGAATGTAACATAATCAGAGTGGGTCCAACCACAAACAAAGTTACTATCAATGTAAATTCTAATAAATGGTTATGCACAGTATATGAGGAATTTCACAAAAAATGTTATTATTAAGGATTAGGATTTGTTGGGATAAATAAACTGGTCTAAAGGTTGCTGTTATGTGTGCAATGTAAAATAAAATATCTTCATTTTCTTAATCCACTGACATTAGAAATGTTAAGTTCCTTACTTCCACAACACATACATAATTCTGCCACAGATTTGTTCTCAGTGTAGGACAATAGTAGATGCCTATGCAGATTGAATAACAGCGTTAGCTAGCTGGCTGCACTTGTTCTCCGACCGGCAGGCAACAACTCAGCGCTGCGATTAGCACTCCAGCTGGGAAACCGGCCAGGAAAGCGGCAAAAAGACTGCGTTTTTAGCTAGTCGAAGTGCAGTTGCTCTTGCCACTTGCAACACGCAACTTGCCCCACAGCGACAGCGACGTTGCAACATTGTCTGGGGAAGTCGACCAACTTTTACTGGGTGCGTTAGACTCTTTGGAGCTGCGGTCGCCTAACTGTAACTTTTTGCATAGCCGCTGGCCATGAGCAGAGTTATGAGAATGCGATAACTGATTAATGATGGCCCCAAATTGGTAGAATACCGAAAACAAACAACCAGAAACAGTTACGAAAACTGTTCGAGCCAAAGTGCTAAGAGCAGACCGCGGATGGAAGTGGAAGTGTCTCATACGGAGAGATTTTCACAGCTCGGGCAAATAAAAAATGTATTTTTTGTTTGAACCCAGTGATGGAGAAGTTTCCCAGGGAAAGACAAGTCGCGCGTTAAGCCATTCAGCTGGGGAACCCAAAACGAAGCGAGTTTCGAGCTATGACAGTGCTACAGCTAGACTTTTTTCCATCGAACTGGCGACTGACCGTTTCAGCAATTTTCATGGAAAGCCATAAAAAAACGGCAACACAACAACACAGCAACACAGCAGCAACTGCAAACGAGCACTAAAAGGAAAAGTGCAACAATTGCAAAAAGAGAAATGCATGGAAAGTTGCAAACAAAAGTAAATTTGAGCGCCAGGCAACAAACACAGAAAAACACCGAACCCAACCGTGTCCAATAAAAATGCTGTGAGATGTGAGATGCGAGTGCCAACAAATAAGCGAACGTTTAACGAGCCAATTGCCAATCTGCTCCACCATCGCAAATTGGCAGCGGCATCGCTCGACATCATCGAGCCACTCGATTGCGGCTTCCCCTTGCAATTTAATGATGCTTTCTGGCTGGTTTCGAAACATTGAAACATTCCTGAACTAACTCTGTCGAATCTCTTGTCGCCACCCGTCCACCTGTAATGAAGGCTGCCACAGATACTGTTTTGAAGCTCAGGCAGGCACAAGATACGCAGCTCCAGATTCAGATACAGATACAGATACAGCTACAGATACGCACTTGTCGCCGGCAACCAGGCGGCACAGATTGAGATTGCGACAATTATAATGAGGCGCAGCGAGAAACAATGCAAAGTCGCAGCGGAAACCTTGCCAGCTTAAGAATGCGAGGTCTGGTTTTAAAGTTTTGATTTAGCAATCTGTATGGCTATTTCCCTGATCCATACAATGATTTAGTTTCTCTAAGATTTTGATTTATTCTTTATATATTTAGAACAGTAAACCAAAGCAAGAAAAGAATATTAATCTTTGTCATAATCATATTTGAAAGTAAAATAATATTATAATAATTATATACGAATCATATATAAAAGTATACAAAGCCGAGTACAGTATGATCAGGACGCAAATGTAATGATATCTCAAAATTTGTGTTTTTCTAATTTTGTAAAGAACCCTTACATTTATCTTAAGATGTTTGGTTAACAAACGGGATAATTATAAAATCTTAAAGAAATAAAAACAAACGTTGAACTACTTATAAAATCAAAAATGATAATATCAGAAAGTCTTACGTGCAGATTCTTTTTTTATTTGAAACACACCCCAATCTATGTCAAATGTAGAACAAATCAGATAATTTACTAATCATCTTTCAGCTCTGTTTGCTTTACTCATATCAATTTCTCCAGCTGCAGGTGCAATCGTTATTTTGTGGGTCAAAAGTCGTTATTTGATTGTACACAGCTTTTTAAACTAGCAATTTCTTTTCTGTTTATTATTCGTTTATCTTTTGTTTGAATCGTACTAACGATAGCCAGTTGCAAACTAATTCTAATATAGCAAAATATTGAGCACAGCTTAATAGTTAAGGGGAGACTTTGCCAATTTATTGTTAATGGGAATCTTAATGATGATAGCAACTCGAATTTGAAGCATATCAGATTATTATACTTGAACTGTGTGAGCCACCATCTGGGTGGCACTGTGGCATCGGTCTCAATTACCTGAGGTGCAGGTGCATGTAGTGGTTTTGTGGGTCAAATATCGTCATTCATCTCGGTCGTTAGGTTGGCTCTTTAAGTTGACAATTTCCAAAGCAATCTCTACTGTTTCACAACCAGAGACTAATCGATTTGTTTGTCTTGATTACAGGTTCACCGTGGCACGCTGAAATCATGTCCTCACCCGGCCTGACCGCTCTGGGCGAATCCACTCGCCTGGTACCCGCCAATACGCCGGCGGTTTTTGAGATACTGCCGCCTCCTGGACAAAGCCTGAGTAAGGGCGAGTGCGTGGCCACGGTTTTGACTCCTAGCAAGTCAAAGCTGAATGCCAGAGTCACCCATGAGGCGGCAAATGGTGCTGCTCGCATCGAGTTCGTGCCCACCGAGGTGGGCACCCACGTGATCGATGCGTCCATCAACGGCACGAAGATCGCTGGCGGCCCGCTGATCGCCAAGGTCTACGACTCCAGCCTGATCCAGGTGACGGAGGTGAATGGCGGCGTGGTCGGCCAGCCGTGCCAGTTCCGCGTGGATGCCAGCGCCGCCGGCGAGGGCCAGCTGGAGATATCCATCAACGAGGGCGAGGTGCCCAATCATGTCCAGGTGGTGGGCGGTGGTCGCTGCCTGGTCTCCTTCACGCCGGAGCAGGCCAAGTCGCATCTGATCGACATCAAGTTCAATGGCGAGACGGTGCGCGGCTGTCCCTTTGTCTGTGCCGTGGCGGACACCTCCCGGGTGCTGCTGAATCTCTCCAACCTGGAGCTGATCCCGGTCAACCGGCCGTCCTCCTTTCACATCACCGTGAGCGGAGGCGGAGCCGCCGAGCTGGCCGTCAGCGTGCGCGGTCCCCAGGGTGAGTTGCCCGTCCGGGTGACCGGAGATATCCACGCTGGCTTCACCGCCGAGTTCACGCCCACCACCGTTGGCGGCCACTCGATCAATGTGGAGTACAACGGGTTCGCCGTCCAGGGAACCCCCTTCCTGGCCAAGTCATACGACGCCAGCAAGGTGGTGGTGGGCAGTGTCTCGCGGGGAACGATGGGTCGTCCGGTGCAGTTCACCGTGGATGCGGGCGATGCCGGTGAGGGCAACCTGGAGATCACCATTTCGGCCAAGGGACAGAACATTCCCACGCAGGTGCATCCGCAAGGCAGTGCAAGGTGAGCAGATTAACCAAAATATTATTCAATTGAAAGCTCGATTTGATTCGATAAATCTCTAATTAAGTCAATGAATTTGATGCCAATTAGTATGGAATTATTTACAAATTAATCTCGTCCCATTGAGTGGTAAATTTACGATTGCCAATTGGATGCTAATTTATAACCTGACAATTATTTGTCATAAAATTTAAATGTCATTTTATACTTTTAGCTAGTTATTGCCAATTTAAATGAAATTTTACCACTTGTTTAGTATCAACTGGTCTTCTTTGAGTTACCATAACCCATTACCTTAATGGGTTACGTTAAATTGTACAACTTTTGTGAGCTCAAAACTTTATTGATTCCGAGTATTAGTATTTATGAAGCATCAAAAGACTAGTCAATTAAAACATGTTCGTTTAAGTGTCAGTATGAACCACGAAACTATAAAACTATAATAAATACATTCTTGAGATTGAAAGGGAGAGATAGAGATTTGGCGGAAAAACATTGTATTGAAATTGAAATTTTCAAATGAGAAAATTATTAAAACAACATGTTTGGATAGCTATATTAGCCAAGCCTCAAGATTATTAAATTTTGTTTATAAATGAGTAGTGACTTGACCATTCCGTGCTTTAAAATTTTAATTACATTTTATGTGCCTAAGGTTGTATTTTTGTATCTTTTTTAATGTAAACTTAAATGTGTCATCTTTTGCTTGCAGATTCTCCGTTTCGTTTGTGCCGACGGAGTCGTGCGAGCACACGATCAACGTGTCATTCAACAAAATGCCCGTGCCCGGCTGTCCGATTACGGTGGGCATCAGTGGGGGCGTGGCAGGGCCGCAGGTGTCGCTGGGCGGCCCAGGTCCCGTGCATCAGACCAATTCTTTTGTAATCAATCACAATGGCGGCCGTCTGGAGGACATCGAGGTGAACGTGGAAGGTATGTAGGCAGAGGCGGCCAGAGATGGCTGCTCCGCCAATTGATGGCTACTTGGGTCCATTCCCGTTCCCCCTCCCGCCAACCCCATGTCATCTGTTTGTGGGGGGGGGTGGGGATTCCCCTTCATTGCCCCTATATTTGTGTTTTGTGCATTGGTTTTAGTCTTAAGGCTCGTAATTTAATTGCTCGTTTGCTAAATGTTTGTGTCTGCTAAGCGTATTATTCGATTGGAACCATTTGCATACATACTCGTACCTGGTAGCAGTAACCGTATCTGTATCTGTATCTGTATCTGTAATTCGTATCTGCCACTCGTATCTGTATCCGCATCGCACCCACTCTCACACACCTCAACCTCACGCACAAAGACTTGTACAGGCCATTTGTATGAGCGGAAGTCGTTGTGGAAACTCCCAAGCATGCCACACCCCCACTTTTCACCGCCTCCCCTCACCAGCCCCAACTTGTGGTTAATGTCCCCGGCTGAATCTGAAGACAAGGTGCTGCACTTAGAGAGTGGATTTATGGGATGCGCAGCCTCGTCGAGTAGTTTGTGTGTGCCTGTGTAATTATATGGCACATTTATCATTTGCCTATACAGTCGAACTTCGTTAACAAGAATAAACGTATTAAATAAAAGCGATAATAAAATTCAAAAGCATTTATCGCATGTGTGTAGCGTACAACTCAATTTACTTTCACACTAATTATAACTACAGGTAGTAAACAAGTTTAAGTAAAAGTAGAAATTTCTATTTATTTCTATATATAGTTGGCTTTTGAAGTAATAGGAATTACCCATTAAAATATTTCACATTAGAGAACTTTATTAATGGCAGTTAAACAACTCTAATCAGTTTAACTTAAATCAAATTAAAAATAATAAAAATGTTTTAAGTTTAAGTTACGGAAGTTCGACTGCAGTATTTTCAAAGCTTCTGATTTGTTTGCTTAGATGAAGTTTAATGTATGCAAATATGCCATAGGGCCAGATATGGAAACTCAGTATTTATAGATACCATACAGTTGCTTTTGTTATTCATGTAGTTCAAGCGTACTCCTTGTGTGTTTTGTGTGTATTTATGATTGTGTTTGTCCTTTGATTGTAACTATATGTCCTTTTTGTAATAATGTTGCTCACTTTTGTATCTGTATTATATTTCAGGACGGCGAAATCTTTTGTACTAGACTATATATAAATATATGCATATACTTATATTACCTATACTATTAAATGAGGGAGTAGTCTCCGTGCTCTCCCCTATACATATATATACTATTCACCAGGTGTATATATACTCGCTAACCGTCCGAACCACAAAATAACCCCAGAAATGAGTTTCCACTGAGCGAAACTCTAGCCAACACAATAACAAACTGAAGTATTTACTAATGTCCGATTGTTTACTAACTTGTTTCATACTGATTAATGTGTAGAATTACTCGAATAAAAATAAAAAATGGTTTAAAACAAACTCCGATAGGTTGTATATCCAGCAGGCTCTTGCGTAGTGTTCTGTATACAGTGTACAGATCCACTTGGGATTACTCGTATATTTTATATATTCTTTACTGTCTCTGACCCCTGTCACATCTCCGTATACTAACCCTTTCTGGCACAGTCAATACAATAATCAATCAAACTAACCGCACTCCAAATAAATGACCGATTTTATCCCCAACCACAATTAACCCCAGACTGCCCAACATTTCAAAGTTTAAAATTACTAATCGAGTGAACATTTTTCCAAATTTTTTCGCTTCATCCGCGATTGAAAACTAAACACTAACCCAACACACATCTGACCAAACCGAATCGTTGCCCAATTATCGAATTTCAACAAAACGAACAAACGAAATCAATCTTAAACTCGTTTCCGGCCGCGTCGCAACTGAAAATGTAAATCAAACCAAACACTCAATAATTAATCAATACTAAAATCGAATACGAAATGATAAACAAAACAATTAAAATCGCTGGCCGAATCAGGACCTGCTGGCCAGTCGGTTCCTGCGCAAGTGCATCAGTCCGCCGAAGGCGTCTTCAAGGCGGAGTTTGTGCCCCGAGTCGTCGGCGAGCATCGAGTCAATGTCACGGTCAATGGATTGGCCACCGCCGGAAGTCCATATGCAGCGAAGGTATGTATGGAGGATTCTCAAAAATAAAAACAGATTTTATTTTAAATTAAGGTCTTTATGATCGACGGTGGGCCAGTTGTTTATACCTCTCTTAGGTCGTAAAATTAAAAATTACCCAGATAAGGTAAACGTTACACACTTTTCAAGTTTGACATATGTAAGAGGTTTTTACGCAAATCAATTATAATAAAAAAGTTACGAAAAAATGAAAAACGTTTTGTAATAAGTATATATTTATTTAAAAGCCTGTTTTTTTAAGGGGGTATATACCTTTTTTTGTCGAACAAAATAGGAAAGTTTGGATTTTTTTATGTATGTAACTATTGTTTTTATTAAATGAATGATTATATATTCTGAAAGTTTAGATTGTTGACAATGTTTATGCAAAAAATTTTGAAAAAATATTTAATAGTTTTTAAGGTGTGGGTGTTTCCCTTAAACGCCTTTTTTTAAAGAGCCTTGCGGTGATAATTCCCCAGGACAAACGGGTCAACTGATACCGAAAAAATAAAAATATTTCATTAGTTTAAAGTAGTATCCTGTACTTGAACGAACGTTTTAAAAAAGTTATTTTTTTTTGTGCATACGGGAACGTTTTTTGCAAAAAAATTACGTTTTTGGACGCTAAAATTCTTACAAAACTATCTATTTTGGCGAAATAAAAATTTTTACATGAAAAAACGATCGTTCAAGTACTAATAAAATTCATTACGAACATTAGAAAAAAAAATTGAAGAAAATCGGTTCTGTAGTTTTTCGCCAATCCATATCACCGCAAAGTCATTTTTCAAAAAAACCATTTCGAGATATTCGCGTTTAAAGTTTCAAGTTTGGGTTTGGGCGGGGACGAGGCGCGCGGCTAGGAGCGCTGTAACTTTTTTTCTACTGCTCAAAACTCTATGAAAATTTGGGGAAATGTTCTCAAAAAGTTGTTCTTTAAGATAAAGCAAAAAAAAATTTTCAATTTTTTGAAAATGAAAAAGGTATATACCCCCTTAAGTCTATTAGGGGGGAGTCTGTGGATTGGGACGGTCTGTAAATTGGAAAAGAATTTATTTTTAATTTTTCCACAAAATCCACAAAAAAGTGACAAGACCGGAATTAAACGACAAATTTTTTTTTTCTATGATAATCGAAAACTATTTAAAAAAAAGTTTTGTCTACTTTTGCACAATTAAATTAATAATAAATAACTTACTGCAATTTAAATGGGAAAAGCGTACAGACGTGTGCAATTAATTTGTAAGCTATTTACATTTTTACAAAAAATTAATTTTTGTGTAAGCATTATTGTTCTAAAAATCGGAGTGTTTTTCCGGAACTTCGGTTCAACCTGCTGACCCTTATTCCAAACCGTATTCGCAGGAGTTTAACATTAGTACCTAGAGTATTGTTTTTTATTATTTACCTTGGTAAGGTATTCCGAGAACTGGCTTACGGCTCAGTAAAGCATTCGAGTTCATTTCACTAAAATTTGTTCTCCTTTAGGTGTACGATGTCAGCGCCATCAAGGTGAAGAATGTAAGCAGTGGAACGGTGGGCAAGGCCGTCACTTTCCTGGTGGAGACATCACAGGCGGGACCCGGCAACTTGGAAGTGACCGTGAACGGGGGCAGGGTTCCGACCTCCGCCCAGGCCCAAGGTCAGCACACCTACGCCATCAGTTTCACGCCCCGCGAGGCTGAGAGTCACACGGTGGAGCTGCGCTTCAACAGCCAGGATGTGCCCGGCTCCCCATTTACCTGTCGCGTGGCAGCCGCTGCCCGCATCCAGTCGCCGGAGACCATGGACAAGGTCAGCGTGGGCAGGCTGTTCGAGTTCGTCGTCGAATCGGACACCAAGCCCTCGGTCGAAGTACTGGGTCCTGCCAGGCGGAGTGTGCCCGTGAAGATCGACCCACTGGGCTCGTCCACCCTGGGCTACAACGTCAAGTTCGAGCCCATGGAGGTTGGTGACCACTCGGTGGAGGTTCGTCTGCCCGGTGGCGGTCACGTGGAGGGCAGTCCTTTTCTACTCAAGGCCTACTCCGCCGAGAAGGTCATAGTCACGGACATCAGGGCTGGCGTGGTCAATAAAAGTGTGAGCTTTGGGATAAATGCCTCCCAGGCGGGAGCTGGCAACCTGGAGATCATTGTGGCCGTCAATGGCAAGAACGTGCCCAACTTTGTCCAGTCCGAGGGCAATGCCCGCTTCAAGGTGAACTTCAAGCCCACGGAGGCGGCCACCCACTCGCTGTCGGTGCGATTCAATGGACATCCGGTGCCGGGTTCGCCATTCAGCTGCCACATCGCCGCTGCAGCGGCTTCGCCTTCGATGGGACTGCCTCGGGCCATGGCCATGGGTGAGTGCCTGAAGCAGGCCGCCGTCAAGATGGACAACACCTTTGAACTCGAGGGCTTCGAGGGTGTGGAGCCGCAGATCTTTGTGACCTCGCCGTCGGGGGACAATGAGCACTGCCAGTTGAGTCAGCACGACGGAGGCAGCTACTCCGCCTCCTTCCGCCCCACCACTGTGGGTCGTCACCTGATCAGTGTGACGGCAAACGATCAGCACATAAACGGATCCCCCTTCAGTTGCAATGTCTTCGATGTCTCCAGGGTGAGCATCAGTGGCCTGGAGCAGCAGTATGGACCGGCTAACCTGGGCGTTCCGGTGACCTTCAGCGTGGACGCTGCAGGAGCTGGTGAGGGCACACTGGAGCTGGTGGTATCGACGGACAGCAGCACGGTCAAGGCCGAGGTGGTGGCCTGTGCCCGCGGACTCTACGACGTGACCTTCGTGCCCCAGAGCACGGAACCCCACTACGTGAACATCACTTTCAACGAGGTGGCCGTGGATGGAAGTCCATTCCGCGTGGACATCCAGCAGCACACACAGCACATTCAAATTGGTAGTCTGGCGGCCATTGATTTCCCCGCAGACGATCAGATAGTTGAGATCTTCTCGCCGGATCAGAAGTCCGTTCCGTATTCGATCAACAGACAGACGGCGGAGTTCCGCACCCACATGACCGGGAACTACACGCTGCGATTTATTGATCGCGAGACCCGTCAGCACATTGGATCCCGGACCCTGTGCGTTTTCGATCCCACTCTGGTGAAGATCACAGAGGTGAGCGAGGCCTTCTGCCATCGGCCGGCCAGCATTGGAGTGTCCTTGAACGAGGCTGGCCAGGGAGATCTGTCGGCACTGGTGCGCTGTGGAGCCACCGAAGTGCCGCACACCATCCGCGGACCTAGTAAGACGGGGGTGTACGAGATAGTGTACCAGCCCACCCGTGTGGCTCCCCACAAGATCAGCATCCTGTTCAACGAAGTGCCCATCTCGCTGAAGCCCCTGGAGATCGGTGTGCTGCCCGCGAGTGCTGGCAAGGAAATCAGCGTAAGCGGCTTGGGATTGTATCAGTCTCGAGTGGGGAAAACCACTTCCTTCGCCATCGACACTGTGAAAAGACCAGCTAGGGAGTTCGATGTGGTGGTCTCCGGACCAGGAGGACAAGCTCTGCCCGTGAGGTGCTATCAGACGAAAAACGGACACCTGCAGGCGGAGTTCACCATCAACAAGCCGGGACAGTGTGTGATTGGTAAGTGGTGTAGTCTTATTTAGGAATTCCAAGTTCACTAATCCAATTCCTAACCCCAACAGAGGTGCTCCACCAATCGAAGCCGCTGCCTGGCAGTCCCTTCACCTGCGAATCCTTCGACAGCAGCAAGGTCACCACCCAGGGTGTCACCAAGGAGCTGCTGGCCCTGCACAGTCCCAACAGTTTCACCGTGCGCACGGATAATGCCGGAACCGCCGAATTGGAGGCCTTCGCCATCTCGCCCAGCAATCAGAGTCTGCCCGTCCTAATTAGCGAGCAGTCGGAGGGTGTCTACAACGTGGAGTTTGTGCCCTCGCAGCCGGGCAACTACAAGTTGACCCTCATGTACGGAGGAGAGACGATTCCCAGCTCCCCGCTGAACTTCACCGCCTCCTCCAGTGGAGTGCGGAACGATGCCCGGGCGGCTGGTCACGGCCTGGAGGTGTGCCACCGAAACAAGGAGGCCTCCTTCGTGGTCTACTGTCCCATTGCTCCGAATGTCCAGATCGAACGCTTGGACGAGTACGGCGAGCGGATAGAGCCCAAGATCAAGGCTCTGGGCAACAATGAGTGGCGCATCTCGTACACAATTCTCTCCGTGGGCAAATACGAGATCCGAGCCAGCTGTCCGAATCGAGGAAGTTTGCCGGGATCACCCTGGCACATCAGCTGCGTGGAGTCCAACAAGGTCACCCCTGTGGGTGGCTGGGGCACTCTGGTGGATCATGACGGCCGTTTGATTCTGCCTGCTCGAATCATCTTCGATGTGGAGAACGCGGGACCGGGAAAGCTGGTTTGCAGCATCGATGGCATCGAAATACCCGTGGACAAGCTGGTCGATGGCAAGATGTGCCTGAACATCACTGGCGAGAATCTGGCTGCCGGCGAGCATGACTTGGACTTGACCTGGAGCGGATTGACCATCACCCAGTGTCCGAGAAGTGCCTTCGTCACGGGTCAACAGGCGGCTGATAAAGTGCAGCTAATGGGACGCGGACTGGCGGCAGCGCAGGCTGGAGAAGCGGCCCACTTCACAATCGACGCGTCGAATGCGCCGGCTGGCAGGCCGGAGGTGATCCTTACAAGCCAGGACAACACATCGCTGCCGGTGAGTCTGGCACAACCGCGGCCCAGCGAAAACATCTGGTTGGCCTCATACACCCCCCTTAAGTCCACCACTGGCACTCTGAATCTTTCCGTGAAGTGGAATGGTCGCTTGGTGAAGGGATGTCCGCTTACCGTGGCAGTGGGCTCTTCGATGGATGCCTCGAAGGTGATTGCCTCCGGCGAAGGACTGCGTCACGGGATTGTCGGCAAGGACATCAAGTCCTGGATAGATACGAGGAGAGCAGGACCTGGTGAACTCACTGCCCACTGTGCTGGCGTACGTAAGGTGGCCTATTGCGAACTGTACGATCATGGGGATGCGACATTCACTCTGAACATCAAGCCCCAGGAGCCGGGTCGTCATCTGCTGACCATCAAATACGGAGGACAGAATGTTCCCGGCTCGCCATTTGCATTGAAAGTGGCCGGAGCTCCGGATGCCAGTAAGGTGGGTTGACATTGGAATCTATATTGTGTTTGTCATAACTCATCTTTTTCAAACGTACTTTTTCTTATTAGGTCCGTGTCTATGGACCTGGAATCGAGCATGGCGTGCTGGCCACCTTCCAATCGCGCTTCATCTGCGACACCCGAGGTGCGGGAGCTGGTCAGCTCACGGTTCGGGTTCGTGGACCCAAGGGAGCTTTCCGCGTGGAAATGCAGCGCGAGAGTCAGAAGGATCGCACCATTCTCTGCAAGGTGAGATCAGAAATTGCTAGATCTATGTACAGCTAACTCTATCTTCTTTAATTCTTCAGTACGATCCAACCGAACCTGGCGACTATAGGGTGGAGGTGAAATGGGCCGGCGAATTCGTGCCAGGATCACCCTTCCCGGTCATGATCTTCGACACCGAGGAGGAGTTACGAAGGTTCTTGCAGGGCATATGAGGCCAGCTCAACCACCATGTCATTGTCTTCCCCAGTGGCCTCAGTCCCCTGTCCATCAACCGCGATCAAGTGCGGCGCCGAACACCGACTTGTTCTCCCCTTTAGCGGATCAAGTCTGGAAACCATCCCCTTGTAGTATATATGATTAAGCTAACAGTGAGACCTAAGGAGTAAAGTGTTATACTAATCGAGCTAGCTAACTTTAAAATCAACCGAATAACTAAATCTGTAGGCTAATCCCAAAACGAAAGCTATCGCGTTCGATTATTAATAGATTTTATATGTTGAGCAATGTAAAAACTTGCAATTGGTTTAATTATTTAGCATTGTATGCAATACAAAAAGATACATATAAATAAATATCTGCGTTCAATATTATTTTTTGGAGATTTGAATTTGTAATTCAGTTTACACGCCTATATTTAGACTCTCCGATATGATTTATTTTGTACTCAATAAAAAAACACATGGGAGTATTGAAATATAAAAAACTGAATTAAACTAAATCATAGATTAAAGACACCCCAATCCTCGGGCAGAGCAAATTCATGGGTGAAGTCCTTGCGATAGGTTCGTACAAAATCGATTACATTTGCTTCCAGCCTCTGCCTCTGCGTGGATTCCAAGCTGTTCCTGTCATTATTCGCATCCTTATTGTTCATCAGCAGCATGGCCAGCAGAAGTCGGCGGTTTTTCAATTGCAGGTCCTCGAATCTGTCGTGCATTATAAGCTCCGTCCAGGGCTGTTGGAAAAAGTTCAAGAAGTTTGAAATCCAACCGGATTGAAAACGACCGTGCAAATCATTAAGCAGCATGGCATGTTTGCCGCAGAAGAACTCCATGAAGTAAAGACGTTTCGGCTGGATGTGGAAAATTATGGGAATTAACTGACTGGCCCTATATTTTAAATGGAATCTTACCGTCTTGCTGACACAGACAATCTCTATGACAATCATTTTCTTGTTGAGTCGAATGCGGCAAAAGTCTCCATTCTCGTAGGTGGTCATAGTCTCTGAAAAATCAATGGGCAGTTGACCGATGAGCAGAGGCTTCGGTTGGATGTATTTGATGATGTGATAGCCCATCGGCAGCTGGCCCGTGAAGGCGAATGGCCTTGAGTATCGCGACTGCATCACAATCTTCACCATGTTCAGCTCGTAGGCCAACTAATGAGAAGAAAACTTGGTAGCTGTTAGCAGAATTACTTTGGGGATATACTGACTTTTTCAGCGCACTCTTGCGGGCTGGTGGAAGTGTACTGAAAGTTGGGGCTGGGCACCATAATTATATTGCCAGAGGCATAGATGTTCCTGTCATTGGTGACGTATCGTGCATTGACCACGATCTTCCTGTCCATCATCTCGATTCCTGCATTACGGAGAACTGCAAAAGGACGAGACTTAAGAAGGCAAGAACGATAATTTGGCATTATGGTATCTCACCAGTCTCCAAAGACGTTGTCAAACTATTGGGATTGTAGTTGACGAAGAGATCGCAGCTCAACTCTATTAGTTTCTTGCTTGGAAACGACACGAAGTGGACCTGCTCGATGAACTGATTGTCTTTGCTTAGAATAAATTTGCTGTAGTTGGTCGACAAGTAAATCGTGATCCCCAGATCAGCTACCATTTCCAGGATGATCGGATCCAGACGAGAGTCGACCTCGGGATTGCCCAAGTCCTCCATCACCGACGGCACATGGGGCTGCACATATGTAATATTCTGGGCCCTACAACCATGTGTGACCAAAAACTGAATGCACTCGTAGACGACCAATCCGTATCCGTAGATTATGATGTTATAGATCTCACCAGTCTCAACCATTTCACGCAGCTTGTGATAGAAAATGATCCTGTCCAGGCGATGATTGTTGGTTACATAGTTTAACGGCATCAAATACCCGTTGAATTCCTTGTCCTCAAAACCGAACCTTGTGCCAGCCAGCAGGACCAGCTTCTCGTAGTGAAGGATGCAGCCGTCCAATAGCTGCAGCTTCTTTTCCTGCCTAAGGAAAATGAATACCAAGTTCATTTGGGAGGCAAGTTTTACATTTACACCACTTACTCGTAGAGTAAGTATATTGAATTTGATGAAAAGTATGTGAGAGGTGAATATTCAATATTAGGATAAATTCGATATGGCTAGATCGAAAGTCGACTTGGAATTTAAAATGCCGATTATAGTTTTTATTATGCACCGCAAGTTAATCCGAAACGCCTACTATATATAAAAATTGTCAAATTCTTTAGGGACATCATAAAAAAATATTTTTGGGCGCTATATAATAAATTAAAAAATTTTTTCAGAGGTTATTAAGAAAGTAAGTAGAACAAAGAAAATGAAGTCAGATTTTCAGATGAATATCCCTTAACGGCAGATGGCGCCCCATTTTTTTTACTTGGCCGCCAATAGAAATACAAGTGGAGCCATCTTTTGGCGTCATAATTGTTTTGAAATCGACTTTTAAAAAGTTGACAAAATGAAGTAGTTAAATAATTTGTGCTCATTTATATAGTGCCGCCTGTGCATCGGCATAAAGTATGCAATGCGTTTCCCACATAAAATACTAGGTATTCTCCCAATAATATTACCTAATGCTTTTTTATACAACTGGACTTGCAGCACTTACCTATTTATTCTTTTAAGTTTTGCCGGAACGAAACGCACCCAATGCCTCACATCCATGCGCTGCGTTGTATCCCTGACAAAGGAATTCTGGTTTCCGGTGTTTATATAGCAATTCCGGCCATCGCCGCAGTAGCTGCACATAAATTCGCAATCGTAGGCCGATTCCACAACTCCATGAGGCACCAGTACCGTGATGTCCACCATGGGCAGGCAGTTGTACTTCTTATAATTGATTAAACTAGTAAAGAGTTTATGGGAGATCAATTTATACTTTCCCTTAACGCATCAAACGGTATTAACCAAACATTAAAAACAACAAGTAAATTACAAATCTTAACATAGTCTGATTTCGTAATATTGCTTCAAGCAACAAAGTATTCGGAATAAAATCAAATCAAAAATTTTATAACACAATTTTAATTATATTTATTTTTTTTAGATTTTAGTCATATAAAATGTTTGGTTTTCTTTCTAAGATTTTAGCTTGTTAATTGAAGAGTTAAATTGTATGAAAACTGAAGAGTGTGCAAAGCACATCACAAATCTGATCGGATCGAAAAGTATGCACATCACTTTTAAGAGAAATAGGGCTTATAAATTTTAGAAAAGGTACACAAAGGTACAAATGTTGTGTGTTGAAGGTGCAATCGTCACGACTTTTTACGTCGTTAAGAGGGGCTTTTGTATTATTGGAATTAATCACACAATCGTTATGTGTTTGCGGTGTCTTATAAGATTCTCTAAAAAAAGGTAATTCTTACTCTTTAGAGTTCCAGGCGAAAATGACGGTCCGCAAGAAGGCGATACAGATCTGCGAGAAGCCCACGATTACCAGGGAGTTCTTGCCACCCATGTGCATGGTGGGCTGAAGGTTGTGGCAAAAGACCCGCATGCGACTGCTGCACGAATCCGTATTGGAAGAACGCGACATCTTCGACCTCCGTCGCTTATATGAAATGCACTTGTAACCGAATAGGTTCTTCTTCATGCGGCGCGGCTCAACGGGCATCATGTTGTACATCAGATCGTTGGGCAGCGAGATTCCCTGCAAAGGGGAAAGCTCTTAGTAAATTCCACCAGACTATACAAGTCCGATTTCAACAAACATTGAAGTGGTTTATATAATACAATTCTCGGTAGTTCTCATACAAGGCCACCGTGCGAATTATTGGATTGCACCACATCTGGAAAAACGGATGCAGCCTAAACATGACTATCTCTCCACGGTTATGGGTCAGCTGGAACTGATCTCGTGGCATCATGAATATGCTGCACAGATCTTCATAATGCATAAAAGGACTGTAGGGATGGCATAAATAGGTTAGGTATTACACATAACATTTTTAACTGCACCTCAGTATCAAAAAGCCCACCAAAGGACAGTCTAAGTGTTTCTTGGATTGACCACAACGAATGGTGAAGCAGCTCAGCTCGTTCAAAGGATTCTCAAGGATATCCTCAACGATATCTTCAAAAATGTCCAAGATCTCTGTTATATAGTCGCCTAGTTCGTTACTAACATCTGATTCCTCAGTGCACACAGTGTCCCTTTTGCGAGACTGCGAGCTTATCATGGTTTTGATTTCCTCAACCTCCTGTCTTTCTAAACGCTGTACCCGGAGATCCCCAAACAAGGTACTTCGATGCGCAACGAACATGTTTTCGGAAACAGCGCTGTTCGGTCGATGGGCAACCGGCTAAAAAAATTTAAGCAATAGATGAAATCCCCAGGGAATTTTTTGATCAATGTATTCCAACTCACCAAGAAGAACCGGAGCAGTTCCCGCTGGCAAGGACTCGTGCTCGAAGTGGCGGGCACCATGGTCACACAGTAGTCGTGGTTCGGGAAGGCACTGAACATGGCCGACAAGGAATAGAATGTGTACTCAAAGCGCACCAGTGGGTGCAACTGGAACATCTTCAGCAGGAATCCATTGCACGCCTGCCCCAAGTACTGCACCCGATTCTCGCTGTGCGAGTGCTCGCCTGGTGGCAAATCAAAAGCGATCTCCAGTTCGTCCTTAAATGCGTTCATA
Source organism: Drosophila kurseongensis (assembly GCA_018153305.1). NCBI lineage: Eukaryota > Metazoa > Arthropoda > Insecta > Diptera > Drosophilidae > Drosophila > Drosophila kurseongensis. The sequence continues at coordinate 9,023,064 of JAECXX010000004.1, read as the reverse complement.
TAGTAATTCCCTTTCCGGAGCTCTAAACAATCAAAAATAAAGGTATATAAAGGTGTTATTTTCAATTGGTTTAATTACCTTCGTAAATATGCTTATATTTGCTGAAAAGAACTTCCTTCGCTTTGGTTTGTCCTTCTGGGTTTATCTCATCTACATGCGTTTTATATATTTCCTCCATTTGCGTCTCAGTGTACAAATCCTTGTAAGACTTTTGTTCCACCGAACTATAAATATAAAAGAGAAGCATTCAAAACAGATGACCTGTCCCTATAAGCTAAGGTCTTACAACACATCAAATTGCACACGGGCGTGCTTAATCCCCGGAGTATATCGCGCTAAGTTGCCCAAGCGTTCCAAGTGAAAGTTCCTGGCCAAATGCTCAATGTCTATGGACTCCGACAGCCACATCAAACCCGCTCCCTTCACATTATCTGCAATCTCTTCCTCAAACTGCAATAAACAGTGGGTTAAGAAACTCATAAAAAGAAATACATCAAATTACCTCAGCAATAATAATGTTATCACTCTGATCGGATCCTTCCATACTCATGAGGTGCTCTGCAATGTAAAAGTCGCCGTGCTTCTTACGCAGTTCCGGATCCTCGGAGTCAATCATTTCAACAATGTCGTCGTTATCCTCAGGACTGTAATGAAAAAAGGAGAGCAGTATGGAAAAGGACTTTGGGGAGCAACTCACAGAGCCTTGCGAAAGGAGAGAACTGGCATGACGTCCCGTCGATGGATCACGATGACCGATGGAAGATGCTTCTGCTCGGAGACTTTGGAGTACTTGGGGTAGTAGGTCTTTCCAAAAGCCTGAACGGCATCGTATTGGCCTGGCGGGCAATCCGGCGGCTTAACCACTATTATATAGTTAACCTTGTGCTCGTTATAGAAGACCTCCAGGATGATCAGCCTGAGGATATCGGGCTGGCCCGTCTTGCAGATAAGGAAATTAAAAAAGATGGAGTTGAGCAGCGTGATGGGAAGATCAAGGCTTTTGTTGGAGATACATTAAAAAGTTATGGGCCTGAACAAAAATCGCAATCTCTCAACTTACCAGAACCGCGCATTGAGCCAGTGCAGCCACAGTTCGTTAGATAGCACCGGAATATTTGGGTGGTTAGCGAACTCGCAGTATGCCAGCACTATGTGAAACTCCTGTTTATTGTAGACCAACAGTCGCTGGGCCTGGTTCCTTAAGAACAGGGTCTCCAGCGGCGGCGTATCCTTCACCCCAAAGTGCCACGTGTTTTTGGCCTCATAGAGATCCTCTATGCGTTGCAGATCACGAATTCCCGCTGTGACGACAAAAACAGTATCCTGAATTCGGGGCATTTTTCAAAAAATTAGTTAAACGTGTATTTGAGTTGGAGCACTGCACAAGGAAATCGGAAAGTACGAAAACGGACTGCTTCGGTTCTACAAACTAGGTGTCTGACTCTTCAGTTGTCTCATCCGGTGTCTTATTCATGTATCGCTCCCAGTCAGGCTGATCCGCTTTAAGAAAATCCTCGGGTAGGGCAAACTTATGTCGAAAGTCCCGTCGATGATCTTTCAGAAAAGCCAGCAGCCTTAGCTCCAGGTAGCGCCTGTTCAACGTAGAGAAATCCATATCGGTTACACTTCCCAATACACGGTCTGCTCGCTATAATATACAAAAAATTTGATACAAGTCTATATATATACACCATTATACCCACTGTTAGCGCGGTAATGGCCATTGGGCTAAGCAGTTCTTTGTTCTCCGCCTGAAGGTCCTTAAAGTTTTCGTGCATGATCAATTCGGTCCAGGGCTCTTGAAAGTACTTCAGAAATGAGTTAATCGTCTGAGCCTTGTAGCGCGACCTGAGATTGTTCAGGAGCAACTCGTGTTTGCCGCAAAAGTGCTGAAGGAAGTCCAAATGACACTCCTGATGCGGAAAATATTAGTTACGTAACATTTGAAACTTGAGTGAGTGATCCTACCATTTTTGTTACAACCACGATCTCATCGACCACCATATGCCTGGATAGGCCAACCCGGCAGAATGTGTTCTTCTTGTACGTTGTCAAATTGCACTTCTCCATGAAAGGCAAGTGCGAACTTAAAAATCTCCGAGGCAAGGTGACTTTGGTGATGAAGTAACGTAGCGGCAGAGTGGCCTGGAACAACAGGGGCTCAGAGTATCGATCCTCGAAATCCTTATCGGGAACAATATCCAGATGGTGTAAAATCTGGAAATAAATGGGGACTTATTATCTGATATTAACTGATCACTCGATAGGTGCCTTTCCCACCTTGCGGGCCATCTCCCGCGCACTGACGAATCTGTACTGATAATTTGGCTTCGGCTGCATCTTGATAAAGTTGCCAGCTGCATAGATGTCCGGATCATTGGTCTGGTATCGTTGGTTTACCAAAATTTCGTTGCCATCTATCCCGATATTGGCAGAACTAAGCCCTAAGGTCGTTTGATTATTAAATTGTACAAATAATTACTAATCATATCTACTCATGAGTACTTACAGCGCTTGTGCCTATCATGAAGGTATCCCTCTTGAAAAGAGATAAAGAGGTCGCACTCAAGGGTCACCTGCTTTCGACTGGAATAGTGCTCGAAGTTCACCTCCATAATGAAGTCGGACGACTTGTGTAAGTTGTAGTGGTGAAAAATATAGTCTTTGTAGATCGTAAGCCCCTTATCCGCGAGGATCTCGTCCAGAATGAGCTGCAGGTTTTGGTCCCAATAGGGACTCTTTTCCTTATTATCTGGATCCATGCAGGTGTATCGATGCGGCTGAATGAATATCATTCGCGAGCAATCTACGCCGTGGCTAATCAGAAAGGCGATACCCTCGTAGGTGGACAAATTGGAGCCATAAACCAGGATCAAGTAGGTTCGCGGCATGTCCTCTAGCAAAGCACGGACTTTGTAGAAGAGCAGGAGCTTGTTCAGCCGGAAGTTGACCTCGACAAGATTGGAGGGACTTTCCTTTATCACAGGCATGTCCGGAGAACGTAGCACAAACTTTCGTTCACACATCAGCAGAAGCGTGTCATAGTGGATTTCGCAAGACTCGATCTTAACGAACTTTTGCTCTCTGTGTATATCGAAGGATGGTTAATCAGTTATTAGTTATATGAGTCCTATAAGACCTATTAATCATTTCCACCTTGCCGGGCACAAAGTGCACCCAGTACCGGAAGTCGAGGCGCACACAACAATCTCGTACGAAGCAGGAGTCGTTCTGGTAGGACAGGTAGCATCCCAGAGTGCTGGTGCAATAGGGACACTTGAAGAGACTGTCGTAGTCCGCCTCCACGACCCCCGCTCGACATATCACGGTCACTTGCAGCCAGCTCAGGCAGGTGAAGTTTTCCGAGTTTTTATGGCTGTGGAGACGTTAGAATATCAGAAAATATATTACAGTAAGGGTTACAGGGATACGAATCTAGCTATCTTTATGAAAATTGAATTTCTGAAAACTAAGCTGGAGAAACGGTGTTTAGCAAATGGGCTCAACTAAGTAAAGTCTAGATTGAAAGGAATTTAGACCCAAACAGAAACCCATTGTAGTTTATATAAAATAAGATCTCACTCCCTGCTATTCCACTGGAAGACGAGCTGTCTCAGGAAGGCCTTGCTCACAGCACTGAATCCAATGATGACCAGTTTCTTACTGTTGGTAAACCACTTCACCGGTTTGAGTTTGTGGCGGTAGATGATCAAATAATCCTTGGAGTAATTGGGACTGGGAAGGTTCAACCTGTTCCTCGGCTTCGTCTGCTCAGTGGGGACTCTTAAGAAAATAGGAGCTTTTTTAATGGTCTTCGGTTCCACAACCATCATCATTTTCTTCAGGTCGTTGGTGTATCTATGTCCCTGCAAAGTTTTTTTTTTTGTAAGTTCGTAAAACTCAGCATCCTAACAACTTACGTCAAACGGACTGATGAAGAAAAAGTCGTAAAAGTTGGTCTTCCTGGCCAAATCCCTGAAGATCAGATCGGCACTGACCACGAAGAGAGGATGCAGTCGCAGTGATATGATCTCGGCCCTTCGTCGCTCCAAATATGTGTCGTGCCTCGGCAAATGATAGTGATCGAAGAGCTGGCCATGACTGTGGAATTGCCGAAGCGCCACAAACCCGATCGAAGTGTTTTCCTTGGCGGACTTCGTAGAATTCCCACAGCGAATGGTAAACACCGCAAACTCACTGAAATCGTTCTCCAGCACATCCTTCATGATCGCATCGAGAACACGAGACTCCTGCTCCAGCTCCGCCCGCTCGTTTATCTTGGAGCAGTACGAGAAGCTGCTGCTGGTGGAATCAGGGGAATTTTCCTCTTTGGACAACTTCCCTAGGGCCAAGGTGTGCACCACGGATACGTCTTCCTTTTGTAGTTTGTACAGGCTGATCTCTCCAAAGATGGTGCTCCGATGGGTTATGTATACCTCGGCAAGGTTGGACACACTGCTGGGACGCGAGACCACTGGCTGGGCGTTAAAAGTTTGGATAATTAATTTAAAAATAATAAGTAATTTTTAACTTTAACCTATGAAGGAAATATAAATTAACTATGATAGTCCGTTGTTTTAACTTAAAACATATAAAGGTATTATGATCAAGTCTTATAGGACACTACAATTAAAGTTGCTATAGAAAACGTTAAAAGATACATTTTTAAAATTTTAAATATTCAAAGGTAAACCAGCACTCCTTCATCACTAAACTAAGCAGTTAGCTTACCATGAAGTATTGCAACACCTCTACGTAGCTTCTGTTGGCCTTGTTATTCGCGGCCATCTGCATTATGCAGTAGTCGCGATCAGGATAAGCGCAGAACATGGCCACTATGGCGTTAAAAAGCCGTGGCGTGAAGTCCTGTCGGGCCACAATACTCTTTAGGAGGAAAACGTTCGATGCCGCATCTCTAGCCGCCGGACCAGCGATATCCTTTCCAGCAGGATATATGAAGTTCATTACGTTTTGTTCATTGCGCAAGTAGTATCCGGTGCTGTGGAGCTCTAAGTGGTCAAGAATTTTGTAGCAACAAGTAGCGTTTGGGATCAACTGCAACACTTACTCTCCAGGATGTACTTGAACTTTGAGTACAGGCATTCCCGCATGTAGAACTTGTTGTCGCCCGACACGTGGGTATCCACAATTGTGCCAGCGATAGAGCTAACCTTCATCTTACCCAGGCTTGCAACGCTGTTAAAGGAAAGCATTATATAATATGTTACCTTTGGATAAACAGAATGAAATCGAATCATTATTTCCCACGAAATCAAATATCAATGTGAAGAATTTAACTTTTTTTCTTAAATAAGAAATTACTATTCGAATTGATAACGAAAAATAAGATAATGCCTGTCTGACAAAAATAGTATGCCTGAGTATTGCCCACCTCATACCGCTGTCAACCCTCTGCAGACCTCCCAGAATAGTCATAGCATCCAGATCCTCCAGGGCATCTGCGGTGAACATGCTGGCCTCCGCCCTGCGCTGGACCGATCTGCAAGATATATCATTAGGAAGTAATCTGTCCACTTGGTAGTAGTCTGACACACACTTACGACACCGGTATCGTTTCGTAGTGGAACGACTTGCCGTCGACGGGCTTTACCAGGTTTCCGAAAGCTTCCACCTCATAGTTGCGGACATAGAACAGGATGTCGATGTCCGTGGTCATCCAAAGGAAGAGGACCATCTCGGTCTCCTCGCATTGATTGCTTGTTTCGGCCACGACCAGAAAGCTTTTCTCGGCTTTGGTATCCTGTCGCATTACCTCCTCAGCTATATAGTAGTCGCCCAGCTCCTCTCGGAGTTCGGGCATCTCGATTTCTTGGAGTGCTATTATATCATCGTTGTCCTCGGCGCTTAAATTAAATTATGAGATACTTAAAGTAAAACCAGCGAAGAAGTGATTATCATAATCAAAGCTTTAGTATATCATATTTTCACCTTAGCTTCATTTTAAGGCAAGACAATTCTAATTTTGTGAATAACTTAATAATTTGATTAAATAAAAAATATCCTATCCAAAATAATAAAGAAATCCATTAAGTCCTTATGTAATTCTGATTAACCGACTTAGTGGCGCCCAATTTATTAATAGCAAGAACGCCTTAGTCAAATGCCCCGACACCGTTACCCAATTTGAAATTGCCCCAGCAGATGGCGTCAATTGCAATTATATTGGCACGGCCAACGAGATGTGGCGCCATCTGTCCATAAGGTATACTATATATATATGTTGAACTTAATTTCTTAATAAATTAAATTAAATAAATTGATTGAATAAATATATACAGTTGGCTAGATAGACTTGATAATTGTTCCTAATATAAATTATATAAACAGGTCGGAAACGCTTCTATCTGTTAATACTTTTCAACAAATACAACGTAACTCTTTTACTATAAAAATAACTGGTATAACATTTAATTTGACCACTTACAGTGCCTTCCGGTACGTAATCTTCGGCAGCAGGACAGCCCGATCCACAATGTATAAGGCCTGCGTGTTGGAGTTGTTTTTCGTACTAAACTCCTGCGGATAGAAGACCTCGGATAATTTTTCCAAATCATCGAAGGTCTCAATGAAGTGCGAGGGCTGTCGCACATACGGAGTCCTAACAGCGATCAGATAGCACACTCTGTTCTCCCTGTAAAAGACTTCCTTAATGATTTCGACGAGAACCATGGAGTACTCGTTCTTGTAGATGCAGAAGTTGAAGAACAACGCATTAAGCCAACTAATGGACAGGGTCAAACTGAAGGTGAAAAGGATATTATCGACAGGGGAACACTAAGATAGCCCTGACATCCAAATACCAATATCTAACGGACAGCCACTCCAGCCAGCAATCGGTGGGCAGAGCGACGATGGACGGGTAATTCCGTAACTCGGCGTAGGCCACCAAGGCAGAGGACTGCCTGCTGAGAGCCACCATCCTGTAGGTCTGATAGGCATGGAACAGGGAGTCCTTGCCCCGAAACTTCGGCCGGATGTTGCCAAACCACTTGACGCCCGGCGATCGGATCAGCTTGTTGATTCCATCCTGGTCCGCAACTTCGGCCAAGCGAACGTCAAACTCATTCATCCCAAACCGATGTCAGTGCGAGTAATTATTGTGTAGTGTGTGATTAAAACTAAAAAGCATACTGCGTTTTAATGTTCGAGTTCAGAATAAATGTCGCACAAAATAACATGGATTTACAACCAAAAAGATACACAAACCATTTTCACGTTTCCATGATTTTTGGATTTTGGATTTGAACATTGGATTTTCGTATTGTTAGCCTGTGGTACCCAAAAATCATCATCAAATGGTTTCGGCATTTGCAACAACTTTGATTTTGTGTTCCTGAGCAATTTACATGAAATATTATAGATATTTAGATCTTTCAATAATTTGTAGCTAAGTTAATTTTAAGAAAATTATGTATAACTCATTTTAAGTAGTCATTAGTTACAGAATGAATATGCGAATAAATACAATACCATACATGGTTGACATCATCAAATTACATTTTATTTGTCATTATATTTTTTGATAGGATTCTTTTTAGGCAGTGTTATTCCATCTATTAGATAGCACTTGGACTTGGCATCCTCGCACTGATCCTTTGTTCCCGCACTGGCGGAACCCTCCCAGCGGAAATAAGGACACTCGTGCTTCTGATGGTAGTCGCTCATGCACATGAAAACCATCAATAGGTAAGGACGACAGGCTCCTTTCAGAAGAACCTTAGCCCCGGGACTTGATTTTAGCAGATTGTACACGCCAACTGCATCCTTTCGGCAGTGATCGTACATTTCAATGTGGTACTCCTTCTCCTTCGGACGATCCTCATACATCTTCTCCGCATCCAGCTTGACCATCTTCATGTTAATAGTGTCGCTCTTGCCAATGTACTTCTTTTGCTTGTACAGACACTCCACAAAGCACTGCGAATTTAAATTAAATTGGAATGTATAAATCAAATGTATTTAGCTTTAGCAGATATAAACTATTTACCCACCGATAGAAACCTCAGGGTCTTGCCCACATCGCTGTCCCCTTCCGCCGGTAATTTGGACGAGTGAATAACGAAACACTTGACCAGGTCCTCCTCTTCTCCAACATAAAGCTCCGAACAGCAACCGTCTCTCTGAATTTATGCCAAGACATTAAAACTCTTTTAAGGCTTTCCAAATAATCCCCAACTCACATTCTTGTTGCATTTATCCTCAGTCAAATCCCCCACCGAACTTTCCACAGCGACAGTTTCCTCTGAATCCTGTGCCTCCGAAATGGCCACCAGTATTAAAACTGCCCAACAATAAATAAACTTGACCATTGCTTTTCGAATGGGTTTAATTTACCATTGCCATAATATTTATAAAACTTGCGCCCTCATTATTTGGATAAATCAATTTAATTCCAAATTGGATTGCTTAATTTAATGTAACAAATGGCAGTTGTAATGGCAGAAATTAAATGAGCGGAAAAAAGACACATTTTCAGACAGTTTGATAGCCAGACGTTTTGTAAATTGACAATGATTTCCGGTTTTTATTTTAATCATTTTGGTGAATACTATAAAAGCATTAAAAATTCGTTTATTTTGGCAGAGAAAGCCGAGCAATGAAGTGCATGCTTCTGTTGAGTTTTTCCTGCCTGATTTGGGTAAGTTACTGAAATGGAATAAAACCATCCAAATTATTTACATTCATTTTAGTTCGCTAGTGGAATTAAAATTGATTGCGAAAATACAGAGGCAATCAATGAAGAGCATATACACTACTGCTGCAAACATCCCGATGGACACAATGATATAATCGAGGACTGTGCAAAGGAGACCAACTTCATGCTGTCCAATCAAAACGAGGAGGCACTGGTGGACATCACGGCGGACCGGGCTATTCGAGGCACTTGTTTTGGTAAATGTGTATTCAGCAAACTGGATCTCATGAAGGACAACGAACTGGACATGGATGCCGTGAGGAAATATTTTACTACCAAGTTCGTCGACGATCCGGAATATGTCAAGGAAATGATCAGCGCCTTCGATCTCTGTCATGGCAAAAGTACGTTAAAGATGTTCTCGTGAAGGCTTCAATTAACTGATACATTTTTCTAAAGGTGAGGAGAACACCTCCGTGTTCCTGTCGAAGCCCCTCTTCAAGCAAGTGGCCCAGCAATTCTGCGAACCCAAATCCAGCGTAATTCTGGCCTGTGTCATCCGTCAGTTCTTCCACAATTGCCCGGCGGATCGTTGGTCCAAGACCAAGGAGTGCGAGGACACCTTGGCCTTCAGCCAGAAGTGCCAGGACTCGCTGGCCACTTTGTAGGTGCTTGCAATTGGGTTTTCATAAATAAAGAACATTGAAAAATAACAAGAAACTAAAATAAACTTTTATTTTATTTGTATTATTTATTGTATTATATTATTCTCTCTTAGCAGTGAAAGTGTTATATTTTGGTTTATGCAAACAGACAAAACTAGTGCATTAAATTCCTAATATAACATTAATGGATAAAATTAAAATCTTAGCAGAAAATCATCAATTTATGAATATTTATTTTGTTTTTTCCTAAAGAAACATTTTTTGAATAAGCTCGGCACTCAAAATTCCAAAATCTCTCCCAAAACAAAAAAAATAAAATTAAAACAAGAAAGAAAAGCTAACTTCGGGCGGAGCCGAAGATGAAATACCCTTGCAGAATATTCTGTAAATTATATTCTCCAAAATTATTCATATGATGCATTCTTAACACTCATAAAAAATCCCAACTTCCTAACTTTTAAGACACCGAAATAATGGCATTTCCAATCGTTATATGGCCGATCCTTATGAAATTTGGTAGGTTAGATTGATTGGCCAAATATAAAACCCATAGAAAATCCTAACTTCCTAACTTTACAAGCACCAAAGTTATGGCATTTCCGATTGGTATTAATGGCCCAGGCAAAGGCAAAGCAAAATACATACATATGTACATATGTATGTATGTCTAGAAATTGGGTTTTTCAGAATTTTAACTCATGGCTGAACTCATAGTGAATTTCAGTTTCTCGAAACATTCCAAAGCCTCCCACTTGGGCTATTCTATCAGCTTCGACGATTCAACCGCCATTTAATTGCAAAGAGCAATAAAAGTGAGTTCAGAAATAAATTTATTCCGGTTAGCAGCAGACCTCTGTGCTAAATGCAATCCAGTATAGAAAGAAAAATTATTATTATTAAATGAGTTATCAATCCTCCTCGGAATCTTATGAATGCGAAAATAAAACGAACAAGAAAGGAAAGCTAACTTCGGGCGGAGCCGAAGTTGATATACCCTTGCAGAATACTCTATAAATTATATTCTCCAAAATTATTCTTATGATGCATTCTTAATACTCATAAAAAATCCCAGCTTCCTAACTTTACAAACACCAAAGTTATGGCATTTCCAATCGTTCAGTTATATAGCAGCTATAGGATATAGTCGGCCGATCCTTATGAAATTTGGTAGGTCGGATTAATTGTCCAAATATAAGACCCATAGAAAATCCAAACTTTCTAACTTTACAAACACCAAAGTTATGGCATTTCCGATCAATTTGTTATATGGCAGCTATAGGATATAGTCGGCCGATCCTTATGAAATTTGGTAGGTCGGATTGATTGGCCAAATATAAAACCCATAGAAAATCCCAACTTCCTAACTTTACAAACACGAAAGTTACGGCATTTCCGATCAATCAGTTATATGGCAGCTATAGGATATAGTCGGCCGATCCCGGCCGTTCCGACTTATATACTGCGTGCAAAGGAAAGAAGGGTGTGTGCAAAGTTTTAATTCGATAGCTTTAAAACTGAGAGACTAGTTTGCGTAGAAACAGACAGACGGACAGACAGACGGACAGACGGACAGACGGACATGGCTATATCAACTCAGGAGGTGATCCTGATCAAGAATCGGAGATGTCTCCCTCACTGCGTTGCACACTTTTGACCAAAATTATAATACCCTCTGCAAGGGTATAAGAAAGGAAAGCTAACTTCGGGCCAAATAAAATACCCATAGGAAATCCCAACTTCCTAACTTAACAAACACTAAAGTTATGGCATTTCCGATCAATCAGTTATATGGCAGCTATAGGATATAGTTGTCCGATCCTGGCCGTTCCGACTTATATACTGCGTGCAAAGGATCGAAGGCTGTGTGCAAAGTTTCAATTCGATATCTGTAAAACTGAGAGACTAGTTCGCGTAGAAACAGACAGACGGACAGACAGACGGACAGACGGACAGACGGACATGGCTATATCAACTCAGGAGGTGATCCTGATTAAGAATATATATACTTTATAGGGTCGGAGATGTCTCCTTCACTGCGTTGCACACTTTTGACCAAAATTATAATACCCTCTGCAAGGGTATAAAAATGAAAACTAGGCATAAAACTGGATGGTGGTTCTTTGATTTGCAACACACTGCTCATTTCCATACATCTACAACAATTGTGTAAATTCCGATTTCGTTTCTAAAAGTTCAAAAAATTAACAAATATTATCTATAGACACAATTTGTTGTATACATGATTTATTGTATGGTGCCATTTTAATATTTAAACAATTTCACATTGTTGTCAGCACATCCTTGCACTTCTTGGCAAAGGCCAAAGTTTCCACGCACTCGGTGGTGTTGGACCATCGACTAATCGGACAATTATGAAAAAAGTTATATATAACGCAGGACATAATGATGCTAGAAGTCGGTTTGCAGAACTTGGCGGTGGAAAAGACTCTTATAATTGGAAGTGATAGGAACTGTTCGGTGGCATCCTCAGCTAAAATGGGGAATTGCAAATCAAATAAAAAATCTTTTAAAAATACACAACTTACAATTCGAGTGACATTTCTCAAAGGCATTCAACATTTCTGTTTCATATTCCGGATCGGTTTTGTGGTAACTTTTGTAATACGATCGCACTTTTACCATGTCCAGGGTGTTATACTCCATCAGATTGAAATGGTCGAAGACACACTTGGCCCAGCAGGTTCCGACCATCGCCTGGTCCACCGTCACATCCTCCATGGCCTCCTCATCAGGATTTGGAAGTCGAAAGTTGGTCTGCTTGGCACACATTTCCGTAACGTCGTTGTGGCCATCAGGATGCTGGCAGCAGTGGTGAATGTTTTCCTCATGAATTCTCTCCGTGTGTCTGCAGTGAACCCGAATAGCCAAAATTCCATTCTGCAAAATAATGATCGATTTGGATTCATAGAATGAGTTTTAAATATTTATATTTTTGACTTCTTTCTTGTAAAATGAAATCCTGTTAAAATACTTAATTTAATGCATATACTGCAAATTATTATACAAAATGAACAACTCAACTTTCAGATAAATACCTACCAGTAGCTGTGATAGAACGACACAAGCCACAATGCCAGTTTTCATCATGATGACAGCTTTCCAGCGATTTGGCCCCCGATTTATATGTCAAATGGTTCCCCTTTGATGGACAGCCCAAATGGCGATTCGCAATGTTTCGCATTAATTTAATTCGAATCCATTATTATGGCAACAAACTTGACGACGGATAAATAAAGTGAGCTGGAGTGGGTGGGCTGGTGGATATTGCCGTAGCAACGCCGGCACTCAAATTGTTATTTATTTTTCAACGCGCGGCTTTCGCTCGCTTAATTAGTCAGAAATTAGCCTTTGAAATTTGATAAGCGTATTTTTGGGCAATAAAAAAAAACAGAATCATGGGCAAAAAGGGTAAAGGTAAAGGCAATAAGTTGGCCAAAATGTCGGAAGAGGAGCGGGCCCGGTATTTGCAGATGAGGGCCGACATGGAGGAGGAGACGAGGCGCCGGAAAATGCAGCTCATTTCCATGTACATGAAGGTATCAGTACCTGAACTTAAATCATATCCAAATATTTAAGGCTACTTTTCTGCAAACAGAACAAACTGAAAAGGGAGGATGCGTTTGGGCGCTTGAATATGGCCAAAATTAACCAGGAATGGCGGAGCATTCTCCGCCAGGTTAAAATCCAAGAGCTGCGTCGGGAGATTGTCGACGTGGAGTCCTTCTTCCAGGAGGCTTTGAAACGCAAGGATCAGGTGATCCACCGCCTCATTGCCCACATAGAATCCACCGAGGACATGTACGCCAATCTGCAGCAGTCGCATATGGAAAACATCACCAGAATCGTGGGTAAGTTCCATTTATATTAATAGTACCGTTTATCTTTAATATTATACCATTTATATTATGTTTTTTATTCTGTACTTGAAGAATATACAACAATGGCTAAATATCTATTACTTTTACAACTCATTTATATTTATGCATGTATTTATATTTATAAAAAACATCTTTCCCAGAAACTTTTAGAAATATGTTTCATTCAAAATATAAATACGGCATTGGAAGATTTATAAGAAACAAAAATATTGGAGTAAATATTTGGAATATATGTATAATCAATTAGTATTTCAAATACTACTTTAAAGGCCTCTCGTTTTAATCATTCTCTCCCTTAACAATCAAAATGTATCCCCAAAAACTATTAAAAATAAGTTTCATTTAAAATGTTTATAAAATATTGAAAGATTTATAAGAACTGTAAGTAATGGAGTATTATTGTATACATTTTTAACAAATGATTGAAATTTACATAACATTAATATTTTAAATTATATCATAAGCCCAAACCATAATCCTTAAACAATTTCCTGTTTTTATCCTATATTTGTCTTAAATTTATACTAGATACCCACAGAGGTCGCATTGAGTTCTTCCGGGTGATCTACGAGGACGACAAGCAGGCGGTGCTGAGCCAGTGGGAGCAGGACTCCGCCGGCTTCAAGGATATGCATGCCCAGAAGCAGCAGCATCTGGAGTGCGTCTTTTACCAGCTGGAGGAGAACACCGACGGCGGGATCCGGGACAACCACGAGCGCTTCCTCGACCACTGCGAGGATCTGAAAAGTGGGGTAAGCTGGGTGCTAGTTGAAGAGCATGTTGCCGTGCTCCTCCCAATCCTCGCACTGCGCCTTCGCGTACTCCGACATGCACTTGACCAGTTCCCGGGCAACGGCGCACTTGTTGTGCCTGTTCCTTCCGATGTTCTCCAAGTACCGGAAGCACTGCTGCACCGTGTCCGTGAAGAAGTTGCGCAGCTCCCGATCCCGGAGGTCCTTGGTCAGCAGGTAGCTCACCTTGCGCCGGTCGGGCATTCCGTTGCCATCCACCTGAGGGGAAATTGGAGTTACGAAGTAATGTTAAATCAGTTTGGGGGTTACTAGGTTTCAAAGGCCAAGAAATATTTAAATATTTAAGTATATTGTTTAAAAACGCATTTGCTTAGTATTCAAAAATCTAATTCTTTGGAAAATTATTCAACCCATTCCCTGAAATTATTTTTAATCGAATCATTGAATCGCTTTTATCAAAATGACCTCAATTACGCAAATTGAAGATCCGAAAGTACTGATATAATCGATTAAGAATGGAGGTGTGTTTTAGGCACATAAAACAAGTTTGTTTTTAATTAAAAAAGCCATTGTCCTTAAGGAATAAAGGATAAAGGAGAAGGATCCCTTGGTTTATTTATAATCCCTAAGGGATATTAAATAGGAACCTCACCGGTAGCAACCTACCATATTCATCTCCTCGAAAAAGCACTGGGCCACACACTGACCTCCGTCGCCGCCTGTGTTGTTCCTGTTCTCCGACTGTCTGAGGCCCCTCGTCCTCCTGTTGCCATAGCCGCCCCTGTTGCGCATATTTCGATCGGGATCGCGATCCTGCTCCTCCTCCTGCTCCCGTTCGTAGTCGAATCCATGGCCGTTTCCCTGCCTGCCCTGCCCTCCTCGTCCGCGATCCTCGTTGTCGTCCTGGCGTCGCATGCATCCCCTCACGGTTCTCTTGAGCTCCGCCTCGGCCAATCCCTCCTGGGATCGACACTTGAGTGCCGAAATGCAGCAAGAGCAGCAGCCCAGGCAAATCAGCAGCAAAGTCAGCAGACGCATCTCGGAAACTGAATGGAGATGCAGTTGGGCCAACATTATTTATAGCTCAGGAGAGTGACGTCCCAAATTACAGAATGAGTGACACACAATGATCCAAGTCGCATATCAATCTCAGTTTACAATTGCGTGCTGTTTTTCTAAAAGTGTCATTTATTGACCTTTTTTAGTGGTTTTGGCTTCAATGCTGATGTTATAAATATCAGAAACTTATATCATCCCTTTACAAAATGGTTATTCCAAAATGGTTTTAATAACCTATTTTATATTTTAAATGGTGGCTAAATATTCACAAAGCTTTTTGAATTCCAAACAAGAATTTTCTTTTCTAAAAGTTTAAATTTAATAAAAATATTTAGTTCGTAAAAACTAAAACTAACTCTTTTCTAAAAGTTTAAATTTAATAAAACTATTTAGTTCGTTAAAAATTAAAATTAGAGAATACCCATATTTTAATTGTATTATTCGATTTAAATTCTTTTGAAATGATCACAATAATAGTCATTTAACCTTCAAATGTTCCTGAGTCTTAAGCTACTTCCTACAATATAGTCATTTTGGATTTCATATTCCTAAAGATAAATTTGTATAGTACCCAGACAGAGAGCCAGCTTTAAAATTAACTATATCGCCACTGGAATAATTATTTATTCGGTTTATAGATGCAACTCCAGCTGGAGCAGATCACCTCCAGAGGTGAGGCTCGCCTGGAGAAGCTATGGCAGGAGTATCAAGCGGTTCTGGCCGGCTACTGCCAGCACATCGAGGGTTTCTACTCGGAATACGTGGACCTTAAGCAGCGGGATGAGGAGGCCGCCCTCCAGATCAGTCAGCAGACGCACGAGATCGAGCACCTGGTGGACCAACTGGCCAACCTGCGACTGGTATCCGAGGAGTTCTACGTGAAGCAGCAGGGCCAACTGGAGCAGCGGCAGGCCATCAAACAGCAGTTGACCGAACGACTAAGGGAACTGCGCACCTGCGTGGAGCAGGAAGTCTCCCGGGATCACCAAGCCTTCAAGCTGATGTCCGTGGAGAGCTACAATGCCTTGGAGTCTCTCCAGGAGACCGTGGGAAAGGGGGAGACTCTGGTCCAACTATCTGCAGTTTGCGCCAAGATGGAAACCCAGCGGGAGAGGATGTTTCAGTTGCCGGAAATATCTAGAGAGATTATCGAGATTCGAGAAGTGGAGGATCAGGATCAGGGAGCTTTCTTTGGTTCAGCCACAGATCTTCTCAAGGTTGGTCTACATTTCTACCATTCTGATATTTAGTTCTGTCACAGAAACCAAATTCGGTTGCGGGGTACTTTTTATGTACATAAAAATATCATCAGATTTTGGATGGAAGAGATTTCTGAGAAAGCCTCCATTCTTATAATCTACTTAATGAAATTACATTTTATTTTTAGAAAAATAAAAATTTTGTTAGGGAAATGGTTAATTATCACCAGCTTTCAAAATTAATTCGTCATTTTACTCCAGAAACGAAAGTTTAATTTTTTTATGTTTAAATTTAAACATAATAGTTTTCTGTGATTAAATTTTTGTTTAAAGTTTTATTTGCATTTTCCAACTGTTTTTGATGTATAATTTATTGTTATCTATTTTATAGTAATTATTTGTTCATTTTTTTTGGACTTTCTTTCCTTCTTAAGAAATGCTTCTGATTAAGCTAATCTTATCCCTTAACATGTTGCATTCCTTCCCAGGACGAGGTCGGTGTGGTGCCCCAAATGGAGACCTTCTGGCGGCGGGTCAACAACGTGGCCGTGGACGTGGCCTGCCTGAAGCAGCAGAAGCGGCGCCTGGAGGCGGAGAACAGCCAGCTGAAGGCCCAGCTGCAGGACTATCTGGTCAATCTGAACATCGCCAACGGCTCCAATAGCCACGTCCACAACTATCTGGCCCGGCGGCCCAAAAGCATGTCTGTGGACCGAGTGGCGCGCCTGCAGCTGCAGCCCAAGCAGGTGAAAAGTGCCCTGCCCACCGGGCGCCGCCCTGCAGCTCCGACCCCGCCCACTTTCCACTTTCACCCAGGCCGAAACCGAGTGCCCGCCTTCGATGCCAACTTCTCCAATGTGGTACGCTCCAGGACTTTGGTCAGGGGCAGAATGGATTAAATGAGACCCGGTATAAAAAGAAGGTTATAAGTTTATTAAATAGAATTTAGCAAGAAAAGCACATTAATAAGGAACATTTTTCTTAATCAGGAAAATATGGTTTTGAGAGCACTTTTGATATAAAATTTGACTTATTAATACTCCATATATATTTTTGAAAGCCCATACCGTGTAAAGTTTATTATAAAGTTATGCAAGTCCGCTACAGCTATAAATAAAACCTAATGGTACACATTCAATTGATAAATCTTTTATAATCAAATGTTGTGAAGAATTTTTTGGATTCGTAAACTCCAATAAAAGATCCAACAAGTCAATTGATTAAAAATTTCTTTCAGAACTTGTTCTATAAAGTTAAGATTTAATTATATGTAAAATACCCCAGGTAAGGATTTGTTTACAATCCGTTGGCAAAGTGAAATAAACAAAATATATATTCTATTAATCGCACTTTCTTAGATTAACTCTAAATGAATAATTTTCATATTTTTATTTTCCATAAACTTGATTAATGATTGTATTATTGCAATAACTTCATTCTTAATAGAAACCGCGAAACCAATTTTAAAACCAAACATGTACTTCGTTTCGCGTTGCCAGATCAGCGAAAGTAAATGGTTTCTGGTATTTTTCGGTATACATTATCGGGACCACCAACACGTTTCACTCTCCCACTCCGTTCCGCTGCGCCCTGCAAGGCCCATTACATTCCGATTCCGCCCGTTGCGCTCTCAGATTTCCACAGACACGACCCACGTCCAATTGTGAGTTTTCACTGCGCTCCGAATAGCACTTAAATCGCAGGAAAATAGTTAATTTGCAGCAACTAAATTGGAGTAAGTTTAGGCCCCAAGAACCTGTGATTAAACCGCGCACCTAGTGAACAAATTAGAGCCCGCTTTTCGGAGATTAAGAAGTGCAGCTGCGGATGTAACGCAAATATTACAAGGAGTTATAGATACAACACACTGTTATAGATACAACAACAAGCGGAACGGGGGGAAGTCCCAGGAACGGCAGGCGGTGTGAGCGAGAGGGAGTGAGTGTGAGTGCGAGTGAGAGTGAGAGGGGGAGCGGCAGTTGGTTCTTGTTCTTGTAATTTTACCAAAAAGAAATTTCGTTCGGGAAATGTGGAAAATGTGCGCGAGAGCTGCTGAGAAGAAAACAACCCCGAAAAGCGAGCAATCGACGAATAAATACCAACAAAACTTACACTGCGCGGCTGATTAATAAAAAACCCGAAAACCCCTCAAAAAAGTAAAACAAGCAAAACTAAAAGCGAAATAAAAAGCGTTATAAAGAAAGTGTGAGAACGTGAAATCAAACTCCAAATCAGAATTTGGATTGTAAATTTTCGGGGCTGGTCGTCGCGTTTCGAATGGGAGATAAACACAAAGAGAGATAAATACGGAAATAAAATTAATGGAAAACCAGCATAGACATATGTGGGTGTGAGTGTGCGAGTGTGTGTGAGTGTGCGAGTGCGAGTGCTTATCGCATGGAAATGCAAGCGTAAGTGGAGCAGGCGAGAAATAATTTGGAACTTTAGACAGATAAAAACCAAGTAAACCCGCAAAGTCCCCGGGGGCTATATTGCTGCCACGCCTAACCAGTCATCCTAACAGCTGCCCACATTTTGTTAACCCATATCACCCATCCTAGGATCAAAAAAACACCAAAAAACAACCAACGCCACAATGATCGCCGCTACTTTGGGTCATCTGTAGAGTCATCGCAAGAGCACCACCATCATATGCATCCCATGTATCCCGAAAACCACGCCATCGCCTGGAGCACGAGCACCACTATTAACCCTTGTCGCAGCCGGAGCAGCAGGATGCTGCTCCTGCCGTGGCTGCTCCTCCTCCTGGTGGCCAGCAGTGGCCTGCCAGCTGTCAGAGGTAATGCTCCAACCCCATCCGGGGATTCGATGCCCCGGCTAACTGGCCAATCCTAATCCGCACCCCCGCATACTTAATCCATTGCAGGCCAGTACCAATCGCCGCGCATCATCGAGCATCCCACGGACCTGGTGGTCAAGAAGAATGAACCCGCCACACTCAACTGCAAAGTGGAGGGCAAGCCGGAACCCTCCATCGAGTGGTTTAAGGTACCCACAAAATAATACTTCTCACGCCATTCATTTACACAGAAAACAAATCAGCCCAATATCGAATCAAAATGTGCAGGTCAAATAGATACTAACATTTTCCGTAGCATACCTAAAGTTGGCAAAAACGGTCACTAACAAAAAGCTTAAGCAAGCTTGTCGTCATATTGAAATAATAATCAATCGGTGAAAAGTCTAGATTTGCAAAAATAAGACGGTCTAATAGGCAATCACGGATTCAACTCTGATCAATGAATTACGTCATTTACGTCATTATATTATTTAAACGCTTTATATAGGTATTATTTGTTCTTTCCCGTTTTTATATAGCGACTTTGAGCTATATAAGTTTCGTTGTAGTTTTAAATAAATTAAAATTTACTTTCTTCGGTTTTAAAAAAGTATATATATTTTATCCAATTATGCATAAATTATATTAATTGTTCGAAAGTTTGGTCATAAAATGAATTAGTTACAAAACATTTTTGTAACATTAATTGTAACATCTTAGTTAGTCAGAAAAAAAAGTTTTTAGCTATAACATATCTTGAGTTTTGAAACAATTCGTTTTTTAAATTTTAAATTTAAATTCTTAGCAAAAATTCTATTTGAAGAACTGCGATTTCAAATAATTTAATTTTATATCAAAGGTCTTGACACAAACAAATTAAAACTTTTTAACATGGAAAACTATAATTATAGTTGAATTTTTGTTTTATTTATTAATAGTTAGACAAAATTTTTTCAGTGCTACATCCAAAACCCCACCAAATCGTAACTCAATTTGCCACTTTTCCCCTCCCATTTTTAGGATGGCGAACCAGTCAGCACCAACGAAAAGAAATCGCACCGCGTCCAGTTCAAGGACGGCGCCCTATTCTTCTACAGGACGATGCAGGGCAAGAAGGAGCAGGACGGCGGGGAGTACTGGTGCGTGGCCAAGAACCGAGTGGGCCAGGCCGTTAGTCGCCATGCCTCGCTCCAGATTGCTGGTAAGTTAGTCCGCCACTCCGGTCTGCAACGTGTCTGCCCACACGCCAAGCTTTGTCTCTGATTATTATGTTTTTTTTTATTTTGCCAGTTTTGCGCGACGATTTTCGCGTGGAGCCCAAAGACACGCGAGTGGCCAAAGGCGAGACGGCTCTGCTGGAGTGTGGGCCGCCCAAAGGCATTCCAGAGCCAACGCTCATTTGGATAAAGGTGGGTTCACAAAACTAGTCTCAAAAGTCAGTCGAATTTCACTGGCTAACCCGCTTTTTGTGCTTTTAGGATGGCGTTCCCTTGGACGACCTGAAAGCCATGTCTTTTGGCGCCAGCTCCCGCGTGCGAATCGTGGATGGTGGCAACCTGCTCATCAGCAATGTGGAGCCCATTGACGAAGGCAACTACAAGTGCATTGCCCAAAATCTGGTGGGCACTCGCGAGTCCAGCTATGCCAAGCTGATTGTCCAGGTCAAACCCTACTTTATGAAGGAACCCAAAGACCAGGTGATGCTCTACGGACAGACTGCCACTTTCCACTGCTCCGTGGGCGGGGATCCACCGCCAAAAGTGCTGTGGAAAAAAGAGGAGGGCAATATTCCGGTATCCAGGGCTCGAATCCTCCACGATGGAAAGAGTTTGGAAATCTCCAGCATCACACCCATCGACGAGGGCATCTACGTCTGCGAGGCACAAAACAATGTGGGTCAGATCAGCGCCAGAGCTTCGCTCACAGTGCATGGTAAGATTTATGCCAGTTCTAAATGTGTCACATTGTAATCTCGATATGCTTCCATCAAAGCTCCACCCAGCTTCACCAAGCGACCGAGCAACAAGAAAGTCGGGCTGAATGGAGTCGTTCAGTTGCCTTGCATGGCTTCCGGAAATCCAGCACCCTCTGTGTTCTGGACCAAGGAAGGAGTATCGACGCTCATGTTTCCAAACAGCTCCCACGGAAGGCAGCATGTGGCTGCCGATGGAACCCTACAGATCACGGATGTGCGGCAGGAGGATGAAGGCTTCTATGTGTGCTCCGCATTCAGCGTCGTAGATTCCTCCACGATACGGGTTTTCTTGCAGGTCAGCTCGGTGGACGAGCGCCCTCCTCCTATTATCCAAATAGGACCTGCCAATCAGACACTCCCTAAAGGATCGGTGGCCACTTTGCCGTGTCGTGCCACTGGAAACCCCAGTCCCCGTATTAAATGGTTCCATAATGGACATGCTGTACAAACTGGCAACCGATACAGTATTATCCAGGGCAGCTCTTTGAGAGTGGATGGTAAGATGTGGTTAAAGTTGTAAGTTTCCATGTTTTCTAATTTGGCTCTTCTTTTAGATCTTCAAATTAGTGACTCCGGCACCTACACCTGCACTGCATCTGGGGAACGAGGAGAGACTTCCTGGGCAGCCACTTTGACAGTATGTTTGATATTAATTCCTGTGGATAAAAACCTCCTAATCAAAAAAAAATGTTTGATCTTTCAGGTCGACAAAGCTGGCTCTACATCTCTTCATCGGGCGGCAGATCCTAGCACTTATCCTGCTCCGCCTGGCACACCCAAAGTCCTGAATGTCAGCCGCACCAGCATTAGTCTTCGATGGGCCAAAAGCCAAGAAAAAACTGGCGCTGTGGGACCGATCATTGGGTAAGTTTAAGCGGCACACCCATTAAATGAGATCATCATTAAAATTGATTTTTTTTTCAGCTACACCGTGGAGTACTTTAGTCCAGATGTGCAAACTGGTTGGACTGTGGCAGCCCATCGAGTGGGCGACACTCAAGTCACTGTAAGATAAGCTTTTAAAAATCAGACTTCCTGATGGCTAACTTATTTTTGGCATTTACAGATCTCTAATCTCAGTCCTGGCACTTCATATGTATTCCTAGTTAGAGCTGAGAATACTCAGGGCATATCTGTACCCTCGGGTTTATCCAATACCATTAAAACCATTGAGGAGGATTTTGATGCTGCTTCTGCCAATGACTTGTCAGCAGCTAGAACTTTACTTACTGGAAAGGTGAGCTAATATATTGACTTAACGAGAATTAATCTAACTGGATTATCTTTTTTAACAGTCCGTAGAGCTGATAGATGTATCGGCTATAAATGCCAGTGCCGTTCGTTTGGATTGGATGCTGCACGTGAGCGCTGATGAAAAATACGTAGAGGTAGGCTCAAGCATTTATATAATTTGCAAGCCCAACCTTAATGTTATTCATTTACCTTACTTTTTAGGGCCTTCGTATACACTACAAAGATGCAAGCTTGCCATCAGCACAGTATCACTCGATCACGATTATGGATATCTCAGCTGATTCGTTTGTAGTGGGAAATCTCAAAAAGTACACTAAATATGAGTTCTTTCTAACACCTTTCTTTGAGACCATTGAAGGGCAGCCCAGTAACTCAAAGATTGCCCTTACATATGAAGATGGTAAAATCAACAAAACTTGGATACGTCTTAAATGTGGAAATTATTTACTCGTTTCTATTCCCATTTGTAGTTCCCTCCGCACCACCGGACAACATACAGATAGGAATGTACAACCAAACCGCCGGATGGGTCCGTTGGACTCCGCCACCAGCCCAACACCACAACGGCAATCTGTATGGCTACAAGATTGAGGTCAGTGCCGGGAACACCATGAAGGTTCTTGCCAATATGACCCTCAACGCCACCACCACTTCTGTGCTTCTGAACAACCTAACCACTGGAGCTGTGTACAGTGTGCGACTTAACTCCTTTACCAAAGCGGGAGATGGACCCTACTCCAAATCGGTGAGTTAAAATACTATTTCGTGGCTTATGGCCTTTTATAAACCCCTCTTCAATCTCACAGATATCACTCTTCATGGACCCGACTCATCATGTTCATCCGCCACGGGCCCATCCTAGTGGCACTCATGATGGCCGACATGAGGGTCAAGATCTGACCTATCATAGCAATGGAAATTTACCCACCGGCGACATCAATCCCACCACTCATAGAAAGACGACTGACTATCTATCTGGGCCCTGGCTTATGGTGTTGATCTGCATTATCCTCCTAGTCCTTGTCATTTCGGCAGCTATTTCCATGGTATACTTTAAGAGAAAGCATCAAATGACCAAGGAGCTGGGTCACTTAAGTGGTAAGTGTTCATCTTAGAACACCTCTGGTGAATGGTGAATGAATATGATTTATTAAAAAAACCGAAAATCTTATCATCCCTTTTTTCTTCATAAATGTATCATCTTCATTCTCAGTACTCCATGAATAGTTACCATTCTAATCACTTTCTATTCTATATAATCATTATTTTGTAGTGGTCAGTGACAACGAAATTACAGCACTGAACATCAATAGCAAAGAAAGCCTGTGGATAGACCACAATCGTGGCTGGCGAACTGCAGATACTGACAAGGATTCGGGCTTGAGCGAATCAAAACTATTATCCCACGTTAACAGCAGTCAGTCGAACTACAATAACTCCGATGGCGGAACCGACTACGCCGAAGTAGACACCCGTAATCTGACCACCTTCTATAATTGTCGCAAGGTGAGACAAAGTGCAATTTCCATTATAGTACATTTATTAACCCAAAATATTCTTGCAGAGCCCTGATAACCCCACTCCTTATGCCACTACTATGATCATTGGAACCTCCTCTAGTGAGACCTGCACCAAGGCAACATCTTTGAGTGCCGACAAGGATTCGGGAACTCATTCGCCCTATTCGGATGCATTTGCTGGCCAAGCACCAGTTGTTCCTGTTGTGAAATCCAATTATCTACAATATCCGGTTGAGCCAATCAATTGGTCTGAGTTCCTACCACCGCCGCCAGAACATCCACCACCGTCTTCAACCTACGGATACGCACAGGGATCCCCGGAATCTTCGCGGAAGAGCTCCAAAAGCGCTGGCTCAGGCATTTCCACAAACCAAAGGTTAGAGTCCATTATTATACCTAAAATATTTGCTTTAGTTCAGAGTATGAATTTAGCCTTAATCTTGTGAAAAAAGGTTGTTTTAATATATATAACAATTCATTTAACAATGTCCTTTTAATAACAGCTGTCGCTCTTTCAATTTTATAAATCTTTCAAAACCTCTCCAAATAACATAATACAATCATTTATTTCACTTATCTTTAAGACAAGGAGAAATGCAAATATTTAAGATTGTCCGATCGCAAATTGCGATCTTGTTTAAATTGTAATATGTACATATATTATGTTTTAATACAATGAAGTTATGAGAATTTGGAACGATCTAACCATAATATAAAAAATTAGTTCATTTTGGTGTTTAGATTCGACATACGATCTACGAATTTGACTAACAATTCCATTTCATTGCAGCATTTTGAACGCCTCCATACACAGTAGTTCCTCGGGCGGCTTTTCGGCCTGGGGCGTCTCGCCGCAATATGCCGTCGCCTGTCCCCCGGAGAACGTGTACAGCAATCCGCTGTCGGCGGTTGCCGGCGGCACCCAGAACCGCTACCAGATTACGCCCACCAGTCAACATCCGCCGCAGCTGCCGGCCTACTTCGCGACCGCGGCTCCAGGCGGCGGAGTACCACCCAACCACCTGCCATTTGCCACCCAGCGACATGCGTCCAGTGAGTACCAGGCTGGATTGAATGCGGCGCGATGTGCCCAGAGCCGCGCCTGCAACAGCTGCGATGCCTTGGCCACGCCATCTCCCATGCAACCCCCACCGCCAGTTCCCGTTCCCGAGGGCTGGTACCAACCGGTGCATCCCAACAACCACCCGATGCACCCGACCACCTCCAGCCACCAGATCTACCAGTGCTCCTCGGAGTGCTCGGATCACTCGAGGACCTCGCAGGGTCACAAGCGGCAGCTGGACGATCACGGAAGCAGCAGCAGCGGCAAACAGCGCGGTGGACACCACCGCCGACGACCTCCGGTGGTGCAGCCGTGCCTGGAGAGCGAGAATGAGAATATGCTGGCCGAGTACGAGCAGCGCCAGTACACCAGTGACTGCTGCAATAGTTCCCGCGAGGGCGACACTTGCTCCTGCAGCGAGGGATCCTGTCTGTACGCTGAGGCGGGTGAACCGGCGCCCCGTCAAATGACTGCTAGGAACACCTAAGGAAGAAGTCATTGGACCTTCCCAAACGGGTGGATTAGTATTAAAGATAGCATCTAGTCTAACCCTTCATTCATATCGAACTTGGAAACAGTCTGGTGACTAGGTCCACTCTAAGTTTATGCATCATCTATCGAACTCGAATGACTGATGCCTTGAGTCCACTACAACATGTTCCTCTTGGCGGTTAAGCACTTTAATCAACAAGAAACTTGCCCTACTATTTAAATTGTATTTCAAAAATTCAGAAGTAAAACACAGATGCAGACACAAAATGAGTAAACATGTTGTAGTGGACTCTTGGGTATAACACTCAGATACACAAAACCACACTTGTCACAATCATGGGGGCATTGTGCAGCTTTAGCAATTACGAATTTTCCATTATCACATCTACCAGCGTAGAGACTCATAGACAGGCACAGTGCTCCCCCATCCATGCACCACAAAAATGTTCCCCCAATGGAAAACGAAATACTTTGTACTTAAGAGAGGCGAGTGCTGTACGATAGATATTGCTTCATTAACGCGAGGAGACAGTAATAACTAATTAGCAGGGATCTGTGTCCCAGCAGAACTTCATTAAAATACGTACTCAAAGGAACTTATAGAAAAAGATAAACCAGATCAGGCCATAGCAAGTACACAAAAAAGGTGACTGACGACGTATGTAGTTAGAACCAAAGTACACACATTTGTACAGCATGTTTTGGGGCTTTCGAATCGGTCCTAGTCATAGGCTTGATAGCGATACAATAACAATACTGATTACGATATACTTGTATGCAAAACTCTTTCATATCTACGATCACAATCGAGCATTTGTCTCCGACTCGGACTTGTGGGCAGTGGAGTTGAGTTTGGAGGACAAGTGAAACGGCAGTTGCAATGTTTAATGGTTAGTGCTTTTCTATAACAAGAAATAATATAATTCATTGATCCAGTGAATATATATGTATACATACTAAACGACACACACTACACAACTACTTACATAGCATTTAGACGAGTTGAGGAGCTGCACACGGCCAACAGAACAAACCCCAGTTGTCCGTTCCGTTGTCCTGTCCCTGTGCAGATCCCTCCATGACACAATGTTTTCTACAATCTTGCATTTTGAAAAAAGTCTAAAATGTACCTGTGATATAACCCCATTATACATTATAGTATTTTAATAATTTTTTATATTTATGGTTTTCTGATTTTGAGTCGCGTTTTTTGTTCATTCTGTTCGAACAACGAGGAATGTTTGTTGTAAGTCCCCACGCAGAAAAGGTTTTTTTGGGAGCGTATATAGCATAATTTAGAACTTAGGCACGTACCACATTAGAATGCAAAATGAATATATCATCAAATCAAATCGAAGCGAAGAGGAGGAGAGAAACGCTCAGAGAGTTCGGCTAGCCGAGGAGGCCCAAACACTTTTCTACAAAACACCAGATCGTGAGTTGAATCGGTAAAGGTGGGGTAGGAAGAAGTGTTTCGGGCCGAGTTGATGGCTGTGGATATACGAAATATCCATGTGGACTAGAGTCAACGAATCGTTTAAACAATACTAAACACATATGCATTACATTTACCTATATAGAGATCATATAGCACCTAGAACCGCGCATGTATCAAATCAAATCAAAATATGCTTTAGCATACACTCACACAAATCCACTTCCTTGCTAGCCCGCCCAGATCGGTCAGGCATGTACATATATATATTATATATATACAACATACTCCTAATCCTAATATCGAATCCAACTTGCTTGAGTTGAACTGCCCTTCCGTAGCCATATACATATAGAAAAAAAGCATAGTTGGGTCTGGGTTTTAATAATTAGCATCTAGTTTCTAGAGTTGTGTAACGGGAGTATTTTAAAGTCATAGCGTAAACGAATTTTAAGAACGAACAGAACCCCAAAATCGAAGTAAACATTTAATTTTTAGTGCGTAATGCCATAAACGAACTTTTTCAAAAGCAAAAATAATAACTGACATTTACTTACGATATAAATACTATATCTAGATATATACATATAGCATTTAAAATTACATAAACAATAAAGGAACATTTTACATATATGTGGATAAATCAAGTCGTTCAATTAGGAATACTTGTTAGGTGTCTTATTATTTAAAGGTCCTTAAGGTAATGAATGTTTTTTAAGATTTTATTACTGTTTTCAGATGAAGTTCTTAAAATGGGAATAACTCATTTGAACACTCTTGTGCTAAGTTTTTCAGTTACTTCTACTTGCAATTCCTGGTAACACTTCATTTGTTATTTGACCGATTCCTTTCTTATAACGGTCCTCGATCGCTTTGCAGATATGTATCTACATACTTCGCCAGAAATCTCCTTGAGCTGCAGCGGAACTTTACACTTGAGACAACCCTTGAGAGTATTCCATGACCCCTCAATCCGGTTTCAGTTTACAGAGTTCTTGTTCATGTGGAAGTGGAAGTCGTTCCGAGAGCCGGACAAGTGTTAATTCCCAACAGGACACAATAAATTTTTGTGTCCTCTTCTCATATGAACCCACTTCAAGATAGAGGACACGCCCTGGAATCTGAAAATCTTAGCTGGTTTCGTCGAAATGGGGACCATAAACTATGGTTCTAAGATCCTAGATTAGAATGTTGGTGTAAGAATTGAAAATTTGTGTCTTATATTTTGCATTTAAGGGAAGACTAATATATGGCTAAGTATTAAAAGGAAGCTAATTTCTCAGATAACATACCAACCCTTTAACTGAATTGGATTCCAAAAATTACATATGCTCGATGCGTGATCAAAGGCAAATTATTTGATGTACTAAAACCAATCTGTCACAGCTTGACGTCGTTTCTGATGGCGGTGTCCAAAATCCCACCGCCAGCTTCCATCTACTGGATCACACCCTTTGGTTATTTAAGAGGTCAGAACGAAGGAGATATGAGTGCTGGAAGAGATGCGGGCAGACCACAAATTGGTCAGAGTTGGCGATAACATCAATTGGACTTGATGGCGGCGCCTTTTGTATGGTTATTCCCTCCCTTGGTTGGCACACTTGCAACTGACTCAATCCGGATGGATCTGAATCCGCATCTTGGTGGTGAAACTAAATGCTCAAGGAATACTTTGAGATCTAGGTCCTTATCTGGACCTTATCTAGTCCTTATCCATGCTGGCTTAACAAGAAATTAAGACAAACGGGCCCGATCCATATGAGTTTTTAGTTTCATTTGGGCTTAACCCAAAAATATAAAAACCGAAAAGCATATACCCATTAACATCGACGAGATTATTGAAACATAAAGTAAAGAAAATATGGAATTTGACATGAAGACTCATAAGTATACTTGTAGCTGGGTTCACATTTTGGACTTACAAAAACTTTTGAGTTAAAAAAAGTACTCAATTTTGCAATCCAGTTTTTATATATTTATTAACAGAGAGTCTAAATTTAAGTTTTTGGAGCGCTTTAAAATGCTATACATATTAACATAACTATACATAACTATACATAAAAGGTTTAAAGTTAAATGACAATATACCCAATAAACTACATCATTGATTCCAAAAGAGTATATTTAAGGTATTAGTATTTTTATATATTTTTCCCTTTTTTCGACATGCAAAGAAAGAAACCATAGAGATAACATGTAGTCACCATCAACATAATTTGCGTATCTCTTGTGAGAGCTGTAAAGCTTCATTTGATCTTGCCTTTACTGCAGTGAACTAATCAAGTATTTAGGGAAAAGGTGGAGTTAAGACATCAATTGGCAGATGTGCCCATTCGTGGATATGCATATGCAGATATAGCTGGTATCTTGTATCTCCAGACTGCAGATAAGACAAGTAGCTATGCAGATTAAATCCGCTGGGCTGGCCCAAACATTGAACTGTCTGCGTGGGCCTTCTCCCTGCGCCTCGACTGCCTCTACCTCAGCCTCATCTGCCCACGGGGATTGCATTTGGCCCGTTTGCACTGCGTCTGCGTGTTGCACCTTTTCCGCTGGCTTCTACCTGTGTGCCTCTACCAGCGGCAGCTTTAATGATCGTGATCATAGTACGCAACGCGCAAAAAAAACAGAAGAAGATCCGACGATGACGAGGGAGAGCCAGCCGAAAACCAATCGATTATTATATGTGCCGCACTATATTTCAGAGTTGGAGACGGAGGACTGTGGCCGATGCAGAGTTCCAGCGAAGAGATTATTTTTATTTTCGATGGCCGCCTTGACACGTCCAAAAGACTGATAGAGGGAGAGATTGGCCCTTTTTGGCCGGACCGGTTTAACAGGTAGAAGAAGCAGAAGATGCGGTGGTAGAGGGATGACGAGGGAGAGGGCAGGAAGGTTGGAGGGACGCACGCCCTGCCCTTCTGCCCGCCAGGATAATGACTGTACGACTGCGAGAGTCCTCGGCAGGAGGCCCAAGAAATCTACGTAGGCTCACTTCGAAGCACTGAGAAAAAAATGTATAATATAAATATATACGTACAGGAATATATATTCAGGAAATATTGGAAACACTTTAAAATGCTCTATCATTATGAAACCATAAATTTTAAGTCATATACTTTGTATAAGGAATACAAGGAATGGAAGAAATGTATTTCGATATCATATTATATTATACATATATATTATTATATTTGTATATGTATCAAATGATATTTCTTCCATTATGACGTTCTTAAAAATACAAGTTAAATAATCGAAAAACCATGGGGAGGATTCATAAGATTATATAAGATTCCAAAAATGTCGAGGTTATCCATTTATAAAAGATACTCTTAAAAATAAAACGTATTTAGTAGAAATCGTTTTAAAAATCGTTTGAAAATCAATATCAATATCTTTATTGAACTTTTAAAAACTCTATTTTCATAATTGACTTATTCTGTATTTAACGAACTATTCTTCAGTGTAGCAATCTCTCTTCAACTACAGGATGCTGATATCAGTGCCTATGCGTTTGAGGGTGCGGGTGTGAGCGATCGGGTCAGGTAGCAACTCAGATTTTCCCAGGTCCTAGGCCCTTTTCTCGATTTCGATCCTGGTCCCTGTCCCTTTTCATTTATTTTTTTTTAGAAGGCAAAGACGACGGCGTTTTCCTTTTTTAGAGGCAAAAGAGAGTGCACGGCTTTCCTAGTATCAATAACAATGCCAGTTCGCTATTGTTGTGCCATCCGTTGGATTTGTGCATCCCAATCTGTTTCTGTGTGCGGCAATGTATTTTTCTTCTTTTTGGAGTTATCGTTAATATTTTCCTGGAAACCGGGATTGTGTTGTTGTTGCGCTCGCAGGTAGCGAGCAGCGATCGCACTCACACAGATGCGACAGAGAGGGAGGGAAGATAAGGAGAGAGAAGACAGGTACCTGCTCGACTTCGGAATGCAGCGGCAGCAGAAACAACTAATGCGTCGGAGTTTGGCATTGAGTTTGGTTCGGCGGGTAAAGAATAACCTGAAACATGGAGCGGAGCTGGGGTCCAAAACCAAAAGATAAATCCAAGCCAGGTCTTATAAGCAGCATTAGTATTAGTAGCACTCTCTCACTTTTATCGTCTTACGCTCTTTCTCTCGCAGTCTAACAGCCAGTTCTCACTCAGTGATGAGCTGACTAAACTTAAAACAGTTTATAACTGATTGAAGTTAGCTTCAATATAAAAATTTCGAGATACGAGAAGCGAGTGAATGTTTAATAGACAAAAATGTTTCCGCAAAGAAGACAGTGGGTATTTGCAATAACAAATAAACTACTGAGCTTTGAGGCCTTAAACGACCATTTTAAACCATCTAACATGGAAGGGTACCTAATCATATGGACCCTCTATTTCACAAGAAGTATTATTATTGTGTCGGCAAAGATATTATCAACTAACGAAATTAAGGTTTAAACACAACAGAGCAACGTTAAAACGTTGAGCAATTTACTTATCGCGGTTTTCATATAAATTAAATTTAAAACTAAAAAGGGTTTTACCAAAAACTAACTACATCCTTCCACACCGTAAATTTAGCCTTAGACAAGCAAATTTAGCTTTAAACCGCCGTTGACTCAGCATTCAGCCAGAGGCGAGAAGAGAGAGAGAGAGAGCGAGTGACAAACAAGAGCGTAAGCGAGAGAAAGCGCACTTTGCTACCTGCTCTGAACAAACCTTATGGCTGAATACGCTCAGATAATCCTCCCTCGCGCTCTCCGCGTTTCCGTGCGACTCGACTCAGGCTAAAAGCAAGGCGACTCGGCGTTTCGAGTTGAGTTTTTCGTCGTCGTCCGGTTCGCGCACATCGTTTCTGTCTCGGCCGCACCGCAAGAACATAGAATAAATAAAGAGACCTACTGGGACTTGGAACTGCCACTAACCACCCGACACAGTGCTCTCAAGTTAAAGTGCAGCGCGAGTGAACCACAGTGAACACCACTAGTCTTCAACTAAGCATAAAAACAGTAAAATGCAGCGTATATAGGAACACCATCGAACGATTAGATCCAAAGTAGCAGCCAATAGATAAGCCAAGTGTAAAACCAAGAGGAGGACATGGCTACCAACACGGAGTTGCTGCCTTTCCACCACCAGACAATGGCGGTGTTGAACAATCTGAATAGCCACTGTGGCGGATCCGGCAGCAATGGAGCGGCCACCAGTGGTGGAGGAGCGCCAGCGGTTGGCGGAGCGCCCACCTGGGGCATGGATGAACTCTACCAACAGACTGAGCTGCCCGGACTGACGCGAACCGGGGCCACGACCACGCACCACCACCTGCTGCGCTTCACGCCCTACGCCCTGCACCACCGACCGCCACACCACCAACTCCAGACCCTGCCTCCGGCCTTGTATTTGCAGCATGCCGCAGCAGCGGCGGCGGCGGCAGCAGCGGCAGCGGCCCACGCACAGCACCACCATCATCACCACCACCACCTACCGCACAGGCCCGCCTCGCCGGAAAGTCCTCCGCCGGTGGAGGGTACCCATATAAGCAATCTGTTCCCGGAACTTCTCGAGCAGATCTTCGAACACCTACCAGTGAGGGATTTGGGGCGGGCGGCCCAGGTCTGCACCGCCTGGCGGGATGCGGCCTATGCCAAGAGCGTTTGGAAGGGCGTCGAGGCCAAGTTGCACCTAAAACGCTCCAGTCCGAGTCTATTCAACTGCCTGGTTAAGAGGGGCATCAAGAAGGTGCAGATCCTCTCGCTGCGCCGCTCGCTCAAGGATTTGGTCTTGGGTGTTCCAGCTCTGACCTCGCTGAACCTGAGCGGTTGCTTCAACGTGGCCGACATGAATCTGGGCCATGCCTTCAGTGTGGATCTGCCCAATCTCAAGACCCTGGACCTCTCCCTTTGCAAACAGATCACGGACACAAGTCTGGGGCGGATTGCCCAGCATCTGAGGAACCTCGAGACTCTGGAACTGGGAGGCTGTTGCAACATCACCAACACGGGACTCCTGCTCATTGCGTGGGGCCTGAAGAAGCTGAAGCACCTCAATTTGCGATCCTGCTGGCACATCAGTGACCAGGGCATAGGTCACCTGGCGGGTTTCTCGCGGGAAACGGCCGAGGGCAATCTGCAACTGGAGTATCTGGGCCTGCAGGACTGCCAGCGGCTGAGTGACGAGGCCCTCGGTCACATTGCCCAGGGACTGACCTCACTGAAATCGATCAACCTGAGCTTCTGCGTCTCCGTTACGGACAGCGGGCTGAAACACCTGGCCCGGATGCCCAAGCTGGAGCAACTGAACCTCCGTTCCTGCGATAACATCTCAGATATCGGAATGGCCTACCTCACGGAGGGTGGCAGCGGGATCAATTCGCTGGACGTTAGTTTCTGCGACAAGATCAGCGATCAGGCACTGACGCACATAGCCCAGGGACTCTACCGATTAAGATCTCTGTCCCTTAATCAGTGCCAGATCACCGATCACGGAATGCTGAAAATCGCAAAGACGCTGCACGAGTTGGAGAACCTTAATATCGGACAGTGCAGCCGGATTACGGACAAGGGCCTGCAGACGCTGGCCGAGGATCTGACCAATCTCAAGACCATCGATCTCTACGGCTGCACGCAACTTAGTTCCAAGGGCATCGACATCATCATGAAGCTGCCCAAGCTGCAGAAGCTCAATTTGGGCCTCTGGCTGGTCAGGTGATGCGTCCACCACGACTGCAACGCCTGTGCGGCGGAGGAGGCCGCTCGCGGCTCTAGTAATTCCTAACCATAGATTCCGGGCGGGAAAGAGAGGGCAGGCGGAGCAGACA
Source organism: Drosophila kurseongensis (assembly GCA_018153305.1). Lineage (NCBI taxonomy): Eukaryota > Metazoa > Arthropoda > Insecta > Diptera > Drosophilidae > Drosophila > Drosophila kurseongensis. The sequence continues at coordinate 8,989,495 of JAECXX010000004.1, read as the reverse complement.
AGATACACTGAGAACTCATAGCTTTCGTTTGCCATACCACACGCTGTACTACATTTTTTTTCGTACGATTCGAGAAACGAGCTGAGGGGCACAAAACAACACGGCAAACAATGAGGCACACACAAACACACACGCAAGAAAAAGCAAGGCGAGCGGGAGGAGTTGGGGAAAGAGGGACAGGGACAGACGGCGTCAGAGAGAGAGTGCTGCCAGCTCAGCTTGGTTTGCATCGGTTTTTGTTTTTATATTAAATACTCAGATGTAGTTTTTTGATCAGATGTAAGCAAAATGAACTTTCGATATTGTTTTACTTTTTTTTCTAAACTTATCCAAATTTGTTTCAAAATGCATTATTGGAAACTTATAGAAGCCAAAGGTTATGTCGAGATCTTCTTACACGACCTGAATTTTGCTTGACTATTTTTTATTCAGATACTGTAAACATCGGTATATGGTGTTGAGCACACATTTTAAACCTTTTTTTTTAATATATATACATATATATTCAAATATACAAGCAATAGACTCCCAAACTCACAAAAAAAAACCTTGAAAATTCAGCTCGTGTAGGGGCTTTAATGAAGAAAAAAGAAAACAAACATTTTGTTATGAATTGCCAACAAATGTTATGAACTGTAATACCGATTTACTTGTCATGAAAAAGACTGTACTTACATCTCATTTTTAAAAACTAGTTTATAGTATGTAATTTTAGACAAACTTCTGTTAGATCGCCTTCCCGCTAGAAGTAGCTATTTTCCCGCTGAGATCCAGGCAGCACAGTTCATGGAGCTCGCTTTGCTGCGTTGTGTTGTGTTGTTGTTCCTAGGGGGCAAGAGCGAGAGGGAATACAGCCGCTGGCGTCGGCTTACACGCACGCAGCGATAAAAAAGAGAAAAAAAAGAAACAGCAGGCAACAACAAATGCAGCTATGGCCGACAGCAACAAAGTGCATGGCGATGGAGACGCGCGATAAGCAGTGGGAGGGGGGAGAGCAGGAGAGTGGGCAGCACATTCACACACACAACGCATGTGTGTGTGTGCAATGCAGGCCGCAGTTAAGCAGATGCAAATAAATTTAAATAGTTTATTTTAATTCACGCTTCGGCTACAAAAGCCAGCGTCCTCCATTGCCACAGCAACAGCAACTACAACATCAGCATAAGAGCGATAAAAAACAACAAAGCAAAAAAGAGAGGGAGTATGGGGAATTAAAACTTGACTCTCCTCTCTTTTTCTCACTCTTCATCGCATTTTTCTTGCTCCCCTTTTGTGTTTGTATCTTTTTTGTTTTTGTGCCTCGGCGTTTTCTTCTCGTCGTTCGTTGCGAATTTGTTTAGTACAGCGTCGTTAGTTATGCCGTTTAATTTAGTTGATTAAAACGTAAACAAAAAAGTAACGAAAACTTAAGCAAAAACAATGTTAATAGTAGACACTTAATGAAAATGCGTAAACTTAATTCTTAGTTCTTAACATTTGTCAAGCCACAATTAGTCAAATAACGAAAAAGAGGGGAGAAAACCATAAACACAAGTTATAAAAACATAAAAAAACAACAACCTTGTTTAATAGCAAAAAACTCACCCAAACACATACACACAAACAAACACACACAAACGTTAAAGAAAATTCTGTAAATTTTTTATTGTTTAATTTATAAGTAAGCAAGCAAAAAGAGAAGATAACGATTGAAAAGAATATGCGAATTAATTCTTTTTTCTATTGTGATATAAAATGTATTGTATAAAAACGGAAACAAACAGCAAGCGAAAATTAATGCTAAAACAACAATTACGTAATTTTATTTAAGCAGCGATAAGCGAAAAATCGAGGATTAAATTAAATAAATTAAAACTAAATAAATATGTACAATGTTATGTTAAGTCAGGATTTCTCCTATTCTCTGTTTTTTGGATTAGTTAAATGAGCCCGATTCGATTTTGTTGATCTGCAATATACTGAATGCCTTAATTCCATTTTCAAGCTATATTATTAACTATGTTGATTCTGAAAACCCCCAGAGTTTCGATTGTGAGTTTTTCCTAGATCTAAGTTTTTCAAAGATTGATATTTTTGTTTTAGGAGGCGAAACCCCATTAAAAAAATTTGAACGATGACGTTGGCGACGCGGAAGAAGAGAAAATAAATTAAATATGTATAAAAATCCAACAAATGCCTGCTATTTTATTGATTGCACTGGAGAGTTTGCCTTTGCTGTTTATCTTTCTCGGCAAATGCGTAAATGTTTTGTGGGAAATTTATTTTATTTGGGCCCGTGTGTGTGTGTCTGCATTTTGTAATGAACAAAGGGCCCGGCACTAATGCAATTGCAATGAAATGTGCAGCCAGCCAGAGATGCAGATACCGATATATGCGTATGTATGTATATATACACTACCAGATATTTGCGTATATAGCATATGCGGTTATGCAACGCACACACACTCGCCTGCCTATGTACTGCAATTATTTATATTGCCTGCATTATGTATAAGCATCGATGCATTTACAAACACTTGCATTTATATACAAACACACATAGGCGCAGCTTCATATCCCTGTGTACACATAACGGTTTTACTTGCTTGCTAACTGCTTAAATTTGCATTAAATGTGCGTATGCGTCAAGAGCCCATGTGTGTGTGATTATATACACAAACGCACACTCTAACGAAGGTATGTGTGGGGGAAACCACCCAATCGGAAATTTTATTCTGGACCCCAAAATTAAAGCTTTAAAGCAGCCCCAAGCAGATTAGTCCCGACTCGGAACTCGGTTTCGTGTATTAATCCAAGATCCGATTTGCCAAGAGGTTTAATGGATAATGGTCTGCCAACCGAAGAGAACTGCTAGGATTCTGAATTGAACTGTATTCGAGAATTGTGAATTTTAAATTAATCCATCGACGTATAAAGGATATCTCATTATAAGATCAGCCCTCCAGCCATTATTTTATAGCATAGTTTGCTTAAAATAGTCCCAAGAAAATATGTCCTCAGATCGGAACGCATACATATTCGTAAAATAATGCAATTTGTCAAGAGGATTAATGACTACTTTCTGCAATCATTCATTCATTCATCATTCATTATGTAAAGAGCTGTGAAAACATAAAATTTTAAAGAAAATCATTTGCTTATAACGCATTCTTCACTAAAAGTAGACTTAAAATGAAATTTAATTACATAAGGACTTGTAAAACATTAAAAATGTAGAGAATTTTGATGTAGTTCATGGATTTTGTACATCAAGAGCTTATTCTGGATGCGACAAATTAAGAGTAATTTGCAAGCAATACCCAAGTTTTAATGATTTTTGTAGTTCACTTGGGGGGATTTTACTTTAAGACATTAAAGCATCTTCGTTTTCAAGCCGTAATTTATAAGCTTAATTCCGATCTGGGAATTCCCTTTCAAAGACCGCAGTCCCTTATTCGGTGTAATGTAAACCCCGGTATTGGGTTGGGTATTTCTAGTGCTATAACCTGGACCGAGCGGGCCGCTTAAGTTAGTTTTACTTAAAATTCAACTCACAAAACCTGACTTAAGCTCTCGCTGGCCGCCCCTTTCCTCCAATGCTTCCCAGTCGAGACCTGAATCGGTGTGGTCTTTCTGTTTCTATTTTTGTTTCTGTTTTTGTTTGTGCCTCAGCTGCGACTGCGATTGCGACCGAACACTGGAAATGCGACTGGACCTGGCAGCGCGGTCGTGTGCCGGGCAAAATGTTGTTTAACCAACATTTGCATTCTATGAATTTTGAATTTTCTGAAACGCAGCCGTAAGAAAGCGTCTAGTCACGACAACAACGGCTATGGAGGGTTCCGGGGTCCCTGTTCCGCGCTTCTGGGGTCCATGGGCCCGATGTCAGACTTTCCGACTTGCCTATTGCTTATCTTATCAATGCGTCGACGTGGGCAAACAAACGGAGCCACCCCCCAACGGGCAACCACCCACCGACCCGGCCTCATCACTTATCGGTCACGGTGGGTGGGTGGAGGAGGTAGGTGGGAGGTGGGTTTCAGCGGGTGGTTGTGGGTACCATATTCCGGCTGAGCTGCAACTGCATTTGCGTCGTGCGGAGGGGACAGCTGCAATTGTTACACGGAGAAAAGCAAAACAATGCAATATCAGTTAAACTTTGTGTTATATATCTCTATACTTATCAGACTTTATAATAAATACTTTGCCAGCCTACAATGTTTTCTTTCATATAATTGGGGTATAAAATAAAACAACTAATAAGCTCCATTGTAAAATCTCGAATCCTAGAATTGGAAATGTTACAACCAATTTTTTAAATTAGCTACTTACGAAAATTTTTTTGATAATTAACATGTGAAGTAAAGTGTTAACTTTTCAGAGAGATTAATAGTTTTCATGAACGAAATCTTTTGATGTACTAAATAAAAAAATGTGTAACATGTGTATTTTTTTACATTAGTTTTATTATAAAGGTGCTTTGAAGCAACAACTGCCTAAAAGTGCAATCTTAACAACTAGATACAAAATTTTGTGAGGTGATTTCAACTAAAGTGACTTTTAGGCATCAAACAAACGAAGGAGAAAAAGAGAGATTATAACTATAAATTAGTTTTTTATAAGAAACACAAGTACATGAACAATGTGTGATATTTATTATGAACATCAGTGCCATATCTTCCCAGCGTGTGGGTCCTTCTTGTGGGGGTCTCATTAGCATGGCCGTGGCAGTGAAAGCCGTCGAGGGGGTATCCTGGGTGCCGTGCCTCGAGTCTAACTCCCATTTATCAGCATTTTCCACACACTCGCCATGAGACGAATTCCAAAATCGATTCGATGTTGCTGCTGGGATGTCGCTGATGTTGCTGCTGTGCTCATGTTGCTGCTGCTGCTGCTTACACTTGGCCGTAATGTCGCACAGGGAGTTTGAGACTCGACGGCAGTCTGGCATCCAAATGTGTTCCTTTCACACACACACACAAAAATACACACGCACACACACTCAGGCCGTCGAGCAACCCTTCGCACATTTCCATTTCAGTCCCTTTCGCTGCGATTCGTTCGGTCTAGCGCTTTGAATTCGAACCCCCGTTTTTTCAAAGGACTAACTTCAAATGCCGAAAATAAATGCCACCTCCCCCTCTCCCCCACAAGCTGTATGCCCTGGCTTCGCTCCCTCTTCGCCAAGGGAAATGCATTCTACGTACATAAAAAAGTAGAAGGAACGAAGAAATTTTAATCCACAACGGACCCGTGTGTGTGTGTGTCCCCTGGATACCCCGTCGCATGGGTGTGTGTGTAAGTGTGTGTGTGTGCGTGTCATGGATACACATTTCGTGAATGCCGCCCAAGGTGACCAAGGAAGGATATTCGAGGCACCACTATTAGCTCTAGGACTAGGACTAGCCATAGGAACGGCATCAGCACCACCAATACACCACCATCTGCAATCGCGGCAAGGTTATCACAGCAGCCACACACTCAGCTACCTGCCTCTGAATGTCGGATGTTGCATGCCGGGGATCGTTTGGCGTGGAATGTGGAAACAGGTGTCCTTGAACCGAGAGCAGGAAGCATTCGGTGACTAATCTGGGCGCTGAGTTGGAGAGTATCCATGGGAAATCTCAGTCAAGTGGTATACTCTTTCCCAGGACAGCTTCCTGCTTTGGAGTTTCAAATTACATTTAAGAACTATTTAAACTATTTTTATGTAAACTTTTAATTAAATCGTTTTAGGTTTTCTTACTTGATTTATAAATTATGGTAGTCTCATAACAACCCTTATTCATCCTTTGCAAGACATAAAAGGTTTTTCGATTTTTTAAGATTTATCTAAAATAATGCTTATGTTTAATTTTAAAAATACATATTGCGTAGATTAAACAAGTAAAGGATTGAGCAAAACTTCTTGTTACAAAAAATAATAAAAAAAATAGATTTTAAGTTCAAAAAGGAAATGAATAAACACTTACATATGTATGTATGTATATCAAACTATTAAGGCTAACAACTAAGAGAAATAACATTAATTTACGTGTTCCAATACCGATAATAAATTATAACGACTTTTTCGTTTTACACTAGTTAAACTACCAGATTTATGCAAATTTATACAGCTTTAGAATTCCAAAGTAAATCTACATATTTAGATTTTCAAACATATTAAAGAACTTCGACTTTAAAAAACCCATTCCATCCCCACAGCGAAAGGGAAAATAGTGAAGCTATCGCCTGCAATGGAATGTGAGCAAAACATCTACAGCAGCAACAACAACAAAAAGAAGAACAGCAGCGAATGTGAAACAAGCGCTGAGATACAGATACAAAACACTTATTTTTAATTTCGATGAATCACCATCGGTTTGGTTCAGTTCGCTTTGGGTTCGGTTTTGGTTTTGGTGTTTTGGTATGGTTTGGTTTGGTTTGGCTGAAATGAAATTCAGCGACGTCGCCGATGACTGCATGCCTCGGAAGATAGAAGACAGAAGACGGGAGACGGGAGAACGGAGAATTGGGGGAGCGAAGAACGGAGGACGGAGACAGAGACGGAGAACGGAAAGCCGAGAACAGGCGGCAAAGGAACACAGAGAGACGTCGCAAAACAAACTGAAAGAATGCACAAAGAGCAAACGGCGATCGGTACTGGCAGCAAATCAAAACGAAACGAAACGTAGTGAAATGAGTTAAAAAAAATAAAACACTGGGGGAATATGTGAATAAGTCCCCAGTCGAGGGCCCCAACCCCTCCGACATTCCAGACCCTACGCCAGTTGACAGAGATAAGGGGTTATCGTAGCCCTCGATGTTTGTAGTTCAGCCTCCTCGCCCGTTGGAAATTCTAGACTTTTGTTGTTCCCCTATAAACCCACCTCTTTACCCTTTTCCCCATCACGAGGTTTTGTCCCTTAGAAGCTAAAGCTTAACCTGACTCTACAAAGGAGGTCTTCAAAAATCGCGAGGAAGTATAGTTTATAGGTAACGTACACAGTGAAAAAGTATTTAAGTAAAAACAAACAATGCAAGTTTGCATTTGAGATTTAAGTTTAAGCTTTTATCCTTAATTTTAAATGATGTCCTTAGGCAAATTGTTACACATTGTTACACGATTTGTTGAATTCAATTTAAAAATTCAATTCATATATATTAAATTTGATTACATAGTGCTATTAATTAATTAAGCTAATCCTCTAATTCGAATTGCTATATTTGTTTGTGTTGATTTTGTTGTTGCCAAGTCGTTGTAGCATTGCACCAAGGTAATCTTTGCATATTAGCTGATTAAGCAGAATTACACCCAGTAATCTTTATATTTGCTTAAAATTTGAAATGAGTAAAAATACGGGACTGGACAAAAAGTACAAAACAAACAATTTTGCATATAAACAATCTACAGATAGAAGTTTCTGTTCTTTGAAGTTATGACTGTGCGTTGTTGACTTAAATATTGTGCTGACATACAGACATCAATTCTACTCAGGGGGAACATTATTTTTCCGAGTGCCCACTTTTCAGGGATATCACAGGCAGGCAGCATCCCTTTGTCCGAAGGAGAATAGAGGAGCAGCGGAAGTGCTTTGTCGCCATTGATGTGACAACGACTTCCGCCGTCTCAGCCTGACCTGGGCAGCCCAGCCCGGCTTTCTCGTTGGCTTGGACTGCTCGCAAATATTGATTATTCGAAATTGCGTGCCATATGGGCCATGGGCTATGGTCTCTGGGTTTTCGTTTCTAAGCTCAAAGGTGAGGGGGGGAACTCTGTGAGGGGGTGGCTAAGTCACCGACAACGGCGCACATCAAAGGCTTCGTCAAAGTTCTCATTCTGCGTTGCTGTTGCTGTCGTCATTTGCATTTTGGCGGGTTCCCAATGAGAAGCGAACGAAGGTCTCTCAAAATTGATTGTGAGCCGCAAAACCTGGGAAAGACCTTTTGCATATGCATGTCAAGAGTTGTCCGGCGTAAGGCATTGTTGTTGCATGTTTGTTGTTGTTGTTGCATATTGCTGTTGGTGTTGCTGTTGCCAATGTTGCTGCTTCGCCTGTTGCTGCTTGGCTTCGGCTGGCAGCCGGGTTTCTGTGTCAGCCACCTGCCTGCCTGCCTGATCCGCCTTAGGATCTTTGCGACTCGTTTTAGCCCCTTGCCTGCCCCTCGCCCCCCAGTCCTCACGCCTTAACCCGCTCCTGTTAATTGCAAAGGCTGACCGATGCCACGCCCCGAAATGAATATTAAAATGTGTTGCAACAAATGCGAAAAACGCATAAATAAGTTAAAACTGTTGGTCACCGCAGCCAGGAGACAGGATAGCACTTCCTTTTGACCACAGCATTATCATCGAAAAGGGACAAACTACAGCTGCATTTTTAGTGCCATTTTAAATGCTCTTTATTCATTTTTCTTTAAATATGTGATAAAACAAAAACAAATTAAAAATGTATATCTACAAATTTGAAGTTATTTATGATTTGCTTTATTCAAAATGCTAGAAGGTTTTAATGAAGTTGCTTATGGGAAAACATTTCAATAATGCCATGGCCATAATTGCATTGTTCTGATAAAGTTGAGACTTTTTAAATTAATTCAACAACCTTATAAACATTATAAACAGATTTAAACCAATAAAACAGTTATACTGCTAGAATATAAAACCACATTGTAATTAAGAATTTGTCTAACATTTTTAGACACAATTTCTTTGACACAATGTTTGTGCAACTCTTTCATTCTCAATCGGATACCTTATGAATTTTGTTTTTGAACAAATATAAAATAAGAATATATGTCTTAATGTTTCTTTAAAATATCATAATGAATGTAAATAATGGGAATACAAAAAAATTAATATTTCGCGAAACTGACAACCAAAACAAAATTATTGTCCTATCTCCCAGGCTCATTGCTGGGTTTCAATCACCAAAAATGAATACAGATCGGCGTGCATCCTGTCTAAGTTAAGGTTAGGGTATTACTCTTGCATAAAAATAGGCAACCAAATCAAATGTAACCAAATCATTATCCACAGCCACACAAAAATATGTGCGTGCAACAAAAATGCAATCGGAATCGGAATTGCTGATGGCGATGTGGCGATTGTGTTGCTGTTGCACATCGGTGTTGCTGCCGTTGATGGAGTTGCAGCTATTGCTGCTGCAGTCGTACAGTACATGGTCGGAATATATTGTATATGCTTAATGGTGGGCGGTGGGGCGTGTGCGTGTGTTTTGGGGGTGGTCCTGTATTGCGGGCTGGGGTATTTTTGGGGTTGCATTTGGTGGACAGGAAACTTGATAAGTTGCCCAGTACAAAGGAAATGCATGAAATGTGCATGGAATGCACTGTGTCTGTGGCTGCCATGTGTGTGTGCGGATAATTGCAATGTTTGATTATCTCACGCCTGCCCCAAAATGTAGGCAATAAATAATTAAAGTGCTATTTCAACTTTTTTTCAGCCTGTTTTAAAATTCCTAAATTCCATGAATAATACAGTATGCCACATTTACATTTTATTCACTTCTTTATGGGCTATGAGCCCTATTTTGGCTGTTTAACTTTAGCACGACCGTTGTGTTTTCAAAACGTATTTCAAGCTCATTCAGCAACTGAGAGATATATTCAGCAGGCCCCACTCACAGATACTACTCACCAATACCTTGGTCTTAAAGAGAGAATTCATACTCTCCCCCTCTCTCTCTCTCTCTAGATCTCTCTCATTTTCTCTCAACTACCCACCACTAGGTTGCGACGAGCGCAGTTGGAGGGGGACAAATCCGCCCCAGAAAGTATCTCAATCGCTCGACCCGCTCTCATCCACTCGATTTTCCACATACTTGCCGGGGCGATTGGCGCCAGCAAGTTTGGATTTCGTTGCCAATGCCTCCATGGGCCACATTTATACGGCGCATTTTGGTGGCTGACGCGCCATAAAGTAGCGGGTTCTTTTATCTGCCGCCTGCCTGTGTTGAATTTCATCGATTTGATGATACTTTTCGGGGCGGCGCGCCAGCAAGTATGGGGAAATGTCAAACGCTCGACGGCGTGGCGGCGAATTCGCTACTTGATGGCTGCCTCAAATGGGCGCTGCGCCCCCCGCCCCGTCCCCTTGGAGCCGTAGATGTTGTAGCTGTAGCTGTAGATGTATCCGTAGCTATAGCCATATAGCTATTGCTGGAGCTGGCCGTCTTGCCTGGCCGCCTTGCCTTTCGTTGCCGTTTGCGTTGCCGTTGCCGTTGCCGTCGCCTTCCCTCCATTTTGCTCCATTCTGCCAGGGCTGCAATTGCCGGATTCTATATAGTACTCCATATACATAGTACTCCCGACTGTATTTGGTAATCCCAGCTATTTGGTGTTTCAAACTGTAATCCAAAAGATATACGGCCGAACCCTTAACTTACCAATTTAAAGTTTACCTTTCAAAGGAACCGAAAGTACTTCTGACAACAGTCCCACCTCTGTCTTATATGGCTTTGGGCCAAATAATACTAAAGAAGTCCTGACGAAGCTTTATTTTTCTAATTCCCAAATTGTTACCATATTTTGGCTTTTTTATTTTATTACTAAAGATACACTAACGAACACTTACAAATACAAAGACTTTTAAAAACCCCTGTTGTATACCCAATTATAAAAGAAATTTGTAAACTACAATTTGCTCCAGGGCTGCGATTCTGTTGAACTTTGTACTCCCCGGAAGTTACATACGCTTTTCTCGGGGGGCGGGGCCACATTCTTATCGGGCCACCGTCAGCTGTACAAACCGAAAAATATCACTTAATTTTCGGTGTTCGCTGATAAGAAAGCACACTTCGCTCCGATCGGAGATAGGCGCTGCTTCGTATGACCCATTTCGGATTTAAGCGATGGTCCGAAATAGTGCAGTCCATGATGGATCGAGTGGGATCCTGATGGGTAATCAATCTCAGAACGGAAACTGAAAATGATAGATCAGTCTTTTATATACATATTATATTTTTATAAATTTCTTTTATACTTTTCTAAGTATGCATTAAGAAATATAATCAATAGATCATTACTAACTTTTAAGTAGTATATAGAAATGATTGGTTGTTCTAACAGTAAGGCGTTTTTATTTATTATGTGTGAATGAATCTTACAATGGTTAATTTTTTTACTCATATGACATTCTGAGCACCTTAAGATTCCGGAAACTTAGTAATTAGCTCGCCCGGGGTCACCTATTCATGTATTTATAGATAAAGCCCCCATTGGAGTTGGTTCAGCTGCTCGTGGGAGTCCAACTTTGGGGGCCTTCCCGGTTGTCAGTACTGTGGAATTCTCCAATATTTGCTCGGATATTTTGGAGCTGCTGTAGCCCTGGGAATCTTTGCCCGTTTGTGCTGCGCTGTCGCCTGGCAAGTATTTTTCTTTCTTGGACTTGGACACATAGCGTTCGTCCGTGAATTTTCTTCCCCGTCAGCAGCTGCAAATACAGGGTGCCCCACCGATCGCGTACTGCCCCTCATCCCGTCTATATCAACTCCCCCACCACCCCCTCTCCGTACCCCTTAAACAAGCAGACGAACTTCGCCCCAAGGCTGGGTCTCCGTTTCTCCAGTTCTCTGGTTTCTCAGCACGCAGCGGGAAAAAGCAACAAAAATATTGTTTTTTCTCTCGAGTTGCTCGTGGCCCTGTATTCCCAAATATATGTATGGATGTCCAACGGCAGAGCGACTGTGTGTGTGTGTGTGTCGGGCAACTGAGCGTGTGTGCGTGCAAGTGTGCGAGAGTTTAAGCTTAAAGCTATTGTACACTTGGTGTGTCGTGTCTGCCTCCCCTCCTTTCTTCTCGACCGCCCCACCCCGCCCAGCTCTTCTTCGTCCTCTCCTTCGTCCTCGTCCTCGGCGGCCTGTCGCTGTCCTTTCAGCCGGAGCCAGCAAGCAGCCAGGCAGGATGGAGCGTTCGTGTACAGTGACGGACGGATACACTTCCATATTTTAGACGACATCTTACCTCTAACTATTTTTCACAGGATTCTTTTATTTAATCCAACTGTCAAAGGGGCCGTAGAAATCTGCAATGAATTTACTTAGACAAATAATTTTTTTAAATTTTATTCATAATATGTATAAGTATCCCTTTAAATATTCTACTATTATCCCTCACAATATTACTATGGAAATGTATTGAAAATTATTATGTTAAGGTACTCTAAAGTGAGATACCATTTTCTGATATAAGAGTCCAATTTATTATTGTCGAGTTTAACTGTACGCTATCTTACTTCTTAATTACAATGTTTTATTGAGGAATCAATTCACAACAGATAATTTAAAACTAAGCTTACTAATCAAATAATACACTAATCACAAAATTAAAATATTTAACCATATTTTTCTAAAAATTTCTATGTTTTTCATGAGTTTAACTACTATCTCCACTAAGGTATTTTCTTTCCTTACACATCACCAGTTTCTATGGACTCCCACAACCCATTCTGCATAGCAAAGTTGAGTTACCCACTTGGATTAGGGTGTCCCACTAACGTTGCCTTTGCTGTTGCCAGTGTCGCCATCACCATCGCCATCGCCATCGTAGTCATCGTAGCCAGCTGCCTCTGCCCTGCCACGCCCCCTCCACAGCCCCCGCCCCAAGTCGCCGAGTCTCCATAGAAGTCTCTGGTTCTTCTGTCCCTGGTCCTACGCTTTTGCCAACGCATTTTTGTTTTGTTTAGAGCGCAAGTTATGCGGGCGCCAAGGAGGAGAAATCGAGAACCGAGAGCCATGAGGAGATGCAGATGGGGGGCCAGATGGGGGGGCAGATGGGGAATGCCTCTTGGTACTCGACACATGCCGACAGGTATCGAAAATGTTACCCAAAATGCAGCTCAGCGCGTTCGCAGGGAAAAATAGAGGACACACACTGTGAAACGGAAGAATTGAAGCTGGCGGCAAAAGTTTGTAGGCAAAGTTGTTCTTTAAGCTGACTTCACCTGACGTCAGACAGCACGCCGGAAGAGGCAGCCGAGCAATCACACCACCCCAAAACTCCCCGGTCTCGGTCCCAGCGCAAGTCCAGGTCCACCCCCTAAGGCCACCCCCACCCACCCGGGGTTTTTCCCCGGCACACGCACCTTTACACATTTTTCCACTTCCCTTTCATTCCTCCGCTGGGCTCGGGACTCCGGCTCTCGGGCCAAATGAAAAATTGCACACGCGGGAATTTGATTTTAACATGAGAAATAAACACAATGAAGCTGACGGCCCAAACGGGCAGGACAAGGGGATTCGAGGGGGGTCCGAGGGGCTGCCAAGGACCCGAGGGGGTGATGGTGACACTGCGATTGTCGTACATTCTTCGCTCTTCGAGGAACTTTAATTTTCAACTTTAATTAAGGCAAGGAGCGTATGCCACACTTGCTCCACAATTTATGGCTTAACCTGGTTCTTTAAGAGGGCTAAAAATGTAAAATGCATTTAAGCTTAGTAAACTGCAGCTGAAAGACAGTTGTATAAAAAAAGGTTAACGAAATGATGTGAAATTCAAATAGAAAAGTTATTGAAGACTAACAATTTGTTACGAATATAAACGAAAGAAATTTCGTTTAAACTTAATTTGAAATTATTCAGGAAATCTTTTTTTTTTTCTTATATACCATCCTGATGAAATCGAATATAGGAATATAGACAAAGTTAATATTTTAAACAGATTATTTACAGTTCGATAAAAAAGTTTGAAAAAGAATGGATATATGCAATTTATTTATTTTCAAATAATAATAAATAATTAAAGTAAAAATACTTTCCTTAAATCGTTTTTTTTTGAGCAGGTGTTGTTATGGATAATACACATTTGAAAGACTCTAAATATGGGATTAAAGAATTTTTAATTATTCTAGGGTTACGAAAACGAAATTTCAATTAGTAGTGATTAACTTGACAGACTGTAATGGGTGACGAATAATAATTTCTTGGTGCATAAAATTCGACGTGCTGTGGTACATTTGAAACAGATAAGCGGCAGCGAATTTTCCTATTCCAGCACAGTTTTCCATCTCCTTCCCCAACGCCCTCCCTTCCAATCCTTTTGGCAGCCACCCCTTTTGGATAGATGGTGTTCCACGTTGGTCGCATTCCTTGCCTAATGCTGGAATTTCAATTTTAAAGACTAACTTGATTACCACGAGGGGTGAGGCACATGGAGGGTAGTTCCCCATTGTCTCTCGCATGAGTTGGCCCAAAGTTACTCGCAAGGATCAAAGTGACATAAGTTTGCCGTTTGCTACCAGCTTCGGATTCAGAATCGGCTTTAGCTTTAGCTTCATCTTCATTTTCATCTTCGGCTCCAATTTATTTAATGCCTGCAAAAGTTTTTAATGTAATTAAAATGGCTAAAGCCTAAAGAGTGTTTAAAACTGGGAGCTATCGCAGCTTTAAGGGGATTCCCCCCCTCTCTCCTCTTTTTGTTATCTAACACCCACCCACACACTGACACACACCAACACACACGTAGAGATTCAGACACACGTGCGCGTTGTGCCATAAAGTGCTCAAGTTACTTGCTGGGATTACCAGACCCACATTCTGCGCCACCCCCCCTAATCCTCCTCCCCCACTTCTTTTCCAGGCGATCCTCGCACCGGACCACGCGGCGTATGCGTCATGCGAAAGCAATGCCCAGCAGCAGCAAGGAGTTTTAACATTTTCCAAATGCTGCAACGTTGATTTTCTTTTTTCTCGCTCCTCCGAGCAAAACGAGAATTTCCAACTACACACAAGGACGGAGGACGTGGGACGAAGGACGCAGGACGAAAGACCGGTTGGGTGGCACAGGATGTGCGGACGGTCGCACAGATGAGGCGGAAGCACGGACAAACAAACGGATAAGAAGGCGGAGGGCCACGAAGGACGAATGGGAAAAGGACGAGGACACGGAGGAGCTGGAGCTGGCGCTGGTGCTGGAGCCAAAGAACGAAGCGCACATGGAAGATAAGCGCACAGAGTGTGGCGCTGATAACGCAGGTCCTGCTGCCTGTGGGGCAAACTAGAGGGATGGAAAATGTGAGGGGGGAGTATGTCGTGCGGCGTGGTGGGAGGTCCTGTGAATTTTAACATTTTAGAGAAAATACGAACGAGAGAATTTCGAACGCCGAGCTAGAAGTCTGAAGCGAATTGCGCGAGGGCTGTGAATGGGTATGAGATGTGGGAGGAATTGTGTGCGTCTGTATGTTAATACAGTCAAGTTTGCCTACGCCGAATTTTGTTTAAGTTTCTTAAAGTATAATTTACATTAAAGGAAACTTATTGTTTGTAAGCCAAATTTATTTATATTTCAAAAATTGCAACGTCTTTATAACTTGCAGGTTAGTATTACACTTAACATACAACTAAATATATACAAAATAAATAGTTTTGTTTTTCTTAAAGTAATTATTGTACAAAAATAAAAAATAATATTGCCAAAGCTTTAAGCTTTTATTTAATAAAAAACCTATAGCAGGGTATACATTTTCTGAAAAATATTTGACTTTTCAAAAAAATCTAATGGACGAAATTGTAACTTTACAGTAACTTTAGTTTTACAAAAACTTGTGTATTGCTTATACAACTGCCTATAAACCGTTTTCAGAGCAGAGTTAAAAAGGGAATCACTTAGTTATTAATAAATAGTCAACTAATTTTAAAAACCTTATTTTAATGTTTTATTGTTAACATTAAAACGTATTTTTCGGGATATTGAACTTTACACGAGGGTTTTTTGCAATAAAGAAATTTCGGAAAGGTACCCATATTTCGGTTTTAAGTGAGACAGATGGTGATTCGAGTTAGGGAAGTTCGACTGTGGCAGCATAGCTGGAACGAAA
Source organism: Drosophila kurseongensis (assembly GCA_018153305.1). Classification (NCBI taxonomy): domain Eukaryota; kingdom Metazoa; phylum Arthropoda; class Insecta; order Diptera; family Drosophilidae; genus Drosophila; species Drosophila kurseongensis. The sequence continues at coordinate 8,973,705 of JAECXX010000004.1, read as the reverse complement.
CAATTTGTAATTTATTTGCAAAGCGTGCGATGTGCTCCGGCTCTGTGCGAAAAGTTGAGGCAGCTGCCAAAGGCGTAGCCATCGACCAGAGACAGTGGCTCCGGCTTCAGCTTCAGCTCCAGCTCCAGTTCCCATTTTCCGTGCATCTGAAACCGAAACCCTGGTCTGATCTGGGGCCCGAAAACTCGAGGCTGGGAGCACGCGTAAGCAGATACCCAGATACAGATACAGATGGTGCCCCCCCTTCCCGTCCGGAACACACAGCAAAGCACACACACACATAGCGAAACGGCGAGGGGAGGGGGAGGGAAAGGCGACGCGTGGGTGGTCCTGGGTCCTGGGGAAACGGTGGATGTACTGGCATTCACGCAGGGTGGTTCTCCTTGCTTCCTTGCTCTTTAAAGACCTTTAAACTTTAAGCCGAATGTCAGCCATAAAAAGAATCAAAAATAAAACATGGCAGCAAAAGTTTAGCAAGTCGGATAAGCTCAAATAAAAAATATTAAACTGAAATCTTAAAGACAGGAGACGACAGCGATTTGGATTAGCATTTTCGAAATTTATTTAATGTATTTTATAATGCTTTAAAAGTTTATGCTTTACAATTGGAATTCAAGTTTTAACTATCCGTGTGTTTTTGTGTGAGTGCGGCTTTAATTGCTTTTGTTTAATTTTTGTCTTTGTTGTTGCTGTTGATTAATGCTCAACTGGCCAAGCATTTGGAATACAAACTGTTCATATTAATTGTAAATGTTTACGATAATCCAAGTTGAAGTTTGTCTATTGGAAGTTACTCTTTGACTACAGTCGGCAGTTTTGAGGAGTGTGTGTGAGTGTTTTTGCGTGGCTAAATAATCTATCTCAAAATACAAATATCAAGCACTTTATAAACCATTATATCCGTTATCCAATATTAAATACAATCGTTCATATCAAAATTCATTTTTTTCATTGTTTGTTTGCTAAGTAATTATTGCTATGGTGGAAGAGCGTTTAAGCTCTGCTAAGTACAAAATTCTCTTCTTGCGAGTTGGAGTATTCGTCTATTGTTTGCTGGGAGGATCTCCAGGGTGAAAATCAAATGAAAATCGGGCTCGGGCTGGGTGCGTTAGTGGGCGTCTATATATCTGGTTGGTAACGCTTAATCAGTCTTGTATACAAAAATAATTAAAATTAGCAAATTGTCTACAACCAAGCTACGTGGCTCTCTCCACCCTACTCTTCGTTGTCAAGCAGCATTATCTAGTCAAAAAAATGGATAGTTTATAATAGTTACACAAACCATTGGAGATGGGCGCTGCTAGTGGAACATTGAGATTAGCTTGCACTTAGTTAAACCATATTTTAATTGGACACTTACAAAACAAATGATATCTTTGTTGAACATGTACACGGCGGTTATACATAGTTGCCTTTTCATCAATAAATTAGGAATTAGAGTAGCAGAATTAAATTACAACTAAAATTACGATACGAGACAGAGATATTCAGGGAACTCATGCATCGCTATATACAGGGCTTAGCGCATTTAAAGATTGGATTTGGAGAGCGTCGTGTAAATGCAATCGACTCGCCGTCGCTTCGCTTTGCTTCGCCATCTTGGCCTGGGCTGGAAGTCATGAACTTGTGGGGCGTGGCTTTCTGGGGCTTTAAACGTGGCCTAATACTTGGTAACTTAAACGGATTTCGATTTACAATTGTTATCGCCAGGGGCCTAACACTTAGAATTTACAACTTGTAACAGGGGACCGGGAACCGTGGCGTAGAATATCGTGGAGCTGGGCGTGGGGGCCTGGAGTCCTCCGCCCCCTCTAACTCCGGCTGTCGTTGCTCTCGCTGAAGCTCTGCTCGCTGGACTCGCGCCGGCTGCTCACCGGCTTGGCCTTGTACTCTGTGATGAACACGGTCACCGAGTTGACCGTCACCTCGCGCGTCTGCGCCGTCGACCGGTCCACGTTCTTCAACCGAGCCGGGTACCGCTTGTGCCGCTGCCGGTCGTGCCCGCTGCCATGCCGCGATCCGGAGGCTGACTTCCCGTTGGGCATGTTGGCGCTGGCGCCTGGCAAAGTGGCGGCCTGCTGGGCGACTAGCGCTGAGTTCAGGCGCGGCTTGCGCGTGGAGGTTCCTGGGGACAAAAGGTTCATAATGTTAGTGAGTGACCCAGTAATTTCACATTAGGCAGACGTGTTTCGGTTTTCACTTTTACGCAATTGGCTCGAATTCGGTTAAACCTTGATGCTTCACACATTATTTCAATGTCTGAATAAAGGCTAGCTTAGCTAAGTTAAAATACTATTTCAATTTAAAAGGTTAATTAAATTAATCTAAATTTTTAAAATAAATTTGTTGTATGGAAAATATTCCTCTATATCTCTATATGCATTTAAAGTATATTAAGATATTTTTAAAATATTGACAAAAACCAATATTTATAATTACAACTGCAAGATACAAATTTGAAATTAATATTATCTTTTGAAATTGTATCAGAAATTTGAGCTTAAAATAGTGCATAATTTTTATATCAGTCAATAATTATTTTTTTAATAATCCATTTGTTCATGATCTTTATTATTTTTATTTATTATATAATGTTTCTTAGCAAAATTGTTTAAGTGAATTAAATCCAAAAGTCAAATCGATTTGTTTTAGTTTTTGTATTGTGACAAATATTCTTAGACAAGTCTTAGAAACCATAAAATATAAATTGTAGTAGTAATATTATGATAATAATATCATAATAATAATAGTATGATGACTAATTGATAATCTGACTAGTCTTCACAATTATTAGTAAGCTTGATTGTTTTTTATGGTTTACTGTTTTTTGTTTTGCCTAAGTAATGTATCTACTAGATTCATCTACTACTGTTGTTTACATGAATCACAATTTGTGTCCTGGCAGATGGCTCTATATAAATCCATTCAAAAACAGTTCAATAGCCGAGTTGAGAAAACGAAAACCGGAACGCGTCGGGCAATCTTGGGAATCGGGCTATTCGGGAACCGGGGGAATCGGGAATCTGAAATCGGGGTCACTCACCTTTCCGCACGTCGCACATGCGACACTTGAAGGCCTCCGCCGAGTTTCTATACGTGCAGACGCTGCAGTCCCAAAAGTTCTCCTCGATCACCTTCGCCTGCCGCTTTTGTCGTCGCACCGGCGAGGATTTCTTGTCCATAATAGAGGGAAACCAACCTGGCTGGCTGGTAAAACAATCCGACGAATTGCAGCTGAAAATGCCCGACTTTTCCCTCTGCCGCCGCCTCTGCCTTCCCCTGCTGCGCTGCAACTGCGCTGCTTGGGTGCTCTGCTCTCTCTCTGCTCCTCGGCCTGTTTTGTTGTTGTGCGCCCACTTTTGCCACGCCCTCGCACACACACACGCACAACGGTGGCTCAGTGGAGATTCGCTGCGTTTTTGGCACGCATTTGTTGTTTAATTCGAGGGTTTTCGGTGGCTTTTTGTTGTGAAAAAAACTTTCTGCAATTGTCTTTTTGGCTGCGGCAGCAATGCCATATCGCGGAATTGCTCAATACGGTGTTATCGATCTATCGAGTGAATGGGAAAACAGTGTTGGCAAGCGTCGATTTTTATGTGATCTGGCAACATTTTTGACTGCTTAGGCGCCAACGTTATTTGTATTTGAAAATTCTTGTAATTTGTTTTTGTTTGCTTTTTATTATCAAGCCAAGCGAAGCTTCCGCCCACGCTTTTATTTTTATTTTTTTAGCCAGCCAAAGGCCAGCTGCCTCAGCAACAATGGGAAGGTAAGCGGTTTTGCCTATGTTTATTATAGTGTTTATCGCTTTAGTGGGAGTGGGAATTCTTTAAAATTATTTTTAGCCACCTCAAATACTTTTAACTAATAGATGACCATTTTCTGCTTCCCTTTAGTTTATCTTTAACGCTTTGCGTCTTAGCCATAGGCTTCTGTACAACCTTAATTTATTCGCAAACAAACATCAGCTGCTTTGTGTTTGCATATAACTTCCAACGGTTATATCTCATTTTTCCCATCCCCCAGATCACATCTTATCGCAGTCTTATCATCAGTTCGTTCCTTTTGGATTGTAGGCTCCCAGGAAGGTGTTACATTTGCGACAATAGTGGTTTCCTGTGCGACAACTATTCATGCAGTATGGGACGAAACAAGCGCAGCAGCAAAAACTGAAACATTAAAAAAAGGAAATAAATCTATAATATTACTTTTGAGCATATATGATTAAATTATTCCTTAAAATTCTTGCCAACAAAATTTTAAAATTTTTTCAATAATTTTGTTGATATATATTTTAAATTTAGCTTTATACATTACTCTATAGTAATTAATCATTTATAACTTAAATATTCAACCAACTGTAATTTACGAGAATTAAATAATTATTTTTAAATTTTTAAATAATTTTTTCTAAAGTGTGAGTTTCTCAGCTTCAGAAATTAATTAAACAATTTTAATACTTTTAAAAATATATTCAGTTACTTGAAATAAAACGAATTATTTTCGATTATTATAATTTCTAATATTGTTTCAGAGGAATCTCAACTCACCCCACTAAGCAGAGAAGACCTGCAACCATATGCGTCCTAGAATTAGCCGTGTGAGTCATCCTCGTGGTTTTGTGGGCACCACAGGCAGGACAGAGGACCCTACTTCGATTCGGACCGAGATTCAGGGCATCTGGAATGGCAGAAGTGACGTCAGCAGAGCTTCATACTCGAATTACTAGCAAACTACCAACCGATCGGAACCACAGTAGGCGGCTGTGGTGCTGGCTGCTCGACAACAACCACTGGCGGCAGTGATGGGGCAATCGCTGGTGCGGAAACCACCGGAACCACCGGAACCGAGATCGCCATGTCGTACGATGGTGGTGCCTCCACGGGCAGACCCATGGGATTGCCCAAATCCCTCGTTGGCGTCGGCGAGGGGGCACTCGGGGTGTTGAAATCCACTTGCGGATACAGCATGGCTCGCTTCTGGTCCATGTTTAAAACCAAACACTATCAAACCCGAGTTCGAGTGCGAAGTTCAGCTGCTTGTTTTCTTGGCAATGAGTAAGAGATTCCGGTTCCACGTTCAGCCGATGGATTGAATTTGTTTACTTTGCGTATTTACTACTAGACGGCGTCTTTTGCACTTCGCTCGGCGCTCGCAACTGCCAGTAAATTCGGATCCAGGTAAAGATTCAGTTTCGGAATCGCAATTCAAGTTGTTGGCTCAGATCGGAGCGAGCTTGAAAAAGCTTTCAGCCGATTGAGCAATCTTTTTTGGGCTGTTGCAAAACCGAAAGTGTCTCTCGAAATGTGTTTACCGAGCTTTATCTAATGCACACTATGAATATCACTGTTTATCTAACTTATCTCACGTAGGAGAATAGGATGTCCGATAAACATTATATACAGATAGAAAAATGTCGCTAATTAAGTAAGCTTTGGGTAAGTAAATAAAAAGTTATCAAACGCTCTAGATCGTAATATTAAAAATACTCCAAAAAGCGTTGTAATTAAATTATAAATTATAAGTGCGGCTAATTAGTGCAATATAATTTTTGAATTATTTAATTGCAACGCTTTTTGGAGTATCATTAGAACTGTTAGAGTTGCACATATTTGCTATATTACTATCAAGACCGTTTGATAACTTTTTAAAATTACTCTTATTTTAAAAACGAGTTTCACTTTTGGTTTACTTTTAAAATGCAGATAAAATGAGCAAATAATATTATATAGTTTTTATATATATTTTATTTTTTTAGATATTCGGTTTATAATTCCAAAATGTAAATAACTAAAACTAAAACCATAATACTTTGCATATATTTTTTCAATTAAACTCTCTCGCAAATTAAAGCTTTTGAAATACCAGTTTTAAATGTGAAATACTTGATGTTGGTTCAGTTTGCTTGTTGCAGACCTTTTATTAACTAATTACTTGAAGAAAATGTGTACACATGAAAGGAGCGATTAGACGAAAATTCCTCAGTTGCTCACTTGCGATCGTAGGTGCCCAAATAACGATCACACATGCCACAGTAATGATTCGTGTTCATGCAGCTGGAAATGCAATACGGCAGACACACACAGCAGTACAACCTGTAATGAAACGATAGAACCGATCAAATGAGTCATAGATAAGTGGAATCCACACTAAAAACAATAAGATTATCTTTTTTTAATTTTTTACATTCACTTGTAAATACTTTTTTTACTTTTTAAGAGAAAAATAATTCTTGAGTTAATACTTATATTATCTTACTTTCAATAAAGTTATTTAAATATTCCTACTCCAAGGTACTCATTTAGAATAAATCGTTTGATCTTAAGTCATTAAATACGGCATTGATATATAGAATAGAAGTTAATTTCTGGCATAGGTTAAAGCAAATATAAAAAATAGTGTGAGCCATATGTAAATACAATGGGAAATGTAACTGATAACTATCTTCTTTATAAGTGGAAACCAGTCAAATAGATGTTAGTCTAGGTCATTAATACGATAAAATTTCAAAATAATAAAGATTACATATTGATTTTATGAGCCACTTTCGCAGAACTATTTAATGGTTGCTTTATTTTTTGACAATTATGAATATTCAATTGGGGCAGTGGTTGCTTAATTATGTAGCCTAATTGCCTACCAGTCAATTTTATCTTTTCTGTGTATTTACAGAAACATATTGAAGTTAACTCACTTTATTGATAAGAACCAATATCGTAATATGTCAAACCGAATGGTTTCTTAATTCTGCTTTTGCTATTCATGTTTTCTATATATGGATTATATTTCAATACGGACAATATGTGTCGATATTAATTCGTAACCTATGTTGCCAGATTGACCAATACCTAGTTTTATCTATTTCATCCGTTTACTTACTGGAACAGGCACAACAACAGGGCAATCAGATGGGTGCGCGAGTTGGGCTTGTAGGAGACCCGAGTCCTGGCGAAATTGTGGCAATGCGGACACTGGACATCCATGGGTTCCGGGCCGTAGGGCGATGTGGGAACCACCACGACCGTGTGCTGGGTGGTGGTGGTGGTCGCTGGCGTCGGATTGGCTGGGCCTGGTCCCGTGGTCTCCGCCGGAATCGATGTGGCCTGGTCGTAACTCGGCGGCGCCGGCGGGAGGAGCTGCTGGTGCTCGGGAGCCGCCTGCAACTCTGCGGATCCCTTGGGCGCCTCCAAAGGTGCAGCCGGATAAACGGGCTCCATATTATGGCCTTTCTGGGTGTGTGAATCGCTGGAAAATGACTCAAGGGAGCGCCGTGGAAAAAAGTGCCTCGTATCGCGTATTCTTATCAAGTAAAGACAAAAGCTCGACGGACCGATTGTTTACCCTGTTAGGGGAATTTCATCGTCTGTCGACACCTTACCAAAAATGTTCGAATTCTCAATGAGTTGTGGGTGATTATGTGTGGAGGGCGTGATCGGTTCGATTTGGTTCGATTTGTTTGGTTCTGTTTATTTTTCTGTACGGGGATTACTAATCGCTGTTGTAGACGCCGACGAACTTGTTGCAATTGCCGCAGAAGTGATTTGCATTCATGCAGCTGGTGGCGCAGTAGGGCAGACATGCGCAACACCAGAGTCTGTTTGTGATTTTCCATTGAAGATTAGATAAGGGGGAGTAGTATAAGGAGCTCCGCAGATCTTACCCAACGATGCAAAGTATGGCGGCAATGACGTGTGTTTTTACACTGGGCGAGTACTCCACGCGGGTCAGTTTCTGGACATGGCAGTGCGGGCAGGTGATGAAGCTGGGGTCGGGACCCACGGGCAACACAGCTTGATCTGTGGATTATTAAAATCTGTATCTATATAGCACCTATTATAATTGATGTATTGGGAAAACCCACGCTGTATGATCACCACGGGCGGAGGTGCTGCTGCATGAACCAGTCGAACTGGCGCCTGTATGTGAACCACCTGCTCGTAACTGGGTGGTGGCATCTGATGTGGATACCCAGTGGCTCCCGCCGGCGGTTGGTTGTACTGCATCTTCGTTTGGGATCCAATCACGAACTAAAACTGAGGCCAAGACTCGCGCTTTCGTCATTCTGCTGCTGTTGCACAACATTGCTGTCGTGTGTTGCTGGCAACAATGCCTACAAAAGCTCTATTTTTTAGCTTTTTATCTTGTTTGCTTGTAATTATTATATCTAGAGCCAAACAACTTAATTTGGTAAAAGCGAAAGTGCTTTCTACACCGTAAACAAATTATTTGGAATTAAAGGGACTTAATACACACCCACATCTTTGGGTAAAGAAATAAAAATTCGAGGAAAAGCATTATCTTCTTAGGAGCTGACCTTATACAATGTTATTTTATTTTTTACGATTTGCTGGTCCAAAGGTTTTGTTTCGATTGCCTCGGGAACGTCTTTAGACCATCAATAAAAGCGCAACAGGTCAAATACGCAAAAAGCTGTAAACGCAAAACGTTAAAAGCGCATGAGCAAAAAAGGTGGAAATATTAAAAAAATATATTTGTTTGATTACAAATGGTTTTTCATATTTATTGTTATGAATCCATAGCACAACTTATGCAATGGCAAATTTTAATGACTTTTGACATACTCAGCAATAAATACAAAGTCTTGATAAGAATGATTAGCTATGTCTATATATATGAATGTAAGTTCAAGTTTCACAAATTATTTTAGTCAATTTATAAATAAAACGGTTCATACAAACAATTAATCACAAAATGACTATATTTCTCATATTAAGTGAGTCAACGTGTTATTATATTTAAGCTTATAAGTCTTTACTCTTTTATTATTTGTATCCACATCTCTAATGCATCTCAGTCCTTGGTTTTCCACAGCAACAAGAAGAGCTGTAATATATGTAGAAAAATACAATTTAAAATTTAACTAATGCTACCTTCGCCTTGGAACCCACCGAATATTAAGCCAAATTCTCTGTCTCCAAGATAAATGTAAATCATCAGAGTTGATAGATCCCCTAGACGATTGTCTCTTTTTGGGTTTCTCTACCGACAAACTTCTATAAACCTCCGACGACCGCTTTTTGCTTTTTGGTCTGCTTCTGAACGACATCTTTTCGAAACTAAGCTACTGATTTTAGCTCGAGACTTTTCTCCCGAACTCTAAGAACAATTGCAAGCATAGCTGATAAGGCCTGACTGTTATCAATAATTTTGTAGTCATATATTTTTTGTTTTCCAACGAAACGTTGGCAATGAAATCGAGAGGTCGGACTAATTACAAATTATTGATGCCTTTAATTTCACAATACTGAGAAAAAGACAGCACGAGTTTTAATGCCATTAAAAAAATCATTTAAAAATTTAATAAAGTTGAGCTAACATGTATATTTATTGATATATGTATGTATTAAAATTCGAGGCAACCTTCTCAATCAAATTATCAAAGTCACTTTCTTTGTACTCGATTCTAGTTTTCGGAATCTTAGATAAGTGTAACCACAAACAAACGTTGTCTTAATTAAGGTAAAAAACTGAATTTATTGATTTCTAATCAATAAATAAAATAGAAAGACCGGAAATACTAAGTCCATCTCAGGTTTTATTACAAGTAAAAATAAAAGGTAAGTGTCCTAAAAATAGAAAGCGAATCAAGCGACTTCTGCCAGCCGGCATTACGCTGACTAAAATATATTGTCCATGCATAAAAGTATACAACAATTTTTGCAAACTGAGTGCCGTATACTTAATATTTGAAGCACGCAAGTTAGACTTTATTAAATTGTTTTCTTTGTCTCTGCGTAATTTTTGTGGATCGACCACATTTGTATAAATGTGAGCTAAAAAGGTTATGTTAATCATTTAAAACCAAACGCGTTTCAGTACATTTCCCGTTATTTGTTCTGTATTGACAGTTGAATTCACCAGAAAAATGTTGACTATTGTCTAGGTATTTTGTTGTTGCTTACTTATGGGCATCATCTTGAAATTATTTTTAGTTTTTGTTTTACCTGTTTAAAAAACCGTATTAAACTTACTGTAAGAGCGATAATTTCACAATATTTATGGTATAAATTATAAATTATGCTACTGCATTTTAAAAGGCTTGCAAATGTTATTTGGATTAACTGCAGTAAGGCAATTATTAGATAATGTATTTTTCAAAATTTATTTGTGGTAACATTTACTTATCAGTAAATTCAACCAACTGTTATTGGTTAAAACTGTAAGACTTATTGATTTCACTAATATTTTTCTTTTGGTATAAAGATAGATTCTGAAGAGAAATGGATTATAAATAAGATCAAACAAATTAATGAGTTCGAAAAATAAACCAAACAGAAGTATGTATACTTTGGTGTAAATGTTTATGTAAAAAATAAACATTTGGAAATTCAGATTTGATTTTGTGTCAGTGAAACGTGACTAGTGTAAAAAATTTCACATTATTGTGAATTATTATTATTTCATATATTTTATATTAATATATTTTGTGGAGTAAGAATTGGTAGTCCCAAAATGAAGTCCCCAATAAAATGCTTCAAAATTTGTTGAATTTATGACAAAAACTTTAGATATTCAAATTCTATTACATCGCAAAATATTTTTGTTTTATTTTGTAGCTTACACTACGATAACTTTAATTATTTGTATAATGAAATAAAAAATGCATTTATGAGGCATACTTTTGAGGTTGCAGATTAGGAGTTTCTTGGATTTTTGGTATTCGAGAAAGAGGCCTAGTTTTTGAAAGTTCCCACATAGGCTCCGCAGCTACTACAGGTGTGTTTGGCCGACTGACAGGAGTTCGTGCAGTACGGAATGCAGCAGCAGCAAATGCCCCTAAAAACAGGATTGTTAATATTGACAAGAGGATCAATTTTTAGTTACTTACCCCAACATGCAGATAAGCAGGGCAATTAAATGGGTCTTGGTACTCGGCTCAAATTCGATGTTCGTTTGTTTTCGGGCTCCGCAGCTCGGACACGTGGCCATGGATGGAACATTTCCCAACACATTAGGAGGTGCTAAAAAGTAAAATATGAAATATTTTGTGAGAACAATTCCTATTAGAAGTATGTTTTGTGTAAATAGTATTTTCAGAACGAAAGCAACACACGCAAAGTTAATTTAATAAGCCAATTGGTTTATAAGAATATACAAAAACAAATGTACGCCATTTTATTGCTTTTCCACATACCTATATATTGAAAGCAAATATGTGTGCTTGATTTAAATATTTCGATATACTTTTAGACATCGTACATTTATACAATGCTTTGACCCTAAAGACAATGTTTTTTCTGATTAGGTTTTCTCATGCTTACCCTGCATGAACTGAGGCTGAGAAACAATCAGCGGCTGCTGCTGGTTCAAATTTGGATAGCCAGGCTGAGTGGTGTTATAACTGGGCGGTGCCTGAGCGTCGGTATAATGCTTCTCCATTTTATTCTTCTTTTATTATTGCGACCGACGTCCGTCACCTTCCAATTCAGACACGAAACTAAATTGTGCTTCACTGAAAGAGCATAATATTTTTGGGGCTTTTTCCATTCGGGCCATCTGAGAGAGGCAATCATTGATCTAGACCTTAGACCCTAGAACTTTTACGCACCGAATTCTGCCACTGGAGCGAAAAGCTATTTCAAATGGAATGAGAGAGAGCGAATGTGCGTGTTTGCCAATAGATACACATATGTATGTACCTTCTTCTTTTATTCTTTTATTAAAATAAACAAAAACTTAACGATAAAAGCAAAAGCTCTTTGCGTGAGTTATATGAGTTCGAAATTTTAACAAGATTCAAAGATACACAACAAACAAGAGAGAACGCTATAGTCGGGTGCCCCGACTACCATCACTAACCATACAACATATAGACTGGTCATTTCATACAAGCAATATGGACACTCAAAAATCTTTGCGGGAGGCCCCACAGCTGTTTGCGGCAGGCCCCGGACACTTCGTGTGCCTTCGGGTTTTTTTAGCTCTCATTCTTATTCTCATTTTGACGCTCGCGCGCTCATTACTCGAGTTCGGTCGTTCAGTCGCAGAGACGCGCATTTTGAAGAAGGTTGCGCCTGCGCTTGAATTGGTCTTTATATGTATGCGTGTTCATGCATTCTCATACAGGGATGCATGTGTGCGTTTATTTCAATTCGATGCGCCAAGAATATTTTGTCTTTTGCTACTTTTCAGACTTGGTACCCTAGCAATAAGGGCGTATTCACTATTGGGTTAATGATAAAAATAAGAATATTATATGTTATAGTATAATTTTTCATATTTCCGCATATATTTCATTTTGGCTTACTAATTCAAATCAGGGGTAGCAGAAAAATGTTTTGCATATATGTATGTATTCCAATTAATATAAATCAATCTAATGAGATAGGAACAGGGCACATCGCAGTCGGTGTCTGCGCTTAGTGGTTGAGAAAACTTCAAACCAAATCAGCTTTGGTTGTTGTTTTGCGAGCGGATGGTGCCTGCATACCCTACCGACGACTGAATTTTAGGGCGGACAGAAACAAGAACAAGGGTAATTTTTATATTTTTATGTACAAATGTAATCTTATTCTTGAAAGTCGCCGTTCGGATTAGTTACCGATAAATATACATACATACATACGTATAATAATTGTATAATTTTAATATTGGAAAATAACAAATTGTTTAATCACTATAAATTACAGACAAAAATATTCGAAGTGATTTTCTGAAATTTGTATTTCAATTTTAAATCAAGAAGTAAGTTTTTAATAATTTTTAATATATTTAAATTTCAATCGAAAACTAAAACAATATAAAAGTTTATTTATCCAATTTTTGGTAGGATAGCATTATAAAATTGATAATTTTCGTATGCTATGTTTTTTTCGAGCGCTTGTTTCTGTTGTATGGTTAGTGCTACCATATACCCGTTACTCAGGTAAAGGGAGTGCGAGGGAGATGGAGATAGAAACTTTGATCACGCATAACTTTTTAACGAATGGTCCGATTTGAAAAATTTCTTCTACATTTCGATAGGTATTAATAAACACAATAAAACTGCATTTTTACTTTTCCGAAATATTTAAATTTTTAAAATCGTATATAAGCGATTGTGGGCGTCAGAGGGGGCGTGGCACCATTTTGAAACAAACTTGCGCTGCGTAGGAACTCCTAAAATCTACATGCAAAACGCCAATCTTCTAGCTTTTATAGTTTCCGAGATCTCAGCGTTCATACGGACAGACAGACGGACAGACGGACAGACAGTCGGACAGACGGACATGGCTAGATCGACTCGGCTAGTGATCCTGAACAAGAATATATATACTTTATAGGGTCAGAAACGCTTCCTTCTACCTGTTACATACTTTTGCACGAATACAATATACCCTTTTACTCTACGAGTAACGGGTATAAAAATGCATTCATTCGTGGAATTCTCTCATGGAAAAGGTACTCTTACGTTATACGTTAACGGAAGACATCCAATCAGAACTGGTTATTTATTTATAAAATATGTTAAGTGCCCTAGAGCATATAAATTGTTGTTTTTCTATATTTAAAGTTTATTGCTATTATCATTAAAAATTGGAACACTGTTTTAGAAAAATATTACTGGTAACTAAATAATTAACATTTAGTTAAATATCGTTTAAAGGTGCTATATAATTATACTGACAACACTATTTTTATAGTTTAAGAACTGTGCGTATTGGTCAATTTTCCAACAAAATGTTGTCCCCAAGGTCTATTATCTTATCGAAAAAAAAGTTAAGTACCAGCATAGATAAGCATAAATGATAATTAATTAACAGCGGTCATCACGAGCCTATCTAATGAGCATAGAAAAGCTTTCGCTGGTCAGTGTTGCCAACTTTTGATTGCAACAAGAAAGGAAAGCTAACTTCGGTAAATTATATTGGTCGGCCAAAAATAAAACCAATAAAAAATCCCAAATTTCTAACTTCACAAACACCAAAGTTATTGCATTTCCGATCAATCAGTTATATGGCAGCTATAGGATATAGTCGGCCGATCCTTATGAAATTTGGTAGGTTGGATTGATTGGCCAAATATAAAACCCATAATCCTGATCAAGATATCTGATATATATACTTTATAGGGTCGGAGATGTCTCCTTCACTGCGTTGCACACTTTTGACCAAAATTATAATACCCTCTGCAAGGGTATAAAAAGCTGATTTATAGTGGAAAATTTTTGAAAAAAGACAATGTCAAAGAAACAATCAAGTTAAAAGCGAGATTTTCCATAACTATTAAAAATTTTTTCTTATATATTTAAAGTAATACTGCTATTTGATGTATGTATATATTTTATATTTTAATTCATATTTTATAGGAAGTATAATATTTCATCTCCTTTCCAACATACTGATCCTGTTATTCAGAACATCATAGTTTATCCATTTAAGCATTTCTCTAGTCAGCATAAGGCATTTATTTGCATAAAAATAGGGAAATGTCATTTTTATACAAAACAAAGTAGTTGCCTTATATACATATAAATGTGGTCTTGTTTAATGTATTGCTCAATTTTGATTTTACAATATTACTATCGCCTGAGATACGATCCACGTTGAAGAGCTCAGCAAACGTGTTGTTGCTAAGGGAATCTACTGAAGAATTGATTGATTTGATCTACTCACTGAAGAATTGCCCTTTATCGAAAATTGATTAATATTAATATTTTTATACCCTTGCAGAAAGTATTACAATTTTAGTCAAAAGTTTGCAACGCTGAGGAGGAGTCATCATCGATCCTATAAATTATATCTACATATATTCTTTATCAGCAGAAGAGTTGAAATGGACATGGCCGTCTGCCTGTCCATTTTAATAATATGAAAATAAGAAATTAAAAATTGATAATATTTAGTTTTTGTAAAAGCTTTAAGGGAGATATATATTGGCTTTCAATTTGGTCAATATATTTAATTTCCAGGACGGTACTAAAAAATATCGCAAGAGTCCTTATCAAAAGCGCGGTTGGCACACGCAATTCGCCGACTACTGCTATCAAATTTGCAATTATAATTGCATGCTTTTAAGTTTTTGATAACTTTTGTTTAAAATACAAAGTTATCTCGCAACCTTTTTATATTGTTCTTTCAGTCTGCCTAGCTGTCCGTTTCAAATTCTGAGTAGAATAACTAATAAAGCAACAGGCAGAATAATTAAAAACCATGACCACACCCAGGCCCATAATAATAATAATAACAATATACGAAGTGAGAACCGAAATTTGTGTTGTCGGGGCACACATGAAAAAAATAAACAATATATTTGACAAAAGTTGTCTTTCTATTGCAGGTAGTATATAAGTCGGAACGAGCCGGATCGGGCGACTATATCATATAGCTGCCATATAACTGAACGATCGGAAATGCCATAACTTTGGTGTTTTTAAAGTTAGGAAGTTGGTATTTTTTATTGGTTTTGATTTTGGCCAACCACTATAACTTACAGAATATTCTGCAAGGCTATATCGACTTCGGCTCCGCCCGAAGTTAGCTTTCCTTTCTTGTTTTCTATATCTTTCCAATTTTTTAATTTTAGTATGGCATGTCGACTTCATCTTCATTTTAGATAAAACATCTTGGTTGGATCGCCTATCCAGTTACAGGACCTGCATCTGTGCTTGATTTCGTAATGTCCACTTCACAATATCGACGGTTTTAATTAAATTAAAATCGGACAACAATAGCTGCCATAGAAACGAAGGCAAAATGCAGCGCAAAATCGACATAGCTTCATTGTTTTTAGTAATATAGGCATAGAAATCGTAATGTAGTTGATTTGTAATAACTGCAAGGGTGAATAAACTTCGGCGGGCCGAAGTTTGATTCCTTTTTTGTTATTTATAAGAATATACAAAAACAAATGTACGTCATTTTATTGCTTTTCCACATACCTATATATTGAAAAGCAAATATGTGTGCTTGATTTAAATATTTCGATAGACTTTTAGACTTCGTACATATCTACAATGCTTTGACCCTAAAAACAATGTATTTATACCCGTTACTCTTAGAGTAAAAGGGTATATTGTATTCGTGCAAAAGTATGTAACAGGTAGAAGGAAGCGTTTCCGACCCTATAAAGTATATATATTCTTGTTCAGGATCACTAGCCGAGTCGATCTAGCCATGTCCGTCTGTCCGTCTGTCCGTCTGTCCGTCTGTCTGTCTGTCCGTCTGTCCGTCCGTATGAACGCTGAGATCTCGGAAACTATAAAAGCTAGAAGATTGACATTTTGCATGCAGATTCTAGAAGTTCCTACGCAGCGCAAGTTTGTTTCAAAAAGGTGCCACGCCCCCTTTAACGCCCACAATCGCTTATATACGATTTCGGAAAATATTTTGGAAAAGTAAAAATGCAGTTTTATTGTGTTTATCAATACCTATCGAAATGTAGAAGAAATTTTTCAAATCGGACCATTCGTTAAAAAGTTATGCGTGATCAAAGTTTCTATCTCCATCTCCCTCGCACTCCCTTTACCTGTGTAACGGGTATCTGATAGTCGGGGCACCCGACTATAGCGTTCTCTCTTGTTTCTTATTAGGTTTTCTCATGCTTACCCTGCATGAACTGAGGCTGAGAAACAATCAGCGGCTGCTGCTGGTTCAAATTTGGATAAACAGGCTGGGCGGTGTTATAACTGGGCGGTGCCTGGGCGTCGGGATAATTCTTCTCCATTCTATCGTTTTTTATTATTGCGACCGACGTCGTTCACCCTCCAATTCAGACACGAAACTAAATTGCGCTTCACTGAAAGAGCATAATATTTTTGGGGCTTTTTCCATTCGGGCCATCTGAGAGAGGCAATCATTGATCTAGACCTTAGACCCTAGAGCTTTTACGCAGCATAAAGCACTGGAAAAATAGTGTAATTGTAAGTTACAAAAAATCAATCTTAAACTTTTTCGATCGAGACATATATACATAGTCTGACGTCTTTTCCTAGACTGAAAAAATCTCCCGGCATTTCAGCATGTATTGCATTGTTCGACTATTTTACTAAGCGCTGAGTTGCCCGCATCTGGTTGCAAATGTATGACTCATTGAAATCTATTAAAACATAATTCTCAAGAGATTATCTTCAGAGAAGTTCCAATTCTGAGAAGAGCATCGCACCTTTGTGATAAATAAAATTACTCAATGTAAATAATGCACGCAGTGCGAATCGAATTTGGAATTTAAAACCTTACATTGCCAACTTTTTAGTTACCCACTTTAAAGACAATTGCTTAGTAAACATAAGGTTGAAAAAATTTTGATTTTTTTAAGTGCATAAAGATGCATCTATTAAAATTAAAAAAATTAAAAATAATCGGTTTTTTAATACAAATTGCATTCAATAAAAGATTTCATTAAGGGACGCATTAAACTTTGTACCGCAGTGATTTCAAACATCGCTTGTAGATTTAATATATAAAAACATATAAAACATAATTTATTATTATTTGAGATCCATTTTTTTAAATATACTTTGACTCCCATAATATTAAAAAAGAGAAACTAAATAACAAATAGTCGTCTTTATAAACAAGCTTACTTATTAATAACCAATTTCGCTCGTTTTAAGAATTGGTACCAATAAAACTTTTATATTTCATTTTATTTTCGCATTCATAAGATTCCGAGAAGGATTGATAACTCATTTAATAATAATAATTTTTCTTTCTATATTGGATTGCATTTAGCACAGAGTTCTGCTGCTAACCGGAATAAATTTATTTCTAAACTCATTTTTATCGCTCTTTGCAATTAAATGGCGGTTGAATCGTCGAAGCTGATAGAATAGCCCAAGTGGGAGGCTTTGGAATGTTTCGAGAAACTGAAATTCACTATGAGTTCAGCCATGAGTTAAAATTCTGAAAAACCCAATTTCTAGACATACATACATATGTACATATGTATGTATTTTGCTTTGCCTTTGCCTGGGCCATTAATACCAACACTGTTGCAAAAACATGTACCAACTCTACAGATTGATTTGCAGTCCGCTACATATGTACATATATACAAATGCTTATAAAAGATAATTGAACTTGTTTACATTGTTTACAAGGTTTTTCCCCTGGTGCTTTTAATATTTATACCTTTTCACTTGAATAATATTCTTTGAATACTCAAAACAATATTTTACGAGTGTACAGTTTGCAAGGGTTATCAACAGTGTGAAAGATCAATTTTTATTACTCGGAAGCTCTAAAAAATCCAAGCATAGCTGAACAATTTAAAGATAAGCTCAAGCTAGAAAATGCTGACGAAATCGAAAGCATGCTATTATATCAGTAGTTTGGAGTCAAATTACTTCATTATATTCTTTAAAACGCAAAACCCTAATTATCAAATTTCACATTTACAAATCCACATTTTTACACCCTTGCAGAGGGTATTATAATTTTGGTCAAAAGTGTGCAACGCAGTGAAGGTGACATCTCCGACCCTATAAAGTATATATATTCTTGATCAGGATCACCTCCTGAGTTGATATAAGCATGTCCGTCACCCTTTTTTCCTTTGTACGCAGTATATAAGTCGGAACGGCCGGGACCGGCCCACAATATCCTATAGCTGCCATATAACTGATTGATCGGAAATGCCATAACTTTGGTGTTTGTAAAGTTAGGAAGTTGTCCGATCTACCAAATTTCATGAGAATCGGCCGACTATATCCTATAGCTGCCATATAACTGAACGATTGGAAATGCCATAACTTCGGTGTTTTAAAAGTTAGGAAGTTGGGATTTTTTATGAGTGTTAAGAATGCATCATATGAATAATTTTGGAGAAAATAATTTACAGAATATTCTGCAAGGGTATTTGAACTTCGGCTCCGCCCGAAGTTAGCTTTTCTTTCTTGTTTAAATTGAAATATTTGCTGATCTATGTATGTACATATGTAAGTATTTTCTTGTCTTCCAAAGCTGATAAGTTTGGTTTCTTCTTTTTTCACTTGAATTAATCATATCCGCATTGAGGAAAGCAGAAATGTGGATTGAAAGGGTATTTTTATTCAACACGATAAGAACCGAAATATTTTTTTTGTGAAACTATTAAGGACAGTATCGCAGTATATTTTTTTTTTTAGTATTTTCTAGGCGAACATAGAATTCACATAATTTACAAAAAAAAACGTACTACTGATATTAATATCAATATTTTTTTTATAACGGATCTAAATATTTATACTGATAAAAGAGGTCCCCAAAATTTTCAAATATGACTTTTCATTTTGGTACAGTCAAATACGTATTCATACGAGTTCATATTTACACTTGTACCCATCTTTCCCTGAAAAGTTTCCCAGTCTACTGTCCATAAAAAACTGTTTGATTCTCCGATTTAAAATTCTATGATAAGTTATTCATTTATTTTAATTGAAATGTAAAAGTATTTAAGGGCTGTTTAACAATATTTTCTGGGACAAGGGTGGGTGCATATTTCGTTGTGCGAAGTTGAATCCGAAGGAGAATAAAGCTCACAATGATTGGCATATTTTAAAACATGTCAATGGAGATTTCCTTTTCGATGTTTAATCCCTAGTTTTTGAAAGTTCCCACATAGGCTCCGCAGCTACTACAGGTGTGTTTGGCCGACTGACAGGAGTTCGTGCAGTACGGAATGCAGCAGCAGCAAATGCCCCTAAAAACAGGATTGATTATATTGACAAGAGGATCAATTTTTAGTTACTTACCCCAACATGCAGATAAGCAGGGCAATTAAATGGGTCTTGGTACTCGGCTCAAATTCGACGTTCGTTTGATGACGGGCTCCGCAGCTCGGACACGTGGCCATGGATGGAACATTTCCCAACGAATTAGGAGGTGCTAAATAGAAACCAGAAAAGTTTTTTACAAAATCACCAAGGAAAATACGTAAATTGTATTAATAATTTCGTTTTTGAAAAGTTATAGCACATCTTAACTTATTTGAAACGCCGTTAAAGGCTGATGAACCCATTAAGCTGTTTAATCACTTTTATTTAAAATAAACACTCTTAAAGAATGAATAAAAACATGCTTCAAAGAACAAGAAAGGAAAGCTAACTTCGGGCGGAGCCGAAGTTGATATACCCTTGCAGAATAGTCTGTAAATTATATTCTCCAAAATTATTCATATGATGCATTCTTAATACTCATAAAAAATCCCAACTTCCTAACTTTAAAAACACCAAAGTTATGGCATTTCCAATCGTTCAGTTATATGGCAGCTATAGGATACAGTCGGCCGATCCTTATGAAATTTGGTAGGTCGGATTGATTGGTCAAATATAAAACCCATAGAAAATCCCAACTTCCTAACTTTACAAACACCAAAGTTATGGCATTTCCGATCAATCAGTTATATGGCAGCTATAGGATATAGTCGGCCGATCCCGGCCGTTCCGACTTATATACTGCGTGCAAAGGATCGAAGGCTGTGTGTAAAGTTTCAATTCGATATCTTTAAAACTGAGAGACTAGTTCGCGTAGAAACAGACAGACGGACAGACAGACGGACAGACGGACAGACGGACATGGCTATATCAACTCAGGAGGTGATCCTGATCATGAATATATATACTTTATAGGGTCGGAGATGTCTCCTTCACTGCGTTGCACACTTTTGACCAAAATTATAATACCCTCTGCAAGGGTATAAAAAACGTATAACAATGAACGCTTTTTTATTTCGGCGTATGTATATACACATTGAGGGCAAATTCTTGGTTGGAATAAAATGTGGTTCTTTCTAATACAAATTTAGTATCCATGCTCTTGAAATCGGTTTCTATTTTAATATAGTTTCCATGTATAACACTTTAGTTCCTAAAAAACTGGTCAAAATAATTTGGGAATGGTTTGCTATTCACTTACGCTGCACATTCTGAGCTTGTGCCACAAGTACAGGCTGTGGCTGATTTATAGTCGGATAGCCGTGATGGGTGTTGCCATAACCGGGCGGTGCCTGTCGCATGGGCTGCTGGTACTGATTGTAGGGAATATTCTTCTCCATTCTTAGTTTTTTCACTTCCGACTGACGTGCTAGAGGTTAGACGTTCGAACGCAGACTGGCAACTAAAATGCTCTCCATAGACGAGGGCAGGCTCGACATAGAGTTGATTGTGCGCTTGGGGGATTTTTGGAGGCATGTAGTTTCGGATTATTTGTATGTCTACAGACTTTATATTTTTAATATTTGTTGCTTCCGTTTTTGTGTTTAGATTAATCTTCGAATTGGGTAGCTTTTCTTTTAGAGTCGCTTGTGATGCTGATTAGGGCTATAACTTTTGACTGTAATTTTAACACCCTATGCAAGGGTACATAAATGATAATTTAATATTATATTTACGTTCCTATTAAAAAAAAACATTTTTTATGAATTTTGAGTCTAGAACTGATACTGGGGTGACTAAGCATTTTGATTTTTTTCCGCTATGTACTATTATCAAAGGAAGCTATTATTTTCGTTTCATAATAAACTCATCCATTTTAGAAATCTCCCCATCTTTTGAATAAAATAAACTCACAAAAATGAATTCCCAAATCTTAGAAATCTCTCCATCCTTTGAATAAAAAACACTTTATTGTTTGAAGTATAATTTGCAATGTTGCAAATGTATTGATAAGATTCAGGGACATGAATGATGTCCTGCCACTCATTATAATTTCCAACTGTTGGGCTGGACATGACTAGGCGAAACCAACCATCAAACGTTCTCCCCAAATATGCATTAACTTGTGTTTACTAAATGATCATCGGTGCTTAACAAAACTTATTTCCTGATGAAGTCATCCAAATAAAAGCCATTAGTTTCTTCCTTGAATTTTTTTATTAATTTGATAAGAATACAAAAGCTTAAGCTGGTACTACAATGTTTTGCTTGACATCAAAATATTGCGTAATTATAAATGTGAGAGAGGTAACAACGGAATATGAGTTAAGTGGTAGGCTGCATTTGGCCACGTGGCTGCTGGCCGCAGACCGCGGAAAAGCATGACCACGAAATCGAAGGGGCTCAACGCTCGTAGGTGCCGATAAAGGCGTTGCAAGATGGACACATGTGGTCGGAGTTCCGGGCACACTGGGTGCAGTAGAGGCACCCGGCACAGGGCCAGCAGCTATGCGACAGAGAAATGTATTAAAGTGTTGGATGTAAGTGGGGGATGACACCGCTTACCAGGTGAGGCACATGATCAGGGCTATCAGATGGGTCTTGGTGGTGGCCTTCGGCTCTATGCGGGTGGTAACCTGCTGGCGGCAGCTGGGGCACACCACGTTGCATGGCTCCGGACCAACGGGGGTGGACATTGTGCTGGTTGTAATGTAGAAAATAAACCGGAAAGCTCTAATAACTTTTATATTGATTGCAGCCAAGACCTTGAAAACTTCGCGTGCCGCTGATGCATGCGAATTTAATTAGTTGTTTGGTGGATAATTTAATTGAGCGCCCACCATGCAAACAAGCTGTGATCAGCCTTATCTCCCGTTAATTGTTGTGCTATATACTCAAAATTCCTTTCATGGCTGAACCCCAAATGTGTGAGGTCATCTTCAGCCGCTTGCTTTGTGGAAACTGAAAGTATGTTGGCTAACTGTCTGCCGATGTCGTCATCACACAATTGCGTCTGACTCTGCCCTGTTCAACCCCCATTCTATCTATCATCTCCCCGGCGGGTTAGCATTTCCAAACTGTTTGCACGCGCCCAAAATCAACAAAATCTATTTATATTCGCACTAGGCCCGACAACAGCATAGTTTCATTATTAAGCGGCGGGTGTGTCCGGCGCCAGTGCTCAACACACTCCCCCTGGGATCCACCATCCACCTGCCGACCTTCGTGCTCCTCCTCAGTTTTCCCTAACACACTTTCAAGGAGCGGCCATCATCTCGAAGGCGTTGTCCTGTTTGCTCAGCAACAATACATATTTCATTTAATACGATTTTGGTACACATTTTATTGGACTTGACTTTGAAAAACGGCACGCATTTTTTTTTAAATTATTCCCGGTCTGAATTTTAAATTTTGTACACGTACTTAAACTTACTTTTTACGTTGCCGAAAAAAATGTGTGAATCCTTAAATGAAACTAGAACTTCGCAGAGCTGCCAAAACTTATTGCGCACTGCTGGACTTGAGAAATTGATGTGCGGCATTATTTTGCGCAGCGAAGCTGCAACCATTCGCTATGTTCGCATGTTGCTGGCCTGCCGATGTTCCTGCCGCATGTTGCAGCAGCAATGTTGCTGGCTATACACGACTTTTTGAAATTATTCTGTTGGATATAAACATTTATGTACATACACACAACTTTAAACCAAAGTTATGACGGCGACCGTCTCCACTGGGGTTTTATTCCGCATTTTAAAACTAAGCAATGATGTTTCATTTACATATATTATATATATATGGCAAATACGCCAATCTAAAAATAAAGAATACAATATTTTAATTTTTATGTGTATGTATATAAATTTATTCGAATATATAGCTATATATGTAGATAGCTTTAGAACTGAGAGACAAGTTTGCGTAGAAGCGGACGGACAGACAGATATGCCTTGATCGATTCCCCTCTGAGATTGACCAAGAATATATATTATTTATATATTATATTATATATTATATATTTCCGACATTTTTATACCCTTGCAGAGGGTATTATAATTTTGGTCAAAAGTGTGCAACGCAGTGAAGGAGACATCTCCGACCCTATAAAGTATATATATTCTTGATCAGGATCACCTCCTGAGTTGACATGTCCGTCTGTCCGTCTGTCCGTCTGTCTGTTTCTACGCAAACTAGTCTCTCAGTTTTAAAGCTATCGAATTGAAACTTTGCACACACCCTTCTTTCCTTTGCACGCAGTATATAAGTCGGAACGGCCGGGCCGGCCGACTATATCCTATAGCTGCCATATAACTGATTAATCGGAAAGGCCATAACTTTGGTGTTTGTTAAGTTAGGAAGTTGGGATTTTCTATGGGTTTTATTTTTGGCCAATCAAATCCGAAATACCAAATTTCATAAGGATCAGCCGACTATATCCTATAGCTGCCATATAACTGAACGATTGGAAATGCCATAACTTTGGTGTTTTTAAAGTTAGGAAGTTGAGATTTTTTATGAGTATTAAGAATGCATCATATGAATAATTTTGGGGAATATAATTTACAGAGTATTCTGCAAGGGTATATCTACTTCGGCTCCGCCCGAAGTTAGCTTTTCTTTCTTGTTTTCACTGCGTTCAAAACTTCTGGCCAATTACCAATACCCCTAGCAAAAGTTAACTTAGGTAAAGTTATGAACTCTAATTTAGGGTTAACTTTTAAGTCATGAGAAACTTAAAAAAAACAAGAGAGAACGCTATAGTCGGGTGCCCCGACTATCAGATACCCGTTACTCATGTAAAGGGAGTGCGAGGGAGATAGAGATAGAAACTTTGATCACGCATAACTTTTTAACGAATGGTCCGATTTGAAAAATTTCTTCTACATTTCGATAGGTATTGATAAACACAATTAAATTGCATTTTTACTTTTCCGAAATATTAAAATTTTTAAAATCGTATATAAGCGATTGTGGGCGTCAGAGGGGGCGTGTCACCATTTTGAAACAAACTTGCGCTGCGTAGGAACTCCTAAAATCTACATGCAAAACGCCAATCTTCTAGCTTTTCTAGTTTCCGAGATCTCAGCGTTCATACGGACAGACAGACGGACAGACGGACAGACAGACGGACATGGCTAGATCGACTCGGCTAGTGATCCTGAACAAGAATATATATACTTTATAGGGTCGGAAACGCTTCCTTCTACCTGTTACATACTTTTGCACGAATACAATATACCCTTTTACTCTACGAGTAACTGGTATAATTAAAGAATATATCTCGGAGTATATGGAAAACTATTAGGGTTCTATTTAAGGTTTTTTTTAGCTAATTTTCTTTAGACATTCCCGAATCATTAAAGTAATATTACATTTTTCGAATTAGCTGGAATGGTTGCTGAGGTTTCCTCCTTTCATGTTTTTATTTCAATTTAAATGTAATTAAATAAAAAATTTTACTGCAACTGAACCAAAAATGGGAAATCAGAGAATATGCCTACTTACTAATACTTGATTCAAGTAAAATGTACTTATGTAAATGTAATTATGTACATATAATTCAGCTGTAAGTTAGTCGATCCATCCAAAACAAGAAAAAGCGCCATGGTGTTTCAACGTTTCCAGCTATAAAGCTGCCAGATCCGCAGAAAAATAAAAGCAACGCAAAATAAAATTCAATTAATGGGAATCCCAGAAAATGTTTCGCTTGGCAAAGCTTTATTGTTTTTTTTTCTTTCTTTATTTCTTATCTGCCATCGCAGAAATACAGAAATCGCAGTCGAGTGAAGGATTTGGGTGTGGTAGTAAGTGTTGGTATGATAAATGCGTCACTTCAAATACCCATGTGGAGTACATATACATATGTATATACTTAGTTATACGAATATGAATACGAATGTGACTGTATGAAATCGGCGAGAGTGTGTTTTCGCTGGCGTCTTCAAAAAGATCCCAAACAGGCGTTGCAGTTGGGGCAGAATTGGGAGGTCTTGTAGCAGCAGTTGCAGCAGCAAGGGGCGCAGACGCAGGGCCAGCAACTGGGGGATAAGATGGAGAGACTTGGTTATATTGTTTACCAGGCACGATCCGTCATTACTCATCGAATAACATACTTCTTGCTAAATGTAAATAAAACAAATGCGGTGACAACAATAGCAGACAGACTGCATTTTGATAAAATTAATAATAAAATTGTTCCATAATGTGGAGTTGCTCTTAAAATTGAGTGTAATCTCGTCTTGTTTTCAAAATAAAATTTAGACCAAATTTGCTATTATTGTGTCCGCAGCTGTGTCTACTATATTAAAGAGTGCATGTACTTACAGGAAAAGGCAGAGGAACGCTGCCAGGCAGTATGTCTTTCCTGTAGGATGATGTTCCACTCGGACGCGAATCCGGGCGTTGCAATGGGGACATATCATTCCGTGTCCCGGATTGTCCACCAACACAGTGGTCTGGTGGTGCACCACGTTCACCGGAAGTGGGGCTTGTGACATCGGCGTCGTCTGGGTTATCTGCGGAACCTGCGGGTAGATCTGATGCGGCGACGCTTGATATTGGTTCAGATCCATCTCAGCTGGAGGAGCGGTGGCCAGGTCGTCCGAATAGGGCGGCGGGGAGTCGACCCGCTTGTAGTCCATTACAGATAATAATGTGATTCTTGTAAAACCGGCACGTAGGCTAAACCGAACCGGCAATGTCTTCCAGTTAACTGCGAACTGCTACTGAAAGCTCCTGAAATGCATGCGCTTCGGTAAAAAGAAACAAAAACAATAACAAAAAGACACTGGACTTTTGGCTCTTTGGAGTGAGCGAGACGACAATACGATCGCGCGAGCTTGCACATATCGATTAGTTATTGCCACGGGGATTAGATCGATAGGAGTAACTGAAATTCAAATTTGAATTTGCATTCAACATTACCGAGAACTTTTATATCTGAAACTATTCCGGGGATTATTTTCTAAATATTTAAAAAAAAATTGCGATCACTTAGTTGCATCAAAAATTACTGAGAACTTTTATACCTGAAACTATTTGAGGGATTCATTCCTGAATGTATATGGAAAACTTTACGATCAATAAAACCAATATTAATTTTTTTCCGGGACAAATTTTTAAGAGTTTCCCAATGGTAGTTTTAAATTTTTATCGGTACAAAGCTCTTTTTTAAATCAACAGGACGAATAAGTAATGCTGGCAAGAATTAGGTCCCAAGAAACTTTAAATCTTTTGGAGCTCTGAAGAAGCTATGATCATAGCACATATAAAGGTAAAAATTGATCTGAAATGTCAAGCTTTTATGTCATGAATTTTTTCGAAAATATAAAATATTTATGAAAACGTTAGGGGGCATATAAGGCCATTGACATAAGGGGAACCAAAATAAGACCACCTAAAATTACATATGTATGTACATATAATAGAGCCCAGTAACTACGACCGCTGCCATAAAAACAAAAACAAGAGTATAAAATAGGGCTTTTAGTCTAAAAGCAATGTATATATTTATTTATTTGTGGCTCATTTATTTTAATTATTAAAATGTTAATTGAAGTTTAAACAACACTCAAACCAAAATGTAAATGCTAAAAAAACGGTAAGTAATAAAATTATATATTCCCGAATGATCTTGAAGTCTTTAATAAGACCGTAAATGCTTGCTGGCAGTGCAAAAAAAGGTCGATCATTTTAAACAGCATAGCTCCCTATGTGGCATCCACAGTTGGGGCAGTAGTGCTGGACACTCTTGCAGTAGTTGATGAAGTAGGGCAGGCACACGAAGGGCCAGCAGCTGGGGGATTAAGGATGTCGTTTTAGCATGCACATCTGTGTGGGGTGTACCAGGACTCTCCACTCACCAGCAAATATACAAGGTCAGAGCACACAGGTGGGTTTTCCGGGTGGGGGCGGTGACCAGACTGGTCGTGACCTCACCCTTGCAAGACGGGCACCGCACCCTCATCGGCTTCCAGTCCACACTTAGCGGAAGTGCGCCTGCCCCCACTCCGTTGAGGGTGTAAGTGGGTATCTGGGTCACCACCACCCCAAAGTCTGGTGGCGGGGTTACGCTTTCCGTGTCTGGAGTCGTGCCCACCCATGTGCTGTTCATGTTTGCGCTGGGACATGCACTGAAATTACCGACCACTTAATGACAACGCTGCTTTATCGCAATCCTTATCTTTTCTGACTAATCGACGGATACTTTTTAAATGAACCGTACAACGAGGTATAAAAGAGTTGGCATTTGCAGCACTTAATCGATTGACATTGGCTTTACAGACACCATAGCATTCCATGACTAACTACATGATAACTTGGCTGCCAGACTACTTAAGTTTGACAACAAAATTCCGAATCACCATATATTGTTGTCTTAGTCAATAATTTTCTCTAGACCGCTACTGGTGTTTTATGAGCCACCTTCAATTAACATTTTAACAATTAATCTTTTATTTTTGGTTGTATATTGAAGTCGTTAAACTTAGCGATGCGTTATAAACTGATTATATAATGGTTATCAAGCTCTTGCCATTGGTTTATCATCAACATCGATCTAAAATGTTAGGCTGCCATGAGTCGTTTATAATCTTTTATGCCCATTGTTAATATTTTCACCAACTGATATGCCAAATGAAATCTAATGTGTGGCATGTAGGTTTCTAAATATTCGCTTAACACTAGTTTTTAGATATTCAATTTCACATAATGGACTTCCTATGATTATATTTCCTTATGTGAAGATGAATATCTAAAAAAATATGATGTGTGTTTCTATGTTTCCCCTTTTTTAAATCTCATGTTTAATGTGTGACTGTCGTACAAGTATATTTACAGATAAATTTCGCTGGAATATGAAGGTAATGTTCGGGGTTTTCTATAAGTAGATATGCATAAATAGAATTTAGTTCTCGTAGGTGCCGATGTAGGCACTGCAGTTGGGACAGTAGTGGTTGGCATTCTGGCAGGAGTCCATGCAATACGGAAGACAGACGCAAGGCCAGCAGCTGTGGATAAAGATTGGTGGAGATCGATTAGATAGGTTCGGGGAATTGGTTTATTAGTCAGAGTGCTAATTCCAATTGGCCTATACACGGGCGGCAGTCTACGGACCGATACCAGGCAGTTTACTTGTCTGTTATCGCAGCTTTGTTATCTGCCTCTACTCCAGTTCCAGTTGAGATAACATTGTTTTCAAGTATGGCCTGCACATAGAAACTTATTGTACCTTTGCCAGCGATAAGAGAGCGTGAGTGGTGCATGGGCGTAGCTTTTTATTTTTAGGCATAAAACTGACAAGTTGTCAATAGAAACAAGTTATTTAATATGTGTGTTCGGGAGATACTGAAACATATCTATAGCTATTTTATTATATTGCTCTACACACCTGTCTTCCTCTGACTTTCATCTATCTTTCACACACAATGTATCCATATCGATTTTAGTTTTGTATTGCAATTGTTATTGACAACTGACTAACACACCTACCTATATCTATCGGTTAACAAATCTTTTTAAATATCTTTTATATATACAATTTAAAGATATCAACAACATATTTCCATATCGATTTTAGTTTTGTAATGCAATTGTCATTGTAAAAATCAATGGCCCAATATCAAAATACTGTTCTAACTTTGAAGTGCCATTAAATAAAAAACTTAAGCCTTTTGTTTCCTAAAACACTTTTTTCTAAATAAAATTCGAGAACATATACATATGCATATAATATGTATATAACCTTCAAGTCTACGCCTCTGTAGTTCTATCTGGTAATTATAGGTAAACAGTGACGTTGAAAAAAGCCGTCGTATCAGATGACTGTGAAACTCACATGAACAGGCACAGGACGAGGGCCCAGCAGTGCGTCCTGCCGGAGGGAGTGCTCTTCACGGTGGTCAGGACTTCCGCGTGGCAGGAGGGGCAGCGGATGCGAGTGGGTCCCCCGCCGATGGGCACCAGGTTAGAGGTGGTCGTGGTCTGGATGATCACCGTGGAGGTCTGCGGCGGCTGTGGCATCGGTGGGTAGAGTGGAGGCTGGGTGGGGCCACCGGGCTGATAGGTCTGGGCTGGCGTGAATCCGGGCTGCTCACTGTACGGCGGAGGCTGTTTGCTGTCCATATTTCTGGATGTATAACTTCTGGAGTCTCTGCTTTTCTCAACGAACTGAACCGATCGCTTTGATGGCTGGCGTGGCACTAAATGGAGCTACGGCAATACCTTACATTTGGCAAATTTCTTATCGCTATGTAGAGATATCTCGTATAGAATGGGGGATTTCTTGCGTACTCGTAAACGGATATATTTTTTATTGTGCACTTGATTTAGTGGGTTTCGACGATGCTCCTCTAAATAGCTATCAGATGAGTCACTTATTTGATAACAGCAATAATAAATAGGCAAATGATGAATAAGCTCTACTCGCTTTGACAAGTTGGCCTGTATGGAAAATTAAATTACGAGTATTTGGCTTGGAGACATACTGTCGGGAGAGCATTTGTATCAACACAAGTGATGGGCTCTCAGTCTGTTACCTTAATTTGTAATTTAATCATTGCTAATTACCGGTTTTTGCATCCAGCCTATATTTGATATATAAAATGATGCACCCGTTGTTACGCCTTATATCATTTTTGTATATATTTATTTAATGTTATTTTTCACCTTTAGAACGATTTAAATACATATGAGGCATGACAACAAGTGTTTATTCCCTATGAATTTATAAATTTTAGATTATCTTCCGGTTCAAAATGCAATATCTTAAGCAATATCTTAAGCTGTAAAATTATATTCCTAGTGGTATACCCTTTAATAAAACATATTATAAAAGCATTAGTCAGAAAACACATCCGTTCTTAATCCGACTCATGGAACTTGCTCATTTTTGTAATGTATTTACTGTATAAAACAGTAACAAAAGTTATTATAAGTACAAAACTTACTGTTGACTCATGAAGTGCTCTACTTTGAAACAATTGAAATTGAGTTTGCTTTAGCTTACTATTCAACAATTAAACAAGATTATACTTTTGCTATATCAGTTACAATTAATGTTGTATAACTAGGCAGCTAAATTTGTATACTTAATATTTAATTAATGCATATTTAAATATTTAAATTTTTTTGTACAATTTCTTAATTTTGTTTTAGTTAGTTCGATGATTCCAGTCCTTTGCATTTATTATTTATATATATATTTAATTTTAAATGTTTGAATTTTATTTTCAATTTCTTATTTTAGTTAGATCAATGATTTCAGTCCTTTGCACTCAAAGGGTTAATTGGAAAAAGCTCTGATATCCACCCACTCGCCGCAAGCTTTGCGAAAGCTTTTCTTCATTGGGCTACGTTCAAGTGCAGCCGTTAGCATCTTAGCCATGAAAATAGTGTTAGGCAAATACGCGGATTGACAAAACAGATGAACAACTGGTTTGTCTAACACCCCGCTCAACCCCAAAAGATACCCCTGCCCTTCCTTACCTGCCAGACCTAACTGTTTGACTTATGTTTTTTATGGTTCCAATGTTTCAATTGTAAAATAACCCAATTTATAGGCAAATAGAAAACCCGAGTCGAGTCAGTTCAACAACATGAGTCGGCAGCTGACGTTCCATCTGCAAGCTCCCGACGAGGAGGAGTTTCCATCGGATCTGGTAGAGATTAACCTGAACCCAAACTGCGGCCAGGTCAAGCAGCAATCCGCCCAGGCTCTGGACCAGCTGCTCCTGGCCACGCCCCCTCACAGGGGCTATCCGTACGGCTATGCGGAGGACTCGGAGCCGGAGACCTACTTCTGCCGCAAGAGCAACTCCACGGGCCAGCTGGCCGAGAAGGTATCGCCACCGCCGCCCACGGCCACCAACATCAGTTGCCTTCGACAGATGTACTGTCCGGAGTGCCACGAGCGGTTGCACGAGCAGGGAGTCCGGCTGGAGCGACTCCTGACCATGTGGTGAGTGCTAGGTCCGATAGCAAAATCGAGATTTTGGTTATTCTGACAATTTTATTTATATGTTGATTATTTGAATGTCACAATTTTATTGAACTATTAAAAACGAAATTTATTGGCCATAAAACTTTCCTATCTGGTAACTCAATTTAAAATCTAAAAAATTAATTTGTAACAATACAATTATATGGGAATATGAAAAACTTAATTTAGTGCCCATTAATAAAGTTTTTTATGAATATAAATTAAAATCTTAATTCATCATCATAATCATAAATCTTTTTTTAATGCCATATCTGCAAGAAATGTAGTGTTCGAAAATTAAAATTTTATATGAATGTAATGTTAGTATTATTAAAATGTTAAATCAGTAATTAGTGGAAGTTACAATTTAAAACTATAGGAAATACAAATTTTAAATATTAAGTTTCGTTTGAGAAGTTTAATTTAAGAATGTTTTAGCCTTTAAGAATTAGTTTTACTGACAATACCAAAAGACTACCAATTTTTAAACATTAATTTCAATTGTTTTGAATAAAAACATAACTTAAAATTAATCCTATGTTCTCAAAGAAAGCTCCGGTATTAAAACTCTAATTTTGGTAAATAGGCTATTCCCAAAGTATTTAACTAAGGTGACAATTTAAAGCTAGAACTTCTTTAACTTATAATAGTCACTATCAACCTGCATGATACAGGCATTTAGAATTTGGCAAAATTTAAAGAATTAAATAATCAAATGTGTGTTAATTATAACCAGTAAAACGTCTTTATTTGCAGTTAGAATACGATCATTTCTTATTAATACATTTTAGCTTGGAGTTTATTTTGAATATTCATAGTCCTGATTATTTCCTTTTCATTTCCAGCTGCTTTGCCCTGCTGCCCATCTATCCCTGCTGTCCGAGACGCTCCGCCAACGACTGCAAGGTCATCTGTGGCAAGTGTGGCTACCTCTTGGGGGCATGGAAAAGACAGTGAAGAAATTAAAAAAATAGTTGGGGGGATTCGGACTCGGAGTGGTTGCTCCTCATTTAATTATTTGTTTATTTAGTTTTAAGCACACTTTGTTGACCTTGCGGCGAGTGATGAGCGCTGAGACTGAAGTGCTGAGTGCCAAAAAAAATTGTCGATTAACTGCATTATTCTCTCAGTGTTTCTCTTAGATCAGATCTCTTTGGTTAGGTATTTCTCTTTGTTATTTATTTCACTGCTGGGGGATTCGTTAAGTGTTTGGCATTTATCGCCGGCCAGTCGCAATGCCTCGAGGGAACGACTTGGATGCGGATCTGGAGGTGGACCTCCAGGGGGGGGATAACCAATCGGCTGCCACCACAATTACGCTGGAGGAGCGTCCTGGCAAGCCGCAAGTGCGATTTTTCAGCGTCGGACCCAGCAGCTACCAGGTGCGGTGTCCAATGTGCCAGCGGAATTCCAAGACGGAAACCGTGGAGATGACGGGTGCACTGGGTCAGCTCAGCTGCCTCCTATCCGCTCTGTCCTGGTAGGATATAAAAAATAAAAAAAACAATTTATCGAAAAGGATTAACCTGTGCTTACCCCTATTTCCAGTTGCTTTCCCATCTTCGCCCTGACCTTCGTCTACTCCTGTCTCCAAAGTCGCCTGAAGTCGAAACGTGTGTTCTGCAGCCGATGCGGTGGTCACTTGGGCTTCCACTGGCGTCCCACTTAGTCGGACTTCCACTTAGTTAGCTCTCTAGAGTCCGCGCAAGTGATCTATAAATAAAGCGGCAGCTGTTGTCAAATTTTTTAATAAGTTACTTGAATTTATTCGATCATCACTCAGGCGGTGCCTCCAAAAAGTATCTCTCCCACTCTCTGGCACGCTCTTCGCTTTGATTGCGATGTAGATACCAATCCAATGCAGATTCAGATACATTATGCGAATGCTCGCGTCTCTTGGCTCAGTTGCTCTGCCGCTTCGAAATGGCCAGCACCGAGAGTCTGGATGGCAGTGCCTTCGAGGGCGACATCTCGGCGGTGCCGCAGGTGGGTCACCTGACCACCGAGCCCCAGGAGCTGGAGTGCCCCGCCTGCCAGGAGCTTCAGATCACCCGTGTGGAGCCGGAGGCAGTGACCGTTCTGCAGAAGATTGTCTGCTCGCTAAATGTGCTCCTCTGCTGGTAGGCCTAAATTCCAATTGGATTAGAACAATAAATAAGTTTCTTTATCGTTAAGAAACGAAGCTATTACCACATTATCATAACACTGCCCATGAATTTATGGTGTTTTGATTTCAAATCAATTTCTCGAAAACAAATATAAGTTCTCAAAATAATTTTATGAGCTCATAATAATTAATTTATGATTGATAGCCTTGAACTTATAAAATTAATTGGAAATCATTTTTGACCAAAAATTGTATGACACTTTAAACACTTTTTTAAAAACTT
The DNA here is from genome assembly GCA_018153305.1 of Drosophila kurseongensis. Classification (NCBI taxonomy): domain Eukaryota; kingdom Metazoa; phylum Arthropoda; class Insecta; order Diptera; family Drosophilidae; genus Drosophila; species Drosophila kurseongensis. The sequence goes on along the minus strand of JAECXX010000004.1, from coordinate 8,939,768 downwards.
TTGCCATATTTCTAAAGCAATCCCATTCGCTGGAAGGGCCGTCATGATGTCAATCACTACTGCAGTTCCTGTGGCTGCTTTATAGGACGCGACATTACCCTTAGTTGGTACAAGAGGACTCTCTTCCGCCTCCAAAGGGGCGAGGTGGAGGACAATGGACGCTGGCAGAGATTCCACAAGGTGGAGAAGGAGCAACTAGATGAGAAGAAGCTGGGCAGGCAGCGCCAGGCTCTAGAATCAAAACGTTTTAATGACAATTATTAAAAAAAATATTTAAACAATATTTTTAAATGGCTTTAAAATAAAAGGGTGGTTTTTTAAAATGCTTTTAATGAAATAATTTTGAAAAAATGTCTTCTAACATATATTCACAAATTACTTAAAATTCGGGACCGAAAATAATCTACATGGGATTTTGATTTAGAAATGCCAAAAACAAAATAAACTATTTTTACTTTTGGGAAACAAATTATTGTCCACAAATCAACCGAATTGGAAACAAAATAGTGCAGAAGTCTTTTAAAAACAAAAGTGCAAAAAAATTACCATTTATTATTATTATTATTATTATTATTTACCAATTAACATAGGGAGTCAACCTATGTATTGAAATCAACAGGTTGTTTTTTTGCTTTATTCTGCCCTGATCCCTAAGAGTCGAAAGCTTCTTCCAGCAGAGAAGTAATTTTTTCAGCTGGAAGAGAGCGATAAAAAGCGTCAAAATCGCATTTTGCTGTTTGTTTGCTTTGTTCGTTTATTCGCAGTTCTTATCGGGTGTGTCTATATAAACCCGAATCCCAGCCAGTAGAATTGTACAGTTTGGGAAGTGTGCATCGAAGAGTTCGCGAAAATTTCACCACTATTAGAAATTGGAGATTTTAAATCCTGATAGCTGCAATTTCACTTAACAGATACTCAATATGTGGGCTATTTTGTTGATAATCCTATGCCTGGGATTGCTGTACAGTTATGTGCGGCGCCACTATTCCTACTGGCTGAGAAGGGGAGTGGACGAGGAGCCGGCGAGAATCCCCTTTGGAGTAATGGATACTGTAATGAAACAGGAGCGGAGTTTGGGCATGGCATTGGCTGAAATATACGCCCGGCACGAAGGCGTAATTGTTGGGATATACATGATAAATAAGAGGAGTATCCTTATCCGAGATGCCCAATTGGCTCGCCAAATCATGACCAGTGATTTCGGGAGCTTTCACGATCGTGGGGTCTACGTGGATGAGGAAAGGGATCCGTTATCCGCCAATCTCTTCAACCTGCAAGGAGCCTCATGGCGGAATCTTCGTCACAAGCTCACTCCATCGTTTTCCTCCGGAAAAATTAAGGCCATGTTCGGCACAATCGACGATGTGGGCAATAAACTAGTGCAGCATCTTGAAGTGGTTCTGGACCAGACCGACGAAGTGGAGATAAAAGATGTGATGACCACGTATGCGGTTGACATCATTGGATCGGTGATCTTCGGCTTGGAGATCGACAGCTTTAGTAATCCGGAAAATGAGTTCCGCAAAATAAGCAGCTCATCCGCAGAAGATAAGTCTCTACTGCTCAAGATCCACAATATCTCCATGTTCATATGTCCACCGTGAGTACGAAAACAATGTGTTACGTAATATACAAAAGTATATTTGAATTGAAAAATGCCAGCAATTTTATTGCCATGCAATACGAGTGGTGCACTTTTATTTTACCGTGCGTTTTCTTTCCACGAATTTTATTATTTTCTTAACAATAAAAAAATGTTGATCAAGGTTTGAAAGCCTATTAATAAAAAAAGTCAAAAAATAAATAAATTTGTAAAAAATAAATTTATTTTTTGGTGAAACGCATTTGCATTTATGAACTTTTATAGAAAACGAATATAAATAAAAATTTTAAAAACTCAGAGGCTGCCAAAAAATAATAAAAAACATTAAACTAAACTAACTAAAAAAACATTATACATTACCCAAACTGGTGAAATACAGGAAAAAGAGAAGAATATATCATTTCGTTAATATATATATATATATATTTCGGTAAAAGTCAGAACATAATTAATGTAAAGTAAAGACAATTTTTAACTTTGTACTTAAAAAATTTGGGCGACTTCTTTTAAGGATTGCTAAGCTGATGAACCGCTTGGGTTACGAGAGCAAGATTCTAACATCCCTACGAGACATGATGAAGCGAACCATCGAGTTCCGGGAGCTCCATAACGTGGTCCGCAAGGACATGCTGCAGCTGCTGATCCGACTACGAAATACGGGCAAGATCGGCGAGGACGACGACAAAGTGTGGGACATGGAAACTGCACAGGAACAGCTCAAGTCAATGTCCATCGAGAAGATTGCGGCCCAGGCATTTCTCTTCTATGTGGCTGGATCGGAATCCACTGCTGCCGCTTCCGCTTTTACTCTCTACGAGCTGTCCATGTATCCGGAGCTTCTAAAGGAAGCTCGCGAGGAGGTGGATGCAGTGCTTCGGAAGCACAACCTGAAGCCCAGGGATAAGTTCACCTACGAAGCGGTGCAAGATCTTAAGTTCCTGGACCTATGCATCATGGGTGGGTTTCTTAAGACTTATCAACATTAACTCTATGCTAAAAGTATGTTTTTTAGAAACCATTCGAAAGTATCCCGGTCTACCCTTCCTGAATCGCGAGTGCACCGAAGATTATGTTGTGCCCGGAACAAATCAAATCATACCCAAGGGAACACCCATCCTGATCTCGCTCTTTGGCATCCATCGGGATCCTGCATATTTCCCCAATCCCAATGGCTATGATCCCCACCGATTTGATGAGGATAACATGAATTACGATCAAGCAGCTTATATGCCTTTTGGAGAGGGTCCCAGGCACTGCATAGGTGAGAATATATGGTGTATCACTTGGGATATAACAAAAATCCAATTAATATGATATTCCTCCAGCGCTGCGCATGGGAAAAATAAACTCCAAGGTAGCGGTGGCCAAGGTTTTGGCCAATTTCGATCTGGTACAGGCTCCTCGCAAGGAGGTTGAGTTCAGATTCGATGCTGCTCCTGTTTTAGTGACCAAGGACGGCTTGAAACTTCGTTTGACCAAGAGAAAGTAATATAACTAATATGGGTACTCATAGCTCTGGAGATTTATAGTACCTACATATATACAACTTCTTTACTAACTAAAATGTTGATTCTTTATATCCAACGTATATTTAAGTTAAACCCTTAAATTATGTAAACTTTCACTAAAACGAATATTGATCCAAAATAAATTTGAATATGCTCAGCTGAATTGTTAAAGAATATTTGGTAATTTAGGTGTTTTTGTTTAGATGCTTCACATCAAGATTAAAATAACTTTATAAGTTTGGCCTCTATACTAAAACAAAACTGGTGATTTTGTTTTCTGGAACATAAAAGGGATAAGTCATGAGCTACAAATAATACAGGTAAGCAATTACGATTTTAATTTTTTTTTAATAATAGTAAACAATAATGTTGCTAGTATATGACTTCACTAAAGCTTAAAGCTCTCTCTCTCTCTCTCAATAAAAATTCGCCCAGCTCAGCTTTGAATCGTGGAAAAATAACAATAACCAAACATAAACATAAACAATAACCAAAACCAAACCAAACAAATCAGCTGTTTTTACCGGTTAACGTATTATTAGTTACAAAAATAATACACTACTCAACAGGAGTTGTAAACTACTAATCGTGGAACCTTGTAATGCAAATATTAAGTCTTTAGTCGCCTTCAACCTCTTCTGACTGTTCAATCTTAAAATTTGTCCAGTTTATAGCTTGACTAGATTTTTATGATATAATTTTATTAATAACATCGTTCAATGCTTTTCACGATGTAAAATATTTGCCATTAATGATCTGCATCTTAAATTATTCAATATTTATAAGTATCTGTAGGAATGTCGAAATGTTTTCCATGTTGTTGAAGTGGTTTTGGAACTGCCCTATATATTGAATAAACAAATATTCGCCAAACGTTTGGTTGTCGATCTGGTTCTGGTCGAGGGGCCACACCGAGTGAGTATTCCCTGAATAGCTGCTGATGACATCATAGCTCCATGGTCATGTACAAATTCTTTGCTACAGTGGAATCTCTCTTCGAGGTTCTCTTTGTGATCGCCTCACTCTCGCTGATTCGTTTGGCCTCCTCTGGCGGAGATCAGATAGTCAGTTAGCATGGAGCAGCATCAGCAGGTGGAGAGGCTGCGGGTGAGATTGGTGCCTGCTGGAACGGCGGAGGAGCGTGCCAGGAATATCATTGCCAATGTGGTGCTGGAGGATGGTCTGGTGCCGTTCATCGACGATCATGCGGCGGAGAAGGTGACCCTGATCCCCCAGGAGTCGGCTGCTCCAGTTTCCGCCTCCAGCCAGCAGCCACGCCTCCGGTATTACGCCGTCGGACCCTCCACCTACAAGTTATTGTGCCCCCTTTGTAAGGAGAGGAGCCAGGCGGCTGTGATGAGAGCAGCCAGTTGCAAGGACGCCAGCTTCTGTCTCAGTTTGCTATCCTGGTAAGGGGGTTCCCCTATCAAAGGATATTACTATATACTAACTACACCCCCATATCCCCCACAGCATCTTTCCGCTCTTCTGGATCTGCTGCATGTGCACCTGGTGTGGCTGCAATCGGGAATGGACCACCAAGGGGGTTTATTGCAGCTCGTGTGGCGGCAAAGTGGGTATCCAGCGCAAGGCCAAATAGCCCATTTAACGGACCAATTAAAACGATATTAATGCCAAATATTTGTACGTTCTATAATTCTATTACGCATCTAACTCAAGTAAAGACGCACTGTAAATCATATCTGCTGCTCTTCTTTTGCTCTTCCATAATGAATTCTCTCTATCACACTTAAAAAAATTATTGAAAGATTCAAAGATACACCCACAGAAAAAAAACCTACAATTTGAATTATTTGTATATTTCTAATATGACAATGTCAAAATAAAATTGTATATTTTAACTAAGAATTTTATTAAGGGGATTTGGTGATGTTCTAGTAAACAGTTTCTTTATTAGATTGCCAAAATGAAAAGAAAACTCATATATTTATTTTGTATACTTCTTAAGGCTTCATGATTTCTCTGAGTGCACTCTTGCTCTTTTTTGTATCCAAACAGGTTGTCTGCTTGTTTGGCAGCGATTCGCTTTCAGTTCGATTGTTGAGCGATCATGACGACAACGCTGCCGGAGAAGGAAACGGAGCAGGAGATCCGTGAGCGTGAGGCCAAGGCTTTGGAGGATCGGAAGGAGCGCAAGATCTATGATAACTTTGCCACGCCCCTGGCTGGCACCTTTCTCAACCTCCCCCCCAAGCCGGTGGAGATCAAGTGCCCCGCCTGCGGAATCAAGGACCTAAGTGTGGTGCAGAACGATCTTAAGTGGTGGGCCAGCGAAATTAACCGCATTGTGGGCTGTCTTTTTGTGTAGGATACAATTATTTATAAATCATAAGAAAAAAACTCATTGAATCCCATTTCAGGTCCTTTTGTTGTTGCTGCTGTTTCAATTACTATGTGCCCTGCAAGCAAACCGACCGAAGTCATTACTGCGGCAATTGTGGGTGCTACTTTGGACGATCCATGAAGAGGAGGGAACCACTCAAATTAAAGGCAACCACCGGCTAGCCAGCAAAGCTCCCACATATTTTAGACATTTTTCTGAACATCCAAATACCCATAAAAACAAAAATAAAACTGAAATGATACACACTCTCTTCTATTCTCTCCACACGTTTATCTCTTTGGACATGATATGATCATTGTATACCGCTAAATTCTCTTCGCTTGCTTCAGTCTGCGTTTGTTTTTTAAACAGTCAACATCTCTCAACATACGACATGGCTCAGGATCCGCAACCACTTTACTTTGCCGTGGGTCCTGGCCCCAACGACATCACCTGTCCCTACTGCAGGACCAGGGCTAGGACCCGCGTGGTGCGATCCTGGCTGCGTTGCTGCACCAAAAGACACCACTGCGGTGCCTGCGGGGAGTACCTGGGCGTATTCCGGCGTCCACAGCTGTAGATCATCACCGAGGATGTCATCCGATCAATTGATCACCACATGGAGAAGAAATATTACAAAATTCTATGCATTTTTTATAAAAAAAGTGGTAATTTGTAGGGCATTTTGATGTTATTAAACAATAAAGTCATCTTTAACTTTTAACTGTTACAAAAAAATATAAAAATGTGTTTCTTATCAAAAGGATATTATTTTAATACTTTTTTTAAATCACACTTTTTCTTTCTCTGTGGATGGTATTTTGTAATAAATGATTTATTTGTTTTCCATGCGTTAACTTAATTACCAGACCAACGCCTCAGTGAGAGAAATATCGCTAAAGAGAGGGAGCTGATTCTGATTTTCCCCCTAGCGATCTCTTTTAATTTTATTAAGCATTCAGTCACCGATCGTTCTCGCTAGAATTCACATCATGACCGTAGACGAGCCGCAGATTGTGGCCATTAGTGTCAGTTACAAACAACCAGTGGGTTACCTGAAAGAGGAGTCCACCTGGATCCATTGTCCTTCGTGCGAAAAGTCTGGACCGAGTGTGGTGCAACTGGAAGTGGTTACCTGCCTACAGAGATTTTTGGGTTTCACGAAACTTTGGTTTGTGATTTCAAAGATTTTTCTGGATTATAAATGAAAACTTACGTTACTTTATTGTAGTAAAAAATGGCCTGGCCGACAGGACATTAACCACTATTGTTCACTCTGCGGCTGCTTTATTGGAAGATTTGTGGCCATAAGCTGCATGGAACGGTGTCTGTCCAGATCAGCTCGTAAGCAGGCGGCCGTGGATGATATGACCTTAAAAACACGTCCCAAGGATTGCGCCGAAAGAGCCCAGAAATCGAGAGAGAAAGTACTGGCCAACAGAGAAAAGAAAAGGGCAGAGAAGGCGGCCAAGGAACTGGACAAATCTCGAACACAAATAGCAGTACACCAATGATCAATTCATTTCTGTATTCACTGCGCTGAAGCTTTATATAAAGCTCTAGCCACAGCTACCAACGCTAATACGACTAATTAAAAAGAAAATGTAAATTTTCCTTATAGAAGAAGCATTACAAGGTTCAAATGAATTTAAAAAAAACTGTAGGAACTGACTCTTTAATCGAATTTTTATATATATATTTTTTGTGACTACTGTATCTTATATAAATATACTTTAAAAATAAAAATAAGGATCTTAAAAAATCACCAAGCTGAGTAAAAGAAGTCAAATGTTTGAACCTTTTTTACTTTTAGTTTACGAGTCTTGGGTTTTTTGCTCATACTGGCTTTGCAAATATAATAGTTTTCCGGAAAGCAGCTTAAGTCGTTCATGAAATGGTTATATTGTGATATCAATTGGAGCTTTCTTCCTGGAATAAATTCGACTTCAGTTTAATGTCAATTATGTCATGGCTTTTTGTATTGATGCAAGTGTTTCGAGATGGTGTGTCACATTTCGCCTTTTTTAGACTAATGAAACTTTTTAGCGAAAATTAAAGAAAACTTTTAGTATCCCCAAATTTTTTTAAAGTGATTCTTTACTAAAAATTCTTGTTAAACCCATCTTTACCGAATTGACATGTTTAAAATAAGCTTCACCAAGAAATTTATTTAACTTTTATACATTTTCATAAATTTATCAGTTTGGTTTTATGATTTTTTTAATTTTTAATGCTAGGTTCCATTGTTTTCTCAGTAAGGTAATCCGTTGCATAAACTATTTCAAAGCTTTATATGAAGGGATTTTAGATCAATATGATTAAATACCGATTCCTTCTCACCAAAAAGAGTATTTTGTTTGTTTGTTATTCAGCATCGTGCATAATAGAGACTCTCTCAAGCTATTTATCAAATCTAGAATAAATCTCACCAAGAAAGTCTTTAAATATTTGTTGCCTTTTTAAATATTTTTTAAAATTCACTCACAAAATTGAGTTAGTTATTTTCCTCCATTAGATTTCGGGGACTTTCAAAGGCTAAACATCATACATGTTAAAATCAGCGGAATCATCAGCATCGACTTCTGAGATATCATAGTCAGAATCTAAAAAGATGACATCATCTAAGAAAGTATCAGAATCTCCTTCCTCATTGTTAGGAATTTGAGGGTCGAAAGTGATCATCTCAAACATATTGTCCTTGTTTTCAGAGCTTTCCACACTGCCTATTTTCCATTGATTACTTTTATTTTCTGAACTTCCAAAGTCAATAAGAAGAGGTGGCTCCACATTCGGATTCTGAAATTATGTATCAGTAAATATGAATTCCTTAATGGTAAATACTTACTAAGACTCTTGCGAGACTTTTTTGCCAAAAAGTTCCGAAAATAAGTACCACAAAAATACATCTCATCTTGTCTGATACCCACAACACCTACTCCTCACCAGTAGACGATGTCGACTATAGTCAGTCGAGACTTGGTTTTCAAAAATTATCAAAAGCATTTCCACATAATAGGTGCTGCCATCTTTAGAGGAAATTTTAGCAAAGAACTCCTTCTTGTGAATGGTACTAATTTCTAAATTAATAACAAATTAATATCCTTAAATCAGAAATCCGTCATCTGTAGGAGTTTACTTATTATAACGTTATTTACCGGTCTAATTATGAATAAATAAAGCTTCCACTAACAGAGTATCGAATCGAATCGAATAGCGAGACAGATTGCTGAGAAATATACCACCATATCATCATGTAATTATATTGAAATAAAGTTGAGTAATACATATATTTAAATACACTTGATAATCTATGGATTTATGGGAATAAATTATCGTTTATAAGGCTAGAAAAACGCAATCCAACAGTCTAGATATTTAAGTGGTTTGTAAGGGTTGTGAGTAGCGGACAATTAAGACACTTTATGTCTTTTTTCTTACTTGTTTGGCAAAATAGCCTTGCAAGGAAAAGGGTAAGTTAAATTTTAATATTCCTTTAATAATAACTGTGTGCGCATACTTATCAAAGGTTGTGTTCGAAGTATTACTATATTAAGAACGATGAACAACTAGTCTGGTTTCTGGCATAGGACAAATGTCGAAGAATGAACAACCGGTCATCAAAGCTCTTTCATCATTTGGAGTCAACGTTCTCCCCCCGAGCCTAATTCGTTAGAAGAAACGTGTTCAGATAGCACTTGCGTTGAATGCGATGCAGGCTATTACCATTTTATGAATGAGGAAGGTATCTTTATAGAAACATTTTTCTAGTGCACCAAGAAATTGTAATGACCCCAGTTTGTAGAAAATGCTTCCATTAAATTTGTAATAAATATAATTATTAATAAAAATAATATCTTTAGAATCAACTAACCAGTCGTTATTTCCTCTGTTTTTACTGATTGGTGTTATTATTTAATAAATATTACAAAAAATCAAAATACTGTTTGCTTTATGATACTCCAGCTATTCGAAAAGTGTTGTGCTTTCATAAATAAATTATACCATAACATAATCGTGTACCAAATGATCCGAAAGAAAAACAAGAAAGGAAGTCCAATACGGCAAGCCGAAGTTTATATACCCTTGCAGTTATTACAAATCGACTACATTTCGATTTCTATGCCCATATTATTAAAAACAAGAAAGGAAAGCTAACTTCGGGCGGAGCCGAAGTTGAAATACCCTTGCAGAATATTCTGTAAATTATATTCTCCAAAATTATTCATATGATGCATTCTTAACACTCATAAAAAATGCCAACTTCCTAAATTTACAAACACCAAAGTTATGGCATTTCCGATCAATCAGTAATATGGTGGCTATAGGATATAGTCGGCCGATCCTTATGAAATTTGGTTGGTCAAATACAATACCCATAGGAAATCCCAACTTCCTAACTTAACAAACACCCAAGTTATGGCATTTAGGATCAATCAGTTATATGGAAGCTATAGGATATAGTCGGCCGATCCCGGCCGTTCCGACTTATATACTGCGTGCAAAGGAACGAAGGGTGTATGCAAAGTTTCAATTCGATATCTTTAAAACTGAGAGACTAGTTCGCGTACAAACAGACAGACGGATAGACGGACATGCTTCTATCAACTCAGGACGCGATCCTGATCAATAATATATATATACTTTATAGGGTCGGAGATGTCTCCTTCACTGCGTTGCACTCATTTGACCAAAATTATAATACCCTTTGCAAATGTACAACTCAACCATTGCGGTTGAACATGTACTCTTAGATTTAAAGCTAATGTATCGTAACTAGTTTGATATAAAAGCACAATTAAATGAATACAGTATTTAAGAAATTTATAAATACCAGTTCCCATTTAAGTGTATTGACATATGTATGTACAATATTTGTATAACTACAAAAGTATATTAAACTTAACTAAGTTAGCTTTCTTTTTTGTTGTTATTCAAATTAACTGATTTGAGCCATCGCTAAATTTCATATTTCCCGCCGGAAGAGTGTGACCAAGACGAAGTCAATCAGAAATCTCAAAGAGACGGGCATTTGTGGCACCCACGCCGCATACTGGTCACATTTCCTGGTCGGCAGCTCTACAACAGAAATTAATTCAATCGCTTGGAATTTCTGGAACCATGAAGTTGTTTTTATCCGTGTGCGTGGTGGCCCTGGTGGCCGGAATCGTCGTTGCCGATGACAGCAAAGGGCCCAAAGTGACTGAGAAGGTAGGTGTTCCTTTGTTTTCGTCCTTTCCCAGTATTTTGTATACTTCAACACCATCTCCCTCGCACTCACACACACACCCGCTTGGCAATAAATCAAGTGAGATGATTGTTAATAATAAACCAATTCTGTTTGCGTAGGTTTTCTTTGACATCACCATTGGCGGTGAGCCCGCAGGTCGCATCGAAATCGGCCTGTTCGGCAAGACCGTTCCGAAGACGGTGGAAAACTTCCGGGAGCTAGCGCAGAAGCCCGAGGGCGAAGGGTGAGTACCGGGGGTTGGAGAGTACCTGGTACCGCTACGCTCCCAAAAGATGCCGCCGATTAGCGGCACTCGCACACCAGCACAGTTTTACCGTTTATAGGTTATAGCGGGGCTCTCAGATTGAATCAATTACGTGGCGTTAAAGCGACCAATCATCCGCTGACAAAGCGAATCTCGGGAATAGTTTAGACTAATGGGTTAACAAGACATTTTTATAGACTCTTCGTAGTCCCCCAAACATCAGAAAACCTTGCTTAAAGAGATATACAAATTCATTTGGATATGGGCCTCTGGTTACTAAATTCCGGGCTCAAATCACACCGCTTTGCAATGAATTTATCTGATTTATATATTTATGATATTTCAAGAACAAATTAAAATAATAATTTTTTAAATGCCGGTATCAAGTCTAAAATCATCTTACTGACAATCAAATATTTATGTTTTCCATGCAGCTACAAGGGCAGCAAGTTCCACCGCATCATCAAGGACTTCATGATCCAGGGCGGTGACTTCACCAAAGGAGACGGCACTGGAGGACGCTCCATCTTCGGCGAGCGCTTCGAGGATGAGAACTTCAAGCTGAAGCACTACGGCGCCGGCTGGCTGAGCATGGCCAACGCTGGCAAGGACACCAACGGCTCCCAGTTCTTCATCACAACCAAGCAGACCAGCTGGCTGGACGGACGCCACGTCGTCTTCGGCAAGATCGTGTCGGGCATGAATGTGGTGCGCCAGATCGAGAACTCGGCCACCGATGCCCGCGATCGTCCCGTCAAGGATGTGGTCATCGCCAACAGCGGCATCATCCCCGTCCCGGAGGCCTTCTCCGTGGCCAAGGCCGATGCCACCGATTAAACTGGTTTGGAGGCAGCCTCTATGTACGGATCCTTATCATCCATCAGCAAACATAACCGATTTGATTTAAGCATAAAAGCATAATCGATTTTTCCAGACATTTGCATTTACCATTTGCATTCGCCATGTTTATTTACATTCTGTTCCGTAAGCAAGTAGCTCTGCTCAACTAAAAAAGAAATGGCATAAATAAAGAACATTGTTTGTGATACAGGAGATGGAATCGTTCTTTTCAACTCTGTTGTGTGTCTATACCATAATGGGTCGGTGGTGTTCAGGTTCAATGAACCGGTTTTGGAACCCCTTCCATCGCTTTCTTTTAGCGACTTCCCTTAGCGGCAACCGGTTTTTCCTCTTCGCCAATTTGTTTGCCTTTGCTGCCTGTTCTCGATTTAGATTTGCCATGTTGTGCCTTTTGTTGTTGATAAACAACGTTCAGTTTGTCACATTTTTCTGATTTGCACACTTGCGGCAATTTAAAGAGCACACAGCCGAATACTTTTATTTATACAGTTTGTTTGGGTTGGGAACCAATTGGATATGATTGAAAGAACAGGTGCAAGGCTGATTCTGGAGGAGCGTCTGGGTACGATTTTGCAGCATTAATTGGGTCGCTGAATTTATAAAGACCGTTTTAAATTCAATTTCTTTTTATTATTCAAATTTAAATAGAATACAGATATTTGTTGGTGTAAGTAAGGTATTGTTTTTCTACAATTTCTTCAAACTTTCTTATATTTCAGAGAAATCTAAAATTAAGTCGTTCTAAGTTTAACACTTGAAGAACAACACAGACTTAAATTAACATGATATACTTTTTTAATTTTGACGATTTTTAAATTGCTATATATCAGTAAATAAAGTACTAAAAAACTAAATGAAGTCCCAATTCTTGTAGTTTTGTTTTGAATTTAGTCACAGTTTAGACAAATCTTTTGACAAACAATCCTATCAAAACCCCAAATCAGCTCATTAGTAACTGAAACTAAAGGAAAGTATATTTAGAACCTGTGTCAGACAATGATGACTTTGCAAGTTTCACAATTAGCAAATGCACTCAAACATAAGAATGTCGTGCAATTATGCATATGTGAACAAATCGAAAGATCTCCGATCCCCACTCTTTTTGAAAGAAGTAGGGAAACAATAAACTCAAGAGACGATCTCATATCGCTCAACTGGGGGGATTGTATACATATGTGTCGGTGCAATTGTACCCCTTTTCAGCCCCACAATCGCTCTGTATACATTAATGAAAGCAATATAATCTATATATAAGGCATATGTATTGGGGTCCGGTGGCAATCTCATGTGCAACACATGTTCCAGTGACCACAGAAGTTCTGGACGTATTTCTAAGATTATATTCCCGAGAGCAATCAGTTGAGTGCTTTGTTTTGTGGGGAGTCAAGGCGCAAGGAGAATTTAGTTCAGTCTGATTCTTTTTCTCACTGGAACCGGAAGAGTTTACCAGGAGAATGAAATAGAAATACGGCCGGAACCTAATTTTAATCGCAGATGCTATTGTTTAAATTATAAATATGGTTGGTACACGGATGCAACAAGTTCAATCAGAGTTATCTATTTAGCCTGGCAACTGACAAAATGATAAGGCAAAGGGCATCGGAGAATCTTTAATTCGATGATGTGTACTTTCGATTATGACCTAAATTGTTTTGAATTTTATTTCACAGGAATCTCATAACAATCGATGGATCTTTCTGGCTCTTTTTGGTCTAGTTTTGGTTCAGATTTCCCAAGGAGCCAAGATCCTAATACTGTTTCCTCATGCCAACGAGGGTCACTTTGCGGTAATGAGAACACTGGTGACTGAATTGGCCATCCGACAGCATACAGTAAGTACTAAGACCTTTTTAATTCGGTGGATATCATCAGAAAGTTACTTCCAACAGGTTGAAGTCTACACGGGACATGGCTTGGGGGAAACTCTAGATAATGTCACGGAAACGGTGATAGCGGAATATCCCTTCTGGAGCGAGTGTAAGTATACTCATAGGGAAGATTGCCGGAATATTACTTCAGTTTTCTCTTAAAACAGTGCAAAAACAGGCGGCACCCAAGGGAAACCTCGCTGATCTTGGTCGCCTGCCCGTTGAAAATCTCCGCCAGTCGTTGGCCGTCGTTGGAGCACGCGCACTGGACAACTTCCTCGCCCAGGAACCCATCCAGAAACTGCTAAAGATGTCCTACCTTGAATTCGATTTTGATGTGATCGTAGTGGACTACTTCTACACGGAGGCTCTGCTGGCACTGGGCGCTCTCCACCAGCGTCCTGTCGTAGGGATAATTTCCACAGATTTTGGCAACTACATGGATGCAGTGCAGGATGCACTGGTGCCGGCGGCCTGTTCCCCCATTGATTTGGAGCGGGATTTGTCCCAGTTGGGATTTTCCGAGCGACTGAGCAACATCCGGGAGTGCATCGGTCGCAGGAAGCGGTTCATCAAGGATCACTACGGTGGTCAGGAGCTGCTTGTGGCCAAGTACTTTAAGCTGCAACAGTCGATACCCGAATTGCAGGCCAGCCAGCTCTCCGTGCTGCTACTGAACAGTCATGTGCCCTTGATGACCCCCCGAGTGAGTATCCAACAGATCGTTCCCGCCGGAGGTCTGCATATCCGGGGTCCCAAGGAGCTGCCCTGGAATGTGAAGCGCTTTTTGGAGGAGGCGCGACCTGGAGTCATTTACGTCCAGCTGGGAAATGAGCAGCCTTGTGGCCAGTTACCCAAGGAAAAGCTAGAGGCCCTATTCACCTTTTTCACCGCAAGAAAGGAGAGCGTCATCTGGACCTGTCACGATGTCAAGACCCTAGATGGTTTGCCCAAAAATGTGATGATTCAACATGCGGTGCCGCAGATTGACATTCTGGCGCATCCGAGGGTAAAGGTCTTTCTAACCAATGGAGACCTTCTGAACCTCCAGGAGGGCATTGTTCGGAATGTGCCCATTCTGGGACTACCTCTCTTCCACCACGAAAGGCGGAATGTGGAGCTAGCCGTGCAGTTGGGAGTGGGTCTGCAGCTAGAAGAGGTTAATGTGACGACTAGCTCTCTTAACTGGGCAGTGAATAGGCTGCTTATGGAGCCACACTTTCAGTTGACCATCCGGGATGTGTCGCTGGAGTTCAAGGATCGACCTCAAGGTGCTCTGGCCAACGCTCTCTTCTGGGTGAACTATGTGGCGCGGCACAAGGGAGGCGCAGCTGTAAGGACCCGAGGCATAGGCATCTCCTCCTGCCATTTGCATCTGTTCGACCTGTTCGTGTTCTACGCTGGAATAGCCACTCTTGTTGTGGCCTTGCTGGCGGCCCTGAGCTATGGTGGCTTTTATGTTTGGAATAAGAAGAATAACTCCAAGTTGACAAAAGTAAATTAAGTTTTTTTGTGGAAATAAAGTGCATCTTAAGCAGTTTTAGCATTCGCAAATACTTCAATGGAGGTGAAGCTGAATCAGCACAAAGTTTTTTTGATATTCGATGTCAATATGGGTTTACTTATGTACATTTGAATTCGCTCAGCCAAGAAAAACTAAAGCATGCCACCAGCTACACTTAAATCACACTTTGATAAATTTAGAATATTTAATATTAGCTGTTCAGAAATGGTTGTAGATCTTCAAATACGGGTATTGTTTCGTATAATCAATTCAAATTTCGCGCCAACCCACTGCTGTTAGTATAGTAAATTCGTCACATTGCTGTTAACTGTCTGCGTTAACAACAATCCTATTTAATGATATGGTAAGAAAATAGCTAATTTGTGTTTATTATTATGATATAATTTTTTTAACTTGTACGTCTTTATATAAAATCGCTTAAAATAAAAATGAATAGTTAATCAACATAAATGTTATGTTATTCGGTTTTAGTCATCGCTAAGGCCTTATCAAGGCTCTATACCTGTGCCGTTTTTTTACTTTTCTGGTATATTTATTCAGTATTTGGTATAATTTAGTATGTGAAGTCACGGTCACTCTGACGGCCATCTTCCTTTCTAAAGAATCGCGTTCGCAAAACGACGTGTTTAAAACCTTTTCAAGTGTTTTAAAAGGTAATTAGCCCCCAAAACTAGTTAAAAATGCAGGAAAAGACTGTCGGCCAAGTGCATGCAGACCTGTGATTAAAGGTCGCGTTCGTGGGAGTCGCAGAAACATACAATCGTGTCACACGTGGAGACCTGGAGCACCAACCGCCTGTGAGGTTATGTTGATTCCCTCGGAGGCGACAACAACAATCCGGAGTGGCGAGGATTATGTGTAAAAACGAGATTTAATCTAATCACTGACTAATTCTATTGCAGCTCCGTCAGAATGTCTGGTACAACCGCCACCATCCGCACCCGCAAGTTCATGACCAACCGCCTGCTCGCCAGGAAACAGATGGTCTGCGATGTCCTGCACCCGGGATTGTCGTCGGTGAACAAGACCGAGATCCGCGAGAAGCTGGCTGCCATGTACAAGGTTACCCCCGATGTGGTCTTCGCCTTCGGATTCCGCACCAACTTCGGTGGCGGCCGCTCCACGGGCTTCGCCCTCATCTACGACACCCTCGACAACGCCAAGAAGTTCGAACCCAAGTACCGCTTGGCCCGTCACGGTCTCTTCGAGCAGAAGAAGCAGACTCGCAAGCAGCGCAAGGAGCGCCGCAACAGGATGAAGAAGGTGCGCGGCACTGCCAAGGCCAAGATCGGCACAGGCAAGAAGTAAGCCTGAAAGAAAGGATGTCTGTGGGTATGGTATCCCTACTATTCCCAAAAGCTGCTGGTTATGTGTTAGTAAGATTCTTTTATCAACCATCTAACAAACGACAAAACAAAATCAGTGTTTACTTTTGGAGCGGCTTTTGTTTGTAAACTAAGGAAATAAAACTCTAAAAGTATACAAGTTCTTGTTGTTGATTGTGTGGGGACGGCAAGAGTATATAACTGTTGCAAGTGAAAATTACAAACGGATACCAATTCTGGATTTGGATTCCATATATCAATGATGCGCTTATATTGACAAAAGTATTTTTGTAGTAACCCATGTTTTCCAATTAGATTTGTTAAAAAAGGACTTCCTCCTAATATGATTTGGATCTAACTTATTTCTTATTTAGAAAATTTAACCCAATGTCTTGCACTGAATTTGAGAAATTCTTCAAAAGATAAATATTGTAGGAATGCTTTATATAAATGATTATATGGAATTGTTTGTAAATACAGATTTGTTTGCTCAAATCTAAAAATTTGATTACTCCAAAATGAAGTCGT
Organism: Drosophila kurseongensis; assembly: GCA_018153305.1. NCBI lineage: Eukaryota > Metazoa > Arthropoda > Insecta > Diptera > Drosophilidae > Drosophila > Drosophila kurseongensis. The sequence continues at coordinate 8,922,714 of JAECXX010000004.1, read as the reverse complement.
TTTTTGTGTAAAAGCTTTACACTGTAGCTACAAGTGCTTGTCAAAATGTGTAGTATTATTTTTTAAAAGAGATCAGTTTTGAGTTGCAAATTTGTGTGGAATGGTTTGTTTATTGTTTTGGTATTCATCACTATATTTTCACTCAGTGTTGGGTGCTAGCACTGAGAATATTCAATACGGAACATAATATACTCCTTCTACCAAACATGTTATTTCTTATTTAAAGATATTTCCATTTATATAAACAAAATGTACCGATTCAGCCAATTAAAAACAAAATATATAAAGAATACCGTAAATAAAAATGTACTTCCCTTTGATGGGCCAACAGCAATCGATTACCATGGCCGGCCAAAGCCAGACTATCGATGGTGCAATCGATGTTTTGACAGCCCTAATTCGTATCGTATACAGAATATTGGTAAAGAAAAATCTCGGTTAGATGCTGCTCCGGAGACCTGTGGAGGATTACTTGGACGCCCAGTAACAATATCCTTTAGCAGAGGTCTCAGCCAGCGCCCAGCATGTCCAGTTCAAACGGGGGGGTGGCAGCTGGGGGCGCAGGAAGCAGCGGCGGAGGAAGCGTCGCTTCGCCTGGCGATTGGATTTGCCCAGATTACGAGTGAGTGCGCGTAAAGATGCAGGGACAGCCGCCACCCGGCGAATCAGCCGAACCGGTCGGGGATTCCTGCGAATCTCACCTTTCCCACGATTTTGCAGCTGTCGCCATCTGAATTTCGCCCGCCGTTTGCAGTGCAACAAATGCGACCGCGACCGCGAAAGCAGTGAAAAGCCGGAGCGTGATAGGGATCGAGAGCGGGATCGTGGCAACGGGAGCAGCAGCAGTAGCAGCAGTTCCAGCAAGAAGAAGCTGGGCACGGAGATCGGAAAGGCGGCGGCAGACAAGTCGCGAGGTTTGTTTAGCGCCGAGGATTGGCAGTGCAGTAAGTGCGCCAATGTGAACTGGGCTCGTCGCCAGACCTGCAACATGTGCAACGCTCCCAAGTTTTCGGACGTAGAGGAGCGGACTGGTGAGTCCGGAGCAGCTAAAACCTCTCCCAAACCCCCTTAACAACACCTTTTGCAGGCTTCGGCGGTGGTTACAACGATCGCGGCGTGGTGGAATACAAGGATCGTCAGGATTCGGACAGCGAATATGATGAGTTTGGACGGCGTAAAAAACGGAAGCACGACGAGCATCGAGAGGACTCCAAGCGGGCCAGGAGGTCAAGTCGGGATGAGCAGCGAAACGAAGAAGAAGACGACGAGGACGACGAAGATGGGGACGACGGAGATCTGTCAAAGTACGATCTTTGGGGTGACGAGGAGGTCACTTCCACGGATGTCAAAAGCAAGGAGTCCACGGGTAATGGCGACAAGGAACGCAAGCGTAACTCTCGCGACTCCACATCATCCGTGTCCTCTTCTTCGTCGTCCAGTTCGTCCAGCTCCAGCTCAAGCTCGTCGTCGAGCAGCTCGAGTAGCTCCAGCAGCGGCGGCAAGCGGAAATCTGGTTCACCTGGCCGGCGTTAGCTGCAATCCCTACCCTTTAAGATCTTCTCTCTGTTCCCATCTTTTTCACACATTTCTGAAAGGCAATCATCCTTGCCTGCTTATTTATTTGCCAGTCTGCGCTGCTCTCGATCATGACATTGCGGATGTCCAGTCTACTCTAAAAGTATAATAAAACGTATCATTTAAGAACATCAGCATTTACATTTATTGTAAGACACCGTAACATTAAAGAATCGGGCCTAATTGAAGCTATCCTCGTTTTGTTTCTGGCTACTGGCGGCTGCCTCCGCCTGCTGCAGCTCTTTGAGCTGGGCCAGCTGCCTTTTCGAGTCGGCGATCTGTTCTTCGGTCACGGTCACTGGTACATCGCAGGATATCTGCTCCTGCCGCACGAACTGCATCTTCTTGATGGCTTCCTCGAGGAAGGGAATTTGCTGGGCCTGCAGTTGCTTGTGATAGGCCTCCAACCGCTCTTCCTTGAGGTTCTCGCAGTAGGTGTCAGTCAGTTTTTGCAGCGATTCCTTGCGGGTTATCCAGTGGAAATGTGTGGGCGGTGGCTTGTACACCAGTTCGAGTTTCTCGAGAATCCACTCGAAGCGGGGATAGTCCCAGCGTCTTAAGTATTTAAGAAACTTCTTGCGCTTTTCGATAAGCTCCTTGAGTCGCACTTTGATCATCTTGTCGCGCGGATGCGCATCCATATGCACCTGGTAGCGCCGAATAATAGCGGTCATTTTGCCCACTAAATGGGAGATCAATAAACGATCAAATTTAAGTATTTGCATATTAAATCAGAACATACACTTGGCCTCCATAGACCCGTAATCCTGGGCATGCCTTTGCACCTCCTTTACCATCTCATCGCGATAAAACTGTGTTGTCAAATAACTGGCATTGTTGCTCAGCTTGAACTGCGACTTAACTGACTCGTCGGCACTATATAGTACATGTATGAAATAATATCAATAAAATCAGATTTTGAATTTCAGCCACTTACTTGTCCAGCGCCTTGCAATCCCTGAAGTCCAGCAGCAACTCATCGGGTTTCAGCGGAGGCAGTTTGCCCAGATCGCCACTCTTTTCCGGCTTATAGCACGCGATCTTCTCCGGTCGGACCCATTTGATTTTCAGATCCGACTTGAAGGCATATTCACGTACAAACTGGCGCGGCACAGCCTGCGCTATGTTTAATAGTTTATTCATTAAATATGGTTTTACTTTGTGATCAAATCGAAGCAAGGTTATATCATTTGACCAGTGTACACCAACACCGTAAAGTCATAACTCCATGCACAGCTGTTGAGCGAAACTATCGATTACGTTATCGATATGCAGCAACAGTGTTTGCACACAGGTTCTTTTTTAATCAACAGCTGTAGCAACACCAATTGTTGCTGATTTCTTTTCGTCTGTTTGTCGGCTTGTTTCGGATCTGGAATTGCGAAATCTGTGATTATAAAGACATTTTCAACCATGGCGCACATGTCCCACATGCTCCAGCAGCCGTCGGCATCGACGCCATCCGGTTCCAGCTCCTCGCGCACCATGTCCCTGATGGAAAAACAGAAATACATCGAAGACTATGACTTCCCATACTGCGACGAGAGCAACAAATACGAGAAGGTGGCTAAAATTGGTCAGGGCACGTTCGGGTAAGTCCTTAAAGTAAGCATATGTTGCTTTGCATGCCTAAACCCAACTCTGTTTGCAGGGAGGTTTTCAAGGCTCGGGAGAAGAAAGGCAACAAGAAGTTTGTGGCCATGAAGAAGGTGCTGATGGACAACGAAAAGGAAGGCGTGCGTGTAAACCCACAAATAAAAAGATCAGTTCATAACTTATGTATGCTTTCCTAGTTCCCCATCACGGCACTGCGAGAGATCCGCATCTTGCAGCTGCTAAAGCATGAGAACGTGGTGAATCTGATCGAGATCTGCCGCACTAAGGCCACTGCCACGAATGGTTACAGATCCACCTTTTATTTGGTCTTCGATTTCTGCGAGCACGATTTGGCTGGCCTTCTATCCAATATGAATGTGAAGTTCAGTCTGGGTGAGATCAAGAAGGTGATGCAGCAGCTGCTTAATGGCTTGTACTATATCCACAGCAACAAGGTGAGTCATAATATAAAGATAATGTTTGGTACTATTTAATTATATCTTTTATTATTTCGGTTCGTAGATCCTGCATCGTGACATGAAGGCTGCCAATGTGCTGATCACCAAGCATGGCATTCTGAAGCTGGCAGACTTCGGTTTGGCCCGCGCCTTTAGCATTCCAAAGAATGAGAGTAAGAATCGCTATACCAATCGTGTGGTGACCTTGTGGTACCGCCCGCCAGAGCTGCTTCTGGGCGACCGCAACTACGGTCCGCCCGTGGACATGTGGGGCGCCGGGTGCATCATGGCCGAAATGTGGACCCGCTCGCCCATCATGCAGGGCAACACGGAGCAGCAGCAGCTGACCTTCATCTCTCAGCTGTGCGGCTCCTTTACACCTGACGTGTGGCCCGGCGTGGAGGAGCTGGAGCTGTACAAATCCATTGAGCTGCCAAAGAACCAGAAGCGTCGCGTCAAGGAGCGCCTGCGTCCATATGTCAAGGACCCCACCGGCTGTGATTTGCTAGACAAGTTACTGACCCTTGACCCAAAGAAACGCATCGATGCGGACACAGCCCTTAACCACGACTTCTTTTGGACGGATCCCATGCCAAGTGACTTGAGCAAGATGTTGTCACAGCATCTGCAGAGCATGTTCGAGTATCTGGCGCAGCCTCGCCGTAGCAACCAGATGCGCAATTATCACCAGCAATTGACCACTATGAACCAGAAGCCCCAAGACAACAGTATGATCGACCGGGTCTGGTAGACTGCTAGAGGTGCACGCACCCTAAATTTATACTATTAGATTCTCACTTTCAGCTAGTGTAGGTATTATTTTAGGATTACAAAGTGTACTATAAAAATAATTGCATTTGCAATAGCACTTGCTCTAAAAATCCTTTAAAATCGTTGTTTGCTGGAAATTTGGTACTTTTTAATAAAAAGTTTGTTGGGCAAACATGAGATTTTGGGTACTTTACCCAAAAATAAAACAAATTGTTTTCATTTAAGCTATGTTTTTTTAATTGCAAAATTGAACACAATTCAGACTAATTCCAAGACAAATTTTGTACTTTCCTCGTAGACATTTTTTCAAAACTGCCTTTTTTCATTTAAATAAAACTTGTTTTTTTTAAATTTTGCTTCTAGTTTTATAAAAGAAAATTCACAATTTGGCTTAGCCCCATAGAATTCTTTGCTTAGGTGTGTATACACTGGTCGCAAAATGCACGTCGAGGAGAAGCAGCAAAAGGTAAACAAGGCAAAAAAGGCGGATAAAAAACAGCGTAGATGTCTAGCAATTATTAAAAGTGACTGCGATGTGACCCCAAGTGATGATCCCACCACATATTTGGCGATTCTCAACGTGGGACTCAGCAATGGGCTCACGGAGGAGAATTTGCTACAAGCGGCGGCCAAGTCTGGAGGAAAGGTCACCGAGGTGGTCATGTTGCCCGGAAAATCGTATTGTTTTCTGGTTTGTGCCTCCCTGGAGGACTCCGAGCTCATATATTTAGCCATGCACAACGTCTCCACCATAGGACAACAGGGAGCAGTGGCCTACCTGAGTTATGTAAAGGAGTTGCCGGCTTTTGCGGGGAAAAGTGAATGGAATAGACCTCTTCCCAGTGGCCTTCTGGTAATTCCGGACTTTGTCAGCGAAGAGGAGGAATCAACGCTGCTGAAAGCCATAGCTGAGGATGAAAAAACCTCCGAGGGCACTGGCGCTCTAAAGCACCGACATGTCAAGCACTTCGGCTATGAGTTTCTTTATGGAAGCAATAATGTGGATCCCTCGAAGCCCCTGGAACAGTCAATACCATCAGCCTGTGATATTCTATGGCCGCGCCTGGAAAATTCTGCTTCCACCTGGGACTGGAGCACTCCGGACCAGCTAACGGTGAATGAATACGAGCCCGGTCATGGAATACCTCCTCATGTGGACACACATAGTGCATTTTTGGACCCCATTCTCTCGTTGTCCCTGCAATCCGATGTTGTAATGGATTTCCGGCGAGGAGAGGAGCAAGTTCAAGTCAAATTACCGCGTCGATCCTTGCTAATCATGTCCGGTGAGGCTCGCTATGATTGGACCCACGGTATCAGGCCAAAGCACATTGACGTTGTACCCAGTGCATCCGGAGGTTTGACCACACAAGCCCGTGGCAAGCGGACTTCCTTGACTTTCCGACGCCTACGGAGAGGACCCTGCGACTGTGCGTACCCAACGCTTTGCGACACTCGACAAACCAAGACACCACAGGAGTTAACAGTCTCCCTGGCTGCTCAGGCGGTTAGCCTAGAGCTTCAGAACGTCCACGAGGTGTACGATAAGATTGCGGATCACTTTAGCGAAACACGACACTCACCCTGGCCACAAGTGGCCGGATTTTTAGATTCATTCGATCCACAGTCTGTGGTACTGGACGTTGGATGCGGCAATGGCAAGTATCTGGACTGCAATCCGCAACTCCTAGCCATTGGCTGCGATCGGGCTCAGGGACTACTTGCTGTGGGTCGCCGGAAGGGACAGAATGTCTTTCGATGCGACTGTCTCAGTGTCCCTGTGCGCTCGTCCAGCATCGATGGCTGCATCAGTATAGCAGTTATACATCACCTAGCCACTGGTGAGCGTCGACTGGCCGCTATTCAGGAGATGGCACGTGTTCTGCGACCAGGAGGTCGTGCTTTGATTTATGTTTGGGCGAAAGATCAGCGAAAGAATGATAAAAAGTCCGCTTATCTCCGGCAAAATAAAGCAGTAAACAAGGAACGAACCACCGAGCAGGAGCAACGTCAGAAGCAGCACAAGGAACTTGAAGAGCTGCCCAATAATACCCCACTTCCCGTGCACACTAATCGCACAGAGTTCCAGCAGCAAGACGTACTGGTGCCCTGGAAGACCAAGGACGAACAGAAAACCACATACTTGCGCTACTACCACGTCTTTGAAGAGCAGGAACTTGAGAACCTGGTGGCCAAGCTCCCAGAGGTAAAGCTAATTAAAAGCTACTACGACCAGGGGAACCACTGTGTGATTTTCGAAAAGATATCGAAAAACTGTTCATGAAAAGTTTACAATTATGTAATTCGTTTATTTGATTTCAAAAATACACATTCACACAGTTTTACTTTTGTTTTGTGTTAGCGAATCGAACGTAAACTAGAACTTAGTTAAGCTTACTGCTGAACCATCCAAATGATGTTCTAATTATTGTAGCTTTGGACCATAAATTGACAATTCCTTAATAACAACGTTTGTGTTCCACTGAAGAGTATTTCAGTTGATGTAGGTACAAGTGCGGTGTGTATTTACACTTTTTGTATTTTAATATTCAAACGAACTGGATAGGATAGATTTCAAGTGTCTAACGCGTAGGTGGATAGATAAAATTTGGAGTATCATAACTAATATGTATAGAGACTACCTAAATCAGTGAGCGGGAGCAAATGGGGTTTGGTGCTAGCTGGAGATCCCTAAAATAACTTTCCTATATAAACTTCTATAAATCCATCAATGTGTTCGCTTAACGTCAGCTATACACCTTTGTATAGGGTAAAGTTCGAGCTACAGAAACATCTACAAGAAATACATGTACGAATCTGGTTTTAAAAACACACTCAGAAGTCATCCAGGGCACTTACTTGACGAAAACTCTACATCTAATTATAAGTTTTGAAATATAATCCTTACATCTAATTATGGACTAGTTTACAGTTTCAAACGTTTCGCTTTGGTCGTGGGTACAGTAGAGTATCTGATATGTTAGCAAGTAACATTTGGACTATGTGATTTCATCATCTTAACATTAAGAGCTAAGTGTATAGCGGGTGTCCGAATACCTCTAAAGTACGTAGTCGAGCCCTGCATAGATCAACAGTTTTTTCTCAATTTTGATAATCAAACCGAATTCCATAGTTCAAATGTATCAAATAAATAGTTTTTTGTATAGAAATTATAAAACATGTTGAGGATAGAGGATTTTACCCCTTTTGATTAATGCAGGGCTCTTAAACGCATGCACGTAATTTTACTGGGTGTATAAATATAAATATATTCAGTAAATCTATATAGATCGCGTGTATAACAGTTGTGGTGCCCAAGTGGTTTTGTTTTTTTGGCTATATGTATAGGAGAACATTTAAACAGAAATGAATTATTCGTTTCAACAGCTAAGGTGAGTCTACAGACTAGGTTTAACCAGAAATTCATCATCGTCGTATAATTAAAGCCTGATAGTTTACTTGTTTGTTGTTAAAGCTGATTTATCAGTTAATAGGTATGTATACACACATACACAATCGACTTAAGTCCTTAGGTTCTAAAGATTACCATTGTTTTCGTTTATAATGTACATATGTGTATACTTCAGTCGTTGTTGAATATACAAAGCTTTCTTTGCCTGGTGATGACCACTGGTACAATAATCTTTTTGTTTCTATACTATTACTACATCTCAACCTTCAACTTTCTTCTTCGCATTCTCCTTTTTAAAGCCCCTTACCGAAACACTTATTTGAGCAGCTGGCATACTTTCTCCATCTCAACTATCTCGTCTTAGATTATTTAAGTAGGATTTGGACATGGTTTTTTTTTGTTTGGGACTTTTGGTTTTTAAGGGCTGTCCAGGATGCGGGGTCCAGGTCCAGTTGCCCTAAGCGCGAGCTTAGATAAATGTTTCGGCTGCCATTTGTTACAAGCACTCGGCCAGCGGTGGCTTCTCAATGGGCGGCGAGGGACCCGACACGGAAACCATTGGCACGGCACTGATCTTGGGCTTGACGATCTTGAGTCCCAGGTTGCCCAGGTTCTTGGGGCTGCTGTGCGGCGACGAGGAGCAGGTCGAGGATCGCTGGTGCACCAGGACGCGCGGCTTGGCCTCGATGGCAATGCTGGGCGAGGATGAGGCCGAAACACTGGCCGTGGCCGTGGCACTGGCCAGAAGGGGCACATGCACCAGTTCCTCCACCGTCTCCGCCGAGTCCTGAGATTCGTGGACCACGGCAGCCGCATCGCTGTGGATGAGTGCCGCCGTGGACAGTGTGTCGCCCTCGTCGTCCTGCATGTAGGGTGGCGGTGCCTCCAGCGAAATGCTGCCCACAATCATGTTGGCCGTGGTTATGGCTGCCGATCGAGCCAGGAGACTTGTAACGGCCGTGGGCGACTGCTTGCCGTCGTGGATGACCGGCAGGCGGAGCAGTTCTCCTCCAGTGCCGCCGCACTCCTTCAACTCGATGTCGTTGCTGTCCTGGGAGAGGTGCTGCTGCTTGCAGGATTCATCGTCGGTGCGCCAAGGGCGAAGGCTCTTCTGAAAAATGGTACAAATTGGGAAAAAATAATTATTAATTTTGAATTCCAGTATTTATGAAATCATCGATGGATGAACAATAGGTTATACAAATGTTTATGAACATTTTAAAGTCCCACTCCAACCTTTATGATATGATGTTTTCATGTACCAAAAGAAATGCAATTGTAATCAAGTTTATTACTCATATTCATAAAGAAATTTTATTTTAACTGTCATGCATGTCGTATGAGTATTTTTTATGTTCTGCCTTTTAATGCATTTATTGCACACCAAGGAAATAAACCTCTTATTACATTTTTATATGATTGGTTAATATAATACGATAATAATTGGATTACCCTTAAAGAAATGTGTTATTAATTTAAATATCAATTTATTAGTACACAAGCAAAATTTAAAAAAAATGTCAGATAAATTTTATAATTTAAGTTATTTGAAAGGCCCTCAAATGTTAAATTGGTTTTACATTTATTAAGTTTAATTATAATTTAGAAATAACCATTATAAAATACAAGTGAAGATTATAATACCCTTTTTGGCAACACACTTGTTTTAATGATTTAATCAGGTTTATCTTACTCATCTCAGAGTGCAAATGTCACTTATGCTTTCACTCACCCTTCGGCCGTTTTCCGTAATGTTCTCGGCACTCTTGGCCTTCCGGCAGAGCACGCTCTGGGATCCGTGGCGGCGCAGGAACTCGATGGAGTCGAAGCCGCGTCCCTCCGAGGACACGAAGATGGCCGAGTTGATCCGGCTGCGGGTGCAGCGCTCCGAGATGGAGGTGGAGTGCTCCTCGGCCAGCATGTGGATGTGCTGCAAAGGAAAGGATGTCAGTAAGGATCGCTGCTGGCTGATGCCGCATCCTCCGGCCAGTTGCTTACGCGGCTATTGCAGTGCAACGGTGGGTGGGCACATTCACTGCTGTCGAACTGCGTCCCGCAAGGAGCAGAGGGAAGAGAGAGGGAAGAGAGATAGAAAGAGATAGAGAGGAGACAGTAGAGCGGACAGTTCCGAGGGGATTCACACGCACAACACATAAGCCCGCACAAAGGACCTCCCGCCACACCTGAGCGAGGCCACTGGAACAACAAGAACAGTAGCAAGCGACAAGCGTGGGACCATCTACCTGGCTACTGGCTAACTACTGAAAGAGACAGGACACGAAGCTGGGACTCAAGCGGATGCTTATTGCGAATTGCGAATTGCGATTTGTGATTTTTGCTGTGAGAGAAGTGAGCGAGTGCGGGCCGTTTCCATCCAGTGAAGGCAGATAGCTGCAAGTTCTGTACAGGGTGGTGATGGGTGAGTGGTGCGATTTGGTGCTCCGGGCTGCAATCTGAAGTGGAACTCGAAATCGAACTCGAACGGGAACTCGAACTCCAAGCAAAACCATGTGCACGTGCTCCACAAGCTGCAAGTGCTGGGGGCTAGTGTTGGGAACGCCCTGGTCACTCAAGTGGACAAAGTCGGTGGCTCAACCTTTAGCGACGGAACGGAGTTACTAGATCTGCTCAGTATTTATACTCCTCTGGGAATATTTTAGAGATGAACTTTAAAAAATAATACATTTAATCATCAATTGTATCAATGTTAAATAGTTTAATTGACTGTCAGAAAGAACAAATAATATGGTTAACAGTTTGTATACAACAAATAAACAAAATGAAACAAATGATAAACAAGTTAATTGAGCGGCGGAAAAAAGCATTTCGAATTGAATTTACTTTTAATGGATTCAATAATCAAGCATTTATGCAATCATTTTATGACATCTCGCAAAAAGTGTTTGGGTAAACCTTTCACCAGTCAAAAAGGCAAATACTATTTAAATTTGCATTTAATTGTTATTAATGTATAACTTATGGCTTATGTTGTAATAATGTACTGTAGTAATAGGGTTTGAAAGTGTAAATTCCACTAAAATTTAAAAAGGCTTCGAATAATTATGTGAGAGTTAATTAAGCAAAGTTTTTTTTTTAATTTTGCTATCTCATATAATAATTATTGCCAAGAAATTTAAATTTAAATAATAACAACAGTTCAACTAAAATTTTACGTTTTTAAAATCCTCCAGTAAACTAGAATATATTAAGCATACGACAGGTATGCCAATTAAAAGTTCTCAAATAAAGTCTTTTGGTATGCCATTCGTTTGACTTGGATAGGATTCAAAAGTTTCAGAAATGGACAAAGTCGCTGGCTCAACCTTTAGCGAAAGGCAAAAGTCTTAAAATTATAATAAAGGTTATTTAAATACTCTACACAGGAACAAACAAGAATGTGAGATCAATCTGTACTAAAAATAAAAGTTTTTATTAAAAAACTGTACACAGGAACATAGTAATAAAATAGGTGAAAACTTAGGACGGAACGTAACAAAAAAAGATAGGTACACCCCATTGACCATCCCATGTTCCCTCGCCAAAGTGAGCCACTCCTTTATTTGATCGTTCCACCCAACACTAGCTGGCTGACTTACGCTGGCCGGCTCGCTGTAGTTGCTGTGGTTGAGCACCGACGACTCGGTGTGGATGGTGTCGCTGGCCACCAGGCTGTGGTACTTCTGCATCTGGAGCTGCATCGTCGACGAGCCGCGGCTGTCGCGCGATCCCTCCCGCGATCGGTCCGCGCAGGAGTACTGCCTCCGGTACTGGCGCCTCCTCCGCCCGGCGCTGGCCGAGGATGCCGCCGATGCCGCATCGGTGGTGGCCCCCAGCTGGTGATCAGCGCATGCCAGCGCTCGAGGCGGCAGCGGAGGCGGGCGAAAGTAGCTGGGGTCGTAGCTGAACTGCCGCCTCCGCCACTGGTCGTACTGCCTATAGTGGCTGAAGAGGCGCCGACGGCGCAGTATGAGCTGCTTCTTGGCCTCCAGCACCTCGTCCTCCTCGACGAAGGTGCGCTCCTGCGAGTTCTTGAGGATGCCGCGCTGCTGGGCGAACTTCCGCTGCTTGATGCCGCCCGCCTGCAGCGGCAATACGCGATGGACGGGCTCTTTCTCCCGCTGCAGCAGCTGCTGATCCTCCTGATCCTTGTCCGGGACCTCGTCCCCCTCGACCTCGTTGTCCATGTCCCCGTCGGCCACTTCCACGCTATCGACATTCTCCAGCACATTGGCGCCCACAATCGACTGATTGTCGACGCTGGGCCCGCGCACATAGGTGTTCACCGGAGTGCCATGGCTGTGGCCATGTCCGTGGCTGGAGGCCGCACTCACGGCCGCCGAGGAGGCTTCGCGGTGCGCTGGTTGCTAGCTCTCCACGTCCGCCTTGTGCAGCAGGGCAAACTGGCAGCCGCAGTCCCGCTCCAGCTCCCTTCGCGGGTACTGGAAGCAGCGGTCGAACAGGCCGCAGCCCTCGCAACGGGGCAAACACTGCTTGCAACCAAAAACCCAAAGATCGGAAAGCGGCAAACAGTTGGGGCGGCAGGAGCAGGATCAGGAGCAGGAACAAGATCAGCAGGCGAGAGCGAAGTGAAAGTAGGGAACGTTTGGTCAGTGAGATCACGGGAAAGCGCCAACCTGAACAGCAAAGCTCAAAACCAAAAACAGTAATCCGCTAAATGCATTAAAAATACAATCGAACTTCTCTAACAGATTTTTAAATTTAGTTTAGTAAAAAGGAATTTTTCTATATACCTTTAACGTATTATAATAGATCTTTAAAGTTTTGTAATATTTAAAATCGTCAAAATGATTTATTTCATTTAAATGGACTTGAAAATAGTTAAGATACTCAGTCAAATTGAGTTCTATTAATGTTTTAGCAATGTTGTTAAAGCTATAACAGTTTATATATACTATTTAATGATCAAGTTTTACTTTAGAAGAGTTCGACTGTATATATATGGAATGTGGATAGTACGAGTTATAAATTAGAGGTGCTCTCATATGCATAGCGCATCCTGAGCTTAATAAATCTAAGTGGAATCGCTAGTTGACTTCGGTGGACCGAAGACCTCATACTCTGCAGAAAGGCCAAGGGATAAGGCACAGTTTAGATCCAGAGAGTATGCCCCAAAACTAGTGCCATAAGCCTACGGAAAAGAAAGCCGAAATAAAGGCGAAACTAGCACGTGCTATCTTAGTAAGCAAATCATAATAAGAAACAGTCGAGAAAGTCTGATTTACACAGAGAAAATTAAATAGTTTTCTGGGCGAATATTTAAATTGAGCGACCCCCAATTAAATAATTCATAAACGGACAACAAAGTAGCTAAAGAAGCTATAGAAGAATTAAGTCAACACGAAGCATTTTCAATAAACTTCTAGAACATTCTCGGAAAATTGTAGAAAGGATTCAGGCTAAATTCCAGGGTATGGACGGGGCTGTGCACGGATTAAAAAGGAAACAGTGAGTGTACTTTGTTCAATAAGATTCGAATATTTACTTGAATTGATGCATAGAAAAAAAGCGAATAAAATGCAAAGATATTTTTGTTTGTTTCGTATATAAGTAGTTGGAAGAATTTGTTGTTTTTGAATACCTTGACAAAGAAATCGGGGTGTAGGTTCTAAAAATGAAGCATAACAAAAACGAAACGGAGATAAGTTCCTTCGCGAAAATCCAAACGCTCAGCGCTCCGCGTACTCCTAGAAGCCCGCACAACCATCATCCCCACCTCCCCGATCGGGATTGGGACTCCTCGGGTGGCACTTACCTGGTGCGAGTGCTGGCCATTGCATCCGCTGGCACTGCAGACTCCCGTGCCCGGCACCTTCAGCTGCTCGTGCTTGTAGTCCGGCTGGTAGGGCAGCAGCATCCGGATCTTGCCCCACCGGTTGAAGAACAGGGCGATGGCTCCGGCCCACACCATCAGCACGATCAGGACGATGCCTATCTCCACGCCGCGTATCTGTACAAATAAATCAACACAGGATACATTTAACATTTTTAAATCGTTATATCGACAGGCTAAATATATAATAATAGAAATTAATATTTACGTAGTGTAAAAATAGTAAAAGTTGTATTAAGTACTTTTAGAAACTCTTATAAATGTAAAAAATCCACTTTTTTTCTTTAAGAGCCAACATTTTTGTTACCTCAAAACTTATAAACTGGACTTAAAATCAAATATTCCCGAGTGTTTATAAATGAATAAGTGTCCAAGATATAAAGATTTTACGATTAACATTTTAAAAAAGTCATTTGCACAAAAATGGTTAGTCTATCAGTATGCAATAATGAGTTTACAAAATTGTAACTTCTAAAGCTATTAACCTATAAATCGTGGTTTTGGAAACTAAGTTTAAAACCACATTTTATAGGTTTATATAAAGCTATTAGTACAGTAGTATGTTGTTTGAAATTAAATTTATTAAATATTAGTTTAAATATATTTCTACATATTTTCATAGCTTAAAATTTGAAATTCTCTCTTTCTATGAATCTTTTTTGATCTGTGAGTATCTACGAGTCTTACAGTGGGCAATTCCCTGGTTGTTCCATGCGTTAGGGTGTTCGTTGCCGTGGAGGTCACATCGTCGCCGAAGATGCTGGCATTTGCGCTTCCATTGCGACCGCCATTGCTGCCATTGCCATAGATACCCGGCGGAAAGTCCTGCTGTGAGGTGTTCTTAGGCAGATCTTGGGGGAGAGGGATCAAACGATTATGTCTACATCGAAGGATCAGATCTACGGGGTACTTACCCAGCGTCTTGAACTTGATCTGACCACGGCTGCGGTACTTCTTGCCCTGCCAAATGGCCGTCACCACGAGGGAGTACTGTGTGCTGGGCAGCAGGCGATCCAGGACAATGGCCTCGCTGCTGCCGGCGACGTCCTGTACAACCCTGTAACTTAAATTAATTCAATTACCACTCTCGAACGGCAGCTAAGGGTGAAAGGGGGCGGTGGGAGGTTGGTGGTTGGAGGTTTGAGGTTTGCGGCGGATTGTGCAATCGCATGTGTGTGTCTGTGTGTGTGTGTGCGCTAATTGAACAAACTACAACATTCCAGTCGTGAAATATGAGGCCGGTCCGTGTTGGTAATTACACCATTGGCCAATATTTCACTTTGTCACTTTCGCCAGAGCCGGAGCAGTTACCAAACATGTCCTAGATTTGCCAATTGAGCTCACATTACCCACCCACCGATCCTGTTCCTTGTGCGGATTGCCCAGTGCCGAGCGCCGAGTGCGTGGGGCGGCAAAAGTGTCCCAGACTTCTGGCCTTTGTGCACCGGCTCCTATTACTACGGCCGTAGCAACAACAAGCGCCTGACAAATGATTCATTATTCATACATGTAACAAACACACTCCCCCACAGACCTCCGAATGGCCCCCAGTGGAACCGATGTCCAAACAGACAACAGAAGTGTCCCGCATTCCGCCAGCAGACGAAGCAAAACTACGTCGAACAAGCAAACGTAAATGTTGTAAAAACAAAGCACAGGTAAACACTGCCGTTTGGTCGATTTAACAATGCTCTTAATTTATGGAAATAAATTTAAATATATTATAAAATAATAAAAAGTACATATATTAAATAAGAATTCATATACAAATATTATTATTAAAAAAACAGTTATTGGCTTATATTAAATAATTTGAAATCGAAATTGATCCAATTTAAGTAGTTTTACCGGAAAAAAAAAATATTAAAAAAAATATATATTTATATATAAATTTTAAAACGATATCAAACATTTCAAATAATATTATAAAGTACAATAAAAAAATTGGCATCATTTTACAAACATGCAATGTAAATAAATGATTTCTTATGTTTTCTTTCGAAGCAATGAGACACTGTTTAATTTATGCATGCAAGTTTTATGGCACCTTTTAAGGCGCCATCTTTGACATCTTTGAGTCAAGAGCTCCATTTCAAATAACTCTGACTGACTCCGAGATAAATCCGAAGAACCGCTATTTTTTTCAACTACGCCTCAAATGATTCCCACCCAGATCAATTTCACATACATCCGCATCAGCCGGTTACTGTAAACACCACAGGCGATACTATAAACACCAGAGCTTCAAAGTCCGCTAAATTAAACACCAATTTTCGGAAGCGTTTCAATTTCAAATTTAATTGACAAATTTTTAAGTTTTCGAAGATAACTCTGTTAAGTCAAGGTTTGATTTCGATTATTAAACTCCTAATAGTAAAGTTCGCCCGAAATAAGTAAGTAAAGAGCAGTGAATTAAAAAAATTTGACATATAGAAAATATTGTAACAGTGAATAAGGGAGATACAAAATAAAAATATTTTTTTTAAATATTCACAAGAAAATAATTAATTGGCATGATTTTAATCGCTGATCTAATCAATATACACATAATTAAGAAAGCTCAATTATGTATTGGTGATAGCCTATTTTGATATAAGATAAAATACGTTTAAGGAGGTCAAAATACTGCCTCTGCCCTTTTTATTAATTTGATACGTGTTATTTATTGATCTACAAAAATAAATCCGATTAAAAAAACGATAAACATTCCTTCTAGAAAAAGAGATACAAATAAGCCTTGATGTAAACTCATACTTGGATTCATGTTTAATAAAAAATTCGATGTTATCCGTAATAAAAAATCAAAAAAATAATTTATATAAGAGGCTACCTCCACGCCCAATAAACCTAACTATAACTACAAAGAAAACTTTTTAAAAAGTTTTAAGCTGTGTTTTTTCACAGCTAAACCTTTTTTCAGATAGAATTTCCGTTGATAAGACTACCAATTGATACGATTTAACGACATAAGCGGGCTTTTACGGCTCATTGTGAATTTACATCTGGCTGGTCGGCAAAAACTCTTCTCGATTCTCCCGTGCCGGCGGCTAAATAATTGATTAGCAGCCGCATGTGTCACATCCATTTGCACCCAGCCAATAGACCCGCGGCCGCAGGGCAACTGGAATTGGGGCGACTTGGGACCGACTTGGGCAAACATCGGTGGATCCGATCCGCCATATGTGACAGCGCCAGGCGTTGTCTAAAGTTTCGCCGTTAAAGTTTTCATCATGTGGCGACGCCTGGGGCAAATCAAATTTAATCCCCGGTTCTCGTACCGCTTTTCTGGCTGTTTGGCATTAAATTCGCCGGGGAAGCCGCTTATTATACACAATTTAAACTCACGCCATGGCTCCAATTTTACTGGTATTTTACTGGGTGGATCCCTTGCCCTTTTGGCCATAAGAAATGCAAGCGAATTTCCTCGAGAAGGAAGGAAGGAAGTTTCTAATTTTCTCGCCGGTTTTCTTTTCCCTTTACGGCCTGATTGTGGGGCTGTGAGTCATTTGATATTCAGAAATATGGCTGGAAATATGCATTTCGGCCGGCTTTTCCCTTTTTTTAATGTCCCCTTTTGTGAGCGTTATCCGGTTCGTTCCGGTTTGATAAATAAACAATTAGCTTACTGGGCAGCACAACTTTCGCATTCGTTACTCAAACTTCGCAGTGTGCATACAATATGTCATACAAAATATACAAATGTGTACTCGCACGAAAGGCAACCGGGGCTTCTGATGTTATTTAATAACTTATGACGTTCACGAGCGGGTCTCAAAAACTTTACTTTCGGCCAGCATGTGCGCCAGGATGTAACCAACCATTTTTATTTGATCGCCAGTCAAAGAGTTTCGTGACAATCGTCCTGCATTTGCATTAACTTAAAAATTCAATTAAAAATACGCATACGCCCCTTTGGACAGGTCCATCAATGTTCAATGAAGGACTTAATGGGCGGGATAGATAACTTCCAAGGAAAAAGCGAATGCAAACACAGGAATTCCTAGGAAACAGCACAAAGCCTGCTTATTTGCTCATATAGCATATACAAATCAGGTTTACGTTATGTTGGCCCAATGCTCTCGGTTTCATTTCCTGTTACTGCGCAATGTGCACTTTTATGGCTTATACTGGAAAATTTATGTTGTCATCCGAGAAAACGACGAAGCACAGCTGGCAGCACTCAAATCTCATCCGCTTAGCCATTACACAGCACATATTTGGAGGCTCCTTGACATTTCAATTTTAATAATGTCAAATTGGCTCTAAAAAAGCAGATAAGAATAATGAATAAAATCTAGAACACGGCTACCTATTGATCGGGATTTTCCATCTACTCCGCCTGCACATGTCCTGGTCGCCCCGCCCATTTTACGCCTCTTACCACTTCTCCGCCTCCTCTGTGGGACAGTAATTGTTATTAATTATTATTGTTATTGATGGTGCTTGACATGCTTGGACGTATAGAACGCCAACCCCCCACAACAGCCACTCATTGTTCGTCAAGAATTTCATAAATCCACTTAGCAATTTGGAGCATGTACGGTGCATTGAGAGAACTTTGTGAATGAATTAAAAATAAAAGGTTTTAAAATTATTAATTATAAAAAGACAGTTTTAAGAGTTATAAATAGGAATACATTTTTGGTAAATTGTATATTTAATTATACATTATAATTTGAAAACTTTTATAGATAAAAAGCAATTGCTTATTATAAAATCAAAATTTTTACGTCATTGACTAAGTTTATTAAAAATTATTTTGAATACTTCTTGTATCGTTTCCAGAAACAACTTTTTTTATATAAAATTGATAAGGTATAAAAATTAGAAAAACAAATTAAAATAAAATTTGTAATTTTAATCTTCAAGAAATATTTGGGAATATTAAAAAAAGCCTTTATTAATTTGCTTACAGAATTGATTTAATTGATTTCCAAAATTGATTGCTAATGTTTTATTGAATTTTAAAAAGTGAATTGTACATCTTCAAAATATTACCACTTGTAATTGCTTAACAAAAACTGCAATCCAATCAATTTATGCCTTTAATGTATTTTACAATTTAAAAGGCCTAATAATCCTGAAAACTAAGAATTTCTCCCTGTGCATATGCACGTGGATATCGATGTGTGTTCGGGCATATCTGTGTACCTGTCTGAAACGTCTAGGACAAAAGTCTATTCCACTCGGAGAGCTCGAGCCCAAGGCGAAGCCCAAGCTAATGCCAAAGCCAAAGCTCGAGCCGACTCACCGTCAACGTGTCTATGTACAAATCATACATTATTCACGGGCACAATTTACTCGAAAAACGGCAGGAAGATAGGGCCCAGGGAAACCGCCGCCAACGGCGAACAGCCAACAGCCAACCGCCCACCATAATGACTGGCAGTCGGAAGTATGTAATACAACAAAAATCGATAGGAAAGTAACACAAAAATTAAAAACAAACTGACTAATAAATAATGACCAAACGAACGAGGCAACTACCGAAAAAACACCAGCATGAGCCCAAGTTTTGTAATAAAATTTTTGACATAGGCGTGAACTTTATAGAAGAACGGGCCAACGGCTAGAGCAACAACAAAGCGACGGCTTAGCATTGGAATGGCGGGCAGTAAAAGACAAAACACGCTCATGCAGCCAACAGAAAATGGCCAACACACACACACACACACACACACACACTCACGCAACACGGGCCATTAAATTGAAAAACACCTTGGCCAACAGTCGGCAGCGGACTGCAGTCAAAAGGCACAAAAGCCGAGCACTTAACTTATTACACGGACGGCATTCCATGGCATCGCGAACGGGCTGAAAACTGCCGCTTGGACTTGGCCAACAAGGAGCGGAAGTGCTTAGTTTGCTGGCGAAATATGCAAGCCATTCGGCCCATCTCATTCCCATCAGAACACGGTGAAAACATGCATTGGCAATTAGCAAAAAAATATATGTTTTTGAACGGAACACAATTAAGTTTTAATTGACGAAAAGTTCTACTATAGAAACAAACAATTTTATTACCACAATCAAATTAAAATAATTTTAAAATGTAAAACTATAATGTAATAATTATTTTAAACCGTTTTTATATGCTTAGCTGAAGGCAATAAATCAACAAATTTCAAATGTTCTTGCTTGTTGTTCGAAATTATAATTTTGTTTTAAAATTGCAGAAACGTGCCAAACTTGCTTTGAAATATTTATTTTCAGATTCAGAAAGAATCTTTATAGAAAGTTTTATTTAATGTCCTGGTTAATAAAGAAAACAAATAAATGTATATTTATTATGTATTTCTGTGTTATTTTGATCTTATTTTGATTGATAAATATACATTTATTTGATTTCTTTATTAACCATGACATTACAAATAATTTTCTGTCTTATTTTGATTACCATATAATATAAATTATGGATATAAGTTAATAGAACGAATCAAAGAAGAGACACAAATACAAATATATAAGGTAATCAGGACGAAATCTTATTTCTAAGCCGATATTGTAAAGATACGAAAGACTATCTCTTGGGTGCAATAAGTAAGATTTTGTTGAGTTTTTTTGAGTGTATGGCTAGCTGCTTCTCTTCCGGTTGCCACGCAGCAAACACGGCGATGAGAAATAGCAATCAGCGAGAATGGGACGTGTGGAGCTGGCAATGCAAATGGGAATGGTAAGATGGTAAATTGCAGGCAAGACAGCTGCAGCTTGGCTGCATTATTTCGGTAAATCATCAAGAATATTGCCAAGAGAGTTAACTGAAACTGGCACGGTCGCAAAGTCCCTGACATATGTATGTGTGTGCACATGACTCGCTGTTCGAGAATAACGTTTATGTACAGCAAAACTTGGGCAACTCGAACTTTTCACAACTCAAGTTCTTGGCAAATCGCACCTAATTGAGTGGCAATAACGTTCGAAAAAAAAAGTAACAAACTTTATGTGGAGTAGATTTTCCGTACGCTGGAAAATTCTGTTTCGCTGGTTTAACAGTTTTCTATCAAGACTAATTTAAGAAATATAACTTTCGTCATTTAAAAATCGTTTTCAAGACTTTTAAAATATCAAATTAATTTTAATTTGCAATTACTTATATGTACAAATTTATCACTTTGGTCTAGCTATACAAGAAATTAAGACATTGCTCCAAAAACTATTTCAAAATTTAATTTGCTTTAAAATTTTCAAAAGCTTTTCTCTTGTACAAACTATAATTTATTGTTGATGTCAATAGGGATTAAGAAAACGTTTGCGCAATTTAATAAGTTTAAGCACTTTAAATCTCTCTGTCAGAAATAATTTAAAAATGTGTTCAGTTTCTAAGACAAAACTTTTGCAAATAATGTGAAATTGCTTGAGAAATCCAGCATAATTCGGATTTCAGTTTTGACAGCTGGTGGTTCGAGTTGGGAATTCTTGGGAAATTGGCCGCGCTTTGTCTACAAAACTCGCATTTTGCCTTTGTTTTAAATAACCTGACTTGAAGTACACGCGGCTTTTGTTTTTCTTTTGGCCTGCAGCCGCGGTCAATTTAACCTCAAGTTTCCCATTTTCGTGTTGTTGCCTCTACTTGGGGTTTTCCCACCCACTCCCTTTCCTCAGTTTACTTTAACTTGGCCCGTTATTTAGCTCATGGCCAACCAAACACACTCGCACTCACACAAAAGCACGAGCCTCAAGCAGGCGCACACACACAATTATGAGAGCAGACAGTGCTCTTGACTGACCGCTGCCACGCCCCCGGCCCACTGACGCCCCCAGCCCACAGGCTTTTGGCCACGAACTCATTCCACGGGTCGTCAATTGCAGGCAGTGTTGTTCTTGTGCGCTCGGACTTTGCATAAATGCAGTTGCAACTGCCCTGCACTGTGAGAAAACAGGAAAATTTATGATTTTTGTGTAACTTGCCATAGTTTTTATATTTTAAGAGTAATTATCTCAAATGTTATCTCCCTACATTGTTGGACCTTAAATCTTAATACAACAATTTTTTTTGCAATTTTTTGATTATTTAAATTTAATTTTTTAAAAGTAACTACAATCGGGCTTAAATCCTTATTTATTGACGCTACATAGAAGGCAGCTCTTAGAGATTTTGTAATTGCTATTAATTATAAATTAATATGTGTCATTCATGTATCTGTAAATCAATTATTAATATATTTAAGCACTGAAAAAATGTAGTCCAAACGAGATTGAAGCAATTGGAAAATAGGATAGAAAAGAGGGTTATCCAAAATTTATCCGAAAGGGATTGAAATAATCTTTTTGTTATGTGGTTCTTAAAAGATTGCATTTTTTATTTAAGGGGCTGTTTGAAGACTTATTATTCGAGCTCATATCGATCTCATATATACTAGCACGACCAAAATCAAAACAATCCCAAATATATGACTTATTTTTATCCAAATCGTTTGGCATTTGAGAACGGCATAGATAAAAAAACCCGGTATTTAAGCTTATTTTGATCCAAAACGTAGTACATTTATATAGGGCTCTTATCATTTCGGTCTTAATAATCGAGCTCATTTTGTTTCAAAAGGTCAAACATTGATAATTTTCCGGTTCGGACCACTTTGCACGTTTTTTTCCGTGCACTAGCCACCTCCCAACCTCAAAGCTCCCTTTTTAGCCAGTCAGTTGGATGGTAAGTAAGTAAGCAAGTGTGCTTTACCGTCATTTAGACAGTCAAGTGGCCCATCGGATTGAGTTCTAGCTCTGTTAGTGGTACCTACCTGTCATCTGTCGGCTTGTACGTCACGATGTACTTCTCGATGGGATGTGCCTTCAGATCGATTTGCGTCTGCCACGACACTCGGACCGCCGTGGGCGTCAGAAATGTGACGGTTATGTTCTCCGGCGTAGCCGGAATGGTGCCTATTATAACAATAATTGCTAGTTATTATGTCATTATCGCTGTAAATGCTTATAGTAATACATAGTAATTCACTGGCACTGGCCAAGTTTATGTGTCTGGGGGATTAGCTGGATTTGGTTTGAGCCGCATCGTAAAGACGTCAGCCCTTAAGTTGTGTCATAAAATTAGGAGCTTTGTGGATTTTCCTCAAGTTGTCTTGACCCAACAAGAAGATTACCAGTGATAAAGCTGTCAATCTTTTATCAATTGACCAGAAAAAGCAGTGATTTTCTTTTTTGTGGCTTTGCATCCCTGCTTTTTATGCTTTTCAAAAAAGGATGACTTGGTATCAATTGAGCACTACTTTTTTTCGCTTTTACAAACTACTTTATTTAATTAATGAATTAAATGCTGGTCTACCATTTCTATGTACTTAATTCAATTTAGATAAATTGTTTTTATCCATGGTCGTAAACGAACTTCTAATTTATATTAATAGTAATGGTGAGCCAACATACAAAATTTGTAAGTTTCATATTATTGTTTATTATTGTTTTTTTTGCTAGCTTGAGCGTGAATTCTTTTTCACTATTAAAAGACGGAAATCTATTTAAGCTTATTAAGCAATGAACCAAAATACAATAAATGAACCAAAATAAAAATCTAAATATCTGTACTTTTGAGAAAACATTTTAAAGTTGTGTATTTTACAAAAGTTTATTGGTCAATAGTCGATTAGTCAATCGTGTGACCTGAATTCCTTTTCACTTCACTCTTTGCTCTGTTCCTAAGGCAATATATATACGGAATATTTATATTGGTAGACAGATCTAAAAATAAAGTCGAGTTTGAATTAGACAACCGATAAATTCTTTTGTCTAACTTTCCTACACTGAACCAAACAAATTTATAGAATAAAACTTTGGAAACTGAAAACTTTACATTCAACAGACTTTAATGAAACTCAAGTAAATGGAGACATTTTGAGCTGGTTTTGGTAACCCTCTGCTACATTGTTGCTCCGAATCATTACGACTTGTTTGAGGGAGCTTACGACCCTAAATTGTGGGACCTGGGATCTGGTACTTACCCGCTAGGCAAGCGTTAACAAACAGCACAGCTATGAACACAAACATGCTTTCGTATGAATCCGGTTGCTTTTCGTTGGGGATGTCGATGCTTTTGTTGCCTTAGCTGGTTTAGCTGCTTTCCCTGTCCCTGCTTTCTCTGTGGCCGGTTGGTTCTCCTCTTTGCTAGGGTTTCCGCTTGGCTAATTCGTTGTTGCAGTTTCGGTTTTTCCTCACAAAATAGTTGCTTTAAAAATAATCTAACTAAACTTAAAATCAGTCTTGCTTTTGCCCCGCTTTTCCGTTTAGTTTGAGTGTGCCTCGCGTAATCAATTTTCAATTTTTCAATTGTGCAGCTGCAGCATTTTCGCTCGTTTCGTTGGCTTTCCTGCTAATTGACTTTGTCAATGACATTTGCATTAAATTTTCCCCAGCCGGGCTTTGATATATTTATGTCCTTGTTGGGGGGGAAATTTATGCGTGTATATTTTTATAACACATTTTTATGGGGCTCCGTGTGCGTCCGTCTCTCCGGTGTCTCCTGTTTGAATCGTCATCGAATCGAATCGCATTTGATGAACGTTCCGATAGTATTGTATTATATAGTGGGGGATCCCCCCGACGGGGACGGGGGAAATAGGATACGAGGGGGCGGGAGAAGGGAATATACCAACAGTTTTTCTGTTTCGTGCTCACTTCTGTTCAACTGGGGAATTATTCACATTGCGTTCGCTTCTTGTTTTTATTTTTATTTTTATTTTGTTTCTGCTTCTGCGGCTTGTGTTATTATTCTTTGCTGTTCATTGCTTTTTGGTGTTGCTGCTTGGCTTTATAAAAATCAATAAAAAGCGACTTTTTGTCTGACAGCCGTTGATTTGGATGGCAACTTAAGTGAGTTTTTGTTTCGGCTTCCGTTTGTATTTATATTGAGGTTTCAATTTGAACTGGGGTCTGGGTTGTGTTTCGGGCCGGAGCTCTGTTGCTTGCTTTTCGGCAATCGAAGGGGACGTTTTCGGCCCTCAACGAAATAAATTCCGAATTAAGGACCCAAGCGACCAACTGCCACCTGTCGTCGCCGATCCCTTGTGCCTTGGTCCTCTGTAATTTCTGCGGTTTCCTCTTGTCGCTTTTAGTTAGTTTGATACATTTCGTATTTTGTTAACAATTTTGGCATAATTGCCAAAGTATTTAGGCCGCATTGTACGCCACCTTTGCTTTTTCGCCGTTTATTGTTCTTCTTCAGTTACCGATTTGTTTTGTTTTGATTTCGGTATTTGCTTTTCCTCGGTGCGGCTTGCGGTATGCGGTTAATTATGGCCCAGTGTTTTTGGCTGCGAGGAGGCTGCAATAAATCAGAATGGCATTAATGGCCTGCGGCAAAATATGCGCATATATTTGTGCAAAAACTATTCGGCTTACTTTATGTATGTGTATGTGCAACATTTACATTAATTATAATGAGCTGTGTTCTCAACTCAATCACAATTAAGCGATACGACACGACTCATTCGTTATTCATTAACCAGATCGAAGCGAAAGAAAACAGAAACGATACGCAATTACATTATGTGCTGCATACTTTTTGGGGCCGGGCTTTTGATTTTAATTGGCATTGCGCATACGCCATGTGGGCAACCTCACCTAGCAATACAAGCCCAACACTAACCTCACACACACGATGCATACCTAATGTGGTATACATAATCCCATATTCATACCATGTTTCATCTGCACCAGACAATTCAATTTGTGGATTGCCCCGATCATGCGTGTGTTTTGTGGGAATATTCCCTTTGTGTTTTTAGATTTTCGATTAGCATGCACGACTGGAAACTATGTGGTTAACATGTGTGGTTTGTGTTTTTGCGTTAGTCTAAGAGTTTCCTCCCCCCTCTAACCTTTTGTTGCTGTACATTTTTGACTCGTTTATTGGCACCGTTTACTTTGATTTTGCGCTTTTCACAAAAGTAAACCAATAACATGTTACATGCGGCTCCTACATTTCCTTTTATTGACATTGTAAAAGAATACGGCACCCAGAGGACCGTTACCGATTTCACTTGCCCGGAGAACCAATTGGGAAAATTGCCTGTAAGCGTCTGTAAAAAAGAGGACCCATGTTTTATGGCCAACTTTGAAAAGAAAAAGTCCTGATGGGACCTGCTACAAATCTGTTCCATTACTTTCAACGTGTTGATTATGGTCCAATGATCCAACAAAAAAGTTGGCGGAAGTTTAACAGTTTGACAAACTGCCAAAATCTTAAATAATTCCAAAAAAAAGACTGAGGTATAGGGCATTTAAAAGTCGTTAAAACAGGACTTAGCCTGCTCTGTCCTAGACTATTAACTTAAGTGACTGATAATCTTTTAATACATCAAAATGTTCTAGAGTTAAAGCCAACTTTTAACCTTATCCAAGAAAAATTAGCATTTGCACTTAAGTAAATAACTCTAGTTAGCAGCTGTCATTGTCCAAAGATAATTGAGATAGCTTTCACTGTTAGTGACACTCTTATCCACATCTTGAAGTCTGAAGCTGACCACGCCCCCCTGTTTCATATACGCCTCTTGACCGTTGACGACCAACCGCTCGATACTCATTAAATTTATGCATTTATGTCTCATTTTTGTTGGTTGAGGGACTCTTAAAAGTTTTATGAACTTTTGGCATACACTTTGGCATGCTTGAGGCTTTCGGGACGAGATGGCAACAGCCATGAGAGAATGTGTAATGAGTGAGCACACGCTTTGCAATTTAAATGATAATTTTTGAACGCAAAACGAAGTAAATAAGGAATTAAACATAAAAATTCCAAAGAAGAGTATTTCATTTAGGGGAGGAATGATAAAATTGAGGGGCTTCAGAAGTAATGCATGGTGGGAAACAACCAGGGATTATGCCAACACAGTTCCACAAAAATTATGACAGCTTTTCGAAAATTAAATTAAATTTAAAATGGCAAAGGAAAGAATTTCATTAAAAGGGGGAAATGAAACCGGAGCAAAAAGATGCTGAAATATTTAAGGTGAAAGTAATGTCGCATGCAATGGTGGAAAAATAAAAAAAAAACAAAATGTATGTTGCATGACAAAAAATTCCTGTAGAATTTTAGTGATTAAAAAAAGAGCAAAAAGGCACAAGAAAAAAGTATAGAATATAAAAAATTAAATGTTAAAAAGAGTTTTAATAAACTAAAGTGAATTCGAAATTTAATTTATTCAAACAGAAAAATAATAAAAGTTATATGACTAATAAATAAGAAGGTTTAAATAATAATGTGGAATAATTTTTTTAGAAAAGGATTACCAAGTATGATGCAGAATGAGGAAAATTAATTAGGCTTAAGTTTATTTAATCGGTTAAAATAATAAAAGTTATATGACTTAAAATTCAGTAGACTTAAATAATAATGTGCAATAATTATTTAAAAAGGATCATCAAGTATTTAAACGGAGAAGTAGTAAAAGTTATACGGCTTAAAATTAAGTAGGCTTAAGTTTATTTAGTCGGAAAAAAGAATACAAGAAAAAAGAATACAAATTAAGCAGGTCTAAATATTATTAATTATTAAATGAAGAAGAAAGAGGAAAGTGGTTCAATAGAAGGTGAGGTGAAATGATGTCAGAAAGAGCGTACCATTTTTGACGCCATTAAAACTATTTACTATTTATGAAACAAAATTAAAAATTCAGAAGCAAAGTTTTTAATTGAAAGGGGTAGTACTGAAACAGAAGCCAGTTGCGGTGACGCATTGCCGACGGAGAGACAGGTGAGTGGGCAAATGGGTTTCGGAATTGTGTGAAAATTAGGAGCGAGTGCATGCATTCCCGCAATGGCAAATAAGTAGGTGAAAGTAGTTATCGTAAAATGAAAATGGCGGCTAGTACGCGCTGTCGCTTTCGCTTTCGCCAACGCTCTTAATTATAGCAAAGTCACAAGCACACACACTCGCAGAGGCATGAACACACAAACGAACACACTCACACACAAAACACACCGAGCTTCAGTTGATAATTTTTTTATTGCATACGGTGCGGCGCGAAGACTCCTTTGGCATTTTGCGGCTCTGTTTGGCTTAGCTGCCAACTGGCGGACTCAGGATTGTCAGCCGGGCAGACAATAAATCAATCAGCTGTGCCAACATCAAATTCCTGCGCAGACAATGCTCCCTCGCCATATATTCCAGCATATTGGTATTCGCGGGTAGCGGTGTGTGAGCGCTATTAACAAAAAGGTCAACTTAGCCGCTTCAATTGAAGCCGAAAGCCAAAAGCGGCGGACGAGAGGAAAATGGGGAAAAGCGGGAAAAGGCTTGTGTGCTGCGCTCAAGCTTTTACACCGGTGCACACTGCTCGAAATTAAGCATATAACCCTAATATGAACGACTGAAAGGCACCATGGCGGATGAGTAATATTATGTTTTAGTTTTCATATTATGAATCCTTACAAAGTCTTTCAATAATATATCCGAAAACTAGAACCATATCAGATTCAACAACTACATTGCCTATTATAAAAATACCTTTCAATACATTTTCTAGTTTGATTAACACACACAAGAAAATACATTTTGTTGTTAGCTTGATACCCATACAACAAGTTTAGCAAAAGTTTTAATAAACAAGATTAAATTCCTAATGTTATGCACGATTTTCATGTATCAAAAGTTTTTACTTTAATAAACAAACTCCGCCATGCAGTTATAAAAAAAGTTGGACTAAAAAAATAAAACCTAGTTTTAGAATGAAACATTCTTGACATTTATACCGAAAAAAAGTTATTTTCCGCCGCGTGTAGAGTGTATATTTGTACATGTGTGAGTTCTGGTGTGTGTGTATAACGTTGTAGAGAGAAAGAGAAGGCGAAAGAAAGGGTGGGAGCATGCTATTATGTCCTGGCTGTAAAAACAAAAAAGGAATGTCTAGAGAAAATAAGGGAAAACACTTGACTTCAATTTCGGCGAGATTTTCAGCAGCTCTGAAAGAATGGAGAAAAGTGGAAAGCAGGATGCAGGCTGCCAAGGATGGGGATGATGATAAAAAATTAAGCGCGAAATGGCAGGCTAAAGTTGGCTTTAATTGAGTACTACTTTCAGCTTAAAGCTCGCGAAGAAGGGAGCTGATAAAAATGTAATTGTAACAATGAAAGCTTAACAACGAGAAATTTAAGTTTCTGTAAAGGAATTTTTGTTCTATTTTTATGTTGCCTGTGCGGAGTTCCATGTAAAAAGTTGAAAACTTAAAAACAAGATAAACCTTCATACAATTTCAGACAATGTTCAACTTTTTAGAACAAAACAAATATATAAAAATTGAAAGTATACTGTAAAAAATTAATACAAGAACAAACGCACTTTAAAATAGGATCGCACAATCAATACCTATTGGTAACCATACTATTTTTTAATAGTTTCAATACACAATTGGTTGTTTTTGACTAATGACATCTCTTCAACTTAGATGAGTTGGTTCTAAATAGATTTGTATTACATTACTTTAATATGACATTAATTTTATAGGTCTCTATTTATTTACTGTTTTGATATTCTTTTTGTCAAAGTACACACTTAAGCTAATTAAGAAACAAATTAGTAAAGATGAACCTTTTGAATGAATGCTTCTATTAATTATTTTAAATGCTCTCCTGCTGCTAGCTTTTATACATATTCTTATTCATTTACAATTCGATTTTGTTTATTTACAGATCGCTTAATAAACACAAACAACTTTTGGCGATGAAGAAATTTCCATTTTTAATCGGTCAAACTCTGCGGCATTTTGCTCGACTTTGCGCGAGTCCAAAAATACCGGGACCAAGTCGTGCTAATATATATAGAAATGGGTGCATATACTCATATATATCTAGATACACTGCCACATGGTGGAGCAATGCACGCAATGCGGCGAGTGTGGTTGCGACGGATTTAAATTTAAAATGAACATTTACTCTTTCCGGGCATTTTGCCGCCGATCCGATTTTCATTTGACCTGTTCTAGTTGCGGTGAATGTGCGGATATGTATTTATATTTATTTTTATGGCTACATGTGTGTGCACTACCCTGTGGGATTTTTTGATGAAAACGATTTGTTTATAATAAGGTGCTACGTGCGACTCGCTACGCATCCAATAGCCAAATAAAAGGAGAGGAATTGGGAGAGGAAAGATGAAAAAGATTTACAGCGGTGCAAGGGCGTTGAATTAACCCACACAAAAATTCAAAAACACCCAGGTTAATTGTAAATACGTTGCTTGTTTTTGCAAACAAACTGTACAGGAGCAATAAAATTACTTCTTAATTGCCACAGCTGCTTTTCAGGTTGAGATTGACAGAGCCCAGTCCATTAGCCCATTTTCCATTTCATTTCATTTACTTATTCATCTCACTTTGAATTCTTCCTTTTTCTCTTTTGGTATTCGCAATTTAATTGGCTTAAAATTCAGTCGTCTTCTTGAGGAAAGCCGCAAAGGACTCGGTACTTTTTCCTGTTAATTAAGCGACACATATATTACACAAAAAAAAAACAGATGAAAGCCGTTTTACTTTTGTAATAACAAAATTCATTTTAAGACATTTTGAAATTATAAAATAACCATTTTCGAACACAAAATAAAATATTAGAATACCTAAAAATACAACACATATTATCTGTAGATATGTCTTTAATGTGCAATTTCCCTTGTTTGCCTCAATGGAACACCTAAATGTCAAATGTAATTATGAAATTATTTAATGATAAATGACTTAATGTCTTTTGCGCTGTGTACAAACAACAGTTTTAACCGCTCGCGGCACTCTCAAAACACTCAGAAACACACACACACTTTTCAGCTCTCAAAGGTCTACACTGTCACACAATTTACAAGTGGGTTTTTATTTACTTTTTGCCGTCGGACTGTGGTTAACCGGATCAGCCACCTGCTAGTGACACGCCTCTCCGGTTCGCCGCCTCCTCCGTACGTCCGGGGTCCCGAGTCTGGATGCGAATTTGAATATGAATCCCAATCCCTACTCGCAATCAGAGCTGGAAACGCGTGCATCCACTGATAACGCCGAAAACAAACACTTCACTGCGCTCAGTTGTCTGTTGTCGGTTGTCTGTTTTCGGTTCTCAGCCCGATTAACTGTGCTTTGTGCCACTGCCTTTTCCACTTCCGTTTCCGGTTTCCGTTTGCTCGTTGTGCTGCGGCCGACGCGAAAACTACTACTGAAATGGACAGCCGAAAGTGAAAACGAAACTGAACTCAGCTGAACCAAAACGGCGAGAGAGAGAAAGCTTTCCATGCCAGCGGTGCACGGAATGGAAATGTCCATTCGGATATTTTCCGGCTAATTAAAATAAGACATTAGGATTAAACATTTCTAAGCAATTTATTTTAGCACTTGATGAAATTACTTTATGAACTCAACAGCGAGTTACATTTTCGCACAAATAAGAAGACATACATATATTTTTACTTTTGTATGAAAATAGTTTCCAAATCACATTTAAAATTTGTGCATGGTTTTAAAAGGGCTTTAATTATAGTTAAGTTTATGAAGGACCTAAAATCACAACGAAAATTAAATACCTTAGGGAATAAAATGCCTCTTAAATGTACTTCTTTGTCTCATACTATTTAGTTTTATAGTTATAGTTTTAATGTTAAAAAACTCTGTAGTTTTACACCATTATTATTACAATGTAAGCCTGATATTAATAACTTTAAAAACCATTTTACAACCATTCAAAACATAAAAATTATACATACGAGTATTTCTTATTTAAAATCTCCCGGCAGCCCTGATTAAAAGATTGATTCGTACGTCTTTTATGGTTTATTATTAAGTAAGTATTTTTATTTGTTCAGGAGTTTTTAAATAATTTATAACATTTATAAAAGTGTTATATATATTTATTTATTTTATAAGTTACGAAAGTGTATTCCGAAACATCAAAGAAAAACAAGAGAGAACGCTATAGTCGGGTGCCCCGACTATCAGATACCCGTTACTCAGGTAAAGGGAGTGCGAGGGAGATGGAGATAGAAACTTTGATCACGCATAACTTTTTAACGAATGGTCCGATTTGAAAAATTCTTCTACATTTCGATAGGTATTGATAAAAACAAAAAAACTGCATTTTTACTTTTCCGAAATATTTAAATTTTTAAAATCGTATATAAGCGATTGTGGGCGTTAAAGGGGGCGTGGCACCTTTTTGAAACAAACTTGCGCTACGTAGGAACTCCTAGAATCTGCATGCAAAATGCCAATCTTCTAGCTTTTATAGTTTCCGAGATCTCAGCGTTCATACGGACAGACAGACAGACAGACAGACGGACAGACGGACATGGCTAGATCGACTCGGCTAGTGATCCTGAACAAGAATATATATACTTAATAGGGTCGGAAACGCTTCCTTCTACCTGTTACATACTTTTGCACGAATACAATATACCCTTTTACTCTACGAGTAACGGGTATAAATACAAATCGTTTGTTTAAGTATAGCACACATTTGTGGTTTTAAAATATCTTTAAAGGCAATTCAAATCTAATATTTAATGCACCACAAAATTGCGTTGTCCGAAAAGAAAACCATTAATCAAGACATTCCCCTTCCCAAGTTATTCCCCACTCGGGTGAGCTCAAACCATTTTTGGCATCTCCAACTTGTAGGATTGTGGACACAAAAGCTTTCCCCCCATTTTAAGAGTGCTTGAGTTGAAGAGAGGCCGAGCAGCTTTTCTTTAACTAACAATTCCTTGTGTTAGGTCGTGTTCGCTGTGCCAAGGAAACGATTGCCGCTAACTATTTGAGGGGATTTTGGGGGATGACACAATATTTGGGGACCCGAATGGCTGACTGAGTGACTGGCTGACTTACTGACTGAGTGACTGGCTGACTAACTGGCAGACAAACCCATATTCAGCGAAAAAGCGCATTGCCAGAGTTCAAGTGCTTTTGTTATTGTTGGCCAGGAAACGAGCGCCAATTTCAGCGGAAATTTCAATGTTGTTTTAAACAGGCGCTTAGCTTTCTCCACTCCCCATTCCTTTCTCATCTGTTGGTTTAAATTAAAAGCATACTTAGCAGCGTTTAATTACTTATTCATGGACGCTCGCGGCTCAGTTCAGATTGGAATAGAGTCCACATCCCCCAGCTCCCAAAACTTGGTGTTGTTAGGGCTCTCACTTTCTGGATGCCATGGAGTTTGCTGTCGCTGGGAACAGGGCAGAGAGTTCCCTAACGATTCCCCCAGGTTGTTTGATCGAATTTCAGTTCCTCCAATTTGTCTGTCTGCCACCTAAAATTTTAATCCCGACCCGCGTGCATATATTTTGTATAAAAATCAGTTAAGGATGGACGAAGTAAAGCGACCTTCGCTGGGCAACAACACGGTGGCGATAAGGCCACGGCTTATCTACGGACTGCGGTCGGATGTGATTGGCAACATCCACTTCAACCTCACCAAGGAGGTCATCTATCCGGTGGAGGGGGTCCTGGCCTTCCACGACTACGTCCAAAATAAGCAGAGGTTTCTGAGGTGCGTCCTTTTCATTCTCTTTTACATACAAAGGTGGTTGAACTATACTGTTTTTGGTATCCTGCAGATTACCTGAGGATACGCGTCCCGAAGTGATAGCCATGAGTTCCCATCGAAAACTGCTGGCCGTGCTGGAAAGGCATTCAAAGAAGTAAGAGCAAGTAATGTTTTTAAACAGAGTTCATATAAAGGTATTTAGGTGTGTTATTATTTAACCCTTAAAAAGTATTTTCCCAGAAGTCATTGAAAGCCCCATAATAAGTAACTTAATTTAAGTCATTTTAATATTCTTGTCGTTATTACCAGCTTGAGAAAGACTTATTCACTCTAAATTAATAAACCTTTTTAAAACTTCCCCTTAGTGGTCGCTATATATCCATTTATGAGTTGGCCACCCTGAAGAAACGTCGTCACCTGGAGCTCCCAAGCAACCATCGCAATGCCGAGATCCAGCAGATGATCTTCACAAATGACTCCAGATCGGTGGCCTTGATTACCCGCCCGCCGGAGGAAACTCTCATCATGCTCGTGCTGGATAAAACCAGCACAGTGATTGAAGGAAGAGGCACGATCCCGGGATCTCATGGTGGTGCCGAGTGCATTGCTGGAAACCCGAGTGATTGCAGCTTTTTGGCCGTGGGCGGGGAACGCACCCTGCTGCTAATGAGTAAATCGGAACGAGGATTTAGTATTAGCAATAATCTAAAGGTCAAATACAGGGTCACTTCGATGGCCTTCCTCTCGCTGGATCTTTTGATGGTGGGCACTTCGGATGATCAGTTGATCTTGGTAGAAAACGGCGAGCAGAAGTTGGCCCAAAAAGCGAGCGATGCTGACACCGTGGACTTGATGATCGATCAGGAGGTATTTGATCGGGATAAGGAGTTGCAGGATCAACGATTCCTGCCCACCCAGGCGGTTAGTCTTCCAGATAGGAGAGTCCTCTGCATGACTGCTTTCCCCAAGGGATTCGCCTACATCATCTTCAATAGGGCCTTTGTCTTCGAACGTGTGTCCAAGTTTAAGTTCGAGAGGAAAACTATCCTGACGGTGCCCACAAATCTGTATGCGGAGCCTATGTATCAGATCAAAAATCTGGCCATCGATCACAAACAGGAGACTGTGATAGTGACTACCTCCCACTCTCAGATCTATGTGGGCATTCTTATAGTTCCCGAGACCTTAAAAACCAAGCAACTGAAGTTTGAGCCACTTGGAGTCCTTATCCATACAGGAGAAATCATTGCCATGTCTGTGTGCGCCTGGAAACCAATCATTATGACTGCCTGTGAGTAGGATTCATCTGCCCTATTCCTCTTTTATCCTATTTAAAATCATTAATCAGCCAGGGACCAGACCATCCGGATCTGGAACTATGAAACTGCTCTGGTCGAGCTGGTGCGCAAGTTCCAAGTGGATGTGAACATCGTGGAGTTAAGTTTAACAGGTCAAATGGCCGCCATTGGATTCTCCGACCAGCTGCGCATCACACAGATCTTCATGGATGACCTGAATGTGAGTTTCCTCTTATTTATCCGTTATACATAAAATACTATAACTATTATATTTACATATAATTTTTTATTTCAACATAAATCAATTTAAACAAATTGAAAAAGCAGTGCCCTGTTAAGAAAATACGTAGATACTTTTTATTTGATTTTCGTAATGCAACATGTCAGACTCTATAAAAATATTTATTAATCAGCCTCATAATGTCCGTCTTAGACCTTCTAAATTTAAACCAGACTTCAATTTTATATGAGTTCATGAGTAGCTTCTAAGAGATTTATAATAGATTTTAAATCCTTTCAGATTGTCAAGACCTACAATTTCCCGCACTGCAATGCGGTGCGCTACTCCAATTTCGGACACATGATGGCCGCCGCCTATGACAACAACATAGCCGTCACCTCGGTGTACAAGTTGGATGTGTTGATCAACCTGAAGGGTCACAACGGCATTGTATTATCCGTGGCCTGGTCGCGAACGGACAAGTTCCTGATCTCCGGCGGAGCAGAGGGCGCCATCTATCTGTGGGACATTGAGACGGGCACACGACTGCAGGAGATCGTGCAGAAGGGCACCGAATATGTGACCATTTCCTGCAGCACCAACGACCCTATGACGATCTTCGCGGGCACTAGCATCGGAACGATCCGTGAGTTCCAGGACTCCACGCTGGTGAGGGAGATAACGATTCCCTCGAGGACCAAGGGATCCGTTTCGGATATATGCCTGGCCCGATCGGACCTAATTATGTTTGTGGCTGATCACGAAGGGAATCTGTTTAATATGCAGCTGCCATTCCTGGAGGCCGGAGGAGGGACCTTCACCAACTTCCGGTTCTTCGATGGACCGGTCAACAAGCTGCGCTTCTCCTACGACGGCAGTCTGTTGTTCGCGATCTCCAACAAAGGAACCCTGGCCATTTGGGCCATGGACAATATCGAGGGCAAGGTGGCCTACATGGACCAGGATCTGATGCGCAGCCAGGAGGTGCTGATACCACGCAGTCAACTCAACGACAAAATCGAGCAGATTGCCAATTTGGAACTGCGATTGAAGCAGCAGGCGGAGGAGTTCCAATACCAGTTAAGCCAGAACGAGATCTTTGACGGCCAGCAGCTGCAGGAGGTGCACAGGAGCTACTGCTCGGCGCTGGAGGAGCTCAAGGAGTTGAACAACGAGATTGAGGCCCGACACACGGAGGAGATGAACCACATCACGTTCCAGATCAATTCCATACGGGAGGATCACCGCATCCAACTGGACACGCTGGCCACTCAGTACTCGGAGCGGATGCTGATCGAGTATCAGAAGTTCACCAATCTGCGAGAGAACATGCTGGAACTTCGAGAGAGCTATGAGGACAAACTGAAGAACTCCACGGGCACGCTGCAGGATACGGTGGAGGCGTTGGAGAATAACTACAAGCAGCAGCTGAACGAGCGCAAGGAGCTGATCCGCGACCTGATGAAGGAGATGCAGGACAAGAAGGCCGAGTTCATTGAGTACTGCCACGAGGTGGAGCTGGAGAACGATCGCAACATGGTCTCCACGCAAACGGAGTACGAGAACAAGTTGACCACCGAACGAAATGAAACCCAAATGTGGCGAGGCAAGGCAGGGGTTCTTCAAAAGAAATTCGAGTCCCAGAGTCGCGAGATCGACAATCTCCTGGAGGAAGTTGAAATCCTCAAGGAGGAGCACTATAAAAACCAACGCAACATCCAGAAGCAGATGCGCAACATCGAGGATCTGCAGAAGGACATTGCTGATCGAGACTACGCCATCAATGGCAAGGAGAAACGCATCCAGGACCTGCTGCACAAAAATCAGGAGCTGGACAAGTACAAACAAGTACTGGGCCACAAGATCGCCGAGCTCAAGGCGCAAATTGAGCCGCGTGAGTTCCAGATCAACGACAAACGCAAGCACATTATCGAAATGGAGGCGGAGCTGGAGGGTCTTAACCAGAACAATGTGCAGCTGGAGCTGCAGCTAAAGGAGATGCGGGATAAGTACCTCAGCAACGTGGCCGAACTGCGGACGGAGCGACATCGGGCCAAGGCGTCCCGGGAGTGTCTGCATGCCATCTGCTCGGACATTTACTACGTGGCCGGGGAAATCAACACGGCCGAGGGACTCAAGAAGGCCGTAAAGGAGCTGTTCCGCAAGCACGCCTCCGACGATGAACTCAAGCGATTTGTCACCCTGGACGCGGAAGTCAGGGACGAGTTTATGCGGCAGCGCAGGCAGATCGAGAATGTCCTGGACCGATACAAATCGGTGGCCGAAGACAAGTCCGTGCAGAAGAAGTATGATAAGCTGTTCAAGGAGAACGTGGTGCTCATCGAGGAGATCGAGAAACTGCAAGAGACCAACAAGATGCTGCGCAGCAAGGTCAAGGAGGACTTGCGTCGGTCGACGAAGACAACCTATAAGTAGACACGACTCTCTTCATTTCCTGAGGGAAGGCATGGTCTGTTAAAATATGTATTTCACATTGGACTTATTGAGAAATGTAGTTAAACGGCAATATATACATACAAAATGGCATTTGTTTCGTTTTAGTTTAGGTTCTATGCCTCCACCAGGACTTTCTTGGGTTTGCTGCTGATTGCTTTGGTCTTTTCCGGCTCCTCGACGGATTCGCTTTCGGCGGGCGTAGGCAAATCCTCGGTGGGCACCTCGGGCAACTGCACGCCCTTCTCCTGCTCTTCCTCCGCCTCGAGGGCATCCAATTCCGCCAGGACATCCTCCTCGTCTTGCGTGGTCAGCACATCCGTCAGTATGGCGTCTATTTCCTGCTGCTTTTCGATGCCCTCACGGGTTTCGTCCATGATTCGTTCCACCTCGTCGATGTCCAGCATTTCGTGCACCTTCTTCAGGGCGGCGTTGCCCGCCTTAAGTCCGTCCAGCACCTTCATCTCCACCTGGGCGAATTCCAGGTCGGCAGCTAACTTCTCCAGGTTCTCGAGCTGCTTGTCCGCATTGGTCAGCAGACTCTCCTGGTACTTCTTTTTGCGCAGTAAGAGTTTGGCCCGGCTAAAACAGAATCACTTGTGTTAGATGGATCTGTATAATCCAAATATATCAGGTATTATACTTACTCCTTGCGACCCTGCTGCAGGCACTTCCTGGCCATAAGTCGATCATTCTCCAACTGCGTTTCTATGCGTTTTTGGTACTGCTTGAGGCGATCCCTTTGTTGCTTTAATTGCTGCAATAAGAAAAGAGTATGGGGGATTTCAGAAGACTTCCGGGTGACGCAGTGACCACCAACTCACCAGCACCGCCTTGTCCTGGTCGGTTATCCGGCTAGGAGCCGTCTTTTTGCTGCTTTTCCCAAACAAAGCTCCCATGACTAACTACGAGGCAGTGCTGTCAGCTCGACTATTTCGTAGCCAATGAGGATAACAGGTGATCATTTTGGAGGAATGCATTTCTGGCTTCCTTAAACAATTTTTTTAAGTTCACATTTTCTTTAATGTTCCAGAGAAATGCTTAATTGATACAAAATAAATCTATATTTTTATTGTAATAATTTAAAACTTTTTGGCTGCAATTTATAAAATACTATTATTTTTAGCTATTTTTAATAGGCGATTTAGCTTCTTTTTGGAGCCAGCACTGCAGTGTGGCCGTTACCATAGTAATGAAATATGCTAAAATAAAACTCAAAATATAACTTACCGAATTTCAATTTAGCGTGGACACGAACCTTGGCACATTTCATAATATTTTGCTACCACAGATTTTATTATAAGTGTATGGCAACCGTTTTTATTAAATAAATATTAATTTTTATTATATTCACTTATTTGGCAGGCTTACAACAGTAAATTGTACTGTAATTTCTGTATTGTATTCATAATCTTCAGAAGCTATTGACATTTTGGACCAAAAACTCTGACAATGTAATTAGTTATCATATCCAAGTATGTCCAAAAGTTATTAATCAACATTTTTGTTTCTGGTAATATTGTCGGAAAAAATACATGAACCCTTTTGACTGTTGATAAGCACCATACAGTATCTTTATATTAGCTCACTGTAGAGCACTGTATTAAAAAAGTCCAGTTGCTTGCGTTTTCACTGTAGCAATACTGATAAGGCAGTTTCACAAAAAAAGCCAATAAAAGATTTTATAGTTTATCCACGCGTTTTTAATTCTACCCAATATTCAAATGCAACAATACTACTCGTTTGTACAGTTAATTATTCCGTTTTATTCGCACTTGCGTGCAAACCATTTTCAAGTTGTAAAAAATAGTTCTAATCCAAATTGAAAACCAGACAGAGTAGTTTAACGGTACGACTTCTGGTAGCGAGCACGGGCACCTGGACCGCCGAACTTCTTGGGCTCGCAGCGACGCGGATCGCCGACCAGCAGGGTTCTGTCGTACTGCACCAGAATGTCCTTGATCTCCTTCTTGGAGGCCTCATCGACGTCTGTAAGAGAGAAAATTCGATAAGTTAGTAAACCATACATTTTCTGAAGGAAATTCATCATTAGTTACGCTACTAAAGTGTCGATGAAGCCTCAAATAGCATTGGTCAAATCTGCCGAACGCTCTCTTTGATTGCGACATGCACTTAATCTCCCTTGCTCGAGTCGTTCATTGGAAAAGGCTGTGTATTCCAACAAAAATCTGGGAGAAGGTGCCTAATACTTCAAAAAGGCTCAAATGTTTTTGAAGCATCACCCAATCTGCACAATAAGCTTGCAGCTTGGTTGGTATATGCTCATAAACTAGTTTAATCTACCTTTCAAAAATGATTCGGAGGAAAAGGCTACAATTCCAACAAAAATCTGGAAAAAGGTATCTAAATATCCTAATGTTCCTGAAGCATCACCCAATCTGCTCAATAACCTTGCAGCTTGGTTGGTATATGCTCATAAAATAGTTTAATCTACCTTTCAATAATGATTCGGAGGAAAAGGCTATTAATTCCAACAAAAATCTGGAAAAAGGTATCTTAATAACATAGTGTTCCTGAAGCATCACCCAATCTGCACAATAATCTTGCAGCTTGGTTGGTATATGCTCATAAAATAATTTAATCTACCTTTCAATAATGATTCGGAGGAACAGGCTATTTATTCCAACAAAAATCTGGAAAAAGGTATTTAAAAATCCTAGTGATCATAAAGCATTACTCAATCTGCAGCTTTGTTTTTCCTTGAACAAAATCTATTAGAACCACCAGTTTTTAGATTACACTTACATTTCTGGTAGAAGGCAACGAGGGCCTTGGAAATGGCCTGGCGGATGGCGTAGATCTGAGCTACATGACCACCACCGCTAACGCGCACGCGGATGTCCACGCCGGCGAATTTCTCCTGAAAAATATAAATGGATATGAATTAATAATGGTTTTAAAGGGGTTATAAATAAGCCTTTTGATTGACTTTCATCAGAAACAAAAAGTAATCTCATTTGGCTTCGAATTCGGGATAATTGTTATCATCATTTTGGTTTTAAAAATCATGCTTCCGTTTTCGAGTAGATTTAGTTTATTTTTCTAATGCTTATAGAATTAAATATTTAAAAATCATCGAGTTTGAAAGGAAACAAACTAAATATTTGCTTTACCTCTAAATTGTAATTTGATCTTAAAACAAAGATTTTAAATCGGGGTTTCAAAACAATATACGGTTTGATCAATTAGTGGCACTCTTAAAAACGGAAACCTGGCCTTTTATGACTTCTCTCCTTTCGCAATACATACCTTGCCGAGCAACAGGAGAGGCTCCTGCAGTTTGTATTGCAGGACCTTGGGCTCAATCTGCTCCAGGGGACGACCGTTCACCTTCAGGAGGCCGTTGCCACGCTTGCAGTAAGCGACGGCGGTGGCGGTTTTCTGCAATAATAAAGATTGCCGGCATTATTACACACGATCCATGGAGATTCGGGATGAAATTAGAATTCCAGGTGAAAACCCTCGCACACACAAACATAACCTCTGCGATGAGGCGGCGGCTCTAAATATTTGCCGCCGCTGGACAGACGCGAGTTTTTGTCTGCGACACGTGCGAAAACTTTGTTGGATTTCAGCGGTTTTATTCACACACACCTTGCGTCCGAAGACCTGGACTGCCTGCACGGGTTCTCTGCGCTGCAAAATACAAATATTTGCAACATTTTAGACATTAGTAAGGCACGAATTCTTCGTTTTTTCACAGGCACAAA
This sequence comes from Drosophila kurseongensis, assembly GCA_018153305.1. Lineage (NCBI taxonomy): Eukaryota > Metazoa > Arthropoda > Insecta > Diptera > Drosophilidae > Drosophila > Drosophila kurseongensis. The sequence continues at coordinate 8,881,896 of JAECXX010000004.1, read as the reverse complement.
TACCTTCTGCTGCATTTTGCTCCGCGAGTTGGGTAGGAAAAGAGCGGAAGTCGCGTTGACAGTTGGTGTGACCGGTTTTCGGCAATAACGCATCTGTCAGTGCGAAAATACCGAAAAGCGACATCTGCCGGATAGTGCTGTATAACGGCAAACTATCGAATAGGTCGAATTTAAATTTCAATATGTGTATTAAGTTTGAATTTATTAACCATTTTATTAAACAAAAATTTAGTTCTCATGTTATTTTTCTTCAGTTGGCTTACTTATTATACGCCGATCAGCTGATTTTGCAACAGGGGGTTCCTTTGTGAATTGGAACCGCATTAGATAATCAATGTTATATATTTATTTAAACAAAAAATTGAATACAAATACTAAACGATTGTTGCGAAATTAAAAATAGTATAGGTAAAGTGTGTTACTATCAACCGACCGGTATAATATATCGAATATATCGATATTTATGCGGTCCCACTAAAGGGCTCGGAAGTGCCAAGAGCCTGTTGCTTATTTCCCTAACATGATCGGTGAAGCAGCTCGATAAGCTACGTATGTACATACACCAAATTGGCCTGATTAGAAGTCATTAGTACTGCCGAACTTTCATTTCGAGAAGGAGATGTTTAATTTGTACACTCAGCTAGCTGGAAAATTGCCATTCTTAAAGCGCATCCGTTGATGAAAAGGCATATATGGCAGTTGCAAACCGGGAAGTACGATCGAATTAAGGTTTTCTGAGACTATTTTGAAAAGTTTTAGTTGCCTTATAAAATAACACAGCTTATGATTTTTTCAAAATTCTTTGAGCCCAATTATGTCAAAAAAAAGCAAATCCAAAAATGTTGTATATATATATATATATACATCGATAATATTTATGTATTTTGGTATTTTATGCACATCGTATATATAAACGATATCTTGCAGGGAGCCGTACCATCTCTAGCCCAATCGATAAATTGTCATCTCCAGCACAAAGCAATGAAAAATCGGGTGTAGTTGATGCATAAGTGTCAGTGAATTCCCGATAAAGTGCATTGACTGCAGGATTCCGCGAGCAAAAAATGGTTGTCTGCACAGCCACGATGCCTATGGAAACGAGGCAGGTGCCCGCGATGAAGAAGGAGCCCCTGGAGCAGATGGATAACGATAACCACGCGAACCCTGAACCTTGTGACCCCTGCGACGGGGGGGTCGCGGAAGAAGATCGCGAGGAGGGCGAGATTGTTGACGACTTTGAGCTGATCATATCGTCCGAGGACGAGGAGTTCAAGCTCCGCGCCCGCATCCAGCAGCTGGAGGAGAACAACAAAGATGTGGAGCGCATGGACATGCTGTCCGCCAATTTGGCACATCAATACAGTAAGCAACATGTTGGGTTCTACGACCTAGATAAGGGCTTCTCATTTTATGGGTTGGACTTGAATACTTGTGGGTTATTAAATCGGTCTGATCGGTTCATGTCTTGTGATTGCAGATTACCCAAAGCCTGGGCCGCGCCTACCGACTTACCAGCAAAAGCCGTCTGTTTACATTCTGTCAGATGTGTCCAGCCAGTCGGAGGACGAGTTCGAGACACAGCGCAGGTATCGAAAGCACAAGCTGCGTCGCCTAGATCTGGGCAAAAAGAACCATCAATCGTTGCCCAGTGATTACCGGAGGAACCCCTTTGCCAGGCGCCACAAACAGCCTTCGCCACCCTCACCTGTGCCTCAGCATCGCCGGCGGCAGGGCTATAACCACCACCAGTCCAATCATCACCAGCACCGCCACCAGCAGCACTACCAGCTTCAAGATTCCCTAGACAGCGTCACCGATGGCGAGCTGGGCGAATATGATATGAACGATGAGAACGAAGAAGACGAGATTGATCTGCAAAGGCTAAAATTGAGCAGGGATAAGCTGCGCGTGGCATTAGCGCGGGAGGAGAGGCCGGATGTCATAAGTCAGTACAAAAACAGCCTGAGGGAGCGACTGCAGTACCGCATGCGCAAGTCCCCCAGTCCCAAGTACAGAAACGAATACCCGCAGGAAGCGGAACTACCGCTGCCGCCTCTGCATGCGCTCTCCGACGGCGGAGAGGAGGAACCCGAACAAGAGCAGCCGCAAGGCGAAGATCCTGCCGAGCTCAAGTTGCGACTGATAGCCCTCAAATCTGCAATACTGAAAAAGCATTTGGCACGCAAAAAGCGGGATGCGGAGCGAGCTTACTCGCCCACTGATATGATCAATCGTGTGCATCCCGCCATTTCCAATGACGACGACATCGATGACCTGATGGAAATCAGTCCAGCAGCATCGCCAGACCGTGTGCAAAGTCCCACAAGATACTCAATAGACTATGCCGTGGACACAAAGCCCGTGGACATGGAGCTGGCTGAAACGGACAGCGATGATCAGCATAAGGACGTCTGGAATTCTTGGTCGGACAACTGGAACTCAATGGGCCACGCAGGTGGCAGTTGGCGCTGCTTCTTGCCCAACACCCTGCCGCATGTTTCGGTTCCCATTGTGATAGACGAGGAAGATGAGGATGATATGAAGACGGATGTTCGGGTAAGGACAGAGCATGGAGATTTCGACGCCGATGACGATGAGGTACCGCCTCCACCGCCGCCATTTCACATTCCACATATGCATGTGGAGGACGAGGATGCCCGGGATGCCATGCACCTGGTCGATCAGCATTCCAGTCATAGTTATATTACTGAGATGCAGTCTGTTTCGATGGAAAACTCGCAGACGCAATTGAAGGCTCTCGACCAATCCCAGCCGGATTCCAGTGATGACGAAGCGGGAGCGTTGCGAGCCATTTTGTTGTCTAATTTGCGAGCAATTAAGCCACCTCCACCTCCTCCAGCAACTCCCCCTCCGCCCGTTGCTCCCGCTTATGTTTCTGCACCTGTTCCGGCGCCTGTTCCTGCTCCGGTTGCAGAACTTGTTCCAGTTCCAGTACCTGATATAGTTTCCCCACCTCTACTTGCTCTTGTACCTGGTCCTGTAGCGAAACTTAAAGAGGAATCAAGCCAGGAAAATGACTCAGATGATCCGGAGGAGCTGCGTTTACTGCTCCTCTCCAGCATAGCTGTCAAGAAGCGAGTCAATGGCCCTAAATCGCAATCAGGATTAAGTCCAGAGATACTTAAGAATGCTGTGAGGCGTTTCCAATCCACTGGATTGCCAATAAAAGATGAACAGTCGCAGGATCAGCAGCCAATTTCAGAAGTTCAGAGTGCTGAACTAGAAGCAGATAAGAAAATCTTTACGGAGACTGTTGTGGCGCCGATCACAATGGAAGCTTGCCCCATCCCAGCTGGTCCCAGTCCCATTGAAGCTGTCGAATCCCCACAGCCAGTTGTAAAACTTACCATCCAAGCCAAGAAACCCACGTCACCCTCTACAAAAATTATAAAGATTGTCAAGCCCAATAAGGTGATCAACAAAAAGACGACGACCAAAAGGAAACTGCCAACCGATGAGTTATCTGGCTCAGGTTTGAGCATTAAGCGGCCAACAACATTAATGATCAAGGAGCCCAACGCTCCACTGCACAGTCAGACTGCGACCTCGTCCACTACCCGCCTTATTACCACCGTAGATCCAGCTAGCATCAAGGTGAATAAGCTGATCATAAGCTTAGCAGAGGAGTCAGCCGCCAGCGATGATGACCTGGAGCTGAGTTCGAGCTTTGCTTATGCTAGTTACACAGACATTGCCAGTCCTTTAAGTTTGGCAATGGGCAGTGTCAGTGGCTCTACTACCAGATCAAATACTCCCATATCCGAGATTGTAGAAACAGCTCCCAGCGCCAATAACAATCTCAGGCGAACTGTGATTAATGAATACTTTGAGAAGAAGATCGATGATTTCCTAAAGCAAGCAAGATCCAAGGCTCCCGTAACAAACTCACCAGAGGCGGCGCCAGAAAAGATTCCTGAGAAGGCCAAAGTTATCGAGAAGCAGCCAACTATAATAGCTACTAAGACTCAGCCGGCTAAAACAACGCCTGTGGTATGTTTGGTTTTTAATAGTTTGCGAGGACAATTAATAATATGGTTATTCATTTGCAGGCTGTTCGACATTTACCAGTAGCTTCCCAGAAGGAATACTTACGTTTAGTCGAGCGTATGCAAATGCTGGAGCAAAAAAAGGTGCGGGCAGCCAAAACTGTAGCTCCTGCGGCATTAAGCAAAGCACCTGTTGTCGGAAAGCCAGCGCCTCCCAACGTTTCGCCGCCAAACGCAGTAAAAATTGGGCAAAATATAGCAAAGGCTGCTTTAGCAAGTGCCATCACCACAACTACCATCAGCAAGGTAACCACAGCAGCTGAGAAACCTCAAGGCAAACCCACAAATGGAAAAGCACCAAAGACAAAAGCCAAGCAGAATCAACCATCTAAGGAGAGTCGGCTTAAGGCCTTTGAGAATTCGTTTGACAAGATTGGGTAGATATATCTTTAGGTATAGCTTATAGTTACTCATGCCTTATTATGTTTCATTGTAGGGGAAGCATGCTTGTTAATTTGGACAAATCACTGCAAATGGTCGAAGAGGCCAAGAAGTCGAAGGCAATACGTCTGCGATGCTCACAACGCCTCAAGGAACTCTTTGCCGAAATGCAGACTGTAAAGCAGGCGGTCAAGCAGGAGGAACTTAAACTGGCGAGGATTCAGCCGGAGATTCAGGCCAGCCATGAGATCATCATATCACTTAAGCAGAAACGTCATAAGCTCCATTCGGCAGCAATGGATTTGGGCCGAGGATTAAGGGGCGATGACTACAGGTACTAGCACCATCAACCACAACAGCAACCAGAACGGCGTGGGAAAGCTGGAACAAAGCGATTACTGAAACCAAACCAAATAAGAGGGATGGTAAAAAGTTCTATGCGATTATAGGTTTGATTTCCTTGCAGGTTACTCGACGAGGGCAAAGCGGCCATCACCCGTAAATCTACACAACTCACTAGGGAGATACGTCTCTACAATTCCATAGTGAAGTACGATGACCTCAAAAAGCTGACTGACAGTGAGGGCAGTCAATTAAATACTGTGATCGAAGCGGAATCGAAGACGAAGCAAACGGAGAGTGATTCCCCCGAGCAGCAAAAGGAATTAAAGGAGGCGGATACCGCGGAACCGGCAGTTTTAGAACCTACTCAACCTTCCGCAGATCCTGCGACTGGAAACCAACCTGAAGCGGAGACGGAGCCAGAGATTGGAAGTAAACCTGAAACACGGACAAAGACTCCAGATGTGCGTGGATTTCGATTTGTACATATTGCTTCCACTATTGCTAAGAACCTCATTCAACGCGATATTTCCGCTGTTATTTTTGAGTGTATTGAGCACTTTAGACCCGAATGTTTGTAAAAACACCACCCTAACAAATCGGTTGAGTTTATTTTCAGGATCAGGCGCAGGACAAGACGATAGATGTACCTATAAAAGCTGCAGGACCCTATACGGTGTCTATAATGCGGGAACTTCGCGAAGAGAAGGCCGACGAGCCTTATAGGGAAAGCTATCTCCGTGCATATCAAACGCCCATGTCCCGGAACTACAATAGGTGAGTAGGAATCTTACAATCTGTCGCCTGGCGAAATGTATTTGCTTCGTTTCTCCATTCTCAAGCCACCTCGATGTCCACGCGACCATCTGCCCCTTCGATCTAATGGGTCGCTGCGAGGATGCGGACTGCTCCTACCTGCATTTAGCCCGCCCCGATTTCCAAAACGAGCTGCCAAAGACAAACTTCCCTCTCAATAACTAACAAAACTCACTAAAACACTAAAAGTACACATAACCCAAAACAAACATTAAATAGCGTGGTTGAATTCTGGTAAGTTGAACTCTTCACGCGACTTAATATTTAAATGTTGCTTTCAGTCAACGTTAAAAAGAAAGAAACTCACAAATCAAATGCCAAGCAGATGAAGAGAAGCAGCCGCCGATGCAGCGAGTGCAAAACCATAAAAAGAGAAAAAGAACAAAGAAAAAAAACAATCGTTACTAGGTTGTACCTTGTTTGTTATATACATTTATATATATCCCGTGTAGTGCAAGTTCCATGTTCGCCAACGCTCGAAAACGATGTTTCGGGCCACAGTTTGAACGGATGTGCATTCCTACTATCCGCTTATTATTTTTTTACCTTATTATTTCCAACGATTATTGAACAAACTCGCCATAAATTAATGCCTCAGTGCAAACAACTAGAACAGCATAAATCGTTAATTTTAATACGCGTACTCTTTAATTGATAAAAGCTTGCTTTAAACAATTTATTTGATTGCCAATTGAAAATAGTTTTCGTATCGCAGAGAATGCCAAATTTATTTTTCATTTTAAAATCACTTTTCAATAATCTTTATACATGTTTAATTATTATAAAGTTTTCTAAAAATGCAAAAAAATGAATTTACGAAACAAAATTCGCCAAAAAAAGAGATGAGATAAATAAATAAAAGTACAAAATGAAATGAAGATTGTTTTAGTGGGAAAGGGTATAGACCACAAATACGCTAATTTAGCCTTGTTTATTCCTAAATATAATTTAAAATAAATACATTGGGTTATCACAGCCAATCCATACAGGAGTACCAAATAATTTACGGGGTTTTCTTCGCCGCCTGTGCCCCCTAATCTTCGCCCTCATCGTTGCCGAAGTAGACGTATTCCCTGCACCAGTCCTTGACGCCATCGTCGTTGCTGCAGCAAACAGGATAGACCATATTCGACTTGGTCACCTTGGCGCACCTCATGCACAGCTCCATCGTGTTGGCATCCTTCTCGCACTGCTGCACTTTCAGGACCGTTTCCACGGAGAGATTTCCGTGGTATTCGCTGGGATCCGCCTTTGCCTCCCCCGCCGAAGGTCGGGCATCGGCACTGAGTACGTGTAGGGTCACCATCAATATAATGCAGAAGATCTGTAATCAGTCGAGAGTTGAACAATTCATTAATTGAATTTTCGGCTGTGACCCAATTGAGCGCCAAAGGCTGTTCGATGCGCTTTTGTCTGGTTCTAGCCCAACCCGAAAAATATGAGCGGGATCAAACGAGTTATAGGGAGTTTAAGTCTTTGGGAGTCAAGTCATATTCGAACAAAAGGACAATGCGTTTAGCTCAATCAAGTGCAAAGTGCATTGACACACATTGAGTTTGCGGGCAAACACCGTTTATAATAACTTTTATCAATTTAATTAAATCTCTTGCACTTTTGTAGAATGATTCGATTTATTAGCTCAATTCACGTTGAGTGTTTTTTTAGCCACCTGTTATAAATCATTGTGAAGTGTAATTGCTTTATTTGTATCAAAGTTTATTTCGATCGCAGATTAGCGCTTGGCATTATCTTAAGGATTTTAAGTAGACTTTGTATTCGGACAATCGGATTCAGGGACGGATGTTTGTGCTTACTTTCTGAGCCATTCCGTCGGTTAACTAATACTTTCTCCACACCACGACGAAATTGTTTAGTTCTCGATGTATTATTTGCTATTGCCGAGCTGCCCGCTACTGGGAGCTATTGGGGCTCGAGCATTACTTTTTATACTTGGGAGCCAGGCCATCGCCATCGACATCGCCATCCGAAGCTAACGCACAGATCGTGCTGGGATCGTGCAGCATTCGTGACACATAATGGTGGATTTGATAGACGAATGCCAGGTACTGGCATTATCTCGGCCGAACTTGCGATGGAGTGGGCTGTGCCCACGAAAGTAATCACATGGGTTGGTATTTACAATAGGTTCGGTAATCGCAGCACACACTTTTGGGATCGACATGATGGAAAACAGGAACCTTACGCTCATGACTCTGCAATTATTTACCTTAATTTCATAAGGCAATTAAAACGAACCTTCTAAAAAGATAATATAAATTAGAATTCGTGCATATACATGTTTTAAAAATTTTGGATGTTTCCTTTTAAAAAATATTTTTTGAATTACTAAAAGATATTTTAATTTGTAAATAATACGAATAGGAATTAAGGTTTGACGATACCAGACTTATGAGAATTACGAATGTATCCGGCATTGTTAAAACTGTATTTTGTAACCATAAAAATTAATTCATTTTAATTTCTGTTTAGATGGGAATTTTTTTTTAACATTTGTAGTACTTGTATTAAAATTTGCTGATAAAAAAATGTAATTAAAAGGTTGATTTTTGGTCAAATATGGTGCGAATCAGAAAATCAAGCTCGAAAAATGATGACAACCTGACAGACGCACATTGCTAATCGAGAAGCTCGATCCCTGCTTTATATTCCTATGGCGATCGGTCGAATATACATATGTCCGCATAGTGCACATAAATGTTGCGTAGACACAGTCAATTAGTGAAACATCATGTTGCTGATAACGGGATTTCATGGGCGCCTAACTGATTACAACCGATCATTCTGATGCCAGCCGAGAATCGCAATTTTATTGTGCAATGTCTCGGCCAGTGTTTACTTCCGGCAATAAATGGGAATCTCCGGGAACGAAAAATTAATAGAGCTCTCAAAACATACCCTGACTGACCTCACCCATCATCTCTAGAGCCCTTTTGAAGGCTTGTTGTTTACTCATGTGATTGAATGCATTCATTCCCACTGCGAAAAACTAATTAACGATGCATCTGAATCGGTAATTGCATATCAAATTCTTGGAATCGACAGCGGTTATTCCCCGAATTGGATTGAAAACATTTAATTGGTTTATTTTTCGCACTTTAAGTGACAATTTAATATTATCCAAGGTCATGTATGTTAATCAAAAGTTTCCACTAGATGCATTGTAATTTTCGAAGACCCGTAGGTGTTTTCCGAAACCCATCGGAATGGGGTTTCATGATTCTAAAAAAACAAATGTATTAGTTTAATGTATAAAACAGACTAATAGGGGATTTTAAAATCGTTCAACAAAGTTCATCATTAAGGACAACCTTGATCCCATCCGTTTCTACTTGATTAAATACATATCAACCAAATCAATTCCCTGTTATTAGTACGTATTATAATCCATTCAAAACCAATCAAATCAGTAAATAATCTAAGGGGAATTTCTAATGGGTTGGTCTACTTAGATTACAAGTCCCTGAATTAAATTGGGAATGGTGCGTAGATAAAAGGGTACCAGTAGATTTGTCTGGATCTGGAAAATTATGCAATTTCCTCGGATAGGAGATGGGAAACCGACTTTTGAGTCCAACTTTATTTCTATATTTAAAGACCTACTTTAAGGTATACTAAGCAAACAAACAATGCAGTGCTGATTAGGCTAATCACATCATCGGAATTGTTATTGATTCCAATACTATAATTGCATCAAAGCTTACGCATATATTTTTAGCAAATTAAACATTTGTTTATTTCTAGAAGAAGGTGTCTTGAACTCAAATTTTTGGTTTACATTTTCATTTAGTATCCAGGGCATTGTCACCCAATTCGACTAAAGACAACAAATAATAAACAATGATTCCTTGGCCCAGACAATGAACTTTGGAGTCGAAGATTAAAGCAATCATCCAGAATTTCGTTCTGTTTTCTTTCGTTTTTTAATTAATTAGTCCAATCGAACAGACAGGGAAGCACGCTCTCTCCATATAGTATTTCCCCAGACAAGTGATTTCGGTAATCAGATTAAAACGACTCTGGAAACATAAATAATGACACTTATTCTGAACGATTTTGGAAATCATCCATCTGATTCACTGCTGGTCAGTGGTTATTGATCGATGGCACTGTTGCCAAGTGGATCCCCGCGCATGCGGAAACTGTCGTTTCTATATTAATAGTGAGGAGTGAATGAAGATTACAGATCGACGGCTAAAAATACAATTAAGAATGTTTACAATGCGGTCCCAAAGACTCCGTTATCAGAGGGCGGTCACCCACCACCATTGTTTGTTTGTCTCGGTCTCGGTCCTAGATGAGTAATGTCATCAGCCGTATAGTATATAGTACTCACCTTGGTCACCCCATAAATCATGCCCTCTTTTCCACCCACACAGCCTGCGTATGACTTCGGCAAGGCCAAAGTCCGTCGCAACAATCTTGCTCGTGTTTAATGATCCACATCATGAGGCTGAAGTGTGCCACCGATCGAAGGATATAAAATGATTACGCGATTTGGTTATCGGTAGCGATCTGCTGCTTTACGTTGGTTGGTCCAATTTAGACAAACACTCGATTTTGTTGAATTATCTTTTGCTTTCATGGTTGATTTTTACAGATAAACTAAATTTAAGACTTACACAATTTACATAATATAATTTTTTATTACTGTCGTGTGATAGTAACTTTCCCATCTATTAATTTCCCATCATTACAAATTTTAAATAAATCAAATAATTTAAAATCAGGGACATAAATAATCACTATTGATATTCTTTAAGACCAAAAATGATTCACTCATATTAGCCGCAATAAAATTGAATTATAGCATTTGATTACTTTTTGGATAAACCTTGCGAATCCGCAAGGATTAATCATAAATTCCATTTCACTTTACTTTTATAAATTAAGAAAAACAAACCTTTTGAAAGACAAAAAATCAATAAAAGTTAAAGTTAAAGTTCAGGAAAATCCGTAGCTTCAAAATATATATAAAGATTTTAAGCACTGTTAAATTTGTCAAAGATACAAAGGAATAGTTTCAATTTTAAATATGATTTCTTTAATTAACATCAAATAGAAGTGTTAAAAAAAATTGATATTTCTGCAGGTAAAGATCGGTTGCAATCGACCTCGGGAGATGTTTAAAATATTTGTTTATATGTATTAGTTTAACACGCTACACAAGGGCCATGTTTTCGTGTTTTGTAAGGTGTATTCTAAAGATACCAAAAAAGCGGATAGTGGGTGCTTCATTCTTGGGCAAATCAAGGCTGGTCAAGGCCGGTCAAAGGTAGTTAATATATGGTGTGTATAGCAGACGCCCGTTGTTATCAGGCTGAAAAATATTATAATTTTTCCATTTTTTTGGGAAATAAAATAAAAGCTTGAAAATTACTGTTTTATGGATAAAAGTTGTTGTAATGTTTACAATAGTCTTTATCATAATAAATCATTCTGCATACTTAGACATATTGTATATTTTCTCCCATATTTATATTTAAGGGACTTACATATTTTATTTTCGTTCCCTTACTATATAATCAAACACAAGTTTTATTTACACGAAAGCTTCATAGTTAAGAAATGTATTTTCGGTACAAGAACAAATAAAATCCATTAAAAGCTCTCGTGTCGACAAAATGTAGACAAATGTATTCAACTGAAAACAAATTGACAGAAGCAACAAATAAAATGTAAATATTAATCTAATACAATTTGTCGAAAGTATTAATATTAGATATAATATTAATAATATTAATATAATATATTGATATTATTGTTTAAAGCTAATTAAAATTGTATTCAATTATTTTATGAAGACTAAACTTTTCCTAATTTGGAATGTACAAACAAGTATCAGCCAAAGTGATATAAATAAAAACAATTTTACAAACAGTCTTAAAAATCCCAGTGAAGAGCGTAAACTCTGATAAATACATTTTTGATATGGGAAAAAAAATATTCTATTAAATAACATTCAATTACATTTTCTGGCACGATTTGTGTAAGATTAATTTACAGAGCTTTAATCTGACCAGCGTAAACAAATTCAGCTAAATAAACTATTTATCCGGTGATTACCCAAATGTTTGCCTGCCAACTAATTAAATTGGTTGCCAGAATGTAGTCCACATTTGCCGAATGGAAAGTTTCCCAGGAGACGCCAGATTTGCATAGTTTATGGCAGAAGTTGTACAAATGCCATTCGGATGTTGCCTAGACACTAGTCGGCCCCATTATCCCTCCCATTCAATCATTGTCCGTTGTCAATTGCCGATGGCCATTGCAGTGATATTGATTTTCTGTACCGAAACCCCTGATGGACACAAATTACGAGTGCATACTATATAGAATGCTATAGCCCAAGGTTAGTTCTAGTCGGCGCAAACCCTATTATTGGGGGATTTGCGGGGAACGTGACCCGGCTGGCCGTCCATTCCCATTTCCATTCAGTGTCACCTGTGTCACCTGACCTACAAAACGTATCCCATACATAATAGCGGTAAATACCAAGCCGGAGGTGTGTCAACTTATGCAAGTCACTTTACATTTGGAGGCTGATGGTTTTGCCAAGGAACAAAGTGCATTTTTCAGTAAGCCTTTGGACGGACTTTATTCCTCTTCCCCGTTTAGGATCACCATTAAAAATGGGGTGTCCCCTGTTTATATTAACATTAACATATTATTGTATAGGAGCTGGCTGTAAACAATTCATTTTAACCGGGGACAATAAATTGATAAAAGCCTTATAGGAAATTGTATAATCTACAAAGTTCCCACTGAAAATCCACATGACTTCCAAAATAAGGTTCACTCAAAATTAAACGTTTTTTTTATGATACAATTGTGTTTAGGACCTGAAAACCCAAAGCTAACTTTGGGCGAAGGCGAAGTTGATATACCCTTGCAGAACATTCTGTAAATTATGTATATTCTCCAAAACTATTCATATGATGCATTCTTAATACTCATCAAAAATCCCAACTTCCTAACTTTACAAACACCAAAGTTATGGCATTTCCGATCGTTCAGTTATATGGCAGCTATAGGATATAGTCGGCCGATCTCGGACGTTCCGACTTATATACTGCGTGCAAAGGAAAGAAGGGTGTGTGCAAAGTTTCAATTCGATATCTTTAAAACTGAAAGACTAGTTCGCGTAGAAACAGACAGACGGACAGTCAGACGGACAGACGGACATGCTTATATCAACTCCTGATAAAGGATATAGGGTTGGAGATGTCTCCTTCACTGCGTTGCACACTTTTGACCAAAATTATAATACCCTCTGCAAGGGTATAAAAATGATGGAGTCGAAGAAAAAATGACCGTCTAAGTTGTTGTACAAAAATAATACAGTAATTAAAATGCTGTAAGCCCACTGGATAATCTAAAGATGTTTCCTGGCGAGTAGAAAATATACACTGAGCATCTCGAAAATGAGTGCAAACTTACGCACTACATTACTCTGAACTACCGTGGCTTGCATCACGTAGGCAAACATAGAAAGAATACGATATACAGCGATCTATGTATGACCTCTATCAGAGGTTAGTCAGGTTAAATTAACCTAACCTATACTATTTTAGAAATTCATTAGTCATTGTAGTTTCTTGAGATAAAAATCCATTTTTTTAAAGATTATTTCTTTGATTATACTGTAGCTCTTACAGGTCCACCCCAATGTTCCCCGACCGACTCATTAGTCTTCATATTGTGCAGGTCGCCCGAAATAAAAACAAACAACTAAAGTGCGGATAAAGCAGTAAGCCAGAAGAGAAGATGATGAAAAACCAGAAACAGCTGCATTGCACTGAAAAGAAAAGAGATCTGCACATGCGCCCATCGCATTCGATCAACAACTTACCTGCATTTCAATTTCAATGCGGCGAGCAGAAAATCTGATAACAAAAGCCGAGTGGCTAAAAACAAAAACAACAGCAACAGCTGGGCGACAGAGAAGTTGAATGAAACAGGCAGTAACAGCTGCCTCGAACACTCTTTTCGCCCCCGCAGTGAATCACTCACAACCAAGAGCTCTCTTACTCCACTTTAAAAAAATATAAATAAGAAAGAAATATACTACATTCGAAATTTCTAAAAATATGTATTTTATAAAAACAGGCAACTCAATAATCATAAAAGTTAGTTTGTAATACAATAACCTTAAAAATATTTATTTAACTAATCTTATATTTTTTATATTTTTTGTATATAAGATCTGTCCTAATATTCCTTTTAATACTTTTTTATTTGTTTACTTAGTCCTTTTTTTAAAATAATTTTTTTGGTAACCCGCAATTCAAAGGGAATTCTTAAAAATTTTGTTAAGACTCTTTTCTGAGTGTAGGTTTCTCTTTCAGAAGAGATACTCTACTGCTGTCGTTGCCCGAAGCGCACGAACGAAAAGATTGCGAGGGAGAGCGAGCGGACTAAAATCTATTTAAGCACCAAGCAGCTCTCATTTTTTTTCATTCGACTTTCGGCAGTGCTGTGTTTAACACAAAAATATCACAAACAAAGACAACAATATATATCCGTAAAATCGCCGGGAAAAATATCACAAAATGATATTTTGATTTTTGAGACGAAAAAAACGGTATAAAATTAAATGCGTTTCACAAGACAACAATAAACAAGGAGAAACCAAATAGGAATAACCAACAATTGTAGCAGCAATCAAAAGTTTATACGAAAAGCGTGCGTGCGTTTGTTGCCGCTTATAAAAAATGTGTACAAAATTCCAAAAGTGCAAATTTATTTAAATCACTCCCGCAGTGCTCAACGTTCAAAGTTAACAAACCAATGAAATAAACAAAATAACATAGAATAAAACCAAAGCAGAAGTTGGCTAACAGTCGCCCAGACTGGAACAAAATACGCGAACCTAATTGAATTTGGTGCGCAAAAGAGTAAAAAAATTGCAACCTGTAGCTCGGGCTTCGGCTTTGATTTTGATTTCGAATTCGGCTTTTGTGCGAGCAAGCCGGAAGCCAATCCCAAATGCAATTGTTTTGAACCACAGCTGAGCCGAGCTTTTACCTGTTAGACAACAAATCAAACGGCGGCAGCAGCAGCAGAAAAGCAACAACATGTGGTGCATTGTCAACTTGCCCAACGGCACCCAACAAGCCGTCAAGTGGGATCCTAAAGCGAATGGACAGGAGTGTCTGGAGAAGGTGAGTTCATCGCGAATACAGATAGAATACAATACACTAGGTGGTAATTTTCCACACAATCCGCTCATTTACAGTTTTGCAAAAGTTTCGATAAATTATTCCCCTTTATAGCACGCTTCGTCTTATGAGGCACACGAATCGAGCGATTATTTCTGCTCGCATAATGTTCGGTTGTTAAAACCATAGAAATTACATAATACTTTAGAGATATAAAGCCACAGTTCTTGAAACGTTCTGAAACATTTCAAGGAGGTAATGCCTTCTTATGTTAAAGGTTCTTTGTATCAGCTCTATTTCACTTAAATACGAATTATTTTGTAATGTATTGCTTCTTAGGAATCCATTAAAACAGTTGAATAATCTCAGTTATAAATGTGTTGCTTTATTCAAATTGCCTATGCTTTTTTGATAAAATGTTCTTTTGATAGCGAAAGTTACCACATGTGGTTAAAGTGTGTTTTATGAAGTCCATTACCCTTAATATACCTTATCACAGTGACTACATTATGAATTCCTTGATAAAATTAAATGTAAAAAAAATCAGTCTCCCAAAAGTTTAAACAACTCAAGGTCAAGGCAGAGCTGATCTTAAAATAAACTTCACATAACCTCTCACACATGATATAAATTTAGTTGTGACTAATTATAAAGCTATAAATACCCCATATCTCCAAGAGAAGGCTTATTGTTCGCCACTTGTAGTTTATATTTATAGTTTCACCTCTCATAGTACTACGCATTACAGAACTCTTGGGAAAATCATTGCATCCACTTCACAGGGGTTACAAAATTATCCATCAAAGTCGCCTTGAAATTACTTCATAGCTTATCGATCTTCAACTATGGCTTACTCAATTTTGCCACACGTGTATGATATTCCCCTTAAATTACGTATCCCTTTATAAGAGGACGTTGTAATGCCAAGGGTCTTCAAAACACTTAAGTCAGCGAGGAAAATCGGGTATAGAAATTGAATTTTTTTTATCTTTAGAAATAAATAACTAAAAAATGATTACGTTTTTATGAGCAACGTGCAAAGTTGTTCACGACCCCATACCCACAAAAATGTTCTCATTTCATTTTAATGGCGGTCTTTTTTCATGGGGAATTCCGTTACGGCTAATACCTGAGCGGCTTACTATAAAAAAAGTTATAAAAGAATCTTCATTTAAAGGCACTCGGCATGCATCGAAAATGAAGCACTTGATTCAATTTCAATTAACATTTTTTATGGGGGGTCCAGGCTGCATGCAATTCGTTCAAAGCTTATCAGTGGCAGAAATGATTGTGTTTTTTTTTTAATTTCGATTCGCATTTCGTTATCAACTCGGGGGCCATGTCCAATTTCAATGTTTTGTTGTTTACTACTTTTGCGCTAATTTGTTTTAAATGCCAAATACCCTTGACTCAAACGGCCCCCGCGATAGTTTTTCAGAACCCCAAGGTGGGTGGAAGGCGAAAAACAACAGTAAGCAGGGTATCGGGATATAATATATTCTGATAACGAAATAATAGTCTTTAAGTCAAAGATCTTCATTGTATGGTCGTTATTCTTAAATCATTTTAGCATATTAAGCTGTAACATTAGTCTTCTTATATTTATGACATGAGCTAGTGTTATATATTTTGGTATCGAAATAAGAGTTTAAAAATTAATAGATCATTATTGTATTCTCGTTATTCTTAAATCATTTCATCTTCTTATATAATATCTTCTTATATCATAGATCACTTATAGATTGCAATTTCAAATTGGGTTGATCAGGATTAAAGATTAGAATACTTTCTTTCTGTGTAGTATTTGGTGGGTAAGTTCAATGTCCAAGTGGTTGCCACTTGAGGCGTTCAGTACAAACACTTGACCATTCTGCTTCTGTTCAGTTGAGCTCTGTTACTACGGGCGATATACATACGATTATGCTTCTCCCCTCACATTATAGACCAAATCCCCTTTTCACCGCCTCCAAAGATTAAATTCGATTCGGCAATTCGCCTTGTTTGTCAGGCTAATTAAGTCTTTGGCTAAATTAGGGCCCGTGCTTTAGGGTTTGTGCAATCTAATCAGGCAAACTTATCAAGTAACGGGCTCGCACACACAGAGGCATTAATATTCAGGTGAATGTGTCCCAGTCTCAGTCCCAGTTCAGGTCCCGATTCGTTGCCAACTTTATTATCTGCTTTGGAAAACAAGCGTCAAGAAAACAGCAAGACAAGTAAAAAATATGCTTCTTCAACTTGCTTTTATCTTATCTAATGCCTATCTCTATCAAAGGGGCTCATTGCTATCAACATTTACAGCTCTGAACTATGGTTAACATCGTATACAACACCATCAAGTCGAATTGGGACAGAACGTAGATGGTTTTTATGGGGGGTTTAGCACTAATCGTTACGAATCCAGTTAGTGCGCTTTTAATAATTACTAATTTAGACCTATTTATGAAGAGGTACAATTGCTCATAACCAGTTCTATAAATCAAAGATACTTTGTTGCTCTTGGACTGAAAGATAATGCGTTCTATAATGAATTAAGGATTATATGGGTAACATAAATAAGTAAAGATAACGACTGACAAACGAGTTTATTGAACAGCTTTAATTCGAGTCTTTGCATATAGAAATCGCCGGACCTTTGTCCTCATTGTTAAGTCATGATAATCAGTTCTTTCTTCTCACTGTAACAGTTGCATTATTCCCCAATGACATTGAATCCGAATGAGGGCCTTATCAGTTCCACATGTTTCGCCTCACGTATGTTCTGTATATGCTGCACAGTCCAATGTGCAATAACACTTTCTATCTGTTGATCTGGGAAAACATCTGGCAATCGTTTTAAAAATATATAGAGTACAGCTCATATTTAATTGGGACCCCCGCGGGAGGGGGTCACCATGTGGTACGTCATCGGATTAATGGAATTAATATTTTTTGCCTCTGTGATTTATTTTTAAGCTGTGCGTCAGCTTAATCTATGAATACCAATGCCGATTTATGGCTGAAGAGCTTATCATTTCAAAGAATGACGCGCCGCTTGTAACCTGCGATAAGGAGTGTCCAAATGTTACACATTCGTCATCGATTTTGTGGGTATGACTATGACAAATTCCGATTATTAATAAATAGTAAAGGAAAAAATAAATTAATTAATTTTCCAGGGATGATGATTCAAAGAGCTCTTCAATGTCACCTGCCTTGAGTTGAGAACCTTGATTTTTTTTTTATAGCGATCCAAGCGGCTCTTAATCAAGGCTTGGCGATAGGCCAGCTGATAAGTGGGCTTGCATAACTTTGAGTAGGGGCCTTATCTCCGTGGCTAATGAACCCGGGGTCTTGGATTATTCCGGAGAGTGAAGGGGTTGGGGCGGGCAGTTGCACATTTTAATTACATGCTGCCAAGCTGACTCGGGCAGGAGCAACAAAGTTTTCGCTCTCGTACAATCGCAATCCGAAAAAGTTTCTCCTTTGACGTCAGTGGGCCGACGCTTTCGACGAGTTTGCATGTCAAAGGAGAATTACATTTTTGTTACCTCGATTTAACAATCATACTTGGGCCTTACATCCCCATACTTATGTGTATGCATGCAAATATGGCCGGATTCATTTGGGTGTGTCTGCCCAGTGAGTCAGTCAGGCAATTTCCCATTTCGGCATCGCTTAAGGACCCCCGTGTCCTTAAGGACGACGCAACTGTGGACCATGTGCAACAGTTTTATGCTCGATAATAGTTACTTGCAATTACCAGCTACTTGTAATTGCATTTAAAATTGCCATTTTCGTTGCTCGTTTGTCGTCAGAGCTGAGTTTTGAGTGCCCGTTTGAGTTGTTTTTGATTGCTTGCTTGGGTTCTTCACATGGATCGAGTGGGCTCTTTACGGGATTGACATTTCGAGCATGTTCCGAAGGCCTGCTGTTACATGACAAAGTCCACAGCCGGGAAATGGAAAACAACCGAAGTTTGCAGAGTCACGATAGTGGAAAGCTGATAAATCATAGGTGTCAATTTGATCGAACGAAGTGATGAAACCGGTGGAAGAGATTGAAGGAAGGGTATGCAGTAATAGCAATGCACTGGTGTTGATATTATCTATCTTCAGCTTTTATTCAAAATTTGTATTAATATTACCAAATGGTTAGGTTGAATTAAATTCCAACTGAATCAAAAGTACCTTTTATCTTTGTTATTAATTTAGATTTGATTACTTTTATATCATCATTTTATTATCTATGCCTAGTCACCGATTTATCAAATGTTTCTTATATTCCAAGGACCTTAATACATTTTTGTTAATGGTTTGCAATGACTTTGCCCACTATGTCTTTATGGTCCTCCCATTGATTGTGATTCCTTATCGGATTGCCTGTCAACAGGCTGCGCTAATCAGATCCTTCTGCTCCGCCGACACGACATCTATTTTCTAGGTGTAATTATATTTGCGAACGCTGCTGTTGCTTCCCCTTTGTGAAAGCTTTCCCCCAGTGGGGAAATGGGAATGGGTTTGAAACAGGAATGGGAATGGGAGGATTAGAAGGCAGCTGGATGATGAGTTCTTTCAACACCCTTGAAGTGTGGGATTACGAGATGGGTGTGGCAATGGTGGGCGTGGGTGTGGGCGGTTGGGTGGTGGGCGGATGGGCGTAGCTCGAGTGTGCGACTTGCAACAATTGAAAGATGTGCAACGAGGCAAGTTTCCAGGCAAGATTTGATGAGGCAGCTCAAGTGGCAGAGGGGCGATGGAGGCGGGTCAAGTGCAGCAGCCGCTGGCCAATTTGCTTGTCTCTCGTGTCACGACAAAAGGCCAATTCAAGCTGTGAAATTTGAATACAAGGCAGACATTCATACCATATTCGAAGGACTCAACAGAAATTTAAAATTACTTATTTTAAAAAGCTAAAAAAATTTAAAAATAAAAAATTACAAAATTATTTTGGCTTGCTTACATTAGTAACAACAACTATGTTAAAATTAACAATTGTAATATAGGCATTTTGTATTTGAAAATAACAAATTTTAAATCCATATAGCTATTATTATAGCCACCTGAAATGTCAATACCTAAATACTCAAATATAAAAAATGATAAATAAATACAAAAAGTTGTATTCCAAATAGTACTGATTTAAGCACTCATTCCATGCTATTAACATAACAAATACAAATGTGTTTACTTTGATAGGAGAAAAGATAAATGAAATCTTATAAACTCAAGTCCCAAAATCACATTTGCGTGTGGCAAATAAACGATCTATCCAGACATCTGCTTATATGTTTCTGGTGTATGTTATATACATATAATTAACCAAAAACAAATGTCAAGAGGCACAGAAATATACTCAACGTTTTTATTTTTCTGTCTCTCTTTTTATCACCTTCTTCTGATAAGCTTGGAAATTTCTTATATTAATACTCGATGTCAACAACGCAGAAGTTGATAAAGATAAAGAGAGGGGGTGAAAGAAAGAGAAAAAGAGGACAAGTCAAGATATCAGAGCAATCAAGGCGTAAATGATAAATAAGCATTAATAATTTCGTTCTCAGGTTATTTCTTTAAAACGCAATTTCCGAGCTTTTTTTTGCGCGTTTTTGTTTTCCATTTGTTTGCCTTCAACAGATGTTTAATTGAAATTAAAATTTCCCCACAACACGTTCGTTTTGTTTATCCATTTACTTAGAGCAAAGTTAAGTGATTAATATTAAGCATACGCCCTGTTCGGTAGCCTTTTAGCCTTGGCCCGAAAGCGTTGGTTTTTGGCCCTAACAGCAGGAAGTTCTCTATGGGAAGAAAAGCATACACACACGTGCTTTCCAAAAAGAATAACTTATAAGCAAAAGTATCTGAGTATCTTGAGGTTGTTTTTGGCTTGTATTTGTGTTTCTCTCCGTTTTAGGTTGTCTTCTTTGCTTTTGTTGCTGTCGAGCCAAGCCCATGCAAAAAAAAAAAATGTAAAACGCAAAAGGCACAAAACGAGATTTACCTATTTTTGTATTTTTGTCAAGTTTCATTTTTCGCCATACTTATATATGTATATATGTGTATGTACGTATGTAAATTTGTTATTTTATTTCGTCGCTTTGCCTTTTGCTCTGGTTCGCGTAGTTTTTATTTGTTGCAGTCGACAGTTATTAACAATTTAAACAAACATCGCAAGATAAATACAAATACATTTAAGGCGGGTCCCCCGAGTTTTCGGATCCATTTGGCACCTCCGAGAGCGAATTGCTTTTCCGCTCTGTGCCAATGTATCTCTTGTTTGGCCCCATACACAGAATACAACGCAATAGAGTTTATTTAAATTGGGCAACTAATATGATTAAAATTAAATTTCTTTATTTAAACGGTAAACTTGTTTATTTTTGGATGCTCTTATGAACCTTTTCAAACACAGCAACGAAAATATCTTCTTGTTTGTTCAGAACAACTTTTTAATTGAAACGAAACTTGCGCTGATAACATTAATCATTATTTCGGCCATAATTATCATTTTAATTGGGAATTTGTCAAAACCAATTGATTTTCGAACAAAACTTTTGCTGGGATAATTTGTATCTCTAGTTTTATATTATTTAAAAAGCGTTTCTCTTACAAAACCATAAATACAATGTGTTCATCCTTAAAAATAGGAAATTTGATGTGATTTATGTTTTGTTAGTGTATATCGAATTTGATTCTCGACCACCACAAATATGCGATACATATTTAAAGTTCGCACAAGCAAGCTGAAAACAACCGAGTTGGCTTTATGCACACATACCACACAATGGGAATACTATACAGCCGTATATAATTTATTTTCCCCCACTATTCGAATGGGTTCGGGGTTTTTACACACAACAGTTTAAAGTTCGGAAAAAAGAGGCAGCGGAAAAAAGTTGTTTAAATCAAAGACATACATATTCAGCGGCCGATGAGATTGTTCAATTGTTGTTTGCCGCTTAATTAGCCAAGCCCTGGAACCAGAAGTCAACTGAAACAACGAAAACAGAAATACCACTCATCATGGGCGATGATTAAAACGCATATAAATATAAGCCAAGAACGTAGCAGACAAACAAAACGGATATTTGCATTCGCATTTGCATTGATTGCCTTGGTCAAATGCATTGGTCATAAACTATATGCATATATGTTTATTATGCTCCATCGATAAATATTCGGGCCAACGCTTGGCCAGAACGATAATCTGCCAGGAATTTATTTATTTATGCAGTCTCTATGCAAATGACTTCTGCCTAATACTGCTACTGTTGAATCTGGTAAATTGGTCAAAGCAAAAATTAATTTTCCAAACAATTAAATCCGAACGGAGGAGCCGCCCAATGTCGTTGGCCAATTTCGGAATTAATTGCCACTGGCTGAAACCGAGGCAGAAAACACAAAACCGAAGCCCAAACGCAATGCATTTTCCCCATTTTCCCATTTTCCTGCCGACCAAACGCCATCACTTTTATGTCGCTTTGGGTGCAGTAGGGCGTTTATCATGTTCGCTGGACATTTGGGTTTGTGTCCGAAAATGCAAAATGCACCGCAGGCGATGCTCAACCTGGGGCAACCCACACGTGCAGGGTTGCCAGGGTGGTCTTTAATTCATGACAAAATGTCGTTTTCTAATATGTCTTATAAGCTAAAGTCTCTCATTTTGTTATTTCTGCCAACATTGAGCAAAAGCACAGAAAAGAGATTAAATAACTGTGTATATAAAAAAAGAGCATACAAAACTTTAAAATTAATCGAAATGAAGAAAGTGTCTTGGGAGTTTCAGACTTTGAAAACTTCTTTAATAATCTAGTTGCTAAACTATTGCCAATGCATTTTACACACAATAAGAAACTTTAGCTTGAGAAATATTAACAAGGCAAGTCAACAAGTTTAGGGAATTAAGGTATTGACCTTTAACGAGTTCTTAAAAATTTAGAGCTTCCCAAATTTCAGTTTGGTGGTTGTAAAGTTTGGTATTCTTAGTTGTAAAAAATAATGATATAGCCGCAAGTTATTTTAGAAACAAGAATATTTAAGTAGGGAGTTAAAGAGGGTGGAAGGGGCTGCTTATTCACTTCCTGATGCGTTGACTTTGGGTGAGTCGACAACCCTGACGAGCATACATCATGTGTGTGGTTTCTTTGCCATCGAGTCCTGGAGTTTGGAGCTGTGAGGGTCACACGACAAAGGCTTCGTGGTGCGTGCGCGCCATCCTGTCTGCGTCCTTGCTCCAGTCCACCCCTCCCACTCTCCACTCCCCACTCCCTATCCCCCCTTCCCCTACTGGGCTTGTGTGTGTGTGTGCGTGTCCTTGCCAGCGCAATTTATGTTTACACCGTGTGCTGGCAGTGCGCCCGCAAATCTATCTGGAAAATCGCTCCCAGCTAGTCGCCGAATGAAGTCGAGCCGAGGCGCGCCCAATCAAAAGGAAATTATATTCGCGTGCCAAAGCACACAATACTATACAAGGCAAGGAAGAGTAAAACAGAGAAGCCAACTACAGTCGAAATTCTGTAGTTCTAACTTCCCTAACTTGAATTTATTGTAACTCGAATAAAATAAGAACAAATGGCTGGCGTAAATCAGAGTTTTTATAAGAAAACTTTTGTTTCTCATTTTCAAACCCTTAATAACACAAGCACGTAAGCTCAAAGTGAATTAAATTTGATTTCGTAGTAAAAATGTCTTTTTATATAAGACTAAAATATCAAAAGCAAATCCGTATTTCACTGATACATTTAACGAATCCCAATCTAGAGTTTCCCCCCATTAAAAGCCATATGCTGACTCCTCAAATGTGGACGTGTGGACTATTTCTGAACTTGAATTTAGTATAAATGTCAGATACTGGTTCTATAAATGGAAAACCAACTGTATGGCGAAATTGAGTGGGTGCATTTCGAATCGAATGAAGTCAGCGGCCGTCACGTGCAATGTGAACTCGACTTGATTCGCCACTCTTGTGGCGAAAACTACTCGCATATATCGATTTAATGGTTAAAGTCTAGCATATTGCGGGAGTGCTTGTAGTGCACGAAGTAGTGGCCATTCTCTGGCTAATTGGAAACAGTTCTACGGGAACGTGGGCAGATAGTGGGTAGTTCACAGAGGTCTTACACTAATCCGGCGACAATGACAAGGCTGCGAGTGGAAAACGCTAAAGGCGACAAGAAATCAGGGAGAGTGGTGTAAAAGAGGGTGAGGGGTGTCCCTTGCTTTTAAGCTCACATTTAATGCAATTACCGCTTGCAGAGTCAGGGGCATTTGTCACTGAAAAGCACTGAAAATGTGATTTAAAAGAACAGTATTAAATTCTATTTAACTAGAATTCATATCACAGATTTGTCTATTGTGCAAACCAAAGTAACTCAAAGGTCTAAATAGAGTGTGCCCAATTTGAACTATAAAGCATTCATATGAGGAACATAACCAAACAAATCTGCCAGGCAAACGGTCTCTCTAATTTTAAAACAAAATAAGGTCACGCTGCGCCTCCTTTATAAATCATTTATGCATGATTCAACTAGTATTTCTAAATTAAGATGCAAATTTCTTGAATATTTTCTTTGCTTGCCTCCAATATTTTTCGCAGTGCTTGCTGAGCACTTTGACGATGATGCAGAAATCGTGCCTGCACATGACAATGACGAAATTTGAGCAAAATCAATGTTGGCGGCAAATGATAATGTCATTTGCTAAGCAGGCGCCTCCACAATTTTGCAGGAAAACCTCTTGGCGTCTAGTGCTATCTATTGTTTCCATGGTTTTTGCATATTATCCTTGAACTGCTTTCGCCCATTTCGCCAAAGGTTGGCGGGAAAAGTGGTAGAGAAGCGGGCAAAACCATAGAAACCTGAATGCACAACAACTAAGCGGAAATATGGCCAAGTAAACCTCCCCTTTCCGCTCCTTTTTTTTCCCACCATTTTCTCCACCACCACCTGCAAATAAAGCTTACCCTAGGCCAAGCCAGCATACATAGCTTAGAACAATATTAAACAATACAACAAAAAAATGGGGAATTTCTACAGGAAACAGGAGAAAGCGAGTAAGAGTGGGGAAAGGGAGAGAACGAGAGAGGGAGAGAGCAAGAACAATAAATTGCGTGAAAATGCAACCGAAAAAAATGCAAGCCGCAAAACAAACCGTAGAAATAGGGGAATGCATTGAATGCTTTTCCCATTGTATTCGAATATAGTTTTCTGTAAAAGCCGACAAGCAAAACCCCCCCCCTCACACCTCCACTGGTGGGGGGGGGGGGTGCTCAACCCCCCTCCACCCCCTTTGCAACCCCCTAGCGCCATGCTGAGTGCCATTTTGATGTGTCTCTAATGGCAAGGCTTTTGTTTCGCCCTTTCTTTATTTTTTTTTGCTTTACTTTTATTGCCCCGAACCGAACTGAAGCGACTCCTGTGTGGCTTTCACTATTATTTTCTTTGGCCTTTCTCCTCCTTGCACGTTTTCCCAACGAGGGGGGGGGGGGGATGTTAGGGGGCGGAACCTTGTGGAAAGGCAGAGGGTGACAGAGGACCTTGTAAAACAAAGAGGGCCAATAAAAGCACATAAAAGCATGATGGGATATGAACTCGCACAACAAATCCGATCAGCAACCGGATCAAAATATAAATCACACTGCACAGAGAAAAATATTATTTTTATCTCTTCTCTCGGATAGCAACCATAAACATGATCCTATCATTATATGTATATGTTCCAATTTAAATATAATCTTTTTGTTTTCTAACTTTGAAAATTAATAGGCCTATAAAAAAGGTTAAATATGGCAGATGATAAATCTAGAAATATTTTTTTGTCTGTTAAATTCTAGAGCTTTCGTCCAATTCAAATTTTAAATTCGTAATCAAATTAAATTGCAATTAATTTGTATACGGCGACGACGGACATTTCATTTGTAATTTTCCCCGTTTCAATTAGCGCATAAAATGTTCCCCACTCTGCGCAAAATAATTCGTCCTTTGGCAGTCTTAATTAAATGCTTTTATTTTTATTTTACCGCCCAAAGAAGTACATTGTCCTGCGGCAGCAATGTCCTGTTTGCATTGTTCGAAGCCTTACCCCCACCGAAAACCACAATCAGCACCAGGATAATGCGGTTTTAATTGAGCCTCTTAAAGCGCCATTTTCATTGGCCGGACTAAAAATTAATTAAGTCGCGCTCCGTAAGAAAACAGGAATTTCGCCGAGCGTTTTAATTGCGATTTAAGGGAAATGGAAATGAAAATGGCACTGGCATGGGATTTATTTATTTTAGTGTAATTACAATTAGAAACACGACGTTGGGGGGGGCAGATGATTGAGTTCTCATTTAAAATTTACATATTCATATGCCAGTGCAAAATTGTCCGGGGTCACGAAATGATAATTGCGGGAATTACCGAGTGCAATACTACATTTTTTATTTGCATTTGTTCCTTTTGCAATATGAGTAGTGGTTTGGAATAATCAAATGAGACCCCCTAATCATTTCTAATCAGTGTGTAAGTAGACCTGCAGTCTGCCAGGTGCCTAATCCCACACTCTTTCCAACCCCCCCCCCCCCATTCTCAACCCTCGTCATCCACTTAGCCTGTATCCGCTACCCGAGCTTTCCTTTCGCCGGCATCAAAAGCATTTTCCGCTACTAAATTGCTTGAAAAGAAAATTCTACAATTTTAACGAAGTGAAAATTGCCATTTGGCATATGGTGGGTGTGGGTGTGATGTGGGTGAGGAGTTGGGTGGCCATTCGCCATTAAATGTCCATCAAAGCTTCCGAACTTGGCTGGAGAGTGGGCAGAGTGGGGCCCAAAGCCAGGCATCATTAACTGCAATGACTAAAGTCATTTGAATGGAAGGAAGTACAGGAGGGGGCCAATATACAGTTGGGGAAAATTTGTCATCCAAAGTTTTTGCTAAACTTCTAAATTGACAAGTACAAAAGCTTTTAAATACATTTACACTTTAACAAGCGTTTTGTTCCAATTAAATCTGCAATAAAATCTGTCATTTTTACACAATATTGTAAGGTTTGAACTGCAAAAATATTCTATGGGCACTTGTAGATAAATAAAGATTTGGGAATTTTAATATTTATCAATACTAATAGCTATACGATTAACAAAAGGAACGATTAATGAAGTAAACTATTATTTATATGATATTTATTACATTAAATAAAGAACTATACAAAATCGAGGGATTGTTTTTAAAAGTCTGGCCTTACATCCTTAAATCAGTGATTTTAAAATACCTTTGGATAAACATAACAAGATATTGCAGAAGATTTTCAAAAAAAACGAAAGCTTTTATTAGTGATATAAAAAGAATTAGAAGACTTTTTATACCCGTTACTCGTAGAGTAAAAGGGTATATTGTATTCGTGCAAAAGTATGTAACAGGTAGAAGGAAGCGTTTCCGACCCTATAAAGTATATATATTCTTGTTCAGGATCACTAGCCGAGTCGATCTAGCCATGTCCGTCTGTCCGTCTGTCCGTCTGTCTGTCTGTCCGTCTGTCTGTCTGTCTGTCCGTATGAACGCTGAGATCTCGGAAACTATAAAAGCTAGAAGATTGACATTTTGCATGCAGATTCTAGGAGTTCCTACGCAGCGCAAGTTTGTTTCAAAAAGGTGCCACGCCCCCTTTAACGCCCACAATCGCTTATATACGATTTCGGAAAATATTTCGGAAAAGTAAAAATGCAGTTTTATTGTGTTTATCAATACCTATCGAAATGTAGAAGAAATTTTTCAAATCGGACCATTCGTTAAAAAGTTATGCGTGATCAAAGTTTCTATCTCCATCTCCCTCGCACTCCCTTTACCTGTGTAACGGGTATCTGATAGTCGGGGCACCCGACTATAGCGTTCTCTCTTGTTTAATAATATTTTCTATCCTAATTGTTTGCCGTGCATCAGAGGTCAGCGGTTGAAAAGTGGGTGCTATTTGGTTAGGCTAAGCTTGTCACGCGCGATTTCCGATACCGCTTGATGCTCGAGGCGAAACCGAAAGGGCCCAAGGTCGAATGCAATTTACAATTAGAATAAATGGGCCTAGGCACGCCAGGCTGGCAGGAGTCGCAGGACTCGCAGGACACTGGCCGCCGGACACAGTTTTTAAGCGAGCGAACAACTTTAAATGATATATTATTATGTGCTTTGGCAGCGGACCCATTTGCATGGCAAATTCTCGGCCCGGGCAGAATTATCAAGTGCAAACATGGAATTGCTCCGGGGTGTGGGATGAAGACTTTGGCCAAAAAGAAAATCAATACGGGGCAGACAACCAACCTGGCACCTGGCAACAGGCATCTGGATATACATACTCCTGCATATACATATATATACATATATATCGTATATAAAAAATATACATTTTTTGGTAACTGACAGATACAAACCGGCCAGCTGTGTGAGTGTGTGGGTACTGTGTGTGTTGGGGGGTATTTGATAACTTAATTGAAATACATTGGAGAGCGGCCAAAGTGGGAGCGAGTGAGGTGAACTTGTAAGCCTGCCTTGTGGATTTATGGGTAAACAAGTTCATAGCCAGGGTTATAAAAGAGGGCGGTGTGGGCGGGGCAGCGGATAAATCATCAAAGCAGCTGCAGCAGGAGGTCCTTAAAGGACAGGGAAGCCCTCGCTTTGTGTAAACTTTTGCAGGCCCCGAAAGGCGAAAGCCGAAAACCGAAAACCGATTTGCTGCTGATATCTCTGTTATTATATTTTGGAACTGTGCCATCCTGCAGTAGACACCCACCCACCCACAAACTTGCCGCATAATGTTGCCTTATTATGCATCCTTTTCCCACACACAAAATCCGCCAGGCGGAAAAAATTTCTTTTTATTATTATGTCCCCGTTTTTTTTTTGTGGTGGCTTTCTTTGGCATCTTAAACATTCGACAATTGTCCAAGTTTTGCGGTCGAGGAAAAAGACCCTGACCTTTGGCCATGTATCCCCGCCTTATTTTCGGTGGAATGCATCTCCGGCAAACATTTCGTCATCTTGGGATTCCTCAACATTTCCATTTTGCGGCCCTCGTATGTGCACTTGACATTCTTTTGCCCAAGTTTTCCCTGCTTTGTTGGCCGGAAAAGTTTCGCCTCTTCCAGCAGACATTTCATTTGGGCGATTGTAATTTATCAAGTTGCAAATGTGATTCTGAGTCTAGAACATGGTATGGAAATCAAATGAACGTTTTTGTGCAAATGGTATTCCTTATTTTGGTTCACGAGTGGAGTAATCACAGAACGAGCTCTGGTTTCTATGCCAACTTTGTTGTGAGGAAAACTTTCCGTTGTTGGGATTTCAAATTGAATGTTCTAAATGGCTTGCGGTGTTTAAAAAGCGGATTATCAAACTAAAAACAGTAGTTGTATCTGAAACTTTTAGTAATAAATATATTTTATTTTTGTAAACCCTTGCATATAGGGTATTATAATTTCAGTCATAATTTTATATTTAGCCAATCAATCCAACTTACCAAATTTCATAAGGATCAGTCGACAATATCTTATAGGCGCCATATAACTGATTGATCAGAAATGCCATAATTTTGGTGTTTGTAAAGTTAGGAAGTTGGGATTTTTGATGAGTATTAAGAATGCATCATATGAATAGTTTTGGAGAATATAATTTACAGAATATTCTGCAAGGGTATATCAACTTCGGCTCCGCCCGAAGTTAGCTTCCTTTCTTGTTTAGATTTATAATAATATTATAATTTCATGTGAGTCATTTCTTTTAATGTTTCAATTACTTTATGAAATAATGATTCATTTAATAATCGAATAATAAAAAAATTGATTGGAAAATATTCATATTATTAGTCATTTCATGGCACATACTTCTAAAAAAAAACCTCAGATAATGTTTACAAAGAATTTTCAAATGTCATCGGGTTAGAATTTCTTCTTTTAAATTATCTAATGTTAATTCGCTTTAAGTCTTGGTTGGTAATTGCATTTATCAGGGACCAGGGCTCAAAACAAATTTAAAAACTTTCTAAGCTTAATGTGCTGCAAAATCCGTGCGAAGTGTAAGGCAGTAAAACTCATTATTTAGTGCTCTAATATTTTCAGCTCTTGAAAGTTGGCCGCAAAGTTAAGCCAACAATAATCTGGCATCACGTCGCAGCAATTGAGAGTGCAATGCCATGCTAATTAGGGTCGGGAAAACCCCCCCCCACCCCTTTTTTTTCCCGCTCGCATAATTTCAGGAGCTGGTGCTCCTACAATGTAATGCATTTGCATGCTTGTATGGCCTGCTGTTGTTGTAAAGGACTTGTTTGCACTGCACAGCCAACTCCGGAGGGAAAAGAAAATAAAAAGGAGGAAGGAAGGGCTGTACCAGGGAGCCCTGCGGCTTTTCCGCATTTTCGCGCAACGCACGCAAAAAGTGGCAGCCACTGAAAATGACGCATACTTAACGAAACCAAAACAACAGAGGCGGATAAAAAAAAGTCAACTGAAAAGCGCAGAAAAAGCGCGGGGAGGACGAGAAAAATTATGGCAACTGCCAGGACGAGCACACACATTTCTGCATAAATATGCAGAGGACACATATATTTTCATTTGGCTGCCCTGATTTTCAGTACCATGTTTGGTGCACATACAACACAACATCATGCTGATGCTGATGATTTTTATTTAAGGCCCACTGCAGCAGCCTCCGCCGTTCGCAATTGACGTTGCCTTTTAGCCGTTGACGCAACCGTTTTGGCCGAGTGCTGTGCCAAGAGTCACGTACAACTGGCCAAAACAGCTAAAAACAGTCAAAAAACGAGCGCCTCTCGCAAAACAACATTTTCATTAAAAATGCAGGAAGACGACGACCGACAGACTGGATCACTCAGCGAATTGGGGCCACCCATATAATTGCCCAAAAATAAAGGAGAAGCTCGAGGAATGAGTGTTTTATGGCCCTGCCTCCATAAACTTGGCTCTTTCCCCAACTTCAAATGAAATGTCAACAACTGAGCAGACAACAGCTTTGTGTTTTCACTTTGGGAGTGCGAGAATATGAGATCAC
Organism: Drosophila kurseongensis; assembly: GCA_018153305.1. NCBI lineage: Eukaryota > Metazoa > Arthropoda > Insecta > Diptera > Drosophilidae > Drosophila > Drosophila kurseongensis. Next base: position 8,851,102 of record JAECXX010000004.1, on the reverse strand, counting down.
TGCAAGGACATCAGTTGCACTGGCAATAATTACGTGGCAACAAGATCAGGATTCCTTTGTTATATCTTCATTGAAATATTCCAATCTATAGTATGGTATTGTGAGTTTTGGGAATTAAATTGCAAGTCTATAGCTTAGGTTTAAGGATAAGCAGACTTGGTTATAAAATGTACTAAAAAGAAAGTCACTTACATCCGTAATCGAATCTCCTTTTTGAAAACCATTTTCCATAAAATCTAAATTATATAATAGAATAACAACAGTTTTAAATCTATCCCCAGAAAAAATGGTAACAAAAATAAGTTATTGTATTTTTTTCACTTTAAATATTTTAATACTTTAATACTTTAATTAAACATTTTCAAAATTTTAACTTTTAGAATTATTTAAACATACTTTTATAATAGAATATAACTAATTTAAAGTTATATATTTTGAATTAAAAAGTTTAGAGGTTTTCCCAACTTTAAGGAGTATTGTTAAGAGTTCGTTTTTATATCACTTTCTTGTGTACGGATTTTAATAAAGCCATAACATTAATGAGCAAGGACATGCCACTTCTCCATTTCAATTTGATTTTTAATTGCAGTAGTAAAATGACATTAAATGAAAATGTTCGCACTGTTCGCTGCAATTGTTATTTCCTTTTTTTTCATCGTTTTCTTGTTCTTATTGCATTTTTAGTGTGCACTTTGAATGCAGCATTTTTGTTGTTTCTTGTTTTTAGCTTTTAGTTTCTTCTAGCTTTTGTTTCGGTTTTGCTATAAAATTTATGGCCAACGATCAAAGTCCAATGTTCAGTCGGTCGCTGCCACTGTCGCTGCCTCTGCCGGCGTCGCTGCACTGCTGCAAAAATGCAATCGCTCTCCCTCCTGCTTATAAAGAAAGAGAGCGATAGAGACGGCACACACGTGCTCACATTCTAATAAGAACGAAGAAGAGTTTTATTTTCATTTCAATCCCATTTATATTGAACGGAAAAACAAAATGCCAGGGGGCCAGATTTTATAGATAAGCATGCAAAAAAAAACGCGATTAGTAACAACTGTGGCGCTTCCCTATTACGTTTCGTTACCATATTGAAAGGGAAATTCTATTGTAGAAGCCACAACTTGTTGATTGCTGTGCCGAAGGTTGAAATTGAAGGTTGAAATTGAAACACTTTGCGCACTTGTTAATAATTTGCATTTCTAATAAGAAATCGACAGATTTCCGCTGATAACAGTATTGCACATTGGAACTGCTACCTTTTTAGTCTCTTCCTCTTTTAGCCAACAAATATATGCTTATCTTCGGTCTACGGTTGAATAATATGAACTCGTTTATAAATACATTTTTGATGATTTAGGCAAAATTACATATTGTTTTTGAGTAATTTATTTGGTATTAAAAACGATAATTATGTTTTATTAACGATTAAAAAAAAAAAAAATTTTGTATGACCGATATTAACATTTTTATTTATTTTGTTATTTTTAAGAACGTTTTTTTTATATTTTTTTTATTTTACCCACAGACCCACTTGATTCCGTCTGTGCATTATCATACAATTATTTGCTTGATAGGCAGATATCGCTATTTCGCCAATATTCGAGTTGCTTGATGAGCAATTCAATTGGGAATACCAAGTTTTTGATACGCCTCGTCATCGTATTGAGTTGTGCCAATTAAAAAGTACCAGGTTGCATCACTGGCTTAAACACCGTCTCACCTTGACATTTCGATCCTTAGCCTACGATAATTGCTGCGCCCGGTGGTCCAGACTTCTTCTCAATTAATTTGCACTTGCACTCGCTTTTCGCTTTCCATATTTCATGCGCAATTTATCATGTGTACATTTCCATTTTCGCCATTTGTCAGATAAATTCTGCCATTCGGCCGGCTCTCACGTCAGCAATTAAAAGGCAGCCACCGAACGTGAAACAGTTATGGGCGTGATGAGGGGGCGGGGCAGGTCGATGGAGACGGGTTTGACTTATAAGGTGGCGCACATGGCGAGCACGTGAACCCCCCTCCGCCGTTCTCGCATAGGTAATTAAGTGCAATTTATGGCCAATTTCCCTGCATCGAACCTGTTTCAGTGCACTTTAATTCCCAATAACACGGAGAAAAGAGCTTATGAACAAAAGAAACCAAATTGTAATTTGGAAAAAATGTGTCAAAATGATGATGTTTTAAAAATGTTAAAAGCCCTGTGTGTATTCATATTTCAAAAAATGTCCATTTTAAACTTAAAGATTAATTGCTTTGTATTTTTCGTTTTTCTCAGTGCAAATAGGAGTGCATCTGTTGCTTCCCCCTTTCCCCACCCTCCTCTCTTAAGGCACATCTGTCAGGGGGGGAGGAGGATGCGGCAGAGTGAGGGAGAGGTGATCACTCCATAAGCACATGACCTGCAAAAAAATAGAGCAAAAAACGCGAACAAGTTCTAACCGTTTATGGCCAATGAATTTCCATCTGTCTTTGTTTATCTCGAGAGAGTTAGACAGCATCAGCCTTGATCAATTTCTCTTTCTTTCTGTCGCCCACTCATTTCTCTTTTTTTGCACGTGAGTCGCTCGAATTGCATTTAATCCCCAGTAATTAACTGCTGTACTCTCTCTCTGTCCTTCTCTCCTTTCGCTCCTCTCTTCGGGTTCAAAGTACAAAAGTCGGCTACTCCACTGACGTCACGGCGTCAGTTTCAGTTTCAATTACAGTTACAGTTTCGGTTTTCGGCTGGCCTGGCCATTAAACTAAGCAAATATAAAACACAAACAGCGATCGGTGATATATATGTATTTGTATGCCCATGTGTTCACATAATAAACAACGGAGAGCAAGAGACGCAACAAAGGCACACAGCGACAGCAGCAAGAAAACAACACTCACTAGGCGAGTGCCAGTCCAAAGTCCAATTGGCATTTCGAAGACTCGGGTCCAAAGTCCAATTCAGTCGGGTTTTCTGCTCCCAGCCAGTCATAGCCCCCCCGCGAAGAGCCCCCCTCTCTTATTTACAATTGCTGTCTGTACCGAAGGAAGAGAGATATTTATGCTCTTTGCCTCTTCCCATCTGTCATTTACACTTTTTCTCGCGGCTCCACTTTGTTTACCTTGGGGAGTACGCTCCCTTAAGCTTGCTCTTAGCCAGCGTCTTAAGACTCTTAAGAAAAGGTAATGTAAAAATCAGGTGTAGATGGGCTTCGAATTTTACCGGTGATTATTTTTAAGTGCCAATAAATCCCTGAAAATTAAAGATAAGATTCTTTAAAAATTAAACTATACAAAATATTAGCTTCCTAGTTCATTTAAGAAAAGAAAGAATTGGTAAATATATTACGCGAGTGTATTTTCTTTTAAAACTTAAATCTTACCAGCAGACTTTACGACTACTAATAAAATCCCCAAACTTACAAAGTAATAAATGTAAATAAGTTCATTGAAATTCCCCAGAAATGTAGTACAAGTAACTATAAATAAACTCAATGAAATTTTAGTTTTCCCATTAAATTTCTTGTGGTGAACATATGAGGATATCTCAAGACTCTTAATAAACAGTAAAATAACAGCACGTGCAAATGTTGTGGATGGTATTTTTCAACCCGCTTGTTGCTCGCCGAATTTACGAGCCATAGTAAAACCCCAAAAATGGTCGGTAATAACGACAAATAAGCCTTAATAATTCGCTCGCGGTATTACGAAATGCACTGGGGCGTATGCTTAATCAAGAAGGGTACTTTTGTCATCTTTTTCTGGGGGCGGAGATACATTCGCGAAGTTAATTCGCATATTTGTAGAGGAATTACGAAAGAAACGGTTATGTCAGGCTCGGTGGAGCTTGAGTTCCCGGCTTATTTGTTGTTGCTGCTATTGTGGCTCTGAAAATAAGTTCACGTTTCGCATTTAGCAGGCAGCAGCGATTCGCTTTCGTGTTTTATTTAATTTTAGCGAAATCCACAAAAGTGGACTTTGCACTTGACAGCGGCGACGATTTTCTGTATACTTTTTGTTAATTCTGCGGTGAATGAATGTTCATATGTACGGACATGTATTTGGTTTTTGTTCCAACTGTTGCCACGTTTTACTCTCCAACCCGAAATAATTTGAAAAATATAAATGAACAGAATTGTTTCTATGGGCCCAACTTGTTGGAATGAATGTGTTGCCTAATTGGTATAGAATGCCTAAATTAAAACTGTTTGAAATATTGCTAAAAATTGTCGAGAACATTTATGCTGCCTCATAAAGCGATTCAATAAAATTGTAAAATATTTATAAAACAAACAACTAAAAAGTTGGCTATCTAATAATGGTTTATTAATTGAACATATTGTTTAACATAAGTAACAATTTTTGATATAAATAATATTTATATTTTAAGCCTTTGCAATTAATGAAATATTGTTTAAAAATTATTTAACAAGCAACTTTTTAGTTTCACAAAAAGCATAAACTTTTTTTGATTCGGATACGTAATATTTTTATTAGCTTTATGAGTTTGTTGACCCTGAAATTTATAAAAATATTATAAAAATATTTTTACGTTCTGAATTTACTTTATTATGAAATTTAAAAGATTATTAAGCAATAAACTTATTTGTTCATAAGGAACCCTGAAAACTTTTAACAATTTTTAAGTCGTATACATTATATTTCACATTTGCCTATACTTTTGTTTATTTATTGCCCGTTTTTGTTTGGAAACTTTATGGGTTCGTAGACCCTGACATTTTAAAAACATTTCTACGTTTTGAATTTACTTCATTACGAAATGTAATTAGTGTGGCAATGTGGCATTGGGTTACGAAAGATTTATGCGCCATCTGCTATTTCATTTCAATTTCCTACTTTGAACTGCTCGTGATTCCCCAAGTTCTGTTAAACATTTCGCTTGTGGCAAGTGCGTAGTATGAGATTTCAGCTATTATGCCGGGAAAAGCTCTCGAGAGGCTTCATTAGATTCGCTCCATGGCTGTCAACGGCAACCCACGACATTTCCACATTTCCATTTCCACATCTCAAGAACCCACTTTCGATACCTCCTCGTTTTGGCCATGAATTCAAGGGGACAAAGCTTCCGTCCCAGATGAACATCAAATTCTCTGTCGGCTGTCTAACAACCGTTACTAAGCTGCCACGCCCCCAACCCCCCCCCCATTCGAGTGGCATGTAAATTGATCTGCGTACTTGATTAATTAATTGCGTTCGACTTGGAGCGGTCGGAAAACTGCAAACCGCAACTGCCGACAGCATCTGTCGTCTTAATTAGTCCAACGTGTTACTGGAGTGGATTCGTTTGGCGAATCGGATTTCATGGGGACTCGTCCGGGCGAAGGATGTCCTTTGTTCAAGGTGAAAGACTGTGGGTGAAGAGTAGGCATTTTCCGGGAAATTCTTGAAAAGCCTTGGCTGAAAGAGTACACGTTTCCCTGCAAATTCTTTAAGTTCCATAATCAAAGAAATTTTTTACAAAGGGTCGTAACTTAAAGCATGCAAAAAGCAATTTGCTTTGGTCATTGTTACACATTCTTTAAATTACTAAAGATTTTTCACAACACCTCCATTATACACTAAACCGTATCACTTTTATTTTAAAATTAGTATTTAATTTCATAAAATATCAAATATGCTTAAAATATTTTAAAAAGTTATTTTTTTTGCCATTGTCTTCTAAAATATGAAAGCATTCATTAGCTTTTATTAACAAGTTAATAACAATTTTAATTAATTAAATTGTATCTTAAGATGGTCTCCTAGAAACATGCAATAAAATCATTTTTATCACCTTAATATCCTGTCTCTTAATTAAAGCCCACTTATAATATTCTTTTCAAAAATATGCAAATACTTGTAAGACAAAAACAAGCTCATTACCAACCAAATTACCCGAAAGATGAGTCAAAAACGGAAACTAGAAACAAATTGTCTCAAATTTCACTTTAATGGCTAATAATTCCGCACATAAATTTTAAACACCACCCAACCTGCAATTTATTTTATTTTTCCCTGGGTTTTCTTTTTGCGGCTTCGCCTAATTGAAAATGGGGGAAAAATGTGCGAAGGCGTTGATGCGTGAGCAACTTGTTGCCTTGGCTAACCCAGACACTCGGCTAACTCAGACACACATATATCTCATTATGCAAAGTGCTGCGGCGGGGAAGGAATACCCGGGGGGATGGACGGATGGGGGGGGGTGTGGCAGAACCCAAAGGTGAGCCCCGCGGCTCAGTGTTGAAACAAACATGCTTCCCTTGTATTTCGTGTTTCGTATTTTGTTTTGACGTTTCGAAATTTCATTTCGGGGGCAGGCAATGCAACTTGGCTTTGGGGGATTGGCTGGGAAAATGGGGAAAACCGATGGGTTGTTGTGTTTTGCCTTGTTAAATCCAACCGACAGACATTCAGACTGACGGACAGGCGGACATAGCGTCATCATCAGCATTATGGACCACATAAGGATGTTGTTTGTGCTGCTGCTGCTGCCAGCATCTGAACTTGTCCCATTCGAAATGATGACACGCTCGTTGCATAAGCAAATATTTCTGGAAACCGCAGTACTGATACTAGACCACCACCCACTATTTCCCCCCACTTCACTCGCGCATTTCCCAATCCATCCGCTTGCCACTGCCACTGAGTTGTTGCTGCCGCTGCTGCGGATGTTGCCGCTGTCATGGCAAAATGTTGGTAGATAGGCGACGCAGGACTCGCTTTTGGCCGCCTTCTCTGCTGGCGGAGGACGCATGTCGTTGACAGGCTCTGTCAAGCTGAATTGATAAGTCGCTGATCCAGAATAGATTGGAAAACATTTAGGTTCAACTTTAAATCGCCGCTGCGAGACAAAGTAGGGCTGAATAACACTGAAAGTTTATCTTATTTGAACTAGTCTTTAATTTGGTTACAAAAAAATTAAAAATATACTTATTAGCTTATTAAATATTCGGATAATTAAGAATTTAAGTTTATTAACTCTTTAAATTTATCAGGTAGTTTTTATAAAAAGAGGCTAAACCAAGCCTAAAACCAATGTATAAAACATCAGTAAAAACATTTTTTCATCTTAAAAAGAAGGTAATATTTCGAATAAATAGTATAGAACTTTTAAAAATATTCATTACAAATAAAGTAAAGATATTTTACTATCTTAACATAAGAGGAAATGATTTCTACATATATGATTATCAAATTACGCGAATTCTTCAGCAAACAAGAAATTGAACATATTTGACATAAATTAAATATATGTAATGATATAATGATTATAACCAAACTTAAACCCTATTTCCTTTGATTTCAGGTCTGCCGTGCCTTGAACATCATCTGCGAGATGGAGTACTTCGGCCTGGAGCACTGGACGCCCAACCAGAAGGAGTCGCAGACGCGCCAGTGGATCAACCTGCGCAACCGGCTGTCCGGGGACAGTGGAAGCAGTGGCAGTGGCATCCAGCTGATGCTGGCCCTGCGGGTCAAGTTCTGGGTGCCGGTGCACTTCATCCTGCAGGAGAGCGTGCGCAATCTGTTCTACATGCAGGCCAGGCGGGATCTGCTGGAGGGTCGCCTGACCGCGCCGGATTGGCATGGAGCGGCCAAGTTGGCGGCGCTGCTCTGCCAGGCGGATGGCCTGCGCTTCAATGAGTCGTCGCTGCGGGCGGAGTGTCCCATGCGGATGAGGCGGGAGTTGGCGCAGCAGCAGCAGCAGCAGCAACAGGCGCAGCAACAGCGCTTGGAGCAGCAGCGGAAGGAGAAGGAGCATGTGCTCAGCTTCAAGAAGCGACGCCTGTCCAAGCAGAAGTCCATGGAGCACATTGAAATTTGCACGCTGCCCACAACGGCCAACAATGCCACAAGTTGCAGTCTGCAGCCCTCGCCATCCGCCTCCGCATCCGCTTCAGCATCCGCCTCCGCATCCGCCTCCACATCCGCCTGCTCGCAGACCCACTCGAACAGCAGCTCCAGCAGCTCCAGCAGTCCCAGCAACAGCAGCAGTCAAACGGGATTGGACGAGCGACTGGCCAGCAATCCACTTCGCATGTACGAGGAGTACCTGATCCAACCCAGCTCCGAAAGCGATCCGCCGGCGGACTATCTCCGGCAAATCGCCATGGAGCACGGCAAGCTGGCCAAGCTGCAGATGAGCCTCAAGTCGGCCAAGTACTGGCTGCTGCAGTCCATCCAGGATCTCGAGGGATACGGCGAGGAGCTGTTCAGCGGAGTGACCACCAACGAGAGTGCCACGCGGTGCGACATCGCGGTGGGCGCTCACGGCATCACCGTCTGCAAGGGGGGTGAGAAACAGAGGTGAGTGCCAGGACCTTAAGGATAACCATTAACTTTGATAAATATCTGTAACTCGAATAAAATAACCTGCAGGGCACTTAAAGCTAAAGACCTCATTATGTATTCTGATTTTCTATTTGATATTTAGTCTGATTTTTGATTAAAAGGTCTTATATTATTTAACATAATAAAAAGACCTGATTTATTTGGAAATCATAACCTGATTTGATCCCTACAAAATCTCAAATAAGAAATAAGAACTTGCAACTTTGTTCCTATAACGCAAAATAATGATTATTTCTAGTACCACGCAAAATACAATTAAAATGTATATATTAAATACAATAAATCAAATATTAAATCAGGCAAAAGTTTTTTATTCTGTTTACTCTTTAATGGCTTTCTGCTTTTACTTTTTTCTTAAATTTTAAGAACCAAAAATGACTTAATTTTAATATATTCATAAAACAAAAGTCAAGGTGAAACCTTTAAAAACAACTCGGAGAAAAAAAGTTGCGCAAAACGAAAACAACATTCTGGAAAGTAGATGGAACATTAACCTGGATAATGAAATGGCTTTTTTATAGTCATTTTCGGACATTGTTTTACGAAATGAATTTGGCTTTAGGTTTAGATAGCGAAAAATTACTGTCAAAGGTGTTACTTTTAATAGAACCCACTTTTTGGATTATAAAACCTAATGATGGGGCCTAATGATGTCTTAATGACCCAGTTAAAAATATTATTACAAAGTGGTAAATGTTTGTTTGAAAGTAAAATTTGTATTTCTAGAGCTTTAAAGTCCTCACTTTATTATCTAGGTTTATATATGTTTCAAGCATTTTTAATAGAAGCAGTAAAATTTAAAAAATGAAATAAAAAAATATATTTATTAACCAAAATAGGGATAGTTATTTCAAATATTTAAATTTGGAGTTTTTTAAACCTCTAGAGATTTCTATCAAAAGATTGGTTAATTGGTCATTGGCCAATCTCAAAGGATTTCAATGCAGAGTTTGGTAAACATCTTGAGGTTTCTTTCGCAGATTCGAGTTACAGAATTTTTTGTGATTTGTTAAAATATTTAAAAAACCTAACCCATTTTTGTTTTCTATTGCTTAGCATCCCCTTTGGCGCCATTGCTGCGGCCAAGTCGCTGCGACGCACTTTCAAGCTGGAGTACGTGGACGACCACAACGACCGCAAGGAGCTGGAGATCAAGCTGCCCAAGCAGCCCATCGCCGCCGGACTGTACCGCTCCATCACGGAGCGGCACGCCTTCTACGTGTGCGACAAGGTGCGCGGGGTGGTGACGAACCAGTTCACGCGGGACCTGAAGGGCACCATCGCCTCCATGTTCATGGAGAACACGGAGCTGGGCAAGCGGTACGTCTTCGACATCCAGCACACCTGTCGCGAGGTGCACGACCAGGCCAGGAGGACGCTCCACGAGCGGGGCGGCGACCTGGTGGCGGAGGGGGCCGAGGGGTGCTCCGCTGCTGCCGCTGGAGGATTGGGCGCCACTGCCGGCGGCGATCCGTTGGACGCCATGGCCGGAGTGAGCGGACTGGCCCTGGCCGCCATGTCGACTGGTGCCGGCGGCTCCATGGCCGGCAAGATAGATTTGGCCATTCGCGAGAAGGAGGCGCGTGAGGCGGCGATTGAGCGCTGCGTGGACACGCGCATCTCGGAGGCCATGCAGTGCAAGATCTGCATGGACCGCGCCATCAACACAGTGTTCAATCCGTGCTGTCACGTCATCGCCTGTGCCCAGTGCGCTGCGAGGTGAGTTGTCCCTCCGGAACAAGACACTAAATTCGGAGAGTCGCCTTTGGTTTAAAGCCTTCCATCGGGAGGATCTATACAAAAATATACACAATCCTTAAGATTGGTTAATGTGTTATTTTCCAATTACTACACCATCAGATCTATATTTAAAAGTCTTTCATCAAGAGCTTCTATAGATAAAAATATAAATAAAACCCAAGATTAGTCAATAGATTATTTTCTGATGAATAATTGAAAACCTTTTTTTTTCTAACTTTATGATTATAGTTATACCAGAACTGGTTAATCAGCTTTTTTTTCTATTTTAAAACTGAACTTTTTATATCTATCACTTTTCGATTTCTATTTTAGCTTAGCAGTTAATTTTTCTGTGATTTTAACGATTACTGATTCAATCTTAAAATAGTAACAATAACTTATTGCTTACATTTTTAATATAAATTAAAAGTTTATTACAATTTTCTGACAAAGGTTTTTTTTATATCCAAAGTGAAGGCGACTATCATGATTTTAGAAATGTATTTCAAACATATTGTTATCCAATATCGAACCCCTATTAACTTGTGAAATCCTCTCTTGCAGATGCAGCAACTGTCCCAACTGTCGGGTGAAGATAACCAGCGTGGTCAAAATCTATCTGCCGCCGGAGCTGCGCACCAGCCAAACCGGCAGCGGCGCCACAATCACCAGCAGCGGCAGTGGCAGCGGCAGCGATGGCCCGGCGATGGAGGAGCAACTGCATCAGCTGGAGGAGATCTCAGTGGCACCGGCCACGTCCTTGGAGGCGGGATCAGGAGCTGGAGCAGTGGCAGGAGCAGGAGCAGGAGCCACCGGACCTGGCGGACAGCCGAAGGTCACGACGGCCGCCTAGAATTGGTTGTGCTCGCTGCTGTTCCGGCTGATGGAATGGGTGTGCGTGCCGATTGTCTGAGAACCAACATGATCCACTTATATTCTATGACCACAACCTAAATGGGAACAAACCAACTAACAAACAAGAAACTAGCAACAAGCAACAAGCAAAGTGCAACAAGCAACATGCAACATGCAACGTGCATGAGGAATTTGTGAACCCACTGTGGGTTTCGAATGGATTAGAAGCGAGTAGTCAGTCTGTCAACAATCTTAGCTCTATCTTTACTCAAGTATTTTACCGACATAAGCAACTGAAACTTTAACTGTAACTCTAACTGTAACTGTAACTGTAACTGTAACTCTAAATCTAGATCTAACTCTAATCTAGATAGATGCTAGCGATTTACACGATATTTACCATTTATAGATGTACGGACTTCGAGAAAGTGCTATTTAAACTCGTCTAAGACTTCACTGCATAGCCTATGCCTAGAATCTATAACTGCAGATTGTTTCATATTCATATACAACACTGTATACACATAGATATATTTACGATCGTTATAGATCAGCGATACCTTATACGATATAGCCCTTGAATGTACAACATAGTTACTTACTAAATGTTAGCAATTTTACCAACTAAACTCGAGATGTATTTATTAACGCCTAAACTCTTTAGTATTCCACACCCCTCCCAAGAACCCAAAAACCCAAGAAACGCCCCAATTCTCATATATATACCCTATTGATACTTATATATATATATATGTTAGCGTGTGTATATAGGACAAGCGTACAATAATCGCAAACCCAAGGAGCAAAGTAGTACTAAGTACCTGCAAAACAAACAGAAACGGAAACAGAACATGAAACACGAAAAGTATCTCTGCAGTGGATATTACATAGTCAATAATAAATGTTAACAATGTTATACTATATATACATATATATATATATACATATAAAAGAAAACCAATGAAGAAATCTTAAATGTACCTCATTATCTGTTGTTTATTATTTGGGAAGTGCAAACTTCTTTTTTAGCTGTTTTACGTTAAACCTTTACCTGGAATATTTCTTTTAATCTGGACAAACTCGTTTCGTTTTTCTTTGTTTTCCTTCAGAATTTCTCTACAAATTCTCTTTTCATTTATCAATTTGGACACTTTTTATTCTTCTCTTACTTTTAACTGTCCATCGTCCAAAACTGAATTCGAAATAAAACTATTTTCTCAAAAAATGTTCATCAAGTTCCTCTCATTTGAAATCATCTGAACCTCATCGACTTTTCCTTTCATGTCCTTCTTTATCAGAGCGTTGGCATCCTTCCCTGATGGAAAAAATGTTTGAGAATTACAGAAAAATTCAGGAAATTAATCAAGTGCACCAGCAAATATTTCTGATCAGGATGAGCATAATCATTAAAACTCCCACGCTTGGACGTGGCTTAATATGGTGCTTTAAATTAACCTTATCCACGGTTTTGGCCTGCTTTACTGAAATCTCAAGGAAAATCTGGATTCCATCTCTTCCTGCAGTTCCCTTTCAACATCCCTTGAGACGTCTTAAATATTGAGGAATCCCATATAGACGTCCCAAAATAGGAACCCAGTCAGTATTGGTCACTACTATTTCACTTGGATTATCGTTGGATATATTGTATACAAGTGGTTCGAAAACTTCCAGCCAGAAGATTAAACCTCTTTTGGATATACTTAGATTACACAAATCTCTGTCATGCTGATGAAAATCTTATCCCAAAGGACCAGAACAATAAATATCAGTATTGAGCAAATTTTGATGATGTTTTATTTTGTGATTTTTATTACAATGGATTTCAGTTGGAATTGCTTGGCAAGTTATAAATTTAATTTTGGTTTTGGAATGAAGAATTAACCTAGAAATACTCGAACTTCCATCTTGTACTACTATGTGATTTTTAGACTGTCTTAAGTAACTGGCATCGGATTTTAGGTAAAAATATTTTAAATAAGCAAATTTTGGGTTGCAAATATTATTTTATATAAAATAGACTATTTTGTTAAGTACTTATTTTTGCATATTTGACCGTTATTAACTTTTTTCCTTTAAGAAAAATGCTTTTTTTTTAAATCAATGCATTTTGATCTTACGAATTTTGCGGTAACGTTTAATTTAATTTAAAGCGGACTTTTTCAAATTGTCATTTGTGGATATTGCAACAGCAATAAATTAGTACCGACTTAATTTCAAGAAAAGTCCACATCAACAATAAATCTAAATGTATTTTTGAATCTCGAAGAAATTTACTGTGACAAACAAAAAACCTGCAAATAAATGAAATTGTTTTAACTTATTGCCAAGCCTTTAAATTATAAAACTTACACAGCAACAACAGAGATAGAATTTTTAAAGTAGTTCAGAAGTTTTTTAAAAACAATAGCTTGATATACAAAATTCGTTTAATATGTCTTTAGATATTCCGAGCTTAGCTATTTATTTAGTATTTTATTTAAGGCAAATTATAATCGTTACTTTTACATTTAACTTGCTTCTTACAAATATTTTATAAGGATTTTGGAAGTACACATATTATTTTCAAGGCAACACATGTTTAAAAGTTGGCGCCAAATCTTACCACAAAACGCGTAGCACTTAATTCAATTAGAACAGCAACTGATGGCGTGCTTCTTCTTCAACCTTTTACAGTCACCTGCAAAAACATATTAATTTGCAATAAATAATTGTATATAAACTAAGCAGAATAATTGTATATAAACTAAGCAGAGACCAAAAGCAAAAATACAATGTATATAAACTAAATCCAATTAGTTATAATAAAATGCAATAAAATCCAACGATGTGGCCACTCTGCCGGCCAGGTGGCAATTTCGTCACGGTGTGGACACACTGCCCGCCACTGCTGGTCGGCTCTTCTTCTTGCCACTGCTGCAATTATATATCGCTGTTCCGTCGTCTCCGCCGATCCACCTCCGCGCTAAAATTGCCAAATAGCTTCAACGTCCGCGAATAATCCGTAAATATTGCAATTCCACGGTGGCAAAAAATATGCCAAAAAAAGGGTTATGAAAACAAACGGAAAAACACACACAACACACACGTACGTGAGCAGCTGACGCCGGCAGCGACTGCGGCAGAGGCAGCAACAAGCAACAAAAGCAAAAGGCAAACAATTGGATAAGCGCTTTTCAGGTGTTAAAACTACGGGTAATTTAACAAGTCCAAGAGTTCAGCTCGAAAAGCTAACGGTTCCAAGGTCGCAGCGTTGAAAAACAAAAAAAAAACATAGTGACTGTTTAACCGTATTGTTGTTGTTTTTGCTGCTGCTGCAACAGTTGCAGCGCGTGTGTGAGAGTGTGTGCGTGTGATCGCGATCGTTCGTCTCTGTCGCACTCATTTCGCATGTGTCGCCGGTGAAATGGTGTCGCCTTTCGCTGCCAACGTCGACGTCGCGGCTAGCGTCGCTGCCGGCGTCAGCGCAGAGACCACCGCAGTGGCCATGAAACGAAATTTGTTCTGAATTCAGTAAAATGTTTACTATGCGAACCATATACACTGGCAGAATTCGAAAATCCACAGCATGAAATAAAGCCCAACAAATAAGTTATATAAAAAACAGCTGACAAGTCAAGCATTAAACCATTTTACTCAATTAAATGAGTCGAAATATGCTCCTTAACGTTTTAAATACACTGTCTTAAATTTGCAATGCGAATAATTACACTGGCAGAAATCAAAAGTTAAAAGTATTAAACTATAAACAATAAAATAACAAAAAAAAAGTTGGGTGTAATAATTAATTAAACAAGTCAATATTGGCCATTATCATTTTTAAATACACAGTAGAAAACAAAGTAGTGGCCATGATAATTCAAGCACACACAATATAATAAAGAGATTATATCCAATTATGAAAAAAGTTTACAAATATAACGGACCATTCCGTTTAATTTGAATACTAAAATGTTAATTAATTTTTCCAAAAACCTAAAAACAAAATAATAATTATAAAGTTAGTAAAATGACTAATCTGTACGATTCTGATCAAGAAATAAAAAGACTCTAATTCAAAAGATAGGAGCTTAAAATGTTTTTTTTTGTCTAGACACTATAATTACATACCTTTTTTGTTTACTCAATGTCAATACAAAACGAATAAAACAACTCGAGCACATTCTTTAATTGTTTGATTCTATTAGTGACCAAAAATTAAATATCATTCTAGTTTCCTCGCAGTATCAAATAAATACAAAGATAAACGGAAAACAGCTGATTAATTTGAAATGATTTGACTGTAAACACAGGAAACAAGGGGTGTCGTAAACACCTTAATAAACTAACTAAAATAATTAAATTGCTCAATTCAAAATTCCCAATTCCACTAGTGCTCTTAATAGCTTTAAAAGCAAGTGAAGAAATATAAACAAGAGTGCTAATTAAAATAAAAAAAAACAAAAAAAAGCCCAAAGGAAAGTTGGGAAAAGTGCCTGAAACCAAATGTGTTTTCCCTAAAGTTAAGTCCCTTTAATCCCCTAATTCGGCTTTAATTCCGGTAAAGCCCTTCTTCCACCTGTTCCCACCTCCATTCAACACAATAATTCCCCAACAAAAACAAGCACATGAGTTGGATTAATAGGAGTCAACTGGAATAGGCCGAAGCACCCCGGAGCACAGGTCAGTATCGGAACAATCAGGCCATATTAACTGCCATCAATCAGTTAAAATATTAAAATACCGTTTGCTCAATTGAATGGTTCGCCTTGAATCGGTTGAAACTGGTTACCGGTTACCGGTTCAGTTCGCAAGCCGGCAAAAGACAAATTGAAAATTCAATTAATTTAAATCAATTCCAACTTGACAGTTTGGTTTCATTTGGTTTCAATCACATGTGTCCGCCTCGAACTCAAATATTTCATAAAACTGCAATTAAAGATTGCGTAAGTCAGGGAATGAGCAAATGCAAGTATTACAGCTATATCTGGCATTTTTAGGGGCGTATAGTATTAATAACAAAATGTATTGATAAATGCAAATTATTCGAAAGTTGCATCACAAATCTCTGTGGATTTCAAATCACTACATTTAGTATGGGAGATTATAGTATCCTTGAACATTATTTTTTTCAACCCCACAAAACAAAGTTTTCAATTAAGCAACCGATTGACCCCATCTCACAAACGAATAAAACATAAATGCATGTTTGTATTTATTTAAATCTCAAATTATTTTATTTCTGAAATCGACGAAACGAAATAATCATTAAAATGGTAATTTAATGATGCAGTCGCCTTTTTCAGCAAACAAAAACCCAACCCAATGATAAATAAAACGAAAATCAAAATAAAATGGATGATTTATACAATAATTAAATATGCATTTCGTTCGTCGCAGTCACATTCATACAAATATCTGTTCTTTATATGTCGCATTTGGTTTGAACTTTAAAGAGCGACTACGGTTATTAATTTAACCTTTTTATTTGCTTCTTTTTATCACCAGTTCCGAAACTTGAATCAGCGATGCCCTCCTCTACAGATTTCTGAGCCCCTTTTAGCTGTCCAGTTTTTTTGTTGGTGCCCTTAATGGAAAAAATGTTGAGCGGTCTTTTTGTTTTACTCCTTCTTTTTATTTGACCCTTTTTTGTATACCCTTGCAGGGGGTAGTATAATTTCGTTTAAAAGTTCGCATTGCTGTAAAACATATCCCCTCGACTTTAATAGGGTTAATTTGATTTAAAATTTATTTCTGGTTTTTTGAAGCTTTTAAAAAACATCCATGAGACAAGTTAGGCGTATTGGAAGGCTGGAAGGCTTATTTATGCAAATATGTCATACCTTTTCTTTTAAAAACAGCAAAAAATAGCAAGCATTTATTTATTAAAAAATATTCCCCAAAATAGGTTTAGTATCTATTGAAATTTATTATTTATAAAACCTTTATTAAAACTGATTTTTAAATATACAAAAAGGTACGAAAATACCAAACGAATAATGGACATTCTTAATTTCGCTCTCTATCTGTTCATTCTCGTTTTGATTGTTTTTTTTTGGTCTGTTTATGCTGCGTGAGGGGACTAAAAGAGGTAGTGGGATTTTAAAATGGAAGAGGGTGTAGGGAGGGGGAGTGCAGAGGGAACCCACGTCCTGCCATAAAATTGCTTGTCCATGTTGTTTTATTTGATTATGCGAGTGTGTGCGTGTGGATTTTTGCTGTTTGTGTTTTTTGCAAGAGTTTATTGCGCGGAATGCTATTTAATAAATTCCATTTTCGACTCCCCTCCCCCCCTGCCTGTCATATCGCCATGTTTTCGTTGTTGCATCTCGGTCGGGATTTATCTTTCCATTCAGCTCTTCCTTTTGTTAGTGTTGTTTCCGCTTTTCATCTTGTTTGGCCAATGCAAATTTTAAAATTCAATTTCGCTCGTAACTTCAATTGCATCAAAGGCTAGCCAAAAGTTGGAAAATGTGAAATATGAAATATGAACATCCGTAGAAAACATCCTTTTTTTTTGGCTCCACAGCGAATTCATATTTCATTCCGAGATTTATTATTACATTTTTCCCCTATTTTTCCCCAAATGCATCTCACTTCCCGCGGCGTTTAGTTTTCCTTTCGAGAAAACTGGCACAAAAATAAAAGTATAGATAAAGAGCGACGAACAATAAAGACGGCAAAACTTAAGCACCTTAACTCACTTTGCAAGCTCTACAGCCAGAACTCGAACAAAAAAAAAAAGAACTCAACATATAATCGAGAAGAGAGCGAAAGAAAAGAGTTTCCAACTACGCTAAAAACTTTTTCGAACAACGCAACTTTTTCTTTTTGTCCGGAAAAGTTGTACCCCCGTTGTTATTGTTATTGTACGCAACTTCCGCTACAGCTATAACTATAACTATAGAAAAAACAAAGCCAAGAACATCGACGATAAGCGCGAGTTCAATGGTTAAAGCTAAATTTTTTTTTGTTTTTTGGGAAGAAAACTTTAAACATTGGTTCGCTGGGTTTTCTATTCCACTTGTTCTGGTTATGCCACGCCCTCAAAAACAAAAGCAAGGACATGAGAGCCATAAAAATGTTCCTGTAAGCTTCTGAGAAAAAAAACAAAAACTTTTAAAAACAACTGGCGAGGAAAAACAGGGGCAGGTGGGCAGCAACAAAAGCAACAATGTTCAAGTGCATCCACAGGCAAAAACTCTGAAAACAGCAAACAGTTGCGGTTATCAAAATATATTTCAAATTAAAAAAAGAATTGAAAAACATTTTTTTTTAATTATTAATTTAGTATTGTGTCCAGAAACAGGTCCTTAAATACTCTTTATTATATCGATTATTAGAAAAAATCTTTTAAATTTAATTGTGAAGAAGTTTACCGCAGAAACCATAAACAATTTTTTTCCAATGCTTTAAAAATTTAAATTTTTCCAGATAAAGAAAATGTGGCCTTAAGTAAAAATGTTAATAATGAAAATATTACCTTGCTTATGAAAAAAAATGTTTTTTCCCTTCAAAAAAAAAAAATTTTTTTGTTTAATCCCTGAACATTTTTAGGTGTTGTTTTACTTAAATTTTGACCACAACTGTATGTCCAACACACCGAAAAACAAAATAAAACTACTAACAACTCTCAAAAGCTTGCACCATAAAAAAATAATACAAAATATGGGCGCTCGAAACTGCATTTTCCCCCTTGCAGCTGGCTGAAAAGCAACAACAAAAATTCTTGCCCCCACTTTAAGAGCCACGAACTGAAATAAAAAATCAATAAAAATGCGCATAAATAAATTAAAAATAATTGCAATATGAAAAACTTCCTTTTTGCATGCTTTTGTTTACATTATACAACTTTATTATGGCCACTAAAATGAGTGCTGGTAAATTGCTTACATTTTTGTAAATAAATAATGAAACATTTAATTAGTTGGGGCAAATACCATGATTGCATAATTTTGATTGAAAAATAAATCAATTGTAAAGTAGTGAGCCATTGTTCAACTGTTGTTCCCCATGATGATGAGAATCGCTAATCGAGGGCACCACAAAATTGTTTAGCGAATTTGCTGCGGGGCATTTATAGTATGTACTTGATAAAGCGAATTAGCACCATTCGGAGCTGGTCCGTGCTATAAACAAATAAGCGATATATATTTAGCCAGGCGACTGACCGGATTTATCTGGAACTCCAAAGTGGCAAAAATCTTCGTCCATCTGATTTCACATTCGTGGGGCTTTCCTCTCCGCTGATTTTTCTTTTCCGTTTCGCTCGTTATCAGCTCGGCATTCTGTGGCTCTTTCGAGTGTCCGACTTGCGTCACATGCCTGAAATCGCTATACATATTAATGAAAACAAATGCGCGTCGCACAAAAAACGAGAAGCGCGAAGCGAAGTAAATCAAATCAAATAAAATCACATCGCCTCAGAAACAAGAAGCAACGGCCGACAAATCGTCGAATCACTTTAACATGCAAATCATTTTTTTCTTATTTCCATCGCTATTTTTTATACTTCCCACATTGATGTCCAGAGCTCAGAGATCATGATCGCAGAGTGATGCGGGTTATCGCGGGACCCGCGCTGAAATAGGTTATCGCCATCGGCAATCGTTCGATTAACGAGCATCAATTTTCTGATCACAAATAGCTGCCAACTGGACTGGAGGCTGGTCCCAGAAAATAATATCAAATCTTTCCCAGTTATCGATTAAATTCGGCAAAATTGCGAGTCAAATACTCACTAAAAAAGTTCAAAGTATTCTTTTTCTCAGAAATCAATGGCATTTTTAAGTTTCTTACTCGTGACACATTTTGACTTCTAGATTAAAATGAATAGGTTTATTGTTATTGTTCAAAGAACAGTATAACAGTTTTAATTACCTTTTGTATTAATTTATGTTGCCATTCCGAACTTATTTCTGAGATGTCAACTTAATACTAACTTAATAATAACTCAGATTGAAATCGGGGTTTTTACACTTAGTTTTTAAGCATCAAAGCAATGAATTAAAACGTATAATGTCTTATGCAATACCAAATACTTATAAATTTTAAGTTAAGATGAAATTAAACAATTTCTAAATAGTCTTTCTCTTGTTTTCCTCCCATTGCAGTTGCAAATATTATGGAAAAGGCGAAGGCGTATATCAAGAATGAACTCCGCGGTGGCAGCCAGCAATCCGAGCCAGCAACCACGCCGAATCCGACCTCGCCGGCCTCGGCTGGAGCGCTCCAAGCGACCAAGCAGCCTTATCCGCCCGTGGAGCTGATGCCCTCGCCCGGAGCAGCGGCTCATCGGAGCAGCCGGACACCCGGGGAGCAGTACCACTTGGCGGGCTATCAGCCACATCCCGCCCAGCACTACTATCCAGGAGGCAAGTCGACGGGGAGAGCTTCGGCACCACCCGATCATCACCATGTGCCCATGACCATTTGCTTTGTGTGTGGCGGACATGGTGGCTATGAGCCGCATCCCCTAAGGATCCGCCACAATGCCGAGCGCCCTGCCGAATCATACTTCCCCTTCCTGGAGCGCCATGAACCTCCGAACGGATTGCCGGCAGTGTCGCCTGGCCAGGATTACGTGTGGGCCTGCATGCTCTGCTTTCGATCTTTGAACGAGCAGTGGGATGCCTACGAGCGACAAAAGAAGCCCCTGCTGCAGCGCATCTACCACATGAAGCGGGTGGACGGAAAGGGCTACATAGGCGCCGATGTGGCCACCCAAAGCGAGTATGCCGCCCAGGTGTTGGGCCTGAGTGCCGAGCATCTCACACAGAATGGCCTGGTGGAGGGGCATGGCGATCCCTACGCCTTGGCACGCCACTACTCGCCGCATCAGCAGTCGCACCACCACCACAGTACCTCAAGGAATGCCTCGCCCTCGCCGAACCCCAGTGCCGCCGCTGGCGGTGGGGACTTCTATCCCAGGAACTCGACGCCGTCGAGCAACCACAACAGATACCTGAGCAGGCCGCAGTCGCGGGACATGCCCGTGGCCTCGCCCACATCACGACCGCCCAGCGAACCGCCGGCCATGAAATCCTCCGGCTATGCCCAGCAGAAGTTCAAGCTGAGCCCGGCAGCACCTCCTCCTGGCTACCAGGGCCAGGCGCCGTACCATCCCGCCCAGTATCAGCAGCTGCAGCAGCAGACGGCCGCCTATCATCTGCTGCAGCAGCAGGTGAACGCTGGCGGAGGAGCACCGGAGTCGGCGCACTACAAGGGCAATCCCTACAGTGCGTTGCCTTCGCCGGGAAGTGCACCCCTCGGACCTCCGGCGGCATCCACTTTCGAAGATGACAATGCCACCGTGTTGGATTTGCGGAACTCCTCGTGTTCCAGTGCCCCACCGGCACCCCGGCAACATGGGGCAAGCAGTGCGTCGGTGGCGCCGTCCAGTCAACCGCAGTCGGAGGTGGGAATATTGGACCTCTCCATGCCGGACAAGAACTCCATCACCGAGGTGTGCTACGTGTGCGGCGATGAGCAGCGAAGAGGCAGCCTCATAGAGCTGAGTACAGTGAAGCCAAGGGAAACCGGAAGACCCGGACAGCCTGTGGCCTATTTCCCCCTGTTCAACGAGCAGCATCCTCGACCAGCACGCTCCCGTCCCAAGGATCCGCGCGGCATGATCCAGGCGTGTCTGCCCTGCTACGAGGACCTCATGCAGCAATGGAACGCCCACCAGGTGAGTTTGCAATTCAAATATGGGGTGCCGTCATTGGCATACATGCATATGGAGCAGATTCATCCGGTCTCGCCGGCGATTTCTCGATTAACATCTCGATCTGGAATGGTGTCGAGGTGAAATGGGGGTTTTAGTCGAATTTAGGGACTTGGATTTCTTTGTTCTCATGGTAAACTTAAAGAGTATATTGAATTTTGGAGTTTAAGAACTAAAAAACTGGGAGCTGCAATTTATTACTTCTGATTATCTTTGCTTATTTGGAATTAGTACTCATAAGACATCGTTTTGTTATTTCCCCTCCAAAAAGTTATTCACTTAGAAAAACATTAATTTTGTTCTTATTAATAGACTTAAAATAAAGCTTTGCTATTTTGTAATGGCCAATTCCGTCTCTGGGCGGAAAAAAAGCATGCAATTTTGCCTTTTTAAAATGGAAGATAAGATTTAGAGTCTTCGAAAACAACTTTAAAAGTTAAGTTCTTTGAATTTGGCTAATGTCTACTTAGGGAATGTCTCTTAGGCAATTCAATATTTCATTTTATTTATGTCATAAATTTATTTGAAAATAAATTCCTGCAAATTCTCGAACCTAAACATTTATCAAAATGGGTTCGCTTTAAGTTAACCCCCCAAATGTACATGTACGTATCGACATAAAATGTATGAATATGCAAATAGAAATGTTTATGGATGCTGGCGTATACATACCATCGTTTTTCCAAATATTTTGTGAAAATTTCAATATTGTGCACTCTCGCATAAATAATGGAATTCAATAAAAATGGTTAGGGGGCGGTGAAAAATGGGAGCACCACACGCTGGGTCGAAAAAAAAAAAATGAGTAGATGCAAAATGGGAAATGGCAAAAACAAACCTTGGCAACAAAACAAAAACATAAAGCAAAAAAGGAGAAACAAATTTACGAGAGCAGTTTTCGCGACGCACGAATCAAAATAAACAAAAATATGGCCACAGCTCCCAATGCGGATGATGATGATGATCATAACGATGAGGCTGGACAACGGCGATGATCATGATGATGTTGGCGCCACGGAGATTGACCCGGGAGTAAGGCTCTCCACTGTGCGAACGATTAATCAGTGGGGTCGTCGTCGTCGTCGTCGTCGTCCACACACACTTTATAGTATATTATTCCCCTCTCCCCCGCCCGCAGAGGGAATTATCATCATCCACCGACAATCCACCGCTCGGGGGATCAAGGAGGGGTCACGCGGGAGGAGACCTCGTAAAGGCGGCGAATGTTGTGGGAATTTTGACCGCAGGGTCGCTTGTGTTTCTGATTAAATTTTAATAGCTTTCCGCGATTATTTCGCTTCTTTCGTTTTGTCTCGCATTTCGCTTATTTTCTTTTTTTTTTTGTCGCCGCGCAGCAGTCTTTTTTTTTGTCTTTCGATTTTATTTCTGAATGCGAAAAAGTATTTATAAATTTGAGACATCGCCCTGGTTTCGCTCATTGATAGTGTTCGGTGGTGAACCTTGTCTCGGGGAGTGGGGCACGAAATTTGGTATCAGTCTGCTTAGTGTTTCTTGAATGATTCACCTTTAAATCGCTTTATTGAATGGTTTCTTACCTAAAGAGTTATAAAGACTTGGTAAAGGAAAACTAAGTAACTAAATTTCATTTTTTGAACAGAGGGTTTTCAAAATTTTCTATGACCCTAAATTAAATTAATAAGTTTGTGCCTTTTATTAAAGATTCAGTTTTACAATAAAAAAAGGTTTCATGGTAATCTAATACTAGGGTTTAAAAAGTAAAAACTCCAAACGTTTAAAAACCTACTTTTAGGGTCTTATATTTGCATCTCAAAATGTCAAAATTCTTCCATTAAATAAATTTAATTATTAACAAGGTTTCTGCAGTCATCTGAAAGGATAATTAAATTTAAGAAATTCGATTTTGAAGTGTACAATTTATTAAATAACCTAATTTAATATAATTTTGTCCTTAACACCTTTAAGAACACTCCATTCGGAACCAAAAATACTCAGATTTGCAATTTGAATATGTCATTCCTTCCGTTCAATAAATAAATAATTCAGTGGACGAAAAACTTGTTAAAAATTTGAATTTATAACAAGGTTACTGCAGCTATCTGAAAGGATAATTTAATTTTGAGGCATTCGATTTTAAAGAGAAAAAAACAAAAAACTTAATTCCATGCAATTTTTGAGAACACCCCCGATTCGCCTCCCACTCGTTCGCACGCAACAAAGCCCGCAAATGTAAATTAATTTGTAGAGGTTCACCCCCCCAGTCAGCCATCACCACCCATCGCCACCCACCGCAACCGCCTGCCCTCGGCACGAAACCAAAACAATTTGAATTTTAAATTCAACGCAGAAATTTCCAACATGCTATAAAAATGCAAAATTCACAGCTGGTGAGGCTCTGCCGGCGTCACTGCCGGCGTCACTGCTGGCGTCGCAGTCGCCTCGCGAAACTCGGGAATGCAATGTGTAAAATGCCGGATAAATAATTAAATGCCATTAATTGGAATTGTGTAAATTTCGCTGGAAAAAGTAAAGCCCAAACAAAAATAAACGGTGGAAAAAAATGAATGCCCACGAAATAATAAATAAATAAATAAAGACAAATAAAATGGCAAATGCTGCAATGCAGAGAAGGGCGTGAGAGTTGTGGAGTGTGCAGCCTATTCAGGAAAATGCAGGATGAATAAATAATCAAACTGGGAAAATCATTGCGACTGGGCTGGGGCGACGAGACAAATTAATTAAATTTAACCCAGTAAACCATGGAAATTCTCGTTTGGCCGGCTGCCAGAGAAGCAACCAAACCGAGCCTACGACGCGTTTTCCTCCCCCCACCCCCAAATGACGTGCACCCATTTCCCATTCAACGAAAAGTGCGAAAAACAATTTAAATATTTATGCTCAAAATTTATTTAAAGCCAACCGAGTGAAGCCAAACAAAATCAAATCATGAAAAAAGTAAGAAAATTTAAATCGATCCGTTGGTCTGGCTCGATGCCAGAACCGAAATAAACGAAAGCCATAAACTATATCGAGATATGTTATAAACAATTGTATAAACAAATCTCTTTAGATACAGATACCCTTTAAAGTGTGCAGTCGAAATTCTTATTATAATTTGCTATTTAAGAAAATAGGGGGATAGACTATCCAAACAAAAATCGTATATTTTTAAAATATATCAATTTGTTTACAAACTATTTAAATTATTAATTAACAATTATTACAAAATCAAAAATTGAAAGTAAAGTACAGTAGAATCCGGTTATAGTGTCCGTCCGGTTATTGTGACGAAAACTCAATGGCTTGGTTTATATGATACAAACTTATATGGTAACGTCTTCCGGGTATAACGACATAAAATCTTCGGTCTCTTGAAAGTCGCTATAACCGGATTCTACTGTATTATTAATAAACCCTAAATAATTCGTGTTGTATTGAGACCTTTACTTCGTTCAAAGTTAGAGGTTATTACAGGGTAACTCCCACTTCGTTATACTAAAATCATGTTTTTTGCCAGTTAGATCCACAAAAATGTGCAAATGAACCCAACTCGTTTCTCGCCTGTCTTTAAATACCCCCAATAATAAATCAAATTTATGTTTGCCATGGCATTATAAAATTCTGTATAAAAATTCGCTGTTCCTGTGAATGTCATTAAAACATTTTAAAATCCCAAAGCCGATGATTAATTGTTGATTAAACATTTCATTAATTTATGGGGCTGTGAATGGATGGAAAATGTAGAACAAACCAGTAAAAAACGAACAGATTATGAGACTGACAACAATGACCTGCGGTATTTCCTTGGCTCCCAAGAATTTCCTGGCAGCCTGCCCAAAAGTCAATAAAAGAAACGCAAACACGACCCAGACATTAGATCCGGATAAAACTGGCTGCAAAATCACTTCCAACCGAAAAACGTTGCCATTATAAAATGAAATAAAATACAAGAGAATAAATTAAGCAAATAATTTTTGGTGTGGGATAATTGGATGAGTCGGTTTCTGTTTATGGGTTAATTCTCGTGTCATATTGAAGGAAACATTTAGTATTCCTTTTAGCAGAATTTTATTAAATTCTTACTACGTATTTATTGATTTTGGTTTTATCTTTCGCCATAATTTGTTAAAAGTTTGACATAGAAAAATAGTAAATTTAACCGGTTTTATAGCTAATAAATTCAAATGTATTAAATAGTATATTGACCTTAATATAAAAGTGAAAGTTTACAAAGCCTATAAAAACCACTCAAAATTAATTCAGAATTTCATTCTTAACTAAGCTGGACTAGCTATATTGGACTTTATTGACGGACGATCAATTATTTAATAAGAACACCATTCAAAGCTGCTTGATTTTCCCGAATTAAGATAGTTATGCAATCTCCTTAGTAGAGACTCTCCCTGGTATAGAAACTATCCCAAACAACAAACTGTTTGCTTTCCGGCAATGGGATGAACTCCAAACCATCGGCAATGTTGAGGCAGTGTTCCGGGCCACCTGGTCGCAAAGGATCCCACTTCACGGGGGCGATGATTTCGCAATTTGGATCTCCAGTGGCGGCAAATGATGTCCACATGCCAACCAACCGCTCAATGGTGCGGTATTCAGGGGATTTCTTGTCCAGTTTACTGGCCAGTACTCCATAGAACAAGTAGGAGATGTCATCTGCATGGCACACACCCCTCACCTTTCTACCACACTTCAAGATCCTGTAGTGATTGAAGTGGGGCGAATCCATGTCGAATCGGTAGAGATACGTGGATAAGCTGGGCGCATAGGCCAATCTGGCGAGCAAAGTGCGATGAATGTCGTGCCAGAAGTTCTTGATACTCAGGATGTGCAGACATTCGTACAGCTCCATGCTGGCCCGTTCAGGATCGTCGAAATAGGACTTCTTCAGCCTCCTCACCATCTCCGCCAGCTCATCCTTATCGATGGCATCTCGCACCTGCTTGGGAATGATTGCCTCGAAGGCACTCAGCATGTAGAGTGGATCCTGCAAGGTGGTCTGATACGAGAAGAGTCCTTCGAAGGAGGTTCCGCCTATGATCATCGGAATCTGATTACCCCAGGCGCTGGACAACTGCTCCTGTTGCGTCTTTGGGATCACGCAATCCTCGCCAACATAGGGTTCGATTACCGGGGCAAAGGCCAAGATCTCATAGTCCCGCTCCTCCTCCTGCGTCACAATCGCATTGCAGTACAAGGCTAACTTGGCAGCTGGTATCTGCTGGAAGAACTCCAGCAGTTCCTTCTCGCTGTCCAAGTTACCGGCATAGCCCAGTTCCTTGCCCAAACGTTGGGGCCATTTTCGATCCGGTTGCGTGGCCCAGGCACATAAAGCCGAACCCGATTGAACGATGGCGCGATGGAAGAGTCCTCTGGCCTGTTCCGTTTGCATGAGGATGTGGGTGGAGGCCCCACCGGCTGACTCACCCATAAGGGTTATATTCTCGGGATCGCCATTAAAACTGGCTATGTTGTCCTTGACCCAGCGAAGTGCCTGGATTTGGTCCTTCAGACCCGCATTGCCGGGTATCTTGAGCGCCTTGTCCTTCAGACTCAAAAATCCCAGGGCACCCACGCGATAGTTGAGGGTGACCAGCAGGACATCGTGTTTCATAAAATAATCCGGTCCGTAGAGCTCTCGGGAGGCTCCACCTATCTGAAAACCGCCACCGAAAATCCAGACCATCACGGGCAGAGGTTTCGGG
Source organism: Drosophila kurseongensis (assembly GCA_018153305.1). Classification (NCBI taxonomy): domain Eukaryota; kingdom Metazoa; phylum Arthropoda; class Insecta; order Diptera; family Drosophilidae; genus Drosophila; species Drosophila kurseongensis. The sequence continues at coordinate 8,823,787 of JAECXX010000004.1, read as the reverse complement.
CTCTCCAGTTTCTTGGCGTAAACATTGAGATACAGACAGTCCTCGGAGCCCTCGGCAGTGTTGGTAATAGAGTTCCTCTGCATGGGCTTCTCCCTGGCAAAGGTGCAATCCCTTACTCCCTGCCAGGATTTCAGAGGTGGTGGGGCGCGGAAACGCAGCTCACCCACTGGAGGTTGGGCAAAGGGAATCCCTTCGAAGGAGTAGTACAGTTCGCCATCGTAGACCGTCCTGCGCTGCTGACCCTTCAACTGGCCATATTTGGTGGACAACTCTTTGGTGTGGCCCGTGCCCAGCTTGTACTGAACAACCTTATGGCCAATGACTCTGCGAAAAATGTGAATTTATTATGACTCATCGTTCTAGTTCGCCGGCAGACTTTATACTCACTTGGCGCCCAACTTTAACTTCTCACCAAAGCTCAAGTGCAAATCCATATCTGCCTGCTCACTATTATTCCACTAAATAAATAAATGTATTACAAATTAAATCTACTTTTTGGCCGCAATCTTCCCCGACACTTCCAACGAGCTCGAACGCCAGCCAGAGACTGAAAATGGTTCTCGCCGCTCCAGTAGATGATAAAATTGTTTAGATAGTCGCCGCGCCCTCGAGTGGGGGCCATTGGGGCGACCATAATAATTGCTGTTTCGTTCGAGTTTCATCCATATGTGGATCAGTCGATAGCAATATCTGGCCAAGTATTATGCCAGGCAATCCCTAATTGGGTTCGGACAGTGCCGCATTTTGGTACACAAAATGATAAGACTCGAGTGGTAGATTGGGCTGGAAATCAAATATTTATAGCTAATACGGCTACACAGAGATTAAAAAGTGCAGTTAACCAAAGGGGTTAATGTTAGTTGTAAACTTTACAAAAATTGTTAATATTCAGGCTAATGTGGTGATACCCTGTGGTGATTATCATAAGATTAGTTCAAAGGGCAAGATAAATAATTACATATGAGCAGTAAAATGAAAGGACATAGTTTAATGCTTTGATATCACCTATTTGATAATGAACTATAATTATAATTATATATATATAATATTATATTATAGCCTTGTAATCAACAAGAACCCATGCACAACAATTAAAAAAAAAAAGCGGAAAAGCTAAAAAAAATTTTAAAGTCAAGCACGTTTCACAAACGTGAACGTTTCTGTTCGAGTTTTATTATTATTTTTATTCTTAAATATTTAATGACCCCAAGAGGTTGCTGGTTTCCCTCACCTTGCACGTTCTAAAGTTTATTACTTAATGGCCATTTTGACACTTGCTAACCCAAATAATTCTATAAGCTTGTGGATCTGTTTTTGCAGTCTTCTGGCAGATGCAAAGTATAGAATTTAATTGGTGAAAGAGCAGAGACAACGTGGCTGTCATTAATTAAGCATTACAATGCTGCCTCCACTTGTTTGCGCCAAACAACGATGACGACGGCGATGACTTAAGAGGCTGAGTGGGTGGCTGGGTGACTGGGTGAAAGGTGGGTGGTGTGGTGGGCGGTCGCCTTGGTAACGAGCACACAATTCTGAACGAGTGTCTCCTGCGGCTTCGGTCTCTTTCCGTCTGTCTAGTCGCCTTGGCCTCGCCTCCTGTTCTTTGACGTTGTTTGTGCATTAGTTAATGTGATTATTTCACACTTCGTCTGCTTTGAACTAACATTTAATTTGGCCCAACTCCCACTCCCCACGGGCTTAGCTTCGCCCCTTCCTTTCCCCTCGTTCGTTAGCCTTCTTTTGTTTACCCTGTATCATTTGTGTGTTTGCACCAGTGTTTGTGTGTGCTTACTTAACTTTTGTTATCACTCTGACTGCGCTTAGGTTCTTGTCTTTCTGTTGCATTTGTCTTTGGTCTTTGAGCAGAGAAATATTTGCATCTTAACCACTTTTAGTCAAATTAAATCTTGTTAGAGAGATTCTAGATAATGGTAAAAAGATAAGAATTTATTTAATGTTTTAAAATATATTATTATTGAATTGAATTCCTTTTATCCCAAAATATTAATTCTATTATATTTTAACAACTTAGAAAACTTATAGTAATTATGAAACCCTAAGACTGCTGAGTTTTTCCCTTAATTACAATTTCCAAACTTCAAGTATTTTGATTAGCATTTAAAATGTAATTATACCAATTGATTGAGATTTTAATATACATAATATGTAAATGTATGATAAGCCCGTCCCTTTTAACTATTTCAACCACAATTTAAATAATTGCAAGCAATTTGAGTGCAAAATCTAATTTCATTTCTTAAAGCCTTTAAGGATTTTGTCTGCTATTTAAATTTAATCTTGAATCATTCAACCCCTTTATTCAGTCCTTAGCCTGTCCAACTCAATTTTGTTTGCTATTTCGCCTACATTGTTTCCGTTTTTTGTGTTGCCAGGTGGATTATTGGGTCTCTAAGTGTGTCTGAGTGCATCTCCCCCACATTCTGGCCCAACAGCCGCCCCAAAATATCCACATTGTGCAGATTCCGTGCTGTGCTGTTGGTGTTGCCATCGACTAAATAAATAAACATTGCAATCTATGTTGGGGAGCGTTTGTTTGGCTGTGTTGCTGTTTTCTTATTTGCTCCGCTTTTCAGCTCGGCGCCATTGCAATTGCACACAGGCTACGCATTTGTCTATATCCATCTATAGTGAAAACCCCCTAGCTTTTACTGACTCATGTTAGATGGCAAAACTATAATTTATAATAACTATTAAATTCATATTATTTTTGCTAAACATGATGGATGCACGGGTACTATTTTTTGCACAATCGTTAGTAATTTTTAAATTAATTTGATGGATGCACTGTTAGTATTTTTTGCACTATCGTTAGTAATTTTAAAAATTCCTTTGATTTTTAAATATTTAAATTAATATCTAGATAACTTAACTTTAAACTGATACAAAATTGGTTTTTAGGTACAATTTTGGGGTCGTTTTGTCCCCCTTGAATTAAGATATTAAAGTTATTTAAGTTATGGAGATAATATTCTAAAAAGTTTCGCCATCAAATATTACTTGACTTAGTTTGACTTGCAGGAAAGTGTCTACTGAAAGTTGGAGCTACAGAAGTTGGACTGTATCTATATGTGCACTCCATCCACGAGTTATTCGCTCTTGGCATGACGACCTCCAAGTGCTTGCGTCTGCCTGTGCCCCTCCTCCACTTCGTCTCCCTCTTTACCCGCATCTTCGTCGTCTTCTTCTCTTTATAGTAGTGTTTACATGAAGTTGGCAGCGCCTACTTGGCAGAGGTGACGACCCCCGACCCATTGCCCCTCGCCTTGTCCTACTTCTTTTATTTGCTACTGTTTTTCCTCATCAATTTTCCTTTTCCTTTTTTCATACTGTTTTTCCTCTACAGTTTTTTTTTTTAGCTCCATGATTTTGCTGGTTTTTGCCACTGTCCATATTTCAGGGTTGCCGTCATCAGAGGAATTTTAGGCAATAAAACTTTATTCAGAATACCGCTGTGTGGGGTCAATTTGGAATTCAATTCAATTAGAAAAGTATGTTTGCTAAAATCCGAAAACCAAAACAAAATCAATCAATTTTGCTTGTCATGCCAAGAGCACCAAATGAAAGCTACAAATGGACTACACTCTTTTTGTATATTTTGAAAGTGGTTTAACTAAAATTTTTTTTTATGTTTTTCAAATGTATATATATTATGTTATTATTATTTTGCGAATTGAGTTTAATTGGCATCTTTTTTAATAAAGCCTTTTTAAATTAGGACACTTATAGCGTAAATTAAAATTTTAAACTTTGTATATTCGTATACATTTTTAAATAATAATTAAATTTTGATCGTTTCCGAAATCATTGAAATAGTTTATGCTCACGGTTTCGGCGAACTGGTTCCTAATCTCTTGCATATTTTTTTGCTATTCGATTTTTTAAAGAATTGCTTAATTATTTTGGACAACAAATAAAAAAAATTCAAGTTTAGTTCAATATAATAAAAAAAATTGCACTGCATCCCCTACAACTAATTAGGACAAAAGTTCAATCTGTGTAAAAAGTGTTGCATACTTTCTGGCAAAAAACTTGGGCAAAGTTAAAAAACTTTCCCTTCGTGGATATCTCTGGAGCTCAATGGAATATAAAGTTTTCAATATCTCAGTTTTTTTTACAGATGGACTGAACTATTTTTTGTAGTAAATGTGCCTTCAAAAATCTTATTGATTTAGAAAGAGGTATTTGTTGTTACCGAAATATCGGACCTAGAAAATGTGATATATTACCGAAACTATAAAGTTGTTTATTACCAAATTGGTTTCAGTAATATAAGAAGATATTTAGTAAACCAATTTCTGTAATAAATTTGATTAACTAAACAGCTAGTTTCTGTACAAAAAAGGAATATTACCAAACTAACAGACTAGTCCTCAACTTCAACGGTAATCAGTAACCGAACTAGTTCCTTGATTTCTCAGCGATGTTTTTAATCTCCCCATTTGCCGCTCCAATTGAATGCGAATGTGGTTCACTTCGTTGTTGTTGCTTCGCTTTGGCTTTCGATTTGTAGACCGTGCGATGTGTGGTTGTGTGGGTGTAAGTAGTGGGGGTCAGGAGAGGGCTTGTGTATGTGTGTGTGTGAGAGCTCCCCATGAAGCCGCTGCCGACGCCGCTGCGACTGCGTTGTTTGTTTTGTTTGTTTGCGTTTGTTTTAGCTGCTTTTCTGCCTGCCTTTTGCTTTTTGTTTTTTGCCTTTCGCTTTGTTTTTCTTGCGGGCACAAGAACGACTAGCAACAACATCCACAATGAAGCGCAGGGCCCTATCAGCAAAGTCGACGGCGACGTCGCGGCCAGCGTCGCTGCCAACGTCGAAGTCGGCAGCGGCCGCTCGATCCGTTCTTGCCGCCGCAGTCGCAGTCGTCAGTCGTCGTCGGCCGTCGCTGGCATCATTATACTACCGTTCCATCGCCACGCGATTTTCAATCTCAATTCGCAATTGTTTATTGCTCAAAAAGTGTAGGTGTGTGTTATCAACAAAATTGAAATGTATGTGTGTCAAATCAAAATTGATAAATGCACAATATTAAGTGTGACAACAACAACAACTACAACAGCAACAAAAGAAACAACAGCAGCTTAAACGTTCGTGTTAATAATAAAAGCAAACAAAAGTTCAATGTCTGTAGCAGCCGGTAACGGTGGCAGTGCCCCAAAACTGGTTTTAAAAATAAACTAAAAAAATATATAACCGCCAACTTAACGACGCTGCTTCTGTTCAAAAAATAAAATAAAAAAAACTTTACGTCCAACTTTGTGCCCTTTTCCAGTTAGTTAATCGCCGGCTATCCTCTTCAAGGGTTAAATAAAAGGTGTCAGACGTTAGAGATGTGCGCGTGATTTCAATTTGAATCATTTCCCAACGATGAAAGTTTGGCTCAGTGTATTTGATAATTGAATTGCTGGGAGGCAGTTCAATGATTTCCATACGGGTACTAATAAACTGAACAACAGTCACCAGCAATTGCAACAATTAATTCAATTTAAAGCAGTTAAAGTTGTTCACTTGGAATACCGTTATAAGTGGCAATATAATAAATTAATGGAAAATTATATGAAGGAAGCATAGCGGTTACCATTTGAATAGATTTTAATGTGATACCAATAAGCATAATAAACACTAATTAAAAAATAATTGATAACAACATTCCGTAAATAAATTGACAACATCTATACAAATATTAAACAGCGATTTAAAAGATATACATATATACCTACCAAGTTTTAAAAAATGCAGCATGGCATCAGCATGCTAAAAAAATAATAAAATCCCATTCCCTAAGTGTCAAAACGATTTGATATAAGTACTTAATACAAGCTTGTGGCTTAAAAAAGTTTGTTATTAAATGATAGATGTTTTAAATATGTACATATATGTTTTTATTTATGTACCATTAGTGGTAGAAAATATTAAGGTTCTACAAATTATTTTAAAAGCAATTTGACTTCTTTTTTATTCATGTTAAAAATTGTGTTAGGAATGTTTAATTTAAATTGTTTAATTTAGATATAATTTGTATTTTGTTATTAGTAGTTTTGGTAGCGAAATACCACCCCTAGGGCCAAGCGGGTCAAGTTTTTTTGTTGGCTGTTGTTCAGTGTATCTTAACCTGTCAGCAAGGTGGCAGAGCCATTAAGCTTGCCCCTGTGTGTGTGCATATCTGTGTGCCATGAGCTGAAGTACAAGTACAAGTACAAGTACACGATTTAAACAAGTGAGGCGGCGCAAGTCGACAACAACAACTACCGTTTCACTTTGCGCGTTTTTAAACACGCGCATTTCTGCCGTTTTCCGCGCGTTTGTTTGCGTGTACCGTTCTAAAAATAAAGCCACCGTTTCATGTGCAATCTCCCCCCTCCTTTATTTATATATATGTATACCTCTTCGACTTGTACAACATCTTTTCCACTTCTTCCTGACGAATAGAAAAAGATTGCTGTTCGCCAGCTCGTGTATTTGTTATCGGTTATTTAATGTGATTTATTTGTAGGCGAATGTTGATTTATATCGCTTGCAGCGAGGAACAGCCAAAACTATAACAACAATATCAACTGCCATGGTTTATCACGCACATGTGCACTTAAGTGGGTCAAAAAATAATTGGCACGCCCCCTTTGCCCGACCCTCCCCCCAAAAACTTCACCCCACACACAAAACAGTTTACTTACTGTTTGTCCTTGTCCTCCCACATTGACCCACTTGGGTGGGCGTGGCACGAACTCGAGCTTGGGTTTTAGTTTTGGTTTTGTTTCTGTTTTGGCCAAGGCCAAGCTTTTTACTCCCATTACCGATTCACAATTACCTCATGACGCCACTCACCATTGACTTCTGTTTACAGACAAACCAATCAATTTTAAACAGTGGGCTTGGAATTAAGGATCTGAACAAGTTCGTGTTAACGCCTTGAATATTTAGTGTTCACAAGTTTTCAATCGCTTTTCTCATTTATAATTTAAATCAATAATGTGAGGAAAGGGTTTTTCATCATATTTGAAAAATCTATTAGTTTTTTAGGTTGAACGAATTTTTAAATATGTAGTTCTAATTGAAATTTCTAAAAATATTCAATCCCTTGCCATGCTCTTCGTGCTTTTATGTAAACGATCAAGTTAAGTTTTTAATAGTTATTTGCAGTTTGTTAGTTTCCTTTTAAGCAAAAAGTTACTCTTGAAAGCTTATTTAAACCAAAACTCAATCAAAAGTTGGCAAACTCTAGGAAATTCCCTAAACCTTTTTCAATCCCGTGTTTTGCATTTACTTTCACTCGAGTGCGAAGCTTATTATCCAACTTGTGCAAAACTGTTTTTGCACCCCCCATTGTCTGTTGTTATGGTTATCAACTGCCACGCCTTTCGCACGAGCTTTAATTGATTGTTCGTGGTGAGATGAGAGGGGGATGGTGACGAGGAGGGGGGGTTGAGTGATGAGGGGGCGGTTCAAGCCGTGCCAGTACTCGTATTCACGCGGTTTTTATTCTCATCGTATGGAACATTCGTGGCATGTGCCCCTTGCTCAATTGCATTTCGGCGGAGCAACAGGTTACCATCTTCTCGATGTAACGAGAAAATTGCTTTAGATTTTGTTAAATTTTCGAAAAAGGGTTATAATTTTGATAGTTTTTTAAACCACTACTTTATCAAGTATTAAGAAATATAAGTTTTGAAATTAAAAGCATATATACATATATAAAGCGCTTCTCATAAAAGTTTATCAACAATTGTTGATAATTATTATAATCAAAATAAAAATTGTATATACATAATTAACGTGTCAAATATGCGAATATCGTTTTGATTCTTATGGTATCCGATTAAGTTGAAATTCCACAACTGACCTTAATTTCAAAACAAAAGTATCTCATGGATTGAAATAAAAACAAAAGATTATCTACTGTAAGGTTTAACGAACGCTACAGCTGCACTTCCATTAGGCCTGGCATGTTGCATGAAATGCATAATTAGTTACCTCTTAATCGAGCGCGTCCCCTTGGCGGGTGATCGCGTGTGTTTGCGGAATTTCGCAGCACCCCCGGGAACGGATACGGATGCATCATTATCATCGTCATTACTATCATCGACATCATCATCATCATCATCATCATCTCGAGCGTCATCCGTCGTCGCGTTCGCGTTTTATCCACGCCCAACTGCACACCGCAAACATAAACAGAAGGAGAGCAAGAACGTTTATATCAATTTCAATTAAATTTAATTTGAATCGTGTTGTAATTAAGGTGCCGCACACACACTCTCTCAGACGCCGAGAAATCTCTAATTAATCTGCCAGACCAAACACACAACAACAACAACTGCCGCTGGGCTAATAAGAAGTGATTCATTCAATCTCAATTGAAAACAATTGAGCAATTGAAATGCTGTGAAAAAATGATCTACATTTATGCAATAAAGAAATACAAAGTATTTGAGTGCTCAGTGAACAAGTGATTTTCCCCAGCTCAAAATGGCTCAAAACTTGACCATGTTGTTGGGCGACAGCAACAACAGTACAACTAGCAGCAATGAAAACAGCAACAGCAGCAACACATCAGTAAATTTCAAGCCAAAGGATACGAACGGCTGGAGGGATTACAAGAAATTGAAAACATATCTCATTCTAAAGGACCAGCAAAGTGAAAAGGTAACATTGCTGACGTTCGAATTTCGATAATAAAGTATGGTTTAAGATTCGAAGCTTATTGATTTAATTAATATTACTATCCAAACTACATTTTCCACATTTCAACAACAAGGAAGTAATAAACCTTGATTGTCTTATATTTTATATCTTAACTTTCTAGACTGTCAGGTATTATTGATAGGAACTATCGAATGAGAATAACAAACTGTTCCCAACTACCGATTGTAACCTAAATACTTCCATTGTAAACACAATTGAAAAGAATCTACTATCTAAGTTTTGAAACCCCTCTATTGCATTACATAAAATAATTTCGATTGTATCTGTATAGATAACAATGCCAATCGCTTGTTATAGAAAGCGTTCTTCGAGGTATTAAATATCCCCAAGCAATCAATCAATATTGACCCAAATTATAGACCAAACAAACAATTAATAATAAAACCTAGAGATAAAGAAGTGAGCTGACACGATTCTGAGTATTTTATAATCCCTAGGAAGAGAAAAAGTACCATTAATTAATAAAAGTTACTGCCTGAAATACTTATTTATATCTACTTAAAAGTTGTAAACAACTTTTACGTTAAACAAAAAGTGGTTTTAACGCAATCCCAGATTTCCTCCCACTTTGTTTTATAATTAACAGAACAAACGCTACAAAAGTTTTGAAAGAACAGAAAAAGTTGCCATAAAAAGTTATTAAACGGTCATGACCCCCATATTCGAAATCCTTATCAGCAGCATGAAAAGCACAAACAAACAAACAAGAATGAGGTCTAAAAGAGTGTTTTTTTTTGGGAGGGAGGGGGGCTTGGAAGTTGAGGGAAATAAAGTCAACGAGACAGCATGAAAAGCGAACATAAAAAATGAACGGCAGAAAGAACATCTATAAAAAAATATGACGAACTTGTTCTTCCATAAAGCCAACTGTCAGACCTCGACTTGTAAGTGGGCGTAACAGGGGGAGGGGGAGGGGCAGGGAACAGAAGGTGGAGACGCCACCGAGCCACTGGATCAATAAATATAGATGACATGGCACTGTCCAGATTGATGTGATGTGTGTGCGAGCCGCATGACAAAGCAAACAAACAAAATGGAAACAGAACAGAACAGACACAGACACAGAAACAGAAACACTCGCGCATAAATACTCCCCGTAGGTATGGATACTTTTGTATCTGAAAGTTACCCATGCCGCCAGTTGTCCGTTGTGCAATCAAAATGCGCGCCTATCAATGTCAGAAAATCTGACACAATGAAATACGGAAAGTAAACAAACAATTAAATTTACTTAGTGCCTAATAAAATAAACGAATGCTCTGTACCCCGTCTCGCCCCTGGTTTTCTAATCTGAGTGGACGGCTGCCCAGATACAAGGGCGATGAAGATGCATAGATACTTAAATTCTGGCGGTCGCTATAAAAGACCAGCAAGCCCATCAAAAAATACATGAAAATATTCAAATAAAATGAGACAATCTGCTTCGTCGTATACGTATTATGCCACTTGTCATTCTTGTTGACGAGCTGTTATATATTTTTTTTTTTTTGGGGCGTTCCAGTGTTGCGTGAGGGTGTTTCCACGTGCGTATATTAATTTGTATAAACACAGATGACGTCTGGTTACGGGTTCCCTAGGGTTTGGGGGTTTGGTGTAGGGGTTTGACAGGTCGTATACGTAACGTACGCCTGTTTATGACAGCGAGGAAGCGGAAAATTGTTGTTTGCAGGTGCGATACACAGTGTTGAATGTACTAAATTTATATTAATGGAGTTCTCGCATCTTAAACGTAAAATTTAAAGTTTACTTTTAATTATGCGATGTTTATTTTTAAATAAACAACTATTTTACTATGCTTAATAAACGCTGAATTCTTAATCTTTAAAATGTAACTAACAAATTCTTTAGCTAATCTGAAAGACGCAGACAATTTTTTGTATTTAATGTTTGTTGCTGGTTGCATCATTAAATGTTTTATTCATGCGTGTCAATCTATCTACCAACATAAATGTAATTTATCAATGTCGTTTCTGTGTCAGCATCTTGAACAATTGTAAACATCAAAGCCGGTTTGCGATCTTCAAGTAGAAGTAGAAACTGAAATTCAATCAAAATATTAAGCTTTAGCCAATTAAAGCTTCGCACTTGTTGGAAAAGTAAATGTATGATTTCTATTTTGGGATTTTTACATTAAGCTGGATTGTTAATCTTCGCTTCATTGCATTTATTCACATGGCGCAGAGGTCATTATTGCGAATACGACTTAACAGTTGTTTGCTAAAAATCTCATCTTTGTTAATCGATTTTAAATAGAACCATGTTTGTACATTTCACACCTTTTGATGGGATTTCTTATATAATTGTGCTAAATGAATCTGCAAATTTCCGGACTGGGCATTTTGAATTGGCATAAACTAATGACTAATGGCATTTTTTTTAAATATTTTGTTAGGCAACCCTTAAACCAGAATTGGAGCGATCCTATCAGCTGCGAAAACGCTCGACGCCCGTGGCCGAAAGAACCACTTTCGTTTGCTACACCTGTGGAACGGATACGCCCTCATCGCAACTGCGCCTTGTCTACTGCTGTCCAAATGCCGAAAGGGAGCCCTATTATCCGTTCATCAAGACCATGAAAGTCTACAAAAACGCTAGTCCAATTAGTCCGCAAGGTAAGTGCGCTAAGTACACGTTTGCTCACCTTAACTAACGCAATTATCTCCCGACTTTCAGGCATGGTTCAGGTCTGTTCCACGTGCAATGAAAAGCACACCGGCTTGGCGGAGGGTGGTCCACCTCCAGCCGCATCCAGCACCCACTCCGCTGTGGGTGGGGCTTCTCCAAGTGCTGGACACTCGCTGGAATCGAACTCGGCCATGTACAGTGCCAGCGGAGCGATAGCCGGAAACAGTGGGGTCCAGTTTGGGGGTCGTAACTCTCCATCGGAGAAGTCCCTGGCCAATTCGGACTCTACGAGTAATGTGCGGTTTAGGGTAAGAGAGTCTCCGATAACTGGATGTTTGAATAGGTCTCTTAGGAAAGAAAGAATTTGTGAAGGTCCCTGGTTTAGGGCTGTGTTTCATGTAGCAACACGCTTCCAATTTGTTTGTATAGGTTGACCCAAGAATTTATCTGAAGAAACCCTCTTGGGTTTAGGGGCTTATAAGAAAAATATATATTTGTATAAATATAAATATATATATATATATATATATATATATATAAAATCTAGCTTATTCTTCAAAATATTTAGATATATAACAAATTGGTCAAATTGTTGTATTAATGGAAGATATAGCAACATACCCGTTTCTATCGGTAATGCCAGAAAAAATTTAAATAAACTGGCGCCCACCAGAGAGTGGTTATTAGAATAAATAATAATGCGAAAAACCATTTAGATTCTGCTTCAAGAAAATGTTGTACCCTAAAAAGAAGTCTTGAATTTTCTTAAGAAAACTGGCTTCAACCGGAGCCATTTGTCATTTTTTGCGACATGACTGTTAACGAAAATCTATAAAAAAGAATTGTATCTTAAGTATGCTACTGACTAAAACCCGTTTGTATCGGTTATGATGGGAAATGCTTTTTTCATAAAACCTAATCTTGCCAGTTTGTGTTGAAGAAATCGGTTATTTCATAGATGACGCAGTTGAATGAATCGATTGTCAATAACAATTTGTGAGGTGTACTCGTACGAGATTCTCATTTGCCTGCATCATAAATAATCCATTATGTATGTGAGTGTATTCACTGAGTATCAACCAAGTACGCAAACATGGAAATTTACTAGAGAGTACGCGGGAGATAATAGTTATGGTGTACAAATATAGGAAAAACAATGATTGCACTTATTACAGCAACTGGTGGGAGACTGAGAGGATCGGATCGGATGGGATCGCCTGGGTCAGTAGCAGTGGCACTCGAAGTAGCGATAACATTGCTCACATTTCCAGCGATTAGCCGCACTCACTTGCCCCCGCCTCGGGAAACCGATAACCCAACTGAACCGGGCCCCATTAAAGTGGCAGGCGTCTGGGAGTGGGCCTATGGTCGGCAGATAGATGGCAGTGGATGGTTCACGACCTGAAATTGTTGAGTAATTCATTAGCAACCAGACGGCCTTTGAAGAAAGAGTGGGATAGAGCCAGCTAATCAGCCTTGGGAGTGGGAGTTGCCCGCTTAATACAGCTAGTGCTAGAGTAAATTCGATCGCTAGCATGTTAACCAATTTGAGTCAACAAATGTCGAGATTAGATAGCCGGAACCCACGGCAACTTCACATGTTCTCCTCTCGGGGGAAGAGCAAATAAATATAGAGCAAGTGTAGCAAGAGTAGTGAATGAGGAGGGAACCGAAATGAAATTATCGTATAAACAAGGCAACACACATGCGGGGGCAATAAAAACTGGGTAAACTTGGTCGAGTCAGAGTCGGTTTTTTCTGTCAGTTTAAGGCATCTGCTTTGAACCGGTTTACTTGTCTGCTTTTTGCTTAATTCTACTTAAACGCTTTTTATTTATAGCCGGCTGTTGTTCTTGTTGCTCTTGTCCCAGCGTCTTAGTTTTGTTTGTTTTGTTTTTAGTTTGGTTTTGGCATTCTTTTTTCCTTCATTTCTAATTTGAAATCTTTGAGCGCTTCGCCCGAGACAATTGAAAGACTTGTCGTCGCCTTGCTCATAAATTATTACCATCCTCTTCAGTTTACTCTTTATATTCGCATACGAATATGCTTAGATTTATGTTTATTTTATTCATTTGTATATAGTAAATACTTTTGTTTAATCTGCCAATGTTTGTTGACTATTTGTATAGCTTAATTTGTCTTAAAGTGTTTTCTCTTTCTGTTTTTTGTTGATTTACTGTTTCGTTTTGCTGGTTTTAGTTTTGTTAGATTGTTTCCTGTGTGGCCTTTGGTCTTTATTTATATTGGTTAAACAGCACTGCGTCAAATTCTACTACAGCTGAAATTATACATTTTTTGGGGGTAACTCATGCATGTTCGGCAGCCTTGACAGAGTTGATTGACTTGAATACAATTATAGTGCACGAATTATTTTCTTGGTTTTAAAATAATTTCGAAATGTTTCTTTTTTAGTAGTTTAAACTGTTTGACATATTTATTAGCTTTGATTAAACAGAAGTCATCTGTTTACTAAGCGTGTGGGTCGAAATAAAGTCGGAATTTCAACAATAATTTATCTTTAAACAGGTGCCCAACATTTGCTCCATTTTCTATATCTGTGAATATGAATACAACGTGCGTATATAACAACTTGCGTGTATTCTGGGTTTATTCAGGTCATTGCACAATCGGGCAGAGTTTTCGAAACTCGTTTTCTTGCATAAAGAAACTGTAAACTGAAGCACAAAATACGAAATTAAATATAGATAAATGCAAATATTTATCAATACGCCAACGACAATAACAACAACAGTAACTCAATATTTAAACAATTCTTTCCGAATTGTTTACATTTGCATTGTCTTATTTGTTGATTCCTGTTTTCATTTTCATGTCGCTCTCGACTATTTGCATTACGGTCCCAGGGCTTTGAATTGCAAATGTTTGGCTTGGCAACACATGATCTGAGTGGGATCCATATCTAGTGACTATCATTCCCGTCCTTTCCCCAGATAACACAACAAAAAAGGTTGTAAATGTATTAAGCAAACACCTGCACTCGCACTGAGCCAAGTCATTCAACTTTCTTGAGTGGTAAATAATACTAAATGCTGATAAATACTGAGAGTGCAAATAGTTTTGTAATAATTTCAATCAATTTGTAGTCATTCAATCAGATCTGACAAATAGATATAACCTCCTTCTTAGCTTCTTTGTTTGCTCTACTCACAATTCAAGTTTTCACGACGAGATTACAATTTTCAAAAAAAGAAGAGAGTTACCCATTTGACTTAAATGACCCTTGAAAATCAAATTATATTCAAATATAGACAGTGTTGACATACATCAACGTAAAGTCATGATAGAAAAGAGTGAACAAATAAATCAAAAAATCAGCTGTGCTTAACTTTGAACTCCAGCCATGATTGATATCAGCTTTCGTAACCCCAAACCATCTAATTAGTCCTAAACGGACCGCGATAAGGAGCTTATGGTTTTGGAGAGGCATTCGCTCTCGCCCTCGAAATATAAGTCGCAAAACGAAGGGAGATAAGTGAACCGCACACGGTTCGAACCGGATGGAATCGGTTTTACGGCAAATGCCGAAAGCAAACCCAGTCGAACGCCAGTCATAGTCGAGTGCCTACTCCTTGAATAGCAAATCAATTGTATAAAATATTTAATAAAATTTGGTGGACTTTATTTTTCGATTTGTTTGCTTTGCTGATAAGATTGCTTCGAAGTTAGTCTTTGGGGATCGCCGAATCAGTAGGTATTCTCTAGAGGCGGCGTGTGCGTGATATTCATAGAAATAATACACAAATAGCTTATACAATCTGAATGATTTCATTTTCATTATATTATTGATAGCCCTACGAGACGAACTCGAACAATTCCAACTCAAACACGGCACGCGACCTCAAACAAATTCGTCGCAGCGATTCGCGCCCAAATTCTCCGAGTTCCAGCCAAGGAGCCATCGAGAATGGGCACGGGCAGTATCCGTAAGTGAATTATCCGGCTATGGCAGCCTGTCAGTACTTGTATCTAAAGCTAACATTTTCATCTTGCAGTTGCTCCATTTGCAAAGTGCTCTGCCCGTCGAACAAAATGGATTGGCTGTCCACAAGTGCCGAGCACATGAACTCCCATGCCATGCACTTTCCCTGTCTCAAGGCCAATGCTGTTACCAGTAATAATAACAATAACAATAATACCAATAACAACAACAATAATAACAACAACGAGCTAAACAGCAATCGCGTGCTGGCCTGCAAGGACTGCAAGGATTACTTGGCCAGCCAGTGGGAGTCCATGGATGCGGAACGGGTTCCCCTCGAGCACAGAAGGTTCTTCATTTAGAATTCCATGCATTACCTTAAACGTGTCTAATTTGTGGTCTTATCTTTCAGATACAACATTCCCTCGCCCATGCTGACCTCCAGCTCACCAAACGGATCTCGGCACGGCGCCATGAGCATCAACACTCCGCCCTCCACACCATCCATATCATCCTCGACGCCTGCCAGCACATCCATCTACTGCTATCTCTGCGGCCTGCACTCGGACCTAACGTTAGCCAGAGTTCTCTATGCCAGCAAAGAGGTAGAGTCACCAAACTAGTTAGGAAGGTTGCCAACATAGCCAATGCACAAATCCAATGTGGTATCAAAATTATTAATTAGGAAACACAGCGATAGGTTCGTTGTTGTAATTGACCGATAGGCACGTTCCAATCTCGCGGGCATAGGAAAGTGTTTTGCCGGAACTCTGCCGACACATGCATAGTATGCTACAGCGGTTTTTACACATTAAATGACAATATGGACTATGCAATTCACTCACACAAATAAGGGGCCAACATGCCGTTGAACATAAATGTGTGCCGACAGATGTTGTAAAGTATTAAACTAAAAAGTACAATATAGCTTTATAGGATATTCATGTAAATTAAATTTATATGAACAATTTAGATAATTTTGATCTAAGAAACAGAAACATGTATATTTCCATTTATTTTCCATTTAATTAAAATCAGTACAGCCAATTCTGAATTAAAGAAAAACTCAAAACTAAATTCATGAGACTAATCAAGAAGACTGCTTTAACAAATTAAGCTCCATACTTATATTACAGTCAGGTTTGTCTTAGAGTTTAAAACTATGAAATATGTCGAGAAGCACTCAAGCTGAACTAATAATATTAGTAGCTCTCATAATACACATAAATTACACATCAGATACAATTTTCAAGCTTTAATCAATCACAGTTAGGCTTTAGTACGACATCGACTTGGGTATTAAGAGATTAATTTGTGTTTCGGCTCAACTCGTTAGACCTTCACTTAATTTGGGCCACATTGTATAAATGCGTTTGTGTGTGCATAATATTTCTGATCGCTTGCCAAACATGTAATTTGCTGATAAGCTAAGGTATTTTCCTGTTGCTCAATGAAGACACATTCGCAGTCAATCAATATAGATACCCAGTTCTGAGTAAATACGTTGTTACACGATATGTGTGCAGATTGTTTTAGATAGCGTTCGCATTGGATTACACTCAGTGTGGGTGGCAAATAATATTATCTCTGTTATGTGTTGAATTAATTAACAAATCAGCCTGTTTAATTAAGTAATGAAATATAATTTTATTTACTTCTCTTTAGTAATCACAAGTATATTACCGAAGAGATAACTCCAAAATCCTTATTTTTAGAAGGTTTTTTAGGTGTTCTTTGTTTTATTATGGAATCTGTATGTACTGTTTTATAAAAGCGTAAAAATGTAGGGCGTTCTTTTACTGTAATGTATAGATGATGAAACTAACAAACCAAAATTGGTCAAGTTTTATTTTAATATTCCCATTACTTTAACATATAATCAGTGTTTGTGCCTGTATCCAATTTACTAGTTTTGTTTTAAAGAGCTTTTGTATCATAATTTCTTTTCTGTATATCTTCAGGGTTCGCGGCCTTATTTTCCATTGTTGCTGAAACACAATTCCCTACCCAATGCTGAGCAGCTAAGGAATAACTCGGCCCTGGTTTGCACCTTTTGTTATCATTCCATGTTGAATCAGTGGCGCAAGTAAGTCAGCTGCCTTAAATATCAGATGTACAAATAGTCATTAATGGATTTTCCCCGTCCTGCAGATATGAGGCGCAAAGTCCCAGCGTGTATCCAGCAGATCGTAAATATAATTGGCACGACTACAACTGTCACCTGTGCGGCATTACAACTTACCGGAAGAGAGTACGGGCGCTCCCCGTCAACGAGTTTCCCTTCGTGAAGCACCAGAAAAGCGACGATGGCCTACTGCTAGAGAATGGAGAATACGCGGTCGTCTGTCTGGACTGCTACGAGAGTTTAAGGTGTGAAGCTAACCCTAGAATAGTGATACGTCATTATCTATTCAGAATATCATAGATTTATCCTAAATACAAATCAAAAGTGCAAGGTTTAAATCGAATTTAAATTTAATTTAATTTTATTAAGCTCAAGATAGTTTTAGTAGCAACTAATAGATGGTCTATTTTAAAAATGTAATTCTGTAAAATTTATTTGTATTTCTTAACAGATATGTTTTTTGCGTAGATTTAGGTAAATTCTCAAAAATTGTCCAATAAGGTCTATCGTAGCGTAATGTTAGATGTTTAGTAAAGTCTGATGAGAAACAGATTTTATTTTAATTTATTCAATCGAAGCGATTTCCTAAATATTGATAAAATGTTTACAACATTTGATTATATATCTATCGGAATTCGATATAAATAAATTTTCTGCCCCCGTTAGTACTCCGATGCATTTATATGAAGTCCAAAATAACAGTCTAATACAAGAAATATTTTCGTTTGTCAGGATCCATCCTACGATTTGAATATGATATAAACCCATGAGAAGTTTACTTATTTTTAGATAAATTAAATGATATAATTTTCTAATTAACAAAATTGGATTGGGATGTCTTGTTTGATGAATTTATTTTTAAATTTTGGCACTTTTTAGTTCGCTAAGAATATTATTCAATTGTAGTTGTTGTTCCGTATTGTATTTCATGTTACTAGCAGTTCTTTTTGGATGAGAACTGGTTTGCATTACTGATAATAAGGTCATTGCTTTTGGATGATTAACACAATAAGAAAGTTGTGAAAAACATCATGTGCGCATGAAAGTGAAAACCCATACCACCTGTCTTTGAGATATTGATTTTACTAATAGAAACTTTTTTATTTTGTATAGACAACAAGCCTCGCAGCACGATCGCTTTGGGGTGCCTATTTCCAGGCGGGCCTACAACTGGGTGCCCCAACCGCCTCCGCCGGAGGACAGTCCCGAGTCCGCTGTGGCCCGTTTGCCCTGCGGCGAGCGCTCCGATCGCATTGTGAGTATTTATTGCCGTTCCAGTAGCTGGGCAATGCAATCTGACCCGTGTCCATGTGCCAATTCTCGCCCCCAGCTCATCAGCAGTGCCTTGAGACCCGTGCCAGGGAAGAAGACCTCGTCGCCGAAGCAGTACGACAAGTCGAAAGAAGGTAAGTGACTCGCCTTTCGGCGGGGGAAGCCGATCTGATTTCGCCCCGACTTCTGGTAATGCGAAACGCCAAGCCAGCGCCCCGAGGTTAGCGGGTTCAAGTGAAACCCAATTCGCGTCAATAAATTTCAATTGGTTTCACTTAACTTTGAGTGTTCGGCGTTGCCCGCTTTGCTCGGACAGTTCAATAATAGCCTTAGCTCGGCTCGTTTAGCTTTTCAAAGCGAAACATTGTTCACTGGTTTGGGGGCAGAAGTATGTCTTGGTTGGAAGATTATTTTGCATTTTGCCACAGAAAGAGTTGAGCATTTGTTAGGAATCTGTTCGTAGTCCGTGTATTTGTTTTTAAACGGATTTCACAGTGTTCTGCAAATGCAAAGTGGGTTTAATACGATGCTGTGGCAAGATGTTAAAACCTCCAGGTTCGATAGTAACCTAATCAATGCATTTTATATGGCCACATGGCTTGATAGTCTGAAAAAAGAGAGAGGACAATAGTTTTAACAGATTCGGGTTGTTTTCCAAAAAGGTCAATGGTCAATGTTTTTCGAAGCAAAAAACTTTTCTATTTAATCGCAAAATATATGTCTCTTATATTTATTATCATATTGTTGATTCATGCCAAGTGTCTAGCATTTTGGGATTCAATTTAAGGAGTAGAAATTTCGTTTTTTCGGTTTATATCATGTTTCGCCCCTGGCACTCAAGTGTCCTTAATCCCACATGAATACCCACCATGCACTCGGATAAATCTCAGCACAAGCTTCTCTAATTGCATTTGCCCAATACGAATGCAGAGGAAAAACTTCAACCTGAATAAGAAATCAACTGATTAAATGCCCAATAACAAGCTGAGACCACAAGGAGGGTTCCATGTACTAGCTGTTGTAATAAATATTGATTTTTTATGAATTGCAATGGGGCTGGGGGTGGCGGTGAGTGCTTTCGCCCTCTTTTCTTGCTTATTTATGCAGCAGCAATGGCGTCGGTAAACTTCTTCAATAAAATGCCAAAAAGGAAACATCATAAAAATAAATAAACAAGAGAAACCACAAGCACACAGACGGTCTCTCTATATGGGTGTGTGTATAACTTTCCACACGAATTTTTATGCAGCCCACCCAGAACAACCCATCGAACGAACCACCCATTCAAAACCACCTACAAATGCCACTTCCGACAACAGAAATCCCCAAACGAAAGGAGAACGAGAACGAACGACCGACCGAGCAAGCACAAATAATAAAAGCAACAGCATAAAGTATTTCGAATTGAATTACTCCGTGTTATCCTGTCAACCATACGAAAACACTCAAGACCATTCAACATGCCACACGCTTCCTGTCCCGTGTACACCCACTGTACCCAGTTCCCCTGGGGATCCGAGACCCCACCACCCACCGTTTAAGGAGTTGGCATCGATTTGCAAAAAGTATATTACCACCCGGAAAGAGGGGGAAACCCACCGCCCACCTCCCCGTTGCTGCCAATAAAATGAAGTTATGCTCCATGGGGTTGGGTGGTTGAGTAGTTGAATAAGTAAACATAAAACCACTGAATTTACGCTTATTGCACCCGCAAACATTTTGTTTAACACAACAACAGTCGTCGTCGTTGTGACTCCCTCTCCCTATCTCTCTCTGTCCCGCTTGCACCGCCTATGGCTATCTCACTCTGCACAGTGGGCTGTGTGGGTGTCATTTCCGGCCTCAATTTCAAAAGAAGCTCAAATTTCCACACAATTTTCCGGCTTCGCTCTTTGGCACTTTGGCTCGTTTCGTTTCGTTTCGTTGCGTTTCGTCTCTTTTCGTTTCGTTCGCTCTCGGCATGGTTTTTTGCACCACCAAGTTGGGTTTTCCACCCACCACCACCACCCCGCAAGGAAACCCCAACCACTTTCCCCTCTTTTGACTGACAGCCGTTTCCTCGTTGCCACTTGTTCAGTCAGTCACTCAGCAGGGACCCAACCTCCAACCCCTCCACAACCACAATTCTGTTTTTGCCGCCTTGGTTGTGCTTTTTACTTTTGCCACATCTTGTTGTTGCCCAAGTTGCCACCTTTGCCACAAAAATATTTCAAGCACTCACCACCCCAAACCACCACTCCCCCTCCTTTGTTTCCGTTTTGCGTAGAATAACAGTTACATTATCCTTTTTATTGCCACACTTTCCAGACACGAATGCCAGGACGAGACTGAAAGAAAAGTGTGAACGAGACAGCGAGTTCGAGCAGGGGTGTAGGTTTGGTGGACGGGGTAGAGGTTCGGTGTAAGGGATAGGGGGTTGAAAACCAGGCCCAGACACAGACATATTTGGCTTGTGGCAAGCTACGACCTAACCCCCGCCACTCGACCCCCCTCCATCGCCTTTTCAGTTTATTGTGCTCGACCCGCTTTCACAAAACCCCCCTTTCGGAACTTCCAGGAAATTGTGGGCAAAAAATGTGCATTGCATTTATTCTTGCTAGAGCTTGGCTGACTCGAGTCGCAGTAAATTGTGGTAAACACGAAGCCAAGTGTTTGGAGAGTATTTACTCGGTTGCGGCCCACAGTGGTTCCGTCTGTACGCACAGTGGGTCGCATCGTCATTTGCATAATTGGCAAACATGATTGCAGACAGAGGAGTTTCATGCTGAAGAATGTGGAGTGTTGTGTGTATGATGTACAGTCAAGGAGAATTATGCAAAACATAATTGACTTCTAGCCGTAGATTATGGTGATTTTCTTTACTCGCGAATATTCAATAAACGGTGGGTGTTTTTCCGTTTCCGAATTCCGTCGAAATTTGGCGAACTCGAAAACTTTATTTGTTGTGCAAATGTGTAGGACAGGTTTTAAGGTAGTAAACTTTGGATTTATTAATACATTTTTCAACAAAATCTAAAAAGGTACTTAACTAGGAAGAGTTTAAAATTTGATAGAATTTTTATTCCTTCTTATTATAATCTGGCAAACAAAATATAGTACCCCTCCCGATTTGCTATTTACCTGCAAATAATAACATTATTCATTGACATAAATTGTTGAGTACAATTTTCACAACCACGCCTTCAAATGTTACAAATTCCGCCAATTGATTCGCATGTTAAAACGGTTTATTGTCGTGCCCATTTCGACATAACATTTTCCATTCCGAGCAACACGCTTTACATCTTTGTTGGTATCGCAGTCTTACAACTTCATCCCTTTGTAATCATCATCATCTGTTAGCAGCAGCTGATTTATCCCACACACCCACAGCGAAGAGATATGCATATGGTGGTGCTCGTGGCTGTCAGCACATAGCCTCAACTCACTTACAAGGAATTCCCCTTCGCTTTCGACCCCCTCCCCCCAGCCGTTCCTTCTCCATCCATGTGCACACATAAAGCGCTGATGTGGCATGAAAAAACATATAAATTCTGCCAATCGATGAAGATAAAATACATTTTGTAATACGTTAGCCCACCACCCGATCGCCCCCCTCCTTTATCGAGGGGTTGGGCGGACGTCTGAGGTCAACCGTTTGAGTGTGGGCGTCTTTTGGGAGTCAACGAAGTGTGCAACGTCAACTCACACACACACAGACGCACAAAAAGGCATTTCATGTGGGTGTAAGTGAAATTTCAAGTGGCGCTACCAAGGCAAACTTCGGCATTGACTCTTAGTGCGCCACCCTCCACATGTGCTTGTGGCTACAGTGGAACCTCCATAACTCAATTTCTTTTCTAAATTGAGTTACTGAGAGTTTTTGGAGTTATGAATTCAAAAGACAGACTTTTATTAGAGCATTAAACTTTGAATAAAGTTTGTTCCATGCCTTATTAATTTTTAGCCTCTGCATTGAAAGTTTTAATTAGAAGTGTAATATTAGTTCGGTTTAAAAAAATTTGTATTAACAAAGAATAATAATTGAAGTTGGAAGTTGGTTTTTGAAAAACTTGTAAAATATTAGTTAATCATTTTTCATCCGAGTATAACTTCTGTTCCCTACAAACATATACCTTTCTATGTTTTAATATAGAAATTCAATTGATAAAGTTATAATCATTGTAGAATGCTTTTTGAAAGTGGAGTATAAAAATTAGATTGAGGGAAGTTTTTTTTTGTGATTTAAGACGTTTCAAAAACTTAAGTTAATGAAGTTACAATTGCAAGAGGCACTAAAGTTCGGGCTAAAGAAGTTCTGCTGTATATGTGAGGGCGAGTGTATGGAAACCCTTTAAAAGCTTGTTGTTGCCAGACACATAAACGTTTAGCCCATAAACCCTTGATGTATGGAACATAAACACCACACTTGCAAGTGCCACTCATTCGGTGGTTTCTGGGGATCGGGGTTCCGGGCAGCTGGGGGTTGGGGGTTGGGGAACCCGAAGTATCGTGGGGATTGTGGCCCTGGTGTCAGTGGTTAGTGGTGGTTGCTTGGCAGCTAACTGCTAACTGAAATCCAATGTGTGTCCGGATACAGGTTTGGGTTTGGGTTCGGGTTTCGGGTTCTCCGTCCAGAGTTCTGGGTCCGGCAACCGCAATGTCAATAAATATGTTACGCCTGACTCGTCCTTTTTTCCGTCCAAGGGGGCTGTTGTTGGTTAGCAATTTGGTTAAACATATTTATTTGAGGGTAGTGGCCGGTAGTTCATTCCGTTCGGCACTCACTGTGTTTTTCTTTTGTTCGATTTTGGCCCGGAACATCGAGTTAGCTGTAACCATTTCTGTATTTTCCTATTCAATTTGAAGGCATCGATTTATTTTCTACAATTGCAGATGCAGTTCTGTAAAAATATTTTTATTTTCGTCTCCCCCATAAAAATGTAGTCCATTTATTTGCACAAAGTTTTCATGTTCAAATTACATCCTTTGCTGCCGTATAAATTGTGAAAGATTTCTATTTGACAGGCTTATGAGACCTTCGTTGGCTGCCAAAAAGTTGTTGCCTAAAGATAATCTTATTGTTGCTCCCTTTTCCAGCTAATTCCTATGCTGGAACTTTTGGGTTATCAACCTAACTCTTCGTTACTTTTTGTTGCAAAAATTGCAGTCCCAAATTTAATTAAAAACTTGACAACAACTAAGGACTCGCATACACAAACTGACTTGGAGTTTTATCAACCCCCGAAGTGCAACTGTGAAATAAAATGGAGAAAGGAGGTGAAAGCCCCAAGACACGAACTGCGCGAATTTCTTCTTCTTTTTGGCTCTTGTTGTTGCTTCTGTCGCCGCCATATTTACTTTGTATTTGTTTACGTTTTTATTGTGTGCTTTAGCGCACGAATTTAAATATTTGCCAGTTGCTCCTTGCTGAGAAACAGCAACAGAGACAGAGGTACAACAACATTTGTATGGCACAAATTTCGTTCGTGCTGGTGCACAGGGAAAAACAATGGGTAATTCTATAATTGATTATATAATTTTCATTTTAAAATAACAGGTTGTAAAATCGAGAGCGTTGACCGATAACATATTTATTCCCAAAATCTTAGCCACAACAATTTGTAATACGTAATTAAACGGTTATTAATAATTTCTAAAACAAACTAAAAAAAAATCCGAAAGACTTTTTGGTATTTTTAAATAATTACTGAAAAATGTAACCACAATCCTATCTGGCTTTAAAATACCGTTTTATTTCAGTGCACCATTGTTGCTTCTTTTATTGCACTTTTCACTTGCTCCACCCTCTCTTTTTCTTCTTTCGCTGTCTGGTAGTGTATGTGTGCTAGCGCCAAAGTGATTTACTGTTATAAATATTTGCTTGTGAGCTTTTTAAGTACTTTTTCTCTTCGTTTCCTTTGGCGTACTTTGGTTTTTTTTTCGGTTTCGGTTTTGTATTTCTTCGTGCTGGTTGTTTTGCATTTTTTTCGCCACGTTTGCTTTGGCATTCATTCCCAGTTTATTCAGTTCTTCGTCAGCGCCTAGTAACTGTTTGCTTTATGAGCTCAGACCAGCTTTTGCCGTCCTTCGCCGCCACCCCATTTTCGCCCCTTTCACTTTGTTTGCTTGTTTCTGTTGCATACTTTTCAGCGTAATTTTATTGAATCGTGTTTACCCTTATGTCGACTCGGGTTTTGTTTGTGTTTTCCTTTACTCATTTTTATTACCCGCCCCTTTGTGCCTTCAATTGCTTGTGTTTTTTTTTGTGTTGTATTGCTACACAGAAATAATCGTACATTTTAAGAAACTCGAATGCTGTAATATCTTAACAAATCAGTCGCTATAAATAAATAAATAATTTAAAATATTTGAGAGCTATGTTTTGTTTGATTTTTGCAACTAAAAGTTAACCTCTAACTCCTTTCACAAACTCTCCTTATAAACCACTTAGGCGAAAATTATTTCTTTTAACTTTGCTTTCTAAATTAAAATAAGGATTAAAAAACAAAAGGAATAATAAACATATTTTAGAAGGAATGATTTTCAAAGTGCAGATTTCAGGACTTACATTTTTTTGATATTTACTTATTGAGATTTAGAAAAATGATTTAAGGCTAGAAGATTCACTTTTTTAGAAATATTCCATAAAAGATTTCGTAGTTTTCTTTCTACTTTCTCTTTGACAGCTAAGCAACACTGTATTCCACATTAGACAGTCTCCACTGTGGTTGCACTGCTGATTCTTCACCTCTCCTAGGGGGAATCATTTTGCATTAACAGAGCAAATAAACCAACTTTGTTATACTTTCGTTCATTTCATTTCGTTTGCCTTTGCCGTAGGTTAAGAATGGAATGGTGAAAAGGTGGGAAGGGGTGCCAGTAGGTAGAGGGATCTAAAGCTGTGGACCTTGTTTGCTGTTGATATTTCTGCTTCTGCTTTGGTTTCTGTTTCTGGGCTTTTGTTCTGCTTGGGTGAGTATTTACCCTGTTTCGCTGTTATTTGCTTGTGTACTCACTTCTCCCATTCTCGCCTTCTCATACCCTCTTTGTGTGTGTGTGAAATTGAATGCTCAATTGAGCACTTAATTAGCAAAAACAGTTTTTAATGACGACACGAAAGCTTTTATGCTTTGAATTCTGTGTGCAATGGGGTCCAGTTGGTCTACACTGAGAAAATGACATTGGTGATATTCAAAGCTCATTGAATATCGAAAACCATTTCGACATGAAATTTGACATTTTCATTAAATTTTTCAAATTAATATAATCAGAAAAATGGAAATATCTTAAGAGGAATAGTTTCCAATTCTAATAATCTAGTGTGTTTTCTTTTTGTGTGCATTCAACAGTTGCTTTAATATGTATTTAATAAGAAACGATATATTCCAATTTAAAATTAAACTTATAAATTTATTTGAATGTTATATGTGTTTCTTCGGAAATTGTTTATATCCAGGGTGGTTGGTTTTCTCGTTAATTTTCCATGGTTTTTTAAGCCGCCCATTCAAGGGTTGGGAGAATCCCCGTTTATTTTTAAGCACGTGTCGGCTTCTTTTCTTCACTCACCCACTCCATCTTCTAGTGGCATTTTTCTCCTCTTTCGCTTACGCACACAATGCCTGCATGCGTCCGGCATAATTGTCGATGTGATTAATGTATTTTTAAGTGCATCATTTTGAGCATATTACCAGTTTATAGGGGTTAATTTCGCTCCCCTGAGCACTTTGCATGCCATTCAGGCCCCTTTGGCATTTTAATTGAATTGTTGCCATTGCTTTGCCCGCTCACGTTGTTTCCGATTGTTGTCGTTGCTTTTGTTGGTTGTTTCTGTATGGTATTTATTACCGCTTCCTTTACTTTTCTTTTGTGCTGCGTTACGCCGCCTCACGATTTTTTAATTAACGCTCATTTGGTTAAGCCAAAAGTGTTAACATTGTTTCGAAGCAGGAGAGAGTACAGAGTAAAATATAATTATATTTAATATATGATTCTGAATTGTTTTCATATTAATGTTTTTTTAATGGCAGACTTTCTTTATAAATATTTGAAATTTGAGCCGTGAGTATTAGATTATATATTAATGAAAACTGAATTTAAAAAATAAAAAAAATTTAAATCCATTTAAATTTCAATAAAATTATAGTAAATTAAAAAAATCAATGTTTGAAAGCTTAAAGAATTAGTGATTCTATTCCTATTTACTCTCGACTTTAATTGCACAGTGTAACAAAATCTTGAAAGACTTTTGAATTTCGAGACGTATTTCCAGTTACGTATTCTTTTGCGTATTCTTTTTTAGCTTTCGTTGGCGAGTTTTCCATCCCCCAAAGTTGTACCTCGAACTGCGTAAATCCGCTTCTCCTGAATCCCTTCGCATGCCCCTGAAATCGAAAGACAAACATCAAGTGGCATTGGGATACATCATAAAATACTTCAGTTAGCTGATGATGATGATAATGATGCGGATCCTGCTCCTGGGCATTCATGGGCCCTTCATGCATCAGTGGGCAACAACAACATTTGCAAATTCAATTGAATTGATACACGCACCACTTGTTAACCATTTCGGCCTGAACGAACCACCCAGTCACTAACCATCCACCCATCTGTGTATTCCAACTAGATATCCTGCTATACCACCGTCCATCCATCCATCTATCTATCCATCTACCATTTGCAACCACCACCCATGCCCCTGTGCGGTCGTCTTATTATTGGTTTTACATACACATCCGTTCCTCAAATATCATTAGAAGGATACGCATACGCCTCCCATGAATCCAGGATTGCAAGTCAGTCAACAGTGTGGGAGGAGGGGGTGGACAGATTGACAGCGGGTGAGGCACGAGGAATTGGTGGCTTGGCACGCCGGGTTATTTGAACAATGGCTTAAGGGCCCATAAAATCACACAAGGGGTTATAAATCCATTTGCAAAACCAAAATCCAAAAATATCCCAAAGCCAAACAAGGAGCTTACCTCTGCCACTGCTCTCCTTTCCCCAAAAAGGCCTATTTTCATGGTTTGGTGACATCACTTGGCAG
Organism: Drosophila kurseongensis; assembly: GCA_018153305.1. NCBI lineage: Eukaryota > Metazoa > Arthropoda > Insecta > Diptera > Drosophilidae > Drosophila > Drosophila kurseongensis. Next base: position 8,796,084 of record JAECXX010000004.1, on the reverse strand, counting down.
TATCTTCATGCACATACTCTTATATATGCATGTAAGCATTTGCCCCGGGCTTAAACCCAAAAAAAAGTTTATGTAAAATGGGCACTGAGCTCGTGACTTGGATGATTGATCTGCATAAGGAGAGAAATTGAAGGGAGAGCCAGATTACCAGAGGTTGGGTAGCTCAACCACAAATTGCCCTGAAATGTATGCTAGGATTTTCGGAAAAGGTTTCTAAATGTGATAATTTGATAGGAAAAGGATCTGGAACTGTACAGATATAGTTTTTAAAACAGATTTTTACTTCACTCAAACTTAAACGCATATTTTTATATATTTCTGGGCGTATTTTCTTAAGAATACCAAAAAACCCCGTTAAACAATGTCCAAAATTTTTTTTATATCCTAAATTTGATTAAATGTGTAGATCAAAAAGAATAGTTAAAACTAGTGTTATATTTGTTTTTATATTAAAACCGTTAAGCTTGTATCTAAATACTTTTGGATGTATTCAATAGAATATGTACATTCGGATGAAATACTCCTAGTAAGTTTATCATGGTTGATATTTTTCTATAGAAAATATTAAAATGGCAGTTTATCTCCTGGCCCTTCAGATTCTGTCAATCAAAGTTCACACTTTTATGAAAAATAATCGTTCATTGTCATACAGAATGTTGTTTTCCCCTTTTTTCTTGGGCTTTAAAAAGTTTTCAGTATGGCGGAAGTGGATGGAATGGCGTTGCCATGGTGCTGCTATGGATGACACAAAAGTCGTCTATGCTGGGGCTCTGGAATTGTCCCCCTGCATCAGCCCTTTTGACGACTTGCTCGCTTATCCGGCCCTGCACCTGAGCTATTTTTGCACTTTTCACATTTGCACCGAACGCACAACCCCTTTCACCCCTTCTTACCCCTTTCGCTCTGCGTTTTGATGGAGCGCGTAGTTTGGCCATAAAAGTTTCGCAGCTTGCCAACAGCAGCAGCAGCAGATTTTTATTAGTTTTTCACGTTCTGCATTTTCCGCGCGCGCTTTTCGCATGCCGCTGGAATGCCGGAGCCAGCCGAAGCTCGGTTTATTGTTATAGCAACATCGTAAAAATTTATCATGCTCTCGTAGTTGGCAAAACGACAACACCCCAACCACAGACACAAGAAGAATTCAACGAAAAAAAATACAAAAAAAAATAAAACAAAAGCAACAATAACAACCACACTCCACAACAACAAAAAAGACGAATAAGAACAACACAAAGCAGAGTTATCGCATTTTTATGACAATTTGACGACGACTTTCATTGCAATTTTTAAGGTGGCAAACCGTTTCCTTCGAGGGCCAAACAAACCCAAGTAGCGCACAAAAATGGTTTATATCTATATCTTCATACGGACTAATAGTCTGGGAGTTGTGATTTGTGCAGCATGGCAGCTGAAAGTTGCTCCTTTGCTCATGGGTACTGAATCTTTAATCATAACGAAAAATTGTGATGCAACAAAAAAAGAAGGATAGTTGAACATGAATTGTTTAACAGCAGATGGCAGAAGTTTTTACATCTTTTTTAAAGGGCTTTTAAACAATTTGCTTTATTTGGCGAACACGATTAGAAAAATATTTAAGGAATTCAGCTTGAATGATTAACTTTTTAAACTATAACTTTCTTTTATAACGAAAATTTTTTTTTCTGGTACTTCACCTGATTTGAAATAAAATTAAAGTGTTGGCTGAAAAGTTAAACTCCTAACTCGCAAGTTAAACTTGGTAGAAATGTGATACCCCAAAAATGCTCAAGCAACCAGTTCAATTTAAAATTAAAATACCTTCCAAGTTAGTTTCAATCTGTTTTCTAATTCGGGTTTTTTCAAGCAGTGCACTATTTGATTTCGAAAAGCAGCACAAAAAATGTTCGTAAAATAGTTTCGACTTGAATTTCTCAGTTCGATTTTGTGCTGGACGAGTAAGCGCTCTATTAGGTGAAAAATAACCAAAAGTTGGCTGGCATCTGAAAAATTAACACCAAAGCTAGAGAGGGAAGAAACGGGACAGGTATATAGAAAGATAGACAGAGAAAGAAAGAGAAAAAGGAGAAAGAAAATTTGAAAATATTCTCACATTTGAACTTCGAGCAGGAAACACTAAAATGCAATGCCAAAAGCGACAGCGGCAACAAAAACAAGGTTACCAACCGACTGGAGAAGTGCAGAGAGTGTTTACCCCCATTTCTCCCAAAGAGAAACCTCTTTCTCTCACACTCTCGCTTATATTCCCCCTCCATTCCCCGTTCCCTTCCCCGTTTTTTCAGCAAGTACAATCTCTCCTAGCCATGTAGAACAGAGCAAATTTCTCTCTCCGGGAACCCAATGCCCGGTGTGTTTCCCTCTCTCTTGGTCTCTCGGTTTCTCTCTGGGATCAGGACTCGCCACCCTGGCCACCTGTCTAATCGGTGTTTGTTAGTATATAAATCTAAAAGCTAATCCGCTTGTATTTCCGCTTGGGCGCTGTGAGGTTAGACCGGAAATTCCGCTCTACATGCAGAATGCAGCGCCAGAAACAGCAGGACTCGTTAAGTGGGGGCATTTCCACCCACAAGGACGAAAACGAGGATTTTTCGAGGACGAGGACGAGGCTGCGTTCCGCCATTCTAGGAATATTGACGCTGGGTGTCGACGTCGGAAGTTGTGCTGTGCGCCGGTTGTTGTTGCTTGTTTAGGGATTTGTTGTGGCAGCCAGCGTACACTTGCTCACCCTAAATGGCTCCCGCTCCTCTCGTGCAAATATTTTTTTTGTTCAGCTCGGGAAGAGAGGGATCTCTGTGTGGGTGAGTGCACCAGCTCCCAAAGCTCTGACGCCTGTGTCAAGGTATCGATGGAAAGCCGAATTCAGGAAATGTGGTTTTTTTCGCCTGCATGCAGAGCACTATGCGAAATTTTTAACGGTATTATAGCCTTTTCGTACTTTTGGGATATGGGATTTATGAACAATAGTAGGGAAAAACATGAACGAAGAACTGATTCAAAGTATTTTCATTTGCCATTCCCGTTAAAACTTCTAAGAAATTGTAGTATTATTTGAAAATTGGCTTTTAAGTTATTATGTTTTAGGATTTGGAAACAAAAGAAACGGTATTGCAAAAAAAAAATATTTAATACTGTCTTTATACCGTTGATCACATTTCATTTAAATACCCTGCAAATTAGCTTAATTTCAGGAACTTGCTTCCAGATGAATTCTGACTTTGAAATTCGAAGTTTAAAGTCGAAATTTACAACACATACATATTTGTTGTATTTCATTTCTCTCAGTGCAATTATCTGTGTATCGCAGATTGCTTCGCTTGCATTGCTGCCGTTGTTGCTGCTGTTTGCTCTTGCTCTTGCTGTTGCTGTTGCACATTGCATGTTGCCGCTGTGGCACGGCACCTATCCACATAGCTATAGCACTCGCTCTCCTGCTGTCTCTCTCCCACACTCTCTGTCTCCCTCCGTTGCTCTCAGATGAAGGATACGAAGGCATCGTATCCTGGCCACACGATTCGTGTGTGTTTGGCTCGGCTGGAAGATGGCCTGCCAGTTGCTCCTTGAGCCCGAAACTGCAACCCAAAAGGGGCCAGGATGGGGCTGTGGTGCGGGGGTGGTGCTGAGGTTGTGGGTGGTGCTAGGGTGGTGCTGGCTTGATTGTGATGTGGATGTGGTGCATCCACGGAGAGCAGGAGACGACCCAACCACTGAGAACCGAGAGCGAGAACCTGAAAAGTGAAAAACTTTTGACTGGAGCTGCTCTTCTGGTGGGAATGGGTATGGTGCAGTGGGTTGCTTTTTTAGTGGGTGTTCCACTGGGTGGCTTGGTGGGTGCTTCCCGGTGCGGTGACTGCGGGTCAGGTGCGGAGCTTGTGCTGTCAGTTTAGCACAAAGCCATATCCGTTATGAGCGGGCGAAAAGAGCAACAAACTGAGCGCTCAGCCCGGATTTTCTCGTCGGTTCAAAAGGGCAAGTGGGGTAATAGAGGGGGCACATACACACACACAGATATCTAGAGTGGCAGATAGAGACAGGTGGCGGGTGAGCGAGAGAGAGGGACTGCTTTTGACCACTGGCCAAGTCCGAAGCGAGGGCTCGTAACTAATAACCAAGTAAATTGATACGTGACCCTGCATTTAAATGCCATTATTGCCTACGCCCCCAGACAACCCCTCAAACCCCCTACCCCTGGTGTTCCCACCACCTTCCCCCCTCCTCTTGTTCACCCGGAGGTCAGTCAAGTGAGTGGAGGTCCTGCTCTTGGGCCTGCGCTTGACTTGCGACCACCTCGCAGCCTCACAGACTCAAATTCTCGCAGGAAGTGCGGGAAATCAAGCGAGGAAAGTGTGGGGGGAAATCGGAAGGGGGAGGCGTATCCGGACCAGGGGTAAAATGGTGGAGGAGTCGGTCGACTCTCGACTCTCTGCCAATTTGTGATTGGAATTTTTGATGAGCCCAACTGACGTATTGATTGACTGACTGTGCACACAGGACAGCACCGCACCGTACCGCAGCATCCTGCTAGCATGCAAAAATTCAGCCCTCCATCTCATCTCATTCAGTTCGCATACCCTCGGACCCCTCACGTCCCCTTGACGTCTGTCAGCGGCAGAGGCAGTCGAGGAAAAAGTTCTCCGAATAGTAGGAAGCTATGGCAACTACAGTAGCACTTCCATAAATAATATTAGGGCTTTGGCTTTAACACTAATTTTATAAAAATATAGAAAATATTTAGAGCTCATAAAAGGATAAAGGTAGAACATTTTTTAAAAAATCTAAAAGTTTTCTAATAAAAAGTATATATATAAAAAGTCGGAACGAACTAGTGATACAGAAACCAATTAATTTGTTTTTTATTGCAGTTAAAAACTGATTAAATTTAGTAAGTATAGAATTGAATAGGCCTTTCTGATAAAAGTTCAACTTAACGAAGTGCTACTGTTTTAGTGGAGAGAGAGAGAGAGAGGTGCAGTGACTAGCTTAACTTGCTCGCTGTATTTTTTTCGGAGCAAGTGAGAGAAGTAATCGCTACATGTGTATGCTGTGCATCCAGCCACTTTTCACTGCCCAACATTCCGCCCACCCGCTGACCTCAAGTGGAAGTTTGCCTGCAAGTCCTTTTCGTTCTTAGAACAACAATTGTGCGAAGTAAGGCGACTTGGCGAGTTTTCCTCCACTGGTGACTGCTGCTTCCTTTCGGACAGCTTTTGTGCTACTGTGGGGAAGTGTGTGTGTGTGAGTGTGCCGAAGGAAATGGCTGCGGAAATGAGCACGGAAAATTGTACACACGACCGGAAACTTGGAAAAGTTTGGTTGTATTCCCAGACAGTTGCAAACAGACCATCCCATCCCGCACATCCCTTTTCCCGCTTGGCTGCTGCGACTGCCCGCGGGTATGATTAAAGTTTTCCTTTTAATTTCTAACAATTGTGTTTCGGTTTAGATTTGGGTTCTCGCTTTCCTTCCTCATCCTTTGCGGTTTCTTGACTCGTTTGCCCTACGAACCAAAGAAGCGAGCATATTGATTTCTGGGGAATACCATTCAGAATTAGTTCACTGCAAACTCTAATTGAATGGGACATGGCAATTATTTTTGCATTCACTGCAATTCGAACTTTTAAGTTTAGTTCGTTAGTTGCTTGTAATTTAATTGATTATTAGATGCAATATAAGTCCTCAATTTCTGCTTTAAACAGTTATTATTTATTTATTTATTTTTTGCGTTATTTGAAACAATGATTTATTTAAAAATATATATATATACGGATTTTGGTAAAAGTATTTACTTTATAAAAGAAAAAAATATATATTTTTAAAATATTTAAATTAGTTTACCCTCTGATAAGTTTATAATATTCATTAAGAAAATTTTATCTATATAGATAATAATTATTATAAAAACAGATTAATTATTTATATAGTATAGAATATTGTCAATATGATTTCAAAGATTGGTTTCAAAACATAAGGAAAAAGGCAATTGTGCTGTATATAAAATGAGTTTTGTAATTATCCTTTCATAATTATCACTATTGTGGGGCTACAATAATCCATTACAGTCACAAAAGCTTTTTGGCATCGTAAAATGTCTTAATTAGGCTTTCGTTTTATAGTTCATTAGTGCGATTAAAACTCTTCTTGCCGATTTGCATTTCCCTTCTGGACAGCCTTCACGTGTCCATTAGGGAGTGTCGTCATGGAGCGATGGGGCACTTATAGTCTGCTTCCGGTGTCCAAGAAACAGATCCACCAATTGCCTTCCAAAAACCGCTCACTCGTCAAGTCATCTGCGGTCGCCTGTCGGAATGCTGGGCATTTGGCACTGGCAAAAGGGTATTTAGACATTTGCCGTCTACTTAGCCTCGTCCTGACTCCCCACATTTTCCCTCTAGGTCTGGCATTTGCCTTGAAGCTTTTTCAGTCCGCGAATTCCTCGCACTTCCGTGGGCTTTCCGTGCCATTTTGAAGTCCTGAAGCCTTGCCTGCCTTCTCTTTTGCACTCGGTTGTCCTGTCTCTTTCCTGCGGTGAGTCTGTCTCTTTCGCTGTTTGCCTGTCTTCACAAACTTGTCGCTATGTGGTGTGAAAAATATTTAAGCGTGAAGTTTTAGCAGCGGTTTTCGCTCGAAGGCTCATTGTCGACGTCGTCCTCGGCCTTCCCCAACCCCCTTAACCCCCTGTTGCCCATATTGCCGTACTCCGTACTCAGTCTGCTCCTTTTCGCCACTTCGTTCCCCTTTTCCCACTGATGAACATCGTGTTTCCGCATCATTTTTAACGCCACTTTTGTGTAAGCTTTGCGTTTATTCTACTCTGCTTTCGAGTTTTGTATGTGTGTGTATCTGTGTGTTGTATATGTGTAATTTTTTCCCTAGTATTGGTGCATCCTCTGGTATCCGTGTCGGTATTTTTGTGGATTTGTTTTGTGTCTGAGGGTGTTTTTCTAAATGGCTTTTAAAATCTCATCGCCAGCGTTTTGTCCTCGACGATGGCAGAAGTGTCTCGAGGCTGCCCACAGGGATTGGAAAACGGGGGAACGGGGGGTGGAGTTCAGGGAGTGCAAAGGGCTTCTGCGGTTCTCCCGTTCTCCTGGGTGGTTCGAGGTGGGTGGTTTTCGGTCGAGTTTCGTGCGGCTGGCAGTCTATTGTGTTATTGGTTTTGGCGATGACTTTGCTTTGCTTTGGCGTTTCTGATTGTTGCTTCCCTTTCCCTGGCCGCCAGTTCCTCTTTCCTGCCTTACTTATCGTCCTTTTGGAATGTGTTCGCCACTAGAGATTTGAACTGTAATTGGTTTTGAACAAGTTCCCATATTTTTTGGACAGTTTGGGTAAACTTTGATGGGTGTTAGGGAATAAAAAATGAATGCGAGATCAATTCTAAAGAATTATACGAAATGTATAAATCTTTCATTTAAAAGTGAATATTGTCAAAATTGAATTCTTTTTATACAGTCTAAAATTCTGAGGAATACATGGTCATACTGCTTTTATGTAGAAATAGGGCCGCTCTACTCTGAAAATCAAATTAAAACCCTTAAAATGTGTCCTTCAAGATATGAAGACGATCTTTAGCTCTGAATATCTTGAGTAAATACCTCACTTCACCTAGTTAAGCCTCACAAATTTATTCTGCTGCCCAGTGTAACCACTTAATTCACTGGGATCGAATGCATCCAATGCATCCCAATCATCGAACGTTTATCGTTCCGTCCTCTTCACCCTACCAAAACCCCCTCACCCCCTGTCCGCAAAGAGCAGGCAATATCCTGGTCATACTCATCCGATTTGGCCTGCTTCACACTGAACAAGGCAATAATTTCTGCTCCTAAGCCCTATTAACCATTGCTAACCGAATGGTGCAGGCAGCCAACTGAAAAGGGGGCAGGATGTGGCAGGGGCGAAACGGAAAAAGTGGGAGTATAGGGGGCGTGGCAGGATTGCGTTGACTGAGCGAGCAATTGAATAAGCGGCAGAGGCGCACAAAGAATTTGAGGACAGGCGAAGGGGTAGTGTGGCGGAACGGGACAGCAAACAGGGCCCAAAGGCAGGACCCAGAAGCCAGGACACGGAACCCGGCCCACTCCAAACGAATTTCGTCGGCCCAATGATGATGGCAATGGGCGACTGGCAACTGCCAACTGGCAACTGCCGGCAAAGGCCGTGCAAATCCGGAACGAACGAACATATTGACAAATTATCCTTTTTACACGCATCGCCTGCTGAGTTGGCCTCCTCGCCTCACTGCACCGCCCGCCTGCCGCCGGCTCCGCCTATCCGCCTGCCTGCCACACATAGACACGCACAGCGGCGGTCAACGCAATAGCAGTCAATTTGTAATAACGAATACCATAACTGGGAATTTAATACTTTTCTGTTGAAAACAAAATAATTTGCTATTTTTTACCCCACCTTACACTGTTAACACTGCTTAGAGGCCCGAAACTTACTGTCAACTAATGGCGAAAATCCGGTAATCTTCAAATCGGGAGCTTTAAAAGCTTGGGGTTGGAAGTCTGTGACCTTCGAACTATTAAAATAATATAGCCTGACGATAACAATTACAATGAAACTTTTTATTTCACATTCATGCTGTTAATGTAAAAAACATAGTATTGTTATTATTATGTAAGGCTTGTTTTGTACAAAATATAAGTCGGCTTAGATTTTTATTTTATGCTAATGGAAGCTTAAAGCAAGCTTATTCTCCCATTAGTATTAGTATGTTGTGTATTACGTGAAAAGATAATCAATTCTTCTTTGATTTGATCCCCTGCTCGATCCAGCACTATCTGCTCTATTTATCCATTGTTGAGGTACTTGGCGGTAATCAATGTGAAAAGTCCTGTATTCGTAGTTCCTTGGCAGTGGTTGGTCAAAAGACGGGGTATTGCCATACTGCGGCATCAGGTCGGATTGACCTAAGAACATCAGGAATGCGATCCAAAAGGCCAGTAACTGCGAGGCGAGCATTTTGAGCTCAACAAACTAACTAAGCTATTTTTGGGTTGGAAATTGAACGAAAAACAAAAATGCTCTTATCAGTCAATACTAATTATATATACGTACACATTAACACATAGACATTAAGGTCAGATTAAAAAACATTCTTATCACCATTTAAGCGTAAAACTATTTCGAAAATGTTTTTTTTATTCATTTTTGTAATCTGGACAATAACAATTACAATCAAACTTTTTATTTTACACGTATCCCAAACATTGAATTTTTATACCCGTTACTCGTAGAGTAAAAGGGTATATTGTATTCGTGCAAAAGTATGTAACAGGTAGAAGGAAGCGTTTCCGACCCTATAAAGTATATATATTCTTGTTCAGGATCACTAGCCGAGTCGATCTAGCCATGTCCGTCTGTCCGTCTGTCCGTCTGTCTGTCCGTCTGTCTGTCTGTCTGTCCGTATGAACGCTGAGATCTCGGAAACTATAAAAGCTAGAAGATTGGCATTTTGCATGCAGATTCTAGGAGTTCCTACGCAGCGCAAGTTTATTTCAAAAAGGTGCCACGCCCCCTTTAACGCCCACAATCACTTAAATACGATTTTAAAAATTTAAATATTTCGGAAAAGTAAAAATGCAGTTTTATTGTGTTTATCAATACCTATCGAAATGTAGAAGAAATTTTTCAAATCGGACCATTCGTTAAAAAGTTATGCGTGATCAAAGTTTCTATCTCCATCTCCCTCGCACTCCCTTTACATGAGTAACGGGTATCTGATAGTCGGGGCACCCGACTATAGCGTTCTCTCTTGTTAAACTTATGGTGGTTATGTAAAAAAGGTTATTTTTATTAAAGTCTTGTTTAGTATAAAATTAAAATGAAAGTCAGCTTAGATTTATATTTTATACTAATAAAAGCTTAAAGCAACATTAGTATTGCATAGTAATTTTTTATACACCCATTGGTACTGCTGCTTCGATCTTTGTTGTTCTATGAATTTTATATCGTATCAGTTTGTATATTGTGCATAACTTGTTGGGATAATCGTCGTTGATTTTAACGGCATCTCGTTCCGGCACTATTGGCTCTATCTATCCATCCGTAAAGATAAACAAATAAACGTGGTATTTATGGAAAAACAGGTTAATAACATTCTTATCACCATTTAAAGTATTGCAGTATTTAAATTTATACTCATAATTGTTTTACTATATTTAAAGCGACGTGTTTTTAGGTATTTTTTACTAGTCTATATAATTTTTTTAAAAGTTTCGGTGTATTTATTTTTATTGGGTAACATTTCGCTGACCTGCACTGTACACATAAGGTATTGTTAAATGTGCCAATGTGCTCACACAGTTGTTCCGCTGTCGATGATGCCGCCTGCTGCGCTGCCGCCGTCTCAGCGACGTCGTTATCGTAATCGTTGCTTCGTGTGCAAGTGTGTGTGCACATAAACAGAGCCAGAAATAACAACAACAACAACAACAACAATAAGGACTAAGGAAAGGACGAAGAAGCATCAGGAGCAGAAGCAAGAAGGGGAATCAGGAGCAGAGAGGCTGAGGCTGAGCATGAAGCTGCATACCAGCCAAATGCTCATCCGAGGATATCATGAAGGCTGCCTTTGTTCCGGCCCTCAAACTCACACACATGTCCTTCAGCTTGTCAGTGAGAGTCCTTTTTTATATACCCAAATCCTTGGCACCTCTTTGTCATTTGAGGTTAGGTATAGTACTCTTTGGACTAGGGGATCGCAGATCGTATCTTTCTCAACCCTTCAAGCTCAATTTATTTCCAATCAATTTGGTTTGAGGGTACTCGGGTTGACAACCCGCTTAAAACGATCCTTAAATTAGGTTTTCGAATGGGATAGCATAAATGAGAATGGTATGAAAGGATTAAGAAAAGCAACCATTTCAATTTGATTTTGCGATGTATTATATTTTACCGAATTATTTCTTTATCTTTTAGAAACAGTTTAATTCTTATAAGTTAATACTCAAAATTAAAAAAAGCTATATTTTCTACATTTATTTTTAAAAAGAAGTAAATTTGTTCGTATGTACTATTCTTTGAGCCCAATTTGTTTCGAATATTTACCGGAACCTCCATTTTAAATCCCTTTGAGATCAACCCACTGAACTGATTAACACGCTCCCCAGCAATCAAAATATAATCTTTTGGACCGCTTAACCCATTCCTGGCACCATCCACCCTGAAGTCTGCACCACCAATTAGATGTCCCACCGCTCTGTGGCTTTGCACTTTACAACCCACATTCGACTTTTATGCGGATACGTGTTTGTTTGTGTTTTGCAATAATTAACTCAACTTAAGCTCTCATCGTCGCCGCCCCAAAAGGTATGCAACAATATTTCTGCAGCAGCAGCAGAGGTCCCCACCCACCCACTTTTGCGCCCTTTTGAAATAACTGGACGCCACGATGCTTCTGTTGGCCAGCGGCTGCGCTGCAGCTGCAGTTCTGCCAAGGTGTTGAACACACGAACCGCAGGTTTTGTTTACAGCGCTCACTTGTTGTTGTTGTTGTTATTGTTGGTGGTGTTGTTTTTGGTGTTGCAGCAACAAAGAGTTAACAACAAAAACAACCAGAGAGACAGACCTCAACGATGTCGTTGTTATTGTTGTTGCTGCGGTGGCCACCATTTTGCGTCTTCACCGGTTCTCTCTGCTGCTTTCTCTCTTTCTCCGCCGCTCTCGCCCCCAAATTGCAGCAGGAACATATCAATTCCACCCCAAAAATGTGCACCAGAATGAGCGGGAGCGGGAGTGTGGAGGTGGAGCAGTTCAGCAGTTCAGAGTGCACACGAATCGAAATTGCTCCACACAAACAACTACATGTGCACTCGACGTACTTTCTCCGACTCTCTGCCTCGCCTGCTCTTTCTCTTGCTCACTCTCTCCGCCGCTCTTGCTCACTCACTCACACGCCGACGCCGACCGTTGCCGTTTCTCACTCGCCATTTCTAAGCAGCGGGCGTACACTTGAATAAATACCGTAGGCTTACCCCTTGAAAATAAAGTTAGATTTTGGTAAAAGTGATTGGAAAATAATAACTTATAAATAAAATGATAGAAAGTCTCTATCTAAAAGTCTCTTCGCTCATTGTTGAGTAGCTCTTGTATATATACAGTGTTCTAAAATAAAAATTTTGTTACATATACTACATACATTATAAACAAAAAGGATTCAATTTAAATTAGTTATAATAGACCAAATCAGACGCTCTCCCAGGGTTAATTAAAGTTCCAGTGGGTACTTTAATTCTTAAGAACTCAAAAAATAGTAAATTCCGCACGGAGTCTAATCTTTTCTCCCAGTGTACGCTCTTTTGCCCTTACTCTCGTGGGTCTCTCTGAGAGCGGGCCGATGGCCCGAGTGCAAGTGTGAGTGCGATGGCGTCTGAGTGTGCGACGGACGTGGACGTGGACGTCTTACCCGCTTCGGAGTGGAGCGGCCGTCCGCCGTTTAGTCCTTTCGCAAACGTCGCCAGTGCCGTGTCTTCGGTTTTTGGTTTCTCGGCTTGCCTGCCTGCTGCTCTCTCTCCAAGCCAATTCGCACATTTTTGGATTGCGCGATTAGCGGCTGCCAATTAAGGCGCGTGGTGCTCGAGTCTCGTGCTTGTGATTGTGATTTCCAGTGCGTTAGTGAGTGTGGGAGCTTCAGTGATTCGGTGATTCAGTGATTTAGTGTTTGAGAGTGAGGAGGCGGCCGAGCGAATTGAATTACAATTACAGTTGCGATTACGATTACGATTGCAGTAATTATGGCCGCCACTTGAGGCGTGAGAATTGTGTGGGCGCCCGCAGAATTCGGCTGTCTAACCCAATCCCAATCCCAAACACCAGCCCAAACCCCTCGCCCATTTGCATTTCTTGGTGGCAGTGCAGCTAGCAAGCGCTAAGCTAACCCCTCTGAACCCGAAATAAAACGAAAAGCGGCAAAAGTTTGCTGCTGCCCCCCTCAGTCGAAAGGCAAAAGTTTTTGGCGTGGAATTTAAATTGGAAAAGTAAAATGAAAAGAAAAGCGCTCGAGTAAAAGTTAAACAAAGTGCAAAGTAAATATTAAATTAAGAAAGCGAAAAAAGAAATAACACAAAAAAAAAGAAAAACGAGCGACGGCTACAGCAAATTTTCGGTGCAGTGCAACAAAAGAAAAAGAAAAACCAGCCAGGAGCAGGAAGGAAGTGAAGTGGAGTGCAGCGAGCGGAAGAGAAAGGTGGAGAAAGCAGCAAGGAGAACGCGTCGGCGGGTAGAGAAAACAACTTCCGCTTGCATCCTTCGCCTTGTGACTCCTCTTAGCGCTCCTTTCATTAATGCCTTTCTCGCGAAAATCTCAACCTTCTGCACGCAGGTCGAGGCATCGTTTATAAAGCCCCCACTCCGTTTTATTATTCCGTTTCCGGATTAACTCAATTTGTTGTCCCGCGACGCAGCCAAAACAAAAAAAAAAGAAAGGAAAACGAGTAGAAAACGAAAAAAAAACAGAAATCGAAGTACAAGTGGGGGAAAACAAAAGGATCTTTACTCAGATCCTGGAGCCAGGATTACGCGTACGCATAGTGCAATCCAGTGCAACCCAATACACACACTCCTCTAAAGAAAGAGAGCGTGGGAGTGTGCAAGAGAGAGAGAGACAGCCAGTTCGGATTATAGCCCATAATAAATGATGGAATGGCTACCAAGAGGATTACCCAGCATCCATGCTCCGATACCGATTTGTGGTGAGTCCTTGGTAAAGTCCTTCCAAAAAGTAGCCGTCCTTTATGAGATTTGGATCCAGTTACCCGCTGAGGATCGTTTTACAGTGCTTTATAGCAAGGGGTTTGTGCAAGGATTTCAAAGTTTCGGGTTTTTAAAATGCATTGTAATGCTTTAATCCTCTTAAATGTATTTTATAGATACCAATCAAAACGTTTAGTTTTAAATTTTAAACTATTCATTTGTACAGAACAGACTGTGTTATACAGATGTTTCCTTGGAGAGCCACACACCAATAACTAGAATCAGTTTACTAACAGCTTTAAAACCTTGTTTGCGTGTCTATCACCCATTATAACCCAAATTATAGGCCACGTGAAGGGTAAAAGCTTGACATTTTTAGAACCTTTAACTTAATTCTACTATTACAACTTTTACGTTTTTAGGTTATGGTAAACAGTAAAAAGTCTAAAAGTGTGGAGTAAATCATTCTATATTTTATTACCTTTTTGTCGTCATATTAAAGCAATAAAAATTAAAATGGCACCAGACAAATATTACTATTCAATCTAGATTTTCTATTTTATATTGCCTTGGAGGCATTATTCACATAAACCCCGCATTGCAATAAAGAACTTTCAACAGCTCTCAACTAAAACTGTTGTCAAACACATAAATTGCTCTGCGCCTCACCAGCCCTCGAAACCCCTCAAATCCTCACCCCTCGACCCTAATCCCCCGCCACCTTGAACACCAATAAAATTTCAATTTCAGCGTCAAAAGTGCTTTGGCATTAATTGTCTCTGCTATTCGAATAGTGCGTGTTTCCGAAAATATCTCAACCTCCCCATCAAGCGACCAATATAGAGTACCATAAAAATAGTAAAAGATGGAAGGAGATGGAGGTTGCCCAACCAATAAGTTCGTTTAATTTTCATCTATTTATTTTGACATCGAGGCCCTAGGCCGACAATTAAATGTCAACACGCACAACAGAGTCTCCGGAGACTCATAGAGGAAAGATCTTTTCAGGGGATTACCGCTGGGGAGGAAATGGAAATGGAAATGGGATCGCGTCACTTAGGACCGGGAAAGCAAACATAAACACGAAGCGATCGGAATTGATTAATTTGCCGACACGCACAGCTGATAGCTGATGGTGGAAATGTCAGATCAAAGTTATTTGTTTTGGCTGCCACGGCAGCTGTTGCAGTCGATCGGATCACCGCCTCTGTTTATTTTTCCAACGATCTTCGGTGTTGTTTTAGCGCTGCCATGGAAAAATTATCACCTTGTAAATTGTCTTTCACGAACAACAAATCCCACACACCGAGAAACGAGAACTCTCAACACGTTTTCGGACTCAATGTGTTACAAACTGGAGGTGTAAAGAAAATCGGATGACGAGGGGGAAAATCGAAGCATTCTACCTGAAAATATTCATGGAACTGCTCCAGTATGCACTTGCATAAATATTCATTTAATTACGGACTTAGCCTTAACAGAGTCAATTAAACATTGAATAAGCTGCATGCAGTTGATTTTCCTCAATCGCACCGCCCCCTTTTTGTGTCAAATACACAAATTTTGTAATTCATTTGTCCGTCCGTGTAAATAAGCCGCATGAGAGGAATGCCAATGGCACAACACATAATTAATTTTGCAGTTATTTTTGTGTTATTTTTGTGGCAAATTGAATTAGTTGCAAACAAATAAACGTTGTCAAACGCATTATTAATTCCCAAAAATAATACACAATTGACTTGTTGGTTAAATGTCAATCGTTGAAATGAATTGTTGGTCTCGAATCCCTTAGTTGCTTTGTCTGTTTGGTGTCTTGTTCGGGGCCAAAATCAATATTTGCTCAGCAATGGCAATAAACGCATTGAAAATCGCATTGGAATGATAATAATTCGTGTAAACAGTGGCCGGAACATGTGTGTTTTATTTTTGAAAGCATCTCTTCGCCACCGAAGGAAATGTTTCGGTAAAGGCCATAAAATTAAAATAACAAACAAATACTGGGCAACTCTGCTGGCCTATTACAAGGCATAGAAATGTCTGAATTAGAGAGGGCCCCCCAGACTAGAAAGCGATTACAGTAAACTCTTCGCACTTCGAGCATTAACCAAACACTCGGGCAATTTGTATCTGTATCTGGCAACCCGCACATAAAAGTATCTCTTGCTCACACGCACAGACATTCAATTAAAATGTCAGCCCGGCAGCTGTGCGTTTGAGTGTTGCAACATGGATTTTCGGGGGATTGGAAATTAATGTACAAACTCCGGCGAGAGCAGCTAAATGACAAGGCATTCCTACGAAGGAATGACATTAACGAGCCACCTCGGGGAATTTAGAGGCAGGCGGGTCTGAGTTGAGTGTGCGAGTGAGTAAATTTGTATGCCAATTACTTAAGCAGCTCAGACAAGACAAGACATGAAGTGACCAGACGCACCCAGAGGATCTGGATCCCCCCCCCCCCTGCCGGTGCCCCTGTTTTCGAGTCCCTCGTCCGCAGGGGTCAGAGTCATTAACATGCTGTTGTCGTTTGGCAGCATTTAGGAAGACATCTGCACCTTTTTCGGCTACATCCTCCCCTATAACTCAACTACTCCGTTGGTGCCCCGGGCAACTTGTGTGGCATGGAGACACGGAAGGGCGACAGCTTTTGACACTAAAAAGCCAGCCGCATGCGGACACGCCCACCAGGGCAACCACAGGACGTGTTTGTGTTCAAGAAGCACACTTAACCACACACACACAAACACACACACACTCACACATACTCAGGGCAAAAGGATGACATGAAGCACACATTTTAATACGGCAAAAGTATTTTCCAAAAATCGTTTGTTTGCTTATGGAGATTTCCTTCGCACAGTGTCTATGTGGTAAAGTTTTTCGAGAAACTTTTCATTTTGTGGCCTGCAGGCACGCCCCCATTGACCCGCAACCTCTTAACCCATGTCTGCCGCCCATCAGTGCAAGTTCGTTTCGCTTAACCTTTCTGCTCCGCCCCGGGGGTAAAACGGCCACATTCATCCTGCCAAGAATATGTCGCCACAAAGTTTTCTCCGCCTCACTTCACAATCTTCTTTGGAACTTTTTCGTTACTCTGGTGTTAAAGGAAGTTGATGCCAAGGAGTTTTCAATAGTCTGTTATTATTTGCCTTCCTCTTGGTTAAAAGCAATCTAATCTAATTTGTGAGGAGTTTTTGAGCCTGGCGTCGGGAATAAGTGTGGAAATTCAGGCAAGCATGAGCAAATCTCTTTTAATTGTACACCAGAATGTACAAGCGATAATGGAGCTACAATGTCAAGGAGCTTAATTAAAACGTTTCTTGGTCGCCGGGAAATTAGCCAATAATGATGAGGTCAAAATTTATTTTTTTTAATCATTGCTACACTTGAAAACATTTTCTTATAAAAGGGATTGTTGAAATTTATTTAATTTTATTTCCTTTTGCAATGGCTTGGAGACCTACATACATATATTAAAGTTACTATTATTTTATAATTGTTTTAATTTTAATATGGGTATTTCAATAAAAGGAAAACTAATAAATTTGATATATTTAAAACTGGATTGTTCGATCCTTAGAAAGTGAGTGAAAATAACTTTGTGGTAAAAAAAGAGTAACTAATAATTATTCATTTGCACTCTAAGACAAGAGCAAGACAAAACGAAATTTCCCGAAGTTTAAGTGTGAAGAAATCTAAATATCTAAGTTGTTTTCCTAAAGAATCAGAATTCCAATTTTGCATAAGCATTTATAGCTCGTCGCTTGCATTGTTAGAAATTAATTTGTGCTGGAAGGTATTCTAAGCAACGAGCTGTGCGGTCAGTCTGCTTTTGGCTAATCAGCCTTTCATCCGATAATGCGATTTCAGGCGCTGAGCCCAGCTGAGCTTGCACTTCATTTCGTCTTCGTTTCGCTTTTGGTCCTGCTCATCCTGCGGCTTAGCCGTGGCTAATGTGTTGAGCAGTAACTTACCGCTCACTGTTCGCTGCTGACTGCTCAAACTCGTGTATAATTGAAGCTGTTTGCGGTCCTGCAGTGTTTGCCCGGGAAAAGGACGAAGTAGATGCAGTGAGAGAGAGAGAGGGGGAAGGAGCGGACTCATGCCGGCTCAGTATGAATATTAAAACTTAATTTAAAATCCATGCCACACACAAAAAGGCTCCTCGGGCCATGGCGAATACAAAACGGGGAAAAGGCTGGCTAAAAGAAAGGGATAAAGCCAAGGCAAGGCGCACTGGCTGCAAGGCGTCGCCCGCTTCGCGCAACTGTACAAACAGCGGCGGAAATAACGAAGGAGCAAGGAGCACCGGGGGCTGAGTGGGCGGAGTGGGCGGGGTGGTGCAGGAGCCGTGGGGCAGGGCACTGTGAAGAGCGAAAAACACATTTTTGCACTTTTATAGCGTAACATCTTTTGTGCACAGACATCCTTCGTCCTTCGCCGCCTCCCAACCCCACACATCCTTGGTCTGAGCTCGCACATAAAGGCAGACTGGGGGAAGGAGTACGAGGGGCAGGAGGAGCCGAACGGGGGACTCTTCTGCGGGCATGCGGGCGTGGGGAGCGTGCCTTTAATAAACCCACTTTATTGTTTAGAGCCCAAATAAAATAATCCCCTTAAATGATGCCTTCGCATAATAGACGCCTTGCCAGCCATTCTGCCTGCTGCTTATTTTACGGCTGCCTTCGGCCCCGCCCCCTCGACAACCGCCTCCTTATCCTCCTTTGCCCACGTCCTTGGCCATTCCGTTCCTGCCGTGTTTCTGCTTTGTTGCGTCTCGGCACAGTGGGTTGAATTTCATATTTTGTGAGTAGCAGTGGGATTATAGTAAATGAAAATACTTTAGTATAGTTTTTGTTAATGAAACTTCAACTTTCAAACAACTGTTGAATATGAAACATACAGTGTGTCTAATATGTACTTACTCCTTATTATTATATATAAACTCTAATTCTTTGCGAATGAATTCAATAAAGTATTTTAAAGTAATCATCATTCAAACTACAAACAGTGGTTTATTTTATCTAACTTCCAATTATTTACTTTTATACATTGTTTAATTGTTTCTCAAATACATATTAATACTTTTTATATATATGTACAAAATTTAAACTGTATTAATTATTCAAAATAAGTCTTCTTCTCCTGTAAATTTCCCTTATTACCTTGTTACTTTCGTTATTATTAAAAAAAACATTCCAAAATATACCTACAAACGGCTTGTCTACCTGCTCCACTGTGCCGAAAACGAGGCTCCGAGGACCAGATCCTGCGAATGAGCCGGAGCATTTGCGTTAGCGTCACTAATGATGATGATTTTGTGGTAAAACGTTGTGTTTGTGCTAATCGGGACAATATTATGCGGCAGTAAAAAGTAAATGACTCAAGACGGCGGACGGAGGATAAAGGAGGCGGCCAGGGTGGGGGGTGAGAGGCCAACGGGGGGTCAGACAGAAGGCAGAAGGCCGAAGGATGGGCTGCTCAGGGACAGCTGGCAGAGGCGAGACCGAGCAACGCCTTTCCGTGGAACGATTGAGGAGAGTGAAGACCGAGGACAGAAGGCAGAAGACAGAGGACAGGAGCCGGGAGCAAGGAGTAAGGAGCAACAAAGGCGGAGGACACAGCTAAGCCAAGAAAAGGCGGCCACAACATGGTTGCTCTATGGCAGCAATACAAAACACGCTGTGAAAAAAGGGAAAATGCGAAATAAAAGGATCAACTGCGAGGGCAAGGGTGCAAAAGGGCGGGGTGTGCAAAATGCGGGGGGTTGGCCCATAAAGGACAAGAACCCACAAAGGCAACAAACGGACAACATCCCTTAGCCGGGAGACTGCGACTCAGACTCAGACTCAATCCCTAAATCCGTCCGCCATCCGTCTCGACTCGCCCGAAAGCTGACTGCTTGGCTGACTAATGCGAAAAATACGTAATTGCGCATAAATACGGGATTAACAAAGTGCTCGTCGTCAGTTGTCGCCTTTGCTGGTCTGAATGGGATTGCCTGGATTGTTTGGGATGGCTTTGCCACGGGGCCTGCAACCCTGTTCATATCGCTTACGACCGAAATTAGGCATTTCAATGCATCACAAAAGATTGCCGTTTGGTTTGGGCATGGGAATGGGAATGGGAATGGGAATGGGACGAGTGTGTCCATGAAAAGGGAAACCAATTGAAGTCGTCGGAAATCCTGTGAAACAGTTGCCAGGTCTTAGCGGAATTAGTTGCGGGACTTAATCAGAGTGAATTCTCTTTTATGATGATGATGATGCTAATCCATCAGTTACGCTTACCAGATTTATCAGGGACAACCTAACTTGAGGGAACATCAACTACTGTTTCTTTGAATTTTTTATTAATATGTTAACGGGGATAACTTAACTTAAGCTGCCTTTTTTCATTTAGCTTGTTATTTGGCATTGTATGCTGTTTTCAGACTTACATAAGTAAGTTTTGTTCTGGTTTATTATGGATACCTTGCAATTTAGCTTGGCTAACTAAAGCTGAGTACTTAATATAATTGTTTGCATATTTCAATAAAATGTAGTTGGCTTCCAGCGATTTCCTCCAACAATTTTAACTGGCATAACATACTAATACTATTAAATGCATAAATCTAAAATACATCTTGAAGCAGGAAGATCTCTATTTGTATATAATATTAAACAACTGTTTACCGAGATAGGCAGCCATATATTTATTTTGATTGTATTTAATCCTGCACCAAACTAATTCGTTATTTTCTCTTTTGTTTCTTGCAGGTGAGTTACCCGAACAATTTCATTTGCACTACGATTAGTTAGCTAGCATTGACCAAATGTCGTTTACTGTAAGTATTATCCGTGCCGCAGGCTGCCAAAGGACTAATTGGGGTCTGTACACCAGTTCGCCTGGGCACTTGTGCCTTTGAGTTACGAGATACTCCAGCGAGACACCCCCTGAAAAGGACTTGCCAGGACGTGAGGTGGGCTCAACTCGAATGAGTTGACTTGGCTTGGCACAAGGATATGTGTATCACCCACACTCGCAGTCAAGTGTCTTTGCTCTGCCTCCTTTGAGGCTTGTCCTTTCCGCAGACACGCACACTTGCATGTGGACATATGTAGATGCATCCTTATTCATTTCCTGGCCTCTTTCTTGGCAGTGTCCTCGGCATATGGCTGCCATTTCTGGCACTTGAGCTGTCTGTCCCCGCCCCCCCCGTGAAGTTCTTCTTTTCCAGAATGATTTTAGAGATTTAATTGGAAATGCTTTTCGAGGGGTGTCTATCTGTCGTTTTTTGTTAAGGAGAATCTTGGCGATTTCTGGTTAAAGATAAGTCCGCCTCAAGAAGAGTAACCAAATGTGGGATCTATTGCACCTGGTGCGAGTGCTTCAATTTGCCTGTGAGTCCCATTTCGCCTGCTGCCCGCAGAGTTTGGATGAAATTCCATTTATGACCGCCTTGAATGCGTTCTGCAATTGGAATGCTATGGAGTTGTGCATTTCTTGCGCGCGTGCTGGGAATTTCCAGTGTGGAATTCCTTCATTCTGGCCATGCCTTCAGACATTGTGCTGGCAACTGGCTCCCGGCTCCTTGCAACTGGAGACGAGGCCACCGGCAGGGCAGGACAATTTCTTGCAGTGTCGGGCGGGGGAGGCGGATGGGATGGCTGCTGGCATTCTCCTTTGTGTTCGTGATTCCCGGCACTTGTTTATTGTCCGCATAAGGGAGGTGCTGTGTGTGCTTTCGGGCCGGAATGTGACTGCGAACTATTTAAATTGTGTACGAATGCGAACCGAAAAGTTTGCAAACATTTTTCTTGCCCGGTGCAGGCTCCTGCATCCTGCGCCGTATCCGGATCCGGTTCCGGTGCCTCCGCCCCGGCCATTTACCTCTACGTCCTGGAGTCCTGGCATCCCGGCATCCAGCTATCCATCGTCCTCGCCACCACTTCTCTGTGCGTGCCGGAATGCTGTGAGGCGATATTTGCCGTCTTGTAGACAAAATTGCTGAAATGCTTTTGCTTTTCCAATTAATTAAAATGAGCGCCTGCTGGGGTACACCGAGAGAAAAGAGGGGGGAGAGTGGGAGAGCGGACTCAAATCGATGTTTAATTCTATGAAATTAATTTAACGACTTCAAAGGAAAACAAATGCGGCACGCTATGTGCTTATCTTGTAATTGTACCTCAATCATTGAACAAATTTAAAAAAGGTGGGGTGATTTAATCAAGCTAAAAAAATATATGATTATCGAAAGGGGGAGAACAATATGGCACAGAAATGTACCTGAATATTGTTATAATTGGGAAACTTGAACTATAATATCAACTTGTTAATAGTCAGTCAGGCAAGTTATAATTATGTATGGACGGATGCCAATTTGCGAAATGAAATTCGATTCTTCAACATTCACGACACCGTCAGCAGGATATATGCAGGATATTTGGATGTGCATGTTCGGTGCTGTTCAAACAGGAACTGCAACTGCCCGATGATGCATGGAATTATTATGCATATTTATTGTTGCTTTGTTTGCTTAATAATATTGTTTGTCCAGTACACTCTCCTCTCCCACGCCTACCATCGCCATCGCCATCGAGTTTGGCCCAAATCATATTACACATACGCCTAGATGGGCGCAATTCCTGGTAGTTTTGGTCGGTTTAATGGAGGCATGACCGCAGCCATTTACAACGCTCTCCGTTTTTGGGAGGGAATCACTACCTCCCACTCCAAATAACCACCCCTCCATCCTGAAACTGAGCTCCTTTGCCTGTGTGTCCATGGTGTCCTGGCTAGGCTTTTGTGGCTGGACCTCCGCTGGGAAACTCCGACCGCAACAGACCAGCAATAATTAATGCATGAGCTGCTGCTGCTGCTACAACTGCCAGGCTGCCAACTAACTAAACTCGCAGGCACCGGAATCCCCATCCTGCTCCCCGAACCCTCCTCCAGCTTCCGGCCACTTCTACGGCTTGAGTGGAAGCCAGAGCCGGAGCCGGAGCCGGTGCCGCCTGCCCATCCGCTTTTCATTGTGGCCCCGGGAAAAGGGCCGTGTCCCCTGGACGATGCGCAGGATCCAGGAGCTGTCGAGGACCAACGGCAAATAATTGCATATGAAACCGCAGGAGCAGTTGACGGCCTCCTCTGCTGCAGTGCGCCAGCAGGACGGCAGCCGCAGGACATGCCCAGCACGGCAGTGAAGGCTGCCCAGGATTCAGGGGGGAGGGGTGAGAGGGTCGACTGAAATGGAATCAAACTTAATTTATAATTCATTTGTGCACCACACGTTGGGCCCGGTGCCGTTGTGAGTAAATTGCGAAAGTAAATTAAGCCCGAAGATTCCGATTTTCTAAAGGATGTATGATTGTTGCTGGGACTTCAATAGCCTTAGGTGAATAGACCCTTGATCACGGCATGCTGAATAAGAAAAATTGAGCTAGTTAAACATGAACTTTTAAATATAAACGCCGCATCTTAAAATATGCTGAAACTAATACAAATTTTGACAATGCTAAAACAAATATTTTGAAAGAAACAAATACTTTTATTACTTGTATATTGCAAAAAAATATACAAGTAATAAAAGTATTTGTTTAGTCAGGGTTTCTTTGAAACCCTTATTTAGAATTTAGCTTATACTTGGATTAAAGGTTCGCCTTTGGACCCATAAAGGCCAGTTATAATAAGCTTTAAACCAAATTTTGTATTTAAGATAATTACGAAGAAACATCACAAATTCTAATCATCCTGGCACGGGCTTAAATTTTAATTGGCCCTTTATATTTAAGTAACGAAAAAAAAAATTGTTTTTAAAATTATTACCCGAATACTTAAAATTCAAAAGCAGAAGAGATTTCCGTAACACCCAAATTGAAAACGAAAAATAGATCTTTTAGGTAAATTAGTAAAATTAGTCAAACAATTTGTAGTTACTTTACGGATATAACTCTAATGCTGTTTAAAAGAAGAAAAAACCACTTCCCATAACATTCATTATCTATCATTTGGTACACCCATCTGCCTCATTATACTCTTGTTGCCCAAGCACCATCGAAAATTCAACAGAATGCCCGAATAAAAGGCAAAGTGGGGGCGCCGCAATTTTCGCATTTGATTTAATTGTGAATGTATTTATTAAATAAATTATTCATGGCCAGGGTGAGTGCACTTCGCCATGTGAATGTGCTGTGGCTGACCTAAACATGTCCTGGCCGCAGGAGCGCCGTCACCGGTGCACAGCAGGATGTGTGGAGGCGAATTGGGTGCGGGAGGAGCGGGTGCAGGGGGTGGACAGAGGAAGGTCCTGTGTTCCGTTTGCCACTGTAATTAGTTGTGGTGGAATAATCGCATGCGACCGGCGACATTTCTCTGTGGCAAGGAATGTTCGGTGGTTTCGGTAGTCCACTCCACTTTCCGTGTGTGTGTGTGTGTCGGAGTGTGGGAGTGTGTGCGTGATTCGATGTGTCCGGGATGAGGAAGTGGGGGTCAAAGGACTGCGATCTGTGGGCGGTGGTAATGGCATAAATTCGGAATGAGTCCCTACGAATTTACCATAATAATACGGGGGAATGGGCAGCGCGACGAGGATGTGGATGGAAACATGTGTTTATGTGTACAATAATGGGCTGCGGACGAAGTTGGGCGGGGCACCACTTGTGGTCGGGTGGTGCGGGCAGTTGGTGGTGCTTGCATTTTGGTCTTTCTCGGAATCGGTGACATTTTAATTTACCCAAGCGAGAAAACCAATTTTGTTGCATTGAACCAAAATGGAAAATGTGACAAATGCCACAGCAGCAGGAGCAACGTGCATTGGGGAGCATTGTTTCTGTGCATAATTTATTCAACATTTATTTATTGGCAGTTATGATTTGCATTATGTGGCTGTCAAGAGCTTTTCGGGCGGCAACCAAAGGGCAGGACTGCAGTCTGAGGTTCACTTAATTGACTTTACAAAATTACATTTGCATTTGACCAAATTAACTGAAATGAATAAGCCCCCCTCCCTCGCATTTCCTTCCCCGGCTTCTGATTGTTGCTAATAAATGAGTTATAAATCAATGGATATGAGATTTGAAGTTTGTATCCCTTGTGGATGAGGTTTGAACTCAATTCTGTGCCAGCACTCTGATTGCAGGGGATTATGTATGAAAGAGCTTATTAAAATAATGATTAGATGTGAGATTTTAGTCCACGTTCCACAAAATAGGTTGTTTTCAAATAAGAAATATGTATTTTTGAGAAAAGCAGGTCGCAGAATAGAAACAAACGTACATTTTTGTAAATTTCATCTAAGTGTGTCAATAAGAAAGTTTTTTAATATTATTATTATTATTATTATCAGTTAACATCTACTATGAAAAAAATGTAAGTTTTAAAACCATTAAAGTAGATTTTTAGGGGGTCTTAGGCGCGTATCAAAAATAATAAGAAGCTAGTGAAATATATTTAAATATCATTTTTTAAACAGCAATAAAACGATCTTCATAAGTGTCAAAATGGATTAAGAAACCAAAAATAAGCTTTGAAAGTCGTTTGTGGTAAATTTTGTTGGTTATACTTCTTACATTTAAAATTTGTTTTAAATTTTGACGAAATGCAAATGGTTATCTGAATGTATCAAATGTTTACCTTTACGACAGAGATATCTACAAATAGATATTCTACGATTTTTAACTTAATCAAATTGTACATGCTTGGCAAAACCCAATAAAGGGTTCCCCCTTTTCTCTAGCAGTAAAGTTACACTTTCAGTTCCGGTCGAGAGTTCAAATTCCTCGTGATGGACTATTGGAATTCCAGGGCGCTTTAAGAAGCACTATGATGGCAAAAAAAAAAGTTCACCATGCCATATATCCGCACTTTGGATGGAAACGGGAGCCGAGTCTTGCGGTGCTCTCGTGTCAGTGCGCTGATTAAATTCGGCAAATATCGCTGATGCCTGCAAATCGGCGCTCAATGCGAAAGCAGTCTCTCTATATCACTCCATATACGAGTGTGTGCGGATGCTGGCTGCAGGGTGTGGCATCTGAGTCAGGTTAGGAACTAGAATTGGGATCCGGGGTTGGGATCTGGGGTCTGGGACCATGTTGAAGTACACAAAACCCAGGCAAACAAACAGGCATTTCATGGCAAACAACGGCAGGGGGAGCGAGTGCGGGAGCGGAAAGGGTAGAGGCCGAGGGACTCGACTCTAGTTTTCCCCGGCACTACATTTCCATACCACCCCCCCTCCCTTCGTTTGGCAGGAGCCCACAGGCTGAGTTGGGCAAACTGGCAAATACGGCCAGCCACGTCAACGTTGGCATCATCGTCATCGGCATCGAGGAGCTTTGTTTGGTTTGTCCAGGAGGTTGGGTTCCGGGTTTTAGGTGTGGGAGTGTAGAAATGAGTGCAGATGTGGGGTTTTTCCAACCAACCCCCAACCCCCAAACCCGCTCCAAACTCATTCACATTCACATTCGCATTCGCAGTCGTCGGCATTTTATTGTTCTACTCGTCGACATCGATGTTGGTACTGCAGTTTCGGGCATTATTTCGGTTTAGTTTGGTAAATACACATGCAGCAGCAGCCAGCACATGCACAAGCACACATTTCCACTCCCATTCCCATTTCCATTCCCATACCCACACCCATTTCCATGTCCAGGCCATCTACATACTAGCCCAGATCCCAGATCCCAGCCTGCACTCACCCCATTTTCATAAACGACACAAAACGCTCTAAACCATGAGCTTATGCAGCAGACGTTATCATGATGTTCTACTGAGGGCAAACTGCAGCTGAAGATGATGATGATGATGATGACGATGATGGTAGAGCCAGTGATGCAGCTGCATTCTTCGTTGCATTTTTCCTTCATTTAATAAAAGCTCTTGAAGAACTGCCTGACTGCCAGATTCCACTTGGATGGAAAGCCAGTAAATAAATAAAATCCAAAGCAGAACTAAGGCTACCGAGAGGTGATAATATTTACCCAACCACAGAAGTTTTTCTCTATTTTTGTTGAATTGTTGATTTTCACAAAAATTCGAAATATGTGCAGCACTCGAAGCGAAACAGTTTCTAGGAGCTAACACCCACCCCCGATGTTTCCAGGTCCCGGAAAAACCACTTCCAATCCGATGGGTTTCCATTTGAGACCGAGCAGCTTTAAGGTCCACAAAGGACCAGCCAGCCAGCGAAATGGTTTTCAAAATACATGCCGTGCCGGCCTCATAACATCGTTCTCCTCGATGTCGTTGCAAATTCCATTCGGCATTGAATGCGAGATGCGGAGATGGTGCTGCAGGAGCAGCAGGACTAGCCAGGAGTCCTCTCCTGGCTCGGCGACCTGAAAGGGGCGGGCTCGGGGGTGTGGCTGTCATATCTGAAAGCAATTTCGGAGCGGGCAACCCGAAAACGAGTAACAAGAATCGATAAATTCGTTGGGCGTGCAATTTGCGCTGTGCGGAGGAGCCTCAAAGGAAAGGTGGGCACCGTCGGAGGAGGAGCAGGAGGAAGAGGAGGAGGTGGTGGTGGTGGTGGATGGATGCAAAGGTGGGGCTGCGTAGGCGAAATCCTCCACCTCCGCTTCCGCCCTCATCCCGTTCGATTCGCATGCCTGAGTGGACCATGTCCGAAATTCAAGTTTCAGGCCTTCGCCATTTGCATTCAACCAGCGTCAACCTGCTGCTGGCCATGGAGTGACTGCTCTTGCTCTGGCTTCTGCTCCTCCTGATGGCGATGGCGATGGCGATGGTGGTGGCAGTGCCACTCGTACACCTGCACGGGGGATCCACCTTGTCGCCTGCCTATGCAAATTGCCGCAAATGCAACGAGGCGTATGCGCAATTTTTGCCCGTCACACAACTCGCGGACATCAATCAGATATTAGCAGAGGAAATGCGAGCGAACACAGTCCAACCATCTGCCCTCATCCTTTTGGGAATCTGGTGTTATGTCGAGTTTACAGAGACACAGGACCGAATAATCTGAACTCTTGTATTCTCACTGAGTTGGCAAAGAGAATTTCTGGAAAACCTTAAACAAAATGGCACCATTTCGTTAACACTTTTTACACAGCGACATTAATAATTACAGTGGGACTCTATGTCATATAAAACAGGGAGTTATTGTTTCCTTATTACAAATATTTACCTTTTAAAATCCAGCTGAGTTTTATTTGCTAAAACATACATAACTTTGAAAACAAATATTTCAAATTGAAAAACCTTTTTTGGTTCTATGCTTATTTGTACTCGTTACATTCTCTAAAATAAACGGCCCATGTTATTTAAGCCAAGAATTTAAAAATAGGAATATAGATTATGGAAATATCCTCTCTCACTTCTTTAAATGGTGTCTAGAGTTATGATTTTAAATTTAAACAATGCTTTAAGAACAATATGGTTAAGATATTTAAAATTTAAGGCCCTTATTCTCCTTAGCTAGTTGAATAGAAAGCTAAAAAAGAAAAGTTTCCCAACACATCTGACTTACCAATTCATTTTTGCCACATTGCAGTGCCGCCGAAGGCTGGACAAAAGCGGCCGGCCACCAGCCCCGCACCGCACATTCCCGTGCCGCACCACCTGCAGACACCTCCTGGCGGCGGCGGTGGTGGCTTACCCGGATCTTCGGTGGCCAACAGCCCGGTGCCATCGTCTGCCGGTGGAAACGCCCTGCTGAACCACGCCCTGCCCAGCAACCACATCAGCACTCCGTCGCCGCAGCAACATCAACAGCACCAGCAACACCAACAGCAGCAGCAGCAGCAACAGCAGCAGCAACATCAGGCCCAACAGCAGGCGGTGGCTGCTGCAGTGCAGCAACAGCTGGCGGCAGGAGTGGGTCTGCCACCAGGAGCCATCGGTGCCGCATCGGCCAGTAGTCGAGGCTCCTTTGCCGCCGCCCTGCGAACGCTGGCCAAGCAGGCCGACATCAAGGAGGAGGATGTGGGTGGAGACAGGAATGTGCCCTCTTCGGGAGCCGGAGGACCGCCCACGTCGTCGTCGGGCCAGGGACCTCTGAACTCGGGCGGAGGACGTGTGGGATCCGAGCGACCTGGCGAGGATCGGGTGGCGAGCAACAAGAAGCGTTCACCGCCATCACCGCAGCCGCCGGAGAAGATCGCCCGACTGAGTCACACACCACAAACAGCGCTGCAGCCGGAACTTTTGGCCAGGAGCGGATTCCAGCCGTACAGATCGGACGAGCGGTTGATGCATCCGGCGGGCGCCTTTCCCCTGGAGGCCTACTCGCACTTTGCGGGACTGCCGGGGATTCCGCCAGCAGGTAAGCACACAAATTGAAGCTGGACTTGAAATAATAGCACAAGAGGAATGGTTAAAAAACGAAAGAAAGTTTAAATTGACTAGAAATAGTTATTTACATTTACAGAATAAGTAACTACTACCTAAAAACAAACTTTCAAAGATCGCAATTAAAAGCGTGAAATAGTGTAACCGAGTTTTGGTTTTTGTTAAAATTTTAATGGAAGTGATTTCTGTGACACCCCTAAAATATTTGCCAAAAATTTTAAATTAAGGTTCCTATACAATTTTGTATTCAATTTTAAAAGATAACCTCATTTAAGAAGGATAATTTCTACTTAAAATGCTATTATTTTGACTGACACTAATACTCACTGTAAATCCTAATCACCTCGCTTATTGCAGCTTTTCTGAATCCCGCTGGACTGCCGTACACGGAGCAGCTGTACCTGGAGCATCGCTACCAACTGTTCCGCGCCGCCGGCGCCCATCCCTCGCATCCGCATGCGGCCGCACTGTATCCCCAAATGGCCTCGCCCTACTCCCACCTCTACTCGATGATGCCCGGAGCAGCGTTGGGCATCTCGCCGGCGATGCACGACCGGATGAAGCTGGAGGAGGAGCACAGGGCGCGGCTGGCGCGGGAGGAGGAGCGCGAGCGGGAAATGCAGCGCGAGAAGGAGCGGGAGCTGCGCGAGCAGCGTGAGAAGGAGCAGCGGGAGAAGGAGCAGAGGGAAAAGGAGCAGCGCGAGCGGGAGCGGGAGCAGCGTGAGAAGGAGCAGCGCGAGAAGGAGGCGCGGGAACGCAAACTCCGGGACGAGGAGCGCGAGCGAGAGCGGGAACGCCAGCAGCTGCTGAATGCCTCGCACCACTACTCGAATCAGTTGTACGCCCCACTGAACCGTAATATTCTGGGCTCCATGATCCCACATCTCAATATGAGTTTGCGCGGACCTCCAGGAGCCCTTCATGGTCTTCCCGGGATGTCGCACTACCATGCAGCGGCGGCGAATGCCCAGCGGCAGAGTCCACACGGAGCCATGGGTCTCAACCTGGGCATGGCCGGGCTCCCTGGCGTGGAAGTGTCTCCACTCGGCGGCCATGGGACCAATCTGCAGCACCACCTGCAGCAGGCGGCCATGGGCCTGGCTCACCCGGGCGCTGCTGGACTTACGCATCCTGGTTTCTCGGCCGCTGCCCTCGGACTCAGTGCCCATCCGCACAGTCTGAACCTCAGCCATCCGCACATGTCGCCGCACCATCCCGCCTCGCTGGCCCACCAGTTGCCACCGCACACCTCCACGGCCGGCGGTGTTGGGATGAGTAACTCCATTCCCGTGACAGCTAGCTCCAGCTTATCTGCATCTTCGCCGCACACCAGCTTAAACCTGACGGCAGCTGTGAAGCTGAGTGCGGACCAGGTGCCCACCTCGACGCCCAGCGGCGTCAGTGGCAGTGGCATGCCGCCCACCACCTCCAGCTCCCACATTCCCAACATGGGCCACTACTACCACCACGGCCATTTGGCGGCTATGCATGCGGCTGCGGCGGCGGCCAGCGGAATGACTCCGACGGCTGCCCACCAGCAGCAGCCCCTTTCGCTGCCCAGCTCGCCCAAGATCACTCCCCCGATCACCCCATCTTCCTCGGCGAACGGCGGCAGAGCAGGCGGTAGCCCCCATGCCATGAGGCATCACATTGCGGCCGCGGTGGCTGCTGCGGCTCAACAATCAGCGCTAATAGACAAGGCAGCCACGCCGGTGACGCATGAGCCGGCCACCTTGGATTTGACCGGATCGAATTCGAATTCCAGTAACCAGGCGCCGTCGAACGCCAGCAGTGGTCAGCCGGCAAATCACGAGGTGAATGGTGGCGAATCTAATGGAGCATCGCAGGGAGAGATCAAGGAGCAGGTGGTGGCCAACAAAGAGGATCCGCTTAAGAGTTCTCCGCCACCAGTGGCGCTCGAAAAGAAGCCCACCACGCCAAATGCCGCGGCTGCTGACAAACCCATCCATCCGGACAGCTCGCCGGAGAACTCCTCCCGGCGAAGTGCCAGCCCCCAGTCGGAGACCAACAACTCGATGCCGGCGGTCGGTGCCACGGCAGCAGCATCAGGTAAATGCAAAGAGGAGCCCCCAAAGATTCTAGACTCGGACACGACTGCCCCACCCAAGACAGACATAGAGGAGGACAAGCAGCGCACCAGGTTGTCGGTGTCGCCGGCACCAGCTCCTCCGAAGACCCTGGCCATGGCCTCCCCAGACACCGTGTCCACCTCCGGCGGGGTGACCTCCACGACCAGTGGAACCACCCCGCCGCCGGTGGTCAGCAGCAGCACCAGCGGCGCCAGCAAGGCGGCGGCCCTGACCAGCGACGAGGTGTCCACCAGTGCCGCCACGCCCACTGCCGAGCCCACCAGATGATGAATGATCCCCTGGCGGGAGTGGGTCGCCCAGTGGAGCGATTGTTCGTACGCTTAGGTTTAAGTTTTGAAAAGTCGCCTCGGATCGGAACTAGTTAACATCTACCTTCAGTAACATTTAACTAAGCGATAATTTAGTTGTTAGTCAAGCATCTTTATTTATACAAGAACTTGTAATGTATTGCCAGCGCCGCCTAGATCCAATTCTAAATGTTTTAATCCTTAGTTATTATTATTATTTCCCTATTTAAATGTGAAGCGTATACTTTTAGAAATGGCCTGAATAAATAATTTTTGTTTACAATTATTTGCCTTACACTTATTATTTCGCTTTGGTTATGTGATCCTTGAAACTTTCCAACTAAAGCAGTAAACCTCGGTGTATTTCAGATGACAGCAAGCCGCAGTTGGGCGGATTGGGTCGCAGCAACAGCGCGGAGGAGGCCACAGCCTTATGACACCAACTCTTCAGTAATTCCAATAACTAACTAATGAAAAACTACAGCGATATTGGGATGTACTTGCTGTCGGAGCGGGCTCTTCACCAGCAGCGCAAGCGGATGCTCGACGAGTTCCTGAAGCTCTAAAAGAATCCTGGAGAAGGATGAAACTGCTGGCCAATGGAATCACCTTTTAGCCACAATAAACAATACAATGTAAATTCCATAACAGATATCAGATATTTGTTTGTTCTCGGTGTTACAATCTAACGTTTACCCAACCAGTTGAATACAATTCTACCACAATTAGTCATTTTGAATTGGTGTAAAAATCGTATATGCATAAAATGTAAAATATTGTGACATAATCCAAGTAAATGAATTACTCTCGAAAGAAACGTTATTCATAAGAATTTTAGGTATGTACTTGCATAGACTCTGGATGTAGTTTTCGTGTGGAAATGTTCATGGCCCGAGCAAAATAATTCTAGTTGTAAAGTTAGTCTAAAATTCTGATAAGAAATTTATATATACACAACAGAAACAGAAATTATACAAAACATACTGGGTAGCTATATTTTATTCTTAAATTGCTAATTGCTAATAATTGTGATTTGGAGAGTACGAATAAAAACGGAGAAAGTATGAAAATGTAACTCGAATACAAAGTGGGGAAAACGGAACTGAAATTTAGATAACAAATCAAATCAAAAACCTAGAGAGATATTCTGGAATGGATTAGAAGAGAAGAGCGAAAGGCCGAAATTATTTTTCGAAATTAAACAACTTTTTTAAGCCACCCTTTGGCCCTTAACAATATTTTTTTTTGTGACTTGAAATATTTTATATGCAAACTTCGGGTGTAAAAATCGGGAAACGCATTCGCCAGAATTTTCAGAAAACCCAACCAAACACAAGCTAGCAAATGGAGACGTACTACTAACAAAAGTACTTTGTATCCACACTATAATTGATGTTTATAGTAAGTAGTCAATACCCTAAAAATCAAGCAAACTCTCAAAGACATAGATCTAGTTTTCAATCCCGTTTCCAGTCTTACCCCTCTATCTTGCCTCCCAGTTTATTTTTTGTGTTTGAGATTGCCTAACATTTGACGATACGTGAAGTAATGGTTTATATATATTTTAATGCATAAATCTCGAGCAATCTGTGATATTATAAAAAAATTAAAAACCAAACCAAAACTCAAAAATCATTGCGTATGAGCCTCAAGTTATGGCCATTTGAGACCCTATACTATAGATTCAACTCGTTTTTGAAGCAGGATATCCCACAAAGTTGAGGCGTCCTTTTTGAATAGTTAAATATGGACACCGAGACGCTTCGACAATTCCGAACAAATTCCGCCATATGCAAGTCGACTTTTCCTTTTGACAAAACTATGTGTATGTACCAGTAAAACTGAAAATGAATATATTTTAATAACTAATCGTAATAGATTCTTGAATGACACACAGATAACTGAAATCGATTGGCGCGCATATAGTAACGTAACCACAAATGCCATGCGATAGCTAATCAACTACTGCAAAATAGTTTCAAATACAACCTTAACAAAAGAAAACAAATCGATCGTAAATTAAATGTACTGTAACTCCCCCTCAATCTTCGTTGTGTGTGTAAACAGAATACAAAGTGTAAAACATTAAACTGTAAGCTAACCGAAACGCAATCGAACCCGAAAACCAAATACCAAAGTACACGAAAACAAAAGCTACAAAAACAATAGCAATAGACGTAAGGAGGAGCGCTCAAGTCTGTTCGAAAATGTGTCTAGAAGTTCTAAGTGCTTGAGATCAAAAATTCTGCAGATGGGCGCTTCTTTCTCAGACCTTCACACGACCACAGCAATTAGTTGGGTATATATCAACTCACTTGAGCCAACACAATCTCGCAAAAATAAATATGTACGAATGTTCAACCATGTGGCAAACGATATGCGAAACAAACATTTAAACAATATTGTGCAACTTTACATAAGGCATTTATGATTTTATGAAATAAACTCTACTTAAGGATAAGCTATAAAACAATTTTTTCGGATGAGGATATGGGAATGGGAAGTGTTAATTCCAATGTATATTTATGGTATCAAGAAAATTAAAGATTCAATTTATAAACTCCTTTAAAATTGCACATTAAAATATTATTCAATTACTTTCTATATTTACAAAAGATACATTTCTTAACTACGCTTTCGCTACTTCCGCTTTTTTGACATATTTCAGTATACGTAAAATTGTTGAAGGAGTTACCCCTTGAATTCTACTGGCCGCTGCAATCGTTTGTGGCTGAATGAGCGTAAGCTTCTGTCGCTCCTCGTTGGACAAATTCAGGGACTTGGAGAAGTAGTCAATGTCTGTGGGAATGGACAGACGCTCCTCACGCCGCACATCTTCCACATCCCGCTGCTGTTCATCCACAAAGAACGAGTACAACGCTTCAATTTTCAGTCTTTCAGCCAAGTTCCGCTCGCCGCTTAGCCAGCTAAGTTCGCTGGGATGAAGCTGGATTAACTGATCCAAAGAGATGTTGTCCCCCGGAATCCCCAGCATGTCGAAGGCAGTTTTTTCCACAGAAGATTTGGCCGTGGGCAGATCAAGCGCCTGCCGCCAGTAATGGGTGTGTTTGCGTAGTCGTCTCAAGGATTCAATGGCCGATTTTAATTTCTCTTCGGTTCGCTGGAAATGTTCGTACCGATGTGGCGATACCAGACCAAAATCATAGCCCTTTTGAGTGAGGCGCATGTCGGCATTGTCCGGACGAAGTGACAGCCGGAACTCTGCTCGGCTGGTGAACATTCGATAGGGTTCGTTGGTACCCAGAGATGTGAGGTCATCGATCAGCACCCCTATGTATCCTTCTGTTCGACTAATAGTTAGTTGTCTTCTGTCGCCATGACGAGTTTTTCCGGCCGCATTTGCACCAGCTATGATTCCCTGGGCCGCTGCCTCCTCGTAGCCCGTGGTTCCATTTATCTGACCAGCAAAGAAGAGTCCGGGCACTCGTTTCGTTTCCAGCGTGGGATACAGCTCGCGGGGATCTATGAAATCGTACTCCACCCCGTAGCCGGGCTGAACAACTTCCGCTTTCTCCAGACCCTGGATGGCATGGACCAGTTCCACTTGTTGTTCGTATGGCAGCGTGCAGGAGATTCCCTGTGGATACACCAAAGGGCTGTCCAGACCCTCCGGCTCCAGCCAGACCTGATGCACCTTAGCGCCAAACCGCAGGATTTTTGACTCAATCGAAGGACAGTAGCGTGGACCGGTTACCTCCTCGGTGACATGGCGATTCACGTGGAGATTATTGCGCACAATGTCACTGACCTTTTCAGTGGTGTAGGTAAGATAGCAGGGCAACTGATCCTTGGCGGGTATCCAAACTTGTCTGTTGAGGAAGGAGAATGGCATGGGAGGATCATCACCATCGTGCCTTTGAAGCTGTGAGTAATCCACACTGCTCTTTGCTATCCTGGGCGGAGTACCTGTTTTCAGCCTTCCCATTCGGAAACCCAATCTGTCGATGGCCTCGCCCAGGGCTTTGGCTGGAGCATCCCCAATCCGCCCGGCTGGACGCACCTCCAGTCCGATGTTTATGTGAGCCCGCAGGAAAGTGCCCGTTGTGAGCACCACAGATCGACTGCGAACCACCTCGCCGTTGGCCAACAGAACTCCAGCACAACGCCGGGTTTGGGTGTCCTGTTCATCCTCGATGAGGATGTTGTCCACGGCAGCTGCTCGGATCTCCAGATTGGGAGTGCTGTGTAGCTCCCGCTGCACAGCCTTCTTGTACAGCTGTCGATCGATCTGCGCCCTGGGTCCCCAAACCGCCGGTCCGCGCCGCCTGTTGAGCACCTTGTAATGGACTCCGCTCACATCGCAGCAGCGTCCGCACACCCCATCCAAGGCATCCACCTCGCGCATCAGGTGGCCCTTGCCAATGCCTCCGAACGAGGGATTGCAGGACATCTCGCCGATGGTCTCCAGTTTGTGTGTGAGCAGCAGGGTGCGGGATCCCATGCGAGCGGCTGCCGCCGATGCCTCTGTGCCGGCATGTCCGCCTCCGATTACCACCACGTCGTAGATCTCGGCACTGGCGCTGTGGGTAGTCCTTGATGGGAACAGGATCCTTCTGGCCAGGCCGTGGATCACGGCGGTTCGCAGCTGCTGCATTTTCGAAATAATAAACAATAACAACAACTGGAATTGCACAACACATGCGAGTCGACTTATCGATGGCTCCCCTTTTCGTATCGATAGGAGGGCCTCACGAACCATTAATCGGTTATGAGCGCCAAATTTAAATTAAAACATTTACCAAAGTTATTTAATTTGAATTAATTAAGGTAACCTTAGCTGTAACATCTTCCTCTTCTTTAAGAAACCTTTTTACTTGCTTCTTTACATTAATTACAAAATGTATATTAGCAGAACGGTTCTAACTTTGAAATCGAATCATTAAAATAAGTTTTATTGCAATAACGGCTTGTATATTTTTCACATATTGCTTAGGTAGGCTACAATTTCCGGTATATTTCCGTTCTACTTAGAAAACAACTTAGTTTTAAAAAACAACCGACTAACTAATTAAAATCCATTCATTTCTGCTTTCCGTTTGCGTTTCTTAAGCTTTTGCTTGATGTCCGGCGCTTTGCCACGGATGACAGCTGCCTTTAGACGCTTAGCCGCCTTCTTGCGTTCCTGCATGCCAGCCTTACGCTTGGCCGCCCGTTCCGGATCATGGATCTTCTCCTGGGCCACAACCTTACGGCGCTCGGCACGGCGGGCCATTAGCCTGGTCTGCACCGCATTCCTCAGTTTGTCGTAGATGTCGGCTCCGATGCGCTTCCTCAGACGACTGCCTACACGGAGGGCTTGCTGGCGCAACTCCGCGTCCACGTTCTGATCCTCCTCGGACATTTCGCGAACCAGGGCCTGAAGGAGCGAAGGCGCCAATCGGGTCACGGACTCCACACTGAGCAGCGTGGACAGAGCCTCTATAAGCGTGAACATCGCAGTACGCTAAAGTTGAAAAAAGTATCAGTAATTACTCTTTGGTTAATAAAGGGTCATACGTACTATGCTGGTATCGTGAGGAGCCTTGGCCACTTCTTTGTTGATCAGAAAACGTATATTACGCAGCAGCCAGTTCAGATTTATTTTGTTGACCGTCTCTTGTTCCTCACCCTCATCAGCATCCTTCTCCTGCTTCAGACTGAAGGGAACATCTCTCAGCATGTGTCCAACGTACAACAGAATCTTGGTCAGTTCGTCGACCATTTCCTGCGCCGTTTGGCCCGGGGTGACCTGGGCACACAGATCTAATACCAGAGATTTAATATCCTCGGCAGGCTGCGCATAAATAAAGTAAAGGGTCTGCTCAGCGCCTTCTTCTCTCTTAACTCCGGACAACTGTTGGCCCACATAAGTGTAATCGTAGTGAGCCAAGATGTGGGTGAGGAGTTTGGCTGCATTGCAGCGCACCCAGTTGTGCTCGTGTCCCAAATGTCGCTGAGAGCCATAGGCCAGTTCATCAATGGTATCCGAAAGTTCCGGATTGCTGAGCAAGGACTCCCCGCAATGCTCGAAGATCTTCAGCAGACAGTACTGCAGTTGGATGAGCTGATGGTCAACTTTGCGCTGCTGTTCTTCCAAACGCTGTTCGTGGTCTTGGCCAGCTAGCAGGAGTTCTTCATCGGGCGTGGTTTCGGATTTCTAGAAAATAAATTTAGGTGTGTTAAAGAAAATTAATTACATGCTCGTAAACACTGCGATTACCTTTCGCCTTTTCTTTTTATGCAGATCATTTTCGTCCACCTCTGATGCCAGATTACCTGGAGCCCGCACGAATCTACCGCCGGCTTCCGCATCACCCAAAGTCAGAACATTCACCAGAGTGGGTAGAACCAATGTCAATCTTTCCGCAAAGCCAGCCTTCTCGGCCTGAACAAATCTTGAGAGTAGAGCAGCGGCCATTTCCCGGACTCCAGGCTTTTGGCTGGATTGTGGTGAGGTGAAGAACAGCAGCGTGAGATCTAGCAAGGGCTTCCTTTCCTGTTTGGTGAGACGTCCGATCAGAGCTTCCAGAGCAGCGGCCACACTGCGCCGACACGCGGGATCCTCATCGTTAACCAGTCGAGTGCCCAGGGAAAGGTAAAGAAACTCGGATTGTTTGGCCAGCATCAGCTGCGGGAACTTGTTGATGATGGAGTGCATAAACTGGATGGCCGACTGGCGACCAGCGGTTTGGCTGTAGCACAACTGAACCGACATGAACTTGACCAACTGCTCCACCTTCTGACGCAGCGTATACTCCATCATATAGGTAAGCAGAATGCCACGACACTCATCTCGCACATAATCCGAAGGTGAGATTATGGAAAGGTCTCCCAAGCGTTTCATCAGTTCGTGCAAGGAACGAGTGTCCACCTTCCGACCCACAAGCGCCTTGAGCAGGGTGAACACCATGGTTTGGCTGCTGCATTCGCCCTCTTGCAGCTCCTGTTCGATGTGCAGCAGAAGCTGCTCGATTTGCTCGTTGCTGAGTTGGTAATCCTGGCACTTCCGCAGCAGGGCTACCACTGCCTTAAAGCTCGCTCTGACCAGCTGAGCGTTCTCTTCCTGCCGGGTGGCTCCAAAAGTCGAGAAATTCTTAAGGATCTCAAACATACGGCCAACCACAGGCTGAAGTGCCTCAGTGTTCAGTTCGGAGAGCTCGTAATCTCCCATCCAGATGGCCGTGTAGCACTTTAGGGCATAGGTAGTGGTTCTGGCGTGGTTGCTGCTCAATGAATCTTTTAGAAGGGGAAGCAGGGGATGCAGGAAGGGCTGATAGTCCAGATCCGTTAGCTTCTTTCGCTTCAAAACAAAATGAAGGAGCTCCAAACCAAATTCGACCAGAATGTGAGCATTGGCCTGGGCATTTGACTTGACTTGCTTGTTTCCGATGACCACACTGCGTCTTCCCGGCGCCGGTTGAAGGATCAGGCAGTCAGGACGCGTTCTTTTCATCAGTGCCTGCTCCTTATCCGTGAGCTGCCGCTTTTTAGTGCCCGGTAACAGGTCGCTGATACTCTCCGACATCGTGCCGTAGATGAAGATCAAGAGACTCTCCCTTGCGATGTGACTGTTCTCCACTAAGCCACCCACGATTTTGGCAAAGCACTCCTGAATCTTCTGAGTGACTTTGCGAGAGTGGGATCGGGCTAAGTGTTCCTTGAAAGGCAAGAGCAGGTCCAGCAAGCAATTATCCCGAATATGTCTAGCGGCTATTTGTAGTGTGAGATAGCTCTTCGCACTTGGTTTTGCTTCTGGCGTGTGGGCCACAATTTTCTCCACCTCCTTCTCGGCGCTCACATCGCCGAATATATCATTAAGAGCCACTTCCAGCAGGTTTTGCAGGCATTTCTCAATGTGGTCTGGTAGCAGGGCGCCCTTTAAGGCATCCAAAACGCCATGAAGAGTCACTGAGAGAACATGCACCTGGAATCCCCTCGTGAGCAGTGATTGCAACTGCTCCAGCAGCATGCCCAAGTAACTGCCACCCAACGTGATCATAATCTTCTTGAGAATGTCACGGGTTAGCATGCGAACGGATTTTAGAGGAGATCGTAGGAAAGTGCAGACCTTCATGAAGATTCCTAAAGGGATTTCATTAAGAATTATTATTGCCTTTCTTTTTGGGTTAGTCTAGTGAACATACCTGGTAGACTGTTTTCCAATAATTCCAAAGGAAGCTTTTGCAGCAGCTTCACCATAGCCAAGGCAATGGGCACTCGCTGGATTTCCTCTTCCTCGCGCTCGTAGCTCAGGCGTCGCCGGTTTACCTTGTGCTTGGTATCGTAGTTGGTCTTTTCGGTGATGGATCGGTTCAGGGTTGGCAGCAAGATTGTGGTGATGGTGGCCATAACTTTCTTGGCAGCGTTGGGAGCCAACAGTTGGGTGCGCTGTTGTTCCACTACAGGTTCGGCCACCTCTTCTTCCTCGAAGTCAATAAAGTCCGACTGATCCTCCTCCTTTTTTAAGGGCTTCTCTTCGACATCAGCATCCTCTTCCGTCTTATTTTCCGGTGACTCCTCAGCGGTTTCCTTCGCCTCTACCTCCTCGGCTAGTCTTTGCTTGAGTTTAGCGAGCGAAGCAAGATCCGTTTGCGCCTGGGTTAAGTCAAAGTGAAAGGCGTCCAGGATCCGAACCACCAGTCGGACACACTGCTTCTGCTGCCCCTGGGCATGTCGTAGTTTTTGGAGGTAGTAGCGAAGAACTGCTTGGTATTGTGTCCAGGGCAGGAGTTCACTCATCACTCCCACCGCCTCGATGGCGGCATCCACCAGCGTGTGTTTCCCGGAGTGCTTTTCGCTCATCAGATACCTGGTGGCCAGCGGGAGGAGGAACTGGGTGAGGGTCCGGGCACAGGGCGGCGCCTGTCTCCAACTGCCTCCAGAGATATTAACCAGGCGCTGTAGGGCACGACCGTGTCGCTGAGTCTGCAGGTGAAGCATGTTTTCAAAGAAGTCAACCTCCAGGTCGTGTTTATCCGCCAGTGGCGAGAGATCCTTCAGGACCTCGTGTGCAGCTGGACATTGTCGTGCCAGTTCGCCCAGTAAACCAATGGCCTCGCTCCTCGCATGCTCGTGCTTCTCATCTCTCATACAGCGCTGTAATAGAGGCAGCACGGTGTCCTCCAGCCAGAAATGTATATCCTCCTTTACCTCTAATTGCAGAGTTACCAAAGGAAGCATTGGCTTTAGCAGTTCCCCTATGTTCACTCTCATGCCCAGATCCGAATCGTGGCGCAACATGTAAAAGCAGTTGTAGACCACCAGAACTCCGAGTTGCAAGTCTATCTTCTTGTCCTTTTTCTCCACCAGCTGCTTAAGTTCCGAAAGACCCTCCAGACGTTTGTCGTAGTCTGGTTGCTCCAGCCATCTCTTGTCCCAGGCATTGAGGAGCAGCACAATCCTTACCCACTCCCGCAGAGAAGCGGCAGTGGAAGATAGTTCAGAGTTCTGTTTGGCCTCCTTGTGCAGCCTTTTCGCCATGTCCGCCAAGAGTTCGCAAAGTAACTTCCTAGCAGGCAGTACATTAACCTGTTCAAAAAGCGGAGCCAGTTGACGGACATAATCCTGCGGTTTGGGGACACGTTTTAGCAAGTTGGACAACGTGGTGACTAGTTGAACAACTGTCTCCGGTCCAGCTGAAGCCGCCTGCTTGGTAAATATGGGCAGGACCACCTCCAGCAGCAGCTCGCAAGTAGCTGGTTCCTCCACATGCGAGGTTATAAGGGTTAGAATGTTGAGCTCCCGCTTATCAAGCGTCTGTCTGCCGGCCTTCTTGTGGCGCCAACTATTTTGCAACTGCTGCAGGATGGCTGGAATGTGGGGATGCACAATAGACAGTGCTTCGGCACCGTACTCCTCTGTGGCAGCTGCTTCCAGGAGTTGCTCCACCATCTGCAGAAGCGAACGCTTGACATTGGTCTTGGCTTTGTCATTAAGCAGCAGAGCCACCAAGTGATTCATTATGGGAAGTTTATCGGAAAGAGGACTCCTGTTTAACCATTTTTGGTAGCGGGGTTCCCCGCCCCACAAAAGGAGCAACTTCAGCATCGGTGTGGGCGTGTGAATGGAGTCCTGCGAAAGGCGAGCGATACCAGGCCATAGGTAGACCTCACAAATAGCATTCATCTCCGGCTCCTGCCACAGCTCATCCATGTCCACCAGCTGGCCAAAGTAGTTGACCAGTGTCTGCAGGCCCGAGTGCTTGACATTCTTGTAGGCAGCCACCAGTTTTCCTTCTCCATTGATGACTTCCTGGGCGACGCTTCCCACAAGCAGCAGCAATTTTAAAACGTAACATTGAAATTCAGCTGACAGCCTGCCGGCGAATTCCTTGCGAATGAGCTCTAGTAAATTCACGATTCTCTGCAACTGCTTAGCTGCAATTACAGCTGACGGATCATAGGAGTCTCGAACGTATTTGGCAATCTCATTAATTGGTTTATCGGTGTAGGCAGTAAACCTTCCGAAGGCCATTTGCAGGAAATCCATGATCTCGGACTCCTCTAGTTGACCCAGAAATCTAAGGATCAACGTCTTTCGCAGCTGTGCGCTCAGTTGCTTTTGAACACCCTTGGTCAGCATTTTGCCGTAAAGTACGCGGAGCATGAAGGGCATCAGTTCCGATCTCTGCTGTGCTTGAATGCTGGCCAGTTCGAATCCACTAAGCGTTGTCTTGAACTTTTCTTCATCGATAAGACCTGATAGCTGGGTTTTTTGCTGCACCAAAGCCGTTGGCTGCTTGTATGCCGCGAGGCAGTCCAATGCCAATTGTTGCAACTGGGAATTCGGACCGGCTAGAAGCTCTAAATAGAAGTCGTGCATCTCCGCCTGCCGATGCAAAGCCTTGGGATTAGGCTGCGAGACAAAACAGGCCAGTTTCAGCTGGAGCGTTTGAAGAATGAACTTGGTGTGGGCGTTTTGTGTTCTTCTTTTCTGTCGGCCTCGTTGCTCGGGCTTAGTTTCCTTCTCATCATCGTCATCGGCATCGACATCAGCAGCTAAAAATAATCAGAAGCTTTACAGGACCGATTGTTGGTTATTAACTGTAGGTAGCTTACGTGTCGCCTCATTTACATTCCAAGTATACTCCGATTTCTCCAACTGAGCGCGATATTCCTGCTCCAAAAACTGCAAAAACATTCGCACCAAATCCGCATTCTTCACCTCGGCAAGAGTTCCCAACTTGGGAAGGCTTTGCCACAGGAGTTGACGGTAGTTGAGCGCCTGTTGAAGAGTCAATTGTGGCTCCCCGGCCAAAGGAAGGAGCATAGTGACCGCCGCCGATTGATAGTCCCTTTGAAATGGCTCTTGCAATGTTGTCACCTCCTTTTTGTAGTCTATGCAGGCGACAGTCTCCAGCAACTTGGCCTTAAAGGGGTTCCAGAACTCATCTGCCGTCATTGTTTTCGCGTATGCAGCCAGGAGCTGTTGGACCGGCGCCCACACAAACTTGAAATTATTGTACAGCAGTCCGAGCAAAAGGTTTACGGAGTGCTCCTTAAAATGTGGCAACTCGGAGAACTGCTTGAACTGAGCAGCCGACGGTTCCAATTGCTGCAGCTGGAGGAGCAGATCTCGATAGTTGTGGATGGTGGGCTCGATGCAGGCAGCGGCATAGAAGTAGGTGTACGGATTATTTTTGCTCGACGAGTTTAGCACATCCAAGCAGTGGGCAGCTATGCGTCTGTATTGCAACAGTGGCTGGCTTAGAAGACTCGAAATGCCGGAAAGTAATTCCTCCGAGGCGGAAAGCTCGTTTTTAGGGGTTTCTAGGAGAACCAGTTGCAAGCAGGCCAAGGCTCGGAGGTCTTTACCCAGTTCAGGGATTAAATACTCGTTAATTTTAGATCGCAGTCTTTTGGGTAGATTAAACTTGAGCAAGGCATGCGTTTGAAGTAGCAAAAGAAGCTGGGTAAAATCCTTTTCTTCATCTTTTAGGAACTTCTGAATGACTGATTGCAATCTTTGCTCCAAAGGCTGCTTGCTGAATCCCCTCAGGTGGGGAGCCAAGATAAGGAATAGGAGGTGATCCTCCTTGCTTAAATCCAACTCCAGTAGCTCTTTCTCCACGATCTTGATAGCCTCCTTTTGCTTCAGCTGGAGGGGATAAGCCACCCATTGGGTCAGCGAGTTGCCATCCACTTGCAGGGGTCTTTTGTGCTGAACAATGCGAGCCAGTAGCTCCAGCGCTCTAGTTTGTCTCTGATCTTCGTAGTATCCAATGGCATTGG
This sequence comes from Drosophila kurseongensis, assembly GCA_018153305.1. Lineage (NCBI taxonomy): Eukaryota > Metazoa > Arthropoda > Insecta > Diptera > Drosophilidae > Drosophila > Drosophila kurseongensis. The sequence continues at coordinate 8,752,479 of JAECXX010000004.1, read as the reverse complement.
GCAGCACTAGAATCTCGAATTGGGGATAATCTAGTAGCTGCAGAATGGTGTCTTCGTATACCGAAACGTGTTTGCGGCTTATGTTTAAAAGTTTTTGCAGCAGGCGACTGGCATCGAGTTGGGTGAGTTGAGTGTGCTGAGCCTTTAGCAGGCTGGTGACTAAGGTAGTCAACGGCAGTAGGGGATCTACTTCCCGCTCCAACAGCTTCAGCAGAGTGGAAACCACCAGCGGAAGCTCGGAGACATAGCGTCCATCCTTGTGGGTGACCAGGGGCAGCATTAGATTGATCAACCGCAGTACATCCGCACTATCGCTGCTGGCAGCCGAGCAGAGTTTCTGCCACAGGACATTGCTTTGATCTGAACGCAGAAAGATTAGCAGAAGTCCCAAAGAGTACTCAACTATATCGCCCAAGAGCTCTGTCTGGGCTTTTGTGTGAGCGGAAGCCTTGTTAACAAGCACTTCCAAAACATGGGCAAAGATCTCGGCCGCCGAGTTGTGCAGCTGTCCGTTGACGCCCCGTAGAATTTCGTAGATGAGCCGGCCACAGCCATGGACGCTCTCCACCTGCTCCCGCAGTACAGTCTGCAGCACAAAGGTCAGAAAGCGTGGAAAATCCCGGACATCGCGGGCTATGTATGCAAAGCATTCCACGGCAAAGTTGGTCACATGTTCGGCATAGTGCTGTTCATCCAGGAGCGGCAGAATGGCATTGAACACCACGCCAATGTTGCGCTTTAAATACGGCTTTAGGGTCTTGAACAGGTGAGCCAGGCAGATCAGTGTCCATTCCAGCTGCTCGGCATCCTGGGTGTTGAGCAGACAGATCAGGCGGTCCAGGACTCGTTGGAAGTAAGGGTAGAACTCCTCGCGGAGATCCCTGGCCAAGACGTAGAGCAGCTCCAGCAACGGTTGTTGGGACAGATTTGTGGCGGTGGCCAGGCGCTCGAGCAGCAGGTCCACCACAAAGTCCTTCTGGTGCAGCAGCTGCGGCAGGGTGACTATCTTCCTGCATCGCTTGCTGAAGTAGTTGTACTCCTCGGTGAGATTGAGCACATTCCATTTCTGAATGGTCTGCTGAAAGTAGGTTGCATTCTCCTCCTCATCGAGCTCCTCGTTCCGGTGGCCGATGTGGTAGAGGGCCAAGTGCCGCAGGTCAATCTCATTCACCCGATCCCCGAACGATTTGAACTGCACGAAAAGAGCATGTGAGACGGAGCACCCAACAACGTGAGACTTCTGGGGACACTCACCCGAAATGTGTTCGTCTCTTTTGTCTTTTCCGCTAACGCTGCCATTTTGTTATAGTTTGCCCTCAATTACCAATCACTTCATTTGCGCTTTGCTGAATTAATTTGCCGAAAAAACACTTTTGTTTACGGACACTAGTTTTTTAAATGCAACACGTGCAAAACATATTTACGCACAAGTATCGATAGACAGTCGGCGATTGCAGATACTGAAAACATATGTTCGCTTATAATTATCGATAGTTTCATATATCTTGGCGCACTATTTAAACTGCTTTTGTAAATCAAATTTAAATTTTTTTTAATTTCAGTGTAAAATATATATGTCTACATAATTAGTTTGTTTTTCAATTGTATGTTCTTCTTTAATTATTTTCTACGTAGTCACAACATTTCAAAAATTTTCTTCATTATGTTAGAAATGTGTAAAATGTGGATAAGGAAATAAATCATTCGTTTGTATTTTTCAAACACTGAATAAATTTTATTATTGGGACCTACACCTGATTTTAACAGTCAATTTAAGATATTTTTTTTAATATGGCACATATAATTTTTGTATATTAGACAATTTTTAGGCAGATTCCTGGGATTGGAGGTAGTTGAAAACAGTGCCACGCTCCACGTATCGTTTGCTGTTTTCCTGATTCAAACCTTTTCCGGTTTTAGAAAAATCTTCAATAGGTCCAAATCCACCACCGCCTGGAGTTTTCATGGCAAAAGTATCCTGAAATAGATCGTTTAGTGCCTGAAGTCGTAATTTAAACGTATATCAAAACATACCCCAGCCTCCACATCGATGCAGGTCTTTCCTGCCAAGGCGATCACTCGACCATCCCTTTTGACCACCAAGTTACGGCCGCTCTTTGCAGCCTCCCCGCCAGCGAGACCGTAGGGTTGCAGGGTGCGTCGCTCCGTCAGGACGGACAGGGTCACCGGTTTGCGGAAAAGTAGATCCCGCTCTACGCCCTCGCCTCCGTGGAACTGCCCTCGACCGCCGGAGCCATCGGTGCGCAGGCAGAACCGCTTCAGGATCATGGGATAGCGCAGCTCCAGGATTTCAGGGTCGGTGATGCGGGTGTTCGTCATGTGGGTGTGCACTCCGCCGGCTCCGTGCCAGCCGGGTCCGGCGCCTGCTCCTCCGGCCACTGTCTCGTAGTATCCCCAGGTCTCGTCCCCTATAGTTATGTTGTTCATGCATCCCTGCGAGGCGGCGCATACCCCAAAGGCCTTCAGCACGGTGTCCACGATGCGCTGCGAGGTCTGCACATTGCCACCGACCACGGCGGCTCCCTCCGAAGGATCCAGTATGGAGTTCTTCGGGATGATCACCTGGATGGGGGCTAGGCAGCCCTGGTTGAGGGGCACATCGTGGCCCACCATGCAGCGCAGGCAGTAGATCAAAGCGGACAAGGTGATGGCCCGCGGGGCATTGCAGTTGCCCCACACTTCCACCCCCGATCCGGTGAAATCACACAGGGCCGATCCCTGCTCCGCATCGATGGTCACCTTGAGGGCGATGGGCGAGCCATCGTCCATGAACTCCTTCGCCTCCAACACCGTGGATCCCGTGCGTTCCAGCGTATCCCGGCCAATCTGTCGCAGCATATCCCGAACCGCCAATTCGGCGTTCTTCTGGATGTGGGACATGTACGCCTGCACCACGTCCAGTCCATAACTGTCGATGAGTTCCGCCACCAGCTGGATACCCTTGTGGTTGGCCGCGATCTGGGCCTTCAGATCCGACAGATTGTCGCTTAGGTTCCGCGTGCCCACGGCCCCCTTTGCGGATGTAGGCGTGGTCAACTGCTCGATGATCTGCTGCTCCTGGAAGAGTCCATTCTCCACGATCAGGAAGGACTTGAAGGCGGCGCCCTCCTGGGCCAACGAGGTGGAGTGCGGCGGCATGGAGCCGGGAGTAATGCCACCGATATCAGCATGGTGACCTCGGGAGGCCACAAAGAAGACTGGTCGCGGATGATCCCTGGAAATATTTATAAAGATTAATTATTTAAGAGATAAAATAAAAGGGTAATATCAAAGAACTTAAGATATAAATCTTATGCCAAAAAAGAGTCCTTGTCATAAAATAGATTATACGCATTATAAAGATATCAGTATTAATTTAATTTCTAACCCGGCTAGTTTTTTGTTATGTGGTCTTATATTAAAATCTTATATTTTAATGTTGATACTTTCGAAAGATTAAAGTAACAAGCTTCAATAGTAGTAGTCGAAAATGTTTTTTCGTTGTTTTAAAAGAATTCCATATGGTTTAATAAAATAATAAATGTGTAAATACATAAATTAGTTTTCTTTTTAATTTCGACCTTAAAGCCCCAATACTCACTCATAAAACACCGGCGTAATGACAGTCAAATCGGGAAGATGGGATCCTCCTGCCGAAGGATGGTTGGCCAGGATGACATCCCCGTTCTTTAGGGTCTCTCCGCGCACCCTCAGTTGATATTGGACAGTCTCCTGCATGGCGCCCAGGTGAACTGGAATGTGGGGAGCATTACTCACCAAACCACCATCCGGTCCGAAAAGGGCACACGAAAAGTCGAGACGCTCCTTGATGTTGGTTGATATCGAAGTGCGCTGGAGCACCCTGCCCATCTGCTCGGCGATGCTCATGAAGCGGTGGCTAAAGATGCTCAGATGCACTGGATCCAAGTCCGCATTGATGCCATGTTTGCCACCCGTCTTCACATCCATGATGAGGTCCCCGAACTGGGTAACTTGGACACCGCACTCCGGCTCTACGACAATGGTCGAGAGCTGATCTATGAGCACCGCGGGTCCGGCGATCTTGTGTCCGGCCAGGAAGTTCTTGGTCAGGTAAATCGGAGCATCGAAGCCGCCTTGATCAAAATAAAGGCGACAACGGGAATTGGATTCGGCTGGAGGCGTCACTTCGGAGGCGTTCTGAATTTTCGACTCCGGTGGTGTCTCGTTCTTGCCCAATCCTCGAATGCGAATATCATCCACAATGATGCGTCTGTTTTGCAATACGAATCCAAATTCCGTGCGGTAACGCTCTAGGAAAGTGGCATTGAAATCTCCGTAGGCCACTATCAGGGGATTTGAGTCCGAGGACTGTTTTCCAGCTGCCGGGGCAACCATTAAGGCGCCATCGGTGCCTTCGTAGCGCAAGTGGAGGAAGGGCTCCAGTTCGATCCTTTTGAATCCCTGCTCAGCCAACTTGTCGTGACATTGTTGGGATAAGGCATCTAGGCGGTCCTTCAGCTGCTGGGAATTCGCATCGCTGAACTCCAGGCCATTCGGCTCCTGGACCTCCTGGACCACGTCTGCCAGGGCCATTCCATAGGCGGACAGGATTCCGGCGTACTTGTGGACCACAACCTGAAAAAATATGTAGTGTTTACTAATCATCGGCTTTAGGATCAGAAATAAATAACAATTTTGGAAGAACAGTAGTTTGTAAAAATTTTGTTTGTTTCAAAGTTTCAACAGTTTTAAATATTTATACGTAATAAAAATCATTTAGAGGTGAAAAATTAACACAGTTTATTTGTTTGGAAGATATGTAGTTTGTAAAGATTTTGTCTGTTTTAAAGTTTCAACAGTTTTAAATATTTATACGTAATAAAAATCATTTAGAGGTGAAAAATTAACACAGTTTATTTGTTTGGAAGATATGTAGTTTGTAAAGATTTTGTCTGTTTTAAAGTTTCAACAGTTTTAAATATTTATACGTAATAAAAATCATTTAGAGGTGAAAAATAAACACAGTTTTTTTGTTTAATTACTTAAAAAGTAAGATGAGCTATTCTTGAAATTATTTTAAATATATTTATCTGAGTTGGACCCACCTTTGCGATTCCCAGATTACGGGCGATGGCGCCGGCGTGCTGACCACCAGCTCCTCCAAAGCAGGAGAGCACATGGTTTGCCGTATCCAGTCCTCGGGATTGGGTCAAAGCTCGAATGGGACGGCACATGGTTTCGTTGGCCACCCGAATGAAACCGAGAGCCACTTCCTCAACGCTTAGGACCCGGTTATCCCCAGAGGCTTTCAAGTATTCATTGATCTCCGTCTGCAACTCCACGAACTTACTTCTGGCGATCTCATGATCCAGCGGTTCGTTCTCCTTCGGACCAAAGATTTTGGGGAAATACTGCGGAAGAATGCGTCCCAGTATCAGATTGGCATCCGTGACTGTGAGAGGACCTCCCTTCTTGTAGCAGGCAGGTCCAGGATGGGATCCGGCTGATTCCGGACCCACCACAAATATGCCAGACCGGAAGAACAGTCGCGATCCGCCACCTGCAGCCACGGTATTGATGTCCAGCTGAGGAGCCTGGATTGTTACGCCTGCGGTCGTGCTTTCGATCACGTGCTCATAGGTTCCTGCGTAGCGGGACACATCCGTCGAGGTTCCGCCCATGTCGAAACCGATAAGTGGTAGCTCCGTCTCCCGGGCTCCCGTCAGAGCGTATCCCACAACGCCACCCGCTGGTCCGGAGAGAATGGCACGGGCTCCGCGGAAGTTCTCCATGTTGGTCAGGCCTCCGTCCGATTGCATGAAGAGCACATCCACGCCCTCCAGCTGCTTGTCGAAGCCGGATTTGAAACTACAGGATGAGAGACTAATGTTAGCCTGGAATTTCTTTTAAAAAGAAAAGAACCTGATGTCCCCTTATTTTGGCCGCCAGTGTATAATGAAAAAAACGCAATCAGTGAGAGCGCGCTTTTGTTTTTATACCCTCCAGATCTTTAGAAACTTGGGTATATTGTGATAAGATATGGCTATGAACTAGTAGAGAATATAAAAGACAGCAGAATGAATACCAGTTTAATTAATAAAATTAAATTAATAATTGCTACTTGTATTATCCATTCTCAATTTAAATGTGATCCAAAATTTAAATGTTTAAATAAATTAGAAGATTTTCAAAGTTTTAAAACTATTAAATTCATAATTAAATAATTATAAAATAAAAGAAACGATATTGAAATAAAAAAAAATATATTATATATACCGGATCCAATAATAAATGTTAAATATTAATTATACACTGTTCAGGATATAAATAAAAGATTTATAGGATTACCCAAGCTATAATCCCATTTAGAGGTATCCCAGAGTCGAGACCCTTATCCAAGCCTTGTTATTCTCTATTTGTTTACTTTACGTAACCCTATAAGAGATCTCAGCTTTGGATGTTTGCTTTGCTGGGTTTTATTCTGCTTTTAGTCTGACTACGGGCTTATCTTTATGGCGACTCCCCCCGCCGCGGTTAAAAAGATCTTTGGGCCCGAAAAGAGCTGGGTCATTCGGCTAATTTACAGACCAGACCAGACCAGAGATAAGATGCACTCACCTGGCCAAGTAGCGATCCACATGGGGCGTTAAATAGGCTTCCGCACAGGCCGTGTATCCCCGGGCCACCACCCGGCACATGGGCATGGCCTGGTGGGAGAGCGTGACATGGCTAAAGCCCAGCTCCCGGGCGATGGCTCCCACCCGGAGCTCGTGCTCCGGACAGGCATAGCTGTGGGCAAGGACCACCGACACCGAGGAGACGCCCTGGTCAAGGGCTACTGAGAGTGATTCTCGTATAGCCAACTCATCAACTGGTCGCACCTCCAGATACTTGGTGCCGGCCACACCCTCCAGCACCTTCCAGCTGTGATCTGTATTGATATTCTGTTTAGCAATCGAGGTCGGTTTTATTGGGGAGCACCTGTACTCACTCAGCTCACAGCGATCCGCCTGCTCTGGAACTATGCGGCAGTCCACCTCGACCACAGACTTATAGAGATTCGCTGGCTTGCGGATGTTAAGATCGAAGATCTTCGGTCTGGCCTGGTTGCCAATGTAGAGCAAATCCCGGAAGCCACTGTTGACCACTAACACCACCGGATCCCCTTTTCGCTCCAACAGAGCATTGGTGGCCACCGTGGTGCCCATGCGAACCCAACCAATTTTCGAGGTGTCCACCAAACCACTGGCTGCTAGATCCTCCCCGGTTTCCTCTTTGAGGATCCTACGGATGCCCTCGCGGGGGGCATCGCTGTACCGTTCCGGATCCTCGGAGAGCAGCTTCATGGTGCGCACCTTTCCGCCGGGACAGATGCACAGTACGTCCGTGAAGGTGCCGCCGCGATCGATAGCGAAGCAGTATTTGTTGCCCGACATTATGTTCTTTGTTTCGTGTTTCGCGTTTCGCAGGGAGTGAAAAGTTGGGACTGAGCGGACAACAAGTGCCACATGCTGTATTTATACAGGTGGTCGGTATATAGTATATTTTCCGATCTTTACTCTCTTGAAAGCTCTGAAAAGCTTTCTTCGCTCGTGATCAGCTGATTAAGAATGTGAGAGAAATAACGAGAGAATCCGAGAGTAAAGAGCCTAGCTTTTATTGTTTAGCAGAGTTATAAGATACATATGTATATATTAGGATGAATTGATTTGGAAACCCAAAAATCATAGGGGACATTCCTAACCATACATCAGAAATTTACATTCGTTAAGAATATTTCAAGTTATAAGATACAATTCTTAACCATGTTGCTAATGAAATGACGAGTCTTAAATCACTCCGGCGTTTGCAAATAAAGAAATAAATTATTTGGAGTGAATAGATTGTTTTAATTTTTAGTTTTCCCTTAGGTAAATCTATAAAAATTTGTTTTTTATTTTTTATTATTGATTGTATGGGAATGCGGGTATTTAACTTGCTTAAGGGGGTCTTCTAGTCTAGAGGCTCGAATTTCGACCTTTTTTTAACAATTAATAAAAAAAAAGCAATAGATATTTTTACTATCCGTTTTTTTATCATTTATTTATTAAACTTAAAGGAGTACATAAAATAAAATAAAAAAAAAAAAAATTAGTTTTCATTGAGTTATTCCTTCTTGAAGAAGAGGGGGAAAAAAAAAGGCCGTGTCCGCGTCGCCATGATATCTATGCTTGTCGTTGTCTCAAAAATAAAACAATGATAGATTCTTAATGAGTACGAATGTCGCTATGGCATGAACCACCAAAAAAAAAAATTTTTTTTTCATGAAATGACGGCTACTCAAAGAAAAAAGTCGATTTTTTCACTAATTTTTCCACTTTGTCGAATTTTTAAAAATATTATAAATTTAAAATTTTTTTTTTTGTTGGTTCATGCGATAGCGATATATTTAAATTTCAAGTAAATCGACTGATTAGAACTTGAGTTAGAGTGGCGACCGCATCAAAAAAAGTAGTTTCGAGAAAAACGCGTTTAAAGTTCCAGTCGTTCGCTCAACCGGTATAGTTGCCACGTCACTAAAACGGCTATTACTTTGAAAATAATTTGAGTTTTGAAAAATCCTTTTAGGGAGATATTTGTGAATATAAAAACTATCGAATTAGGAAAAAAAAAATTTTCGATTTTCTCAAATTTCTAGACAAGAAGACCCCCTTAAACAAATGGATTCTTTGCCAATATCGCCTAAAATTGTCCACTGATAACGTTCATACATTACGATTTATTATGTTTTTTCAGTTCATACAAATCATACTTTTTATGAGATTATCTTTAGAATTTATTTTATCAAGGCAAATCTGAGCTTACTGAAATTATTTATAGTTATTTTTCGCTTTGGTCTGGATTTAAAAGTTATATTTTTTCGTTTTTATTTCAAAACATATAAACTATGAAACTATTTAGAAAGATACAGACTTAAAAAATTGTGTCTTTATGTAGGCAACATATTTTCTATATAAGCAATGAGTATCGTATATCTTAATGTCCAGAAACTCTACCATAGCGTTTCTGCTTGTTTTTGTTAAATCTATACAATGACCAATATCCTAAAGTGAGCCTTAACATTTTATTGATAATTTTCTCTTCGTTCAACATGGTTTAAAGAAACTTATACAACATCAGTCATTAAAAGCAAATCAAAAAGTCATAGCTGTCTAATTAAAAATACAATACGATTTGTCTGAATTTTAATACCGTTTTTATCCTGCCACAAACGAACCCATTGAGCGTCAACAATGCCACATATCATGCCATTCGCCAGTATAGTTTGTTCCAATTCGAGCTTATTGAGCGCAAACGCAGAAATGTCTCGTTTCCATTGATGGCCCCCGCATCCCATAAATATATGCAAATGCATGTTTTATCTGTTTTTTACTTGACGGCAATGAAATTTGATGACTTATTAAACGAGGCCATAAAGAGCGCATTCCGTCCGCTTGTAAATACGGCCTGGAACATGTCAGCAAGCCAGTGTCAATATCACGGCATCGGCCTTTGGGCGCAATTGTTTGCGAAGAGGCGGCGTATCAATTCATTCGATTTGCCACTCCCAGCGGAGCAGTTGAGTCTGGTTCTTGCCACCGTTATGACCCCTAATACCCCTGACCCCTGACCCGTGACCCTGGGCGGACTGAGTGACATTGGAAGTCGCAGGCCGGTTTATGTGAGAACATTGATGGCCGTTTTACGAGCCATTTTCCCAGCTCTACATGCCGAAAACACAGCTCCACAAATTGCCTAGAGTTTTCCGTAAACATGGTGCTCTGGCGAAAACAGATCTCGAAATGGATTGGATGGTGTAGGTGTTGTCGGCGCAAAGGAAAGAAAAAGGTGAAGGAGGGAGTGCGTCAGACGGAAAATGAATTGTGGCTGGAGTACTTCGGCCCATATCTGCACATCTGGCCATTTTACGAGCTCTGCGCCAGATTGGAGACGAATGTCCCTCAGGTGAGATACGGAAAATCACGACTTCAGGAGATAAATAACCACGGATCTATCGACAGGGTCTAACCGCCGAGGTGGCGGCCAAAAAGCTAGCACGGAACGGCCAGAATGTCCTGCCGCTTCCCCTTCAACAGGATGTGCGGTATTGGAAATTCCTAAAGGACTGCTTCAGCATCTTGGGCATCTTCACTCTGCTGTGTTCCCTGGCCTGTTTTACCATATACTTTGTATATGAAACCCACTACAGTCAGAAAGAAAAAACCGATCCTGAGTTTCTAGTAGCCGGAATGTTCCTGCTCTTCAGTTTCCTTCTCGCAGGACTCGTGACACATTTGCAAAACGACGATAGCGAGGAAATGGTCGTGGCCTTCGATGAGCTGATGCCCATGTACTGCACTGTGATCCGGGATGGCGAAAAGGAGATCATCCTCACTCAGGACCTGGTCATTGGTGACATCGTGTCAATCAGCTACGGGCAGCGGCTCCCTGCCGATCTCCGAATCTTCAGCTCCTTGGGTCTGGAGGTTAACAACGTGGCCCTGACAGGATACTCAAAGCCCGTGATTCTCACTCCATTGGCGAATGAGGGACGGCAGCGGTTCTCCCGAATTGAATACCTTCAGGACATATAAACTAGTGATCTACTGCATTTAAATGAAAATTAAATGGAAATATTTTTTTTAATTTTTTGAGTTTATGTTTCTAATAACTCCAGAAATAAGCAAGTGTTTTAAGAGGACTTACTTATAAATTTGTCATTGAGAGCAATATATGTTGAAGTTGGGGGTTTTAATTTTAGTAATACAGCTGAACTTTCATAGCTCGAACTTTCCAAATTCGAATCTTTTATAAATCGAAGTGATTCTTTTACAATACCTAATTACATTAAGCAGGAACCATAGGGTCAACATACTCATATCATATGAAACAAGACCAATAATAAGTTTGAACATATTCCTAATATAGTGATTAAATGGGAACTTATCTGTAATTTCCATCACTCATGGATGTTACGCTATATTTCAAGCTCGTTTTCAAATGATCAGCATAATTCTTAAGCATGAATCATAGAGTCAACATACATACATATTCCTAAAAACCTTAGATATCTGTTGGAAATGTGACAGTTCTGGAATTAACCCTGCTTTGCCATGAATACTAAAACCTTATCGAAATGGGGCTCCAACAACGTGGGCTTCGCCTGCAGTCATGCCATGAAGGGATCTGGCTTCGGCGTGGCCATTGCTTGTGGAAAGAACACGGATGTGGGAACGATGGCGGCACTTAGCTTCAAGGAGCGACCTCCAAGTCGTGTGGAAAGACACCAGAGACAAGTGAGTGATGTGCATGAGTCCTGGGGAACTTCCCGCCACCTCCTTACCTTACTTTTAGATTGGTTACTACTTGATCGTGATGACCGTCATCGTGTCCATCCTGCTGGTCTGCACCACCGGTCTCGAGCGCGGTGAAGTTGTGTATGAGGTCAATCTCTCACTGCTGATTGCCATCACACCCTTCTATGTGCCCTTCATCCTTTACTGGGGCATTAGGCGGACGAAAAAGCTGATGAGGAAGAAGCAGTGCTATGTGAGGAACCTCCGCAGCACCACCACAGTGGGCCTCACCACCGTGATCGTCACCGACTTGGTGGGCACCATGACCAGGCGACGGATGCGGGTGTCCGAGATCTTTGTGGACATGGGACTGCTGAGCGCCGACAATATAGAAATTAGTGCCCAGGGTCCGCGATTCATCGAGCTGATCCGGGCCTCGATCCTTTGCAACGATGCGGTCATTTGTCCGGGAAACATCGGAGTGCCCAAGATGCAGAAGGACATGTACGGCAGTATCCTCGACATAGCCCTGCTCAAGTTCGGTCTGATGATCCTGCCGAACATCGATCAGCTGCGTCGCGACCACGAGAAGGTGGCCAACAAGCACTACACCAGTGCGGACAAGATGCAGGTGACGGTGCACAGGACTCGCGATGCCGATGGCCAGCAGAAGCTCATCCTGCTGATGAAGGGCCACTGCCACGTGGTCATCCGCCGCTGCTCCACCTTCGCCCTTCGTGGCGAGGAGCTGCCGCTGGACAATCAGCTGCAGGACATCATACTCACCCTGGCGGATGGGCTTTTGGAGGCGGGACGCCACGTCCGCGCCTTCGCCTACAAGGAGTTGAGCAACGAGCTGGAGTTCCGGCGCTTCTCGCAGGTGAACACCAACACGGGGCTGGAGGGCGGGGAGTACAGGTACCGGGACTACCTGGCGGTGGACACCTTCTCGCTGAGGTTCCTCGGCATGATTGCCACATACAATCCGCCCAGGAGCACCATTCCCAGGGCAGTGGTCCGCTGCAGAACGGCGGGCATTAAGTTGATCGTCGTGACACGTCGCAAAAGCAAACTGGCCAAGGCTCTGGCCGTGGATGTGGGCATCCTGTCCGCTCCCTGGGATATGCTAAGGGGCAGGGGATCCATATCCAACACGGACATTGTGGACATGTCCAAGTACGCCGACGAGAAGCCGCACCACCAGCGCTGGCACATCGAGCAGCTGCTCCTGGCTCGGCGGGACTTGGTGTGCGCCGAAACGAGCACGGAGCAGCTCCACTGGATTGTGGACGCCTGTCGCCGGCTGGGCGCAGTGGTGACCGTCATCGGGGGAACACTCCATGACACACCCGCCATGCGGAGTGGCCATGTGGGCGCAGCCAAGTACGGGTGTGCAGTCATGTGCGAGGCCAGTGCCGATCTCATCCTGCTGGACAGCTCGTTCGCCACCCTGGTCAGTGTGGTCGGCGAAAGTCGGCTTCTGTTCGAGAACCTTAAGAAGGCCCTGGTCTTTTGCCTGGCCACCAACACGACCACCTTTCTGGTCTACACCGCCTTCTTCCTGCTCCGGGTCCCCTTTCACATCCATATCATGGACGAACTCATCCTTGCCTTCCTGGTGAACTTGGTAAGTGGGCTCTAGGTCGGGGTCCCATAAAATTTGGTACTCCTGAATTGTCCAACAACATGTAGTTTTCCCATAGCTACCTGCCATGACCCTGATTTATGAGCCCCCAGAGGAGAAAATGATGCAGCAGATGCCCAAAGTATACGATGACTTCCTGCTTAATAGTCGGTAAGTTTGTACTCATAAAACATTAGTATTGAATTTTACTTTAACAAAAACTGTTGTGTCCATACTTCAGTTAAATAAGCTAAATGGATATATTATGCATATCAATTATGCTCGAAAAATGTCATAAAATGAATTATTTTAAGCCTTAAATTTGTTTGTGGTATTTTTTCTTTGACGATTTTGAAATTAAAAAATTTACTTTGGCCATGTCAACGTTATAGTGGGATTCTCCCTTTTAAGAAAAAGGTTCAGCTTTTTTTTCATTTTTTTTGTGCCTATGTCAGCACGGATTATGCTGTACAAAATCAGATTGATTTAACCACCAAGCAACATTTTTTAAGGATAGATTCTCCTGAGTAGATGTTTTACATCTCTTCGACCAAAGCTTGTAAGAAAATGATGTTTAAAATTTCTATTGGATGTATAAAAAAAATTGTATTATTTTGCATAAGCTTAAAAAGAAAATAATTTGTTAATCAAAACTTATTGCTTTTATAAAATAACAGGAATTTAATTTCTGTAATAATAATTTTATATTGTAAAAGGCCAAAACTCATTGCAAAAGAATAAAAGAAATTTTTGTAATTGGCTACAGCGATAAAATATATTCTAAAACTATTTGTCCAAGTACTTATGTTTTTCCAAAAAATATCCCGCAGACTCCTTTTCGTGTCCTTCATCCTTGTGGGAACCATAGAAGCCGCCGCTGTTTTCATGACCTACTTCGTGTTCATGGCCGACAAGGGGTTCCTGCCCAGGACATTGGTGGGTCTGCACATCATGTGGCACGACGACACGGTCAACGACATCACCGACGCTTTCGGCCAGGAATGGGTATAAATAAGTATACATGAACGGCAGCCAACTGACCCCAACTCCGATTCTCCCGCAGACCATTGCAGCCCGCCAGCGACTGGAGTGCCAGGTGTCCTCCCTTTGCCTGATGAGCCTCGTCGCGATGCAGTGCACCAACCTGGTGTTGACCAAGACGGGACGTGCCAATCTGCTGACCCACGGCTTTGCCAACTGGCGGCTGAACCTGGCCGTCGTTTATTTGGCCTGCCTCTGGGCGGAATTGGGCCTCATGGACTCCACTGTTTGCCTGCGACTGGACGGGACCAACGAACTAGAGTGGGTGTTTCTGGCAGCATGACCTCCGTGCCGTGACATTGGTCCCCTTTTTTTCAGCATTGGCATCTTCCTCTATACCATGTACCCGTTCGTGGCACTCCTGATCTTCCTCGAGACCACTCGCAGATACTTTCTCCGACTTTTTCCTGACAGCTGGCTCGAGCGGGCGACTATGTATTAAGCATAAAAATAAATGTGTTTTAATCAAGTTTGACCGAAAGTCGAGTCAATTTTGTCAGGCTTTTGGCCATAGAAATCCTTTTTAAGGGTCTTTGTTCTAATTTAGCAATCGACCTCAGGATGTTTCGGAAAAATGTATTTTTTGAACGATTGTCGTTTTTTTCATAATCCAACGAGGACCGACATTCCAAGATTTGACCATTATGTCCCAGGGTTTTGATCAAAAAAGCTGATTTTTTGGAGCTTTTGCCATACAACAATTTTTAAGTTATCTTATACCCTTACATGGGGTATTGTAAATTTGGTCAGGAGTTTGTAACGCTCTAAAGGAGACATTTCGAACCGTATAAAGTATATGTACATATTCTGTTTCTATACCGTTTGTATTTATGGATCCAAATAAAGTTTTAAAAATGCGCCATATATATAAAAATGATTTTATCCCAATTTATATAAATCGGATGACTATATCCCACAGCTGTCATATAAATATACAGTCCCATACAGTTTTTTGGCATTGTGTTCTCGCTTTGAATCATAATTTAACCTTGGACCATAGAGAGAAATAAAATGTATTTTATATTTTTTTCTGTATACAAATGAATGTGCCTTACCTCGAAGTTGCATTAAACTTTTCATAGTTGCTCCATCCATCCGCTTTTACCTTTTTACCTGAGCTATTTTATGATAGTCAAAGGGGGGGCACATTAAACTAAACCACAGAGAAGAATCTGCTGGATAACACTGGATCTCCGGAACTAATAGCTACAAAAAGGACGAACTCTCTTGAGAGTGCATTTCTGTATTATTTTTTATGAGTTAAGGGGAACTTCACTTTTCCTTGTTGCTTGCCATCAAAATAAGGGAGTAAAACTCTTTAACTTTTATTTTTAAAATATTGCATTTTATTTGTGAATAGCTCGAAGCTGTGTTCGTGGTGGTGGCGGTTTGTGTGGTATTTGGTGGTTGTGGTGGATTTTTGCTGAAAATTTTCACATTTAAGACTGGTTTAATTATTTAATTCGTTTTGCATATTTGACATCTACATTAATGACATTAATGAGTAGGACCTTTCACGGATTTGCTTTCTTTGAACATCAATATTTTGCTTTAACTTTACTTTTACTTTACGCTGTAAATATTCGTTTTGTTTTTTTGATTAAACTTTCTGTGAACATTTATTGAATAATGTTTGTTATTGTATATCGGTTAACGCTATTTAAGTACTATTTATTTGCTATGTGGGTTGTGCACAGTCAACAAAGTAACTGGGTAGCTAAAGTGAACTCTCGATGTGAAATCGGAACTATCTGCTGGAATGCTCGGTACAGTGGCTCCCAAAGTCCTCGACAGACAACTGTGAGATCAGATTCCTATGGTCTGAATATCAATTCATACATTTAATCGAAGCATCGCAGTGATGTGGAGGGGATGGAACATCTAGCTAGACTCAGACCAAAGACCTTTCCATACATTATCCTTAAGTGCGTGTATATATAATCTGAACCAAAAATATAACTCTATAGGCGATCGCTGCTTTCGATGTTCTGAAACTTCCCGTTCTAAAACTGAAACCGAACTATCATATCTATCAGCTATAGCTTTGGATCTGAGGGGACTCAATGTGGAATCAATCAGGCAACGCAAGCTGAAGGCGGTGGGATCTCTCTGATCGGGGGTTCTACCTCAACTTTCTATATCCTTCTACTTTCTTTTCTTTTCTTTTCTCTTCTTTTCTTCTTTTTTCGGCTTGACTTTGTCTTCGTTTTGCGGCTGTTAAAATACTTTAAAATTATTGTATTATCTCATTAATTTAGTAGTTTCGTTTGGTTTAATCTTAAGTTAATATAGATTTAAGTACACACATATTTATATTTTTGTATATGCTTGTATACGTGTTCGTATGTATTGTATATATATCTTTTATGGTACTCGTGTTCGGTTTTTGCATTCGCATTCGTATTTGTGTGTATATTTATTTAAAGTAATTTGTTTAAAGTAATTGCGTTTACATTTATTTCTATTGAAGTTGCTCTCGTTTGTTTTAATTTGACACTAATTTTAGGTTTCAATTTGTTTAAAGTTTAAACTCTGTTCCATTAGATCGAACGTTTCGATTTTGTTTGCCTAGGTTTGCATCTGTGGAAATAAAACATCGCATTGCAAATAGACGCTCCGTTTATTCTCTGTAAAAAATAAAATCGTGTGGCACGAGCTCGAGATTTCGCTCGGATAAGTTCACAGTTAGTCCCTAAAGATCGGTATAGCCTTACTACGTGGAAAGTACGCATCAGCTACGCAAACATCGCTTAGAAGTACTCGCTAATCTCCTCGAGATTCTCGCTTATCCTCGCAAGGGGGAGGCGGGGCAGGTGGTAATCGGTCAGATTGGTCTATCTGGGCAGCCGCAGGTGGAGCAGGTCACTGGGTTAGACGCCCTGGGCGAGTCCCTCCTTCGACAGCGCCAGGATCGGCTGGTCCACAGCCTGGTGCGGAATGATGAAGGGCGAGGCCAGCATCTGCAAGGGTCTGAAACAAAGCGAATGGAAATGAGTTCCTGGCCCCCCCGTCGAACCTGCAACACCGGAGTACGTGGTGGCTCGTTTCCGTGGTTGCAACTCACTCAGCGAAACTGGTGGCCGTCACCATCGGCTGGCGGACCGAATGCAGAGCCTGCGAATTCTTGGCCCTGGCCAGCAGACTCATCACCGTGCGCTTGGTGGGATTCATTCCGGAGCGGGGAACCCCCAGCAGGGGGCGCTTCCTTCCCAGGCCGCCACCTGATACACAGAAAGAAAATTATGTCAGTGCCGACTTATTCACTTTCAATTAACTAAAAAATTTCATTAGACTATAAAACCATTAAATCTTGTCAGCTACCCCATTATTTTAACTTTGGTATATTTTGACATAGTTTTTGTAAAAAATACAAATACACTCATACCTCAAAAAAAGGTAAAATTTGAGTTAGAGAGACTTCGAGTTACAGAAATAAATTCGTCTTGGGGCACTTCGAGCTATGAAACTACACTTAAACTTTTTTCGCTTACTACATTAACGTTAAGCTCAAGTTCAGCATCAAAATGTTATTTGAATTGATGAAAAAATGAAATAAATGTGAGATTAACTCAACTGGCTCTTTTAAATCAAATATTAAAATGTTGTACTAATCGATTTCACATTTTTCAGTGCTTTAATTAAAAAACAAACAAAATTAGTCTATAATAATAATATCGTAATGGTAATGGAAATGGTTATTGTTTTAGCTATATAAAAACTTCGTAAAAATGTGCTACTGTTACATACATTTTAAAAGTAATCATTTTTTATAGAGCGAAAATAGTTACGAATATGTCGTTAACGACCGCCTAATGGCAATTGAGTTTTCTCCGTGCAGTAACCGAGACTAGCTGAGGATAGCAGCCGGAGCTTCAGCTGCCAGTACAAAGGACTCAGGACTCACCTATGTTGATGGTCTTGACGTTGCGCAGAGCGGGATGCAGGAGGGCGGAGCCTGGTGGCTCCAGCAGCGTGAGCGTGGATCCGGATGACTCCCCGTCGCCGGACAATTGCAGGGCGGCGGCTCCCGCCTGGGTGGTGGGCAGGCCGGCCATTGTGGCCCCCACCCCCACCCCGGTGGCCGGCTTCAGGAGTCCTCCGATTCCTGCGGCTGTCAGCTGATGCTGGAGTGCCACTGCCATGGCTGTGGTGTGCACTGTGGGTGGATAGACGGCGGACAGAGGAGAGAACCGGATGAGTGGCAGCTGGAGGATTACTTTACACGAAAGGGGGAGTAGTCTGGCTTTGGTAATAGCGAAGCTTAAAATGCCCTTTCGAAGAGCTATTCCAATCGGTTATATATCACAATTCGATCATTTAAATAAATTTCATATGCAAATTTTAAGGTCCTACTCTCCATTCGTGAGAAAATAGTTTTAGGGCCGGCGGTTAGGCCTTAAAGTTTATCACTCATACGTACAGTTGATCAAATAATTTATACAAAGGCCTATTTACACATTCTGATTGCTCACTTCAGATTTTGTGTGATGTCTGCTTAAGAGGTAAAAACACTTGTCTGAATTATTGATTTTACATACAATTAAGTTGTCATTTGAGCGGGTTGACAATCACACCTGATCTCAAATGTCAAAATCGGAAAAAATAAATCAGAATGTGTGAAGAGACATTTTCTGACATTGTGTAACTGGCATAACATGTCGTATGAGTAATTTACGCCAATGTAAAGACCATTGTTTAACGCTTAAAGCAAAAATAAATACATATATGGCCCACTAAAATCTACTGTACTAAACAGAGAGAGTCAGTCATAATATCAAATTAAAATTTATCAATAATGTCTAGGCCATCAGTTAGTTATTTTTAACTTTGTAATTGTTTTAAGATTATATGACCTGAGTTCCCGCTTTAAGTTTTGATTTGCGTTAGTTTTGAGTTACACCTATGCTCTAAAAGTTCGTGATATAAAAACTAGCACAGAGATAAGACCACCTATAAACTGTAAATAAGTAAATTACGTGATAATGTAAAAGTCCTGCTCAAATGTATAACATCCCCTGAAAGAGTATAAAAGACTGAATTTACTCGACTCTCGACTGTAGCTGGATTATGTTCATTGGCTCTTTCATGCACTGCATCAGCGGCAGCTGAGCAGTAATTTCCAATTAATGGTCGAGCTCCGGTAAAGCCACTACGGCCGGAGTCCACTTACGTGCCGCCGCCGTCGCCGGAGTCGCCTGTCCGGAGAGATGCTCCCCGCAGGCGGCCGCCGCTGCGGCACTTGCTCCGCCGTGGGCCTGCTGGAGCAGCTGGTGGAAGTGCGCCTGGTGGCTGTGGTGGTGCTGCTGGTGGTGGTGCACCTGCTGCTGCTGTTGCTGCTGGCCTCCGTGGGCGTGTGCAGGGTGCAGGTGGGCGTGGTGCTGGTGTTGGTGCTGGTGCGGATGCGGATGCTCGGAGCTGGTGGTGCTGATGGTCGTGATTCCGGTGATGCCCAGGCTGGCGCAGCTGGACGAGCAGTCGAGCTTCTCGACTGCGGACAGGCACTCCATGCCGCTGGCATCGTCCGATTTGTCATCGTTGGACGTGTCCATGTCGGCCAGTCCGCCGCCCAGGCCACGCCCACTGGCCCCATTGGAGGAGGAGGTGGTGGCGCCGCCCACCTGATTGCCGCTGCTGTTGGTTGGACTCTGCGAGTCCTCCAGCGCGTGGGCGCCCAGGGCGGGCGTGGACGTCAGCGCCTGCATCTCCCACATCTGCTCCTGGCGGATGTCATCGTGGTAGTCCTGCGGCGAAGAGATGAGCGATTCAGTAATCGGAATGGCAAGACTTTAACTCCCAAAGGTAATTTAGAAGGAGTTAGGATGACAATGTACCCACTCCCAGTTAGAAACATGGTTCTGGATATAAGGATTGGGATGTTTATATACTTGTTTTCATACCAAAGCAATATTTAAGTACAAAAGTATCGTTCTCAAGTTCATATATATCTGTGCCAAATATTAAACCTAATATAAAATTCCTAGTACTATTCTTTTTATAATTTTCAAAGTTCTTCAACTATTCTCCACTCAAGAAAAGTAATATAATTTTTGAAGCACACTAAAGTCAATGAGAACTATGGTTCTTAAATCCACAATTAACTTACTTGAATAAAGTTATATTAAAGTAAGAAAGGTATGAAAGTTTTCCTCTTGATAGTACGAAGTTTTTTTACTGAGGATAGTTAGAGTTTTCTTTTTCTGAGGTACCAGGGTCCCCGTAGCCTTTACCGCATAAAGCACTTCTGGGAAACAAAGATGCTGTCCATCACTGGCGGGATTAGTGGTGGTGCCACGGGAACACCTCACTCGGGCAATTAAATTTAATTCACGTTTCCCTGGCCAACGTCGTTGGCAATAAATGCGAATTTTATTGGATGTCAATTAAAAGTTTGTGCGCAGCCACGTTTCATGTGTCGCCGGTGGAACACCCTTTGAACGAGCGGATTCCATTCCTGCCCCCGGGATACACACATCGGGTGTTCATATGTGTATCTGGGTATCTGCGAGTGCTTAATGCAATTATGTGGGTGGCGGTGAAGTGGGTGGGGGTGTGGGTGTGGGTGTGGATGTGGGCCTGGATGCGATAGATACACGCACGCAGGAAACTCCAGCCCGGTGGATACACATTTCATCAACCCCATTAACCAACTAACTCGTTTATGAATATCTCTGCGTTTGCAACATATGTATGCGGCACTCCCATTTCCTAGGTTTTTAGTATCCTTAGAACTGTCACACAAGACGGCATTTTTATGGCACTCGCTGCCGAACATAAATCGTGATTGCAGATGCCATAAACAATTTCCCGCCAGGTGACTGAGGCTTAAATATGTCTCAGATGGGAATCACACAGACTTGGCAGGCAAAATATACACACACGCACACACACCTTAAAGTAACCCCAGCAATTTATCTAAATTGAAACAGTTTCGGCTTTCATCGCCTTTGTCTCCGCCTCGTGTTGGGGATATCAAATAATTTCTATGCAAATTTTCGTCGTGTGTAATCAGATCGGAATAACTCAGAGGGAGAGAATCTGAACGGAACCAGGACACAGTTTCAATGTTGCCAACAGATGCCAGTCAAAGGTCGTGCAGGATGTCAATATATTAGATTACCCAGCCCCAACTTCAAACTCATCCGGATCCTCTTGAACTGGAGCTGCTGATTATGTGGCAGGGTCTCAAAAACAATGTGGTAGAGGGTGGGGGGTGGAGGTGCGAATTGAATTTTGTGGAAAATTATAGATCAAAGCCCTGGTCTCAGGGTATAATTTGCAATAAGCAGGATATACGGCGCTCATTTGTAATTCCCCGTATCTCTCGGATACGGGCACTGCAACGGCCGGATAGCCCAGATAGATGGCCCGGCATTCCGCTTAAATTGTTCCATGTCCACTCCCCACATTTCTGCTTGCATCTTAAAGAAGATATATAAATAAAGTATGCCGGCAAGTGAGGATGATGCCCAGGACGTGCCGCCTGCAGGACTCCCGATCTCCCTGTATCCCTGTTTCCCTGCATCCCTGAATCCCCGTCTGCAGGCTGCAGATAGTAAACGGTTAACATTTGTGTCTCAAGTGGAGGAGGGAATGGCGAAGAGCTGAGGGAAATCCCCCTCACACACTACGGCTCCACAAGATGGCGATGTTGGCCATGGCGATATGGCGATGGCGTTGGCGTTGGCGTGTCGAGCGCAGCACAATGGCCAAAAGGAGGAGGCCAGACCAGACCAGAAGTTCCCAGCTGCCGCGCCAAGGAGGTGGCCAAAGGAGGACTCCACTCGAGTGCCGAGGGGGTGGCAAATGTAATTACAGCACAATGCAATTTAGTCAGCGAGCGCGGAGAGCAGGAAACTCGCTGCATGCCACGCGAACACGGAAGCTGAAGTCGATAACGAGCACAACCTTGGAGGAGTCCGCACCGCTCCGGACCACCTACACTCTGAAAACTATTTCCCCGTGACTTTCACAAATTTGACTTTAATTAAACTCGTCAGCGAGTTCGCAGAACTTTCGCCATAGCAAAACACAGTTCTCAAAAGTTAAAGAAAAGAACTGGTCATTAAACATTACTTTCTAGAAAACCAATTTTCTTGCAAGGAACACTTTTTACACAAATGTTAAACAGAAAACTTTTCCATTTCTGGAAGACCTTATTTAACACTCTTGACTTTTATCTCTTTGCACTAATTAAATCCTATCTTTAATTTCCACAAATTTCAAATAATTTATAAAACTATCTTTTCTTCTATTCCTAATCTTCTATTTAGAAAATACTATGTTAAAAGTAGTAAGGTTGTATCGAAATCATATCAAATTAAAATTATTACTATTTCTAGCCCTTGAAGATAGAAAACTTAGTGACTTATTGTTAATAGTCACACCGATAATCTACTTACATAAACAAGCTTTTGATTTAATGCCGATAGAAACTGGAATTCCCCAAGAACTTTAGTTTAACATCAAAAATATGTAATTTATTATTATTCGAATGCACTTTTTTGTTTGTTACACTTTTTGTCTGAGTGCACTCCTCGCTGGCACAACTTTAAGAGCCGGGACACGGGCAACTTTAAGATGCTCATTTGCCTTTTCGTGGAGCGAACGAAACTTAAATCATTAATGGGTATTAAACACAAAAAATGCCGTGGGGGAAGCCCCAAAAAAAGGTCGCCCCCCCGCGGGTCAGTGGGACTCGACTCACCGGAACCAGAAAGCGGCGCACTTCCGCCAGCGCGTAGGCGATCCGAGCGTGGGCCTCCGCCGGAGCGGCAAAGGTCGAGATCTCCACGTGCAGGTCCTCGAAGAGGTGGGCATAGCGACTGTCGCCGCTGCCCCGCAGCTCCTCCTCCTTCCGCCGGTCGCGCATCGATCCGCGGCCCAGGACGGCCATCTTGCACATCGTGTCCTCCTGCAGGCGCTTCATCGAGTTGCCCTTGGGTCCCAGCAGCTTGCCCACGAAATTGAACTGCGGCCGGTCAAAGGAAGATGCAATGAAAGTGTTTACCCTCCGTTAACAGGTTTCCACACCCAGCTCCACATCCCCATCCTCGTCCTCAACCTACCTTCGGGTGATCCCGCACGGGCACCGCCACTTTGACGGCCACCTTCACCGGCTTGTCGCGAGTGATGTCCAGCATTTTGAGTTTCTCTGCGGGATGGCAAACGGGAAAATGCATTCGGCTTAATGAGCGTGTAATTAAACGTGGAATTTAACTTTATGGAGGCGCATTATATGCTCAAGGGGGATAAGGAGTTAATTTTAAATGGCCTAGGACCACCGAAATAAAGGAAACCCCAAGAGTATCAAGTTTTGTGAAATGTATTCCCTGCTTTTCAAGAATAAATGGTAAAGAATAAACACTGGTCGGACTTTCAGTATAATTAAAGATTACATTTCTCTATTATTTTCTAATTGTAAACGAGTAATTAAACCTAATACTGAATCCCTTTTATTAAGTTTGGGGAACAGTAATTAAACAAATGAAAAGTTCGTTACTCCAGCGAGCGAAAGCCGAAAGTATTAAGTACCCACCCTTACATATTTTATTACTTACGTGCAGTAAAAGGGAAATGAAAAAATAAGGTAATAAATAGTTTTTTAACTTCAGCCGTCAAGTTCATAATTAGGGTTTGTTTACTGAACTAACTTATACTTGTTGTCCTACTTAATTACCCAAGAGCTTTATTTTGGGAGATTTTTAGGTTATATAATTCAGTTTTACATTGTAACTCTTTAAAGTGCCGCGGTTTCGAATACGTCAATTACATTAAATTAAATTCAACATTAATTGGCTAAAAATTCCCTCAATTTAAAATACGGAAAATTGGCAGCTATCAAATGATAAGAAATGTGCATGTATAAATAATTTTACAATATTAATTTTGCGCATAGGTTAATGTTGCTGGGTCAAAATTGTGTTTAATAAAATTAAAATAATGAAAATAAAACAATATTTAAAACACATCTGGAAACGTAACTTAATAGCTCTCAAATTGTATATAAAACATTTTTTTAATAATTAAATTACCTTTGAAAATATGTTTATAAAAAATCAGAATAATATATAAATATACACATTCAACAAAGGTTAATTTAATTGTGACATTTCTATTACAATGGTGTGGGAGGACTTCTAAATCACTCCATTCATTTTCGGAATGCTGACTAGTGAATAAATGTATGTGGAAATGTATTTATTGCGCACTATTCACACCATCAGCTGCCCTCATAAGTATGCAACAAAAGGAAAGTTCATCGGATTATCTCGAGCTGACTTGTGTCACCTGCCCACACATCCGCACTCGCACTCGCATCCGCACTCGCATCCGCATCTTGGCATCCTCCTCGTGTGTAGTATCTCCAATCTGATATCTTTATCTTTAGCTGCCCGCAGCAGACGCTGCGACATTTGTAAACATTTGGCGGAGCCTTAAGGACCGCTATAGATATAGATGCGAGTCCTTTCTCCGCCTCTCGTTCTTCGGGGCATTCTCTCAGTTTCAGCTGTTTGTAACTAATTAAGCAAAATGCTTCTGCACACACACCCAAACATATACAAACCCGAAAAAGAGGGTGGTGGGGGAGGAAGGGGGGGGGATAAATCTGTTGACAGGCCCAAACATGAAAACATTTTTGTTTGCTCTTCAGCTCGGGCTCAAGTCCTGGCAAGGACTCACGGGGACACACAAACAGAAACACCCGTTGGATGGGGAGGGGAAAGTGGAATGCGGGGGGAACACACACAGACTCACACCTTGAGAAACACACACACACACACTCAGAGGCATCGTCACTCATTAGCAGGCCAAATGGCTTTCTTAACACCTTTTGTCGTTGCCTTTTGCATGGAATGCAACATTTGCCTGCATCAGTGCTGTTTCCCCATCCGTTTTATAGCCTAATTTGTGGATTTCTAAAATACAAATATAGCTTAAAACAAATGGTTCATTACTCTTAAATAACACTTATTTTGAAATCGGTTCCTGTTCCTTGGCAAAGTTATTTTAAATCTATTTAGTTGAGTGCTAAACAAGCAAGAATAACAATTTATAATAAGTATACAATTATATATATACATTCCTACAGCCTAAAACCAAAATATTGATGTAAAGCTTTGTTTAATGGCTCAGATTTGTTTAAACTTTAGGGGACTTTAATAATAATTCCAACATTTATTATTAAATTATCCTTTTTCTTTTGACAAATTAACTATTAGGTGGCATGCTAGTGAGCCACACATTTTAATAATTAATAGCTAATTCTATTATAATGAAATCTTTGAAACACAAATATTTAAAGAGAGAATCATTTATTTTTGCAGTGCATAAATTTACAGTTGGCAACTGTTTTAAAATTCCAAATATTTAAATGAATCTCGCATTTCTCAAAGGCTTTCCGTTTGGCAATCTGCATCTGACATCACTGGGAACCCCCTTGCTTTTTACCTGCTTACCGCCCACTTTACCCCAACCCCAACCCCAACCACCGCCCACCTCCCACCGCCCACTGCCCACCGCCTTCTTGCAGACGGCCTTTCTGTCTCTCCAGCAGTTTCTTGTCAGTGGCAGCAACATGCATAAGTAGCTGGCAGTTGTCAGCGGAGAGCACTCTGATGGGCTTCAGCCAGGTGGGCGTTGGGTGGTGGGTGGAGAAAGGTGAAAGGAGAAAGAGGGGGGAGGGCTATTTCAGGCGGTGGCTGAATCGCAAGTAGGTGAAAGCACAGATCTGTGTTAATTGTTTGGCATTGCGGACCCAAGCATCATAATATTTATGCTGCTTTGAAAGGAAAACAGAACGGCGACTCGTCCTGGGAAATCAGTATTCATACTTCGGCTTGATTAATTACGCTCATCAGTCCGAGGTGGAATATCCTAAAAGGATATCCATGTTCGCCTTGTGGCCGCTTGTCCCACAGAAATTAGATTAATTTCCATTTCATTCAACATTGTTTGTAATGCTTATTCGAGGGGAAAAACGCGAACAGGCCAGGAAAGTTGTGTTGTTTTCCCTCGGCACAGACTTTTCAATTAGCGACGTTTCAACAGCAATTAAATTCGCCTGAAATAACTTTTTACTCCCTCTTTTATTTAAAGTAATCTATGCATATTTGTTTTAATTAAACGATATTTTCACAATTGTCGTCCAGGGCTACGGATCGATTATTTTTGCAGGCAGCATGGTGTGGATAAAAATACCTTTGCTCATCTTGTATTTAAAGCGCCATTAATTGGTCTTTTACACAATGATTATGTAAATTTATTGATTTACCGGCGCTGCTCGAAAGAGCAATAATAATAATAATTACTTTTCGCTCACAGCCATCCATGACAATAATTATTTCATCCGCCCGCATCGCGCGAAAGTTTTTCCTCCCCTTTAGTTCAATTTGGCAAAGTTTTGGTTCTGGCCAGAAGGTGCGAGCGAATTTGGCCGCCGCAGCCGCCTAATCTCCACTAATTTATGGCCGGCACGGCCATTAACGTAATTAGGTATGCATTTCAGGCCACCAGGTGACCCCGTCCCCTGGGATTTTTCAGTCAGAATGCAGCGACAGTCCTGGCAGCGATTCAGGTCCTGAATGGCAAGCACTTCACTAAGCACTTGCTGGTGTAAATCAGATTTAAATACCAACTTGCCGCAACCACAGACTTTAGAAACTAACATTTCCTTTCCCCCTCTGGATTTTCCTGAGCGCTTACTTGGCTTTTCCGCCTTTTCTCCCTTGGGGCAGGTTGCTAAACATTTGCTCAGTCACTGCAATTGTTTCCGCTGCCACTTTTTGTTGCCTATTCCCTGTGTTTTGTTTCCCGCCCCGCCCGATGCCATATTTTCCACATTTTCCTTTTGCGCGCCGCCTTCGTTTGGCCTTTCCGGGTCATTTGCTCGTCCGGAAAAGCGGAAAACACTGCCCGGGTTGCTGATACTGCCACTGCCTACTAGTCGGTGGAGTCAGTGGTCCTGAGTCCGTGGACCATGTCCTCCGTTTTCCTCAGTCGCTGCCCTGGGGGCAGGCACTTGAGCCAACACACCCAGCCTCATGCCCCGACCCCTGACCCCCGGAAAATGCCTGGAAAAACCCTCTTCAGAGCGATGACGCTGTCTTGGGCATGATATATAAGCCTTTTATTTCCCCAACCACTGCCACCTGCCTGCACGAAGAAAAACCAAGTTAAACAATCACTGGTCTCACGGAACTTTTGAGACAGAAGTCTGCTGAGATTTCATGAGAAAAGTTTCGGCTTCTTAAATAATGAAATCAAAGACTCCATTTAAAACTACAGAATTCCCCTTAGGAATCTATAAGCACTAGCTGATCTAAGAGGACCAAACACACTTAAATTGAAGTGTAAATATTAATGTATCCCTTCCCAAATGCCCTTGTAACATATTCCCTAACACTATTCCCTAATTTACATTAGTGTTTGATTTTGTAATCTTTGACCAGAAATGGTGTTGTGTAAATTTGCCAAGGCACTTTTCACAAAGCAACTTGAAAAGGTCACGTCTTACTTCAAAAGTATCTTTAAATTGTGTTTTTATATCCCGAGGGACTGTATCGGCACCGAGTGAAATGCCAAAAGAAAACTCTTGAAAAAGTTATTTCTAAGCATAAAATAGCATATTTTCTAAGAAATCCGATGTTGACAATTTTGATTGCTAATGGTGATGGCTTAAAATCAATGTAATCTTTGAAGACACATTTCGCCAGAAGTTTTCCCCAATGTCACCCAGATTTTTGCTTTGTGTAGACTTAGGCAAAGGTCACGTGGGAGTCAAGTGTATGAATGTATATGCGCAAATTATTCAATTTCACAGCAAGAGACTTCCCTTCGCCCCTTCGCTGACCGTTGACCATTTCAATATGGCCCAAAGGGCCTGCCAGTTTAATCAACATTTCGTCAGTGTTAATGTCTTTGGCAATTTCTCGGCTCGTGGCCGAACCATTGATGGTCCATTTAAGCGATTTTCGACAGGACACCAATGATACCTCGCCCGGCGGCTCCTTTTGGCTTAACATTTCCCCGGGGACGGATTACCACGGAATGCGTCTCGTTAGCCGAAACAAAAGTAAAAATAATCATAAAAAAGAAACAGGACCAAAGAAGTCGACTTGTGCCCAGGAGCTTACATGTCGGTGGGCGGGGACTAAACATCCGCTACTGCTTTCCCTGCTTGTTTATTATATCCCCTTTTTATGCCCATTTCTCTTACTTTCTCTCCGCCACCCTCGCTTTCTCCCCGGCGACAATCTGTAATCCAATGTTGCCGTTTTTTGTTTAAATTTCCAGTATTGCTCGGATTAGACTCAACTCAAAAGGGAGCCAGCTACAGAAAGTCAGCTTTGATGGATATATCCCGACGCTTCGCTTTTTTCCTTCCCTTATTTTGATTTCTTTGCGTTTCCCTTTAAAACTAAGCTCCCCGGGCTGGGATTGAATCGAATTTTGAGTTCAAATGAAAGGCAAAGTCGACAAATAGTTTTGTTTTCGCACATGACGTAATCGACTGCTGTGTGTTTATGATTAAATTTACCCCCAACCACGCAGGTTTCTAGAAATGGGCGCTCATCGCTATCGGTATCAGCCAGTGTGACGACGACAGTTTTTACGACGGATGCCAGGATGCCCGCTCGCTTTTATGTCCTTCCTTAACTTTTGCGTAAACAAGTCGAAAGTCGAAAAGGTGGAATAGCAGAAAAAATCCACATTTCCCCCATCCAGTGGAGCCGGGAAATTCAGATGGAGAGTGTGTGGGGCTTTCTAAATGCCCCCAGAGCATATATGAAGGTGGTGGTGTGGGTGGTTGGTTAAACAGAACGGTGGTGGCTTTTCCATCGTTTCCTCGGTACTCTGTTTGACTTTCCCTCGCTCCCCCCTCCACCAGATTCGATTCCTACTTATACAGGGATATACACTGTCTTTCAGAACTATAACACAGTTGAGAGGACATTCGGGAGATTTGGTCGAATAAAAAAGGAATAGATTCAATCGCAACCTGATTCAGCAGATAAGCTTAACCCATTCGAAGACTGACAGTTCTGGGAATTCGACAAATCTGTTTTCCATAAAAGAGATTGATATTGTGGAAACTGAATTTAGGAGATAGTTCAAGGAATATTTGGACTTAGTTGAATAAGGGTGCGTAACGGAACGCTATAATAGAATTTCTTGTGAAGATTTGTTTAAATCTTTTACTCAGCAGTTTAAGCACTTAATTGCTTTTATTAAAATGAGTTTTAAATCCATATTTAATTTATAGTATATTAAATAGAATCGGAAAATAAAAATTTCCTAACAATTTCTAACAAATACTTTTAAAAATGTTAAACAAAACGTGGTTACGAATTATAACTTTATATTTACGTATTTACGAATAGATATTATATTTTATATTTAACCTACAAATAATAAATCCTTGAAAATCTAGCATGTTTTATCAGTACAAAATGTATTCTATTAATAAATAAAATGTAATTAAAATATTTTCTGTTTGTGTAAGGATACTTCCTTAATTAAAATCCTTGAAAATCAAGCATATGTTATCAGTACAAAATGTATACTATTTATAAATAAAATGTAATTAAAATATTTTCTGTTTGTGTAAGGATACTTCCTAAATTAAAATAAAACTCCTAAAACTCTGAACCACACTGTACGCCTCATCAACTTTTCCGAATTCTCGGCAGTTGTCGGCAATTATATAATCCACATACCTGAACCTTTCAGGGACCTTTCCTCCAGCGCACTTAAGCCAGCTTTGGAATCCATCCTTTGTTGCTTTTGTTGCGGTGACGGTGACTGCAAAGTGAAAGAATGTGAATAATCTATATGAGCATGTAATAATAGTTTGAGGCCAAAGGGATTTCGTCCCTTTCAAGTTTTCAGCTAAGCCATCCCCTTCGCCCATGTACCGCCCGCCCCCCGCCACGCCCCTGATCGGCCCTTTAGTCGACATCTTGCGGTAAGCCCGTGTAAAAAGCTTAAGGAAAACTTTGGAAAATTTTTATCATAATGCAGCTGACAAAAACGCCCCAACATTGTAAATACTTAAGAAAGTTGGGGGGGCGGTGCGGGGAAATTTTGTTTCAAATCTGTTGATAAGTTCCATAATGAAATAAGCCCGGACAAAGTTGGTAGCGATTCCTACGCATATCCCCAAAGACAATCGAAAGTTTGTGTAACCCCGTGGAGTGAACTTTGCCGAATCTTTATGAATATTGATTCCAGCTGCCGGTGATCCCTGGCCCTTTTCTCCATGTTTGTGGATTGGGTTTCAGTGCCGTCAGAGATTGACTCTCATCCTGTGTCCCCCATCCATTCATCCATCTGTGGAAACCAAACATTTGCCCCATTTCGAGTGTCGAGTGTCGAGTATCGGTTTCCCCAGTCAGCAAATATGTATGGCTGACATGAAAGAGGGACTGTATTCGAAATAAAACTCAACTCATCTCGTATCATTCCCTGAGAAGTACGTAGATGTACACTTGAGCGACAGTCGGAGCGTAAGCGGTGACCCCGATTCTGGGCTTTGTGCTTAGGGATAATTGGCCAGTGCGCCCCATTAAATTCTGGATAGCATCCATTCCCGATTGAGAATCTCCGTCCGAGCATAAAATCATAAAACCTAAAGAAGTCGTATAATTTTCAGTGCCATAAAACACTCAGTCACGCTGCTTAATTGCCTTTCAGAATGATTTCAACTATTTGTTTTTGCAACATCCCCCCTCCCCTCTTTTTTGAATTAAAGCCAAGCTACCTGGAAAATTGATGGACGGCCGATAACGAGCGGAAGTGGGTTAAAGTTCTTAAAATTAATGACAGTTCAAGCGCCCCAAAATCTCCGCCAATGTTTGTGTTTTTGTCCTTGTTTTAGTTGTTGTTGTTGTTGTTGTCGCTGCTGTCTCCTCCGCTTTTCTTTTCTGGGTTTCTGCCGTTTTCCCAGCTTTTGCAACTAAGTTTGACGGATTTGAGCGCAGTTTCAGATTAATGCTGCGATTATTGTTTACCGTTGGAATTACGCACAGTGGGTCGAAGGGCGGTTTGTTTGTCTTGGCTAAATAAATGTTAGGGGAGGTGCGGCATACAAAAAGTTTCAAAATTGGTTTTCCCTGTTAATATTATGAGATATAATTAAAAGGTTTACCACAAAAATGAAAATGTTCATTGAAATAATCACTGTATAACAAGATAGGCAAACTTGACAACAAGCTTTATATTCGGGCTTAAGTGGAAAACCACCATTATCATGAACACTGACTCCATTTAACATTTAAATATGGATATCCAATTACATTCTAATCATACATATCTTTTTATTTTTAAGTGACAATTATATTATTACAAATTGATCAAAAGTATATTTTTAAAAACAGGAATAAGGTCCAAATAAAAATTTGAATATTTTTAAACTTATGATAATATAATTTAAATTAATAGCAGGAAGAAATATAGTTTGCTTTTTAGTTTCGAACTGCTGTGATGGTTCGTTTCATGGACAACTGATTTTCCCACCCAGCCAAAAAAGCAAAATCAAAAAAATTACGAAAAATGTGGTACCCGCTGTTAGAGCGAATGAAAGAACAATGTTTATATTTGATATTCACTTGAAAGTGAAAGTGTGATTTTAGCGCGTTTCTTCTTTTTTTTTTGCTAACCTGCTCTACTTTCCCAGTCTTTTTTCCACTGTGCAAAAATAGCGACCGCCTTGTGTTTCTTATGCAAAATTTAACCCAGTGTAGAGTAGGTCGGCTCACTCAGTGAGTCGGTGGGTCTTCGGATCGGTGGGCTGATGGCTTGGGCGCTTGGCTGGTTTGCTTTATTCATTCCCGCTCCTCGAGCTCCGCCCGACTCCCCTCCCTCTCTCACCCACCTTGCATTCCCCTCTCGCTCCCACTCGCTTGTCTTTGTATAGCTCGGCACGCACGATTTAAGGATAACGAGGATGGAATGCAGGAAGCGAGGCAAATATTTACACAGTTGGATGATTTAGATAAAGAAGACATGAACATGAACCATAAAGCGAACGAAGAAGGCGACAGTGACTGGAAAGGAGGGGAGAGGGGGTTGAGGGGTAGGGGGTGGCGGACCAGAATAGAGATATATAAGGGAAAGTAAACCCCGAGACATTATGGAAACTGGGACGGACATTATAAGGGGATAAAGGAATTTGAATACAATGAAGGGAATTTCGGCGATAGTCCTGATTGCCGAGCGCCACTTCATGAAACATGAAATTGTAATCCAAATTAATGGCGTTATCCTGCAGGAAGTTCCGCCTCCTTTTGCAACCAGAAAATTAGTATATCCTAGCACGGAGCAATTGGCAAACTGCTGCAATTGAAGACAATTAAGTTACCAAACCAGCTGCCTTTGATTTAAAGTCCGATCTGGCATATTCCGTCTTTTAGTATGCAGAGCCATGCTCACCTGGATAATTTATTCAAGCGAATATTGCAGTCACAGTAACATCAGAAAAATGAAAAATAAAAACCGAATTCAAAATGCAAATACACACAACACAAACAAACTCACACATGCATGGCATGGGTGAAAAACTCCATATATCCGTCACCCACGTCCACCTCCTCATCCTCATCCTCATCTCAGCCACATCCACCTCCCATCGTGCAGCCATTGCTCATCCTGCGAAACGGGCCCACTTGAATTCTGTATCTGCATTTTCCCAGCTACGTGTCAAATCCGTCTAAAAGCCGAAGGGCTCGCATCTGCATGTAAATGAATGTATAACATATTTCAGCAGATTCGCACAACATTTGAATTATTTGGACATTGTGTCAACATTCCAGAATCCATAAATCCCGATTCCCAATATTCGGTGTTGGTGTACATATAGCGGATCGAGTGCAGGGCACCAGAAATCGGGGCGGCCTTTCTGCCTTTCATCCCCAGTCTAAAAAATCCTTACGCCCTCTGCCCATTTCTTGGTTCGTTTATTTGTTTTCCTCAAATTTATTTGACCAGTTGGTCAATATGAAAATGCGAAAATGAAATATTCAAAATGCCTCAGAGCTCGAGGGCGGAGAAAGGAGAACCCCGCCCACCAATCCACCAGTCAGCGCAACCCCTTTCGACCGTGTTTGCCTGCTAAATGCTAGAGGAATTCCTGACCGGAAATTGTTTCACAAGCGTTGGCCAATTAATTTTCAAAAATAATGGAACCATTTTTTCTGTACTCTTACACTGGAAACTATGAAACAAAATTGTTTAAATATGGCAGATGGTGAGCCTAACGTTTCTGATACTATTTATGAACCAGATACTTAATAAAATAAAAAAAAGTTCATTTTTGAAAATATTTGTTCTTTAACCATTTATTGAAATAAAGTACGATTTCCTTTGCGATTAAGGTTCTTACAAACATTAATTAACAATTTTATTGGTATCGATCTAGCCAAATTTGCATCATTTGTTTGTCACGATTATAGTAATTATTCATTCGTCTTACCAAAATTAAATATTTATGGATAGCTACAGAGACGATAAGAACAAATGCACCTTTATTTCAACTGGAAATTAATATAAGTAAGCTTTTTTAAGGAAAATTCGCTTCTTTTGTTGAAAATCCCTTTGAAATTAAATCGAACTTTTTCTGAAAGTGCTTCAAAGTATAGAAATGAATTTCCAACTAAAATAACCGCGGAAAGCAAAGATGGCTGGATAGCCCCAAAGAATTTGTTTATTTAATCAAGAGCGGAAAATGCTCAATCAATAGCGCAGCGCTCGGACCTGATTTCATCCACGGCGTTTACATTCCAGAATCGGGGAAGAGCCATTAAAGTGTCGTTGATTAATCGATGCGGTTATCAAAGCCACATAATCGGAAAACCCGCAGCGCTGCAGTGTGCCAATGCATTTCAGAAATTGATTTATGTGGGTGTGCATTTTAAATCTGGCGAACTAGAAACGGTCAGATTCCACCATTAATCATATACCTAATCTGGTATTCATGACTTTTTACCCTTCCTAATGAAGCACAAAATAGTTACTCTCTGGCCACGTCTCCTGTGGGAATTTTTGGGGGTCCTGACCCAGGAAAGTTGGCATTTTAAAGCTGGGTGAAAAATAAATTCATAGACGTGTCCTTCACATAATACGGCCAGCAAATATGCATCCAAATGTATAATTCAGCCGCAAAAAGTAAAACTTTTCCCTTTATTCTCGAATAAGTTGGCCGCAAACCCAAAAAAGGCAATGCCAAAGGTCTTTTCTCCCTCGCAGGCATTCCTTCATAAATAATTTCATGATTCCAAATTCCATTTCCCTTTTTTGTGTTCGGTCAAAGAAAGGTTTTGAGGTTCAGGTTGAAGTTGAGGTTTATGGACCTCGGTTCACCTACATACAATCAGCCCCCAAGAGCTTCGACTTAATAAATTAGTGTTCATCAATAATCATCTGTGTAATAATTTATCAGAATTAGTTATATTTTGCCAGGACTGAGCGGAAATCACCAAATAAATGGCTTTCCACTCTATTGCCCGCCCGCTGCCGCCTCTGTTGGCGATGAGAGTGAGATAAATCAAAAGCAATTACATTCATTCATTCTCGTTTATATGACTGCCCCGCCCAAGGATTCCGATTCGACCAGCCTCGGGGGGAATTAGTCCATTTGGTCCTGCGGACCCAGGACTTTGGTTGGTATTTGGTCTCCGGACTTCGGACATCGGACATCGGACTTTGCCCCGTTGGACACACACATTTTCCCCGCTGGCTATTTGTACTTCTGCTTTGGCAAATATACTGCCATCGAGCCACTCGAGCCGCATTCCAGGTAAATAATTCAGTTACTTAGCCAGCCCGTAATTAAGTCGTAACAGGTGTGAAAGAGCCCCACATTTCATACACTGTCGAACGTGACCCAATATTTACCTAGTTAAGAAGAAATTATGCCCGGATTGCCGGGATTGCCTAGAACTGCTTTAATCCGGCGTACTGGCGCACATTTGTCGCAATTTTCACAGTCACTTCAATTTTCACTTTGCCAAATGACAAATGCCCGGGAGCGCTTATTTCATTGCTTATTCATAGGCCGTAAACATTTCGCGCGGAAATTCATTGGGGCCTGATTAAAGATGCATGCCTAAGGTGCGACGCCTTGTTCCGCTTTTAATTTCGAGTCACACTCGGCAGCATTCCACTTCACCTCCACAGCTCCACTGCCTCACTGCTCCACCACAACAGACCCGCGGCCCGTGGGAGATAATGTCATCCGATTTCGGCTCCCCGAAACCGCACGGATCCAACTGTTTCGGTTAGGCACTTTCCACAGTCGGCAGCCACAAAATGGCAATGGCAATGGCGATGGCGATGGCGACAACAAACTTTCACTGGAGTTAAAGTGGGTGGTTGGTTGGAGGAGGGGGGGCCGACTGAAGGGCGGTCATACAGCACTTGACACAAGATAAACAATTTGTCTCTCTGGGGCAACTTGGCGCCAAACACCTGCAGGTGGGTTGTGTGGTTCCTCTAGCACTGCTCCGATCTCGTGGAGAACCGCATTCCGGAGTAGGTGAACCGTTCCGTTAAGAGCCCGACGCGCAACTGATGGGAGCTGGATGTGGCCAACTTGCAGAAGGCCCCGAAACTGACAACTGTGGATGCTGATTCTGCGCAGACCCCATCCCCCGCAGGCCCCCTCCATCGCCATCCCATACTGGGAACTGGGATGCTGGGCTACTGGGAACAGTTGGCCGTTGATAATGCAGGCCAGATGTCCTGTGCGTCGGCATTTCCGTTATACTTTAAAATGCACACGGCCATAATTACTTTCGGCTTTGCCCTGCGATTAGCCAAGTGGCTATCTGGGCTGCTCCGGATTGGCGTCCAATGTTTTTGGAATCTTGGATGCATTCCCTGATTATTCCGGCTGGAGTGACGGGGGACTTAAATTTTAATTTACTCATTTGGGTTTATCAAAGTTCTCTTTGCGCTGCTTATATTTTCGGGTTGAAGCACCGTTCAGCAATAATTAAGACATCGTTTTAAATACCAACAAGTTTTCTTTTGCTTAAAATGTTTATTTTCCAAACCTTTTATTTACTTACCAATTAGTAGTTTTGTATAAAATATATTCAAAGTGGTGCAATTTTGAAAAGTTTCTAATATAGTCTGAAAACTATCCAAGGTACTCTCGCTCACTTACAATGATATGCTAGTCAGCATGAATAAAAAAATCGTAATAACTTAAGAAATGTATTTTTTAAATCGATTAAAAATATAAAATCATTTTCAGTGTTCAATAAAATACCAAATTTATGCCTGGATTCTTTGGTCCCAGCAGTGTTGTTGATAAACCCGGAGCTCGGAACTCAGACTCGAAAAGCATCCTTATTCGCCACAGAACAGCGTTGAATTTTCATCTAAGCAAAGGCTTCGGCAAACAAATTGCATAACTCCCAAAAAAAAGAAACGTACCGACCACATACAAGACTCTCATTTCGACCGAATCGATCGATCTGCGAGCGGGAAATGGGCGGTTTACATTGTGTTCAGTAGATGCCTTAGACCGAAGCCAAAGCAAATTTACATTCAAGTTTTCGGCAGCGTTCCCCGACCACAGAAAAAAAACAGAAGGAAAACGAATGGCAGAGAGGAAGAAGGACTACTGGAACTACATGGCGTATACAACATATATTGGAGGAACCGTGGCCACAACGACAGTTCCCCTGGCACCCCCCCCCAAAATGCACCCTTGTTTATCGTGGCCAGGGTGTCCTGCACCTCCACCCCGGCCCCCGTTCCCCTGCTACCAATTTACCCGAATACAAAACGCTTTAGGGCCCTATTTGGATACCGTTCAATGCACCAGGGACTTTTCCCATGTATGACAAACAAACATAAACATTGTGGGCGAAACGGAGACCCAAAGTATCGCATCCTTGGTGGCGACTGTATAGGCTATATGCGAGGATATGTTTGCGTGGCGCACTCTAATTAAAATTTGTGCCGCCGGCCCAACTGCAATGCTTGCTAACTGTTTTACGAGGTTACAGCCAAAAAAAAAAAACCCGAGTTTCGAGAAAAATGTGATGAAAAAATGCTAAACACGAACGGAAACTAAACAATGTCCGAGGGCCCGAGAAAATTTAATAAACTCACGCCCCCAGCGATTTGTTCTCGTAATGCCTGAATGAGCTGGAAATTCGTTGAGTGGTGTAGAGAATGAGGTATATATAGTACTAGAGGTGCGGTTGTGTTTCACGCACGATGTCGGTTTTTTAATTATAATTATATATGCCCAAGAATCAACTTTAAAGTCGTTGATTTTTAAACAAAAATTTCAGAGCATTATCATAATCAGGTTCCAAAATAGCGTACAAATATCTGCTGGAAATACTTATCCGTTTTATTATATCCAATGCATTTAATATTATTATTATTATTTCTTGAACAGAATTAATAGCCGCGTTGATCTAGTTTATCTGTTTGTATAAAGGTCGAGATGTATTTAAAAGCAAATTCACTTTGAAAGGTCATGTACCCTTTTAACTGTTACAAATTGTAGCGTTTCTTCTTGTTTTTCTATATTTGTTGATTACCTACGCATATTATAGTCTAATTTTAAATTTAATTTTAATTTAAAACAAAAATTATAAACCTGTAACTATTAAAAAAAATAAAATACAGTTAAGCTTTGTAGTTTTACTAAAAATTGTCCCCCGATTTTCATAAAATTAAAACCTTATTTATGAAATTGTTTTAAATTACATTATCCCGAAGTATATCGTAAATTTTAAAAAACAACGAAGATATAATTTTTCATTTCTTTTTCCTATGGAAGTTATATGATATGGTCGACCAATAGAAAAAACACTTTTGGGAAAGTTTTATATTATCTCGTAAATTAAGGCGTTGAATCGGGCAGACGTACATGGCTAGATCCATGATGATCTAAAATATATATTCTTTAAATAATCGAAAAAGTCTTCTTTACTGCGTTGCAAACTTTAAACTGATTTAATAATACCCTCTACATGGGTAAAACGACACAGTATGAGTTAAGTTCAGTACCCATGACTTTAATCCTCATCTCTAGCGGATACCCAAGATCAAACCCATTGAAGTGCATAATTTAAATCCATTACTCGACCGTTTTTGCGCATTAATAGTGCATTCCATGACGTTTAATTGCAGTTAACTGTCGGATGTTGAGCATGTGATGACATTTGTTTGACGTGCCGGGAACACACATGAAAACATGCCCGGGATTGGGGGTCGAGCTGGAAGTCGGAGTCGGCTTGGGTCCCCTGACTAGATGCAAAGTTTTAATTGATTTCCTGGCCTGGAGAAACCGAGTCCGGGACACCGAGATGGAGACACTTTGCCAGGCCAGGCAGAAAATCATAATTCAACAAGCGAATGGGAGCGGAGCAAACATGTCGGCAACAATTTTATGCCCGAGTTGGGGGACTGTAAAGTCGGTTCGCTTCACTTTAGTCCATGTTTCGGCTTAGAAGTTTCCGCTTTTGGGGCCGGCGGAGCAACTAAATGCCATCCGTAAACTTTGGCTTTAGTGCAGTGCATTCCACTTGCCAAATAAAAGGCTACAAAGTGTTTTGTGTTTGCCATCGCTATGCCCCAGCCTCACTTTGGTGCCGTTGCCATTGCCGTCGCCGTCCACCAGGAAGATTGTGACATCACACATAAACTTTTGGCAAGGAACTCGAGCTGATGAGACCCGACATGGGACTAAAGGATATGGGATGTGGGGGAAGGAGCAGGAGCAGGAGCAGAATCAGGAGAATAGCATGCGGAGTAGGCATAGTATAGGCATCGGCGCCGTCATCGGCATCCGGTTGCAACTGCTGGGAAAGCCAAATGTGCCATTTATAATTTAAGCGGGATTAAAGTTTCCTACAATGGCGCTACTTGCCACAGAACATGCCGCGCTTCGATAAACTTTTTTTATGCCCGAAAGGAGCAAGGAGCATGGAGCAAGGAGCACGGAACAAGGAGCAGTGGAGCAGAGGAGCAAAGGAGCAAGGAGTAGCCTGCAAATTTGACATCCGCGCCCCAGACATGGCAAAGCGGATTAGGCAAGTGGCCCCGAGACAAGCTCCGCAGAGCGAGACACTTCCCGAGTCCGCTTTCTTCGGAAATTTGCCTCACTTTGGGGAAGGAGCACTTAGATTGGCGGCAAAACTGTCATCGGCAACAGCAGCTCCTTGGATCCCGTCGATGGTGTGGTCTTATTAACTAGCTTAACTCTAATTAAGTGCCTTTGATTTAGATCGTTAGCTGGGATTTTAAATATCAGAGCAGCTTGAATTGAAAATGAATTGGAATAAGCCCTTTAGGTTTATTGTCTCATCTTTGTGGTAAGCCAAAAGTGGCTCGAAAAGGACTTATAGTTTGTCATTGTGGCTTGGCAAATTACTAAAACCGTTTTAGTTTTTCTACCAATTTGTTAGATAACTATTATTTTAAAATGCAACAAAGAAAATATGTTGGAAATTATAAAATGTTTTTATAGAGATTTTAAACTCTAATTTATTCTGTTTTGTTTTACCCTCAACAACTCATTGAGTTTTTAAATTGGTGTAGAACATACAAAGTTATTTTTCCTTGATTTCCTTTACAAATATTTAACTTTTAATCCCAGGATATCCCTCGATATTCCCTTATTTGTTTTGAAAACACGATAGCCACAAAAAAGGAAACCCAAGCCCGAATTTGTATCACAAAGTGTGCACAGCCAGTGAATTAAATTAAATTATCGAGGCAGATACCCAGGAAATTCTAACACACTGGACACCTGAAGGCAAAACAATGTTCAAACTTTGTCCCCAGAGTTTTCCCACGTGAAATTGAAAACCGGAAAGCGGCCAGGCGACTGTTTTTTCATCGGTGTGTCCAAACTGCATTTCCCTTTTGGCAAAGCGCTGGAGATTTTGGAGCAATTGCTGCAGCGCCCACTTTCCCATTTTCCCACCTTTCCACTTTTTGCACGGCGAATGAGGATGAGAACGGCAAGACAGAGAAAAACAAAAGCAGCGAATTGAAAGCGGGGAAAAACAGAAACCAGAAACAGAAAGCTAAAAGTGCCTGGGAGGCAGGCGAGCGAAACTGCCGCGCCAGTGCTGCAATTTCGCAAATTGTCTTGGAAAATGGCGAAAATGCTTTCCCGCCAGTCGGCCACACACCGCAAGCCGGGTGCCATAAGCGCTGGGAAATGCCGACGGCAGTTGTTGGATTAATTATGAAAAGTCCCACCCCCGCCATTCCGAAAGTGGGGCAAAACAAAGGGTGGGAGAGGGTGGCAGGTATGAAGGGAAATAGGCAACCTGGTTGATGTTTCCCATTGTTTTTGGGGGTCAGCAGCTTAATTGTCTGCTAAGTGTCACAGTGCACACGAAAAGTGTGCGGACAGGTAGTCACCCAGTCACCCAGTCACCTGGTTGAAAGTCCCAGCTCCTGACACGTGCTACATGCCAGCACCCGTTTTCTAAGGGCTAATTTGACATGGTAGCAAGACCATGGCTCTTAACAAACGCAAAGCCCTTCGAACAGCACTTTTGACTAATCAAACTTATCGAAAACAGACCAGGCCACTCGATTGAATACTCCAGAGTCCAAAGTTGCCAACTCAAAGACCGCATTTCTCGGCCAGCCGAGCTGCAAATCGGAGCCTTTGAGACGAGCACCCCGACAATTGCCACCAAGCCAGGTCAGGAGAACACTCTGGGCACTCCGGACACTCCGGACACTCCCGACACTCCGGAGTTCCAGCCCGGCTTCAAAACTCAGTGGCTTTGATTTTCAATTACCTTCACTTGATTCATATGCAATGAAAGCCTGCCACTGCCAACTGTCCGACAGACGTCCACATTCACATCCATATCCACATCCACATACAATTTTACACACATTCCCGCTCTACCCACACACGCACACTGCAAGAAAATATCGATAATAAGTAATGATAAGTAATAAAATATTAATTTATTCAAGGTATTCAGTAAAATTCGACCATCTTTATAAAGTATTAATAATAATATTAGCATTAAGTAGTAATTGGTAAAAAACATATATATTTTAAGACAACAAACAACAACAAAAAAATCACAAAAATAAAGGCATGATAATCTGTATTTTTAAGAAATCCAATTGAAACTGATTTTAATTTTTAAAAAAATCCGATGTGCGCTCTTAAATTAAAGAACAATTTATCTTTCCTAAAAAAAAAACATGCTTTTTGTCGTGAACTTTATTTTAAGTGTTAAAAGACGATATTCTAAAATCAGATTACTAAACTTTAGTCACCATTTCACCATCCGTTTGGTCAAATTAAAATTTTTTTAACTAAACAAAATACAAAATTTCTTTAGAGCTCGCACAGAAAACTTATCAAACTTATGTTTAATTTTTAAAGTCATATGGAAAACCTTGTATCTGTAATTATATAATATTATGACATTTTTAAGCATATAAAGAGCTCGTTCAAATTTGTAAACTCCATTGCTCCATTTGGCTTCAAGATATGGCACTAAAAACAGGACTATTTTCCCTAGATGATTTCTTCCAGTGCACTTGTTCGCAATCGCCCATTGATGTGTGTACGTGGCTGGATGAAAGGCTGGCAGGAAAAAATAAAGGATGGGCCTCGGGCCGAGCCGTTTCGGCCTTGGGCAAATATTACATCCTGCCTCGGACATGAATGATGTGCGCTTTGTGGAGAGCGCTGTAAAACACTTAACGGAACGAAGGCAGGACTGCAATGATAAGGGAGGTGGGTGTGGGGAGGTGGGCGGTGGGTGGTCGGGCGGCTTAGTGGGTGGCCATTGATGAAGTGCTCGGGCGGTTGCTGCGGTGGCCAGCGCGAATAATACACTCCATTGAGTCCGGGCCAAAAACACTTCACACTCTTCTCCAAATTACCGAAGCCTTGATTAACTCAGTGCGCCGGGGTGGCAGGAAATTTATGGGGAATGTTAAATTGGAATGCATTCCCAGCTGGCCAGGAGCAGATCCCACGGAATCAGGAGCGGTGCTTTGGGTTCTGTGCTCAATGGAGCAGGCGAAAGTGGTTTTCCTTGCCTTCCCTTCTTTTCTCCTTTTTTTTTATTAATTAAATGCCACAAAAGGTGGCAACATTCTTTGTGAGGGCTTAATATCAAAGTTGTGCTCAGTCATAAAAAAAAGATCGGATCAGAGCTGTTCATTAGCTAATGGCCCGGAATTGCCCTTAAATATCCGTGTGGAAATCCCTTTTCCCTTTTTTGGCTTTCCCCAACAACTGTTACCGCAAAGCCTCAATTTTCAATTCAACTCTGGCGCTGCAGCCAAAGGATTTCCCACATTTATTATGATTGTTTCGCTTTTATGATTGTTATGGCAGGCGAACTGCCCTAACTTCAGTTTGGGTATTTCAATGTTTTCGGTGGTGAACCCCAATCCGGGGAAAGTATTGGCAATTTCACTGAGTTTTAAAGATTCAAATTGGTTACCCCAACAACACAATAAGAAAATACAAATAAAATATAGATCTATATGTATGTACTTTAACAAAATAATAATAAGTTGTTAACATCTTTATTATTTATCTACTAAGTAGTTAAATCCAACTTGTTGCTCCTGTTTTTTTCTGCAGGGTATTTGCAGCTTGTGTTTGCTTCGATTAGCGGTTTTCTTCTTGTTTTCCTCTGTTATTTGCTTTTCCAGGGAAATATTCATACTTGCTGTCCCTTTTTCTCCGTTTTTATTCATACAACTATTCAACGGTGGCCTTTATGTACATAAGCGAACCGCTGAGCCTTTCATTCAACGGGAATTTAAAATATCAAACAAAAGCAAGTGAGATAAATAAAGAAACGAAGCACAAAAGAACATTAAGGCCAATTTTTTTGTCCGGCATTTATTCAATGGCTGACTTTAAATCGGAAATAATAAAGCACTTGACAGGCGAAAGGCCTGAATAAGCAGGTTTAGTCCTGCCAAATGGAATGACTTTTTTTGCGATTCCGGATGGCAAAACCAATGAACTGCAATGAGCATAAAATGTATTTGCAAATGAAATAGGACAAATTCACCATTCGATTTTCCCTAAGCGAAGCTGAACAGTAATTAAACTAATTAAATTGTCAAAGACATTGTGACCAATGGGAGTTGGTATCGATGCACCGCAGCCTGAAATAATAATGCATACTGAGATATTGCGCATACGCAGCGTTGACCCAAGGCCAGTGCAATTTGAGAACGTTGTTACGGAGTTCAGAGCTTATAGGCTTACAGTGATGCCTTGGACACTAATACCGAATGCAATCTAATCAATTAACTGACTGCCAGTCCCTTTTGGCCTTACCACATCGATTGCCTCGGCTCATTAATTTCCACAGCATCCATTCATCAATATTGTGCTGAAGTTAACATTACAAATTCCCTCAGCTGGAACTCCCACAGCGGCATTCTCACTGTGGATGTCAATTAAAATTGTGGCAAGCTCAAGTGTCACTCAAACCACGCGCCAGTGTTTTGTCGCCGCCCCCAAAAAAAGGGCGTGTGCAGCAGAAGGAGGCAGATGTTGCAGCAACAGCAACAGCAACAGCAACAGCAACTGCTGCAATAGCAACATCAACATCAACGGCGGCAGCAGCAACATCAAGTGGCATTCGCATGAATGTGCATATGTAATTGCGGCCTGGCAGGAGGTCTCGCTGTCTCTTTTTCGCTCCCCTTCCCTCCCGCTCGCACTCCTTCTGTTTGCCATTCATCAATAATTCAAGCATTTTCACACTCGAAGCGGCGGTTTGCGGTCACCATGCGGGGTCAGAGTGCAACTGACATGTCCGACGATGATTGCGGTTTGAGGTGTTCGATTCGGCGATGGGTCATCGAAAAAAGTCATTAATACAGGATAAATATTGACTGTCGGCTCATTATGCAGCTATAAAACATTAATAATTGTTTGCTCATTAATTAGGTCTATAGAGTAGAGAATAAAGGGAAAATGCTTTGAAAACAGATCTGTGATTTAAGTGGCTTCAAAAGGAAATTAATAACAACAAAACGTTTTTTAGTTACGGTTTGCTAACAAAAAGTTATTGGTTTAAAATGCATCAAA
Organism: Drosophila kurseongensis; assembly: GCA_018153305.1. Taxonomy (NCBI): domain Eukaryota; kingdom Metazoa; phylum Arthropoda; class Insecta; order Diptera; family Drosophilidae; genus Drosophila; species Drosophila kurseongensis. Next base: position 8,708,438 of record JAECXX010000004.1, on the reverse strand, counting down.
CGGTAATTGCTGTTTATTCTGTAAATAAAGTAAAACAACAATTTTAATTAAGACAACTGATTTAATGTATTTTCTATGTAAAATAAAAATTGTAAAATTAAAACATTTGATGAGTACCTAAAACTTTGGCAGCATTGACATCAGTTTGCAGGAAAGAGACAAACTTATTTGAAAAGTAAACATATTTGAAAGCATTAGTACCTCATTAAAATAAGTTTGATATGAAAGTCATTTTTTTAAGCTTAGCTTTTAATTTAAATCATACAAAATAAGAACGTCAATTTATCACAGAAACGAGATAGCTTTAAAATTGATAGACTAGCGACCATAAAAAATATGTTAAGGTTTATTTTCTTAATCAGAGAGTTCAGTATCACCAAAAAATCTTAAATTCGTTTCTGGAATAAATTATTATTGACTTAAATGTAAAACTACTGCCTTTGATTGACAACAGCTTAAAAAGGATTAACGAAATTTAAAAAAACTAACAGGATATCACTTTTTTAAACTTTATATTAACCATAAACATTAACAGCATTAAACATATTCTGCTTGGATAAAAGTGTAAGCTTATCATTAAATTTGTACGACATGGGCATCATTAAGAGCAGAGTGCAGAAAAAATGTCAGTGATTTAATAAAACTGAAATGAGGTACACGTAAATTGATAGCCCTACAGATTTAATGTGAACCAAGTGCTGTCAGATTACAGAACAAATGTTAGTTATTTAATAAAACTTTATATTTGCTGCTAAACGTGTTTTAAAACTTAAGTTTCAGCACGAAAAGGCATTCAAGAAAAAACAGGAATTGCATTTCAATTTGTATAGTTTTACTTAAATTCATGTTTGCACTTTTCGCTTTAGAAAATGCGAAATTAAATTGTTCAAATAGTTGGTTCGTGCTCCTGACAAACGGAGAACTTTATCCTGGATTACCGCAGAAATTGGCTTGCCAAAATTTAGAAAATAAACCGAATTGCTTGCATCAATTAGCCAAGCCATTCGAGGGGCCCAAACAAACAGAGCAACTTTTTTCGTTTTTTAACAAAGTTTGTTCTCTTCGCCAACTAAATCATGGCTTGACACTTAACGATTACGGACGTCGAGGTGGAAGGTTGCAGGTGGCCGGATGGACGGATGGATGGATGGACGGACGGACGTGGGGGAAAAGCCCGCCATTGATGGCTGCCATTGTGAAGTGACTTTTTAATGCAATTGAATTGATTGTGGGAAAGTGGAAACCGAACTACTCCCCCGGCAGCTGCCTGATGAAAGGCGATTGAAGCCAACGACAATCGAATGAATGAGGAATCGAATGAATAGGATGAAGGGAAACACGAATGCTCAATGTTGCTGCATTTAACAAGGAAAATTCAGCTGCGAAAAGCTGGGGGAGGATGTGACTCCCACTCAATCTCGCTGGCTTTTCCATTGCCGGAAAAGTCTTTGTTCGCTCGGTTGCGTGAGACTTTCAATAGGTTGACTGTTTAATCGTGTGGCAGCAGCACGAACTGTCGGGAGTTCCCAGGGTCCTCCCCTTCCCCCACTTTCCACTCCCGAATTTCCCGTCCCCCCTCGATCCCTAACCCCGGCATGATGGCGGTGTCAAAAGTTAATGCCAACGCGGCGATTTCCATTTGACCTCGTTACTCGACACGCAACTCGCTTTTGGGCGAAAGGGTGATCAACCGGAGGATGGGCGTATCCGTGGTGGATTTGCAATCTATGGCAGCGACCATTTAGGATATCATTGTTCCTAATACCCTAACATGCTATGTGCACAGGCTGGTTAAGGAGTATTTACTAATTACTATTTAGGAATCTAAAAATAAGATTAATAAATTATTTAAACATTTCGAAAGCCCAAATGGCACTTGAGAGAAATAAAGCTTTGGCTTACAAAATCAAAAATAAGAAAAGGGGGACTGTTCTTAACTTAAAATCTATGGGTGGAAACATACTTATATATTATATTGATTTAAGCTAACATTTTTGTACATTACATTTATTGATTAAAAAAAATATATTTACATTTTATAGATTTTGATTTCACTGTTTTAATTTATAGCACTTATTATTGAGAACGCATAAACATTTATTTTGATAGACCGAATAGATTTTTGTATTAAGTCTAATAAAATATTATTTCTTTAAAACAATTTCAAGAGTATTCATCATTCGTAGCAGCGTTTTAACAAGGAGACTAAATGTGTCGCTCTTTAATTGTATTGTTTGAGTTGCAAAATGTTATTTGCACTTTTTATGACACCTCCGACAATTGATGGGAAGTTGGAGAACACACATATATATGCTTAAATTTGCGGGGGTGTGCGCTTAGAATGACAAGAAACTTTGGAGGTCGAATGGGGTCAACGGGTGGGTGCGGATTGGAGGTAATATGCATCCATGCTTGGAGTCGAAATCTCCGCATTTTCCCTTTCCCTTTCCCTCCCTCGAAAAGCCAACATTACCAGAACCGCCGCCAAATCCAACCACCTCTGCAGTTGGCATTTGCATAAATTTCGCTCTACAAAAAGCATTTAAGCATTTGTTTTGGGAAGGGGAAACTGGGATGCTGAATCCTGAAATGACATATGATGTCGACACATGACACGCTGCCGTGCATATATACATTTAAACATATACTTTTGCGTGTGTGTAAGCGTTTCAAGTCAGCGAGCAAAGCAAAACCAAAGTAAAAGCGAACGTAACGTATACGCACCGTTGCACAAGGCAAAAAAAAAGCGCTGACTCTGACGGGGTACAAAAAAAAACATTGAAAAACCCGCAAGACAAATCCCAGCGATCTGCAATTTGTAATTCAAATTGCCAGCCAAACGACGCGGGCTTATGGACTTTGCTCGGCTGTTCTAATTACGGAAATACAATGGGAAAATCACCCCAAACGATGTTATGGCTTTCTGATTCTATTGGGCGGACGGACGGCAGGTCATCATCAGGACGGGAATTTTTGAAATTGCCATTTGCTATATTACCTGATGGTTCATTCGAATTATTTGCATTCGCCCGACGCCTGCCATCAAACTGAAATTTATCTCGTTAGCTACCTCGGTAGCTGGCAGCTGTCACCGAATCTGAGTCCTTTGGGAACACTTTTGAATGGGGAGGGTGGGGGGGTTGCCAGGATGCCAAAATGCTGGCGAAACCTGCAGCTTCCGCCTTCTTCAAGGTGCTGTGGCAGCACTTGGCGACAATTTCCCAAGCAAACTCAAAATTATGAACCGGAGGAGGAGCACCCAGACTTTCGGCAATCGATACGATGATGAGCATGATGATGCCACCTACTGCCAGATGCTCCGCTCCGTTTAATGAAATCAATTAAATTATTTATTTTTGCCTTTTTATTCGCCTGCTCATTTGCATATTTATTAAAATGTCGCGCAGTACATATTTTGGGGTGGGAAATTCAGTGCTTGAAAATTGTTGGCTTTAAAGTTTTTTATTTTCCTGACCCCCTGTGCAAGGGATCAACAAATTTATTGATTGCTTCGATATTCAATATTTAAGGTCTTATATTTTAATATTTACTCTTATCCAAAGTATCTTAAAGTTTATGCCTTTGGTATAAATATGACTTAAGTACCCAATTCTGTCGTTTTTACGGAACGTGGCTTTTCAATAAAGCCGAACTTTCATTGCACTTTAATTGTATATTAAAAGTTTCTTATTCATATACTCCACATAAATATTATTTATACATGTTTGGAAAATGAAATTGACAATGGAGTTGCATTCTCGATACACATTCCTATGCTCTGGCCCTCACATTTATCGGAAAATATTGTTCCTATAGTTCCCTTACAATGGATTCTTCTGTTTCGCTTTTGATTAACTTTCGAATCAATTTCCTTGTGAATGCAATTTGCGGAATGGGTTTTCTTTCATCGTTTTCCCCTGGCCACTACTCAGTTGTATGAATTCGAAGGCAGTGCCCGGAAACTCCCCTTCCCGCACTTTCTCCCCCGACATTCGCCATTATCCGGGTCCATTGTGGTGCATTTTTTATGAGTTATGTTTGCCCTTTCAACAAGTGAGAGAGCAGGAAGCGATGGAAATTTTACGAGGCATTCCTGTAAGCGATTTTGCGACTTATTTTTTAATGAAGCTAAAACAGCAATTATAACAATACAAAGGTACACAAAGCTGACACACGACTGCACACAGGTGGGCGGGCGATGGACAGGTGGACAGGTGGGCGGGGCAATATTTTATGTATTTCCTTTGTTGGGCTCACCTTTCGGCGAAGGCTTTTGTGGGCTTCGTCAGCCAAATTGCTTCTGCTCCGTTTTCCCTTCGCATTTTTCTCCGTTTTCCAGGTGACAAGTTGCCTGTCTCCGAGCTGTTGCTTAGTAGCTGGCAATCCTGCCGCAACTCTGCCCCAACTCCCTGTCGTCCTGTCTGTGTAATATATATTGCCGAAATTAAATTTTAATTATTCATGTATGTGTTGGTAAAGTTTAATTAAATGTTTTTATTTGCCTGCCCTGCTGGATGCTGGATGCTGGATGCTGGATGGCCCCACCACCCAGGGAGAAGCTGTGGGCCGGGCTGAAACCGGGGCTTATTGTGTTCGCAACAACGCGACTTTCGCGCCAAGGATTATGCCAGCATGCGCATAATAATTACATGAAAATATTTATTCACCTACACAGTCTATTTGCGTGCGGGAGTTTAAATCTAGACAGAGTCAACATTCTCTTTGCGTGGCTGAAAAAAACGATTAATTGGCTAAAACAAACAAATTGAATTCAGCTATCAAAGAGAAAACTGTGGATGAGTTTAAATTTATTGAAATTGAATTTTAAATCGAGTCTTTTATCTCTTCAATTAATTATGTTTTAAGTTTATAAAAATCAGAAATGCATTGCAGGGAAGAGGAGAAGGATGTTATGTTTATAAAACAAGTCACTTTCACGGGAAGCCAAGAATTTGTTTTTGGTTTAAACCATGCTGAAATTATAGTGTTTCTATTTAAGGAAAGATAAGCTAATTTTCATTTTTATATTTAATTAACAAATAAAACAATAGATATTACTTATTTTTGGTTTAAAGCTGTCCGAAGTTTTAAGATTCTTATATAAGGAAACTTTTAACTTACTATTCGTTGTTTGATTATTTCAACTTTATTGAAATCAAACATATTTTAATTATTAAACTTTTGCTTGTTCTTGCCAACACATGGACAAACATTTTGAAGTTTCCTGTTTTATTGAAACATAATGGTAATCAAATTAAATAAAATAGAAAATGCTAAATGGTAAAATAAAACCGAATTTGAACTCTAAGCTAATAAAAGCAAAAATAGTCTTGATACCTAAGTATTAAATCAAATAAATAAATAAATTTTTATCGAAATAAATTAGTTTGGTTTCGTTTTGTGTTCACAAAAATAGATAAAATGGTATTTGATTCGTAGAATTGTGAAATACGATTTAATTTAATTTCACCAAACTCATTGTTCTTTGTATTTGCAAATGAACTTCCGCCGCAGGCCCAACTGCAATAGGGAAAGTAGTGAGCCCTCCTGCGTTTGCCCAGCCAAGTGGCACTTAACTATTGGGAAGCCCCTTTGGCTGGATTATCCAAGGACAATTAACAAAGCGTTCGTTTGTTCATTTGTCACGCTCTGGCAATCCTCAAAGAGCCCCTCCTGTCACCTGCAAATTTGGCTTCCAGCGAATTGTCCAGCTGCGGTGCTCTGTGCCCGAGATTGCATCGCCTTCTGGATGGGACAATTAACTTAACTATTCCACAATGTGCCAGCATGTTAAGGACACCAGCCCCACCACCCACATTTTGTGCAATTTTCAATTTTCCGCCAGCGCTTTTCTTCGTTGCCCACCATGCATGCAGCGAAGGCATAAAAAATAATTGGATTCAACTAAATTTGCAGCTCGCCACCGTTTTTGCGATAGATCTCAGCCAATGGACCCGCAGATGGGTGGAAAATGAAGAGCTAGCTAGGCATCCATTAAATCTCAATTAGGCCGACCTGAAAAGGGGGCAAAGGCAAACGTTGATGTCATTATAATGAATTGGTAGACGAATTTGGCTTTGAACCTTTTCCCAAATAATTTCAACTTATGGAGTTTCCGCTCGACTGGCTAACAGGACGTGGGCGGAAAATGGGGGCGGGAATGGAGCCATAACCAGAACCAAAAAACCAGAACCAAAGCCAAGTTTTTCTAAAATAACACAGTCAGCAGAGAACAACGGAACCTCGGCGAAAGCCCCTTGGAAAAACCACCCGGAAAAGTTTCCCTTTGTGTGTAACTTTTGCATTTGTTTTGTGTGTTTTAATAGAGGCAAACTTGATGGCGGCACTGCCAATTTATTGTGCTCCCTTTTCCGCCCCCCACCTCGGGGAGGTGAGATTTGTGGGGATAAGCCTTTATTTCGGCCATTCGCCTAGGCCCGGCTTTCTGCTCTCATAAATATCAATTTTATTGCTCCTAATTTTGCCAGGATGGAGCCCTGTTAACGTCCATCAAATGGCCACACATTATTCATTGATCGATTCCACCTAATGCACTCTTTTCAGCAGACATATGTGCAGGAGGGCTTGTGGGGGATTTATCTGGCCGGAAAGTGCCCAATTACGTAACTTGTTTTCATTGGTTTTCCATGTTTGCCTCCGAAAACAACTCCATAAATAACAGAGATTTTTAAAAAATAGAAAGGGAAAACTTCGGTGCACTTCGCCCAGGGAGATAGGGAAATGTGTCAGTGATGCTCCACTTAAACTTTCTTTCCTGCGACCTTGCAAAGTGCCACTAAAAGTGCCAAACTAATGCACCCGCTTAGGGCTTAATATCACAAAGACCAAAATAAATCTTAAAGTTTGAGCTTCAAGACTTAATGAATTCCAGTATCTAATTGAATAACGAAAACATGTAACTTTCGATCAAAATATGTTTTCCGCAAATGATTTAATTAATTAATTATAATTCAATTTAAATTTTTATTTTTTCTTTTATAAAGATATGTGTGAAAGGGTCAAAATATTTTCATGAATAAAATTCATCCATTAAGCTTATGCATTATATATTATAATCTAAATTACCAGCAACTTTATTATTATTATTATTACATGTGCATTTACTGCAAAATGAAATAATTTGAATAATCAAAGAGGTTTTTGTGATTATTATTGCTCCTTTGTTGCTTTCTTTTATTTCTTGACTTCCACGTTTTAAAAACGATATGTAGGTACAATAAATTCTTAGAGCTAAACGTTTAGGTTGAAGACTGGATTATATATTTAAAAAATTTTAAGTGGTTTTCATAACTTTCCTTTAATAGCAGACACCTAATGAGAACGAGAACTTTCCCCCATTAAACGAAACCTATCTATTTCATCTAGATCTGCTAACTGAATTAATTATAATAATCAAGAGTCGCGACCAGACCTTCGTCAGCAAAGTTGTTCCCATCACAATCCCACATTCCCTGACAGTTTCGAATTGCCTACCGAAATTGCTTACCTCACCACCAAATAAGAGACCGAAAAAAGATGTGTTTAGCCAAAATAAGAAATAAGAAACTGAATAACCGAAAGGCTGTGCGTGTGTCTGTGCATATCCATCAAGGCACGACCACAGTGAGAAAAATGTTGCATGCCACTTGGCCATTTAATGGTGCTCAATTCAAACACAACACACAAATTCGAGGAGAGCACACAAAAGGCACGGGTGTATATACGTGAGAAATCAAAAATGTTGAACATTTACAGGGGAACTCAACCTGGATATGGAATTGCTACTGGGGACAGGATGGCGGGATTATCGAGCACGTACGAAAAATCGAATCGCAACGAATGGAAAGGAAAGGAAACGAATCGAGCAACTTCAAATTTAGATTGAAGTGTGCGCGCCAAGGCAGGAAAAAATGGCGCACAAGGAGGGGTGGTGGGGGGTGGAGGGTGCAGAGCTTCACCTTGTTAGCAGCTTGTTTGCTTTTCAATTTCAAAGCTGAAGCCGAAAACGGCAATAAATCCATCCACACAAGTGGCCCAGCAAGGAGGAGCCGGGTGTGAAGTATCCTTGACTGGAGCAGCGAGTGCAAGTGGAGCGGCACAGAGCCTGCATGAATTAAGAGGCGGAGTGGGGGGGGGGGGCGAATGCGAGTGCCTTGCTGCATTCCATATTTTGCATTCTGTCAGCCCTCGAAAACTCCAGCATCAGCTGGTGCAACATTAAAGGGGTCCTTTGGCCATTCCGTCCCGAGCATTGGCCAAAAATCGATGGCCGCACAAAGTAAACGGACTGCAGAACCTCCCCCCCGCAGTGTGTTTATTGGCCTGCAGCGGTGTTAACTTTGCCACGTTCCCCAGAGGTTTTCGGCCCGGTTCATACCACTTTGCTGGGGAGCCACAGCCCCTGGCTAGATGTGCCAGACGAACTATTGTCGGTGCAAATAAATCAACAGCGTTTTTTCGCCTCAATTTATACAGACATCTGTTGTATTGAAACTAATATATCAAAGCCCAAAAAAGTGTGCTACACTTTTTTAAACCAAGATTTTCCCTTTTCCATGGTGAAATAAATGCAACTTTATTTCTTATATTTTTGAAAGTTATTTACAAACATATTCACAATACCATTTTGGTATTTGGCCTTTTAAAATATAATTTTTTGCATGTTTACAAACTTATCAGTCAGCTCACTAACCCAGCAAATAATAGCAATTAATTAAAATGTGTAAAAAAGAGTTTATTTAAATTTGAGCAATCATTGTTTCTATTAAATATGCTGTGGTGAAATACAAACTGGCTATTTATTATTTTATTGTATTTTTGTATGTTTATTTTAAATATGCTGTAATGAAATAAAACTTGGTATTTATTATTTTATTTATATGTTTCTGGGCTAGTGAACCTCCTAAAAGTTAATCATTTCCACACAAATGATTAAGATAACGAAAAAATGCAAATATATCAATCAAATATTTTGTGTAGTCATTTATAGCATTGCCCACTGTACTTTGGCATCGAAACCACTATTTCAAGGAGCCATTTGGTCCTTATTGATCAACCGATTTGGTATTCATCGATTCGTAAAAGAGCGCTGTTTACACTCTTCCCACAGCAAAGTCAATTTACACTGCCTACATTCTATGACTTGAGCCGGGGAAAGGTAATAATTTTGTTGATTCAGGAACAAAGCGAGAAAAGAGGCAGTTCATTTGCATAGACTTCTTGGATAGTATAAAAAAGCACTTCCAGTACGTGGAGTTCATCAATTTGGCCAGCGGATCGCAGCAGATAGCTCGGAAATATATACGCTTGAAAATACTTCTGCGCCTCGGGTTGATGAAGTCGCGCGATAAATATTGCAGGTGCAATTTGTATGCCGGGCAACGTGACTCGATGGTCCAGGATGTGCCAGGATGGACCGGGATGGAGGGAGGGTCCATCCAGTTGGACCAGACACAAAATAATGCAATGCAAATTTCATGTAATCATATGCAAAGTCACCCGGGCGACAGAAGGCAGCTGAAGAACTTTACGTTCTCGGCAGGCATGTCAAGGGTTTATTACGAGGTCACTGGGATGTGAAGTGCGAGCCGGGCCAGAAAATGGGGCGGGAGATGTTGATGGAGCCGGAGTTGGCACGTAATTTGCATGCCAGATACTGTAATGTATTTATGCGAGCATAAATATTCATCCGCCCAGTCAGCCAGTGTAATCAAATTAGAGCAAAAACCGCAGGCAGTGCCGAAGGGAACTGCAACTGCAACTGCAGCGGCATACTCATAGTGTCGGAGCTGGCTGGATCTTGGCTTAGCCCGGACTCCCCGAAAATTACCAACTGCATCTCATTAAAATACAATTTCTCAACATCCACCCATCCCCTACCCCGAAACTGTAAAGTGGGTCAGGGCCAAGTCATCGTCAACCACGCTGTCACCTCCAACAAGACTCTGCCACCACCGCTGAGTTATCTTTTTGGGGTCGGGGGATTAGATATACTCGGCTCATCTTCACTTAGCTGATTATGAACATTTCATGCTCATTAGGGGACTTAATGAATTGCAATATGCCGAATTTGTGTTTTCAATTAGTGGCCCCGAAATGGGAACGCTAAATTTCGATTAAATAAATGGCGTCAACGCAATTAGGTCGCTGACTGCAGTTAATTGACGCTCAGCTGAGCAAACACCCACCAGTCACCCACTGCAGCTGCAACACCAGGCGAAACAACAAACGCCAGGAACACGAACTGCCAGCCACAAGAGCAGAAAGCCGCAACACAAATCTTTAATGCCGATTTCACCGCAGTTTGCACTTGCACAGTGGCGGGAGAGCGTTTGAGCAGTTTGACTAACAAAACCAATTACCAAATACCATTTCAGTAATTTTAGTACTGAAACAGTAATTTGGTTCATACACTGTCTTGTGTATTTCTAATAACTCATTTGAATACGAAACAAAGGCCTTGGGAACCCAGAAATCTCATACAATTATATAACTATGATATAAGTGCAATAAATGTTTAGTTAATTGCACCATTAAGCATAATAGACACTTGTATAGAAATCATTTTACTGATACTTATACTATATATAGCAATTTTAGCCTAATTAGACATTGTTTTGGAATTTTCAGGTTCCATAGACATTGGCTTAGAAATCATACCTCTTTATACAAAATACTGATACGCAATAGCACAAGGCAGACTAACAATTATATAAAATAAATTTTAAATCACATATTATAAAGAACTAAATCTCTTAAAAGTTTTTCTCAGCTTAATTTATATTTATGATGTCAAACAATTTAAATATGTCTATTAAACATACAAATTAGAAATTAAACGTAAAATAAATATCATTTAAAAGCTCGTTTAAAGGTGGGAAAAATGTTAACTTCTTGGGCAACATATTATATTTCTTTTGAGCAAGTAAAGTTTTTTTTGCATAAAGTTATTAAATAAATACTTAAGTTATCGACTAACGCCCCCTTCCCATTAAATGCTTTGATGATATTTTATTCCCTTTCAGAGGGTATTAATTTTAATTCGAGTTTTTAACGCAGTAAAGAGACGTGTTTGAGACGTGCTTTCACTGACGTTAATGATCTTTAAAACAGAATTTCTTTTTTTAATATTAATATTATTTTTTAAAAACTTGAATTAAATAATTTTTAGAAAATTAAATGTATCGATTAACTTTTGTATCGATTCTGGAACCAATGTGCAGCCACTATGCAGCTGAAATAATGCACCTGACTATGTAATAAAAAAAATCCATTCAAGAGCTGCGTCCGTACTTGCCATGTGTGAATCAGACTTTAATTACAATTCAGGCAATCCATTATCCAAAAAGTGAGTGGTTAATGAATTACCCGTACATATAAATATAAGCTGATTAAATATTTGTTGGTCCTTATAATTTTGATAGCATTTGCAATGTTTTGGCGCCACTGTGCCTGGGCGAGCAATTGAAAGGGAGCAAATGAGAGGTGTATAGCAATTGGGCGACGACCGCAAAACTGTATTGAAATTTGCGGTCAATGCAAAACAAATCTGAACTCCATTGCTTGGCTGGGCAAACAGGTTGTGTAGGCGAGGGGGTGGAAAATAGGAGGGAGGAGGGGAGGTTTTCGGGCTCGGGGAAATGAGGGAAATAGGGAAAGCGGCACGAGAGCACTTCTCGGTGAAAGGCAATTGTGTTTTCAATTGATTTGCTTGGAATTGCATTTGGCACTGCATTGGCAAATAGGTCGCTTTTGGCTCCCCAAGGAGCAGGATGAGGAGGGGGAGGAGGAGGGGGAGGTAAACGAGGGACCCTCGGCGGCATCCTTGTTAATCAAAGAGTGGCTGAAGTCCCGGCCCAGCACCCGAGGTAAGTGAAAGGCACTTAACAAATGTTGGAGGACAGGACCGAGGCATGCCTAATTTATGGGCAACATGGCATTAAGTTAATTATTTATGCCCGGCCAGACACGAGCCGGGACTCCGTTCCCCGGACAAATCTCGCTGTCCGGACGGAGGGGCAAAAAATCGGTTGGACAACGGGGACAACGCCCAAGTGTTGTTCTTTAATTTCAAAGTGATAAAAAATTAACACGACAGACAGAGTGGAAACAGTGGGCCAAGGCCCAAGGACGTATACGTTCGCCACAAAGAGAGTGGACCTGCGTGGGAGGATGAGCAATGGTCCTTCTATTCGGCGACTCTGCCATTAGTGCGTCTCCACTTCCGCCACTCAGGAACTTCCCTTGCCCATCTCCGACCACTTCCACCTCCACTTCCCCTCTGCCACCGCAGTATCACTTGAGGTGTGAATGGAGGGCCATCCCCGGGGGTTGGACAGAAACGGATCCGGATTCAGGAGGTCTGGGTCTGCGGACACGAAGCTGCTGGCGGTCGTGCTCGAGCTGTCAGCGAAATGATTTATTTTTGTTATTAAATTTTGGCTCGGCATTTGAATGCGGGACTCTAACATGCTGATTGCCATTATTTGACGACAGAATGAAGCCGTTGGGAAAAGTGGCTGGCAGGCCCCCTGGTCGGGGCCATAAATTGAAACATATGGAACATTTCAACAGTCCAATTGGCAAATGGAAAGTTTTCATGAAATTTTCACAATAATGACGGGCTCTTTAAACTGAATGGATGTGTTTGAGAGGCGGACTTTCCGATATCCGTATATCAATCAATTCCTTATACACATCTGTCGGCTGTCTGAGGAAATTTTTTGCGATGCCTACAGATGTCATCTATCATTTGGCCGGACACAACGAAAGACAACTGACGCTGGCCTCTGAGCCTTGTTTATTTACTCGAAAAAATATTTCATGTTTTTTTTGTTCGACTTCTTTTTTGATTGTTTATCGTGGCCCATTCACCTGGTTCACTTTAAACGGGCCACCGTGTGGTATACTTGATATGTGGCATTTAAGCGATGAAAGCAGCGACGTGGGTGATGATGGAAATGTTTGAAGCGGTGGTTTTGGGAGGGACTTAAGGGGCGCAATGGTAGCCCAGCTAAGCATTTTAATATGCACACATTTCACACAGTTCTTTGTTTTTTATCGCTCCCCTGGCACTAGGGCGCATAAAAGACCACAAGGAGTGGGGGCGTGGCACTTCTTGGGGGCATACAGATGAGCTATACGCTCGGATGTGTGTGCTATGCTAATCAGGCAATCCCGAAAGCAAAGAGAACTATTCGTTTACACTAGTGTTTGCATGCTTTTGGACTTTTCCTGGTAAATCGCAATTATTTAACCGCTCTCGACAGCTCGGCAATCCAATTTGTTGAAAGGCAATTGAAATGCAAATCGTAATCAAATAACAAATCATAACTGAAGGCATGTCTAGGTTTTCATACCTATTTTATGGCCCTCGTTCTCCGTGGCCTCTTCACAGCACTTCACACCTGAGCTGCTGCGAGCCAGGTAAAAAAAAAACAACAAAAAATCCAACCCACGTTCCCAGGATGCCGTGCCGCAGGGTTAAACGGTACCCGTTATTTGCCTTGGTTGCTGGAGAAACGGCAACTGCGGCAGAAACAACAGCGGAACCGAACCATCCAAAAAGGCACAAGGGACGTATTACCAAAAAACGCAGGACCAAAAGAATCGCCGGGAAAATGGCTCTGCAGCAGACCTTGAAACTGGAGAAAATCAAATTGTTTACCGACAGGCAGGCAAGGCTTAAATACATAACTTTGCTCAAACACTGGAGTTTCTCTAAGCACCGGAACAGCAAAATAAGGATAATTTAACCGAAGGTTAGTTTTAAATTTGTCTATGGACATATTTCTTGGAAACAAACTGTTTCAAGGCATAATTAAAGATCAAATTCAGAAACATGTTTAGGATAATGATCCATAATCGAAAATAGATTATAATATTATTTATATATTTAATATAATTTTTCCGTTATTAACCAAAGGTTAGCTTTTTATGTGTATTTTGCCCAGATGAATAAAAAACATTGCCTAGCTCTTGGTGTTTGTGTAGAGAGAAAATTGTTAAGACAAACTGTATTTAATTTTGATCCACTTGTTATGTGGCTACGAATCAAACAAAACAAAAATTGGTATTTCTGAGAACTCCAATTCTAATGAACACAGTTCATAAATTTGACTAGCTATACTGATACTAAATCATACTTACTTTATACTTTCGAAGGCATTGGCTTTTATACAATACACAAATACCATATATGTATATATTCACAAGGGAAAGCGTTTTAATAAATCAAAAACAAAATGCTGAAACAAAGAATTAAACCTGAGAAGCCCTAATAAAGTTTGCAAACGCATTTTAGAATCGAAAATAACCATTTTTCATTCCCGAAATGTGGCCAATGTCGGTTATTCTACACGTTCCAGCGATTTTAAAGCATTGCATTTTCGTTGATGCAGTGAAAAAGCCAAAACCCTGCTCTGCAGCTAACTCGATAGCAGCACTTAAAAAATAATTTAGCAATTTCCAATATCTTATTACGGATACCGACACGGCTATCATCCGCAGACAGCTGTCAACATTAGCGCCAGTTCCTAGTTTCTGTTGCCTTTTTTTATTGGATGCGTAAGTTGGTGGTGGCTTCTGGTGGGGCCAAAAAAAAAACCTGACATGAGCACGTGCAATCGCTCAAACCAAAAACAAACAGGCAACAAAAAAAAAGTATGGAGGAAAAATGGAAAAGTTGGCAAACATGCACATACAGCGGATATAAGTAATGTACTAAGTGGGCAGAGGGCAGAATCTGCTATATGTTATATGATGCCCTGGCGTCGATGTCTTGGGCAATTTCCGACAGATGCGGAGCACACCAACAAAAAGTGCAATTGCATGATGTAACCATTTTCCCCGCAATGCCAGCATTGAGTGAGAGTCAAACGCCGGCGATCAATTTCTGATTACCAGTCCAGTCGAATGTGAAAACCCAGCAGAAATACAGAAATACTGAAATACAGAAACCCAGAAATAAAGAAGCTGTGACAATTCAGGGGGTGGTGGTGGAGGGGGGGGTCGGAAATCGGGGTCTCAAATGTGCAACGATGCCGTAATTACCCAACTAACTGAAGCACTCGCACATGCCATTGTTGCCCAACTGGGTGGATGTGGATTTTTGCATGGCAGACCGGAGCTGTGGAAAACAGTTTAGTCGACAAAGTCATTCACTCATTGCCATGTGATGACACGAGCTCACTCCTCGAGTGGCGCAGAGGAGGATGGGAATGGGCCGGATCCGGCAGGAAGACAGGCCTGGCATTTACACAGTTGGATGATTTAGATAAACAAGACATGAGCTGTCACGCAAAGGAAACAGAGGGAAGCAGAAAAAAGCAGAAAACACTAAAAGAGGGTAGAACAAAGCGGGCCGAGATAGCGAGGCGAGTCCTTAAAGAAAATCCCCTGAAAGTAGTTATTATTACGCAGGATAAAGCCAGGAGATTAGGAAAAGCTGCGATCACATTGACTTGTGCAGAACAGGACAATCGGAGAACAGGAGCCGGCGAAATGAATGGCCAACGATTTGTTTGCAGCTCAGCCTTGTGTGTGCCACGCTGACGTTTAATTAGCACTTAGTTGGATCAAATTCGCATTGAATGCCAACATTAAATGCATATTAGATGGTCCGCTTTTGTGTAAACCAAGTTCATCAATTCAGTTATTAAATAAAATGAAAATTTATCAATTTGCGCACTGTCACGAACATTTGACAGCCGAATGAGTTTTATTGCACACCACCGACAATTTTCGTTTTGGTTTGATAACAGCTGCACTGAGGAAATAAAAACGCTTTATTGTTTTTCCCAATTTATGCATGTCAATTCTTTTTTTATCGCCACAATCTCAATCCAATCAGCTGGGAAGAAATATATTACCCAATTAAAAGTTAATTGGTTATTTTGATATGTTTCGAGAAATAAAATATTGGTAAGCATCTTATATATAAATACTTAAATTCTAATTATATAAATATCAGTGCTGTAAGTGTTTTACTATATTCTAAATTTCTATGTTTTTAAATGTGATTGTTTTTTTGAAAATAATAGTTTTGTGTAACACTTTTTGGATATATTAATATTGAAATACTTAATTTGTAAACGTCTTTTCTGCGAGTGTCATGTGATATATAAGGGATAAAAGGCGTTTTAAATTAAAATGCATAGATCAATTAAAACCAATTGTGCCAGTAAATTAAAACCTTTCGCTCCACAATAGACAGCAGGGCGTATGAGTGATGTGTGTAAATGAAAAGTTGAAATAAATAATTGAATGCAATACCACTTTGTATACCAGCATTAGGCCTAATTTAAGGTTTCATATTTTCGTTGTTTTCATTTGGGCTGTTGGGTCTTGGGCCCTCGAAAGGGGGGCCGCCGCTCAACCGTAACTCCCGACCATCTGTGGAGGACTAAAGCTGATGTTGGTTTAACTGTGGATGCTGTCCCCCTTTCGGCGATTCTGCGCACTGGCTGCTCCACAAATACTGGGAACACTTTGGATTCAAAACAAAGCACTTGAATAACAATTGCTGCCTGTTTTCAGGAAGCGATTTCAGTGTTTTCCCGAAAATTCACATTCCATATTTTTGAATATAATTAAAAAGTACGGATGTGGGCCTGCTCTTTTCGCCGTTTTAATATTCACAAAGCCGTACTTGCACATTAATAAAATAGCAGACAAAGTCGAAAAGTCCTTGCGGCGACGCCACAATGGATTTAAAATGTTAAGCCTCCTGTCGGCGAGCGTGAAAAGTCAACTCTTAAAAATGAAATATTGTTTAGCGCATGAGGGCAAATTGCGGTGCGGTTAAACCTACACCCCCCCCTCCTCGGGTTTCCCCACAGCCACGCCCCCTCCGATTTAGCCCATGTTTTTGTGTGTGTCCGGCCGTGCGCAATTGTACGATTAGCCTAATGAGGTGTGCAGGGCTCGGAGTCCTGATTGATGGTCCTGATTATTCAGCCTGTCGGGCTTATCCCGACCCACTCAAACATTCAGAGCCCGAGTTCGACCCACGCAGCCGGCAAACTGTTTGTTGCCATGAATTCTATCTGTCCAATCCAAAAGCCAAAATGCGTTTTTAAGCCCTGAATGTCGCCTGTGGCGCTGCATGTGTAAAATTACCCAATTTCAAATGCATTTTGGTGCATTAGGCAGGTGCTGTGTGCAGTAGCAAGGTGGAAATTTGCATATTTGCAACGAGTTTTTAGCCCCGCCGCCGGCAGACCGTCAAATATGAGGAGTGTGAAATGGAATACACATAGGTGACTGCCATTATGGCTGCAGCAGCCATCGCTGGCGGGTTGCATTACCCGAAATATTATAACAGTCCTGCCGGTGCGCTGGCAAATGTGGCTTTCAAAGTGGCAGACGTCAGAGTGCCTGGAGAACATATCGATGCACTTAAGTGTTGCAGGGGGGGGGGAAATGTCCTCCTTCAAATGCCATATTCCCTGCCAAGACCCAATTTAACATGCCATAAATTATGCAATCAAATACTGCCGAATATAAAGGTCAGTCTCCGGGCTTAAAGTTTTGTTTACAGTTTCCGTTGTCCCATGAACTAGCCATAGTTTGGCCTTCAGTTCTCCGAGTGCTGTCCGTCCAATGGGGCGGATGTGTGATATTTTATACATAACTCTTTCAACCTCAATGACGGCTTGTTGCATGCACTGAAAAGGATATGGAGAACGGAAGAAAGGAGCGAGGAGAAAGGAGAGAGCAGAGAGCAGAATCAGCAGCGACAACACTTCTTGGTGACACATTCATAATCCAGCTTTCTACACGAAAACATCATAAAATATGAACAAACACTTCCGAGACACTGACAAGAAGTTTTAATTGCTTTTCCGCATGCAACTTCTCTCTGGGGTGTGTGTGTAATTTTGCAGAGCTTCCCCGGCATTCGATCGAATTGTTTCCCCAGCCTGCAGCCACCAATATAGTATATGGCCACCGAGTCATTCCCATTCCCATTCCCGGCAACACGCCAACTCGGCAACTTGGGGCACGTGCAGCATTTACGCAGACGTTTTCGAGACTAAATTTTGATGAATACACTTCATGCATAACTGAGCCGGGTGCGACAGGAAGCGGAAGCCCATAAAGTTGACAATGCTTGGGAGCTGTCGCACTTTCTGGAACCCTTTCCTCCCAGCAGCCCAACAACCCAACATCACCCATCGTCCCACACTAGAATCAAATATTTATACCTTAATCAGGTTGCTGCGCCTCGAGGAAAGATAGAGTTAGTGGGAAAACTTTATTGTCAACTTGATAACTTTGGCAGAAAATTTGCTGTTAATTACTCGTGTGCAGGGCTCCCCGCTTTCGCCAACTTTAGCCCAACTTTCGCCTCCAAAAACTAACCAGCGCTGACTTTAAGGATTATTTGTGGTTCGGATTTCAACATTTTAATGGCATAATTTTTCATTCAGTGCCAAAGTTCCCTAGCATCCAGGGGAGGATTGGCTCGTTAACACGGCCATAAAGAATTGAATCTAGTTCTGCTCTTGACATTTACGAAGCTCCTGGCTGGGGTTGTCCCGTGTTACATCTCCGACAAGACCCCCGTCTTTGGGACCTCCGCCTCGGAACACGTCGTAATCATTTGCACCAGTTGTCTTATCGCTTGAAAGATGGTCGAGAGCAAAGCTTTTTGTACTCGGTTTTAGATGGCAACCCCAAACCTCCAACCCCCTCCGCCCCTACAGTGCATTCCGAAATTGTCGGACGTTTGTAAGCAAATAAATGTGGGGAAAATATAATCTCATAAGCTGACGTAGATAAACAGCAGTTCAGAAGGCAAACAGCTTTTATTTGATAACCGAATTCAATTGGATGCCAGGGACCAACGCATTTCGGATTTTATTCAACTTTTTATTGCATGCCTCACTAGGTACGGTCGCCCTATGACCATGGCACGCACTGTGCCGGACTAGCAGCACATTGTTGACTTGCCGTAAAAACACCAGATGGAATGCACGTGAAAACATCAAGAGCGATGCAATTTCGCAAATTGTCTTCAACTGTGCGAATGCATTTCATTCCGTTTTTGCCGCTGCTGCTTAGGCAGCATCTTTCCACCTCCCCCCACTTCCCCGCCCTTTTTGTTTCGCCGGCCTCCGGGCTGTTTAAGAAATCCCACCCAGATGGAGGAGCAAGGAGCAAGGTGGAAGGGATGCTGCGAAGGAAACTGTGCCGCAGAATTCATGCAGTTATGCAGGACGAGCACTGCAAGAAGGGCTGTGCGAAAATTAGTCGCTTTATGTGCAGGTTGAGGTCAGCAATTAACGCTCAGAAACCGGAGCATGTACCGGGCAAAGGAATTTCCGCCAGAAGTGCAAGACGACGCAGAAATGTGCCATCTTCAAAAGCGAGGGTGAGGGTGAGCCAAGAGCTATTCTTGTTTTACTGCCGCAATACACATACAATGTGCCGCGCACATACATATATAGTTGTACTCGTAGTTAGGCACCGAACGCCTGGCCTGGCCAAAAGTAATTTTGGCCAAAATGCTCTTATTGACATAAAATATATCGCATAAATAGGCGGAGTACACAAAACTAACGTAAGGGCTGGCCCTTTAACCGGGAAACTTCGTTAATTGCATTTGCCGCCTGGGTATTCTATTACCGACCCTCATTGGGTCACATCTGCTCCAGATGCGAGAGTTCCTTTGGTTTAATCACAGGGGAAATGCTGATGGGGTAGTGGAGGAGTCCTTGTGCGTATGTACATACCAAACTTTCCACTTTAAGACCGTTTAACACAGCCAAGAAGTTAACCTTTCCATAGATATTTAATCGAGGTGTGAACACCGCACGATAACTCAATTTCACATTGGTTCTTTTCTGGCTTTTGAAGATAATTAAAACCAACTTAACATTTAAGTTTCCGCCTTTGGTATAATTAACAGCAATGCGCATGCAATAATAACATCCAATTATTTAATATAATTGACATATTGTTCATGAAATATTAAGTTAATAGCATGGCCAAAATAATGATATATTAAAGTTACGTATCGAGTTTTTGGAGGAATAAATTAATCCTATGCTGTTTTTTAAAATACGCTTTACACAAAAATATTTTGTTTTGTATTTCTTTTATAAATGTATTCAGTAAAAAATTTAAATAAACGGATATAAACATTTTAAAATAAGGGCCAAGCGTGCTTTTAAATTTATTGCATTAAACACTGACTTCATTTGATTGTTTTACTCACCACACAGAATATTTTCATTTCAAATGTAATATTTAAATATGCATGGCTTCAGTTCATGCTTTAAATCAATTATTCTGTTGTTTTTTCGCTTGCCTGAAAAACTGAAAGGGGAAACCATAGAACTTACTTCCAGTCATAATGTTTTCCCCTTTTATTTTATTACTGGTCAGCCAATGATTTCCATGACATGGCAGATTACATGTGTATTCCTACTTTGTGAATTCATATAAATAATTTCTTGTCTGTGCGATTTAATGGTTAAAGGAATTGGATATAAATTTACTTTTCCTTATTTTTCTACCCTTTTCTGTTGCTTTCAATGTTACTCCCTTGGGGTATAGTTCTCTAGTATGCCATACAATTTGGTTATCTAAAGAAGAGGGTTCTTCCTTCTCGAATGCATTATGTTTAAGGCTACTTTTTGAGTCCACACAAGAAGACGTTTTCCAAACGAAGAGCTCTGCCAGCGGTTTTAAGATCAGAAAATATAGGATCTCCGCTAGAGAGATGACGCTGAAACCCATAAACAAACCCATTACACCACCGACATTGGCTGAAATGAAAAAATATTAATAAATATTAGTTAAAAATCTAGTGCTCAAGTTATTAAATAGCTATTAATTTTGGAGGACTCCGAATTAATTTGGCTTATCTTTTCCAAAAATTTAAACGATTTGACCTATCTAATTGGTCTTTAAAAAATGTCTATAAAAAAGGATAAACCTATTTCTTATTCTTTTTTTTTAATTAGAGCTGATTTACTCACATAGAAATTCGGTTAATCCCACATAGGCATTCTTGGTGTTTCCATAGTAGACAGACTCCCGAAAATACACATTAATCACGGCTATATTCTCGCTCAGATAGGACTTGTTAATGCTCTCCACCAGCGCGTTGGCCAGCTGGAAGTTGTTGGAGGCCAACGGGAAGGCGAAGCCACTGGCCAAATAGTTCAGATCGAAGCAGCTTGGCAGGCACTGTTGGCGGCACTTAACCCAACTCGTCCGGATGGCCGCCCTTTGGGCCCGCCGCACGCAAAGGATGTCCCGCATCCTGCAAGTGGTGGCGTTGCTGTAGATCCGCGGATACTCGAACGGGATGCAGGAACAGGTCTCATACAGATAGGCGGCCAGGCACTCGTTCTCGCAGTTGAGCCGCGTGTAGATCCTGTAGAAGATCAACTCCTTCTCATTCTTAAACAGGCACTGCCTCCCATCGCGGGATATCGAACGAATGGCCGGAACTGCCTCGGCTCGAATCATCTCAATGCGGTAATTGGTCTCGTAGCCAATGGCTGTGATCAGGCCAGCCTCCTTCACCATGGGCATCTCAACGGGATTATGAAAAAAAACCTGAAAACAAAACGATTTTAGAACCAGCTAGATATAAAAGTAATTTTTTCCCAGGTTTCTAATAAAGGCTTTAATTAATATTTAAAATAATCGAGCTGTTATAAACCAAAAATGGTTCAACCGTTTAAACAATCGTTTAATAATTACATTTTTATATTAATTGCTATAATAGACTTGCCTTAAAACCAGGTCCATTAGTCGAGGAGCAGTAATATTCGCTCATTTCTGCATCTAGTATAGCAGTGAAGCCCAAAGTAATTCCAGTTCCTGAAATACATTTTAAAGGAGTTTTAAACTTAACTATCTACTTTACAAACAGAATAGTCTTTTGCTTACCGCTTGATGTGACTGGATAAAACTTTGGGGGTAATTTTTCAGGATAACCTGACTCCGGATCCCACTTGACACTTTCGAATCCATCTGCAGTCGTCCAATTTCGACCACTATTTGAACTGTTAACACCAAAACAATTTGATACATCAAAATGCTAAAGGCTTAATCGTATATTTACTATGGCTTGTGGAGATTTTCAAGCGACTGCAAATTAAATACGCAGCACAGTCCCTCGTCCGTCAGGATCTGTTGGAACAGATGCGAACAATTCCGCTCCATGGCACTGAATTTACAGAAAAGCAACATTCTTTCACAGGACTGCGAGTGATTTGAGACGAATTCGGATATTGTCAAGTTGTTCCTGTCGAAATTTGTAGCGGTAGGCTCTTCAACAAGCTCACTGGACTGTCAGCTATCGGAGTCGCACAAGAACTTTAAAAGGGCGCTCTCATTGGAACCCCTGACAAAAAAATGTTATTTCAAATTGATGGATGGATGTTTAAAGAGAATTTCGAACATACTCTCTGTAATTGGCCACCAGACTCCTCTGCACTTGGTTCATATTGCATATGGTTATAGCCGGGAAGGGTACCCTTAAAATGGAGGTGGCATGTGGGCTGATGCCAATTATCACCGGGGTGCTATCCCACTTGACATAGATATTCGATATGAGGTGTACTGTGATTATAAGAGCAGTAACGAAGGAGCCAAAGAAAAATGATCTGAAATGGGTAGGTAAAAGCATGATAAATTGGCTTTCAGTTCTAAAAATCTTACAATCTTAAGAGCTAATAAAATTAGTTTTGGCTTTTCAAATATTTACGTTTTTTTTGTTATTTGTAGTTACCATTTATTTATTATTTACATCAAAGAGTAGATTATTACCTCTCCCAACTGCTGAGATTGGAGTCCCCCACAAATTTGAGGCCATGCAGACCCGTCTCGTTGAGGAATTTCCGCAGACTCCTGACAAAGCTGTTGAAAAGAAATACGGAGGATCCCTGCCTTTCCCGACTGGCTGACACCGAGAGTTCCATTTTCAACTGTAAACTTAATGACCCTTGACACCACCATAAATACTTGATATTGCAATCAATCAGATGTCAGCACACGTATTAAATACCCATGTAATTAAGGCTTTACCTTGATTACTGTGATTTGTGACTGAGGGAATCCTTTCAAGTTAATTAAATTCTCAATGTGGCCTTTGCCGTTGGCATTTATATGTACATAAAAGCATGTTACACGCCATCAAGCATACGACATGTGGCCCGACTTGCTAAAATACATGCATTGGCAAAGTATCACGTCTGATATCAAACTTTAACTCAGTTAGCTTTAGAGTTTATCAAATTATATTGAACTTGTTTAGCTTAAGAGTTTATCAAATTAAATTGAACTCATAAAAAATAACAACATAATCGAGTGCAGTTCAAACTTTTCGCCGCAAAAATTTAATTAGTAAGCTTTTCGCCGGCGCTTGCAAGCTTTTTCCCACGAAAGCTTGATAAAAGAAAGCTCTGCCGCACGTGATGACAAAGCGAATCGGTTACTAAGTTAGTTTTAGTTCTCTTTCTCGCATCTCGGCGATCGGACCTCATTTGTTTACCTTGGTCACAGAGATCAGATCATGAGAATCCGTAGCAATCCACTGCCCCGCCGGCTGGTGGACGTCTTGTGCTTTCTGATTATTGCAGTCTTTTTGCCGGTGGTGTTCCTCTTCGAGATTGTGGTGGTGTTGCCCGCTTTCCACGAACCCGGTGGCTTTTTTCACACCTTCACCTTTCTGATGGCCATGTTCCTGGTGTTTAATATCAAGGGAAATATGATTGCCTGCATGATGATCGATACTAGTGTGGATGGTAAGACATCTAAAAAAAACATCTAAAGTGGAATCCATTAAAATCCATTACCCTTCTCTAGTGAAAAAGATGGAACCGCCGGCGGAGCATTTGGATTGGCGGGAGTGCGGCGAGTGCCAGCGGTTAGCCCCACCCAGATCTTGGCACTGTAAGATCTGCAAGGTTTGCGTACTGAAGCGGGATCACCACTGCCTATACACGGGATGCTGCATTGGACTCAGAAACCATCGCTTCTTCATGGGCTTCATATTCTACCTATTTGTGGGATCAGTTTACGCTCTGGTTTACAACTCCATATTCATGTGGATCATCCAGGGCCACATCTACTGCAACTGGCTAACGCTGCTCAAGCTCACCTGCCCGATGCTGCTATTGGTGACGGGCAGTTTCTGGACCAACATGTATCTGCTCTTCTACAGCTTGAATGTTTTAGCACTGGCTTATGGAGTCCTCCTCTTGGGTTACCATGTGCCCATCGTTTTAAGAGGCGGGGTTTCCGCCGACCGCACAAAGGAGTCCAAGCAAAAGTACGACAGAGGAGTCTACCAAAATCTGAGATGTGTGTTTGGAGACCGCATGCGTATAGCCTGGTTATCTCCACTGATTCGGAGCGATCTGCCGGATGACGGATACCACTGGGGTGCCACTGAGAACATAAAAGACAAAGACTGATTAGGACTTAGAATTAATAAGTGCATGAAGCTCCAACCTGGGAAGCCCGTAGATAAGGACTATGACTTTAGCTACCTCTGGCTGCATATATTTTAATCTTAAGGTAGTAAAGTTGTAACCGATTCCACCAGTGAGAATGTATGCCTGGCCTTTCCATTCAATATGACTTTCATCGATGACCAAAATCAGGTTTATGTGGAAACCCGAGTTAGCCTGTATATTTGTAAATACTTTAGTAAATTAGCATTACATTTTATGTGTTCAATATACCTTTTGTTTGTACTCCACATCTACATAATCACCACATTTATTGGAATATATTTCAATTTCATAAATATGAACCGATAAGGAGTGCATTATGCCAAATTGAACGGAGTAGCACATAACTTCCACAGACAGGAATATTGCCAGCAGCCACGGTCCACACATACCGGCCATTTCTGAAGACTAAACCAATCATTGCATGAAACCACACCTGTGCGGGCAAATGCCTATTTCTCTAATTGATTTGACGTCTAGGCGAACAAACATACATAGATCGATAACGAAATTGATACTTATTATTAATGTATTAAAATCTTCTTTGATGGACCGACCACATTGAATTCATCGTTGCGGAACTCCTGATGGTAGCTGGTTATCTTGCCTAGTGACAAAATGATGAGCACAAAGTTGGACTGGCCTTGTGCTCCATCACAGTTACGGCTTCAAGTCTCGACCAACGCCAAGCGGATAATGAGGAAGGCGATTGGTACCACTCCATCGTACCTGCAGCTCCATTCCCGTGTTGGTCTTCAACTTGGTACTTGGTACCTCTTGGAGGTCCTTAGGTCTTTAGAAGATCGACCACTACATGCGGTCACGTGGGTATTGTCAGTTACCGGTAAACTATGGTTCTTGTGTAGCAGCCGGTTGATCTCCTTTCTTGACAGCATAGAAATGGAGCAGAATCCAAATTTACCGGGCTGCAGCCAGGATGTAGTAGCGACTGCATAATAACATTTATTAGGGGGATACCTGTATATATTATTTTGTTAAGACAAGTTTAAAGGTCTGAATCTGAGATAGACTTGTTTTTAGATTTTATTTTTTTTGTATTTTGGAGAGAAAGATATAGTACTACTTTTGGTTGAGGTTAAATAGTCTGTTTCCAAGAAGCCACGACCTCTAAAAATAAAAAATTTTAAAATTATATTTAATATTTATATATCTGAGTATATGTATATTGAAATCCTGATTAATAATAAATTCATACTAATTTCCGAAAAGTATTACTTATGGAAAACATTGAATAAGACCGATATTTATTTTCCAATATGAGTTCTTGAATAAAAAATATGTAAAATGTTGATGTTTAACAAGAAAAGGATTGGAACAAAATGTTGCTTTTAAGCCCCCGCACAAAATCATAGATACGCCACTGCGTTAATGTGCAGTATGTACGCAGCATGTTCTCTTATCAAAAAGTTTAATTATTGTACCAGTTACTCGTTCTGTATAGGGTATATTGTATTTGTTGAAAAGTATGTAACAAGTAGAAGGAAGCGTTTTCGACCCTAAAAAGTACAGAGCTGCTCGCTCTCAGCTTGTGATGTTTGCAATGCATATCGGCAGATAACGGGTTTTTAAAATTTTCAAAATGCTCAGCCGATTGTGTCCAACTTTTTTTAAATTGGTATGTGTCTATATGTACATTGTGAAAAATAATAAATTTTTTTGAATATTTTGAAAGATAACATCCAAAATTTGACATATACATATATTAAAAGAAAGATAATTTAACATATAATAAATGCGTCAGCATTATTCAAATCTGTACAAGTACTTTTCAACATTTCATTTCATTTCCCTACGACTTGTTGTAGGTTGAAGACGTCAAAGTCAAGCGCGCGCCTTAAAAAGATAATTCAAACATGTGTCGCCTCTACTTACTAGTTTTTTTGACGCTAAAATACCAAAGTGAAGCTTTTAATTTTTCTCCGCATCCGAACCTGGTGATAAATTTCCCTAAGCTTCCAAAAACACACTTGAAGCAAACGCGAAGCTCCTATTTTGGCTACTCGCTCGTCATCCGTCCCAACAGGTGAGGTTATTTGTTTCGAGCTGTGATAATTGTAAAATTTGATGCAGTGAAATTTGAACCAATCAAAGATATTTAAATGATTATGACACATTCTAATTTTCATTTCGAAATCAAAATTTGAAATTATAATAATTATTTAACAAGAGAGGAAGCAAGCTTGGGCAAGCCGAAGTTTATATACTCTTGCAGTTATTACAAATCGACTACATTTCGAAAAGCGACTCGACTTAGTATTGTGGAAAAGCGACTCCACTCGATTTCTATCCCTATATTACTAAAAACATAAAATATGTCGATTTTGCGCTGCATTTTGCCATCGTTTCTATGGTAGCAATATGATATTGTTGTCCGATTTTAATTTAATTAAAACCGCAATTACATAATTTTTAAATATTACCAAATCTCTATATCATATAGCTCCCTTAGGAACAATCGGAAAAAAAATTTTTAAAAATTTGAACTTTGTTGTTTTTTAATTTTTTTTGTTGTTCTTTAGGATTTGGTAATATTTAAAAATTATGGAAGGGTCGAAAATGTCTCTTTCACTGCATTGCAAACTTTTGACTGAAAATTATAATACCCTCTGCAAGGGTATAAAAATAGACTAGATAATCATAGGACATTACTAAAAAACCTTTTTGTGCGCTTTATCTGTAATCGTAGCATCATCGTCGGAGCTCCTCGGGCTCAATCCACATTGGACTCGCAGAAGACCATCAACGAGACTGGAGCTATTTACAGATGCTCCCTGTCTAGCGGTTCCTGCAGCCCGTATGTCCTGGATCCCCTAGGTGATGTTAATGCGCCTGACAAAGGACTAACCTGGGACTCGGACCGCAAGGATTTCCAGTGGCTGGGCGGATCGATGGACGGTGGCACGGGCGATAAAGATAAGCTCATAGTGTGTGCCCCCCGGTTTTACACACCCACTCCTTTAAGCTACCTCATGCACGGAGTCTGCTACTGGATAAGGAACACAGAACACACCGAAACTCCGCAGAACGTGTCTCGTATATCTCCACTCCGCTCGAAAAACGAGCAGGTGAAAAACAATATCGGCATCTACTACATGGGCCAACTGGGACACAGTGCCCATGTAGCGAATGACGGCAATAACTCCCAGTTCCTGCTCGGAGCCCCAGGCATACGAAATTGGAAGGGATCAGTAGTCCGCTGCCGCCAGGACGGACCTGCACACTGTGACGACCAGATCTTTGAGCCGCACCGCCAGGCCTCGCACAATTACTTTGGCTACGCCCTGAGCTCCGGATACTTTAACAGCGACTCTCCATCCACCCTTCTCTACCTGGCCTCGGCACCCAGAGCCAATTACCTTTCCGGCGAGGTCTATATATTTGATTTTCAAGGAAGGTCAATCCGAAAGTTGCTTTGGTTGCGGGGTGAGTATTTCGGCGAGTATTTCGGCTACTCCATTCTGGCGGAAGATCTTAATGGAGACGGAAAAACGGACATCATAATCTCAGCGCCGCTTCACGCTCTTAAAAATTCCTACGACACTGGTGCCATTTATGTTTTTATCAACAAGGGTTCAGTGAGTAATAAGAAACATATCAGGGCTCAATTAAAAATGCCGCCATATCTTTGCAGCTCCACTTTGACCATACAATTGTGCGGTCACCACTGGGCACCAAGGGCCGTTTCGGAACTACACTAACGCGTCTGGGTGATATCAATCAGGACGGATATAACGGTGGGTTAATGATAATTAATAATACACCACCGGGAAACTACTACAAAAACAAATTCGCACTATTGTTTTTGGAGTTTGCTTGTTAAATATTTTGAGTGGCGATAACCAGTTGTGTACAAATATTAAATATTATTATTATATGAACATTCTTCTTCTCTTTTAGACGTGGCCGTTGGAGCTCCCTTTGCCGGAAACGGATCGGTGTTCATCTACCTGGGCAGCGAACATGGCTTGCGGGGACAGCCAAGTCAGCGACTGGATGCCCCTGCCCAACAACCTTCCGAGTACGGAGCACACATGTTCGGTCACGGTCTGTCCCGCGGATTGGACATAGATGGTAACGGGTTCAACGACTTTGCCATAGGAGCCCCCAATGCCGAGGCCCTATACCTATATCGCGCCTATCCCGTCGTAAAAATATATGCAACAATTAAGACGGAATCGCGGGAAATAAAACAGGAGCAGGAAAAGGTGAAGATCACCGCCTGCTACAGACTGAATACCACGTCAAAGAATAAGGATGTGCAGCAGCAAGAACTGGACATCCGGATAGCAGTGAACAAGCAATTAAAGTGGGTTAAGTTGGCCCATACGCAGAGCAACCAGATAAGCTTCAAGGCGATGGCGGGTCCTGCCGAGAAATGCCGTGACTTTGATATTCAAGTTCGCTACAGCGGGAAAATTTTTGCGGCCATCGATCTGGAGATGCAATACGAACTGTCCAAGAAGATTTCTGACTCCAGGGGTAAGCTTAAAAATTTAGGATTGTAACAAATAATTTAATAATGAGGTCACCTTTGATAGAGTTTTGTGAAACCTGTGCGATCGTTGATCCGACGGACGCGAAGGTTTCCACGGAGAGGATCATCATCAGCATGGACTGTGCCTCCGATGTTTGTGTCGCTGATCTGCAGATGAGCAGCAAAAATGTGAGGTACATATGTATCAGTAATATTTCTTGTGAAGGCGGTCTTTTAAAAGTATTTCCTTAAATCTAGATTTAAAAAATTATTTCTTGATGCAATGTCTGATTTTATATTTAAAAAAAAAAATAACCATTTATTTAATTAAACAATGTCAATTAGCATTATTTTGATAGTAGATAGTAATATCCAATATTAATTATTTGTAAGAATTATGATTTATCAATCCAATTCAATTGAAACGTCCAATTTCAATTTTTGTAGCTCCACTTATATTTTGGGCAGTGCCGAGATCCTACACCTGAGTTATGACATAACCAACAAAGGCGAGACCGCTTACCTGCCCCAATTCAACGTGACCAGCACTTTCCGCTTGGCTTTCGCTCAGATTCCTGGAAACTGCAAGGTCTCCGAAGCAGTCATGGTGTGCGACCTGAACGGAGGACGACCGATGGCCAATGGTGACAGCGACTCCCTCACCATCAGCTTCGATGGGAGCCAGCTCAGCGGAGAGTCGCTGACCATCCTTGCAGAAGTTTTGAGTGCCGGAAACGAGAAGAACATCACGGACAACAAGCAGAACAACGTGATCAGCCTGAAGGAGTTCACCGAGATTGATGCCAGCGGGTAAGATTTAATATAAATAGTAGAAATGACTGAAATCTTACTATTGTCGATACTTTTTAGCGTTCAGACAAACGATCAAATTGTTATTAACCATTACCCTTACTCCGCGGAAGTCATGAACCACTACGAGATCAAGAGTAGCGGTCCCAGTATTATCGAACAGTTAACGCTGTCCTTTTATATTCCCATAGCCTATAGTTCGACTGGTCCCATGGCAATTACACCCATAATTAATGTAAGCAGCTTGAATATTCAGGCCACCTATGATTCGCGCCAGTGGCCCATCCGGCTCTATGACCAGAATGGTATTCCGATAGAGAGCTCTATCCAGAGCGGACAGGACTACGAACAGACCACGACTCGAAAGAGAAGGGATCTCAATGGATTGCCTGCCAACCAAGAACAAATAGATAGCATTTTGAATGTAAAGACCCACGATCTGCCTGTGAATCGCACCATTGTTTTTAACTGCCAGGATACCAACATGACGATCTGCGTTCAAGCCGAGATGAATATCCGATTGAGCCCTGATAAGCCTATTAATGTGAATATAAGCTTCTACGTGGATCTTAGTGAAGTATCGGGTCCTTGGGAATACTTTGTCTTCCGAACCCATTTAGAGCTGCTTAAAAAGGGCGATCCCGCATCCAGTACGTTTGTGATTAACCGGAAGATCGAACCAAATGTGATATTCAAGCATCTTAAGGATGAACTTCCCATCTGGAAAATAATTTTGTCCTGCATAGGTGGTCTGCTGCTCCTTTCTGCTTTAACCTATACACTTTACAGGGTTCGTATGATTGACATCAGAGAAGGATTTACTTTTTTATTAATACTGTCTACCTTTTTAGCTCGGATTCTTTAAGCGCACAAAGAGGGACGAGCTGAACAGGTTAGTTCGACAAAGTTATATGCAGGAGTTTCCCGTCGACCAGGATTCGGATAGTCTCAACAGCGAGTAACTCTGCCCAAAAGATATAGTACCTAAACACATCGTTCCCAAATCCAAACCAAATTTACGAAACATCTAGTAGAGCGATGAATCATTGGAAGCTCTACTTTTGTTTATAGTGAACTAATTTAAGACTGTACGATTTTGCGCCATTTACTTAGTTTTCTTTCAAACATTTTTCTTAAATAAATTATTTAATAATTTATTATTACTTAAAAAAAACTACTTAATATTATATATTAAGCAACCTTAAAAGTATAATTAAAAATGTAATTTATTTTTGAAAGCGAGACCCAAGAATTTTCCTTTTTATTTTCAACACACATAATTATTTTGTGTAATAGCAGTAGCAAAGGTATCAACTTAAAACAAGAAAGGAGCAAACTTCGGCAAGCCGAAATTTATATACCCTTGCAGTTATTACAAAACGACTACATTTCAATTTATATGTCTAAAAACAATAAAGCTTTGTCGATTTTGCGCTGCATTTTCCAATCCCAACTTTCTAACTTTACAAACACCAAAGTTATGGCATTTTCGATCAATCAGTCATGAGGCGCCTTTTTTCAGCCACAAATCAAGTTGAAAAGTAAAGAATACCTTCTCCGATTTTATTTATCCTAGTTCATGGAACCGATTGGATTAATAGTTGTTGAGTAACCTTATGCGCCAGTCGCTAAAAAATACTGTTTCAAGAAAAAAAGCGTTTAAAGTTTTGAGAAGCTCTCGCCGTCGCCTAACGCTTCACCATAAATCAGCTATATCTTCAAAAGTTTTTGAAATTTTCACTGGAAATTTTAAAGGAACATTCTTAAATAGTTATAGGTTCGAATTAAGTAAAAACTAAAATCGATTTTTTGAAACCGAGAATGGGTGGGGTCCCCTTAAAACTGAGAGACTAGTTCGCGTAGAAACAGACAGACGGACAGACAGACGGCCAGACGGACAGACGGACAGACATACAGACAGACGGACAGACGGAAAGACGGAC
The DNA here is from genome assembly GCA_018153305.1 of Drosophila kurseongensis. Taxonomy (NCBI): domain Eukaryota; kingdom Metazoa; phylum Arthropoda; class Insecta; order Diptera; family Drosophilidae; genus Drosophila; species Drosophila kurseongensis. The sequence goes on along the minus strand of JAECXX010000004.1, from coordinate 8,676,711 downwards.
ATGCTTATATCAACTCAGGGCGCGATCCTGATCAAGAATATATATACTTTATAGGGTCGGAGATTTCTCCTTCACTGCGTTGTACACTTTTGACCAAAATTATAATATCCTCTGTAAGGGTATAAAAAACGGCAACTAAAATTAAGATTGAAATTAGCAAATTTGTAATGGCGGGTGTATCGATTAATGCGCCCTTTGCTGCCAGCCCTGGTTCGTTATCGATAGCCTCCAAGTGCCGATAGTCAGATCGCAGGTTTCCAGGTCTTATTTAACAAGTATTCGAGGATTTCTTAATGAAAATGATTCGAAATCGCTTTGGAAACTTGACGCGCGTCTCCGCCCAGCTGCAGCGCCATGTCCAGCAGATGTCTACGAACGCCGCAGTAGCTCCGGAGGAGGGAGCGGTCATTAATGAGTTCCGAACGGCGGTCACCAATCCCGGCGAGCATTCAGCGCTGCAGGTGGCCAAGTTCTACACCATTCCCGCGGAGCAGAAGAAGCAGATCTTTACCGGCGGCGGCCTGCCCAAGCAGTACGAGCAGCAGATCAAGACCTTCACGGAGGCCTGTCTGATGGTCCGGAATCCTGCCCTGGAACTGCTGCAGTACATTAAGGCCGCCGACTTGACCAAGCCGGTGGTGCGGTATGTGCTGTACGGAGAGAATGGCACCGGGAAAACCCTGTCAATGGCCCATGTGCTGCACTACGGGGCCCTCAACGACTTCCTGCTTGTCCACGTGCCCTGGGCGCCCAACTGGATGAAGCGGCCCAAAGAGGCTTCTAATGCTGCCGGCCAGGAGGGTATGATTGATCTCCCCTTCGACGCGGCCGCCTGGCTGGTGCACTTCAAGGCCCAGAACAGCCAGTTGCTCCAGCGGCTGCAGCTTAAAACCAGCAAGGAGTACGTGTGGAGCAAGCGCGAGAGCACGCCGGCTGGCTCCTCGCTCATCGAGCTGGTGGAGCACGGAATAGCACGCATTAAGTACGCCTCGGAGACCACGGCGGCGCTCATTGCTGAACTCAAACAGCTGTCCACCGCTGGCCAATGCAAGGTGATGGTGGCCATCGATGGCTTTAACGCCTTCTTCCACCCGGTGACCCGCATTTTCTCTGACAACAAGCAGCTCGTGACTCCGGATCGAATCACGCTCACCCAGCCCTTCCTTGACATCACCAACTACGACTGGACGAATGGTGTGTGCATTCTGTCCGTGGACAAGATCGCCATGACCGAGGGCCACATGGACTCCCACATGCCGCGCTATCTGCTTGGTCAGGAGGGCTTCGAGCACCTGGATCCATTTGTGCCCGTCCTCGTGGAGAATTACACGGACAAGGAGTTCCACAGCTACATCAACTACTATCTCGACCGCCACTGGATCAACAAGACGCCGCAGGGATTTGAGGAGCAGCTGAAATTCATGAGCAACAAGAACCCCTACTCGTTGATGCAGTTGGTGAGGGCCTTGTAGAGTGTGGGATATCCTGTATTTGTTAGCCAATAAAGTTAATTCAATTGTTAAACACAGAACTGGTTATGGCTTTCTCGCAAACGAAATATGATAAATATTCATGCTATGGTAATAATAGGTTTAGAAACCGTTTAAAACAAATTTCTTGAAAATCTCCATTTTTTTATAGAAAAATATTGAAATTGATTGACCAATTTCCTTTAATAAGTCCCCAGTTTTAACTTTTTTTTCCTTGCGCACGTGAAAACATGGCGAATTCAAATTGGAAATTTATTTAACGATAATCAGCAATACATAATAATGCACTGTAAAATATATAGTTTCGTACTTTCACATATGTATTTCTTAATGGGGTTTACATGCAGTTTTCAATGTTCGAAATCAAAACAGAATCGGATCGGTCTTAATTTTCGTGTGCTTTGTGGCTTTAAAAGCATTGTCAAAAAAGTTTAGCCAATGTCCATACGGATATGCATGCAGCACTCTCTCTCTATTTATACGACTATATCTTAGGTTTCGTTCCGGTGTGGATGTGGATAAACAAAATAATAACTAGGCTGCAATTAACATTTGTCGTCATATTCGTATGTATATTTGCATAATTTCTATTACAATTTTAGTTGCTTTTAACAACAATAACAATTATGTATGTTTGTATGTGTTTGCTTATTCTTCTCTGATCGGATGTGGTTGCTATGTCCGTTGCATTATCGTAGGCGAAGTCGGGGCTTCTGCGCCGATCTATGTGATAGATTCTCGTTTTCGTTTCTAATGTTCATTTGGTTTAAACTTTAAGGTTTTACGTAAATATGCTGATGCTTTGAATATACGTACGCGCGTGTGATCGTGTGGTGTTCCATATGCACTATGTGTTATAAATCATATCGCTTGTATATATGTATTCATGTATTATATATTATTCATGATCTTTTGCAGTTCGTTTTTCTGTCCTGGCGACGTAACAAATAAAAATAAAAAGCCTCCTCTTCTAAATGTAAACATAATACAAAATGCATTAAAACAAAAAATAGAATAAACTTAAACGCAGAGTTGGATAAGCAAATGGATTAAGCGACTGCGGGGAGGATACGTATAAGTGTAAACATAAAAGAGATATATATATTCATTGATATAAATTAGATATTGATGAAATCTTTGCATGCGTCAGTGGTAAAATAAAAATGATAATAATATACGAAAAACAAAACAAGGACATCTGGCTCGAATGGGATCATCCCTGAATACATCCATTCGGTTTGGCCCGATCCAAAATCGAGGCGGTCTATTCCTCCTCTCTCTTCTTTTTCGATCTCTCTTTTCCAAATGCTCGCAGGGGCCCAACACACGGATTCCAAAGTCCCAGATCGCAGACCCTCGTGATCCTTTCTTCGAGGAGTGCTTGCGTGGCTGTGGGGTGGTGGGTGTTTGTCTGGTCGGTTGATTGGTTTTGGTTGGGTGGTGTTGTTCATGTTGAGGTGTTCGTCTGTTCCTCGGAGCATTCGACTACTTAGGCTAGTTTTCTTAAACATACATTTACTCATTCGTTTCGTTTTGGTTTTCACCCTGCCGAAATCTTGGTGAAATCAATGCATGACAAGTTTCCAATGTTCTCATAGTTACTACATCTACCTTTGGAGCAGTGTGTGGGTTTGGGTGTTTGAATGGGCATGGCGGATGGGCGTGAATACTTCGGGATGAGGCATTAATGATGGTGAGGAATAGTTGAACAAACAGCGAACGGCAGCGGGCGGTGCATCCTCCCATCTGTATTATTTCTTGACAAACTGATAGGGGGCAGCGGGACGGTAGCGCATATTGGGTGGCACAGCGCCGCCGATGCCACCGCCAGTGGTGGCCACGATGCTATTGGCCATGATCCCGCCACCGCCGGCATTACCCAGCCCGGCATTCCGACCATTGAAGCTGGCTGCACTGACGACCATTCCGGGCGGTGAGGCTCGCACAATCGCCTGTGGTGGCAATGTGGTGTGCATGGCATTGCCCCGCTGGGCTGCTGTAAAAACGAAAATAGCATCTAGGAAGGATCGAACAAGAGCATCCAGACTCACCTGGCACATAGGGTTTTGGCTGGTGGTACGCATTGTTGTGTGAGCGAAAGTAGACAGTCTCCTCGTTGTGGCGATAGTGTGATTGTTGCTGAAACTTTTGTCTGTCGAGAAAATGGGTATTAATCTTTACTGATAGGGGACTTCCGATTGCGACCCACCTGTAGTTGCCTCCAGAGCGCTGGTTACCATTGCCATTATTGCTGCCGGATCCAGCTGCTCCGCTATTTCCGTTTCCTCCACCACCACCGCCGCCTCCACCACCCCCTCCTCCGCCGCCACCACCGGCCGCTGCATTCGATTGCTGCTGCAGCTGGCGAAGCGTAAGCTTCTTGGCTGCTTCCGGGTCCTCCATGAGTTCGCGGTACTGCTCCTGGCGAATATCGTCATGCTTGTCCGGCGTGAGATAGCGCCGGATTTCGGCCAGGGCGTAGGCCACGCGAGCGTACGCCTCGGCGGGCGGAGCAATGGTGGAGACCTCGACATGCAGCGGAAGATTCAGGTGGGCGTACTTGGCGTCCGCAGAGTTGCGCAGCTCCTCCTCGCGGGCTCGGTCCTTCATCGAAAATCGGCCTAGTATGACGATCTTGCACTGCGTCTCCTCCTGCAGGCGGCGCAGTGAGTTGCCCTTGGGGCCGAGCAATTTGCCCACATAGTTGAACTTCTTGTCCTTGATAGGCACGTGCACCTTCTGGGACAACTTTATGGTGCGCTGCTGGTAGACGTCGGCGTACTGGTCTCTCGTTGGGATGCGTCCGTTCAGCTGCACACGTTCCAGAGCTGCAAGCCGAAGAGGGAAATGTGCTAATTACCATGAAGTGACCCGGACAAATCAATTACCTTCGTCGATCAGCTTCACCGCCAGGGGGAAGTGGTTCTCCATGCGCGACCGCTCCGTCATGAGCTCCTGCATGTACTTCTGGACCGCTGGCGCCGGTTGGGCCTTCTCGCTGTCCGCATTGGCGTTGTGTTCGTTCTCGTGCTCCCCGTTGCTCGTTCCCCCACTACTGCCGGTGGCCACCACTCCGGCTCCTGACCCCGATCCAGATACTGGCCCGCCTCCTGCTCCGGCAGCCGTGGAAGCCACCGAGGAAGCGGATGGCCCTGGCACACGCAGTCCGTTCTCCGCCATTTGTCCTGCCTTCGGGATCGCTCTATCGTCCTGCAAAGTCGCCGAGTCTCTAGTTTTCCGTGCGCGGATTGTGAGCGATCGCTTTTGCTGTCGTTTCGATTTGCTTGCCAAGTGTGCACACTCAGCCTTCCCAGTGGCCCTAATTTTTCTCTCTTTTTCCAAGTGTGTATTTTATTCGGACATTTACTATGTTAGCGGCGCGGTCCGGCAACTCCGGTCTCTTGGGCTGGCTCTCGTGCTTCAGCAGCGTGCTGTTCGGCAGCAATCGGTGGTGCTGTTAAGCGCAAATTGGTGTTATCGGAACTGTAAGTTGATGATTTTAAAGTCGATAGGTTTGACCAGAGCTGCCGAAGTGACGCGGGCGCAGCTATTTCAAGCCATAATTCGTAGTTTTCTCTTTTTTTTTATTTTAGAGGGCCCCCTCCCATTCTCGATTTCAAATTTTGACGATTTTCAATGGGCTGGTAAATGTACATATATTATTTTTTAGGCTTGTAACTTTGTATCCATTTAGTCAAAGTCTTAAAAAATAAGAAAACAAATTTAACATCATTTTTTTTTTTTTTGTTGTTGAACAAAAGCCTTTCTTTTCGTCGGCGCATGGGATTTAAGCTCACAGGAACATCGGAAACCAAAAATTCCAACGGAATTAGAAAGAGTACATGTATGGCCATAGCATGAACTAGGATTTAGGACCTTTGAACCTTTTTTTTTTAAATATCGCCTTCTTTTCAGCCACAAATCAAGTTGAAAAGTAAAGAATATCTTCACCGATTTGATTTATCCTAGTTCATGCTATAGCTATATATGTATAGAATAACGTATTACAATTTGGAACCGATTGGAATAATAGTTTTTGAGTAACCTCAGTCGTAAAATTAATGTTTCGAGAAAAACGCGTTTAAAGTTTTGAAAAGCTTTAGCCGTCGCCTGAAGCTTTCGCCATAAATCGACTTTATCTTCAAAAGTTTTTGAAATTTTCACTTGAAATTTTAAAGGAACATTCTTGAATAGTTATAGGTTCGAATTAAGTAAAATCGATTTTTTTAAACCGAGAATGGGGGTCCCCTTAAACGTAATCTGTGCAAGTATTTAAGGGTTTCATTATAATGTATATATTTTGAAAAATATTGTTGTTGATTTTTACCTCAGGTAGAGGTTTTGAAATATATATATTTCCAGATATCGATGTTTTTAATATTTTTTAAGAAAACATCGGTTCGAAGCAAACACCAATACAAACATACATATATGGAACATCGATATTTAAAAAACAACTATTTTTTCATTTTTTAGTTACATATTAGAATCGTCCAGTGGCAGTTACATGTCTGTCTGTCCGTCCGTCCGTTTCTACGCAACCTAGTCCCCCAGTTTTAATGCTATCTGCTTGAAACTTTCCCAAAAGTTCGGCTTGCCGAAGTTTGCATTCTTTCTTGTTGAAATATAAAAATGATGACGTAATTCACACTTAATTACTGATAACTTCTAAAATAGTGGTTCGATGTAGAAAGATGTTGGTGTGCCAATAGACATTGACCAACCATACACAACTTGTCTGAATTGCATTTCGAATTACGAATTGTATTCAAATGGGAAACTTTTGAAACAAATGTGTAATCAGAATCTGCATGTACAATTTTAAATCTCTAGCTCTTATAGTTTCTGAGAGCTCGAAGTTCAAACGGATGAACAGATAGAATTATGTAGCAGTATAATAAATGTATATCAATAAAAAAATATAAAAAATTAATAGCTAAATCAACAAACTTTCGCACTAAAAATCTAACTTATGAACTATTCACAATTATTAATTTCTTTTTAAAGCACGACTTTAAAACAGATAAGAAAAAATAATCGAAAAACTTGCAAAGCATTGCGAAATTAAAAGAACTGTATACACATCCTGCAAAAATATCAATTTTACTGAGGTATAATTCAAGAGTTTAGGGAATATATTTGAACTTACATATGTGTAAACATCCAACACGAGCAAAATTCTAAGTGGATAAACTAATTTTGGTCAAAAGTGTGCAACGCAGTGAAGGAGACATCTCCGACCCTATAAAGCACATACATATGTATAAACATATATTCTTGATCAGGATCGCGTCCTGAGTTGATACATGTTGTATGGTTAGTGATAGTATGCACCGACGTCTACTACCAGTTATTGCTGCAAAAGGAGGTCCAACCAAATATAAACGAGCGAGGAGTTAATTTTATCTTAGGTGTAAAACTTTTTTGACTATGAATATGAAGATTTTTTTTTATTATCTTGTTGTTTTATAAAATAAGAAAACAAAAAGACTTTCATGTTCTAAAAATATATAACCTACCAAACGGAAATTATTTGAAAATTGTATCTGTTTTAGTTAATAGAGTTGTGACCGCATTAAGTTGCACAACCATGGTGTACTTAAACTTTTTTGGTCCACTGTACATACATACATACATTGAAGTTGACGACAAATATGAGTGGAGGAAATACAGCGGAGGTGTTCTCACGACAGTTACTGGACATTGGAAACGGAAGACTGCTAGTCGATGAAATGTCAAGAGAAATATCATTACCAGATAATTTTTTTAATTTAATTTCACCGAATGAAGAACTAATACAAAAAGTATTTCCGAATATTGAAAGAAATTATAGCAATCACGATTGGCTCAGCGAACGAGCCATACTTGCTGCCAAAAATAAAGATGTCTATCAACTTAACAATGAATTTCAATTGGGCATTCAGGCTGTGGAAATTACATATGTATATGTAAGTCAATAGATACCGTTGTGGAAATAGAAGAAGCCGTAAATTACCCAACGGAATTTTTGAACTCATTTGATTTGCCAGGGGTGCCACCACACATACTAAAATATGTATCTTCATATGTATGTGTGCCAATCATCCTGCTGCCAAACATCAATCAAACATCAACAATGTAGTGGAAGCAAAAATAATAGTGTGCCTATTTAAAGGTGATGATGTCCTAATCACTATAATTCAAATAATGCCAACCGATACACCTTTTCAATTTAAAGATTGTAGTTCACAATTAGATTGACATTCGCAAAAACATTTAAACAAAAACATTGTATACCCACAAGTCTTACAAAATTGAATGGTTATGAAACTTTAGCTTTGTGTCTTAAAGCCTAGTATCCAGATCGACAAACGATTACGCTAGCGTAAAAACTTTAATCTTTCCAGAGTGACCAAAGTTTCGAGAGTTCATCAGATTTAGGCGTGCTACGGTCGTACTGTCAATCAGCTGGGTTTGTTAAAATTCAAATATCGTATTTGCGGGAAAGAACCTTTAAAAGATTTTATCAAATGCCTTGGCAGGACAAGTCTGCCGGTGTATAAAGAAATTAAAAAACAATACAATTTAAATTTAACAGTTGTTTTTTTAATTTACTGATAATTATTTGCTAATTTAAAGTTCATAGCTGCACTTTTATTGTGTTTTTTCGTACATTCTGGACCTAAAAAACATTTTGCTCTGACAAGAGGCACCCCAGATAGTTTTAATGTTATTTTGTCCTCACATGTAAACACCTGCAATCGACTTTTGTGAGTTTTTTGAGTTTTTCCCTCCATTTCTTATAATGTTCAGTGAGAAGCGCACGCCAAAAGATTAAATTTTTTAATCTTTTCGCTAGGGTTCACCCAAAGTTCATTTCCGCAGACTGGCAACGCTATGGAATTTTCTGGTATTTTTTTCGTCGATCAGGGGACCGACGTGAAAAAAAGGCCCGACGAAAAGTGAACGCCAGCTGTTTGCCTCTCGCTCTCTCTCATGACTGGCGTTCGGTTTTCGTCGATCTGGATACTAGGCTTAAGCCTAGTATCGAGATCGACAAACGATTATGCTAGCGTAAAAACTTTAATCTTTCCAGTGTGACCAAAGTTTCGAGAGCTCATCAGATTTAAGCGTGCTACGGTTGTACTGTCAATCAGCTGGGTTTGTTGACAAGCAGTTAAAATTCAAATATCGTATTTGCGGGAAAAAGCCTTTAAATGATATTACCAAATACCTTGGCAAGACAAGTCTGCCGCTGTACAAAGAAATTTAAAATCAATACAATTTAAATTTAACAGTTGTTTTTTTAATTTACTGATAATTATTTGCCAATTTAAAGTTCATAGCTGCATTTTTGTTGTGTTTTTTCGTACAATTTTGACCCAAGAAACACTTTGCTCTGACAAGAGGCACCCCAGATAGTATTAATGTTATTTTGTCCTCACATGTAAACACCTGCAATCGACTTTTGTGAGTTTTTTGAGTTTTTCCCTCCATTTCTTATAATGTTCAGTGAGAAGCGCACGCCAAAAGATTAAATTTTTTAATCTTTTCGCTAGGGTTCACCCAAAGACAGACTGGCAACGCTATGGAATTTTCTGGTATTTTTTTCGTCGATCAGGGGACCGACGTGAAAAAAAGGCCCGACGAAAAGTGAACGCCAGCTGTTTGCCTCTCGCTCTCTCTCATGACTGGCGTACGGTTTTCGTCGATCTGGATACTAGGCTTTATTATTAATGCATCCAGTAATATGCCACGGCGAAGCGTGGCAGAGTATCGCTAGTATGTATGTACATACATATGTATAATTAAAGCAATTCCTGGAAAGCACCAGCAATTCCCAGAACACCCTGCTGTGAAAAAAGTTTAGCAGATAACTAAAAATGAAAAGGTTATACATCAAAATTCTAAGAATGCGAAAAAAAAGTTTGAATTCGTGTCATGCTGAGGATGGTGAAATTTTAATTTTATCAATCTAAAAATAAAAGGGAATAAACATATGTATGTACATACATACATATGTATGTATGTGTGTGAATTTCCAGCGATAAGAACAATTCTACAGAATTTTTAAATTGCGGCATTTTAACGACGTACGATTAGTGAGTTATCATTAAAATATAGCTATAAAAAATTTTTAATTTAGAAGAATTCATAAAAAAAAATGATCGGCGAAAATTAACTTTTTTGAGCTGAGCTTAAAACTAGTATCATTCGTTTCATAAATCTCGTGAAATGCAGACTTATTTCGCTCTGCTTTCTTTGTTCGCTTTGGTAACTGGCCACCAGGGAACTTCTTTTTATTTAGATGAACATTGTGGACATTTAAATATATTCAAAGTTGTAAATGGAAATAATGCAGAAAAACAATATGCTGTCTGGATGGCAGCCATACGAGAAAACAGTAATTTTCTGTGTGGCGGCACCCTGATTCACAAACGTTAGTACTTTTTAAACAAATTACGACTAGTCAATAATATTAAACTTTATTTTCAGGATTTGTTTTAACTGCCGCCCATTGCATTTTTGGTAAAGAAAACCTGTAAGTAATAAACATTTTACAAGTGAAAATCACCGAAAAAAATCTGAAGTAAATTATCGATTTTTTTTTGTAAGCTCTTCCACGAATTGGCTTATCGCCGTTTCACAGTTTCCTTTACTTAAAGATTTGAGTTTTATTTATTGAGTTAGTGAACATTTAAAAGACAATCAATTTGAAATAATATGTTTTTGTATTGATTGCAGATCTGTAAAGTTGGGAGCATACAATAAAAGTGAGCCTGCCGCTGAGTACAATGTCATTAGCCCAGTAACGCATAGCTTATTCAACAATATAACTTATCAGCATGACATTGGTCTGCTTAAGTTATCGAGAAGCGTAGAGTACAGTGGTATGTGAAAGCTACATAGTTTACAAAATTAAATCGACAATTTTTTTAAAGATGATTGTTTGGTTTCCCGAAATAATTAGACTCCTTGATTAAGAAAAATACATATTTTTTAAAAAGGTTAGATTGGGTTTTTGTTTCTACTTCTGGATAACTGATTTTGGTTCAAGGATTTTATAACCTAAACAGTACGCCGGTAAATTAAGTATTTATGGCTTTTTTGGGGAAACAATGAATTTGACTTTGTTAACTAAAAGAATCTAAAAAACAAAATTTTTGTTTAAGGGGTTTATATTTAAATGTGGCATAAATTGTGGCAACCCTTGGTTCTATTTCGAATTTTATCGAAATTTTGTTCCTATATTATCAAACGAATCCCTAGAACGTAAAAGGGAGAGTTAAAAAGGTTATATTAAAGTTATATCTTTGATATAATCAGTTGGGCAGAACTCGAGATAAAAACGTAATTTACACTTTGAAAAATAATTAGTAAGAGTAATTTTTTAATCAGGGAGTTCAACAGCGTCCTAAAACCGAACTTTCATCTTTGAAGTTAGTTGTCGAAGTGATTTTTTAAACTAGAGTTAATAACAGCAGTTAGCAAACGATATTAAACACAATTCCCTACAGCCACCGTTCGTCCAATCTGTATTATTTTAAATAAGGAGATCTCGAAAAGATTGGAGGACACGTCCGCGCAACAGTTTAAAGCCTTTGGCTGGGGAGAAAGAAGTGACGGATGGCAATCGGAAATTCTTCAATCCATCAACCTTACCATATTAGCTCCAACCGTGTGCAGCGAGCGCATATCCTATGTTCCCATATCGGAACAGATATGTGTTGGTAGCTGGTATGGAGACACCTGTCGTGGCGATTCCGGAGGTCCATTGAGCATAACTGTTACGGATAATACATTTTTCCGCGAAGTGCAGCACGGTATTATAAGCATTGGCACTCGTGATTGCAATAAACCATCAGTGCTCACCAGAGTGTCTAGTTATGTGGACTGGATCCAGGAAGCTATAAAAATGGACGATGATGCTAATGAGTTGCAGTCTAATGTACCCCTACGGTCTGAGTCGGACGTGGATGAAGACAAGTGGTTGTACAGGGACTGCGGTGGCGATACCATTTCATCCAACTTAAGGGCCAGAATTACTGCAGGTTTTTTCATGGCCAAGGGCGTGCTGATCACCAACCGTATGTATCTGTATGATAAACTAATCTTAACCTTTTTCATTCAATATGGTATAACTTTAAATTAAAGTTTGACAAAAAACTTGGCTTTCTTTAGCAAGTCGAAGTGTAAATACATATGCATATACCCTTGCAGTTATGCTAGTTACTATACTTATTTGATCAGAAGTCCTGATTTTCCCAGATAGTCGTATACATTGACTGGGGCATTCGGTCCAATTTTTATTTAAATTTGAATTAAATTATTAATTAAATTATTATTGAAATCGTATAAGATTACCATACATCAAATTTGTTACGTATATGTCTAAAAACATTGAAGTTTTTATAATTGCAGTCAAAAGTTTGCGACGCAGTCAAGACGACATTTCCGACCCTTTAAAGTATATATATCCTTGATCAGCATCACCAGGAGAGCCGATCTAGCCATGTCCGACTTTCCGTCCGTCCATTTCTACGCAAACTAGTCCCTCGGTTTTAAAGCTATCTGCTTGAAACTTGTAAAGTTGTCTTTCTATTGCATCATATAGCTCCCATAGGAACAATCGGAGAAAAAAAACTGTTAAATACAACTTTGTTGATTTCAATTTTTTTTTTGTTTTTTCGGGGTCTTGTAATATTTTAATACTATGGAATTACGGTTTCAATTAAATAAAAATCGGACATCTATTTCATATAGCTCCCATACAAAAATCTAAAAATTAAAAAAAATACAAATTTAAAAAATTGTTATATTGCTGTTTTTATTTTTATCAAAATATTCCTTTGAGATATAGTTATTATTTACTATATCACAATTACTCTTTTTGTTTTGTCAAAATCGGACAACAATATAATATACATAGCTGCCTAAGAAACTATGGAAAATCGACATGTATGTAGCTTCATTGTTTTAAAAAATATAGGCATAGAAATCGAAATGTAGTCGTTTTATAATAACTGCAAGGGTATATAAACTTCGGCTTGCCGAAGTTTGCTTCCTTTCTTGTTCTATTTGTTTTTTGAACGTTTGTATAACAGCTATACGATATAGTCGTCCGAATTAACTAGCTGCTGACATACATAAACTAGCTGCAATATAACTAGACTTTTGTAACAGGTTCATCCAGAAACCTTTTTAACTCAAGAACTGAATGATGGACTCGGCTGTTAAGGTAGATCTTACTATAAGTACGTTATAAGGTACCCTGAAATCTTCGGACTAAAATTAGAATACCAATTTTCATAATAGAAATATATTATATTTAAGTGCATATAATTTGTAAACTTTTGGCTAATCCTTATCCATTTACAGGTTTCGTTTTAGCAAATGCCAGAGACTTGCCGGGAACTGCTTCTTCGTTGTAAGTAATCTTAATACGTTTGATAATAATGTTCTATCTATGTACATATGTATGTATATATAAACTATTCCTCAGAAAAGTGGTTGTAATGGGAAAAGAGACCTCCTTTGGAGAATACGGAGTTAACTTAGTCCTTAAGCATTCAAAGTATTCAAACAATGAACAAGATATAGCTTTGCTCAGACTTAATACACTGGTGACGTACACAGGTAAGCTATTAATTTACAAGTTTATCCGACCGATCACTGAGTTCCACATTTGCAGACCATATGAAACCGATCTGTATGCTTGCAAACTCACAACTCCAACAGACTGGATCACTTTTATCGCCCTTTACTGAGTTTAACTATGGGCAAACTAAAGATGCTGTTAGCGTTAACACTATTGATTCAAGGAATTGTGCATGGAATGTCCAAAGATCAGTCGGAACGGATGACGTTTGTGTGAGAACTCCCACCGGAATGAGTCAGAATTTTGGAAGAGGCGATATATTGGGAAAAGTGGTTATGGATTCGGGAAAGGAAAAGTTCGTTTTATTTGGAATTGCCAGTTATACATATAATGGTTGGCACGTTATTACAAATGTTCCGAGTCTTACGGAGTGGATCGCAAGTAAAGTAAAGCAATTTGATTATTGAATTAATATCGATTTCAAATTGTAAGTCTCCGATTTTTGTAAGTAACGGCTATGATTGGATTTTATTTGGAGTTCTCAAAAATTTGCACTGTAAAAATACTTTTTAAATTATTTAAAGGCAAATTGCTATTTTGTAATTAATAAAATTGTAACTGTAATTAACGACTGTAATTAATAAAATTGCTTTTTAAAGATGAATTACTGAGATTCTCACTTTAAAACAAATATGTTCGGATCGAATGGGAAAAGAGGGCGTCCAAAAAATACTGCTTTCGATCCAAAGCATACAATAAGAACTGTTAAACCAGGTGGCGGGAATATCAATGCGTTTCTATTTTTGTTAAAGTCCCTACTCCCGACTGGCCATTTTCTTTTATAAAGCCTAGTACTCAGATCGAAAAACGAGTTCGCTAGCGGAAAAACTTTAATCTTCGAAATCTGGACAAGAGGACGTCTAGTTTCTCGAGTCCTAAACCAGTAATAAATTTTTTTTGTCCAATTTTTATAAAAAATTGTTAATCATCCCTTTTATGCATTCATGTTATCTGTTTCTCATTATACTGAACAAATTATAGCCATTAAATTGTTTGATGGACGTTTAAATAAATTTATATGTTATATAAAACAAAAAAATAATATAAAGTGCGAAGGTGGAGAATCATTGATGTTCGCGGAAGTCGATGTTTGCTGGCTATCTTATTAAGCTTTATACTACACTATTAACGCAGCAAGCATTAATATTTAATGATGTTTAAACAATTGTAACAGGGACAATTTGTAATCTCAGTTTCTAAACATTTCTATTAAATTTTCGACAATTCATTCGCTTAGAAATATTTATTAAAAATTCTATGTTTCTTAATAGCTAGATGAACTTTTTCTAGCTAGACCCTAGAATAGCTATTTTTCAAACGAATGTGTAATCGATAACCCGCCTCCCATCACTACCAAACAGAAGTGCAATCGACACTGTGCTATCGAATCCGTGCTACCACATACATATTTTTTCACCCAACTAATTCTACAGGAGTAGAATTTTTCCAAGTAGTGGGACTCTCTAAAATTACACTTCCACAAAGACAAATTCGCCCAAGCCGGAATGCCGCGTGACTACGACAGGGACTACAACGAGGACGCCGCCGACTACAAGCGGAAGCGACGCGATGAGGAGCCAGCGGCGACCGGTGCTCCGGAGAATCAGGAGGCGGACGGCGGCGGACACACCACCAGCCACGCCGCCCTCCGGGACACGCCCCAGTTGAACGAGAAGACGAACGCCTACCTACAGGAGTGCCTGCTGGAAAAGAAGACGCTCGAGAAGAAGCACATCATCACCAAGCGCCTGCTCGACGACGGTGAGTTTGGCCCTGAGACACGTAAGACCTATTTAAGCGGATCTAATTGATTGTTCACGGCCCGCAGAGGTGGAGAAGATCTTGGTCAGCGGCCGCATTCCCAAACCCGAGATCTATGCCAACGTGTACAGCGAAAAGCCGATCCGCGTGGCACAGAAGGTGCTGTTCCCGATCAAGGAATATCCCAAGTTTAACTTCGTTGGCAAGATCCTGGGCCCCAAGGGCAACACGCTGCGCCAACTGCAGGAGGAGACCATGTGCAAGATGGTGGTGATGGGGCGCAACTCGATGCGTGACCATGGAAAGGAGGAGGAGCTGCGCAGCTCCGGCAATCCCAAGTACGCCCATCTCAGTCGGGATCTGCACGTGGAGATATCCACGGTGGCCCCTCCAGCGGAGGCCTATCACAGGATCAGCTATGCGCTGGGCGAGATCCGTAAGTTTATGATACCCGATGCCAACGACGACATTCGGCTGGAGCAACTGCGCGAGATGGACGGCAAGGAGCGCATGTACAAGAAGTCCCACCACTATTCCAAGTCGTACGGCGATCATGGAGCCTATAGTTCCCGGTAAGCTCGATTATTTAAGTACTTTTTTAATCGGTTATTGAGGATTTCGTCTCGTCACAGCACTCCACCTCCTGCTTCCTCCAAGCCCAAAGTTTATTCGATTCTGGAGAAGGCACGATATGTGATGGACGATCCTAACTATGGCATTGTCAAGACACACAGGTTGGATAAGTTTAATCAAGTTAATAATCCTTTTAGAGGCCGTTACAGAGGGGGCAAATCCGGACGCTAATAGAGTTTATATTCTTGGTCAGGATCACCAATTGAATCGAATTAGCCTCCTCTCATTTTGATTACTTACCATTTACGAGACGATATCGAGAGGATTAACTAAACATACAGCAGTCATTGGAACCATCCGTGCTTAACATTATAACTTCATTTTTACAAGAGGTCTAATTCCAACGAAGTAATCAATTTAAAAACTCATTAAATAATTCTAGAAAGTTTGTTTTCTGGAAGTTTATTAAATCGTTTAGTTTTGATTGGTTTGAATAGTAGAAATAAGATAAAATTCGATTTCTTTGTAAAATCTTACAACATCGGTAGGCATTTGGCATTGACGGATTTTTAAGAAGTGGAACTAAATCAGATAGATTTCTTTTAAACATTGTAATACTGATACTAGAAAAAGTTATCTGGCTATAATTTTTCTGAAATCCTATGCTACAGGACCATTTTTAAAAACCATAACATTTTCAGCAGATCCAGGGACCACGAGCTTTACGACCACCACGGGGAATACGATCGATATGCCACGCCTCCGCCCCAGACGTCAAAGCACTCGACCCACCACGCCCAGTATGACAGTAGCTCCTACGAGCGAGACTACCGGCGTGAGTATCACCCCCACTCGTCCTCCTCTTCCTACGCGGCGGCCTATCCAGGTAAGATATCTAGCTATTTAGACCAATTAATCTTTTCCCCTCAGCAGGCATGTAAAAATAAACAAAATGAAAAAAGAAAAAGAATACGACAAATAGCAATGTAATCGTTTAAACTCAAATCGCGCAATTCAAAGAAAAAACTCGAACGCAAAACAAAAAATATCCAACTAAGCGACGAAAATTGAAAACGCAAAAACAGAAATCGCCACAAAACCGCGTACCAAAATTATGATAAACGGCAACCCATCCCATTTTAACAAGATTTTAAATGCACTATGCCTGAACAGAGGCGAGATCAACTAAAGCGTATAGCGACAATAAAATCATCTTCATTAATTGGACGACTACTAACATACTCACAAGAAGCGAGAGCAAAAAATAAAACAAAATCGACCAAACAATCAAATTACTTAAATTCACACTTTGAAATCAAATTCATAAAACTTCATGCCTAAAAACGCAATAAATATTCGTACAACATGTTTTAATAAAAAATACAAACTTAATGGTTTGTAAAACCAATTTTTTTTTTCGAAACGTGGAAAATGCATTTTACTAAATATAAGAACTTTTCGTAGGGTGTAGTGCATTCAAAACCGGTTAAACAGTTTATTTTTCTTTTTTTACAATGTATATATGTTAAGCAAATGAAAAACAAAACCAAAAAACAGCACCACAGAGACAAAAACAATTTAAAATCTAAACAACAAATAAAATTCTTTCCAAAATAGCAAAACCAAGCAATGGTCGTTCATCATCGTCATATCGACCAACAACCTCGGGCTCGGGATCACATTCATCTGCTCACTACGAAACTGGATCCCGATCTCGTGAAAGCGTGCGTTATCGCTCGGCTCCATATCCGAAAATACGTTAACCCATCGATTTTCCAAAATCCCAAGAAACCAACCCCAACAACAACAACAACCACAACTAAACAAAGTTAAGCATAAAGTATAAAATATATTCCAAACAAATTATCTAATATGTTTAAAGTCAACAATCCAACTATGCACACCTATTAAATATACTATCTTAACAAAAATGAAATGAAAAACGTAACTTTTTATTGCAATTGTTGTCCAATATTTGAATTGTGTTAAAAACAAAATCATCAATGCAACAAATTTTATCCTCGAAATGATTGTAAAAATAAAACAAAAACTTAAAACCAATGAATGCTAGTAAAAGCGAATACAAAAAAAGAACAAAACACAAACAAAAATCCCCAAAACAATTAATTAATCAATGCGTAATGTTAGACTAAGCTTTGGAAATATTGTTTCATAAGATTATGGAGATGAAACCAACAATAAAAGCAACACATAAACCCCAGATATATGCCTAACGACAAAGTAAGTATCGCCTGCGGACAGAATTATTTACAACAAAACAGCAGCAATAAATAAATTAACCAAATGCCGGCTTCGTTACAAATTCCCACGAGAAATGAGTATTGAGAAACGTTCAACGTTGTCGTTTATAGTTTTGATTTCCATTTATTTTGTTTGTTCTTGCGAATCAACAATTGTTTTATAACTTAAATATTATTTTTAACATTTAACCATTAGGCCGATTAGAACTGAATGTGTTTGCCGCAAAAATATCCCAAAATAAAGAAAAGAATAATAGACGAATCCTGTTTCATTGTTTAGGTATTCTTATTGGGGTTTCAACAGCGCGTTCATGGCTCCATCCAGGAACATCAGGCTATCCACAGCCGATATGGCCATTTCCACGTCCCTCTTTTGGATGGTTTTCTTCTTGGACTGAGCGGTATACGTATAGGATTCGCGGGATAATGAGGCGATGAACAATTCCACGGCCTTGGCCACCGTAAACACAGCTTCATTGTTGGCCATATGCATATCTGGATCCAGTTTCATTATGTTCCGTATCCTGGCCAAGGGAAGTTGTGTCATCTTGGCATCGTGGTCGGCAGAGGCTTTGTGGCCATTCGTCACTGGGAAGGGATCAAATATTTAGGTATCATCATAGATTTTGTGCTTATAACTTACCCGGCTTGTCTACAACGGGTTTTGTCGGCGTTTCCGTTGGAGGATTCTCCGGTGTTTCCTCTATAACTTCTGAAGGGGCCTCGGTTTCGCCTGGTTCCTCTGCCTCCGTCTCCATGGCTTGTTCCAGGTCCAGATCTTCCGAGAATTCAAATAAGTCTTCGCTGGCCATTGTTTATAACAAAAAAGGAAAACAAACTACAATATTAGAGATGAGCAGCCCAGTAGCCGCCAAAAATATCGATGTCGCTATTTATCGTGTTTGCCAGAGGTTGGTAACTCTTTTATCCTAGAGGTTTACCTTTTTAGCTAGTTTTTCCAAATTAAGAGGGTTTCCGGTGTTTTTAAAAAAATAAGTGCAACTGCTAATTCTTTGGCAGAATAAACCAATTTGACTTTAGTTTTGTGCTTTCTTAGCAGTTTATCAAATTTTAAAAAACTGTTTTAATCGGTTTTCCCGGGAATAATGAATTAAACAAAAATATTGTTTAGACCAGCTCATTTAAAAGTTTAACTGAAATCGAATTATAAATTATGATATATCAAGACATTACGTCAAAATCAGAAAAACTTATCGGTCCGAAAAGATTGACAGCACTGACAATACGCTTGGCAGCCCTGCGGCCATTTTGAGCACTGTTATAGATACAGTTTTTCCGACTGGGTTTCTTGTTGAAAAATAGTTCCGTTAATATTGATATGATAAAAATGGAGCCACCAAGCGAATTTACAGAGAAACCCGCCACCCATGACCATCAGCCACGTCTAAATGAGGTGGCCCAAAAGTTTCTGGCCGATTTGGACGAGGAGCGCCAGCGTTTGTCCGCAGAATTTCCACTCTGCTCGCTGCTAATCGACGAGGGTAAAATCAATTTGCCATCATATGTAAAAGTGCGTGATAATGGTACTTTGAACTTTGTAGCTGTGGACCGCGTCTATTGTACTGGTCGAATTCCCGGCAAGGAGTTCCACGCAGATGTGTACAAACAGAAGCCGATGAAGATTACCCAAAAGGTGTTCGTTCCCGTCAAGCAGTATCCGAAGGTGGGTGTTACATATACATAGGTATTCTTAAGTCTTTATTTACTTCCAACACCTCCTGGCAGTTCAACTTTACTGGCAAGATCCTGGGACCGAAGGGCAATTCGCTGCGCCGTCTACAGGAGGAGACCCAATGCAAGATAGCAATCAAGGGACGCAGTTCGATCCGTGATCGAAATAAAGAGGAGCAGCTGCGCAGTTCGGGCGATCCCAGGTACGCCCACTTGCAAAAGGACCTCTTTCTGGAGGTCAGCACGGTGGCCACGCCGGCAGAGTGCTATGCCCGTATAGCCTACGCCCTGGCCGAGATTCGTAAGTATCTAATTCCAGACAAGAACGATGAGGTTTCACACGAGCAGCTGCGCGAGCTGATGGAAATGGATCCCGAGTCGGCCAAAAGCATCCATGGACCCAATCTGGAGGCCTACAGGTAAGAAGACATTATAACTAACCTCTGTATACCCTCGCGACTTAACCAGATCATCAATGCATCCCCTATCATTAATAAGCCATAAATCTCAGTTCAGTTACAAATGGCATAATAACCAAGAAAGATTTGTGTACCATTATAATTAATTACCCTTATAAAAACGTTAATAAAACATGACGGATCAAAGGTACTTTTATCGCAGGAAATTCTAAAAGAAATATTAACCTAAAATTAAAAAAATTAATTTAGAAACAAGGGGTTTTCTGCAAGTAGAGTAGATGGTATACAGAGGGTCAAGATAGGGAAAAGGTATCTAAGTTAAATATATTTTTACAGATCTGTCTTCGATAAGAAGTTTGGAGGCAGCAGCAATGGGGCCCCAAAGTACCTCAATCTAATCAAGCGAGCTGCGGAAAATCCGCCCGAGTAAGTTACTTGTAAAGTATAATTTTGTATCATTTAATGACCCAAGCAGGAATAAAGGACTGAAGCGTCCTCGCGTCTGATTAGTGCCTTAAACCTTAGCCAACGCTCGTTGATATGGCAACTAACATTGTTATTTCTTATAGAGTCGATGAGGCGGAGGAGGTGGCCTACGAGTATGAACACCGTATGCCCCCCAAGCGTCCACCCACGGGCTATGAGTACAGCAAACGTAAGTGGAGCCCATGCATGATTTTTAATTCTTTCAGCCGTAGATTCGTAGTGCCGGGGTCTACTAGATAAGATTTCCCTTTTGCCTCCCACGCACTCCCTAATATTTTTGAGTTGCACTTTGGATGGGTTTCCTTGGGTTATATTGGAGTATCAGTACCAATAAAAGTGAATGAACAAGAACTTCTCAATGCAAAAATATATAATACTCTTGAATGATTAATTTTAAATAACGAAATACTTTTTATATAGTAATGATACACGCATAACTTACTAAAAATAATAATGAAACAATTTTATAGCACGTCCATCAATAATACCAACAAACGCAGCGGCATATAAACGTCCATATCCGACTGACATGAAACGTATGCGCGAACCGCCCATCAAGTCATATAAGCCCAATCCGTATACCATACTCAAAAAATATAAATAATAGTATTGAGCTGCGCCACACACCGCTATAAATGATAACTAAGGACGATGTTTATGTTATAAATCCCATACTGGGAGCACTATGAATATACCTAAAGCCTAATTTATTCTTGGCCTAACAAGAAGAAAGCAGCATTTAAAATGATGCTATGAATGAATAACATTAATACAAATGCGCACTTGCGCCATCAATTTCCAAGAACATAATATTAATCTTAATTTAATCATCGGATAAACCTAAATGTTCGAACTGTTGGCGTGCAGGACAAAGTCTTCAGGCCTAGGCGAGACTTTTGGACCATGTCAACAGATCATATAAGCCCAATATATACCATTATGTTAAAATATTGATTTCCATGATTCTCAAAAATGTGTAATAAAATGAAACGCAGTTAATGAAATCGTATTTGTCCAAACAGATCCAACTAAATCAAAACGATTAATTTACCCGATCCTTCCCTCTACAATCAATATATGCATACATATTTAAACACATGTGTCACTAGCAGTAGATTCAGAAGTTATATCTCTATCAAATAAATTAGTAAATTAATAAAACGGGATGAAATTATCACATTGTTTAATGAAATGAAAATAAATGCAGATCAAAATCCATTTTGGACAACAAGTCATTAAAAGGCGTTTGAAAATAAGTTAATAAACCATTATGAATTTATAAATGAAACAAAAAGAAAATTAATAAACAATTAAAGTTGCTGCATAACTAAAAAATTTCATACTTCTTTCCTAACACAGTTTTGTTTCAGATCTAAGCTATGGGTAAGTAGTTTAATTTTTTAGTGATAAAGAGTTTAAACTAAGGACAAACTAATAAAGGTTTAAAAAAAATATCTTATCTTATCTTTTGTAATTTTACTTTTTCGGATTGAGCATATTTTAGATCAACTATTAGCCACTTTGAATTCGGTATTTAAACTTATAAATTTATTTGTAAATATTTAACAATGGTATTGCAATTGTGGGGGTTTTTCAGCTAACAATTATATTGTATTGGCCTGCCCGTAAAGCTGGCCAGCCAAATCTGCTTCATCAGATCGTTTTCACTAGCTTTTGTGGCGTTTTCTTGGGGCTGGTTATGTATTCGATGCAGGATTCTTTGATAGACCTCCAAGGCAGTCTGTGCCTGGCCACAACGACTCTGGCCACAGTGGTCAGAGAACTGGGTTTCCTCAATGTAAGTATCCTGGGTCGAAGCCGGATTCTCGTTTTGCGGTATCATCTGAAGGATGAAGAACTTACTACGATTTCCTTGGAAAACCACTGAACTGTGAGAACTCACCTTGGCTGTTCGGTAAGAGGCGCTGATTTGTTCCGCTGACTAGCTGTGTGTCCTGGCCGCTAAGCAGTTGAAGACTGAGCCGGAAACTAAAGTTCTCGCTCGAGGCTTGTGCCACCACCCTTAGGAGCCACCATATGGCCGCCAGGCCCTGCGCACATTGCGGAATTCCTCCTCCCACTCCGCCACCGAACTGCAGCTGCATTATAGGGACCTCGGCGCTTTGTTGTCCTTGTCGCGCGTGCGTCCTACCCCCTCCCACTCCCAAAAAGTACGCCATTGAATCCTGCCGGCCTGCATATAGGGGTGGATTTCGTTGAATGGATTCAGCTGGGTCTATAGCAGCTCTAGTTTATTTCAGTTTTACATCCGACAAAATTTCATACATTGTTTTTATGTATTCATAATCTGTTCATATATATATATATATAGTATCCTTCACAATGATTCGTTAAGCCACTTGGTATCGCATTTTGTTCCGCTAAGTTAAAATCAATTATGTACTAATCTCTCGACTCATTAAGCGCAAGACTAAAGCAATCACACTAGGCTAATTCGATCCTATAGATAGCATATCTAAATTCAAGTGGATGACAAACAATATTACTTTAAAGGAGTCAAAAACATCGATTTTGGAAGTACAGGAAGCAGAGTTGGAAGTGTGGATCAAACAATCTATAGGGTCGGTTTCCTATATATTATAGTAACAAAGCAACACCTAACTTAATTGGCCAAGCCATCGATTCCCTCGGATCGCAATCGTAGGTGACCGCAGGGCTACATCCCAATGTCAAGCTCATCTGTTGCGGTGCGCATCTCCAATCGTAATGCCGGTGGTGCAGATTTAAGAGGGGTCTTGAACTTGGCCCGCTTCAGAAACGGACGGACACTGCCAATTGGAGGACGGCCAAGAAGAGGCCGAGCAGCCAGAGGCTAATGTCCCGTCCATGGGGCGCCGAATCCTTGGCCGGGGCAGAGGTCACCGCCGAGACCGAAACTGGAGCCGGAGTGCTTGGCTCCGGTCCAAACCGAATGGTCACCTGGCGGCGCGCATTCGGCATCACCTTGCACTCGTACCGCTCCTCCGTGGCATTGGACGCCAGCGGCACGGTCAGGGTGAACTGGCTGTCCAGGCTGTAGATCGGGTTAAATGTGTTCTTTTCGTTGGAGATTTGCACTGTGTCCTTGAACCAGAGCACCACGTGATGTTTTGCTTTAAAAAACGGAAAAAATCAATACTTGGCAAGGACTTTTTCAGCAAAAATATATTTAAAGGTGTACAAAAAATGCATTGTATACATTAGAACAATTTATGCAGGTATATTCGAAGATTCCTCGATTACAAATATTAAAAAAAGCTTTTATCAGAAAATTCTTAATATAATAGTCCAAATTCAAATATTTAAGCCATTGTTATTATAGATTTTTTTGCCAATTATATTACATTTGCTAAATTTGAAACACGTAAAATTGATATTAATTAATGACAATATTAGAAAACCGAAAATTTTATATAAATTAAAAAAGAAAATCTGTTGAATCAAACGAAAAAAGTCATAAGAGGGAGGTGGTCTATGCTGATTTATTAAGTAAACGCTTGTGTTAAAAATGCTTGAATTGAAAATAAATTACTTTATGAAATCAGGTTAAAATAGAAGCAATTATCATTGCTAAAGAATTTCTTTTTAAATTACGAACTTACCGTTGTAATTCTTTACTGGGCATTCCAGCTTCACACTGGTCGTGTTATTCGGGACATAGAGATTCACGTCAGTCTGCTCGAAATAGGGATCGGGGATTTTGGGACCTGCCGTGGACTTGGCCAGATTTCCCGGAGCCCCCTTCTGCTCCTCCTCTTCATATTCACTGTAGTCGGCGCTGGTGTCTCCTGCTGATGGGGCCGTGACTCCCTGCCCAGCTCCTCCTCCATTTCCGCCTCCACTGGCTGAGGAAGATTTGGCTGGGAGTGCCTCCGGCAAGGTCAGCACACCTGGAATAAATTTTAATTAGTTTAAGCCCCACACACACGCACCTAATGCTACACAGCAAAAAAAATCTTCTCCATATAAATTTCATACTTGTTTAAATATTGCTTTTTCTTTTTGTTGACTATTTTTGTGACTAAGATCACACTAATCATGTCAATAAAATATTTTTTTGAATTTATTATTTATTTTTTGATATTATTGAACTTTCTCACCTCGAACCTGCAAAAAGACTTCGAGTTTTTGGAATTGAATAGACTATTGTTTGTATTTATTAGAATTATAGTTATACTTATAATTTGAATAGTTTTTGATTTTAATTTTAGATTCGGCTTCTAAATGCTAAATGCATTTATTTAAACTTGAATGAAATTGGATTAGAATTAGGCTAAGCATTTCTATGACTTTCGTGGGTGTTACGCAAATCCTTATAAATCGCGTATATTTAAAATGTTAGAGAGAAAAAATTGGCTTTTGAAACTAACCAAAACATATTTTATTGAACCCAATTACTTTTCTGATGTTTTGAAAGCACTGCTCCGAGAAATCTCTAGTGTATTTTGGAACTCACATGATAAATATGTTGGAAGTTTAAGGCTATACCTTCATAACATTTTGAGATTACGAGTATAATACCAAAATTTGTTTATATTTTATATTATATATATATTTATTTTTTCCAAAATTATGCGAAAATCATCATATAAATGTTTGTTTTCGTGTATGCATTGAAAAGCACTCGAGAAGGTACTGGGCCAGATTTCCGTGTTCGGTGATAGTTTCAAGCCAGCCTAAGCCACAAAGACCACGGAAGGCAACATAAAACCATTAACGGAATACGGAATATGCGGCCAAGTTAAGCCAAGCCCCTTTTGTGTATTTTCCCAGGGAGCGTGTCAACGCCCATTCTGGAGTGATATGATGGCTACAACTCCTGCTGGAGGTCAGGTCACGGAACGGAATTCTTTTCGGGAGTACTCAGCATATGCAAGCTAACACACTCGATATTCCTGCGAATATATACATATGTATCTGGATTTGGCTCAAGGATGTATGTACATCGCTGTGGTTGCGTCATTTGCACGTTTAGCGCATTGCTTAATGGCTGCGAAAATTGCCAATTTGCCATATATAATTCGTGGGTTTATGTGAGGCGGGGGTGTGTGTGCCAGAGTTATTAGTTTTGTTTACACTCTCGTTAGGAAAAATGAAAAGACATCGGCAGACATGTCGGGACACCTTTCTCAGCCTTGGCGTAGTTACTGTCTTGTGTTTGCCCGGAAAATGCGAATGGGGTCATCGGGAAATGGGGATGTTTTATCTTTCTGAATCATAAAAACAATATGGATCAAGTTTAATTTATTACTTGTAGCTCAGTGGGGAAGCAGGAGGATTTCTTAGCCCAAAAGTATGCCACAAAAGTGTGTTCCTATATTTGAGCAGTCAATAGAAGTGAAGAATTTAAGATGTAAGGGCGTATCGAATAGAAAAATTAAGATAAGACAAATTCTAATTAATTAAAAGAATGTTTATTTTTGATTTTTATCATTATTGCCTATCATTAATGCGGTTCCTAATTTATCATGTGTTTTCAAATGGTTTTTTTGGGACACGATTTAGAATATTAAATTCAAATGGGATAGGCATGGAGAAAGCCTCAATTATTTTGTTTTGAAAATGAAAATGTATAATGCTCAACCCAAAAAATAAATATACATATACATATAATATAATCGGAAGTTATGATATCCCAACTCAAAAGGAAAAAAGGTTATGTTTATGTACAGTCCCAGGCACTTTCAAAAACTTTTCAGGGTCAAGCGCCTCCTATATTTTTGGAAAGTTAAGGCACAGCCGTTCGAGGGAAACTGTCAACTCATTTGACAAACCCATTCAATCCCACGCTTCTGTTGTCCTCTCCGTATTATAATTAATATCGATAAGCCGCACAAATAACCCTGGAACGCACGCATGATACGGCAATTACCTCGCCATATTCTGTTCCCTCTGACAGTTCATCTACCACAGCTCCCCAGACCCACTCCCAGTTGCTTAATTATTCAAGAGCCACTTTAATCATGTTGATATTTTTAACAATGTGCTCATTTCTCCCCACACCCCGACCCCCCTTTCATTTACTGTACCACTAATTTCTCTATTAGGAAGCACTACACAATGCACGTACACGCTCAGAAAAAGCATTTAAAATTCACAGATCAAATACTTTAGATAATGTTTAACAGATAATAGATCCCCTAGAAATAATTATTTTAATTTCTTTAGATCGAAATCTTTAAGAAAGAGTGTTAAATAGTATGCAGAATAAATATGAGCTGTAATTTTGGATTATTTCTAATATTTCTTTGATTGGTTTGATGCCCTGTTTTGATACATATATATGTTTAAAAAATTATATAAGAATTCATTATTCGTTTTTTGATAAGCAAGAATTCTTTTTTTGTGGTATTTCCCATCTGGGAATAAGTTGTGCAAGATTTTATCGCTTATAAATGAAGTAGTGAAAAATGAATTGGTCTTTAAGACATCTGAATTCCGAGGGATATTTACTTTATCAGAACAAAATTATACCAAATATATTATATATCTCAAAATCGATAAGACAGATAATTAATAAGTTTTGTAGTATTTTTGCGCCAATAATATTTTGAAATATTCGGCTTCAGTGTTATTGTTGACACTAAAGTATAAATCACAATTATTTTAATTTACAAATTTTTCGCTCTGTGTACCATCTTCATCTTCAAGACATGCCCTGCTTACAAGTGGTTCCCAAATTGTCGTCAATTCAATGAATGACACACGTTCTTTCAGGCAACTCTTCAACCCTCCTGCCCCTGTGCCCCCCACCAATTCGCCCACTTTATCCCCGCCCCCTTTAAAAACTCCCAGTCAGCGTTTAAGGAGTACTTTGCCATAAACGTGGCGACCCTATGAAGCACTTTTGCTTGATAGTTTTGGGTGGCAGACAAGTGTTTTATGGAGTTTGGAGCCGGTTCCATGTGGGGATGGCGAAATTGCAACCTCTGGTGAATACTAAGCTACTTGAAACTGATGTAAATGAGTGATGAGGCAATCCCCGTATTATAAGAAAGATATACGTATTTCTTAAGATTATAACAGATTTATATGACTAATTTAATATTGGTGTATATCTATTGAAACATCATTCGCATTATCATATCACATTAACATTTCTTTTTGAATTCGGGCTACGTATGCCGCACAAACTTTCCCATCTACAGCAATGATTCATGGGTAGTCTTCTTGCGAATTTTTAAATTAGTTGTGAACAGTTGTGAATAATTCTAATGATGAGTCAATTCCTGTTTTATATATTTTATTTTTGTACAGCTTAAGATTCCGCGTATTGGGTCAGCGGAAAAAGCGGGGTAAGTGCAATGTAATCCATCGATTACTAAAGCGCCTGCAACTCATACACAAACACAAGTGCCGTAGAAATTTCCCCCAGGATTATAATCTCTAGATTATGCAAATTAGCGTCCATGAGTGGGTTATAAGAAGCAGCTAGCAAACAAGAAATGTATAAGTATTTCTTTGTGCCTCTCGAGGAAATTAAGCCATTGATGGCCCTTCTATTTTTTATGAAACCCGCATATGTTTCAAAAAAAAAAAAAATCCACTGCACATAAAGATTACAAATTGAGTCGAAAATTAATTTGTCTTTTTTAATGGAACCCAATATGCGGCAAAAGATGTGAGAGATGCAACCGATTTTTACCTGGAAACTGGACAGATCCACAGGCGATAAGGAGCAGCAGCCAGAGATGCCTCATTTCTGTCGCTTGTTTATGATTGAGGGGTATGCTTTTGGAATGGCTTGCCAATCTCCACTCCTTGAAATCCTTTTCACTTTCCTGTATTTAGAGAACCCGTTCGCTTTTTGCCAACTTGGAGGATAAACGGCGGCCGAGACACTGAACTTTGTTTTTGTGGCTGAGGTTTTTTGTTTGTTTTTTGCCCTTTTGCGTGGGTTGTCGTTTTCGATTCTGTTGTTCGTCGAGGACTGCCAGTGGGAAATAAGAACCGCGATTGCGAATGCCGACGGAGGGATTCCAGGTACAGTGCTACCTCGGAACGAAAACTATTGTTCTCGAGTCAATAGTATAAAAAAGGATGTTGAAACGTATGAGGTAAATGTTTGAATCCAATTATGGTATTCTTGGTATGTATGTATATTAAGGAGAGTGCTTCATGCTGATTGGAATCTAACTACATATCTTATTGGATTTGTCAATACAGCATGATTAAAGTTTGGTTATAAAAAAGTGTTGCCTTTGAGTTTCTAAAATAAAATTGTTTCGCTTAATGGCCTATTATGCTTTTAAATATTTTGTTTATCAAAATTATGGTTTGTGTTTATGATTTCTAAGGTATATCTAATTATCTAGAATTTTAATCAAATTAGCTAAAACCATAATAACAAATGTAATGTGACATCCTAAAAGAAAATTTTGAAACTGTTGAAAGCTAATTGTCAATTATTAATTATTAGCAAATTAATTATTAACTAGGCATTTGAAACAATATTGTGCGACTTTCCGGACTTTTTAGTTGATTTGTTAAATTACCCAACTTTTTGTTGTTTGGATGGATGATTCCTGAAAATTTTCAATTTGAAAGTTTAGTACCGGTTTTTTGGAAACTATTATCCATTTTTGGAAGCTCCGCTGTACTTGTTTGTGCCTGAGAATGAAGGAAAAGGAGGAAGAGAGCCAGCATAATAGTCGAATAACGACGAAGGCGCGAAGGAGAGCAGATGACTCATGTTGCACAGTCGCAGGAGGGCCCAATTGGAAATACGGAAAAGCGACGCATTCGCTGGACTAGATAATACCAATTTCCCACTCGGCAAGACAGGACCGAGAGCGAAAGAGAGAGAGGGAGAGACTAGGTCAATTCCACTTTCCAGCATATCATTGCAGTTGGTGCAATCTACCCATCCCACTCCCACCCACTGCGATTGTCCGCGTTGCCAACTGCCTAAGAGTGGTGCAACTCTTAGGACCCTCTCTTAAGCTTCTGGAGCAGGGAGTCTGCGCGCCTCTTGGAACATTTAAATTTCCCAAGCTATTCGACTTTTCCTGCTGTCAGCATTCTATTCTTCCAGTCTTCTGCTGGCTTTTATCTTTTTGTTGTCGCCCTTGTTGTTTGATTAATTTGTTTTCGAAAGAAACGAATTCTCGGAAATTCTACGAATGCATACCAGTGCCAACACACTGGTGTGTGTAAATATAAATATTTGAATAATATCCACGCCCATTTAATCCCCTTTTCATTCCCATTCCATTTTCCACCGCACAGAATCCCAATCTGAATCCCCTAGTAATTGTTCTAAATTTGCGGATGTTTACAAGCTTGGCACCCAAGAAAAAGAAACGCAAACATCGCACCCTTGACACTGAAAATAAATGTTTTTTTTTCAAAACTATAGAACACTATGTTTAGAAAATCACAATAATCAGCAGAACTTAAAAAGTTAAAAATTAAGTTTATTACATCTGGTCCAGGAGCCTTTAATAGTTTTTTTTTTCCTTTTTTCTTTAAACAAACAAATAATCTGTTTAAAATAAAAGATTTACACTTAGAAAAAAAGCCAAAAATCAATAATATTTTGTGTGCTCTTATTGAAATCAAGAAAAATGGCTCTTAAGCCTTAAAGATCTTAAAAAACTCTCAATTCAAATGCCAAAATCTCAAAAATAAGAGTTTAAAGCTATATTCAAAATAATAGATTCCACAAACATATTTGTATATGTGATATGTTTCAAAATATAAATATAAAACAAGAAAGGAAAGCTAACTTCGGGCGGAGCCGAAGTTGATATACGCTTGCAGAATACTCTGTAAATTATATTCTCCAAAATTATTCATATGATGCATTCTTAATACTCATACAAAATCCCAACTTCCTAACTTTAAAAACACCAAAGTTATGGCATTTCCAATCGTTCAGTTATATGGCAGCTATAGGATATAGTCGGCCGATCCTTATGAAATTTGGTAGGTCGGATTAATTGGCCAAATATAAAACCCATAGAAAATCCCAACTTCCTAACTTTACAAACACGAAAGTTATGGCATTTCCGATCGTTCAGTTATAATGCAGCTATATGATATAGTCGCCCGATCCGGCTCGTTCCGACTTATATACTACCTGCAATATAAAGACAACTTTTGGGAAAGTTTTAAGCAGATAGCTTTAAAACTGAGGGACTAGTTTGCGTAGAAACGGACGGACGGACAGACGGACATGGCTAGATCGACTCTCCTGGTGATGCTGATCAAGAATATATATACTTTATAGGGTCGGAAATGTCTCCTTCACTGCGTTGCAAACTTTTGACTGAAATTATAATACCCTCTGCAAGGGTATAAAAACTTATCTTATTAAACAAGAAATCGATCTTTCTTGATTTAACATTATTTCCTACATAATTGAAGTCTAAATCAGAATTAAATTACCAATTAATTTTACAAACCGTTTCATTTTTTGAAATTTTTTACTTATCTGTAGTTTAATTTACTTAAGGGGTTATTTACCTTTTTTATTTTCAAAAAATCGAAAATATTTTTTTTGCTTTATCTTGAAGAACATCTTCTTGAGAACATTTCCCTAAATTTTCAAAGAGATTTGAGCAGTAGAAAGAAAGTTACAGCGCTCCTAGTCGCGCGCATCTTCCCGCCCAAATGGATTTGAAACTTTAAACGAGAATATCTCGAAATGGTGTTTTTTGAAAAATGACCTTGCGGTGATATGGATTGGCGAAAGCCGATGTTCTTCAAATTTGTATACCCTTGCAGAGGGTATTATAATTTTGGTCAAAAGTGTGCAACGCAGTGAAGGAGACATCTCCGACCCTATAAATTATATATATTCTTGATCAGGATCAGCTCCTGAGTTGATATAAGCATGTCCGTCTGTCTGTTTCTACGCAAACTAGTCTCTTAGTTTTAAAGATATCGAATTGAAACTTTGCACACACCCTTCTTTCCTTTGCGCGCAGTATATAAGTCGGAACGGCCGGGATCGGCCGACTATATCCTATAGCTGCCATATAACTGATTGATCGTAAATTCCATAACTTTGGTGTTTGTTAAGTTAGGAAGTTTGGATTTTCTATGGGTTTTATATTTGGCCAATTAATCCGACCTATTAAATTTCATAAGGATCGGCCGACTATATCCTATAGCTGCCATATAACTGAACGATTGGAAATGCCATAACTTTGGTGTTTGTAAAGTTAGGAAGTTGGGATTTTCTATGGGTTTTATTTTTTGCTAATCAATCCGACATACCAAATTTCATAAGGATCGGCCGACAGCGAACAAGAAATATATTTTTTTTTCTGCCTTAAATTCTTTTTCAAATTTCTTTTGCAGAACTGAAGTTGATAAAGACTTGTTCCCAATAGGAATTCGGTTTATTGCTTGAAAAAAGTCAAGGTCCCTTTGGGGTCTAATCAAATAGTATTCCTGGAATTGAGAATTTATAGGTTTTTGATATACCCGTGCATATCTGAATTATTCATTTAAATTGCACAAGTTGATAAAAA
This sequence comes from Drosophila kurseongensis, assembly GCA_018153305.1. Lineage (NCBI taxonomy): Eukaryota > Metazoa > Arthropoda > Insecta > Diptera > Drosophilidae > Drosophila > Drosophila kurseongensis. Next base: position 8,644,911 of record JAECXX010000004.1, on the reverse strand, counting down.
CTTGTCCCTAATGGGAATACGGTTTATTAGTTCAGAACACAACGAGTCAAGGTCTCTTTGGAATAAAATAAAACAGTATTCCTGGAATTTTGTGTTTTTATACCCTTACAGAGGGTATTATAAATTTGGTCAAAAGTGTGCAACGCAGTGAAGGAGACATCTCCGACCCTATAAAGTATATATATTCTTGATCAGGATCACCTCATGAGTTGATATAACCATGTCCGTCTGTCCGTCTGTCTGTTTCTACGCGAACTAGTCTCTCAGTTTTAATGATATCGAATTGAAACTTTGCATACACCCTTCTTTCCTTTGCACGCAGTATATAAGTCGGAACGGCCGGGATCAGCCGACTATATCATATAGCTGCCATATAACTGAACGATCGGAAATGCCATAACTTTAGTGTTTTTTAAGTTAGGAAATTAGGATTTTCTATGGGTTTTATTTTTAGCCAATCAATTCGACCTCCAAATTTCATAAGGATCAGCCGACTATATCCTATAGCTGCCATACAACTGAACGATCGGAAATGCCATAACTTTGGTGTTTGTAAAGTTAGAAAGCTTGGATTTTCTATGGGTTTTATTTTTGGCCAATCAATTTAATTTACAGAATATTCTGCAAGGGTATATCAACTTCGGCTCCGCTAGTTGGCTTTCGTTTCTTGTTTTTCACAAATTTTTGCATAAACATTGTCAAACAAACTAAACTTTTAGAAAATATAATCATTCATTCAATAAAAAAATTGCTACATACATAAGTATTCAAACTTTCCTATTTTTTTCGACAAAAAAAGGTATGTAACCCTAAGTCAATTCAATTAGGTAGCCCATCTAATTTGTTTGACGAATATGTTCGGTTCACTGAACTTTGCTTTACTGCTCTGAGTCATATCTTCTCCCTAGGAAATTTGTTTTTATACCCTTGCAGAGGGTATTATAGAGAAAATCTAGTTTTAGAAGAACATATAGACTTTTTGCGTGTTAATTTACCTAAAAAAAAAAGGAATAAATTCCATTAATACATTTCATTGAAAACGTGCTGATTAAATGTAGCACGTCTAAGGTTACAAATTCTGTTTAATTCCATTAATAAAAGTTCGGAACGTGCTTTTTAACTAAAGCAATTAATCGTATAATACCATTGATAAGAAAATGAAAATAAATGCCTATTTGATATCATATCAACCATTTTCTAACAGTGCAGCGCACACAGGCTCAAAGAGATCTATCTGTGCAAGATCCATAATGCAATGCACTTTGTTTTGTGCTCGTAGATTAATTTTAATTGTTTGTTTGTTTGTACAGTGCAAATGTTGCATGTATCTACATTTAATGCGGTCGCTGTCGCACTCATAAATCGTATCTGCATCTGTTGCGCCAAGTATCCGAGTATCTGTATCTCAGCCGATGTAGGCGTCATCGTCAGACACAGGAAAAAAGGCATGGAAACACAAGAAGTGATGGAGACACTCCGGGAACATGGGGATATTACTACTACCATTGCCCCTTGGAAATCAAGGAAATCACGGTTTCCCAGGCCGACTTTATTGGAGGCCTGAGAAAAGCCGCAATTGCATCAAGCAAATTGTCTCCGGGGGATGCAAATAAATTTCCGCGAATCTTGGACTGCAACTCGAGGTTGGTTCTACGCGAAAGAGTAAGGAAAGACATGTGCTGTTTCAGCAATTAATGGAATTTAGCCCGAGCATGTGGCATAATGAAATTGTATTTCGTTAATTGGGGCTTGTTCGAAAGGTTAAACATACATGTTTTTTATAAGTTTTTTATTCACAATCCACACTTTCAACGGTCCACATCCGTTAATTCATATTTATGGCCAGGAAATGCTTTCTTCTATAAATACAACCCCTTTCGAAAAGAATGTTTTTAAATAAAATTATTTCGCGCCACATAATCTACGCTCTCTTAACGCACTCTCTCTTCGGCTCAGTCACACTCTCTTTGGCTTTCTCTTCAAAGGCGGAAAAGGCAAGCATAAAACCAGAAAACCAAAAACCGTTGAACATTTATTGACTCGATGTTGCCCCGAGCGGACGTTCATCGGAAATTTAAAAATATAAAATAAAAAAGCAAAATCAGAAATACATCAGAGCCAAAGACAATTTGTCTTGTGTGTGCGCGAGTTAAAGAACCAAAAGAAAAATAATAAATAATAGAACAGTTCAATAGAGAAGTGCTGACTGTGCTAGCCGGAAACTGAAACGCTAAAACGTCAACATAATTACGCGGCAATATTGCTCGAAAGCCCAAAAAGATCAACAGAAATCAATCGGCCCGAGTGACACACATTTCGGATCGAACAAAAACCGAAAACGCTACCTTTTGGATACCTATTTAATCGCCGATCGGCGGCGAGTGCAGTCCGAAGCCCAAATAAATATTAACAAAATGATGTCCAGACGAGCCCTGCTAATTGCCGGACTCCTACTGATCGTGGGCAGCTCCATGGGTAAGTGGCTTTGGGGTTAACCTGATGCAATCGGGGGCTCCGCTCCACAATCTAATCGAAAACGGGAGGGTGACCCCAAAATCCAGGCCTCGCCTCCCGACTAATCGCACTGCATCAGATTCGGACTCGGATTTGAAGTGCAGGAATTTACTATAAATCGATGTGATTGTTGGGCGTGAACGGGCTGAGATGATAATGCCGTGGCCGGAATATTTCAGTCTCATTCTGACCTACATTTGCACCAGCGATCATCATGCACCGAACGAAATTATAAATTTAGACATTCTGTTTTGGGGGCCAAAATATATCAATTTCAATGTACTTGATCATTATTTTTTAGCATTTTACAATTTTTCAATTATATGAGTTTCGAAAAATTCAATTGATTAAAAATTAAATAAACTCAGCAAATGACAAAAATACTCTTAATAATCAACCTTATAATGACAAACTTATAAAAATTCATGTTAAAAAAAAATAGCTTTAAAGTAATCTTCAGTATGAATTCTGATAATTGGTTTTCAAAATGGTAATACAAATTTTTTCCTACAAGAAGTGGCAAACATTAAGAAGCACGAGGAATATAAATATTGAGCCATGAACGTTCGAGTTATGTAGACAAAATTGTATAAAATATAGTAGTCACTTAGTTTTGTTTCAGTTCTAGGAAAATTGGGCTGGCAGTGTTGACTAATGTTGAGATTAATTCTATGAGTGCTTGCAAATATTCAGAAATATTTCGTTTTGTTTTTCGAAAAATAGGAAAAAGAGCGATGGAGATTCCCATTAGCACTGCCAGACTTATCATAATGATTCAACGCGGATTTTCATCTGCTGACATTTTGCAAATGGCCGAGAGTTCCGCATTATTTAAATGATTTGTTTTATAGATAGCGAATAGCTAATGTTTTTATTACTCGCGTAATTTTAGCACTTTTTACAGTGAGTTGAACAGTAAACTCAGTAATTTATTGTCCAAAGGCAGTCACATTAATTCAGTTATTTATTACGATCGATGAATGGCGGCCGCCTGAATGGATTCGAGTTTTCCCCGCTCACTCACTCCATCGCGATCGGTAGGAAGTGTCTGAAGAGGGGAGCGGTGCTATTTGCCATTTGCCATTTGCTACTTGCTAGTTGCCATTTGTGATTCCGAATCGGTTACGGCTGTTAATTATTCCAGACTTCTGCCATTGTCCGGGACCCAGGAAATGAGCAAAAACAATCCGATGATCAATAGGAACGACTTAAGCAGCAGGAGGGTTGGAGGGTATCGGATTCAGATTCGGAATAGGACTCGGGGTCCTGTATTAATTAGCCCCTCGACTCACCGCAATTCTTCTAGGTAGGAGCGATTTCCCTAAATACGCGTGGCGAAGAAGCGTGAGAACATTATTGGTCGTGGTGTGATCTGAGATCTGGAGACCGGGAATCCTTTCTGTCCTGTTGTTTGCTTACCCCAATCCATAGACAATGCGATTATGATCAGATTGATTGGATTGCGAAATCGGGCCTAGGTATGCGCCAAAGAAAGCCGTTTCCTCTACGGCGATCGGCGGCTGATCTGCTGACATGTTTCGCCAGGAATTTATGTTTGCTCAGTCCATATTTACCATATTTACTTAATATTCAATAGTTGTCCGACGGGGCTTGACATGGGTAAACAACAAGTCTAACTGATGATCATTCCGATCACTGGGAGAAAAAGCAATGCTGTAAGGGGTATAACATTTGGGGATGCAACAAGTAACATAATTATTACCTAAACTTTTCAATTTAGAATGTTAGTTCTTGTCCGTTAAATATAGCTTATGTTATTGTGACATAAGTCGCTTATTCTTTTTGACAAAAAAGAAAAAAAAAAAAAAAAAAAAAAAAAAAAAAAAAAAAAAAAAAAAAAAGAAAAAAACAATATTTGAAAATTTGTTAATGGATAAAAAGTTTAGATATAAATATTTACATATGTATACTTTAAGATTCTCCCAGTTAAGAATATTTAACACTTCGCTCTTTTTTAAATTAAAAATACACAACAAGTAAACATCTCCTGGAAAGTGTCACATTTTCTGAATTTTAAATAATTGCCCTACTCAGCGCCTTTTCAAAATACGTTTTGCTCAAGATTTCGAGTAGTCAGTTTTCAATTCGGGACAAGTTTTTCAATGTGCAGAACGCCGAGCTCTTTTTATTTTTCTGTTTTTCTTTTCCCGGATTGAGTTTCATGGCATTTTGTGTAGCCTGCTTGGTGCGAATTGAAATGCCCGGGTGAAAAAAACAAAAACGAAGGCATCAAATGACCGCGAATGCGTTGGGAAGCGCTAAGCATAAAAAAGATTTTGTTTTGCTCGAAATGCGAGGGAGTTGGGGAAGTGGGTTTGGCCTGGTGCGAGGGCCCTGCCCTTGTCTGTGCAGAAATTCCTGCTCAACGGAGGCCCGGGTGTTTATTTTGGATCCGCTGACTCACCCGATGCTGTCTGTTCACCATGGCCTGGTATTCATGTATTCATTCTCGATGCTCGACGCCCGATTCTCATTCTCGATTCACGACTCTGTGCCTGGGCTTGCATTCACATTCACATCCACATCCACATACACTGCAAAATATGGGGGCTTTGTGGACGGGGTGTTCGGCATGAGCAAGAGTCAAAGCGAGTTGCACCAACTGGTAACCAATTCTCGACAATTAAAGAATCAATTTACTTAACGTTGCTGGCGAATCGCCTGACGCCGAATGAGTTGTCGTCCGCGGAGTGCGGGTTTCTCGGGGGGATGCAGTGGGGTCGGGGGATCGGAGGGTCGGGGGTCGGGCTTATGCAGCACCACTCAAGTGGGGCACGATTACATGGGCTTGTACATAACCCCCGGCAAATGCACACATCAAGCGCTGATGATCGGCACGATAATGGAGAATCCAACTGATGAAGTCAAAGTCAACAGTGAAAAGCGAATAACCGAAAAACCACAGATGCTGCGGCTCGGCAGAAATATCTCAAGAATTTACGATCCATACTGAAGAAGTGGAAGGCAATAATCCAGGGAATAAGTACTTGGAGGGTATCCCAACAAGCTATGTTTGCTATTTTCGATAAGAGCTTTCGATTCTCTGGGTTCAGAATAAATCTTTCAAATGCTCCCAAAACCAAGTAAAATATCTTGATTTAATCTTTATAATACTAGTTAAGGGTTTTACAAATTTTCAAAAAAAATTAATTGGCTTAAAAATCAAATTGATCAATTGAATTCCATGTTTAAATAGTTATTAAATGGAATGCATTTCAGTGATGTTTTCAGTTAAATCTTATCTTATACATGTATTTTGTATTTAAAACTAAATAGTTTTAGAATCGACCTTCTAAGTGAAGATTAACATTTTTACAAAACTATTGTTGGCAATTAAAAACTTCTACTTGCATTACAAATTAGAAATGTTAAGCATGTCTTAGCTTTATTAAACATATTCTTTTGTGTCTTTTGTTCACAGCCGCCAAAAAGTAGTTAAGAAGTACCTAACGACATTCTTTAGTTATTGTGTGACGAATTTTTAAAAACCGTCTCTGCGCGTGCTAAAATTTCAATTAAGGCTCTGACTCCAAGTCCAAATGGCGGTCTCCAGTCAAATGGCAATAAATAACCCAAATCGAAACGAACCCAAATAGTTACAGCGGGGGAGGGGGGGGAATAGAGGCATATAGGGAAGAACAAAAAAGGGATTGCCGCATATTAATTAGAAGCCACTTGGATGGCACTGGAAAACACGAGCCCTGCTCCAGAGCGTTTTAGTATGCGCTGGGCGTAGACGAAGTCGCGCCTCGACTGTATTCCATATAGCCATCATGCCTCCGTTGGCAGTGCGCCCGCACAATTCCGAACCCAAATCCGAGGCACTTGCCACCGACACGTGCACCCACTAGGAAACATTTCTTTTCTCAGTACTTCGATGGGGGGAAAAAAAGAAATTCGGGTTCGACGATCGGGGGCGCTGTGTAAAATCGTTTAAGTGAAATCAATGTTCTCTATTTGGAAATGGATATAAAGAAAGTGCCTCCAGAATATCTAGAGGCTTGGATCATAGAAAATCGAAATTTATTGCGGCCACTTGATGCCATCGCTATTGCTTCTCATCTGGGGGATCAAACAAATGGAAATTGAAACAAATCGATTTGGATAATGGAGGTCGAAATGATTGAGGCATGCGTTCATATATTTGCATATTTTAGGCATTTCAAAATATATTTAAGTACTCGATTAGTTTGGCATCTGCCAAATGGATATTGGACCAGACCACAATCCCTTTTTCCTGGCTCGGCACACGCTTGCGAATAGTTTGCTATTCTTGGCATCTGTCATGCTGCATGCTACATGCTGAATGCTGAATGCTGAATGCTGCATGCTGCATGCTGCACATCTGCCCCTGCATCTGTGTCCCAAACTCCCACCCCTCGGGAATAATGTGGCTCCTGGCCAATTTCAAATTGCCCGGTGCGTAGGTAGTCGCTTTATGAGGTCCTCTCCACTCGGTTCGTGGCCGTAACCTGATCGCTTTCACAGAACCCGAATGCCATTATCATTATCCGCCTCGGCTCATGTCTCTATCTGCCACACACAAACACACACACAATGCCCAGGAACAGGGCTAAACAATTTTCGGCTCATATAACGCAGCTCCGTCCCTTGGCCAAGTCTTTCCCCCGGTTTTCTGGGACTGGTCAGTCACGTACTGCACTTGGAAAAACTTCTATACATATTTTAGGCTATTTCTTTGAATTAAACTGTATACATTTATTAAGTTATTTTATATTCTTTGGTAGAATTTAGGAGCTTAATACTTAATTGAATCTATTAAAAACTTTTATTAAGCAAAATTAATAAATGTAGAGTGCTATTAAAATAACTTTGCCGTCTTCTTAATAATGACAAAAACATGAATAATACTATATATTATATATAATATTAATATTATATATTATGAATATTATTGTTGTAGTTTCTTAAAAGTTTTTGAATCAAATATTTGAATATATAAATATTTAAACTGAAGATAAAGTCTTCTTTGTTTTATTTGTTATTACATCTAAAAGCGCAATTACCTTAATATTTTTTTTATTTGTAAGAATACAAATGTTTTGTAATATTCACAAGAGTTTTGTGCAACAAATAATGCAATAATTTATAAAAACTAATTATCCCTAGTTGTATCTCTTGTATTTATTTTCCTACCCAAATTGATTATTACCAATAAAAGGTGAATTTCAAAGAATGAAACCGATACTCAACAAAATTTTGTTCAGTGCACAATAAAATTGAGGGGAGGGACTTGGACAGACCCGGTTGGACAAACCTGAAAACACTGGGAAAGGAGATCAAAGATCAGAGAGCTCGCTCCCCCAGCGACTGGCTCTTAATTTCCTCGGGGCCTTATCACAGGTAGTAAAACCAACAGGAAAAGTGCTGCACTTGAATGATTCCCAGTCAGAGGGAGGAGGGGAGGGGGGTGGAGATAGGGGACGGGGGAGTGACTGGCTCTAATGCTGACTTAACTTTGGCCCGCGGCTCTGGGTTATTAGCTGAAATGCATTTTTCTCTGCCTTTTATTTTTGGAATCATGGTTATGATAAATTGTAGTCGGTCTAATTCTGAGTAGCAATTAAAACGGGCGGGAAACAAGGGTTAAGCGAAGTTAGGGGAACTTTTATCTCTGAAGATAGGAAAACATGAAAGCGAACATAATCCCGGGTTAAGATCATTTCGGGATGATATGAACTCAAATTAAAGGTTAGGAGGCGGCTCTGAAGTTAATGGAATTATAAATGCTAGCCTCAAATGTTTTAATTTGCTATGTTTCTTGGAAACTTTTGTTTTAAAAGTACTTGAAAATACAATTTTAAAATGGATAAAAAAGAGCACACTAAAATATATGTCCAAAATGCTGTGACAAAGTTTTAATGTTTTCTTATTCATTTGATATGTGTTGACACAAACAAGATTTTTCTTGGGTTCTTTGGGAATCAATCCCTTGGTGCTTCAAGCCACTTTATCAGCTTTGACAAATTTATCCAAAATTATCCAAAAAAGAGATTTCCAATATGCTTACTCAGGCTTATTCTTTGTGTTCTTTTTGTGAATAACAAATTACCCCGACTTCCTTATCGGTTTATGTTTATCGGAAGCCAAACATAAACTCGATTCAGATCAAATTCAAAAAAAAGAAAAAATCTGCAAATAAACTTTCATTGCAATTGTTGTTCGTTATTCCACGCTTATCTTGAATTGATGTTTTTTTGGGGCGGAAAGCGTCCAACATAAATTCAGATGGCTTCAGTGTCTTTTTTGTTCAATGTAAATACGAGAATAAATTTCTTTTATGGCTTAAGTTTACGACACAGAGCGAATGCGTGAGTGAATGTGCATTTTTTGTGGGACAGGAGTGGGGCAGCGGGAGGTTACAAGGAATGCAAGAAAAAGAGGGAAAAAAATCGACTCGAATCCATTGCATTCGGTTTTTGGCAGAAATTCGAATTTGAGTTTAAAACCCGTTGGGAATTGTAGTTTGTTTTCTACATTTTTAGCACGCAACACTGAGCAAACGATGAAAAACTGGCCATAACATTAATATAAACAAGCGACCAAAGCAAATGGACAAAATGTAAATTTAAACTTTTCACAATCATCCGACCAAACTGTCCCTTTTTTCGAGGGTGTGTGCGGTCGTTTACTATATACACTGAAAAAAAATTAGGACCGAGATGAGGTTATTATTTTTGATTTAAAAAAAATCGCTTTTTTATCTTAGAGGCATTGTATTTATTACTAACCAACAAAATTGTGAAATAGAAATATTAAAAAATTATTAAATGGTGTTTTATGTAATGTGTGTTTTGTAAAAAAGCGAGAGAATTGTTCATTAGAATTGGTCTTGACTCAAAAAAATCAATGCATTAAGCATTATCCGAATTTTACAATTTTACATATTTTTATAAATGGTAAAGAAGGGCTATTGATTTTTCCCGATTTGTTAATTGAAATATATTTTTAATCAATTCTATTTTGGATTTTTTTTTTAATTTTTCATTGAATATTATTTTGGAATTGAATTTTAGGGACTTTAATTTTTTTCAGTGCATTTTTATTTGTCGGTGTGTGCGTGTTGCAGTTGGCACTATGGAAAATGGACATTGTTGTGAAATGCTTTTAATTCGGTGTGTCCATCGACGACACCACCGAAAAACAAAAAGTGGCCCAATGTGCTGCCGTTCTCCTAGCCGTTGTTGTAGTTGTTTTTGGCTTTCCGTCAGCACGTCACATGTGGGTGCGTCGATCGCCCAGAGAGGGGTGGTGGGAGGGGGGCCGAAAAGCGAGGGAAGGCGATTGCGAGGGGGAGTGTTGGGTTAGGCACTGTTGTTTTCTCTTTCCACTCGCTCATTTTAATTTTCGTTTTTCATGTGACCCCATTTCACCGAAAATGTTTTCCACCAAATGTGTTTGTACACATGCACATACAGTGGCGTACGCAGGATTTCATTAAGGGGGACTGAAAATATCAGGGGTTTTTGTTTTTTTAACATTTTTGTTTAATATATGTATTTTATTTTATACATGTATTTAATGTATTTAAATCAAGTGTACACAATATAGGAGCTACATTTTAACATTACATATGTATTTTAATTGTATATTCACTTGAGTGTTTTATGTTTAGTGTTATATTGACTTTAGAAATTAAAATCAATTTAATATCACATATTTTATATTTATATGAAACCTAAACTTTAGTCAAAAGTGTATGAAATTTACACAAAAAAATTAGTTGTAGAATTTTAATATATATTTTATTAAAATAATTATTTTTCTGTGTATAACTGTGTGTAACTGCCTAAATTCTTAAGCCCCCTCCCCCTCGTCCGCCCCTGTGCCTATGTTGGTAATTATGTAGGGGAACGAAAAGGAGACCCGTAAATGCGAATTGCCAGCCTTTAATTTAACCCATCATCGGTGCAGCTGTCCCCTCAACACCCCCGCCTTTTGGAACCCCCTTATGAATTTGAGCTGCGAAAATGATAAATACAAACACAAACACAGACCGTTATAATGTCCTAATGCACGCTGCTAAAACAACAAAAACGGCAGTAGCAGCAGCCTGCGTTGGTTTCGATTTCCATTTAATTTTCTTTAATTAACCCGCCGACTAAATGTGGTGGCTGATGTGACCCCCCGCGGGCATCCGTTATAAACAATATAATGCTCTATGATTACAGTCGATCTTCTATGGCTCCCAAATAAAACAGTCGGTTTATAGGCCATCGAATTGCAGTCAAAAGGAATTTCAATTTTTGAATTGTATTGCTTGGATAGAATAAACTTTAAATTAAAAAACTTCAAAAAATGTGTGAATACGATTAAATCCATATATAGATATCCACATATCCATTTATATTTGATATGCCAATTTGCAGGATCTTATAATATTAGATCTATAATAATTAAAGATATAATATCTTTAAACAATTTTTTTAAATTACTTTAAATAATATTTAGTCAACATTTCCTGACATTCTTGATTCCATATCATACATATCATTATTTTTTGTACAAGTACTGCATCCACTTTAATAAAATCTCGTATTCCTCTGTAATAACCTGCATTTTGCTCCATTTCAGTGCTCTCCTTCCCGCAATCCCCATCCGAAGAAGAGCAGATGCAAAACGATGAGGAATTTGACTACAATGGAGTTGACCAGAGTGCACCCAGTCCGCAGACGAAGTCCCCGCGTCCCAATATCAGCGAGAAGGTCAACAAAACTGTGACGGTGAATGGGATCCGGGGCCAGGATGTGGTGCTCAAGTGCGATGTGGGAACCAATTGTGAGTATACTTGTTATTTCACCTGAGGAAGTGCTCTGAGACTGTATATATACTTTCAGTGGACGCCCCAAATGTCGCAGTTCTGTGGAGTTTCGGCGGTAGTATTATCTCCAATGGCAAAAACCTGGTGCAGACCAATTTCGCTCTGAACGAAAACTATGACCTGACCATCCTGAAGGCGAGTTTCCAGGAGGCCGGCGACTATACCTGTGAGGTCCTGCCCATCGACTCCGTGGTCAACACGAAAGTAATCATTGCCGATCAATCCCTGGATGCGATCGCACCGGAGAGTTCGGTTTCTGCGGCGGGATCTTTAAGCAGTTTTCTTGGATACACGCTCCTCGGATCGACATTATTGCTCCTGGGGATGGGCAAACATTAGCTTAGTTTAGTATTACGCTGGCAGGTCACTGCCATTTCTTCTACACTCTCCACTCTTCTCACAGGAAATGAGCATTTGAAGTCTTTGTTGATTGTAAATTTTTGTATTTGTAAAGACACAAAATCAACTTTATTTATTAAATAAAAAAGGAACCAAAGTATACTAAGCCACCAGCAGCGATTGCTTTATCTCTTCAGGAAAACTTACGGGTTCAATTCGTTTTGTTTTGTTTAGTTTTATTTATCATGGACTCAACAAAAATTACAATAATATGTAAGACACTGGCTTTTAAGAATTCTTCTTTTATATATGATTCTGTATATGTGTATATATGCTAAAGGTCGGCATTTGAAATCAGGACCTCGTCAAAACTTTTTTATGGAACTTTCTTTTTGTGTCGTTTTGAATTGATTTAGCGAGCAATCAGTATCGCTTGATTGCGTCGATTGGCACGTTTATTGATCAACTCTAATATTATGATTCTTAAAAAAAATATATATAAAATATACATACGTACAGTGTACATGGTCAGCATGCTATGGCGATATTCCTCAGGTATTGTAGCAGAATCAAGGACAAAAAGTGAGGCCAAACCCTATCAACAACAGTACACAATATATATATATGTATATATAGCTCTCTTCGATTTTTTCAGTATCTCTTAAGCATAGGTACTCCCGCGGCCTTTCTTTTGATTTGTATATTTTGAATCTTTCGGTTCCATTGAGTTGATGTGGCGTTGTTCCGTAAAAATAAGTTTCATATGTCTGGTGTGGTAGGTACACATATGTATGTCTAAGCTTTGGTCTAGTTTATAAAATATTAAGCGAGTCATATGATTAATCCCCCCCGGTGCCCCTCTGATTCGGTTACAAATATGTTTGTAAGTTCGCTTGGATATACAAAAATATTGTACGCATTGCAAATCCTAAAAAGTCACTAGATCCTTACCCATTTTTTTTCTAAACTACGCCATCGCTCGGGGAAGAAGTGGATTTAATATTGGATGTCCATCAACCCGGTATGAAATTCTTCCCTGTGCGAAGAACTGCTTTCGTTTTGGGTTCGGGTTCCTCCTCAAAGGTGCCAACTTTTACATGCATAGAGACAAAAACAAATAAATATTATAGCTAAGGTTAATCAAAATGTTACGTTTGTTTGCGGTTTTAAACCGATCGTCGCAGTTTATCTGTTCTAATCAACGCTAGCTCCAATGTCGCTTCTTTAAATGTTCCTAAACTTAATTAACTTTAATCCTCGGCCTTCTCCCAACAAACCATTGGTGTAAAGTCCCTTGCCTGGCACAAATGTTTCAGTGCTGATCGCTCCACACAGCGTGTACTATAGCATTAACATTAACATTGACCCAAGCCAGAGGTCGCGCATTAGCATTTGTATAGTTAGAATACTTTGGGTTCGCTATCGCTCCGATGCAATCGATAGCTGAGTAATCCGGAAATACGTATTTAGTATGTACACTTTTCGGTCTGAATAATTATAAATGGCACCCCTTAGAGGCGGATTCGCAGCAGGAGTGCTGCGAGCAGGACTCCCCACAGATTCAGCTGCCGGATTGATGACGCAGCTCCTCGGCCCACTGGACCGATCCCGGCCTGCATTATTTCACCCGGAGGAAGGTCCATGTCGCTGGGCTGGTCCGTTTCTGCGGGTTGGAAGTCAAAGGCATGAGGTGTGAGAACTTGTACTTGCACTCCAATACTACTCACCATATTCCCTCTCCTTGGGGAAACCATCCTGGACTGTGAAGATGTGTTCCTTCGAGAACTGGGACCATCCATGGGTGTTCTTCGTCTTCACACGAGCATGCCACACTCCACTGTTCAACTCCATCTGGTGCGTGATCTTCCAGATGTTATCTGTGTTGTTGTGGCGCCGCGTTTGCAACATTGCAACAGTGCTCCATGTTTGCGACTGAAATTGAAAGATATGGATTAGCTTTCAGAGTATTGGAGCAGCATTACAGAACATATTTGAAGTAAGTATTTAAGTCTGTCTCTCAATATAGTTCTATATAAAAAACGGTCTATAAATATTTAATTGAATACTTTTAAACCTTTTAAGAATAAATATTCTGCTTGGTCGGAACGTTCCTTTATAGTGATATTTAGTATTAAAAATTAAATTTCAGACCTTGACATAAAATTTGCTTTCATTTCATAAAACTAATTTTAAGATAATTTAGGTTGACTTTAAACTGCGATAGATAGTGCAATAAAAAGTGAGGTTGTAAGGTCGTATTTGCAAACGGATTGAAAATCTAGAAAAAAAACTTATTAATAATTATCGTTTTTGATATCGTTTGCAATGTTTTGTTTCACAGGGTTAAGACAACACTACCGCTAACTTTAAAATTAATAACATTATGTTATTTGACTGTAAGTATTTCGGTGTGTTACCCAAAAACCCGGAACATTTTGTACATGTTAAACAAATTTCATTTTTCATAACATTTTTTGGTATTAAACAAACAGATTATTTAGAAACCAGTTTTGGTTTTCGTTTTTAAAGAAGATACTAGCCAAAGAAATCTCTTGTGCAGTTTTTTAGTTTATCCAATGTAATCTGGGTAATATTCTTTAAAAGCTTTTTTATATAGTTTTAAACTCACCGCAGTTAGTAGGTAATTCAACATTGCCTCGGAGAGGGGCTGCCGACTCCTGACCAGCCAGTGCAGTGTAACCTTGTTTCCCTCAATGGTCTCGGACTCGAACTGCGGGGTCTCCGGATCGTAGCTGACCTGCACCTTCACCTCGTTGGAATCAATGGAGTTCTCCACACGGCACACGTACTCGCCCAGATCGCTGTCCATCACGTCCCTGACGATTAGCGTGGTGCGGTTGTGGCCCTTGTGCATCGAATTCTGGAAGGAGTACTTCTCGGAAATCTGCAAGGACTTGCCATCCTTGATGAAGTAGCTCCTGCCAATGGGCTTGGCCCTGTAGTCGCAGTACAGCTCAGCAGTGGCGCCCTTTTCCGTGTTCACATGATGCCGTTTTGTGGATACCAGGGGCTTGTACTGGACATCGATGTGGATTGTGCCATGAGGCGGATCGCGACTGCCATCGTCGGCCAGGCACTGGTAGAACCCGGCGTTCTTCTCGTCCACGTTGTCCAGAACGATCACGCCGTTCTGATGCTCGACGGGGTATTGCTGGCCGCTAATATCCTGCAAGAGATTCGGTAGGGGAAATGGACGGATGATGCCAGGAATGGGAGCTGAGTGGGTAAGGTGTGTGGGCCAAAAAACATACGTTAAAGGACCACTTGATAGTGGCATTGCCGGGCAGATAGGTTCGGCACTCAAGCGTGTGGTGGTCGCCCTGCCTGAACGTCTGCGATCGATCCGTAACATCGCGATCGTCGCAAAGGATCGACAGCCGGGCGCCCACCCGCAGTGCCGTGTGCTGCTGAACCTTATGGGGCAGGATTTCACAGTAGTAATCATCCGAGTCCTCCGGCGTCACATGTTCCAGGAGTATGGAATTGTTCTTCATGCCCTGCACTCGCGGGCTGATAGCGCTCTGACCGCTGGCAATGATTTGCTTCTTCTTGTACCACATCACCGCATTGTTAACTGTAGGTAGATTTTAAACAAGAAAAGTAAATATACTAGGTATTCAACAGATATGGGACAAGGTGTAACTCACGCTGGAAGTTCCTTGCATCGCAGTTGAGAACCACATTATCACCCGGTTTGGCCTCGATCCTCAGATCAGTCTTCTCAAAGTAGGGCGGTGAGTACTGAGGATCTACGTCTTCTGTTACATTAGCAACCGCTGTGTCTCCTTCATCAATCTCGTCATCATATATTTCGTAGTCAGGATCGTTTTGATAATCATCTTTTTGCGCATCTACAGGCAAGCCATGACAACAAACTGCAAAAAAAGTATTGATTTAATATCAACAAGAAAGAAAAGCTAACTTCGGGCGGAGCCGAAGTTGATATACCCTTGCAGAATACTCTGTAAATTATATTCTCCAAAATTATTCATATGATGCATTCTTAATACTCATAAAAAATCCCAACTTCCTAACTTTAAAAACACCAAAGTTATGGCATTTCCAATCGTTCAGTTATATGGCAGCTATAGGATATAGTCGGCCGATCCTTATGAAATTTAATAGGTCGGATTGATTGGCCAAAAATAAGACCCATTGAAAATCCCAACTTCCTAACTTAACAAACACCAAAGTTTTGGCATTTCTGATTAATCAGTTATATAGCGGCTATAGGATATAGTCGTCCGATTCTTATGAAATTTGGTAGGTCGAATTGATTGGCCAAATATAAAACCCATGGAAAATCCCAACTTCCTAACTTTACAAACACGAAAGTTATGGCATTTCCGATCAATCAGTTATATGGCAGCTATAGGATATAGTCGTCCGATCCCGGCCGTTCCGACTTATATACTGCGTGCAAAGGAAAGAAGGGTGTGTGCAAAGTTTCAATTCGATAGCTTTAAAACTGAGAGACTAGTTTGCGTAGAAACAGACAGACGGACAGACAGACGGACAGACGGACAGACGGACATGGCTATATCAACTCAGGAGGTGATCCTGATCAAGAATATATATACTTTATAGGGTCGGAGATGTCTCCTTCACTGCGTTGCACACTTTTGACCAAAATTATAATACCCTCTGCAAGGGTATAAATATCAAGTTCATGCTGCGAAAAGAGTCCTTATTTTCCTTTCCTACTTGCAACCCATTGGAAAATTATATTCCATAGTGAACTTTGTCAACTTAAATCATTTAAAAATTGTTCTCACGCTAATTTTTTCTTTAAAAGCCCAATATTCATAAGGCCATTACGTCATTTAATTCGGTAAAGGCAAGGTGCATCAGTGAGTCACCAGAACAGTGCTTGAGTGGTTCCAGACTTAATTGCAATTGATAAAAATCACACAACATCCACAGCAACTTCTGCTTCCAATCAGAGGGTCGCAAGTATTGCCTGTGCCACAAAGAACTCGTTTATGAGAGTGAAGTTCTGGAACGGAAATGAGTTTCAAACAGGAACTAGGGGGAGATACCGCAGTGCATATTTGCAGATACTCACTGTTGATTAAGTATTGCTGTTTGGTTTTAGTCTCGGCAGGCAATGCCCATCTATGATTATTTTTAGAAGCCATCTGTAAGTCCCTAAAAGTATGCTTCGTTGAACTCTCTTTTCTTGGCCATCGCCATGGAATATTTCTCCACCTCGGTAAATAATCAAGTACGAAAGCAAACTAGATATGAAGAGATATATCTAAAGCCCTGGGTAAATTACCGCAGGTAACGTCAAAGCTTTAGAATACTTCCCTAATCTCTCATTTTGAATTATGACTCCAACAAAATGAGTTTATGCAAATCGTATGAGTAATTTTTTCAACCGCAGTATTTCATCTATAGGCCATAACAATTTACCTGCCATATGTGGCCGGAAACTCACTTGTCATCTAACGGCTAATTGCCGAATGAGTCATGAGCAACTTCATCATGGCCAACGCATAAGGTTATGATGGATATTGCCGGGATTACGCAAGTCGCAAGTCGCTTAAACTCGTTATCAATGGCCGATAAAAGCTTTTTAAGGCAGACACTCTATCCAAAGCCGGAGCCAGCTATCTTATCCAATGGCCTCTCCTTATATCCGCTGCGCCACGCAGTCAGACGCCCCTTTTATGGTCTGGGCCACTTGGCCGGAACAAAATAATAGCTGGCCAAGACCAGCTGGGGACCTTCAGCGATCTGGTTTCGGTTTTCTGTTGTCTGTTTTCTGTTGTCGATTTTCCTTTTTCGGTTTTCGATGACTGGGGAAGCTGGCCATCGACTGCAATCTTCTTCGACGGCCCGTGTCAAGGTTATGGTCCATGGATACAGAGGCGTCCAGGCAGAGTCGACTCCACGCAATTGTTGTCTGCAAGTAGGTCAGCGCCAAAAGCCAGCCAAATGCGTCATCCAGCCCCCTGGGTTGGAGCGTTGTCCTTGGATCGATGTCGGGGGTTGCAAATAAAAAACAGCTCCCTGGCAACATCAACAACCACTCGGCATAAGTTCATCCGTATGGATGATGTGCTCAGACCCACTCCTATTCCCACTCCCACTCTTATTCCCTCACCCAGTCCCAGTGCAATATTTCTAAGTGGGACAATGGCGTCAGGATGTCGCGGCGCCAGCTTCGCCTCCAGACTCTCTCGTCCTGCCACTCCTTTGTCTCCAAACTCGAGTTCAATGTTATACACAATGGCCATTTGTGGCCTGCATCGGCATTGTCGTGTCGTCGGGAATTTGTCGCAATCCACTCAATCCTTCTGGCCAACTTTGATGACTCCGCATTCCTTGGCAGATGAAGTCATGTTCAATTGTCAAGGGAAAATCGCAAGTTGGCGTGGGCTTGGAATACTTTCAATATATTTATTACTATAAAATTGTCATTTATTTGCTGGGATTTCTTTTTTATTTGATACCAATAACGCTTTTGGATATGCCAATGTTGTTTTTTGAGAGTGAGATTCAATTAAATGTATGTTTAACTAGCTTTAGACCCCCTTCCTTTTAGATTTTTAGTGGTGATAAACTGAAAAACGTACCCAATGAATTTTAAAAATGGAAAGTAGCACAACAGGACGTAAATAAATAATTAAATAATAATAAATAAGTGGCAAAAACTAGAAAACAAATTAAACTTTTCAGACCTCTTTAATTGAACTGTTAACAACTTTACATTGAATTCCATGTGCTTTTTCCTTGGGCATGCAATTATACTTGTTCATTACTTTGCCCCAGATTCCGAGTAAATATTATTATTTTTTGAGTATGAGAGCCTCGTTTATGAGCGTTCTTAGCACTAGGCGCCAGTTACTACAAATGTAAGTAGTATACTCCATTCCTATCAGGAAGGTCTCGAGTCTCGCCTGACCATTGATAACTTCCATTCAAGATTCAGTTCAAGATTTCCGATGGCAAACGGTCTGATTGCCATTTCATGATCACACTGTGTCTTGATTTCCATGTCCTCCATATGGTCAGTAGTCGCATGAGAGATCGCATACAGACGGGGATGAGTTATGGGGTCAGTAAGTAAACAAATCCGTAGTGGCCCACATCGAAATCCTCGCCCTGTCTGCTGACTCAATGAAATGTGTATAAATAAATGATGGCAACTACTCGACGCTTGCCAATCCTTAATACACAAAATTTTCGAAATCTTGGATAGGGTGAATCGGACAGATTTTGCCGAGTCGACAGAAAAAAGGAAACATTCTTTAATCGACATGTCATGTCTAAGACGATGGAGAAGTCAGATTGTGACGGGGGTCTTTAAAGTGCCAGCAATGGGGGAATGCCAGAATAGGTCAGGGGAATCTTGACAGAAATATAGGCAAATTTCCCAAAATATACATCAAATGTTTATCTCCTTATTTGCTAAGTTCAAAAGAAATTTGTTGTATGAAAATCAATTTATTCACAAAATAGCTTATTAAAAAGAAATTACTTATTGACACAAATATTTTTTAAAATTTTGATGAAAAATGTCCTTGCCCTATTATTACAACCAAAGTTTTCATTAATAAAATAGATAATTAATAAAGTCAATGTATTCAAATTCAGTTTCAATATTGTCTGTACAACTTTCGACCTAGTTTTTTTATTGAAACCATATGTTCTGAAAGATAAATTATATTTAAATGTATTTTTTTGACGTCAATAACAAATTTGGAAAATCGATTATACATTTCTGTGTAAGCAGAAAAGATTAGGCAATTTTTAGGCATACCAATTTTGATCTAGTTCCACTGTATACAAAATTTCAATTGAAGAATTTGCATAGAGACAGCAAATAAAATGAGGATAGCAGCCGTCAAAAAACATAATAAACATAATAAATGAAAAATTAAATTGAAACCAATTGAAACGGCAAATCGACTTCCCGCCATTAGAAACCCATGGGTGGGGCCATTCTCTCCACACCCTCTGCAGCATTTTGATTGATCCAATCATTGATTTATTGAGCGATCTTTATTTTTGGAAACCGAACGTTGCGATCGTTTCGTCTTGCGAATGCGTAATTTGATCATTTTGCTGTTTTCGGAAAATACCGAATAAAAACTCCTGAAATTCAGCAGAGAAATGATTTACATATGCCCTGGTATTCAAAAATATGCACTCAATGTTAATTCCAGGAATACTATTTTATTACAGACCTGGACTGGATGCTTTATAAATAAACCGAATGCTCTTAAAAAATATGAAAGGAAGCAAACTTGGGCAAGCCGAAGTTTATATACCCTTACAGTTATTACAAATAGACTTCAATTCGATTTCTATGCCTATATTACTAAAAACAATGAAGCTAAGTCGATTTTGCTCTGCATTTTGCCATCGTTTCTTTGGCAGCTTTATGATATTGTTGTCCGATTTTAATTTAATTAAAACCATTATTCTATAATATTTAAATATTACCAAATTCCAAAATACAAAAAGAAAAAAATTTAAAACAAAAAAGTTATAATTTTTAAAAAATTTTTTTTCCGATTGTTTCTATGGGAGCTATATGATATAGTCGACCGATCTGGTTCGTTCCAACTTATATGCTACTTGCAATAGAAAGACAACTTTTGGGACTAGTTTGCGTAGAAACGGACGGACGGACAGACGGACATGGCTAGATCGACTCTCCTGGTGATGCTGATCAAGAATATACATACATATTTACATATATACTTTATAGGGTCGGAAATGTCTCCTTCACTGCGTTGCAAACTTTTGACTGAAATTATTATATCCTCTGCAAGGGTATAACAAGTCTTTAGTAACTTTCATTGTGCAATATAAATTAATAATTCGGATATGCACGGGTATAAAAAAAAAACACAAAATTCCAGGAATACTATTTTATTTAATTCCAAAGAGACCTGACTCGTTGTGTTCCGAATTCCCATTAGGGACAACTTTATCAACTTGTGCAATTTAAATAAATAATTCAGATATGCACGAGTATATATAAAAACCGCTAAATTCTCAATTCCAGGAATACTATTTGATTAGATCCCAAAGGGACCTTGACTTTTTCAAGCAATTAACCGAATTCCTATTGGGAACAAGTCTTTATCAACTTCAGTTCTGCAAAAGAAATTTAAAAAAAGAATTTAAGGCAGAAAAACAAATATTTTTCTAGTTCGCTGGGAGTATTGTGAAATATTGTTCAAATTGACTTTGGGGTGGCAAGATGTTTTTGTAGGCCAAACATACTCGCATATTTTTAAGCAGCTAGACTATTGATACTCGAGAAGGCAAAGTTTTGAATTCCCCACATGTGTTTTAGTTAGTTTTTTAATTTTTTCTTGGCCTTTCGCCGCCTTATCTCATGGCCAAAATTGGACGAAATTTTTGTTAATTAAAAGCCCACGTTTATATAAAAATATTGAAATAAACAATATGGCCTATACCCTGGGACATCTGATAGCCTTTAATTCTGGGGGCGTTTCACGTACACATAGAAGAAGTTTACGAGCGTATATTCGACATCAAAATGCCAATCTTTGCACAGCGTTCGTGCATTGCAAATATTTATTCAACTCGTTGGGCGTAATTTTGTATTTTTTCGTATTTCAGAACCCGGGAAAAGCTGGGGGAGTGGAAAGCCAACTCCACAGTCGTTCAGATGTACGTGAACTGGAATGTTGGCCCTTATCAGCAATTTGCGACACAATTCCAAAAGCGAATGGAAGTTACCTTTCCGAGCGAGATAAGGGTTTGATAAGATATGCTTTATTTTCCACTGGCACCTACATTTTGGCCCTAGTGTGAGTTCAATTTACGCAAAAGATAATGCTATACGCCCGTGGTCACAAATACCTCTATAAGCAATCGTATCTGGAGCTTTCTCGCCGGTACGAGTACGAGTATTTGTGGACGTGAGAGTTCATGAAAGTAGCTCATACCTATTTTTGTTCGATATGCGGTAATTCATAATATATGGAAACTTACGTAAAACTCAATGAGCCGTAAAGAAGTCATCACTTTGACATCATGTGCACATACATATATGTACAATTTGTTTTATTCCCACCATTTAAGGGGATTAATTGAACTTAGATAAGTTGTGACTCAAAATATTCCATTTTGGTTCAGAGTTTATTTCTGAAGAATATTGAAATTAGCACATTAATTGAACACATGGAATGAGGCATTAAATTATTGGAATTTTCTTTTTGTTTGATATAAATAACAGAATACTCAAAGTACAACTTTTTTTGTAAGTAACAGCAAAGCTAAAGATGTTGGTAAGTTATGTGGGTTTTAGGTTTTGGTTTATCTTAAGTGTTCAATTAAATATTTACAAATCAGTAGAATCGTCGAAATAAAATTTATTTGATATGAAGCTTGCATCTGCCAGCTTAACCTAATTTCAAGTCCAATGTTTTATGTAGAATCTGAAGACCCTCATTGCTTCTTCGGCTGCACTTTCCAATCTTCCTATCTCCTTATCTTTACAAGTAGTCATAAAAATATTACACATTCATTACAACTCTCTCCAACTTTCAGCTCTGAGATTTTCCCGGAATTCCCCCTTTTGGAAGCTCTCGATAAAAACCACTTCGGTGGCAATCAGATCTTGGTTTTTGGAATCGGTTCTTTGGTTTTATAGTCCATTAGGTGGAGTCCTTGACTTACCGCAGTGTTGTCCAATTAGCAGGCAAATGAAAAGCAGCCACTTCTTGTTCATGATGGTTTCTTTTTGGCTGGTTAAATTTTGTGTTTGTTTATCGGCCTTAATTTGGTTCGGAGCTGTCGGAGGTAGGTCGTTAACTGCAATTAATATGGTTGGTTGGTACTTAATTAATTTGCTACATCCATTGTATTGCTCCGAAAGGGGAGCCGCAAAAGCCGCCGAAAAACGTTTACAATTTATTTTTTGGTTTTATGATTTCTTAATTTCGCTTTTTGATTATTTTGTGCGTTTTGTAAGCGAGTCGCGCCGCGGACCGGAAACTTCTAATTGGCTTGGACAAAATGCAAGGAAAAGCGCTCACTACAAACGAATATTTCGCAAAAACATATGGCGGCGAGGGGTTAGGGTTGGGGAAATATATTGGACCGATCTGTAAACATTGCTCACTCGCTTGGCCGCGTTATGCAAGCCGTTCGCCGTATCTGGTCGCAATTTGCTCTCCGTCGATAAGTTGTATCTTGAAGATATTATGATCTCTATGCGAAAAATCGCCAGTTGTTAGTTTTGTGCTACTGCCGCAGTCGCTGGCTAATTTGCAGCTCAACTCGAGACCCTCTCTCGTGGTACAGTACATATTCTTTGGTGCTAACTTGACTCTTTTTTTTCAGACCTAAAGGGTTTTGGGATTATGTTTTAAAGAGCTACCCTTTAACTCCTATACTATTCAGACTCTTACACCTTTAACGATTTTACTATATGGCTACATTAAAACCCTAGAAACATTTAATCTAATATTTTCGAGCTCAAAAGTTGTGTCAAACTTAATGCATAAGGTCACAACAAATGTTGTCGTAGGTATATTATTACCTCACTACGAGTCTTTATTGTTCTTCATGCGAAACAAAACTTGTTAAAAGGCTTTAAAACAATTTCAGAATATTTAATAGATTAGTTGAGTTAAAGGAAGTCCGACTGTATATTTTTCTTTTGGGGCTGACTCAATGCCAGCCGGCCAGTAAACTGGGTCGAAGCAGGGGCTTTGGGGGGTTCTGTTGGGTCAGGGTGTGTAAATTCGAATAGCATGCAAATGTTAATGCATATAAATAAATTAATGTGCAAATGCGAAAAATTGTTCAGCACGAAAAGTCGATATAGAAAAAAGTACGCCAGCACACCAATCACCGAAATTCGGGTTGTTGATACAAAAGCCGTTTGCAAATGGTGTTCATAGCTCTCCCATACAAACAATCAACGATCTGCATATTCGCAAACACATATTTGTTTATATGGCCGACTCATAAAACAAACAATTTTGCAATGCCTGATGATCATAATCCATCGCTGATGCATTTGCAAAAAAATGTGAAAATTTCGTAATATTTGCTAAACAAACAGAAGTCGACTAAGTGATTCACTTTTTAACAGTTTGTTTTCTTTGATAGACATTCAGATTTTAAGATTTGAGCAAATATAAATAAACAATAATCATTACGCTTATAAGTTAACGAAGACTATAATATAACTAAACAATTATTATGGAAAATCTAGAAATTTAGAATTATTAAAAGTGTCAATACTTTGAACTGATTTCATTTTATATAAAATATCTTCTTTATTAAACTGCATTTCCAACAAACAATTTTCTGATTGCAAACTCCTTATTTCTATTGTCGTCAACTTTAAGGCAGCTCCCTTGCTTGTTCTTTTATTTGTATTTTTAATTGAAATTCCTTATTTTCTCTGCCTCACTTAGCATCCCTGAACAAAAGCTTCCTAACGAGCAACGATATCTGTCATTGTGTGACAGAGTTTTTCCCAGCCTCCTTATTATGGGTGTCATCTGAAACGACAACACCTCAGATATACGACCGGCAATGTGTACTGACACACTGGTTGACACCTACGACTATTAGAGCCCACCTTTAACTATTCTAAACTGAATTTACAGACCCTCTGTTTATCAATTACAAAATCAAACGAAAAGAGAAGGTGCAAACTGGGTTCTTTTTTTCATACCCTTGCAGACGGTGTTATAAATGTTCGGTTAAATTGAATATATTATCGATTTTGAAAAGTGCACTTGCCTCAAAGTGACTTAATCGTTTGTATTTATATTTGTCATATTAAAATTCCCAAACTGAATATTAATTATAATTACTGATTTAGGACCGAAAAAAAATTTGTTTTTTTTTATGTTAAATAATTGCATACAAAATTTAATTATAGTTGTATAATAGTGTTAAATAACTGACTATAAAACTGTACTTTGACTCCAAGAGTATATAAGCTTTGCCGTTGTTGATTTTTGCAACTTTTTTTTATATGAATAATGAACTTGTTCTACAACTCCTAGGGTATATAAACATGTTTTCTCGTTGCTTTAAGTTCACAATTTTTTCTATTTTTTCTATTGGGTACTAAAATTCGTAGGGTATAAAAACCTCGGTTTGGTATGGATACATTTTTTTTCGTTTTTTGTTAGCTCGTATCTTCTGCCTGTTGGGTTCACTTCAAATCAATGCCTTGATTGTTGTTGTTTTTGTCTTTGGCGCTTTGTTTATTTACATTGCGCTCCAAGTTTACACACGCAAGCACACACATTCGGTGCACTTGTGTGCGAGAGTGGGTGGGAGGGGGGCAGATGCAGCTGTCTTCCAGCCGTAGAACGCTTTTTTGAGGATCCCAAATGGAATTGAAAACTTTTCTGTTATTTTCTTCACAGTTTTTTGACTACTGTAAATAAAAACAAGAAAGGAAAGCTAACTTCGGGCGGAGCCGAAGTTGATATACCCTTGCAGAATACTCTGTAAACTATATTCTCCAAAATTATTCATGTGATGCATTCTTAATACTCATAAAAAATCCCAACTTCCTAACTTTAAAAACACCAAAGTTATGGCATTTCCAATCGTTCAGTTATATGGCAGCTATAGGATATAGTCGGCCGATCCTTATGAAATTTGGTAGGTCGGATTGATTGGCCAAAAAAAAAACCCATAGAAAATCCCAACTTCCTAACTAAACAAACACCAAAGTTATGGCATTTCCGATTAATCAGTTATATGGCAGCTATAGGATATAGTCGGCCGATCCTAATGAAATTTGGTATGTCGAATAGATTGGCCAAATATAAAACCCATAGGAAATACCAACTTTCTAACTTAACAAACACCAAAGTTATGGCATTTCCGATCAATCAGTTATATGGCAGCTATAGGATATAGTCGGCCGATCCCGGCCGTTCCGACTTATATACTGCGTGCAAAGGATCGAAGGCTGTGTGCAAAGTTTCAATTCGATATCTTTAAAACTGAGAGACTAGTTCGCGTAGAAACAGACAGACGGACAGACAGACGGACAGACGGACAGACGGACAGACGGACAGACGGACAGACGGACATGGCTATATCAACTCAGGAGGTGATCCTGATCAAGAATATATATACTTTATAGGGTCGGAGATGTCTCCTTCACTGCGTTGCACACTTTTGACCAAAATTATAATACCCTCTGCAAGGGTATAACAAGCATCGAAAATTTGTTTTCCATTCAGCATTTTTGTTTGCATTTCCCTTTGGAGCAGCTGTATCCGATTTTTCCGCTTTTCCGTTCCTTATTTAGTTCCCCTAACCGCTTTCCACTCTCATTTTCGATTTCATTTGGCCATGCTACTATGCCAAATTTTGTTGTTGTGTATTTGTGGCCGGCACAGCGACAGCTATTTTGCATTTTTCTACATATTTATAGATTGTTTAGCGAAGAATGTGCCAAGCGAAGAAAGAGACAGAGAGCAGAATTGCAACTGAAACAAAATTTGAATATCTGCCAAATGGGATCCCAAGGAGTAGGATAAAAGTGAAGATATAGAGCACATCTGCTGGCCATTATTATGAATCATCGCCTGTCGTTTTGGCCCGAAGCCGAAATCACAAACTCTTTAAGTTCGGCGTCTCAGGGCCAGTTACAGAATGGATGCGAGGCATTCAAGATTGTTATTTTGTTTCGTATTTATTTTGCCCAGAGAGCCTAGAGCAAGAAAACTGGTTTTTTAGCTGCTTGGTCCCCAGATACCGACGCGAGATGAATTTCGGCTGAAACGTTTCAAAGGTGGCTTGCTCGTCTTTCTTTTGTTTTTCCCGGTTTCGAACGAATTACGTTTAACACTTTCGCCCGCACGCCATTTTAGTTGCTTTTTACACATCTTAGCCAGGTCGAATGCAAACGTTTACAGCTGTCGGTAAGTGCCTTAAGCCTAGGGATTCGCGGGGGAGGGGGTTCTGTTGGATGTAGGAATGGAGAGTGGAGACCTTCTGCTGCCGCGGGGGCTTCGTGGAGAACCGAACGCGATGCTGTTCCACAGAAAACTGAAACTTCGACCATGCTATGCATTTTAAAAGCACCGCGAAACGGAACGATGGCATGCGGAACACTCTCTCTCTCTCGCATTGGGGCCTGCAGAAAGCAGTCCGTTTCTGTATGCAGAAGAGCGAGGGAGGGCGCCCTTGGGCCCACAAGAGGCTAAAGCTGTAGAGTGAAGTTCAAAGCCCTAAACTCAAATTTTGTCCTGCAATAAGTTCCAAAAATATTTCAAAGATTGAGCTTGTTTTTCATTTTTTTTACATTAATTATACCCGTTACTCGTAGAGTAAAAGGGTATATTGTATTCGTGCAAAAGTATGTAACAGGTAGAAGGAAGCGTTTCCGACCCTATAAAGTATATATATTCTTGTTCAGGATCACTAGCCGAGTCGATCTAGCCATGTCCGTCTGTCCGTCTGTCCGTCTGTCCGTCTGTCTGTCCGTCTGTCTGTCCGTATGAACGCTGAGATCTCGGAAACTATAAAAGCTAGAAGATTGGCATTTTGCATGCAGATTCTAGGAGTTCCTACGCAGCGCAAGTTTGTTTCAAAACGGTGCCACGCCCCCTTTAACGCCCACAATCGCTTATATACGATTTTAAAAATTTTAATTTTTCGGAAAAGTAAAAATGCAGTTTTATTGTGTTTATCAATACCTATCGAAATGTAGAAGAAATTTTTCAAATCGGATCATTCGTTAAAAAGTTATGCGTGGTCAAAGTTTCTATCTCCATCTCCCTCGCACTCCCTTTACCTGAGTAACGGGTATCTGATAGTCGGGGCACCCGACTATAGCGTTCTCTCTTGTTTTTTTATATTTTCATATTGGTCTTCACTTAAACTGCATCCACAGTTTTTTTTCGAAAACGGTGGTATTATTAATTGTTATTTCATGCCGGTGTAAACTTAAACCTTTTTTTGTTTTTTTTCTGATTATGCAACATTTTGCGAATGATGTGTTGAAACTTAAAGTAAATCGGAGCAACAAATACAAAGTTAGACTTAAAGTTTCAAGCGACTATGAATAAAAATGTTAATTTTGGAAGACATTGAACTTTTTAGCTCAAAGTCTACTGAACTAGTTGATTTCATTATTTTGATTGTGTTTTAAGTTTTAAAAGTGTAAAAACATCGTAATTCGTAAGCAAAAGTAAAAAAACAAAAAAATGCTTTAAAATGTTTGTCAATACCAGGAGATATCTTTACCATTCATTATACCCTTGCAGAGGGTATTATAATTTCAGTCAAAAGTTTGCAACGCAGTGAAGGAGACCTTTCCGACACTATAAAGTATATATATTCTTGATCAGCATCACCAGGAGAGTCGATCTAGCCATGTCCGTCTTTCCGTCTGTCCGTCTGTCCGTCTGTCCGTCCGTCCGTTCTACGCAAACCAGTCCCTCAGTTTTAAAGCTATCTGCTTGAAACTTTCCCAAAAATTGTCTTTCTATCTTCTTTGGGTTTTATTTTTGGCCAATCAATACACTATATGCTATGGCTGCCATATAACTGAATGATAGGAAATGCCATAACTTTAAGGTTTTTAAAGTTAGGAAGTTGGGATTTTTTATGAGTATTAAGAATGCATCACATGAATAATTTTGGAGAATATAATTTACAGAATATTCTGCAAGGGTATATCAACTTCGGCTCCGCCCGAAGTTAGCTTTCCTTTCTTGTTTTCAATTAAAATAATTTTTAGTTGATCCAGATTTACATCGAAAATTACATTTTTTAATGCCGTTCCGAAGTTTTGCTGTCAGGATTTATGTAAACGTTATATTTATATACAAAAACCAAAATTCTCCAAAACTTAAAAAAATTATGAAATTCATTTTTTTCGTGATTAAAATCACCTGCAACAAGAAAGGAAAGCTAACTTCGGGCGGAGCCAAAGTTGAATTTATTTGTTATACGCTTGCTGAAAATTCTGTAAATTATATTCTTCAACATTATTTACATAATGCAGTCTTAATACTCATAAAAATCCCAACTTCCTAACTTAAAAAACACCAAAGTTATGGCATTTTCAATCGTTCAATTATATGGCAGCTATAGGATACAGTCGGCCGATCCTTATGAAAATTGTTAGGTCGGATTGATTGGCCGAATATAAAACACATAAAAAATCCCAACTTCCTAACTTTACAAACACCAAAGTTATGGCATTTCCGATCGTTCAGTTATATGGCAGCTATAGGATATAGTCGGCCGATCCCAGCCGTTCCGACTTATATACTGCGTGCAAAGAAAAGAAGGGTGTGTGCAAAGTTTCAATATGATAGCTTTAAAACTGAGAGACTAGTTTGCGTAGAAACAGACAGACGGACAGACAGACGGACATGCTTATATCAAATCAGGACGCGATCCTGATCATGAATATATATACTTTATACTGCGTTGCACACTTTTGACCAAAATTATAATACCCTCTGCAAGGGTATAAAAAGTACACTTCCGAAAATTCAACCATTGCATGCAAAGCTGAAAATAGCAAATGTCTCACAGGTAAACTTAGTTTATTTGATTCTCATAATACATTTTCACAAGAAACTTATCTGTTTCCGTATGGCTTGATTCATATTAAGATAGAATATGAATCAAGTCATAAGCAAACAGATAAGTTCTTCTTTCATTAAAAATCCTAAAGCACGTGTGAAAGCACGAATAAATTAAACTTTGTATGCCCTTGCAGAGGGAATTATAATTTTGGTCAAAAGGAGACATCTCCGACCCTATAAAGTATATATATTCTTGATCAGGATCACCTCCAGAGTTGATATAAGCATGTCCGTCTGTCCGTCTGTCTGTCCGTCTGTCTGTTTCTACGCGAACTAGTCTCTCAGTTTTAAAGATATCAAATTGAAACTTTGCATACACCCTTCTTTCCTTTGCAAGCAGTATATAAGTCGGAACGGCCGGGATCGGCCGACTATATCCCATAGCTGCCATATAACTGAAGATGGGATTTTCTATGGGTTTTATTTTTGGCCAATTGATTTGACCTACCAAATTTCATAAGGATCGGCCGACTATATCCTATAGCTGCCATATAACTGAACGATCGGAAATGACTTAACTTTGGTGTTTGTAAAGTTAGGAGGTTGGGATTTTTTATGAGTATTTAGAATGAATCATATGAATAGTTTTGGAGAATATAATTTCCAGAATATTCTGCAAGGGTATATCAATTTCGGTTCCGCCCGAAGTTAGCTTTCTTTCTTGTTTTATTTGTTGTTGCGTATAAATTAATGCTGATTAATGCCAATAGTTGCCATTAAGGCACTGATCCCGCGCCCATTAATTTAACCTGAGCCTGCTCGAAAGGTCCTCCGATCTTAGGGTGATTGTGCATTTATTAATAAAATGTATTAAAGAATTTGTATAAAAAAAATAAGAGAAATTCATAGGTAAAATCAAACTGTTAACAAATTTTTTAACGGTTAATTATAAAGTCATTTGAAAATACAGTTCGATCAGAAGGATATTTTTGAAACGGGAAAATTATGTGATAACTGGACTTATATCATCAACTTTAGCTTCTATTAATAGATATCCTTACCAATTGTAAAATCGTGAGTTCCTTCCAGTTAGTTCTAACCTGACTTTGTTATTTAGTTTCTTATGATACACTTCCTCAAGAATCTTATCTGTTTCCGTATAACTTGAGTCATGATCTATCTTATTATGAATCACACGAATTTATTAAACTTTTTTATTTGCGGTTGCATAAAAATCGAGTTCGTAAGAAATCATATTATTTTAAGTGTAAACTAG
This sequence comes from Drosophila kurseongensis, assembly GCA_018153305.1. NCBI lineage: Eukaryota > Metazoa > Arthropoda > Insecta > Diptera > Drosophilidae > Drosophila > Drosophila kurseongensis. The sequence goes on along the minus strand of JAECXX010000004.1, from coordinate 8,614,373 downwards.
TTTATTAATAGTAATAGTTTCATCAGACATAGAGAATACATAAGGGCACTGAATCCGCGCCCATTAACTGAGCCGGAGTTGAACATCATGCTGGCCGATAGAACCTCCGATCTTTGGGTGATCTCGTTGTGAAAGTCCTCTTCGGGGAAATCCTCCTGAAGCTCCGATTCCGTTGAATAATTTGGTAGTTCCACTGCAGAGAGAAATTAAAATGAATCAAGAGATTTATATGTAAATGTGAATTGCATTACCTTCTCCACCAGTCGCAAAACGAACTATCTTGCTGTTGTCACTCCAACCAAAACTATTTCTGGCCAAGACGGAAGCTTCGTAAAGACTGGCGGGCTGGAGGCCATGTAGAGTGTACGTGGTGATGTAGATCAGTCCTAAGGTTAAGAAATAATTAAGAAAAAATAATATTAATAATAAAAGTAAAAAAAAAAATTAAATTATAAAATTGCTCCTTAAATTTTTCATGTTATCTCTGAAAATATTACATTTAAGTTGATTCGTCCATTAGATATTTCGAATCAAATTCGGATTATTGCTTTTTTATTGCTTAGTTGTTCTGTGGCTGATGGGTTTCTTTAGAAAAAACAATTTACAATTTATTCAGAAGTGCAAATTTCGGTGTTACTTAATTAAACTTGATTTAGGAAAATTGACAATTGTGTTGAATAACAAATTACTCTATTAGGAAAAATAATGACAATGTTAGGTGAAATGTAGATGATTTTTTGAATTCAATAATATACAATTAATAGAAAAAGAAAAGAAATTCAAAGGTAAAATAAAATTGTTGGCAATATTTTTAACTGTTATTAACAAAATTTGTTGGCCAAAATACTGTTTGATCAACTAAGTGGCAAAGTGGAGTGCAAACTGGACTTAGATCTCGACATCATCAACTTCAGCTCTTGTTAATAAATCCTTACCACTTGTGGACTGCGCAGGAATCGTGAGTTCCGTCCAGTTGGTTCTAAGCTGGCGGGTGACGTTGTTCGACGGGATCTGCCGGAACTTGAGCTTGAACTCCATGATGGGCAGCTGGCTCTCCGTCTGCCACACGAGGACATGCGACGTGGAGCTCTGGGTGCCCGGGTTGATCTTGAAGAGGCAGGGCATCGGGCGGCCGGTTAGCTCCACGTTCCCGCTCCTGATCCCAATCCCATTGCTGGCCCGGCACTCGTACTGCCCCATGTCGGCGTTCCGGACGCTCTTCACCACCAGCGTGTGGCGCACGGCGTTCACGTAGTGGTCCAGCGAGCGGTTCGCCTGCAGCTCCGACTCGTGACTGGAGGAGTGGGCTCCCAGAGCCACGGGCAATCCGTGGTGGAACCACTTGACCGTGGCGGACGGCGCCGCCTCCACAATGCACTCCAGATGGGCACGGGCGCCTAGTTTGCTGTACACCACCGCTTGCGTCATGCTCACCTCGGGCAAAACTGTGAATGCGGGAAGGTCATATAATTGATTTCAATTTTTTATAGTTTTGTGGAAACTTAATGGGTATTTCTACGACAATAAACATATCGGGGTAAATAAGCATTGTAGTTACCAATAAAAAAGTCTGCCAACTTCGGCAAACCAAAGCTTATAAACCCTTAAGCTATATCAAAATGTATGTATTCTATGAAAGGACTGTATATTAATTTTTATCTTAAATATTTTTTCGACCGTTCACATGGGGGAAAAAAACTTTGACTAGCCTAAGCTTATAAATCTTGCAGCTATATCAAAAAGTTACTATTTTATGTAACCATTTTTCTATCATTTTTCTTCATTTTTCTAATTTGTTAGAAATCAATAAAGTAATTTTTTTTTTCAATCAATTTTTCGATCGTTCCTATCGCATCTAAAAGATTAGTCCTTTGGTTTGTATAATAAATGTTATTTGCATTTGTGTCAAAAAAATTTCAATTTCCGATCTTTTCTATTTAAGCTTTATGTTATAGTCGTCCGATTTGTATAAATGTGTAATTATTCAAGATAATGTAGGTCATGTTCTTTTTGTGATGTTGCATTGCATATTATCATTTTAAATCTGTATAAATTTCTTGATGAAGCTGATATTGGACAACTTACACAACACATGCAGATAGACACTTGCCACCGCTGTGTCACCCACTCCATTGCTGGCCACGCATTCGATCAGGCCGGCCTGGTTTCTCGACTTGATCTCCAGGACCAAGCTTTGGCGATTACCAGAACTGCTTTGCGGCTGCAGGACATTGCCATTCAGTCGCCAGGTGACCACTGGCTGGGGGACTCCTTGGGCCCCGCACACCACCTCGAAGGTGGCTCCTATGCGCTGCTCCGTGAGATCCGAGGGCTCGATTTTCACCTGAGGGGCTATCTGCACTTCAATGGCGTGCTGCTGGACCACATGACCCGAGTCCGAGTTCATTTCGCAGTAGTAGTCGCCGGTGTCACTGGACTGGACGTTGGCCACCTGCAGGCTGCCATTAGGCCAGAGCATTATGCGATCCAACCTCGGGATCTCCGGGTGCCTGGAATCCACCAGGGCCACATCGTCCCGATGCCAGCGGACATAGCGAAAGGGAGCTGCGGATATAAAAAGTTCAACAAATTACCAAATGCAACACATTTTAGTAAGCTAAAAGATTAGCCTTGCCCTTGTAGTTAATTTAAGTTTCGAACCTCGTAGGAGAATGGGAAAGCTTAACACATTTTAAGTGTTTGCATTCAACTAACATTTAATTCTTTACTGGTATATAAACAATATTTAATAATTTATTGACCCACCTTGAACCTTTGCTACTTCGAAAAGTCTCTTAGGCATTGAATTCATTAAATATTTAAGTAAAATTTGGCCTAAAAGAGACCGCCTCAAATATTTTCATTTATGTTGTGAACACTTAAGAGGCGCCGCGTCTCTCTGCTTTTGTGAATTGATGCATTTATCTTGCATAAAAACGAGATTTCTTTCAATATTGCTTTCCAAAAATGACAGAAGATTTCTTTAAATATTGCTTTCCAAAAATGGCAGAAGACTATCCTCCAATACTTTTTTGTAATCTCTACTGTTCATTCTCGAGCTTGTGAAGCACAGATCGACCGTTCCTGACGCATTAAAGGCTCCCTAAACCATTGCGTTTGGAAAACATAAGTGATTCCTTACGTAAATCTCTAAAATAGTGCCGAAACCCATCTAAGCTGTCAAGATTACATTTTTTTTTCATCACAAAAAATGATCTAAATGGAAATTTTTAACATAGCTGTAAGATTAACATTTAAGTTCAAATTGGATACTGAGGCCCAATTTCTCTCTATGTGTTTTTTTTTTGAAAATTGAGGTCGAGCTCTTTTCTGGCGCGGCTTTCAAAACAGAGCCTTTTTTAAGACTCCTCTGACAATGCACTCCGATAATTGCAGCGTCCGCTTAACAGTCATCCGTGACATAGGCTTACTTTACTTACTTTATTGGTCTGAGAACTTGTGTTTTTATACCCGTTACTCGTAGAGTAAAAGGGTATATTGTATTCGTGCAAAAGTATGTAACAGGTAGAAGGAAGCGTTTCCGACCCTATAAAGTATATATATTCTTGTTCAGGATCACTAGCCGAGTCGATCTAGCCATGTCCGTCTGTCCGTCTGTCTGTCTGTCCGTATGAACGCTGAGATCTCGGAAACTATAAAAGCTAGAAGATTGGCATTTTACATGTAGATTCTAGGAGTTCCTACGCAGCGCAAGTTTATTTCAAAAGGGTGCCACGCCCCCTTTAACGCCCACAATCGCCTATATACGATTTTAAAAATTTAAATATTTCGGAAAAGTAAAAATGCAGTTTTATTGTGTTTATCAATACCTATCGAAATGTAGAAGAAATTTTCCAAATCGGACCATTCGTTAAAAAGTTATGCGTGATCAAAGTTTCTATCTCCATCTCCCTCGCACTCCCTTTACCTGAGTAACGGGTATCTGATAGTCGGGGCACCCGACTATAGCGTTCTCTCTTGTTTTTTACATACTCAATCGTTTTGCTCAAAAAGTTGGTGATAACACAACATATTATTTCCACGATATTTTGCTAACATTATAGTAGTAGGCTTTTATCCTTGCCTCGACATTTTTTTTAATTAAGTGAATTAAATTATAAGCCGAAATATAAGCAAATTTAATTTCCAGTAGCAATTATTGAATGTGTCGTACAGTTTTCTTAAACTTTTAGGCATAACAAAAACCGAACTTTTGTTTTGTTTTTACTTCAAAACGCGAGATGATCCTACGAGGGTCGAAACTAAAATTGTTGGGGTGTCGTATCATTTTGGGGAGGATCTTATGTCCAATCTTATATGGCCAAAGCTCATTTGTTAAAGCATTTTATAAATAACCTAACATGAGATTATAGTCTGTTTTCCTAAATTATATAGGACAGGCTCATCTTTTAGTTCATTATTTCTTAAATTTATGTCTCTTTATTTTTAATGTGTAGCTTATTTATGATTTTACCTAAAAATTGTTCATGTTGCTTTCATTGTATTAAATGCCATAAATCTCTGAAAACGTTCTTGTTCCAAGTTTCATTAAAATTGAACTACTTTTAAAAAATAATTCTTTCAATCTCAATTCAAAAATAATATGTTTATGGGCCGAGATTATAGTAAAAGATGGGTTTAATCTAAAAATAAAATGATTTTAAACAGGTTCATCTATTCACTTTCGGAAAGTACCACTTTGAATATTATCGGACTAAAGTTTTTTAGCATAACCGAAATTAACACAACTTGTAAACAAGTGTAATTGAACGTTAAAAAATACAAATAAACCCTTTGTTTAAATTCATTGCTCCTTTGAGTATTCGCATGTTTAAAATAACACCTCAGAAATTCCCAATAACCAAGTAGAATTTCGTTAAATATACAAATAATGACATCATGAAACAGATGTGGGACGGCAAAAAAATACACAACGGGAAGTTCAGAAAAGAACCGAACAGAAACAGTAAGAAAAGAAAATTTATCTTGTTTAAAAAAGGTAAAACTATAATATTTATAATTTTTATGATATTTGGGTGCTCATAACTAAAAGTCCCAAAAAAAACTTAATTTCCATCACCCACAGGTTCTGCAGTATAGCTAAGAATAGCTATAAAGTATACAAAATTTACCCATATACTCCGAAATGCAGTAGTTTTTAACGACTTCAGAATTGCGGGCTTACTTTTATAAAAGTAGATCACTATATAATATACATAGCTGCCAAAGGAATGATCGAAGAATGTATCGGAAAATCAATCTAGCTTATTGTTTTTAAGCTTCGAAATCTAAATATATAATATTTTATTTTATTTCCAGCTGCAAGAGTATATAAACTTTGGCTTGTCAAAGTTTGCTTCCTTTCTTGTTTTTCTTACCACATTTGGAAACCACAATGTGTGGTGTTACTTTAAACTTGTTTTTGTGAATTTGTATGGATGAATAATAATTTAATTATATTCGATTGATTTAGTTAAATTAACTCTAGATTTTATATTTCGCAGTCATCTAAAAATATAAAGTCACAGTTGTATAGTTTTTCTTTGCATTCAATTTTTGTATGTAAGTTGAGTTTAATAAATGGTGGTGACGGCGTTTCTGAATTGGAAACCATTTGTGTAACTTTTCAGTAATCTTGTAACCCTTTCAAAACTTCATTACTTCTGTCAACAATCCTTTAATTGGGCAATTAACAATATGTCCCGGGGGGTTCTTCACCAGCGACTTGAAGCCGCCGCCAAGTGTGGTAAGACTTCAATTAATAGAATCCGTTTCTGGACTTTTTCCCCAGGGCTCTCTATTATTGTCGGATAATACCTTCATTTGTGCCATTGTGTGTTCATTTCTTCAATCGAATTAAATCTCATTGTGATGGCCAATTGCTGCTGGTGGCCGTTTCAAGGCCCCAAAAGCGGGGCTAATCGTCAATAATCCTCACAATATGCACTAAGATTGTGCCTTATTTTATAATATTAAAGACTCTCATAAATTAATCACTTACTATGTAAGGTGCAAGGTAGCTGGACTGTGTCATTTTCGTAGGTTTTCACTGTGGTGGGTATGCTCTTGAACTTTTGGCTGTTCTCGAGATCGTTGTTAAAATTCAACTCAGCTTGCACTTGGCCAAGGATCAAGCCCACAAACAAACACCTCCAAATTAAGCACTTATGGGGCAACATTTTACTTGAACTTTTCATTGGCTATATTTCTTTAAATTAAATTAAACAGTGATTTGGTAATTCTATAATTCACGGTCGCGTGTCGGAATTAGAACGGTCCGCTCTGGTCCGCGACGAAGTCAACTTTGAACTGATCGCTTGAGCTGCCCGCGAAGCCGTTGCCAGCGTCCTAAGCCGCACAAACTGCACATACTACACAGCACACATATGTACAGTGGAGCCCCGAGGGGCGGACAATGGAAGATGCCCGAGCCCGGGGCGACGATGAAGAAGCCGCTGCCGGACAGCACCCAGCACTTGTGTATAAGGCATGCCGATGCCGGTTGATTAGTCGCCGCCAAGGGAATTCTCCCACATGGACACACAGAAAGAAAAATGTATAACAAGATGATGATATCAGCATTTCAACTTAATATGTATGTTTAAAAACTTAAAATATTAGACGGCTGTACAACACTCCAAACATATAGGTGGAATAATACAGGTTTCCAACTTGTATAAAAATATCCTTATCCACCTATATATGTATATATAATTAACTAAGAAAGCATTTTAAGAAAGTATTTTAATTAAGCAAATATAATAAATGAAACTTCTCAGACATGGGTTGGTTTTGAAACCGGGCTTTTGTTACTAAATGATCAAAATAGTTTTTAAACAAGCAAAAAAATTGATTTAAAACAGTGGCATTTAAACTCAGTCTTTTCTTACTATATCATATGATAACTTTCGTGAAAGACCTAAGGAGATCTAATTCAGAAACAGAATTAACAATTCATTCGACCACTCTGGATTTTTGCTCTGTGCAGCACACTGAGATACATAAGTATCTGTGGGATGCACCCACACCGATGCCGCTGCAAGAACATTTGCATGGGCCACGCATCGGTAGTTTTCGGATTCAGAATCGAGATTCCGCCGCTGATCTATTACACTCTCCGCTTCAGAGAACGTGCTGCTGTTGCATATTCCGAGATAAAATGTCATTGTGCCACAATGGCTCCCCCATCCGTCGTCATCATTGTGATCGGATCAGTCACATTCACCATTTGGGAACAATATGTTCGGGGCTGCCAGGTTCCCAAAAAGAATGAAGAAACGAACTTTGAAAATATTCAAGCGGAAGTGCATTATTAATTCAAGTTTATTTCAAATTAAGGTCCTATGTATTCTCACTGTAGTAGAGTAAGAGTAAGTAAGGCTTTGTAACTGACAAATTTCTTAATATTTGCAGATCTTTTCAAAAATGTTTTCTCTCTGACGAAACAACGCGAAACGCGATCACTTTCAATTAAAAGACAATTTCATCGAATTAATTGAATTAATTTGGTGAGAACATGAAAGGAGTCTGCCAGCTGCACAAACAGCCAGCAAACCAATTAAAAAGAACCAAATGGCGCGGACTTAACCTAACCCAAGAGAACAATTCAGTCGAGAATGGCGACCAAGCGTTTACTTTTTAATTTAACTTAATGTTGAAAAGGGCGCCAAGCAAGAACACCAGAGGAAATTCTGACGGTCTTCAAGAATAAACACTTAAAAACAAATAATAATTTTTAAGATAACTAATCCAACCTTAATATTTGAGAAATTTTGTTCACAAAATTTAATTTCTATTCAAATTGTTGTTCAAATAGATTTTGTATCTATAAACCCCTTTATATTACAAATATTCATTATTATTCTTATTTAGGTTTGCGCTACGTTTATGCCCATTCCATATAGCAAACAATCAAAATGAATTTAATAGTCGTTTTCTTTATTATAAATAATTATTATTTATATGTATATTTTTAAGTATATGAATGCTGTTGCCACAGTTGATGAATTTCGCCTAAAGCTAATACAGCATTGAACGGTTACAACCAATGGATACATACTCTTGTGTGTTTATATCCCATTTAATCAGCCTGTTACATATTTGTCCCTGGAATCTCCTTAACACTTGTCATATGCCTGAGTAAACAATTGAGTTTTTTCTGTAAACTAATTCTGTATAAATTATGTTAGTTGATAATTTATTGAACATCTCGTCGAGAAAATTGGGATGGGCTGGATTGGGGTTTATCTGTCTTCGTAATACAATTTTCAACTTAGATTCTATACGAATTACATTATAGTACTTTATCGATCTATTTATATTATTTAATGAGTCCCTTACTTGCATACGAATTTAAAATGTTCGATATTGCGGCTGCTGTTCGTTTAATTTCGCTAAAAATGTAAATATTAAAGTTTTACCGAACAAACACAAACCGAAAGTCTCCCCAATAAGAATTTAATTTTGATGCAATGGACAATCCTCGCTATGCCAGACCTAATTCAAACTTTCTTTGTCAACCTTAATACATTTATGAACTGTAACTATCAGTCGGGCGGATTTGCCCGTCATTTTCATACATCTTTAGTTGGGTGAGTCGTCGTGGCATTAACAAATGTTCGCTGTAGTCGTTTGGGCACTACACTAAACTAGGACGTAAACGTGTTAGGCTTTGTCAATATATGTAGTCCAGCAATTTAATTATCTAGATTAGGCCGCGCTTCTTCTTATAATCCTCTAGATTCAACGAACGCTTGGAGACTGTTTCAGCTGGTTTGTTGGCCGGTTTCGGTACGGAATTCGTACTAACTAATAAGGAAAAGAAAATTTACAATTATATAAGTTTGGCCGTGGAAATTTCTAAAAACTTACCCGGTAGCGGCACATCCAAGTCGATGTCAAAGTCGTGTAGTGAGTAAAGGCTGTAATCCTTTGAGTCTGTGGGCTTGGCGCTTGCGCTCGAAGTACCTGCTTCGCTGGGCCGCTTTTTTCCCGGTGGCGGAGGTGGCAGTGGCGCCAGCTGCATGTCATCGTCTTCCTTCTTGGCACCCTTGAAACCCATGCGCGGCTGAGTGATCCGGCGCGTGAAGGGATCCGAGATCTTGAGGCCCTTGTTTGCCCGAGCCTCCTCTAAAATCGCCTTCTCTGCATCCTCCACGTTCTTCTTCCTGTTACGATCGTTTATGTAGGAGATAAGATTTAGGGTATGCGATCTCCTCTTGTCCAGCTCAGAGGCACGGTTCTCCAGCTCATCGATCTGCTGGCCCAGATCCTGGGCAATGTCGTAGTCACCCCTCAACATGGCTGCATCGCGTTCCTTCATCAGACAGGTCTTCTTCATGGCATAGTTGGTGGGTCGGTTGCGGAAGCGGTTCTTCTCCTCCACGATCTTGTCCACGTCCTCGTCCTTAAACTCGTAGTTCAGAGCCTTTTTGATGTCGCTTTGCTTGATTGCGATGAGGTCAATTGTGGGCATCTGGACGTGCGACTGCTGGCACACCTCGTTCCACTTATTGAACTCGTTCTCAGTAAACTCCTGGTTCGAAATGAACTCTAGCCGGAACACCCGCTCCTGTGTTCCGTGTTTGAGTCTCAGGCCACGATTTGTACGCGTGGTGCCCAGGCTGTAGATCTTGCCCGTCTCCACCACGCCCACAATCTCTGCCACCCGATACACGGGCTTCTGGCCATTGTTTCCAATGCTAATGCGCACAAAGCAGTTGAGTACGGTGCTCTCGAAGATTGGCAAGTTCACAAAACGTTCCATTTTGTACCGCGAGAGTCGCAGCTTGTTCAGATCATCGCGTGTGGTTATGAAAACAGGTCTCTGCGGAACTTTCTCATCGTCTTCCGATTCGCTGGAAGCCTTGCTGCTGTTGGAGCGCGATCGCTTGCCCGTGGGCTTCTCATCTTCATCCCAATCGCTGCTGCCCGAGTCGTCTGAGTAAATCTCAGAGGCTTTCAGTTTCACGGCTGATTTGCAACCGGAAACGCTCTCCAATTCCTCCTTGTCGTCATCACGATCTCGCTCAGCCAGGCGCTTGGCTTCTTCTTCCTCTGGAGGGTAGTTAGAAAAGAACAAATATTAATAATGGTAAAACGTTATATTAGCCATGTAAGCTTACCCCTTTTCGCCTTGCCCTCTCGCTTGGCTTTTAACAAGGCCATGGCATTGCTCCTCTTGTCGTCCGTTTTGTTGGCCTCCACATTCTTCTTCCGCTCCTTGGATCGCTCCTTGTGATCGAAGTAATCGGACACACCAGCGGCAGCTGCCTGATCATCGGGCAAAATACTGGCCACCGCCGCCGAAGTGGAAGCCACATCACGACTAAGGGCGGGCGCGGACAAAGGACTCGCAGACCTCACTTCGTTGCTGGGTTTAGGACCCGTATCCGACAGCGTGGAAGCTTGTGACGGCGCAGGCGCCTGTGATTCCCTAGCCTTCTTTGCCTTCTTCTCGCGCTTCTCCTTCTTCTTCTTGGCCCGTTCTCCTTTGTTCTTGGACTTCTCCTGGTTCTTCTCGCCGCGCTTCACCAACTTAAGTTTCCTCTCGATTTCCCAGCGTGTGCGCATGATCTCGCGCTGCTCAATGCGCTTGTAGATCTCCGTTTCACGCTCCTTTTCGGACAGACCATTGAGCCGCCTTCGATCCTCCTCGTCACCCATTAGGTCGTCATCGAAGCCGTCATCAAACTCCGAGTCGGAGCTGGAGGACGAGGAGCTCGAGGAATCAGACCCGGAAGAGGAGGAGTTGGACTTGGACTTGTCGGAATCGCTGTCCGAGACTTCGCCCTCCTCCTGTTCGCTGAGTTGGGCGGGCTGTAAAGCCTCTACCGGCGGCTTTTGCTCTGTGTGGGACTGGGCAGGACTTTGCCTCGCCTGCGGCTCCTCATCCTGGCTGTCATCGTCCCAATTAGACTCCGACGAGCTGGAATCCCTGCTGGCCTTCTGACGCTTCTTCTTCTTGGAGGCAGGGGCTCCGGCTTTGTTGTTGGCCCAGTCGGAATCCGAGTCGGAGCGAGAGCTCGATTTAGCCGCCGTTTGGGGCTTCTTGCGCTTCTTGGCTAGTGACATCAGGTCCTGGGGTTATATATAATATACATTAGACACATATCCGCATTGATTTTCGTTACATCGCAATATGGAGAAAGGGGCGCGGACCAGGGTTAAAACTCATTATTTTCGCCACTCACCGATTCCAGATTGGTCTCCGATTCGCTGTCGCTATCGCTGGAATTGGAGTCGATCAGGGATTGCGTCCGACGTTTGCCCATTGCTGCTGGATTTGCTGGCCTTCTGTAGGTAATAAAATTTAACCAAACAAGTACGAAAAATTGTAGTGCGTGCCGTTGGGGATGGCAGATGAGTGCGATAGCTGGCGATCGATGTATCGATGTTTTGGCTTTGTTCGCTCCGAACTATCGATGTGCCGGGGCTGGCAAATAATATCGTTCAGGGATGCGCTCTTATCGAGCGCATGGAAAATACAATCAGCTGACTGTGAACACCCACCATATATGTGAGCAACGGTAATCCCATGGAACACATCTTGTGGGAACGGATCGAACTTGTGGAAGTTGAAGATGTGAAACTCCGATTCATGGATATCTATTATTTGTTTAATAATATTTGGTTGTTTCTATGGGTCACGAACGTAAGTTCGAAAGCTTTAAATGAAAATAAAATACATTTTATAGGCCTTTATTTTCGCAGCTTTTGTGTTTCGATATATTTTTCTCAATGTCTTGTAGTTTTTGTTCAATGTTTATAGCCGCAGTCTTTTTTAAATTTGTGTTCTTAAAAATTGTTATACTTCAACAGGTTAGATAGAATTTGCGAAACAATTGGTAACTTATAAATAAGATAAAACAACAAAAATAACATAAAATAAATTCATAAGTGTCAACCGCTAGGATCAGTTGAATTTGTTTGTCTTACTAAATAGAAATTACATTTCAAAATATTTGTTCTTTGGTGACCTATTAGCAAAACTGCTAAAAAATGACTTTCCTAGCCTTGTAAATTGTCTTTATAAAATCGTTTGAGGGGACCCCTTTTTTCCAAAACAAAGAGTTATCACAAAAATTAAAAATTACAAATCCATCAAAGCTATGTAGTAAATAAGACCTGATAGTTAAGAATCTACATATGTGCCTTAGGGACGGTTTCTCGTGCCCCTCTCAAAGTATCAGGCAGATATCTCTCCGTAAAAGTTAAAGACCAGGTAAACTTTAGTCGTAAAATTAAATCGGTTTTAAATGATAAAGCATTACAGAATGCAACACAAAAATGAAGCTCGAGCAAAGGGTTGCTTTGATTGAATCTTCTTGGTCTGGATTTTAAAACATTATCTGTACATTTATACAAAAATTACATAGATTAAAAACGTTTAATTGTGATAGCTTTTGACTAAAAAGACAATCAAATATTGTAATTGGAAAATGAATGGTTTATCGGATCGATTTTAATCAAGAAATAAGACGTGGACTGATGAGGATTCTTTCATTTTTCTGTACTTACCCTAATGGGTTAATGTGATGTAAATTTACCAAAATTACCCAACTATGATTTTAATGTATTTTTTTTTAAATTCTTTTGAAATGTCATTGTAAAGCGAAAGTAACATTTAAAGAATTGGTGCTTACCACATCCAATGATAAAAATACTGTTATAGAAGTTATTAGTTCCCATAAAGTAACGATTTCATTTATATTGATTTCATTTAAAAGTTTGATCCGTAGACCCCTTGAATCGGACACCAATATCATGTCAGTAAGCGTTCAATGCGAATTCGATACCAATTTCTTTCGGGCATTTTTCGGCTCGGACAGGACCTCTATCGTCCTTCCCACCACCCACTTTTTAACCCGGGGGGGGAAATGCCTTGCGGCTGGTGCAGCACGTGCACATTTTGCCGCGCTGTCGAGCGCAACACTGAATCACACTTAAAGCAGAGCTGGAAAAATAAAGCGAAGCTGTTCGAGCAAGGTAAACAGAAGGGTGGGTGTGGGGGAGGTGCTAAGGAACGGGATGGCGACTGTTGAATTGAAATGCAAATTTGGGCATCCCCCTTCTCAATTTGCATGATACCGCTTTGCGGCGCGGGCATGATGACTTTGTGTACCGTGTAATGGACAAACATATGTATGTATATGAGCACACTGGTAAGTGGGTTATGGGGTTTCGCCGTAAATGTGCTTGTTTTGCGCCCACGCAAAAACACTATTTTGAAAACTAAATTAAAACCACACCTGCTGCCCCCACAGAAAACAACTTACAATCAATATTAATTAAAATGCAGGCGTTTTCCAGGTCCCTCGAGCGCGTTTTCCCCAAGTTCTGGCTGCCGGCGGTGGCGAAAAATGTGGAAAAGGGTGCGCGGGGGAGGGTTTTTTCGGGGCGGAGGGTGAAAACGCACCCACATACAGACTTTCATAATTCGCCTTAAATGCTGCGAGGCAATTTGCAGTAGCAACAGCAGCAGCAGCAGTTGTAGCAACAATAACAGCGGCATGAGGAAACCCATTGCACATTCAACAAAGTGCACATTCAACAGCAACAACAACTACTACAAGTAGAAAAGCAGCAATGCGTCAGCCCATGAAAACAACCCACTCGATGCCAGCGCCCACCCCAAAAACCATATTCCTTTACAGTGGACGCTCAAAAGGAAAATTTAAAAAATAATCTTTCTAAATAGTCTAAGCTTTAGAAATTTCAATTTACCAGTTTTTCAATTAAAATTTTATTTGTATATAAAAAAGCATTTTAAATTTTTTTTATATTGAATCAAATTAATCTCAAAATAAAGTAAGAAAGAGTACTAACTACCTTATGGCGTTTTTGTCTACGACCTCATAAAATGATGACAAAAATCAAGTTAATATCAAAATAGTAAGAAAGAATATTAACCTCTTAATGACCCCATAAAATTATGAGAGAAAAGAAAGAAAACTTTTTAGTGATATTTAAAGCACATTGCAATCAAAAAGCGCTAGAATCAATATTTTTAGTAAAAAGTTCTGCAAGCGTATGGTCAATATTTTCGAAACGAATTGTTATTTTATTTTCAGATTTTAATTTAATAATACATTTAAATGATTAATGATTGCAACCCATATTTTTCAAATTCTGTTGTATTGTATTCTTCATACTGTACGCCACGGATAAAAAGCATTCACATTTTTTGTGGATTTTGAAAAACTTTTCAAAACTTCGAATAAACAAAACTTAACAAATTAAATTAACTTTGATTTATACAAAGTGGAAACAAAAGCACTAATAAGAACCATATCCATGTTACAGTGAAACCCTTTGAGACACTGACATTACTATGAATATACCATTTGTTATCATTGTTTTACTTTAACAGCCCTTTTACACAAATATTTTTATCTCTTCCAGTTCTGTAAATCCTGTACACAATTTCTTCCCCATTACTTGGCTGATCTGCGGATTCTGTATTTACAAACCCATTTCCGAACGACCCCTGTAGCTGAGTTCAGCACAGACCACCCAACCCCCGACGATCCACCCCCGTAACGCTCGGAGCTTTGAAGCTCAGCCTTGGGGCATGCGCAGCAGAGCGAGAGAGAGGGCGGCCGAGAGCGACAGAGAGCGGAGAACGCCCAAGGGGGTTGGCCATGGCCGCCGACCCGCTTTCCGCCTTGTTTTTGCCATTTTTGGGTTGGAAGCTCTCGGCCGGCGGCGCTGTTGCGTTGGCGTTGCGTTTGTTGCGCCGGCTGTTTTGCCAAAAGTGGTAAGACGGGGAGAAAGAGAGGCAGAGAGAAGAGCGACTCACGCAAAAGAGAGGAGAAGAGCGAGCGGCCATTAAAGCTCAGCTCACCTTGCCGTAAAAACTAGCAAAGTTCAATTGTGAATTTTCATCTCGATGTGTGCGTGTGCGTTGTGTTTTTTTTTCGCCAGTTCAACGAAAGAAGCTCGCGAGTGCGGTAGCGGATAACGGTAAATGGTAGACGGTAGCTCCAATAACGGTCCATCGGCGGTCCATATACCATAGTGCAGTGTAGTGTACCGCAGTGTTTTTAAGTGTTGTGCAGACGGGGGTGGCTAGCAAAAAGCCCATAAAATACAAAACGCTAAAAGCTGAAGAAAGAAAAAATATTTAACCCAAGTGTGTCGGTTCAGTGTTTCTGTGGTGCGAAAATCTCACGAAAATAGAAAAAAGAAAACAAGAGGAAAAATTCAATAAAAACATGGCCCGCTGAGCGTTGAGCCGCACACAACAGAAAAGGTAAGGAGAGAGTGGGTTCACTGTACAAAATTGTCATATCTATTTTGAAGACTAAAAATAAGATATCAATAATGTAGACGGAATAGAATAAAAATGTTATTAATAATTGTATTATTGTTTCCGTTAAGATAACAATTATTAAAGTTCTAAATATTTGACAATAAAATATTTTAATTTTAAGTAAAATTCCCAATCGTTCTTATGTATGTTTTCTGATACTGATATTACCATTTTTAAAAACCGATTACCTTGGTTAACAGCGAACAATTTTATTATTATCTAAACGGAGAAACGCTTTTATAAATAAGTATATGCCAATAAAATATTATGTTTACAAAATATGTATTTTGATTATACCATAGAAGATTATAATTATAATATTTTGAAACTAGATTCTTAATTTAAAATGATTGGAAATGACTTAATTATTTATTAAAATTATTTATTTATTTAATTATTATATCTCAGCACAAAAATCCAAGATATTTGGCTCTGTGTGCTTCAGGTTTATGCTGCTTGAATAAACTCTTTCTTCCCAAGACCACAGTTTTTTGTTGTTAAAATAATCTCACAAAACAGCAAGTGACAGAGTTTTAGTTTTCCGCATTTTCGCACTTTTTCAATATTTGTTGCGGCCAAGCCGCGGGCGTGGCTTTCCCCCCTTTATTTTTTTGTTAAAAGGAAAAAGGATACGGCATTTCGTTTTCAGTTTCTGTTGGCTCTTTGTACTTTCCCCCTCTTGCTGTCTCCTCTGTGTTAATTTGTCGTGCATTTGCAGCTGGAAAAACAACGTCAACAGCTAACTGGGGAATAACAAAAACTCGCGTCCGAAAAACCAAAACTAAACTCG
This sequence comes from Drosophila kurseongensis, assembly GCA_018153305.1. Taxonomy (NCBI): domain Eukaryota; kingdom Metazoa; phylum Arthropoda; class Insecta; order Diptera; family Drosophilidae; genus Drosophila; species Drosophila kurseongensis. The sequence continues at coordinate 8,598,270 of JAECXX010000004.1, read as the reverse complement.
GAAAAAAGCACGAAGCGAAAAAGAAAAACAAGCGCGAAAAGTTGCTCGCTTAATAAAGGATTTTCCATCCAGCTGGAAAGTGTTGAGTGGGTGAGTTTTGCTCAAATGAATATTAATTAGCCGCGTTCGGTGGCTGCTGACTGAAATGAATGGCTGCCAAATATCTCAGTCAGCAGAGAATACAAATTAGGAAATTACTCCAAATAATTCGAGCAATTAGTAGTTGAATTTGAGCGAGTAATTTAATTGGAAGGCTGGGAGGTCTAATTTTGAAAATTGGCTGAAATTTAAAAAAGGTTGAGGCCTTGATTTGTTTATTGCGAATAAAAAAAATTCTTTCAAATTCTAATTTTGACTTAATATTGTGAGTACATTATAAAAAGTTATGCTAATATATGCCGAACTTAAATGTATTCCCTTGGTGAATACTTTCAGATTACTTAACAAGTTTTGTAAACAAAACTTTTTTTTAACACTTTAAGCGCAATTTTCACATCTTAAAGTTAAGCTCAACAGAAAACTGCGAAGAGAGTAAATTATATATTTTTTGTTATGCGAAAATTCTGTTTTGCCAGAACTCTTAATTGATGTTTTCAAAGCTAATTGATACATTTTTCTCAACTGTGGGCTATTTTCTTTGGAAATTGGATCAATTTTAATTGGACAAGCCTGTTGGCAAGGGACCTTTCCCGACACTTTATACCGTAAGCCTTTTCAGTCCTTTAATTTCTGAAATCTAGTCAAAGTTGCCCTTTCCAACTTCCCCTAGCCAACTCCCCCCAGATTTCGATTATATAGTATGTCCCCATTCTGGGCCATAAAGAACCATTTCAAAAGGTTAGGCACACACGCAGGGAAAACAGAAGCTGTATGCCTTTGGGTTTGTGAAAAGCGTGGTTGGGGGGTGAACAAACAATGCTGCTGAAGTGACCAGTGGACAAAAACTGCTGCTGGCCACTTGCATTCGGGCTGGGAAAAGGTTTCCAGCCTGTTGGCCAGGATGCGATAGGATGGTCCGCCCTCCGCACATTTCCAAATGCAAATTTTAGCCAGCAGAAAACTCAAATCAGAATCAAACAGACGCACATGTGAGGGGCCAGAGTGTCGGCTAAACAAAAGAAAATACAACGAGGCGAATGCTGAAGTGCTTAAAATGCGTTTTGTCAACATTAACCCGAAATGGCCGGACGGCAGATAAGCAAGTCAGTTGCTTTCGGGGGTTTTGGGGGGTTTCGGGGCGATGATTAATGCTGCAGAAATTGCTTTCGGATTTGCCAGCCAGCAACAGCTACAATGGGCTTTTCTGAAAGGAAGATTACGGATTTCACACAGTAAAAAAAGACGTAAAAATATTTTTACATAAGAAAACAAGAAAGGAAAGCTAACTTCGGGCGGAGCCGAAGTTGAAATACCCTTGCAGAATATTCCGAATTATATTCTCCAAAATTATTCATATGATGCATTCTTAACACTCATAAAAAATCCCAACTTTCTAACTTTAAAAACACCAAAGTTATGGCATTTCCAATCGTTCAGTTAAGTGGCGGCTATAGGATATAGTCGGCCGATCCCTATGAAATTTAGTGGGTCAGATTGATTGGCCAAATATAAAACCCATAGAAAATCCCAACTTCCTAATTTTACAAATCCCAAAGTTATGGCATTACCGATCAATCAGTTATATAGCAGCTATAGGATATAGTCAGCCGATCCTTATGAAATTTGGTAGGTCAGATTGATTGGCCAAATATAAAAGCCATAGAAAATCCCAACTTCCTAACTTTACAAATCCCAAAGTTATGGCATTACCGATCAATCAGTTATATGGCAGCTATAGAATATAGTCGGCCGATCCTTATGAAATTTGGTAGGTCGGATTGACTGGCCAAATAAAATACCCATAGGAAATCCCAACTTCCTAACTTAACAAACACTAAAGTTATGGCATTTCCGATCAATCAGTTATATGGCAGCTATAGGATATAGTTGTCCGATCCTGGCCGTTCCGACTTATATACTGCGTGCAAAGGATCGAAGGCTGTGTGCAAAGTTTCAATTCGATATCTTTAAAACTGAGAGACTAGTTCGCGTAGAAACAGACAGACGGACAGACAGACGGACAGACGGACAGACGGACATGGCTATATCAACTCAGGAGGTGATCCTGATCAAGAATATATATACTTTATAGGGTCGGAGATGTCTCCTTCACTGCGTTGCACACTTTTGACCAAAATTATAATACCCTCTGCAAGGGTATAAATATAGCTCATTATTTATAAAAACGTTTACGTTACCATTAGCAAATTTTACTTTAAGCACCTATATTTTGTGAAAAATACAACTTATTTAATGATATAGAAATATAATTAAATTTTGAGTACCACTAAGACCCCAAACCTTAATAATATCATCTGGTTTTAACAGATAACAACAGACCATTAAAATTGAAGTACAATATTGTTCAATTTGGTAATGATTTTTGTTATTTATATATTTTGTATTATTATAGATGATGGTTTTTCACATTGTAAAAGCAAATTTCAGTCCTAACGAACAGAACAAAATAAACATTATACAGAAATATTTTAAACGTGTTAAAGCCTTGAACTGAGAGTCTATATAGTTTCCTAAATTGCAAGAATTTTTACCAGTGCATGCTAAACTGGCAAATGCACAAAGCCAAAGACGTTCCCCGTTTTGAGCGAAGAGGGGGTGGGTGTGGGCGGTCGGGGGGTCATGCCTGTAGCCTGGGCAACCCTCAAGGATGCTGCAACCCTTGGGCCAGGACTCGCATCTCGCAAAGGCACGGCAACAACAAGCGACAAAAGGCATGAATAATTCAGCCGGAGAATGCAGCTTGAAGATGCACGGAGCGGCGTTGCAAAGAAGGCTTGGCCGTATACCCTCCGACTGACGGAATAACGAGCATAAATCCCGGCGAGGAGCTCCGGTCCTCGAAATAATTGCTTTGAGCTGCACCCCTTGGCATGGAAATTCAACGCCGAACTGTGACACGAGTTTCCCGGCAGAGAATTATCGGATCCGCCGTATACTTTAAAGCTCCTTTTATCGGATTAGACTGCTTAAAACATTAGGCGAATTATAACCACTGCGTGGAATAACCCCTTCAGGTCACTCCAACGGGCGTGGCCTGGCCCCATTTCTTCAATTCCGCTTTTCCATTCAACCATTTCCACGCTTAGCACGTATTCCGCCAACTAAATTAGATTGCGTGTGGCATGTGGCACAGGTAACAAAGGCGGCGGCAGAGGTCGTAGCACCGGCAGGTGCAAACTGCTCTGTCGACAGCTTTGGCAACAAGACCCCTCCCATTTATTAACTTTTTCCGCGTTGCGTGATTCCCCCCAAAAACCGACTGCAAGTCCCGCCTCCAAAAGGTGGCTCAAACGTATGCACGGATTGGTAATCTCCTATTTGCAAATTAATAATGTTCCGACAAAGCCAACATAATCACGAAAAAAATAGTAAAAGTAAGGTAGTAAAAAGGTAAATAAATGGGAGGACTTATATTTTAACTTTATCTCGAACACGCTTTATTTCGATGGCAGCAGAGAAGTAAAGCAACATAGAAAATTCAGAATGCCTCATTAATTTGACAAGAAGGAAAAACAAGCAATAATACTTGACTCTACTCGAGATGCAATTGCAGCATGGTGATTTGTAATTCAATAAGAATAATCGGAAATGTTAGTATTAAAAACGCTTTCTTGCATTCCAATTAAATAGCAAATATGGAATTTCAAACGAAGCATAAATACCAGTCAGGTTTCCATGCAGACTTAATTAACCCCAACTCCATTGTACTTTTATTAAATTCATTTAAATTTCAATTTATATTGATTAAAAGCAACCAATTAAACAATACAAAACGTCTGCACTGTAGAAAAATATTAAAAATAAATCAACCTGTAGTGGTGAATTGTAATTTAATCCCCAATTAAAACCATCAATATATCCATGGATGCAGGTGAGATGATCACCTTGAAATTCTGATTAAATATTCATTACGAAAGTAACGAAAATGTAGTTTTATTTTAATGAAAACATTGAGTTCTGAAAGAAATTTTTAATATTCAATAAATAATTTATACGTGTAAATATTCCAAAAGTAAATAAATGCTATGGCAAAACAAGTTATTTTGCATTTTCATTTATGTTTTTATTATTTATTTAAGGTATTTATTTTGCTTATGTTATTTAAAATGTAGGGGTTGAAGTGATGAAACCAAAAGGTTTTCTTTGGTTTCTAATTTGGATAAATTGACATGAAGTACGAATACATTTTTGGGGTTACTCGAAAGGATTGTAAAACTAAATATTTTATATTTACCACTGCAGTGGTTAAATCAGTGATTCCCCAAAAATCTGCGATAAATTTGCCTCTCAAATTGTTATAAAATATTTATTGCCCAAGTTACGCCACTTGCCTGCGGACCAATTAAACTTTAATTGAATTACAACTTTTCGAATTCCTTGGCACTCGCCCAAACACACAAGCGTGAGTTCAATGTCAGTTGGTCGTTGTTCGTTGTTCGTTGGTCGTTGGTCGTTGGTCACCAGTGGGTTAATGATGCGCGACCGGGGCAAACGAAAGCAAAAGCCAGAAGCTTAAGCTTTGGATTCAGCTTCAGCTCGAAGTCGGAGGAACCAGAGCAAGAAATCACAACCCACGCGAATCGACGAAGCGTCAAAGAAATCATTTCATTATGGGGCAAGAGACTCTATATAAGTTTGCAGAGCGCCCCTCCCCCCTCCCCCCAGACACACACACACACACAACCCATGGAGCGGGCCTAAGTGAATGAAAATGAAAAAGTGCTGGTGGCACACGCAAGTTACGTGATCAGAATGATAAACCCGGGCTCAGCATACATATATAGAGTGGGGCATGTGGGTGGTGCGGACGGGCCCACAAGTGGCCGGTGGGTGACTGATGGTGGGTGGTGGCAGTTGAATCAAATAAATTTTCATTGTACTCGCGCTCCGACGGATTCCCTTTCTATTATTCCGGCTTTTGTTTGATGGACTCCAAGCTCGAATTAATTAAATCGTCACCGTTTGTTTTGTTGTGCGTAGAAATGACCGAGTCCGAATCAAAATCTAAATCCAAATCCGAATCAAAACGAAATTAGTGGTCAAAAAAAAAGTGAACGCTAGTCGCTGTTTGCATTATGAAATCCGTACAGCCCTAATGGGCCTGGCAGATGTCACGCGAGTTCATGGCTGGCAAATCCGGCGCAAAACAGAAATGTAATTAAACTTTTAATTAAATGAATTAAAATACCATCTCGATGACATCTGTGGGGAAATTGTCATAGCCCCCATGACAACGCGGATGTTGTTGGCTATAAAAAAATGTCTAAAGCTCACAGATTGAAACTACACGGAAAATATTTTTTTATGTAATAACACTTAATATGTTGAGAAAATTTAGGATTTATTATATTTAAGGGGAGACCTTTAAATTTTTTTGCGGTTTTCAAAAGGCTGGATAATTGACTTTTCGTGCAATTGGTTCGAATAAATTAATATTTTTCGTTTTTGATGGCGGGGAATTATTGTTTATTTCATTTTAAATAAAGCTATGCCTATTTCGTTAATTACTTTGAAGAGTTGAAAGTTCGATTTAAATCGATTTTTTAAGCCAAGAATAGAAGAACAATAGCAATAGGAAAGAACATTTTTTAATATTTTAAAAATATAGGCTTTCAAATTATTTCCATTAGTTTTGTTTTTCGGTGTAGTTAGCTTTGTTTAAGTTTCTTTGAACTGTCAGTCTTTAATTGGAGACAAAAGAGGCCAAATGGAGGCCCAGCTTTATAAATGCGGTCAGCAAATGGGCGGCCACGCCCACTGGCCGCCCTCATTTATTAGTTGGCCTGCGGAGCGAAAGAGAGACCAACAAAAGCAAAAAGGTAAATGCGGCGAATGTGTAACCATAAACCACCCAGTTAACCACAAAAACGATTTTGGTTCACCTCTGTATATTCACGTTAGTGCCAGTGGGTGGGTGGTGCAATTGCGGGGAGGGGGTGCCAGGAACATTGTGGGTCATGCACTTCCAACCCCGGTTATCCTTGCAAAAGGACCCAAGAGTGATTGTCCGCACTTAGGACCAAAAACTGAAGCCAATAGGCTAAATTGAGCAGCAAAAAAGCAATAGCTACAGTGATGGATAGTATCTAAGTAGACACCGTAATTATTTGCAAAAAGGTTCTTAAAATGCATATGTATATAATACATGTTTTGACCTTTTAAATACTTTGAAAATAATCAAATACTATTTACAGATTAATAGCCTAAATGACTTTTATTTACTTTTAATCTAACTTATTTTATCTCAAAAATACTTTTCTTTTTGTGTACATAATACATAGTACTTTTTTCAACACTGTGGTTTCAAAATAAGGACAGAGAGAGGGATAAAAAGTGTGAAAGACAGAGAGGGAAGGACTCATTGAAAAAGCAACAGTCTGCTTAACATGGCCCACTTGGCAGGGTTGTCAGGTTTTCGTTCATGTTCCAGTTCCCTGCTCCCCAACTTTGGTTTCATGTTCATTTTTCGGTAGTTTTATTTGCTCATCGCCGAGTGACATTTTGGCTGACGTTGGCGGACTTCCTTCCTCCGTCCTCCTTCCCCCCTCCCCAGCACCCTTCTTCTAACCCCCTTTTTCCCGGAGGGCGGACGACACGTGCTGTTGGCAGACGACGTGTTCACCCCTTCCACCCCGCCCATGCAAAACCCCCTTTTTCGGTTTGGCTTAGCCGCAGTCGGGAGTTTGTTCATTATTTTGAGCCCGGAGCACTGTGGTTCAAAGTCACGAAAATGTCCTCCTCGGCATACATAATATGTATATGCTTGACAAAACAAAATTGCAACTGCATATGCAATGCAAAAGTAGACATAAAATAGCAAGCTGAATAACAAATTGTAGACACAATTTGTATGAAACTGAATTGAATCCAGAGCAAGCAAAATCAAAGAAAAATTGTATGAAAAAGTTGTTTAATAACAATGTTAAAAATTAATTGAAGTGAAATAAAAAACCAACCATATTTTATTTATACAAGCCTACGCCATTAAGTTTATACCAAATGAAAACATTTCTCGAAAATTTGGTAAGCTTTAAACTTAAATTTAAACAAATTATTCCATTTCATAAAAAAAGCTAGAACTATATCTATTGAAGCTTAAACAAAAGATGGCAAAGCAAAAATGTGAATAAAAATGTTGAATATTTATTCTAAACTGGTCTTTCCAAATAAAGCAAAACTCCAGTCTTTGTTTGGCCGTTGGATTTGTTTTATGAAAACACCGATTTATTGCTTTTACTGGGTGCTTCACCACTGTTTGGTCTTCTCCCCTTGGTGGATTGTGTTTTTAATTTCTTTTGATGTATTAACCCCAGACACCTCCCCCATTTTCCACCCTTGTCGCAATCGAATATCACCCCGACACTCTCGACTACCTTGACACTGGCCATCGAACGTAAATTGTTATTGGCTTTTTATCTGGCCCAAACGTTTTAAATGCAGATTTATGCAATTCCCATTCGATACGAATATTATTTCTGGCAGGAGCCAAAGCCCATTGAATTCAATCAAAAAAGGAATATTGTTTATCCGACAAGGAATTCCAAACATCCATCCATTCATTCATTATTATTGACAAATAACCATAAACAATGCGCAAGCAGCTGAAAAACTGTGGGAAATTTAAAAAATATTTGTGGCTCCTCTCGGGTTTGCCGCTATAAATTTGTGTTGTGCGGAAAAACCTTCTGGCTTAAGCCCTGTTGGACCATAAAAATTCCATCAGCTCTGGAGCAATTCCATTAGCACGAAATGATTTGATGCGGTTTTAGCTCCTGTTATCTGCGGTCGAAAGTGCGGGTTATTTAGGGGGGTTCCAGACAAGAAGCAGGAAGCACAAGTGGATTGAAAAGTCATAAAGTCAATTTCTGCTTTCTCATTCTACACTTCTTTTCTCTTCGTTCGCTTTGACTATTAAGCTTCCTTTCGGAAGGATTTTTTTGTGCCTCTGGAGCTGTAAAATTTAAAGCACTTGCCTTAGTGTCTTCTATCTTTTTTTTACCCTTGCAGAGGGTATTGTAATTTCAGTCAAAAGTTTGCAACGCAGTGAGGGAGACATTTCCGACCCTATAAAGTATATATATTCTTGATCAGCAGCCCAGGAGAGTCGATCTAGCCATGTCCGTCTGTCCGTCCGTCTGTCCGTCCGTTTGTCCGTCCGTCTGTCCGTCCGTCTGTCCGTCCGTCTGTCCGTCCGTCCGTCTGTCCGTCCGTCTGTCCGTCCGTCTGTCCGTCCGTCTGTCCGTTTCTACGCAAACTAGTCCCTCAGTTTTAAAGCTATCTGCTTGAAACTTTCCCAAAAGTTGTCTTTCTATTGCAGGTATAGTATATAAGTCGGAACGAGCCGGATCGGGCAATCGATCGGAAAAAACAATTCAAAAAAATTATAACTTTGTTGTCTTTAATTTTTGTTGTTTTTTGGGACTTGGCAATATTTGAACATTATGGAATTACGGTTTTAATTAAATTAAAATCGGGCAACTATATCATATAGCTGCCATAGAAACGATGCCAAAATTGTTTTTAGTAATATAGGCATAGAAATCGAAATGTAGTCGATTTGTAATAACTGCAAGGGTATATACACTTCGGCTTGCCGAAGTTTGCTTCCTTTTTTGTTTCTGCTTAAATTGCTTGGAAAATTTCACAACCCAATGCAGCTATTTAACGATGAGGCTAACCCTTGGACAGTCTAATCACCTAATCCTTCTTACCACACAGCACCTGCACCCACGAAAATTGTGTTCTCTAATTGAAATGTATTGTGGAGTGGCAGTGGGCCGAAATCCTATTATCTGCGAATCCCAAACCCCAGGGGCACCATTCCCCGTTCCCATTCGCAGGACTATAATGTGCACGGCAAAATAATAGGCCTGAAATTGTAGCTGATACATGGAGTGGGGTTGTGGGATGATCGCCATTTGTAACGCCACAGAGGAAGCTTTGTTTTAGATCTTATTAAAAATATGCTGTAGGGCAGGGTTTTCTGCAATTAACAACAATGTTTTAAATTTTCCCTGTGTCAGGAGCAGAAACTCACAAAGCAGATTAAAGAACAATACTTAAAAAATCTGTACCTAAATAATTTACAAAATAATTGTTTTACGTAATAACGTAGGTTTTATTTCCATTCGGAAATCACATATTATATCTTTGATTGTTAAAATAAAAATTAAATTACAAATACATAGCAAATACCTATTATTGCTACTACAAATAATCAAAATAATTTTCATCATTAAAACCATTATTAATGAAAATAATTTGTTGTTACAATATAAATTTTAAAATAAAAATCTGACAAGTGAGATTTAATTTTTATGTTTAAAATGTAAGTTATAAAAAGAGAACTTACTAAGTAAATACCATCCTGTAATTGTGGAAGCGTCTCTCACTGGATACAGTTTCCCTTTGATATAATCGTATTAATGTCCAACTTTTGTGTGATTTTTTTTCTGTGCAGCAGGAAAATGTCAGGATAATGTGAAATGTACACCTCCGAGAGGGAGAAAGAGAGAGATAGAGCTGGGCGACAACTGCTCCTGGTGAGGATTTTAAGCACACATTAAGGGGGCGGGAAAGTGGAGATGGGTGGCGAATGCAGATGCAGCCGCCGTAGCCGCAAAATGCCAGGAACGCATAAAATTCCGACATTACCGCCGTCGCTTGGTCGTTGGTGTTCAAGGGGGAGGGGGTTTTGGAATGTGCGGCGGGATGGGGAATTTGATAAGGCAGCTGAAAAAGCGACGCATGTGTGGACCAAAAGCTTCCGCTTGAAGGCGGACTAGGAGTTGGCCCTCGGAAAATGGAAAAGGAAATTGAGTGTGTGTAATGCGTACTTATGGCGCACATTTTAAATGAAATTTTCACTGGCACTACGCTTCCTGTCGCTTGTCTCCTGGTTGCCCCTGGTTGCCCCTCAAAGTCCCCTCCTTGCACGCTATATCCTGCCTCTCCGATATCCTGTATCCCTAGCTTCCGCTAAGCAATTTCGATGGGATTGAAGTGCGGCATGTGAGCAACAGGTGGCGCTGCCGGAGGACACACCTCCTGTGGGCTGCATATTTTGCCGGCTTCCGCTCGTATGTTTCGCATATTTGCCTGCCTTCCTCCCATATTCTTTTTTCCTTCTGTCCCTTCTCGTTTTATTAAATTCGTGCCTGTCTGCCCGGTCGAGTCATACGGTGCTCCTGGCCAGGAGCTTATTCCCGCCAGTGGGACCGGCTTGCGATGGCTGCTTTCCTTCCAACCTTGGCCCCACTGCAGGCACAATTCATTTTTCATGTAGTCTCGAGGAGGAGCACACGGAAAATACACATGTATGGGTAGGGGGTGAAGGGGGGAAAGAAATATAGCCTGAGCTGCGTCTTGGTCAAATGCAATATTAATTGGTTTAGACTGGAAAGAAATATCCTTTAATTCTTATATAAATGTACATATGTATATATTCACTTTTATTTATTTTATCAAAATATTTGATTGAAAATTTCCTTTAGATCTTTAATGTATAATAACATTATTTATTATTATTATTTGTAAAACACTATTTATGTGACTTTAAGTTTTTTAACTTTATTGTTTTTAGACTTTTTCATTCAAAATTTTAAATGATAATTTGGTTAATTGGTTCATTGTAAAGTGCCTTTATCCCTTTAAAAAGTAAATTAATGTTTTTCTCTTTTGTTTGCATACTGGGTAGATATATTAAAGAAAAAACCTTTTGTTCAATTTCAGTAAAAGAGCAATTTAATTTCACCAACTGATTTAATTAATGCTACTTATTTGCCAACGGATTTTTTTTAAAACAAATAATTGTTTACTTTTCATTTTATTTTAACAAATATCGCCTGTAGGAAAACATAAGTAATAAACTCCCTTTCATATCACCTGTGTTAAGTCTCCTCCACTGCGTATTTATTTAGCTTGCAAATTGAATTAGTTTTTTCTTGCATTTTTTGCAGTGCCTTTGTGTCGTATATTTTGCCACAATGCGACAAATTCCGAGCAGCGAATGCCATACCATTTTCCTCTCCATCTTTCACTGGCCATGTTTGTTTTGTGATGTTTCCTTCTGCTCATTTGCACTCGAGTCGCGTTCTGCTGCCTGCCATCGCCATGGAAGATAAATTTGTCAACTTGCAGTTGCATTCGCAATTCTCCAGTTTTCCCTCAGCCCGGAAAACCACGAAAAAAGAGCAGCGTGAGCTCCATCTGCTCGCCAGTTTGTTAGCTTTTTGCCGTCAGCGGCTATTACACATTTCATTTTATTGTCACGTACGCAGTGTCTCTTTATAGCGCATACGCCCCGTCGCCAGCCGATTTCTATGGACTAGGAGCCATATATAGAGCGTTTACAGTTGTCTCGGCGACCAGAATCGAACGTCGAAGGTTGTTAACTATCGCTGGGTGTGGCCATTGAATTTAAATCGCTTTTTATGCCAGTTGTAAAGTTGAGTTTTCTTGTCCGAAATTAGTTTCCATTCATTCGAATTTGCTGCAGAATTACGTCACTTAATTGATAACAAGCAAGGCACATTTTAATTACACCAACGAGCAAGCATATTAAATATCAATTAGGTAATGACAAAGTGCAGGTTATGAAGTTAACAAATATTGACTCACAAGGTTCAAGTGTCAATTTGTCTGCCTGGTAAGTAATTAATTATCATTGACTTCAAAGTTTTGTGGCCGAGAAGTAAAATGTTAAAGATACTTGTGCTAAATTCAGTTTGTAAATAATGTAGTTAGTATTACCAATTCTCAATAATAAAGATGCAGAGGAATTAAAGTATAGAGTGAATAAAGCTATAAAATATGTATTAAAATTATTAGCTTTGTTTGGCTTCTTAGAAAAAGTGTGGATAATTAAAATCTTAATTTTATAATTAATCATTTAATTTCTATCCTTTCGACACTTTAAAAATTTCATTATCATAGTTTTTATATCTTTATTATTATCAATCTTTGTCCTTTTATTTATTTCTAATAAAAAACAAACTCTTTTTTTTATTATGTCCTTTTTATTTATATATTTTTGAAGTCATGTAAAAAACTATATTTTTTTAATTTGTTAAAGGCTTTGCGACAAAAGCTTAGACAAACTCTTTTATATATTTTGTAAGAGTAATTTGCTCTTTAAGAAGAATATATCTTACTTTTAGCTTTTAACTTTCAAATGGTAATCTCATTACATTAGGAACACAAAGCAAGAAATCCAGATTGTAATCTCATTTTTTTCTTGTAGGTATAAGTACTTAGTTTGAGTAAAGGAAAAGCTCGACAAATTTGCAGCTGCATTTAACTGCTAATTAATTATTAGGAACCTAATGACCATCAAGTGAAGAGCTAAAGAAATTCCGCATTTAAATTGTAAATGAAGTAAAGAAAAGAAGACTCCGTTTAAAAAAACTATACCTGTTCCGGCAGTTTCCAGCTGCTTTTAACTACCGCTGCTCATGCATTTTGAATGGCGATGAAGGAAAAACTTTGTCATTTAATTCCGTCATTCGTTTAAAAAAGTGTCCCCGAAAGTTGCTCAAGGAAAAAAGGTAAAACGAAAGCTGCAAAAACATTTGCTCTTTGTTACCAACAATTGGAAAACACCTGAAAAAAGTTAACTCCTGTTAAAACTTTGCGTTCGGCACGAAGCCAATTAAAATTCTATGGAATGAATTAGAGTGCAAGCTGCATTCACATTCGCGTCGCACTAATTCACTTTTCAGTTTCATCTTTTAGTTACTTAGGCCATCTCCTTCAGCCGTGGAAAATAGTTTTCCTGCAGTTTTCCCAGTCGTTTTTCGGAGGAGTAGGAGGAGCATTACACGGAGATGAGCCAAGTCTGGTGCAGGCCATGCCGGAAATATCTAAAAGGAACAGAAGGGGAGCAGACTTATTGCATTACTTACGCTAAATAACCACTTACAAAGTGGCATTAGACGACGGAGCCGAACACGACGAGAACTGATCCCGATGAGGTAATGACGGCGATGATGTTGATGCCGGGGAACTACTCATTAAAGATATGCCATAAACACTGCCAGCGAAATGCCAACAGGTAGAGGCAGCTGAAAGTTTCTGCACGGCTTATGGGAAAATGAGTCAGTCAAACAGACCGAGGAATATGCAAATGTGGGGATTGCGGGGAAAACCAAGGAAGCGTGCTCGAAATATGCATTCCAATACACGACTGATTCTGTATCTGCATTTTTGCCTTGTGTGTATCTGTGTGCGGTTAAACAGGCATACGAAAAGGGAAGTTTCTCGGTTTCTCGGCGTGGAAAGCCCGGAAAAATCCTCCTCTGTGAGTTGGCTGTCTGGTCTTGCCTTTGATTGAGTTTCCACTGCATGAAATTCGCATTGAGGGAATTGTTTTCCTCGCTGTTTATTCAAAAATTTAAAGACTTTTCATCCGTCTGATTTTTGTTTGTTATTCAAGCCTGAAGAGCCCTCAACTGGAATGCTTGAATATACGTAAATTAAAACAAGAGCCGCAATTAAGTGCCAGATTGTTGAAAATGTGGATACATCCATAAATAAATTGTTTAAACAAAAGGGGAAAACAGGTTCTTTGTTTGCCGATTGTTTAAGTTGTGTAGGAAGGAAATTGCCCATTTTATCATGTAAAAGAGGGTTTTTACTCTTCAATAGTCACCTTGTGTTTTATACAAGTCAACTCAATGTATTGATTGTTTATGTCATCTATTTATTCTCGATTTGCTGGTTGAGTTATTTAAAGTACAAAGTACAAGTGGTCTGGACAAAAAGACAGAAAATATGGAATTAATAAGCTTGTAATTTTGTATTAAATATAGCTTAGTGTAACCAAATTATGTTCCTAATTTTTTAATTGAAACATTACACCACTTGAGGTTCAAGGAATGCTTACATGTTCGAAATAATCTGATAACCAACAACCACTTTAACTTGAAGTTTGCACTACTTTCTATGTTTTCCAACACCCTCCCCCCGACTGATCTCTTTAAGGATTTGCATTTGACTTCACTGCGAATCTGCTGGCGAGGCAAGTAAGGCTCTGAAATCTAATATGGCAGAAAACCCAATTAAAAGGCTGCACAAGACAAGAAACCAGGAACAAGAGCAGCAACAAAGGGGCGCCAGCCTCGAATAATTTCTGGGCTGTGGCCCGACAAGTTTAATCTCTTTGCCCGATGCAGGCAGCTGTGCTCAGTCGACTCGACTTGAATTTAGTTTGCTTTGGTTTGGCAGGGGGAGAGCTCCTTGGGGTATGCAATATAGTTTTGAAATGGCCAAAAGGAAATAAATTTCCACACTGATAAAAAAAACATAAATATCAGCTAAGGAATAGTTAGTCTTCGGATTTTATGTGACTTCGCATTTATTTTCCTAATTATCTAAATTTTATATTTTTACATTTTATTATGAGATAAAATAAGCTTTTCGAAATGTTTTTATTTATTGTAAAAAACCTAGAATATGTGATAATAGGTCCAAATATAAAATAAATGTAAAATATGTTGATATAAGCTATCATGAACGGTACTAATATTTATGAAATATGTTACAAAATGTATCTTGCCCATTTAAAATATCATCAAAAAATAAATAAATAAATAAAACAAAAATTATATATATATTTTATTAATAGTTTGTATATATAGTTTTGTGCACAATATGTTGAAATAGCTTAGCTTTTATGGGAGCTGACAACCTTAGAAGAAATTTTAGGTATACGACACACAAATAAATAAATGGGTTATGATTATTTGCGCGCAGTGTAAAATACTTCTTTATTGATATTACATTTTTATCGATATTGATAAAATAAGTAACTGCCCGATTATGTAAATATTTTCTCTCTCTAGTGCACAAGTATACCCCGCCTCATGTTTGTTTTTCTTATTTCATTGCAGAGAGTGTCACTAATTGAATGCTTATTGCTGGCTGGTAAGTTTATTGAACACGTTTACTCGTGGGGAAACCATTTAAAAATTGTTTGGGAGGGGATGTTAACATGTGGGTTACTGGTTCAAGCGGGCTAACAAATACTTGGTCAAGTGCTTAGTAAATGCTGGCACTTCTTTTGTGGGAAGTGGGAAAGCTTTTAGTGAAAGTGGATGGGATGGCAATATGGAAATGCCAACTTGAACTTTGATCAATATCAGCGGACTTGCCCCACCCAGTTCCCTTTTCTCTCTATTACTTTGGGTCATAAAGTGCGAGAAGAAAGAACTAATCGTTGGTCAACCATAAAAGGGGTAGAAGGGCGGGGCGGAACAACGAAAATTTTATGGCCCCATATAAAAAGGAAAAGGGCATGTCGCAGGATACGGATACGGATAAGGATAGAGTGGATGGTCACACCGCACATGTGGCTTTTGTTGCAGTTTCGTGTGACATCTTAAGTGCATATGGCTGCAGGTCGCCGCTTTTCCGGATCCGGCTGATGTTAAGCCACCGCTTACCGGACCCGCTTTTACGGCTGCAATTTGCCAAAGACAAAGCCATCGGAAATCTTGCCCAGTGTGTGTTGCCAGTCTCCCTTTTCCGAGCTTTACGGCACCGGGGAGTTCACAATGTTGCATCCGCAGAGCAAAGTATTCATAAAGATTTGATGGAGACAAGGAATCTCTGGATTAGTTGGTGCAATTTGGTCGAAGGAAACGCGTGAAATGGTTTTAAATTGTTCACGGCAAAGTGCGAATAAAAAGTTTTAGGGCAAGAAACATGTCTCTGAGTTTTAACAGCTCACAAAACAATACTTCAAATGGAACTTAGTTTAGAACCAGCGCTTAAATATTTGGTTACTTAAAATGTGTTTAAAAAGTAGAGTGGTAATGGCCATAGAAACAGGATAAAGAAACAGTAAGTTCGATAGACTTTTTATATATTTATTTGAAATCTTGAATATTTAAAATGTCGAATACTTAAATCTCGAATATTTAAAATTTACAATAAATTTTATCTGGTATTTAATAACTGTCCAAGAAACAAAATTGTCTTGTTTTATGTCATTGAGTAAATAAACACAGAATAATCATTTGAAATTGAATAAAAAGCTTTTAAAATTTGTTGAAGACAAAACTAAAATGCTTTTATGTGATTAATATATGATAAGCTGTGAAAATATTTTGAAAATGAAAACCAATTGCTTATTTATCTCAGAGATATTTTGTAAGCTGAGAATCAATCTTGTAAGAAGTTTAACCTTAAGCTCATTGAAATTGTTTTTCGATGCGATTATGTTTGTCGTATAAAAAACTCCAATTAAGAGAGAAAATTCCCTGAAGTATGTACCGAACATCATTGAATTGCTTCATCATTCAACTAGTTTTTCATATTGATCTCTCTTCGTTTTGTTTTCTCCAGCGAACCGTGTTTTTCCAACTTCGTTTTTCCCCCTTGAAGTTATTTTGCTCTGCCTCGACTAGTATGACAAAAGTAGCTTAACATGTTTTTTTCTTTTTATTATTATTTTTTCTTACTTCCGAAGAAGATTTATCGATGGTCGTGGCAACTCATACATAAACTGTTCAAGGGAGCACGTCCCGTTGCCATAAAAATACGAATATGAGCGAAATATTCTGGCATGAATAAAAGACGGAAACTGCAAAAAGAAGGTGGCTTGCTTGCGATATTCCAGTTGATTTGAGGCCAAGTTGTGTAATACATGTGGAATCTATAGTTTACAAATGGAGAGATAAATTTACAAAATAAAATATTTATGTAATTTTTAACAGAATTATAATCGGTTAGGCAAGCCCTAAACGAACTAATTGTTTAATGGTTTAAATCCATTTAAATCTGGTCGAAAAGTTTAATTACAATTTTAGTTTGTTAATGGTGATTAGTTTTGAAGCGTGCCTGAGATTTAAGCACAAAACGATTTTTCCTTGAATAATTCCACGCCATTGCTGCACGCAAATTGACTGCAATGGAATATTGCCCGAAAATCCAGCGGGAATGTGAGGAATTCGCCTGTGATAATTGGTGGGCGTGGCCAGGTGGCCATCCGAAATTGAAATTGAAATTGAAACTGGCGTTGATTATCTGGTCGACCGCTGCTCGAACACGTTCGTCTGCCACCCACTTGGCGTGAGTTGGGGCAATAAAAACTTATTAAGCGATGCTGAGGACGCAGGACTCGCAACTTGCCATAAAGCTCCAGCGAAAACCGGGGAAAACCCAAAAAGGGGCCGCAACGAGGAGGATGGACGGGCCAAAGGATAAATGGAGAAACATTTGGCAGAAATGTGTCGTTGCCTTGGGGCAGGACCGTAATAAAAACGGGGGAATAAAACGAAATAAAAATATAAAAAATGCGCATACGCCGCATTGGCTTCCTCGGCCTTATAATAGACATTAATAATATATCGCCGTATCCGCTCCAGACTCCTTCTCATCCGATTCCAGTGGCAAGTGCGATAAACCGTTTAGCAACATCCGGACACAGAGAGAGAGAGAGAGGGAGAGGCAGAATATAGTGGAGAAAGAGAGCGAGAATGTAGGGTGGAAAGAGAGGGGAAATAGTGTAAAACACACTCTATGGGAAATAACTTCCCATGCAATCCCCTCTTTATCTCGGGAAATTTACATACTAATTCAATTCATTACTGGCCCCTGGCTGGGATCCTAATTGAGGTAATCAATGCATCTGTAAGCGGATTTACTTCGAGTGCTTTCTTTGGCCCCAAATCAGCTTAAATTTCCATGCAGCTGCCGCAGTTTGCTTTTCATTTTCCACTTTGCAGCTGGCATTTCTTGAACTCCAAGCCAGTTTAATATTAAGAAGTATACGCAAATATTTTGCAATAAGATATTTGCTCATACGCAGACACAATGGGCCAGCAGCAACAAAGGCATCGGAAAGTATTGGCAAAACTTTGGCGACGGCACATCACCACCCCCTCCCCCCATTTTCCTTCTGTTAACTTTTTTGCAGTGCCATCTGCGGAAAAGTTTACTGCGATAAATGAAAATAGGAAGCGTACAACGAACAGCTACAACAAGATGTTGAAATAAGTTGTCAAGCCAACGCATCCGGCTGTTTTTTTTTATTTTTTTTGTATTTCTGGTTTTCTGGGCGTGTATAGTTTTCCACTTGTCTGACTGCGGCGGCTGACGGCGATAAGCATTGATAAACATCCCCATTCCTCCCAGCCCTCCCCCTTTTTTTTTTCTTGCCACTGAGGTAAGGATGAAGTGGATGTCAGCCAGCGACAATAGCTATGCCGTGCCCACAAATGGTTGTCTTGACAAAACGACTGGCCCACGTACAACTGTCCGGAAAAAAATAATACACTGCAAGAGAATATCGACTAGTAAATCAACTCTATCAACTCTGTTAAGTATAAGGATATTATCAGAGAATTTTAAGACTCAGACACTGCCATTCATGTTTATTCCTCAGCTTAATCATTCTTAAGCATTCTTAAGCTGCGGTATTGAACAGGAATCGCAGTGTAAATATTAATTTTTAAGGAGTACTTTATTTTACTTTTAGTATTTAAGATGACCAGGGCCATATTAGGTAGTTTTACAAAACTAACAACATTTAGGCCTACGTTAGGACTATAAGCGTTTGGGTAATCAAACACAGACCATTCTAAAAAGTCTGAATAAAACTTCGAATATCAAATATCGGTTAATGATGTTCATTAACTACTGCTGTTGTAAATAACTACTTCTACTATGTCAAGATAATAAATATAACCTGAAAAACCGAAAATTATGAAAGAGAACGTGTTGATTCTGCAAATTTTGATCAGTATCGAAGCTTTATGTGACATTTATTTTTATGGAATGGGATTCCCTTTTCATAAAATCATCCTGTTCTTCGTTCTCTGCATCGCAATTGTTCAATTCTTAAGGTTGAGGTCGTAGTCGTTGATTTTCCAGGACTCTGGAGGCGGCAGGGTGGCAAAGTGGAGCCCTTTGGAGGGGGAGAAATGGAAAAACGAGGAGTTGGGGAAAATGATGGGGAAAAAGAGGGGGGGGGCGTTGACTGTCAATGGCAGTTGAGTTACGACAAAACGAGAAATTGCATGGCAGAAGCGCTTTCCACGGCTCCCAACGCTTTCGGAATTTTTCACGCGTCACCTGTGGCAGATAGTGCTGTCCTGCTGTCCTTTCTCGGCGGGAAGTCTTCTGTCTTGTCTTTTAAGCAGGGTGGGGGGGGGGTACATACCCTAGGCCTACGGAGCGAGTTGAACGAACTCCCCCGGAATCGATGCGCCCTTATGTGTGCGTGTGCTGTCTCCATTGTTGAGGACATCAGATAATGTGCATATATCCCGGCACCGATGGCGTCTGCCAGGATAAGCCAGAAAAGGCAGCAGAATAGGCCCGGCCCAGTGGCTTGACGTTCATTTGATAACATTTTATTAGCATCAGACGGCGGTTATCTCATGACTGCACTTCACATTTCCGCATGTAGACAGATGGCAGCTACAATGACTGTCAGTCACAATGAATACAAACAGTTGCCGTGTCCATTAGTTTGCGGCTAGGATATATCGGACATATACTGTCAGGTGCAAAGCCCTATCCGAATACGTGGCTGCGGCTAGTCACGTCTGCCACTCGTATTTATGAATGACACTCTCTACGGCTGTTATGAGCGGTAAGGGGATTCACTCTGTTCGAGTCCTGCACACAGGATAATTCGCTGCAATGGCACTCGTCGGGATTACTCCGCCCTGCAAACTGATATGGCAATTGAAATCGCATTTGAAGTTCCAATTTGAATGCCACAGGCTTACGAGCTGTTTTGTGTTACGGGGAAATATGTCTGTTTTACTGGGATATCAGATGTCTGCGGATAAAACAGAATCTGCCTAAAGAAAATAATTGAAACGCATAATTGATTTTTGGGCAACTAAAAAGTTTAAAATCCTTGTTAGTTTTGTAAAAATTGAAGATTCTCCCAAGGGAATTCTGGTTTTTTATATTTTAGACTTAAAAAAATGGTCCATGTAAGCCTAGAATCTAATCTCATAAGCCGTAAATTCGATTGCCAATTTAAAGCAATTACGTAAACCAACCAAAGCAAAAATAATTTTAAAATATTTTGCATTTTGCATAGAAGTATTTAATCAAAATTCAGAGGAACTTTTAAAGGAGACAAAAGGTATTAAATTAAAGCTTTTCAAAACATAAATATTTTTGAATTTCACATTGGTGAAAATGTTAATGTTCAATTAATTGTAGTATTCGTTTCTTGTTTGCTTTGTTTATTTAAGTTAAGTTGAGTTGATCTAATATTTCTTTTTGAATATTTTATCAATAATCAATATACTAAAAAGTAAATAAATTGATAAGATAAATAAATCTTCAACTAAAAATTGGAAAACTAAATCTAACTCTGGGCATTAACGACAACAACAGTACAAAAGTTATAAAGCATTAGAACAAACTTTAACTAAACAGGCCAAAACGATAATAGTTTCAGAAGCGAACTTCTGTAAAACAAATATTATCAGAACTGAAAAACAACCTGAAGTCACTTAAACTTTTTTAAACTCTAAATGCCATCTAAATATAAGCTTTCATACATTTTGCAATGTAATTGTAGTGAAAGAAATATTTTCTTATTGCAGCCACACATGTTTATTAAACACATTCCACATAAGTGCAATGCCTTTGTCACTGTTTGCTGAAAATAATAATGTCGGCAGATTGGATTACAATATGAAGGAAAAGCCACCGTCTGCAATTGCCATTCGCAACGTTCAGTGACATACAATTTCCCCCAGCACTTTGAGACACTCTCATATTTTAAAATAATTGGCACTTGCCTTTGCGTAAACATTTGTAACCACTGGAATTCCAGGTCTCCAACTATTTCATTAGAGGAAAAGCTGGCTTTGTGGCTAAAACTACAAAGACTGGAAATTGTTTTAGACATATGAAATTGTGGGGAAAATGTTTTGCGGTTCTGGAGCGAAGTACGATTTATTTAGCTGATTAATGGGAAATGGAGGTGGTTTCGAAGGTGGATGTCGTTGCAATATTGTACATTCTCTTGGCTAATTCAGGCTTTGACCTTCGTTTTGGGGAGCGGAGCAACAAGGATTCGAAGGTATTCTTACAGGATGCTATGCTCGGGACGAAAACGTAAACAAACACTTGTCCAAGGCTAGGTCGGGTTTTCGAGAGTTTGTGTCGGTGGTTATGTCCTTAGAGTGTGTTTTCGAGCTTTTTCCATTACGCAGACGCACTGTCTCTGTCTCTGTCTCTTTTATCCTTTTTTTATTCACGCTCGTTTCACTGGAGCTTTTTGTGACGTCACAGGGACGCCGCCAAAACGGCACTCGAGCCAAATGCCAAGGACTCCAGCTCAGTGCCATTCGAGGATTTCGCCAAGTGAGACGTTCCAAGCGCCCGAATAATTCGCCATATATCCTTCGCTCTCTCTCTCCGCCTCTTTCTATCCATTTCTCTCTCTCCCTCTCTCTTCTGAGAGTGTGTGCGTGGGCAGTCGCGTGTGTGTGTGGTAGTGTGTGTCAATAAAATCAACAAGAGTATAGCCAAAAAAAAAACTTTCAACCAGAGCGTGTCGTGTCCAACAAATTAGAAAGCCAAAAAATAAAAAAAAATTGAAAATAAGAAAAACCGACATTGACTTCAAATTGGCCACGTGGTGTGCACTGCTTGTTTTTCCAGTCAAAATCCGAGGTAAATTTTCCCAAAACAAACAGAAGACACAGCATCGCCCCAAAAACAACAATCGAATTTTCTGGTGGAGAACCAATGCCAGTGAAATTCGGTCAATATTTGTATGAGTGTTCGTGAAACAGGGAAATTTTTGGCATTTTTATGCTGCCCCAACAACCGCAGCTTTCGTTGTTGTTGTTGTTGTTGTTGTTTGGGTGCGCAAAAATAAAGGAAAATCAGCGGAAAAGCGAATAGGAAAAATCTGTGTCAGTCACGAATTACGCACTATCTCATTGGGAATTTCGGGCCTCTTGGGTTTTGTGAATGAATAATCAAAGCGTTTGCACATATTTTTAAACCGATTTGCGCCTGTGCAATCTTTATTAATTTCCGAGTGGTGTTTTTACTAACGACAACACCAGTAATTGACAGCAGACACGCCAGCCATTTAATTGCACTGAGAGAAACGAAAATTATTACCAACAATTCGTTGTATGATTCATTAACAGAAGTAATACATGTTAATAATTCAAAGGGATAGTTTTTTTTGTTGAAATAAATGGCATTTAAACTTGAAATACATTCTAAAATAATAATAATAATACAAGTGATTAACCAACTTATACAACTCTAAAAATGATGTTTGTTTATCTGATTGTTAATTGTATGTATAACTTTTAAGGGAACATTACTAACCTTAACATTTTGGAAAATAATAATCAGCTAAAACTAAGATATTCAAAATACAACAAATTTATATAGTTGTTTCAGCATTCTATAAAGTATTCATTTTAAAATGAGTATATATGTTAGAACTAATTTGACTTTTTGGTGAGGAATATTGAATTACTGCTCAAATTAAAGGGGTTGGGCTTGGAGTTTTTCAAAAAATCACAGCTTTATGGGTCAAAAGTATGCCACCTGGCTGAATAAATCAAAAGGGGCTGGCAACAAACAGCGGGGGGTAAATGTTGCACATTACGTGAGTTTTTACCACGACTATACGTTACGCATACGCCATGTGGGCCCCCCAAAGGCTGCTTACAGTGCGTCGCGTAATAAATCGCACGACAATAACTCACGGCGAACAGGAAGGGGGTGAGGAAGGTGGAAAGTGGGCGGGGGGTGTTCGGGCCAAAAGAAGGGGTAACGCCATGAAATAAGGCCGGGTTGTGACCAGGAAAGTCGCAAACTGAAAGCTATTAAGGCAAAAGACTTAAAGACTTTTGCTACCCACAAAAGTCTTCGCCTACCTCCGGAGACAATCTTCCCCTTTCTCCTTTCTCCTTTCTTCAACACACACACACACACATCCGTTTCCTGTCACAAGTAAGAACAACAAAAACTCACTTAGCTGGCTGCCTCAGCCTCTCTTTTTTGCCAGACTCACTTGACATGCTCTTAATACCAAATAAAAACAAGAGCTCAAGGACACTGAGGAAACACTCCGTTCCACTTTTGCACTGAGGCCATACCACCCTGCACCCCGCCGCAGCCCACCCCAGACCACGCCCACCGCCCCTCAGTTCGTCATGTGTAAATTTTTAATGTTGCCAAGACCCCCAAATGTAGGTTATCAAATTGTGTTCAAGTTGTCTTCGCAAAACCCCCGGGGGAAAAGTTTTACGGCCTCCTCTAAAAAACATTTTAAATGATTTTGTTGTCGGTGTTTTAGTTGCTTTCTGCCTTTTTTTCGTATCCTATATTCTGCTCTGACACCGCCCCCCCCCTGCCAATTGGGTCAAGCATTTGCATTTCGCGCCTAGCGAAAATACTTGGCCAGAACTATGCCACGCCCCCTGCTAACACTCCTCATCCGTTGTGTTATACACACACTCCACCGCCTGGTAGCTGCATCTATTTAGTCAAATTAAAAACACAAATTCAACTTTACTCTGCCGGCTGCCACTAATTAATTGCAAACTAAATGAGTTTCTCGGCATAAAACTTTATCCACAGCAAAGCTGATTGCTGTCAGTTTGTGGCTGAAAGAGAGGAAATGGCGGGCGATTGCAGATTGCAGGGAAAGCGGTTGGCAAACAACAGGGGCGGAGATAGTTTATGTGGCTGCCCCTTTTCTGGAGGAAAAGCCCTTGCACAAATTGTAATTTGCGTTGCTTACACACATTCCACAAGCTAAAACGAAGTTTTCTGGCTCAAATAGGGAGGCCAACCCATCGAGCCATCCAGGAAATTAGGGCTAAAAGCAAGTGCAATACGGGCTCAAGCCGAGAAAAAAAATGATTGTTCTAGACACTGAACCGTTTTTGTTTTTCTTTTGCCAACTCTAGCCTATGAAAAATAAAGAAAAGAAAAATATTTTGCAATATTATTATTTGTATTCGTCAAAATCGACTTATTAAGATTTTAACTAAACATGGGCTAGATCATTTAATGATTTTGTAAAAAACCTTTATGAAATCTTCGGCTCATAAATGTTTTATTACATGTTTGGTTGCTACCTTCCTTGCTATATGAAAGCAAAGTTGGTTAGTCATCGGGTTATGAGTCACACAGTTGGACTTGCAAAGGGCAATGGAACTAGTCTCTCGGAAATTATTTGTCCGCTGCAGGTAATCCAATTGAATGTTGGCAGAATCAGGAGCCATCCAAGCTGAGCTCGGTCAGGACCTTAATGACCGATGTCAGGAGGGACAGGATGACCTGCCACTCATTTGACTGGGCAGTGAGCCATTAAATTCCCACTTGGCGTGTGCGGCGGATTGGATTTCAATGGCTGCCCGCGGCGCGAATCTGTTAATTCGACTTATTAATTTTCATTGAATTTCTCCCGGTTGCCACTGTCAGTGCCAATGTCAATTGTCATTGAGTGAGGCCACACAACCTCGGGGCAGACGTCGACAATATTGCATATTTAGGGACGGGAATCGGTTGACTGTGGTTAGTGCAATCAAATTATATTGCTCAGCACAAATACTGCATTAATTTGCATGCATTTTGTAGGCCGATTCTCAATCAGTTTGCCAGTTGTTTGCCAAATGCACTTATTTATTTTCCAACTCAAGTCTTTGATTTATTTTAATTAAAGCCCGGTCGTCTGAGCTCACGAGTATCGAATGAAAAATTGATAAATACTTTTTATTGTATCAAGAGAATTAGCAATAAATTCCAAATATTTTGCCAGCTATTTCGAGAGCAGAGACCGCAAACGAACACATGGGACTCTCATAAAAACCAATTTATGAAGCATACTTCTCGGGGCAATCGCCCACTCCGCAACTCGACAACACACAGAGATACACACACCGAAAGCCCTAGAGTTTAATTGAATGCGAAGGCAATTGCATAAGCAGCGTCACCAGCAGGCCACAAATCAAATAAGTTGGGCGAAAACGGGTCAAGTGCTCCAGCTGAACTTCAAGCTGGGAGCTGCTAACTGGGAGCAAGATGCTCCTGGACAAAGGGAAGCACTTAGTTGGCCAGGACCAACACGCTCCTTTGACTCGTGATATGTGTGTACGTAGTACGAACACACACTCCCCCCCTTCCCCTTGCAGTTGAGTGCACATAATCTGGCTTTGAGGTTGGATGCCGGGAATCCAGGAAACTCTGCGAAAATGCTTTCAATTCGCCACCCACTTTCCACTTGGCAAGTCTCTCGGGCGACGGCTAATTTGTGCTGCGACGACACAAATTGTAACTAATTTTAGGTACTCAACTTTCTGCTTTCATTCCAATGCAAATTGCCGGACAACCTGGCCAACTTAAAGCCCCAAAAGTTAAGTTATAAAAACGCAGCACGGGCTTGTTCGGAAGTTGACAAGCGATTTTCTGCAACTATGTCGAAGGCAGACTTGAGCGAAAAGTGGAAGTTTGACAAGCAATGTGGCAGGCAAAAGTTTCTAAGCGGAAAATGGTGTCTTTTATACACAAAGAACTATAGTTTATGTTGAAGAAATTGTAAATTTATGATAGTCAAGAGTTTTTACATTATTTAAAAACTGATTTTGGTTGTTATATTCCGGGGTGCTAGAGAAATATATTCTAATTTATATGGACTTTTTTTGGGGCAGGAAAAAGTTGGTGTCTTTCATACACAAAAAACTTTACTTTGTTTGATAAATTATAAATTAATAATAGTCAAGAGTTCTTACATTAATTAAAATTGTTTTTTTGTTGTTCCGGGGTACTAGATAAATATATTATAATTTATATGCATTTTTGAATTCTTTGGAAAATATTTCTTTTGCATCCCGGAGTAACAGAATTTAAGCAAATGTTTAATAGATAGACTTTTATAATGAGAACTATAAAAAACTAAGAAAATTATTTTTAGAATTGGCTATTATATCTTTAGTTTTTTTTTTTTTAATCAACAAAAGTACTTAACATTCCTTAAAACTTTTCAAAAATGTAAACTTTGAATGAAAATAACTTTTTAAGGAGTCAATTCCGAGTCCACTAAGCAAAATACACTAGGAAAGTATAATTTATTTTCGATTTAATTTTTTTTTTGTTTTTCCCACCGTGTTATGATTTCCAATTTGTTAGTAAGTTATTTCTGCTTGCCCCAAAATTGGGAAATTGTGCTCGCATTCTTGGCCTCGTAGAGATGGGTCAGCTTGCGGAGGAGCTTGTCCTGCTTGGCCTCATCCCGGCGAGCCCGCACCTCCTGGTTGTGGTTGGAGAGGTTCCTCAGACGCTTCGAGATCACGGCCGTCCTCTTCCGCACATGCTCGTCCATGTCGCGAGTGATGCGATCCCGGGCATCCAGCCAACTCTGCGTGGACTGTCGGTGGTGGCGGTCGGTGATTAGCGCCACTCGCGCCAGACGGACGGACAGCTGCTCCACCTTTTGCTCACCCAGCCAGCTGCGACGCTCCTCCGCCGCCTCCATCCGCTGCCCCTGGGGGCGTGGCGGGGAAGGGCGGGGCTTGCGGTGCAGACCGCTGGGCAGATCATCCCGCACAGGATCCTCGAAGTGCACGTAGAAGGCCGAGGGTCTGGGCCCACGCAAATCATCGCGAGTGCTCATAATTTAGAAAAGTCTTTCTATTAATTTTTGGATGAGGCTCAAAAATTGAGGGAACAAAAGTAAAATGTACACTGATTTAAAAGCTAACTCAGATATCTATAGATTTATTAAGCCTTTTTTAGGCTAAGGTAAAAGCAAAGGCCATTCGAATTTCAGTAAATATTTAAAAGCCAAGACCATTTTCCTTTATTTCCTGTTCTAGACAGAAAAACTAGATATTAAATTAAATGATTCAAAATTCCTTTGTATTACTCAGGCAAAAACAACTTTAAATTGTTTTCTTTAGCCTAGACCCTTTATGTTCAAAGGTATTGAGTAGGAAAAACATGGAAATTTTAATTACCTCACTTTCGTAATAAACCTGCAGCAAAATTACAAAATCATAAAAGCTGGCAGCAGTAGATTCTCATCCAAAAAGTGCAAAAATATAAAAGCAGACAATTTAAAAAGCATGTTAGCAGTATATTTAGTGTTCCCCCTGGACCCCCGGGGGGCTGACTGGGGTTAAGAGGACACCATCTATCTGCGGCCTGTCTGTGTGCAACATAAATACCCATTCAGTCCGCCAGCAACAGCGCAACTTCACCGAACTTCATCTGTGTTCGTGGCACGGATGTAACGCAAAAGTTGCTTGTTATTATTATGATTAAAGTTTGTGCTACTAGTGTGGCCCACACCACATTAGTGTGGCTGCCACGCCCCCAGCCGCCCCCCTTTGACCCGCTGGCTTTGCTGCTTTAGTATAAATGTTTGTGGTTTCGTCGTCAAGGTGCTTTGGAGTCGGCTTTAAGTGAGGGTTCGGTCGCTTCTGCTGGAATAAGCCCGGTGTATAGGTAAACATATGTGCATAGGTGCTCTATCGCCCGACCCCAAGCATCCATTCGGATCATGGGTTTTTGGGGGGATTGCTAAAAAAACATGAAGCCAAAACATGACCGCAACGTATTTTGCTGGTCATCCTTTGTTGTAGTTGGTCTTAAAGCGGATTAAACTTAAAGTATTTGGGTGGAGTGGGTCGGGACATGGGGTGTCAGGCGGCCCATTGTAGGGTCAAATTTGGTGAGCATATGAAATAGGTTGGTAATACTAGTAGAGCTTAAGAACACGTGCGAATGTGATTTTTAATTGCAAGAGAGGTAGACTTAAAAACTTATATCTGGCAAAAAGCTGTGAAAAGCTGCCAAAAAAATTGCATAGACACCAAAAAATAAATTATTTTAATAGATTTCAATAGATTTCAATTATTTTAATAGATTTCAACCACATTTTACAAAAATATTTCAATAGTTCCCTTAAGCTACTTGTTTTTTAAGAGATAATAAGAATTAGCATATAATAAAAAAAGAATCAACGAATGTAGAAAATTGTTTTAAAATTAAATAAAAAAATTATGATTTTTTATCACCTCAAAATAATACTACTTTATACCAATATTATCTCTACAATTTAAAATCACTTGCAATAGTGTGGATTAATGCAAAAATGACTAAATTCTATTTCATAGCATACTTTTAGCCGCCTTTCTAAATGGTTTCAAACCTCAATAGATTTATTTTACTCCCCCGTTTGTAGTACGAATATCCTATATTTTCTCTCTGTACGCAAATACGTTCGTTTTGATTTCGAAAGTTTCTCCATGCCTGTAATGAGTTATTTGTTGGTCAAACGGAAAAGTGCATGTCATGTCACCTTTGGTTTCCAACCAGTTAAAGTTACGAGTACCTCGTGGGGTAGTTTTCCGCCCGGAGTCACATGCTTCATGCCCAGTTAACAGCTGTCACTCCGCCCCATGGAGAATCCGCCCTGAGTTGCTGGCTGAAATTTAACTTTTACCTTAGGAACAGCTGCAGCAGTGACAACTGCAGCGACAGAACTGTGAACTGCAAACTGCGAACTGAACGTTGACATGCAACGGACACAAAAACAAAAAGAACAAGTCCAAATGGAGGTTTATGGCTGGCGTTGGCCTACATGCAAACAACTAAGCCTGTCGGGAATTCCTGGCCCAAAGCTCTCAGTTTTTATGGCCATTTTGTGGGGAGAACCAAATTAGTTGAGCTGCTGCAAAAAATCGTTGCATATCCAAAGGGCGCTGACTGAAAATTTTTCATTTTTGTTTACTTACAGGACAACTCGTAATTGAATGGGAGATTGAAGCGCGCGAGAGCGAAAGGGACAGCCAACTTAGCGTACGTATTTACTCGATACCCACGGTTCTACAGCTTAGCTTAGAGAAAAAATATCGCCAATTATTTTTAAAGGAAAGAAATAGTTGCAATAGTACCCACAATTTATCAAAACTAAAACCCTCCACTTATATATTGTCCTGATAAATTTCTATGTCTTATTCCGAAAATTCACAGAAAGTTTTGGGTGGTATTCGGATAGATAACAATAATTTTTTTAGGTGTCTAATTTATAAGAGGTTTTGTGTTTTTTTATTATAGACTACTCACAGATACTACACATATTTAAAACCATCAGTTAAGATGTAAATTAAAAAGTTGTGTTTTTCAGTTAAATTCTGGTTGATAGACGCTTACAGAAAGCTTACACAGTTTTAATTGTTTTTCTTGTAAAATTACTAAAACTCAAAGGCATAGAACTGATATTGTTTCATTTTGTTTTCTCAGTGTAGTGCTAAGTCAGAATGTTTGAGCGTCGATTAGTTCAGAGTGGTGGCAGTTGAGGCGCCCAGAAGAGAGCACGAGAACGTCCTTCCCGCCCACTCGCAGGCCCCGTTTTCCGGTGGGTGAGTGTGTGCGAGCCAGAGTGGTGCGTCGGCGTGTGTGTGCGTGAGTGGTGCCCGCGTCGGTGGTGGTTAGCATGCAAATCAACGGTCAAGCTGCCGGACCCACGATGGCAGCCTCCGAGCCACCAGAGCCGCCGCCGCGCAATCCGGACCGCATAAACGCCTCGCTGCACAAGCTGGGCGAATCCGTAAGTACCATCCGTAAGCACCCCGCCATCCCAGATACTCTTTCGAAGCTACCCCACCTCCCCCCTTCAACCCCTCCATCCGCACCACCAAAAACGAAATTCACTCGATGTCTAACCCAATTGGGCCTCAATCATTGCTTGGTAATAGACTGCTGCATGCCCCTCACAATCCAATCTCCTCCTTTTTGGCGCACCACTTCATCTTGCTCTCCTGCTCTTGAACAAAAACAAACTGAAATCTCGAAAAAATTACCCATTCTGCATCCTTCTCATTGACTAATTGACATTTTTGGGCTCCACATACGTATCTCTCTTTTGCTATTTTCCCCTTTGCTGTTTTACTCCTGCTACTGCTAGGCATTTGCTGTTTATGCATCTCGATTTCCTAATTTTGCAAAATCGAGTTCATAATAATAATAATAATTATAATAACTAATTCACTTTAAAAATGACTTCATCATAGTATTTAGCAATGGAAAATACATGGAAATGAACAATTTAAATTTGATTATTTATAATGCTTTTTGTTAATCGAAACCAGTACTGGTTCAAATTCAATGCTATTAGTGTCTCTATATTTTACTTATTTCAAAATGAGCTCAAAATTAAATAGTAAAATAAACATGATTACTTCTGTTTACTAAACAGCTCTAATTAAATGTTAAATGTGAGAGGGAAGGTAAATTCAATTAATATTTATTCTCTAAAAGATCTTAAAATGTATTATAAATCGGATTAAATTGCTTTTGAGTATTAATTTCTCATAGCTCCAATTAAATGCTAAATGTGAGAAGAATCTTAAATTCAATTAAGATTTGTTCTCAAAGAGATCTAAATTTAAATCTGATTAAATTGTCTTTGAGTATTAATTTCTGAATTGTATTTAACAATTTTGCTTATAGGCTTGAAAGGATTTTGCAAAAGTGGGCTTTGCATAAGCATACAGTACATCCCTCTTCTCTTAGCTTAACTTTTCTCTATTAGCTGCTAGACTTGCTGCCTATCACTTGAGTGATTAAAAAACCCTTTCCATTCATTTGTGCTTTTGCAGAAAATCGTGAAATCGCTGGACAGCTCGGTGACGACAGCGCTGAAGGAGAAATCCGCTTCCGTGAACAACAACAAGCCCATAAGACCGCTGCTATCGCTGGACAGCTCGGCGACGTCCTCGACATCCTCGGGGGCAGCAGGAGCCACTGGATCTGGGGGCGGAGGAGCGCCTGCGAAGCCATCGCCATCGCCCTTGGTCTTGGCCTCCAAACGAGACCTCACGCCCAGCAACGACAGCAGCTCATCGCCGTCCAGTTCGAATGGCAGCAACCAGACGCTCACCCCACCCATGACCGCTGATAATCAGCCGCTTCAGCAGCAGTTACAGCAACACCAGCACAGGAGTCCTGCGTATCCTGGCAAGGTGGAATTGGCAGGAGTGCCTGTGGCCCAGCAGCAGCAGCAATTGCCGAATGGCATCGGCAGCAGCAACAGCAACAGCCACTGCAACAGCAACAGCAACAGCAACAACAGCAGCAGCACCACTTGCAACTCCGGCACAGCCATGATCCATGCGAATAACTCGAATTTAATTGCCGCAGGTCACTTGGCCCAGGCACCTGGCCCCGCCCACAACGCCCCCTCCGGCAGCAGTGCCCTCAATGCTGGTAAGTGTGCGGGGGAATCTCTTTGCGGGGAGGAAGGTGTACACGGGGGGAAAAGAAGATTTATTACAAAAAAAGCTATTCGAAATGCCGGGTATTTCCTTGGGAAATATTATTCAGAATGCCTTATCTTATTAAAAAGGGAATATTTCTCAATACAATCTTGAACATTCTTTCCTCGAGAATTTTCATTAAAATACGCTAGCAGGAAGTGTACGAAATGTTATTATTATGAACCCTTTCTCTGGCTTTGAAATGAACACTGTTTTAATTTTAATAATAAAGACCAAAATAATTTTTAAACTTGCCTAGGCTAACACCTATTAATTTTAATCCTTTTCTATGGAATATTTTATTATAATTTAAATTGAAATGGTTATCAATTATTATGAGTCGGTACTATAAATACATCATCAAATAATAGTGATTTATTGTGGAGTCTTTAATGGAATCCTTTCTTGAATTATAATATTTTTAATAGTGTTACTTATTTAATAACTTTGGAAATTTTTGCTCAAATAATATTGAAATTTACTCACTTGTTTTACTTTTAAATTAATTAATTAATTAAAGTTAGAAATATACGCTTCAATTCAATTTAATTCAACGCTTCAATCGAGAAGTAAGTGCTAGTTTTGATATAGTATTTTTCCCGCAGTGTATGTAAATGCATTAGTAATGTGTAAACGCCATGGGGGGAGGGGGTAGAGGAGCAATCAGCAGATTGCTGCGGGCAAAGAAAGGAGTTGCACGAGGAGAGTGGGGTAGGGGGTAGGGTGCAGGGGCAGGGGCAGGGTCTTTGCAGCATGAATGAACAAATGCTGGCCACAGTGGGAATGGCAAATGGGCACCGACCAGAGAGGAATTAAATCAGCGTCCCTGATTGAATCCTTTCAACCTTTATGCTGATTTAATTCCATCTCCCAACTGCGTAAAGTATTGAGCGACATTCCTGTTGTTTTACTTTTAATTGTTCAAGTATTTAACCGCACATAAAGGGGTGAAAATACATTAAAGTCGGGAAATTTAATGTTGTTTGGTGGTCAGAGATTGCAAGTTTCCCGGGGCAACCTGAAGATACAACCACAAGCTTAAACTGGACAAAACAACTGAAAACACGCAGGTTAAGGATGAGGTGATGGCTTAGGTTTTTGCAGGGATGCGATGCGAGTGGAGTGCCTTTTTGCTGGTGGGCGTCTGCTGGGTGGGTGGGCCAACGCATCGGATTATATCAGAATGGCAGAGTGATGCACACTTCAAAAATCTGACAAATGGATGGTAATGGCCTCCGTCCGCTCCTCCCAACTATCTCCCCGGTCCTCCTCCTCCGACCCATCACTTTGAGTGCTGCAGTTGGAAAGCCAACGAAGCAGATAGGCGGGGTCGATCCAGGGAAGGTGAAAAAGTCGGTGAAATCCAAGTGGTTGTGGTCGGAAAACTTAAACGTTGAAAATTAAACAGAGAGCGAAAAGACTCTTCAATTTTAGCAGTTAAATAAAAGCAAACTCTTCAATTTGTTTATATTTATTTGATAAACAATCCTGACCATCCAGTTCGTTTTGACCTCAATTCACATTATTTTTTTGCTTTACCCTTAGTAATGGTTTCATGCGTCGCATTAAATGCTAATTAAATTTTAATTTAAATCCTCGGCCATAAAATAAATCCATGTTGACAATCAATAAGCAGAAAAGCTGGAAAAAAGATGACAAAAGCATTTCCACCAGGGGAAGTTTTGTGTGAACAACGATTATCCTGGGCATGTGTGTGATTGCGCAATCAATTTAGGCTCATCATCAGTCATTCACATGGTTGAATCGGTGACCTGGGCTTGGGAATTGATGTTCTGGGAAATAAATAATCAAATTGTTCATCTCGTAAATGCATTTCTATGAATTCATTGTTTTTGCCATTACTCGTTGACTCGTTTGCATTTAGATTAATTTTCCGAAAATCGATATTAATTCATTTCCATGTTCGACTGCAATAATTGTTGTTTATTTACTTTTCAATCCTATTTGTCCTTTTTCGATAAGAGGAAATCTAATTTCGAGTCCTGCACGCCTTCCCATTCCCCTACACCTCTACCTCTCTCACCCCCTCCCCCTCTCCCACCTGGTCGGATTATATGGTCGCATATATCAGTCAGTCCGAAACATCGAACCACTCACGCATACCCACCAGCCCCATTACCATTATCAACGTTTGTTGGCATTGTTCTTATACTATTGCTATTGCTGTTGTGGTCGTTGTTTGCCATTGCTGTTTATTTGTTTTGTTTTGTTTTGGAACCACTACTTATTGGGTCAACCCGAATATGTTTGCCTACCCCCCCAACCTCCCGGAAACGTCCCCCAAAAACACCCCGTAAACCATCTACATCTACATGTATCTGTATCTGAACAACGCCGAAATCTAGTCGACAAGCGAAATGCCAACCTATCGGAACCGGATCAGGACCCGCCCTCGAATCTCAATCTGAATCTGAATCCGAACTCATCGGTGGCCCTGGGACCTCCGCACTCCCCCACCTCCGCCGCCTCGGCGGCCTTGCTCCTGTTGGAGTCCTGCGATGGAAATCGCAACGACGAGTCAAGGTTCCACCTGCATTCCGCTCCCCGCTCAGGTAAGTCGATCAATCTATTTTCCCTCCTCTTTTCGCTTTCATCTCAATTTCCGCTCTGTATTTTTAATTGAAGCAGCAGCAATCACAATTAACCCGCATCCCCCCCTCCCCCCACAAGCCCCGATTTTCCGCACCCACCCATAAAGTAGTTGCACTTGATCCCCATTCATCCGCTTAGTGCCTGCCGATTCATTGCTCTGGCCTGGTTAAGTTATAATTGCACTGGATTTGGTTCGCCTGCAAAACTTTGAATGTGTTTTCAGTTCTCATTTTGCATATTAAATGCCAGTACTCTGGCCCCAGCTGGTGTGCTACATAGGGATTGCCTAGTTCTCGTTCCTTCAGTTCCTTTTTATTTCTTCGCAAAAGAAACTTGCCGGGGAAAAGTGTAAAAAATGCTCGGGAATCGGAAATGGTAGTGGGTGGCTAGAGGTCGACATTAATGCTAATTATGAGTAGAATATCGATGGGCAGGCTTGCAAGTCAGGAGTTGGCAAAGAAATCGGAAAAGACCTAAAACTTTACAATGAAAAAGGTTATTTAAGTTTGGTTTCTGAAATATATTACTATAGATTCCGCAATTGTCCTGACTACTTTCTAACGCACTTAAAATTCACAATACATTCAAGAAGAATTATCTTATGCATTTTTGTTATTTGAACAAAGCAGTTTTGTCTTTCAAAAATTTGTTTTGATCTAGATAAGTCATTGAAAGAAAATTGTATAAACTTAAATCACAATTACTAAGCAAATACAACATTAAACAAAATGTTTAACTCTTTATCGTAAACTACTGCCTCAAAATAAATTTGGGAAAAGAGTCCTAATCATTATAAATAGACATCAACTTTAGAGCGGTATTTGCATCTCGTAAAAATGAATAATGTACTGAACACAAATTTGCCTTTAAATGGTAAAAGTGAAACCAATTATTTCAATGAGAAATTTATACAAATGTTTAAAAAAAAAAACATCTGCCGTAAATATATTTAAAGGCAAATAAAATGTAAATATTTTAGGCAGAAGAGTTATTGCGATTTCGGGAATGTTTTAAAAAATATAAGCTGTTTTCCTGGCTTGCATTCCTGCTCCGATCACCGCTTGTTCGCAGCTTGGTAGCTGTAGCTGAGAACTCCTGACCAAGGGTTTACCCACTTTGCCCGATTGATAATCCCTCCTCTTGCAGAAGCTGCCATGAAGCTGCGCGAGGAGAACGATCGCCTCAACGCCGAACTGCTTCGACTGAGGCGTCTTCTCGAGCTCTCCACAGACGGAGCAGTGGGTGGAGTGGACACCACAGCGGAACTGGAGGCGGTCTCGTCCGCCGAAGGATCAGCTGCCAAGGAGCGAATCGAGCGACTGGAATCGGAGCTCAGGTCGGTGAAGAACCAGCTGCTGACCATGCGGCTTGAAAGGAAGAAACTGCGGACGGATAAGTCCGATCTCCTGGGCCAGGTGAAACAGTTGTGCGCCTCGCTGCAGGAGAAGGAGCAGGAGCTGCGCGACTTCATACGGAACTACCAGGACCGGGTTCGGGAAACCGAGACAACGAATGCAAAGATCTCCGGGGATCGGGATCGGGAGCGTTTCCAGCTGCTCAAGCAGGCCCGCGATGAGGCGGAGCGTTCGTTGGCCCTGGCCCAGCAGCTCTCCGCCCGGGATCTACAGCTCCAGCGGTTGCAGGAGCAGCTGCAGGAGACCCGCCGCCAGTTGACCGGATGCCTGTCCGACCAGGAGAGCCTCCACTCCTTTGCCCCGCTGACTCCTCCGTCGGCCGCCTCGGGAATGCTCAGCCAGATGGCTGCCGCTTCGGGAATGGGCGGTGGATTGGCAGGGATCCGGGGCACCACCGAGGACAGTGGGCGTGGCAACTCGCTGTCCGCCTTCAGTGGCAGCTTGAGCGGCGGATCGGGAGCCACGGCAGGGGATCGCAACTCCTGCTCGAATGACTCGGGCCTGAGGAACAGCAGCGATCGGGAGAGCACCGGCGGAGAACTGAACTTCAGCGATGGCACCTGCGACAACGGACCCTGCATCACGGTCGATCCAGACAGTATCTCGCTCGTGTCCAGCCAGAACATGTATCAATGTAAGCTATATAATTGCTACCCAGCCAAATCCACTTTAACCGAATTTCTATTTCAGTTGGCACACCGAAAGAACGCAGCCCCACATTGTCACCTCTCAACTCGGCTGCCTACTCAAGGTATTATTACGGATTCATATATATTTAAACACACTCGTTTGGGTTCCCACAAATATCACTCAATAGCTCTGAAAATGAAAATTAAATATTAGTGTCGCTCAAACCCTTTAACTTTCATAACATTTATAACACAAAGGTCTGGTTAATTTACACTATAAACTTTGATGTGTAAAATACTATTTCTTTAAAGAAATACTCTTTATCTCAACACTATTTTTTCTAAAACCATGAGCCCTATAAATAACCATTACATTTTTAAATTACACTCTGGTTCTATTGCAGCCATAATTTAATGTTTACTGTTCAACCATAAAAAGCAAATTTTACCTGTTTAAATTTTTTGTTTATATTTGCATTACAAATCATTTTGTTAAGCCAAAATATCTTTTACACACGTTGTTTAATTTAATCTCCACCTTTGATTGGCTATAATTAATTACATTTAGACAGCAATTACTGGAACTAAATTAAATGATTAATGACAGCTTAAATTTCATGACACGTTTTGTATAATTTTTGCACAGACTTTTATTTGCATTCTGGGATTTTTTATAAGTGCAAAAAGGGTACAAATATTTTTGGGGTAATTAATTATCTAACAATTTTATGGATTAGGGATCAGCTTACAATGAAAATAATAGCCAATTAAAACGAACATTTTTTTCCATACCATCAGGTCCGTGGAGCAGTTGGGCTCACCTGTGGATCCCGAAGGACCAGGTGGAGGCGCCATCAGCAGGAAGTTCGCCAGCGCCAACAAGAGCGGACCACTTGGAGCTCGCAATGGACGCGGCGGGACTTGGGGAAGCATATCCCGGGTGTTCGCCCGCTCCCGGAATAAAAGCAAGGCCCTATCCGCCGATGGAGTCACTGAATGTGAGTGCTAAAGCTTAAATAATTGTGCTTCATAAATATTTTATAACATAGTAAATATTATGAGTTATATTAGATATATATGTATATATACGAGAAGTGGAACTAGCTTTTCGATGTGCAAAGTCAAACTTATTTTTAATCTATTTAATAAACTAGTTTTCGTTGTAAACTAAAACGAGGTTTTAGTTTAGGTAATTTTGCAGCTTAAATCATAGAGCCGGAATCAAAAAAAATCATCAGAATCGGAAAACAAAAAAACCTCTATTCACACATAGCCACAAGGTATAGGAAAATTGCATGAAACATGGTATACGAATCACAGTACCATTTTAAAAAGCCTTGTTTAAGCAGCCACTTTTGTTATAAAAACTAGAAGTCGTACCTTTTGAATTCCATCTTCTTATTCATTCAATTTTAAAACAGAATAAGTTTAAAATAGAAAACAAATAAATACTGTAGTCTATAATTAAGAACACAAACTCCATATTCCCAATGATGCTATATTTATCCCTTTGCAGATGCCGACTACTCGTGGAATCCGCTGACGGAGGAGGGCTATGCCGAGAAGCTGCGTCTGCTGCGGGAGGCCTCCCAGCTGCCCATCGACCGCTGGCGGGCCACCCAGGTGCTAGCCTGGCTGGAGGTAGCCCTGGGAATGCCCCAGTACAGCGCCAGGTGCGCCGAGAACGTGAAGAGCGGCAAGGTGCTGCTGGAGCTGAACGACGTGGAGCTGGAGGCGGGACTGGGACTCGCCCACCCGATGCATCGCAAGAAGCTGCGGCTGGCCATCGAGGAGCAGCGGCGACCGGAGATGGTCCGCTACCCACTGATCACGCAGCTGGGCCACACCTGGGTGGCCACCGAGTGGCTGCCGGACATCGGACTGCCCCAGTATGCGGAGCCCTTCGTGCAGTCCCTCGTCGACGCCCGGATGCTGGACACGCTCTCCAAGAAGGAGCTCGAGAAGTTCCTGGGCGTCACGCGGAAGTTCCACCAGGCCAGCATTGTCCACGGTAAG
This sequence comes from Drosophila kurseongensis, assembly GCA_018153305.1. Taxonomy (NCBI): domain Eukaryota; kingdom Metazoa; phylum Arthropoda; class Insecta; order Diptera; family Drosophilidae; genus Drosophila; species Drosophila kurseongensis. The sequence continues at coordinate 8,560,203 of JAECXX010000004.1, read as the reverse complement.
AGTGGTTTGATTTCAAAGAAATAATTATATTTTAATGGGGTTTCACTTTAATTTTATTAGGAATTTTTGCGACCCTTAATGTTTTTTGTATTACTTGGTGGAATAAAGGACAAAATTTGCAATAATGTTTTAGCCTTCATCTCAGGTTCGATTAACCGAACTTTCACAGACTTAAAAGAAACTAATTGGACAATGAACTTAACCAGAAAGATTGTGCCTACGACCGCTATTGGATATTGAGTTTCGACTCCTTTAATGCCAAAATAAACTCTAAGAAGTTCATAGAAATCGTGCAATCCAACCAAATGGATACAAGTCAATTCGCAGACAATTCGCACAGATTAGAATTATAATAATATATACCCATTTATATTTCCAATTCCCTAAGGGATTTTCTGGATTACAATTCTATTCAAAATTAGAAATATATTCAAGAATCTTTAAGATATTGTGTATTTAAAACATTTATACTCAGAAACCTTTTCTATTTGCAAAACAAAACAAATGTTTTTGTATACCTTTGTAGAGGGTATTTTAATTTCCGACCCTATGAAGTATATATATTCTTAATCTGCATCACCAGGAGAGTCGATCTAGCTATATCTGTCTGTCCGTTTCATACGCAGTTTTAAAGCTATTTAGATTGAACTCTGCAAAAGGTCTTCTTGCTTCCTTTTGATTATAGCCATATATTCGATTAAGAAAAAATTGTTTATTTATTAAATCCACGCTTATGACATACAAAGTAATTATTTTTCCCCTCTGCTGGTAGAACTAGTAACCTAATCGAAAGCGTTTCACTTCCCTCCTTTCCGCCAGGCATCCACGTGTTGCGCATTGTGAAGTACGACCGCCAGACACTGGCCATGCGGCGGGTGCAATCGGAGACGGTGGACACGGACCCCATTGTGTGGACGAACCAGCGCTTCATCCGCTGGGTGCGATCCATCGACCTGGGCGAGTACGCCGACAACCTGAAGGGTGCGTGTGCCATATCGATGGCCCTTTGATTATGCCATTCCGTGCAGCAATTAGGGGACCTCTGACCCGCTCTAATACCTGTCTCCACACCTTTCCACCCTTTTCGCCCACCTGCAGATAGCGGCGTGCACGGCGGCCTTGTGGTGCTGGAACCATCCTTTTCTGGGGACACCATGGCCACCGCCTTGGGCATTCCGCCCTCGAAGAACATAATACGGCGACATCTCAACACGGAATTCGATGCCCTCATTTTGCCCGCACGGTAAGTTTTTAGGGCTTAGCAACCCCACAAAAGCCATCTAGATATATGAGTGTGCGTGTGTGTGTCCTGTGTGTGTGTGTGTGAGTGTGAGTGTCCTTTGTGTAATCCCTCGGGTGTGACATGTGAAATGTGGAAACATAAATATGTAGCGTAATACAGCGTTTTGATTAGAGTTGTCTTTGTTTTGATTGAGTTATTGCCGTTTTGTATTTCCATCCCCTCCCCCGAGTTTATATAACTTTCCCGTTAACTGTTTTCGTTGTGTGTTTGTGTTTCTTTTTGCACCTTCGTTAAGACGTATCTTTTATAGAGTTGTTTTTGTTTGGAAGTTGCTAGCAGGAAGTATTTCGTTACTGTGGGAGCTCTTCAGACTGCATTTCATCTTCCGCATTATCATCATCACCCGAAACATACACTCATCATTCATTCATACTCATCTCTGGCTATTATATTTGTGCTTTGATCATTCGTTTATAAGCTGCTTCTTATGTGCATACCATCCATCTATCTTCTTCCGCATCCCAATCAACTATGGCTGCAGAAATGCCAACTTCTCGACTCATTAGATGTCATATCATGCGACGTCATATCTGTATCTAAATCTGTCTACTCGTGCATAAGTATGTAAAGGTCTCCAGCCTGTATCTTTAGATAATAATGTAATAAGTACTTTGTTTCGTTGTTGATCATGTGAACGTGTCTTAGACGATCTGTTAAGCAAAATAAAACCGCCCCATGAAGCGAATCGCACTAATGGCGGCCCTTGTGGCCATGTTTCTCTCTCTTTTCTTTCCCAACCAATATCTCGATCCATGTTTATTTGTATTTTCTACATCCGAAATGCAGATACCTTATTTACTGTCAAATGGAAGAATTTCAAATGGAAGCCTCCAGACAATTGGCCAAATTGCAGGGCCACTAAATCCGCACGAACCAAAGAACAAGATAACGAAAATGAATAATCAAAAACCAAATGGGATTCATAGAGATTTGTTTAGCCAAGCTGATGAAGATGATACGATAATAACTATAGGGAGAGAACAATAACTGGAGCACAGCGCTAGTCATTTCGTAATAACGAATAGTTGATAGATCCACGGCAGAGTAGTCACACATCCGATTAGTAGAAGTAGCTGTAATCATTACACAATATTATTAAGTGCTTTAGGCATCGAACTAGGAACGCACACATCAAAAAACAGGTGTCCAAGCTTTGCATATCCGATATCGATATTAAAACGATACACTCCCCGAGGAGCGCTTAACGTTGCATTTACTTAGGTTGATTTACAAGTCAAGCATTTAATGTAGTAGAAACCTAGTGTTAAGGCTTACGTCAATGTAATCGAGGCGGAAAGACATTTCAGATATTATTTGTTACGGCAAAGACAGGGCATTGCAAATGCCACCACACACCCTTCCACACATGAGCGTCTTTCGTCACTAGGCCGGAACACCCAAGTTCTCTGTGATACAGGAGCTGTTTTCTGAGGTCGGTCAGACAGCCACCAACGCACAATTGAACCTTAAAGACCAATTACATAGCCACACACTCGCACACAAGTCCATGAACACATACACATCTACATTTCCGTGGTTAGATGATATAGTCCATGTTTTGGTGTTGCATACTGTGAAGCGTTTTAAGGGAGTTTGCCCTGCGGTATAAAGTTCTGTTCCCTAAAATTTCAACAATAGTTGCGGTGCCAAAAATTATGCAAATAAATAATGTTACTTTCGTTGACATGGATTGCTTAGTGTGAATGGCTAAATACATTTATCGTTGAATATATCGTTGCATACTTTTGGGCACCCAAGAATATTGATTTTATGTATCAAGAAATTTTGGAAACTTTCTAGTGACCGCAGGGTGGCTCCCCTAAGTTAATTTCTTTAAGAAGTCGTTAATTTGGTTTTGCAATTTTGCAACTACAGTGTCAATTGTAAGTAAAACTTGCTTACTAAGTAGCCTATCTCTCTCTATTTCTCACACACACACTCAATAACATACGCAGACACTCGAAAACAAGTTCTATGTATGTGTTATCAATGTTTTTAAGTAGCTTGAACTAGAGATAACCGTTGTCATCTTAATAAGTACCACTGCATATACAAAAATACCCTATCGATACTATGTGTGATTGGAATTCTAAGGCTTGAAAAATGACAAATTTTTATGGCTGCTGATATCGTGTCTGTTAGCAATGCTATTCTTTTTTTCAAGTTACTTTTCCTTTTTATTCTCTTCTTTGGGGGGGTTTCTCTCACCATAGACTCTTGATTTCTTTGTTGTTTTACGCTACGTGTAGTTAATTGTGCCATAGCCAAATACGAAACAAATAAAAGTAACTCTCCAACATTGATTAACCAGATTCTTTCGTCTTTGTCCCGTTTCTTTTTCCATCTTTCCTATATATTTGATCCACTCTCTTTTGCTTTCACATCCGTATGTTTCCTCTTCAATTTCGTAATTTGGTAATCGAATCGACGGCTTGTTGTTGTTGCTAACTATGCTTTATTGTCTAACACGATTACCAACACAATGACAACAATACCCACAACATTTCCGTACAACAACAACTCAACAACAACTAAACAACAACAACAACACCTATGAAACCACTTTCTGTGTGTGTATGTGTGCCTGCCTTGCCTGCTCTCTGTCTCTGTATCGCTATCTCTGCTGCTCTGCCTGCCCGCCCGCACTCTCCAACTCACCAAACTCCAATCTCCAACTCTCCACACTCCCGTTATCTGCCGTCTGTGTCCTGTCTTCAATGTGCTGCCTGCCTGCCTGCCTACGAAAACCGAAACTACATGCACAAACATGTTATATACCCCCATAACCACCCACTCACAACACACACGCACACGCATACGACCTATGCAAAAATTCGCAAATCGAAATTGCCATGTTTGTTGTGTAGAGCGACTCTGGGTCAGGGCATCCGTTCCGGTTGCGGCGTAGTGCCTCTAACGGGACCTGGCGGACTGCAGCACTATGCCACAACAGATCGCCGCTCGAGCGGCAACCTCAGGGTAAGTAATTATGACTACTTATATCTCATAGCTAGTTATATCCAATTAAGTCTTGAATATGATAATCCGCTAGCCAACAATATTGCTGTATCCTTAGCCTGAATTGTCGTGAAGCTTTTGGTGTCTCTCGGTGTCTATGTCATAAATTATTTAAGTCTCTAAAAGCTGTCCCCAGTGTTTGAATCCCAGCTTTCACAGGCTTTCATCGGAATTGAAAATTCAATTTATGATGGTTGCCTTTGAATTCCCTAGTGACTGTAATTCTCTCTCTGAGGTTCCTACAAGGATTAAATGATGTATTAATATTTCGTAATGGTGCTAAAAAACGTTGGTGGAAAAAAATGTAAAATATTTTACAGCATACTTTTAGGCATCTTTTAAAGTTGCTAAGAAAAGAGTGCCAAATAATATCTTGGGGTCGAAAACGACTTAAAAGGTGTCGAAAACTATGGATTAAAATTATATTTTTTGTCAGCTTTTCAAGAGATTTAGATAAAATTTATTAGCAAGTCTGTATAATATTTAATATAATTTTATTGCGAAGCTCGTGCTCAGATAAATTTATTAAGTCCTTTTTTCCAATTATCCCATATTATCAAGACATAAGCATGCTTATCACTTCATACATTATACCATAGAAATCACATATTTTTATCACTGGAAATAGGGAATACAACATTTAATTGGTAATAGATTAAATTTAGGCACCTAGCAACATTAGCTTTACGACAGTTCCGAAAGATTCCAATCGTTTAGTCCATTTTTAGGAGATACAATTAGTGATAGCTGAGCAAATTAAAACTATTAAAATTTTGTTCTTTTCGTTATGTGTACTGGACAGATTTCGGCATGGAAAGGATCTCAGGTGAGTTGGCCCTTCTGGAACTGGAATTTACCTTCTGTAAAACTATTTTTTTTTTGCAGAGCTCCCTTTCTAAAGCCTTTCGGTTTAACAGCAAACCCCATCGCACCGGCGACCGCAGTTCCTTTGGGAACTCCACCTCCCCAACGCCTTCGTACAGCAGCAGCGAGGGTGGCGGAGGAATATACGCAACCATAGGCCACCAGTACCCGAATCCGCATACGAATCCCCAGCAGCAGCAACACTACCATCACTTCCTGCCGCCGCCGACGACGGCTCCACCGCCCATCCCCGCGGCCGGGGGCATCTACAGTCATGGTCCGCCGCCGGGGCATAGAGTGAGCGCCCCGCCGGTGGGGGGAATACTGGATGGCATGATGACCGACCCCCAGATGCTCTACGAGCAGAGTCGGCGGCGCGTGAAGAGCATCAGCGACATTGGGGCATCGACGAGTGCGGGCAGCGTGGGGGCCTGCAGCCTGGGGGGCATATCGGCATCCTCGGAGTCCCCCGAATAAGAGTGAAACGCTAGCTAGATAGGATGATAACTACCACAACCAAAGATACTCAGCTGTACTCCCGCATGAAAATCCCATCTTCCCCCAGAAACCAAACAACTCACCTTACTTCCCAGCTGCATTTGAGCTTAGATTCTACGAGCAAACTCAATTATATTCAAGTCAGTGTCAGACCCACCTACAAGATACAAGCATTCAGCAGATACAGATACATATGCGTCGAGAAATACAATTAAGCGAGTAATCATTTGATCAAATCAGATAGAACTACAAACTATATGCTAAACGTAATTAAACAAAATAAATATTGTGTAGACTAAGCTCTATCCGCAGGCAAAGAAGAACGAATCAAACACTCCACCCTAAACACAAATCAACTGGAATAGTTTAATCTATCGCGTATATGTAATTCTAATTGTAATTGTAACTGTAAAGCTAGCTCTAAACCAATTTAATAGTGAGAGGCAGATTGGGTGGAAGTACCATACTCACAGAATTAAAAGCTGATGCGCAGCCACTGGAGATGCGATTGCAATTTAGATAAATTGAAATTATTTTGTAACCGAAACTATCGTAGCTAAGCAAATGGAAACGGAAACTATTGAATTAAATTTGATAAGCCGCGCAAGGCGGCACTTTGTAAATTACGATAAGCCCTAAGCAACGTTCAATATCGCATGGTAATGGTAAACGAAAAAGAAAAAAAACAGAAACAGAATCAAGTATATGGTAATTACAAACGCACTTCCCAAAACCCTCGCACAACCAAAGAAAGTCAGTCAGCCTGCTTAATCCGCCAATCTATCAGTATCGAAGAATCCCCGTAAGCGTCAGGGTATTATTAAGCTGACCAATTTAACTCTAGACCTATGACGAAGAAACTATCGAATAAACCAATGATCAAAACTCTGTTGTAAACGGAAGCGTCTTTATTGTGTAACCGGGGAAATCCCGCCCGCTAGATGAGCAGGACCTCAACATATTGCATTTTCTCGACTCCAAAACATTTGACCTTCACCGAGAGTCGATGTGCCTCCTGTGTCTTCTGTGGATCGGTGCATCTTCGCTGGACCTTGTCCTCCATCTCCTCCATCCGCTCGGATTGCTAACGTCGATCGCTGTCGTTGTCGTTCCTTGGGCGTCGGGTGGTGTGGGGACGACCCTTGGGTTCCGGATGGGGTTCCGCCATCGATAGGGTGCCCAGGCTGCCGATGAGCCCGAGGATTCCGAAAACCAGGAACACGCTTAGCCACTTCATCTCGCGATGTTGAGTAATCACTAGTTGGATGCAAACTGCTGGCCAATCGGCCGGGAATCGAACGTTTTATGGTCTGGCGCCCAGCAGATCGGCGACAATCTGCATGCTAATGAGGGGAATAGCCGTCAACATCGTTTACCATTGCCAGTTGTTTATGTTCGCAGATCGCGGCTGATAACGCTCCAAATTGAGTTGTAAATCTAGCGCGAAAAATGGGCGGACATACATTTAGGTAATTAGCTCCATCAAACAATTGTTCCCATTACAATTGCATCGCAGTCACATCTCTCTCTGGGATCTCTAATTAAAAATGAATAGTTATTCAAACGATTTCACTTGATGTATATGTACATTGCAAATTTATTTGAATCGTTTTGGGTAAGGATTTGACAATTTCGAGCTTCCCTCTTTGCTCTTGTATACATTATGTACTATTTGGGCCAATACAATTGGTTTACCATATCGAAGGCAAGGCATTGCCAATTTAAGATCTAGGACAATCATGAGCTTGGTACAAATTGATTACTTGGTAAAGTGACAAAACAAAGCGAATTTTCACAGAAGCAAACATTTGAAAACACGGACAGATGACTTCATAAACTAAGCTTGAACAAAAGTATACAAAAACCGTTTCGGACTGGTAGTTATAATGTAAAATCTACGAGCACTTGTCAAAAATGCTCTAACGAAGGCCACTATTATGGCGAATGATTGATGATCTGCTAATTCTATTATATATACAAATATCACAATGAGCTGGCTTTGGGCGGTTCGGTCAGAATCTCCATGGATCTGCGAAGGCCGGCGGACTCAGGGTCAACTTTTGCTGGAAAAGTTGCTCGAGCTCGTTCATCTCCCGCTCCCTTCGCATCTCCTCGCCCACCTGCTGCCACAGGGACTCGAATCCATTGTCGTGGACAGCCATCGAGACGTCGCCCTCGCAGGAGCTGTCCTCAAAAATAAAGGAGTATTCCCTCTGGTAGTCGCACATTTTCGGGTTCTATTTTTCAAAGCTGCAAAGAAAAGAAATTCAAAAAATTAGCTATCGATTAAGAAGTGTTATCGTTCGGCGCCAGCTATCGATTTGCGTTCTTATCAGACGAAGAATCCAATCAGCTGCATTCATTTGTGTACATAATGTCGCGCAAGAATGTCTTGAGTTTGATCAACACGATCGTGGCCAACTCGTAAGTTTAAAACTGAACTGTTAAAGTTTTCTCAATAGACTAAATATTTCCTAACTTTAAAAGCTGCAAGTGCCCCGCCCACTCGCATAATTATGGATCAGCTGCTCCATCCGCCTCCCAAACTGGTCGCATGGAATACGCCTTTGAGGTAAGTGACTTTAACTTGGACTTTGAAACACCTGCAGATAGCAGATTCTCATCTCCAGACAGACTGCCAAAGTCTGTTTAAGATAATAATCTAATTTCATATGTACCTGTCCCCTGAAATCAATTTAAACATTCGGTAAAACCACAGACTCTGCATTAACAAGAAAGGAAAGCTAACTTCGGGCGTAGCCGAAGTTGATATACCCTTGCAGAATATTCTGTAAATTATATTCTCCAAAATTATTCATATAATGCATTCTTAACACTCATAAAAAATCCCAACTTCCTAACTTTAAAAACACCAAAGTTATGGCATTTCCGATCAATCAGTTATATGGCAGCTATAGGATATAGTCGTCCGATCCCGGCCGTTCCAACTTATATACTGCGTGCAAAAGAAAGAAGGGTGTGTGCAAAGTTTCAATTCGATAGCTTTAAAACTGAGAGACTAGTTTGCGTAGAAACAGACAGACGGACAGACGGACATGGCTATATCAACTCAGGAGGTGATCCTGATCAAGAATATATATACTTTATAGGGTCGGAGATGTCTCCTTCACTGCGTTGCACACTTTTGACCAAAATTATAATACCCTCTGCAAGGGTATAAAAATGTATGATATTTAGTTCAACTTCTGAGATAGATCATAGTTCATGTTTCTTTCAGCAGACTAACAAGAATGATTTTATTTTATTTATTAAATTCTATTTTTTTAATAAAATCTCTTTATTACTCTTGTTAGTCTTCTGAAAGAAACATTAACATTTACCACTTAATATTATTCATATTAAAAATGTTGATAATGTTTTCAAATTAATTTATATAGCGAAGTTTTTACACTGAACTTTGGATCCGTAAAACCTGCATATGTTATATGAATTCCTGAATATAGTCAGTTAAAGTCTGACGATTATTTTTTTTATTTCTATTAATAAAATCTTTTTATCATTTTTGGTCTTTTGAAAGAAACATTTACATTTACCACTTTATATTACCCATTTTGAAAATGTTGATAATGTTTCCAAGTTAATTCATAATTCATTATACCCTTGCAGAGGGTATTATAATTTTGGTCAAAAGTGTGCAACGCAGTGAAGGAGACATCTCCGACCCTATAAAGTATATATATTCTTGATCAGGATCACCTCCTGAGTTGATATAGCCATGTCCGTCTGTCCGTCTGTCCGTCTGTCCGTCTGTCTGTCCGTCTGTCTGTTTCTACGCGAACTAGTCTCTCAGTTTTACAGATATCGAATTGAAACTTTGCACACAGCCTTCGATCCTTTGCACGCAGTATATAAGTCGGAACGGCCAGGATCGGACAACTATATCCTATAGCTGCCATATAACTGATTGATCGGAAATGCCATAAGTTTAGTGTTTGTTAAGTTAGGAAGTTGGGATTTCCTATGGGTATTTTATTTGGCCAGTTAATCCGACCTACCAAATTTCATAAGGATCGGCCGACTATATCCTATAGCTGCTATATAACTGATTGATCGGTAATGCCATAACTTTGGGATTTGTAAAGTTAGGAAGTTGGGATTTTCTATGCCTTTTATATTTGCCCAATCAATCTGACCTACCAAATTTCATAAGGATCGGCCGACTATATCCTATAGCTGCTATATAACTGATTGATCGGTAATGCCATAACTTTGGGATTTGTAAAGTTAGGAAGTTGGGATTTTCTATGGGTTTTATATTTGGCCAATCAATCTGACCTACCAAATTTCATAGGGATCGGCCGACTATATCCTATAGCCGCCACTTAACTGAACGATTGGAAATGCCATAACTTTGGTGTTTTTAAAGTTAGAAATTTGGGATTTTTTATGAGTGTTAAGAATGCATCATATGAATAATTTTGGAGAATATAATTCGGAATATTCTGCAAGGGTATTTCAACTTCGGCTCCGCCCGAAGTTAGCTTTCCTTTCTTGTTTTTAACCTGAACTTTGTATCCCCAAAACCCGTATGTGTCTTATATGTATATATGGACGAATACAAAAAAAAAATGTAATTTCAAAATTAAGAAAATTCTTATTTCCCACCAAATTATGTCAATAGTAAATAAATGTACCTATAATCAATCCATTTATAAATGCCTTTCATATTTTCTAGATGTCGGCCTCAACTGTGCGATTTGGACCCGGAGTAAGTGCGGAAGTGGGAGCTGATCTTCGCAACTTGGGTGCCCAGAGGGTTTGTTTGGTCACGGACAGAAATGTGGCACAGTTGCCATCCGTGAAAGTGGCCTTGGATTCACTGGCCCGCCATGGAATCAACTACGAAGTGTACGATGAAACCCGTGTGGAACCCACAGATGGCAGCATGTGGCATGCCGCGGAGTTTGCCCGCCGCAAGGAGTTCGATGCCTTTCTGGCCATTGGAGGAGGATCAGCCATGGACACGGCCAAGGCAGCCAATCTATTTAGCAGTGATCCGGAGGCCGAGTTCTTGGACTACGTCAACTGTCCGATTGGCAAGGGCAAGGAGGTGAAGTCTACATGTTTAAATTGGTTATATGAGAGATTAAATTGGTTATATATAATTTCCCTCAGATATCTGTGAAGCTGAAACCTCTGATCGCCATGCCCACCACCTCGGGAACTGGTTCGGAAACCACTGGAGTGGCTATATTTGACTACAAGAAATTGCACGCCAAAACTGGGATATCCAGCAAATTCCTAAAGCCTACTTTGGGTAAGAACTTTAACAAGCCGACCTGTTTCTAACTTTATTTTCATTGACTTCAGTTAAATTCGACATGGTATCCTTGCATGAAATTTGATAAAGAAGTAATTTGTATGTGACAAAATTCTAATTCCTAAAATTCTCCAATATTAAAGTAAAAACTAGTGCCGGAACCCTAATTTATACACATATTTCACTATCTAATTATCCGTTTTACAACCTCAGCTCTGATTGATCCCCTGCACACCTTGTCCCAGCCGGAACGTGTGATGGCCTTCGCCGGCTTTGATGTTTTCTGCCATGCCCTGGAGAGCTTTACGGCGGTGGATTACAGGGAACGAGGTCCGGCGCCCAGTGATCCCAGCCTGAGACCTACATACCAGGGCAGAAATCCCGTGTCGGATGTGTGGGCACGTTTTGCCCTGGAGGCGATACGCAAAAACTTCGTGGATGCAATTTACCAGCCCGATAACCTGGAGGCCCGTTCCCAGATGCACTTGGCATCCACGATGGCAGGCGTGGGCTTCGGCAATGCCGGAGTGCACCTGTGCCATGGACTCTCCTACCCGATTTCCGGAAATGTGAGAGACTACAAGCCAAAGGGTTACTCGGCGGATCACGCCCTTATTCCTCATGGACTATCGGTGGTGATCAGTGCTCCGGCTGTGTTTGAGTTCACTGCACCCGCCTGCCCGGATCGCCACTTGGAGGCTGCCCAGTTGCTGGGTGCAGAAGTACAAGGTGTTCGCAAATCAGATGCCGGTCGACTTTTGGCGGACACTGTACGCGGCTTTATGCAACGCGCTGGCATCGAAAATGGCCTCCGTGAGCTGGGATTCTCCAGCAGCGATGTGCCCGCCTTGGTCGAGGGAACCCTGCCCCAGGAGAGGATCACTAAGCTGGCACCCAGGGCTCAGACGGAGGAAAACCTGTCGCAGCTCTTTGAGAACTCCATGGTGGTATATTAATTTGGGATTAAACTTACCCACGCTCAACTTGTTCGCTTCAAGAAAAAGTGTTAAACTAACGGATTCCTTCTTTAAACTGACCATACTTAAGCTTTCATAATTCCAACTTCACAAACATAAATACTAAGCTTAGAACGGACCAGTCACTTTTTTGTGAATATATGTATGTATGAAAAATACCATTAAAAATCCTATACAGAATCTCTTGCAATTTGATTCCTTGCCTTTGTTTATGTTCTTTGGCGCAATTGACTTTATGTGTATTCAGCATAATGTTGTGGGCTCTCTTTTGTTCTGGTTCTAAGATTTCAGTTTTAGTTTTTATGCTGGAGAGACAAGACCCACGCTGCTGCTTTGAATATATTATTGAATATATTCATTATAAATAAGCATCATATTATTTTAAAAACCATAAATTCTGAATAAGAAGTATATAGCCATAACACTCCAATCCATTCCTTCGGAGTTAATCTTACCAGTTCTGGTCATCGTATGCATATGGACTACAAAACATACCGCTTATATTTAAATTAAATAGAATTGTAGATATTTGAAATGCGCCACATCAAACACGAGTACTCCTTCATGTTCGATTACTCCGACTGTGAGAGCAAATTCATTGGGATGCCCTACGACAAGGAGTTCGAGCTACTGTGGCAGCAGATCGGCGAGGAACTCCGATCCAGACACAATCGATTCCTGGGCATGCCCTTCGACAGTGGATTCGAACGGATGTGGCGCCAAATCCGGGAGGAATTGAAGCGGGATAAGGAAGCAAACGACTTTGCCCTCGGCTTTCGTAGGAAGCTAACACTCTACGCAAAGGAGGAAGGGAATATCAGCCCACTCGAGTCTTTTATTGAACGCAGATAAAATATATTCAATTTTATTGAAAGGCATGTTATTGTTAAAAGTACGTATGTATGTCTATTAAGTATGCATTGTAAAGATTACCATCGGTTTGGTTAAAATAATTTATTGTTTTCGGAATTGGTTTCAAAGTCCAAAAAGTCAAGCGGTTGCTTGACTTCGATTGGAAAAAAGGTAATAAAAAAGACTTAACATAGTTTATGCATTAATTATTTCGCTCATCTCTTGATCAGATTATAAATCAGACGTTATTTTAGGGAGTCTTCCTATTCTTTGCTACACAGACCCTCGCTACTTTCTGCTCTTTGCTCCTCGTTTCTCATTCCTGACTGACACTCAGTTTTAGAAACACTAATGTTGTTTAATAATTTTCGCTCGGTTTGAATTTTGGCAAAATGGCACTAAATCTTCAAGTTGTTCCCGAAATTCTCATAAGTACGGATATATTGGATGTGGGTTATAAGGCACTGGTTCGATCAGTGGCAAGTCCGTTGCTCTCGAAACGGTTGCTAATCAAACGCTTTTTCTAAACCCCCCTCTGCGGTTGTCAATTACCTTTTGACTGGTTGCAACAGGACTAGGCGGGATAGGCTATTTCAGGGATAAAGGAATTTGCTGTTACGATTTCTTCTCTCTCTTATTTGGATTCAAGTATTTCTCAGTTGTTGCTTTGTTTCCTCGCACTTTCGCTAATACTTTTAACTGCCAACTGCTGCTCCTCGACGAGTTCCTCCTCCTGTTTCTTTTCATTCTTGTGCTTGTGTGTAGTCAATTGTCTGATGCGATTTCCACTTGTTCAACTATCAATAAACTTATAAATTAGAAAAACAGCGCAACTCGTTCGACTTCCGCGAAGTCCGGCCCGGAACTGCTGATTCCAGGTGGACTTAGACCTGGTTGATGGGCGCGTACCGGTGCACCTTGGGCTGCTTCAGATGCTTGGGCTGTTTCTGGTCCTTGCTGGTGGTGGGCTTCACTATGTCCTCGCTCAGCTTTTGGTACACGAACGAGTTCTTCGAGGCCAACAGGGCCATGCGGTAACGATCGCCACGCTTCCGGAGCACCACGTAGATCACCCGGGCGATGGACAGCACGATCATCAGCAAGCAGAATGACACGATGATCAGTGGGACCACCGTGTCGTAGGACAGACGGCCGTGGAAGATCACCTTCTCAGTGAACTCATCCGATTCCCCGCTTTCGCTGTCAAAGCCAAGTTTATCTGAAATGGTTAAGATAAGATTGTATTAGTCTTACGATTTCCTAGACCCGAATCTGTAAAAGAAAACTCACCCAACAGGAACCTGTCGTTCGTCTCCTCGGACATATCCACCTCCTCCGCCTTGACACCTTCATCCTTAAGCAGGGGCTTCAGTTCCTTGTTCACAAACGTGTCAAAGGCCTTTTCGGACTCGCTCTTGGCCTTGCCCTTCTTCCTTTCCTCCTCGAACCTCTCATCGACATCGTCGTCCTCGTCATCATCGTCATCGTCCTCCTCGCTGTCATAGTCGCTAACGTCGTCCTCCTTATCCTCGCCGCCATTGTTAATGGTCTCCTCGGCACTGTCTTCCTCTGGCTTCTGGGTTTCGGCGTTGACCGATCCCTTCATGATCTTCTGCATGCTGCTCAGCCGGCTCTTGTCCAGCACACTCTTGTCCAGGACACTCAGCAGCTTCTCCTCATCCTCGTCCAGCTTCTTCTCGCTCTCCTTCAGACGCTTCTCCAGCTTGGCCTCGGCACTGTCGGCCTTCTTCTCATCCAGCAGATCTGATCCCTCTTCGTGCTTGCACACCTGGTGAGCCAGAGTCGCCCATCCGGCCTGCGCCTGCGTTTCCAGCTCCACGATGGTGGCATCGTCCTCCAGATTGGCCAGCACAGGCATGCGCTTGGGAGTCATCTGCATCTGCAGAGTGACATAGCTGATGAAGTCCTGGAAATCGCGGGTGCACTTCAGAGGATTGTTGGTGATATCCAGGGAGCGCAGGTTCTTGAAGCTCTTCACATCATCCGAGGAGATCTTCTTGATCAGGTTTCCAGAGGCGTTGAAGCTGCGCAGGCTGTCGAAGATCTTGTAAACCATGCTTGATTGGCGATCGGAGAGCAGGGTGGTGAGCTCGCAGTCATTGACGTCCAGGGAACGCAGTTGATACAGTGGCTCAAAGAGACGCACGGACAAGCGGCTGATGGGGTTGCCGGCAAGGCTGAGCTTGGTCAGCTCTCCATTGTCCTCGAAGATCAGATCGTCCATGCGGGGAATCAGATTGTTGCTCAGATCCAAATCAATCAGCTTAGTAAGTCCAGTGAAAATCTCACGGGGCAGGTGGTTAATGTTGTTCCAGGCCAACTTCAAGGTGGTCAGATGGGGCATGGTGGCGAAGGCCTTGTGGCCCATTGGACCGATGGCACAGTTGGAAAGGTCCAGGTAGTAGACAGTGAACTCGCCGCTGTAGCTCAGGAAGCCATCGGTGGGAAGCTGGCTTAGACGAGGATTGTCGTTCAAGCGGATGACGTCCAGCTCGGAGTTCTTGAAGAACACCATTCCCGAGATCTGGTCCAGTTCGTTGATCGACAGATCGATGTGCCGCAGACTCTTCAGCGTGAGGAAGGAGTCTGGCTGAATCTTTTTGATGCCGTTGCCCTTGAGGTTCAGGCTGGTCAGACCGGGCATCTTGTCAAACATGGTGTGGTGCACCTGGACAATCGCGTTGAAGCTCAGATCCAGCTGCTGCAGATCCTTGGTGCCAAAGTGCATGTCGCCATTAAAGGTGTTGTACTTCAGGTGGAGAATGGACAGAGAGGTGCCATTGAAGATCTCGCGGGGCAGTTCAGTCAGAGAGTTGTAGGACAGGTCCAATTCCTCCAGCATTGTAATGTTCTCAAACGCTTTCTCGGGCACCTTCTTCAGGCCGTTTTGGCTCAGATTGATGTAAACGATATTGGAGAGCTGGGAGAAGGCCTTGGGGTGCAGCTCGATGAGGTTGTTGCGCGAGATGTCCAGCTCCTCAATGCTTTCAGACTACGAAACACAGGTGTATCAGGCATTGCACAACATTGACTGATTATAAAGGAAAACCCACCTTCAAGATATAGCGAACGGCGGACATTACGCTTAGGTCGTTACCCGAGATGGTCAGCATTCGCATCTTCTTGTTCGTAGCAAAGGTATCCGGATTGATGATGGCCAAGCCCACATCCGTCAAATTAACCGCATACAGCTCGTTCAGCCCGTGGAAGGCATCTGCGTGCAAGTACTCCAAGGTGCAGTTGGCGATCTTGATCGAAGCCACGTTCTTGAGGCCAAGGTTCGAGAAGAATTTGGGGCCCATCAGGATGGGGTATTTGGGACCCACATTGGTCACCACCAGGTCCGTAATGTCCGAGCCAAACCTCTGGGTGCCCACGTCGAGTCTGCAAAGGATTTGGATTACTTATCAAAGTTCTAAAAGGATTTAGGGAATTCACAATGACCCACCTTCTGCAGGTGGCAACCATGTAGTTGTTGACATTTCGGGCGCAAGTACAGAATCGAGGGCAGGGCACGTTCTCGCTGAACTCCACCTGCTCATCGTCGGTCAAAAGATCGTCAGAAGCATCGTCCTCCTCATCCTCATCATTATCCTCATCCAAATCGTCGTCATACTCGTATTGAGAGTCGCTCTCGATGTCGTTAGTCTTTTCCTTGGTCTTTTGATCGGTGGTCTTGCCCTAGAGTGTAAATAAAATAACTATATTTTCCGATATTCTGCAAATATATCTTTATCAACAGTACCTTGGGCTTCGCGGAGGATGGGTCCACGATAGGCTGCAGCTTGGGCTTGGCCTTGCTCTTTTTGGGACTGAAGGTGGTCGTCTCCTTGTCCTCGTTGGAATAGTCGTAGTCATCCTCGTCGTAGGAGTCGTAATCGTAGTTATCCCCACTGTCGGTGGAGTTATTTGCCTTAGGCGTGGACGTGGCGTTGATCATCTGGTTGAAGTGCGGATCCTCGATCAGCGCTTGGCTGTGCTTGGCCGCCTCCAACAGGTCCTTGATGGCCTCGGCGCTGAGGGACTTTTCGGTGTCCGAGGACGTGGTCTTGGTATCCGCACTCTTGGTGGTCGTCTCCACGGGTAGTTCCTTAGCCTTGGGCGTGGAGATTTTGGGCAGGCTCTCGGCGGGACGCACATCCTCGCCGGATCCCAGCTCGTTTTCCGTCAGATCATCGTGGACGTACTTGATCTTTTGGGTCTCGGGGTATGAGTGGCTGGCGTGGATTAAAGCCAGGCTGAAGGCCAACAGCAGGACCAGCCTGCAAGTCGACTGGCGACCCATTCTTCGGTAGATGGGCAAACTGAAATGGACCAAGTGAAAAAAGCGCGTTGTACAGTTATGGCCACTTGCAAGAAACTGAAAAACAGACGACTCACACCCAATGGAGCCATCTTATCTTATCGCTAATTGCTGGAGCCAGATAAGCAGATATACGCTTATTGAATCAACAACATTCAGGGGAAGTTGCTGTAGTCATGGCTGGCCTCAGAATACGGACTCTCTATCACTCACTTCCCCAAAATCGACGATCTGCGTGGCGAAACGGTGAGCCATGTTGACTTCCCTCATTGGCACTTTGGCACCCGAGAGCTGACATCATTGACCATGCTAATTTAGTCAGTACACCAAGCCGAATCCACGAATTTGCCAATTGTTTGCTTATCGTTTAATGGCAATTGTTTCGTTGTCGCCTGATAAACAAGCGTAAATGATTCTCCTCGTATTTTCAAATCGTTACTCAGAATTGGGCGAAAGCAGTTGGCACTTTCGACCATATCCGTAATGTACTTCCCTTCCCTTACAAATACGAGTGTATATCAGCGGTTAGCAAAGCAGATCGGAAAGTTGCCTCACTCGATCAGATACAGAAACGCTGACTCTCAATCTCAATTCGAGTTTTGACTGTCGCCAGCTGAAGCCCATGGCTTATTTATTTATTTATTTGGCTTTCGGTTTATTTGCCCTTTGATTAAAAGGCGACTGACTTGCACGCCCTAACAAAACGATTAAGTAATAACGTGGCTTCTGAATCGATTCGACCAGGGGAATCCCCACGGAGCGTTTCTTGACGCCAATTAAGAACTCGTTTGCCAGCTCGCTGGTTCTTAGAAAATTCCGAAAGCAGCCTGAAAACGCGACTCTTCGGGCCTTATGCAATTGTCTCCTTCGGAATGCATTTTCCAACCATTCGATGCGGATTCCGTTGCGGATGCCCCTTTTAAAAGCCCGCCTATGTTTGCCTGCGTTTTCATGGCAAAACAAACACATAATTCGAGACCGTGGCCCGCCGATCCGTAAACAAAGAGCTTTAGGTATTAATTTTTGTAACCAGGCAAACGACCCGGGATCGCGAGATCTGAGCCAGCCAGCGAATGCAAAGTGCGCAGTTAACGCGGCCAGAATAGATCGCATTTATCCAGCCAATATATGGGAATATACGTGTGCACATATCGTATGTTAGAGCATTTCATTAGACCCCAGAAAACCGCTTAGCCAGCTCCGAGTTGTGAGTGGGTGTCAAGTTGACTGGCGGAGATTGCCACAGAGCTGCAGCGAAAAGCCGAAGGGAAAACTGCATTAAACGTGTTTAGGTCTTTCGGCTAGCATTTCATCGAGTCACGAAAGATGTTGTGAGCCAGACGGCGTTTTTTGGCTCGCTTTGAATTGGCTTTGATTTGGCTTGGTTTGGTTTGGTTTGGTTTGCTTTGCTTTGGATTGGCTTTGGCTTGGGCCAAGGCGCCGCCGACACTCCGAACATAATTAATTCCATTTCTGTCATTGCGGCGATATGTGTATACACAGATGTCCGCATGAACTGGGCTATTCGACAGCAGTTTCTGTGTGTTGTGTGTTGTGGAGCGGTGCTGTTCAAGTTTAGAGAGAAACCGGTAACTGGCACTGGCACTGGCCATACTTGTAAATGTATGCAAATACGTTTTTCACTCGGAAATTCGTGAGTCAGCCAATTCATCATATTGCTGTGGCTATCTACAGCTGTAAAGATTAGCGCTAGTCGGGATATAACCGATCTCGCCCCCCCCCCTACTATTGATCTCGCCCCCCCTCATTGATCGATATATATTTCTGAGTGCATTGTAGTGTCGTGCATGTAATTAACTATTGGCCAATGGGGAAATGCTTTCCTGAAACCGTTTCTAGAACACTTTGACATTCGATCGAGATAAACCCAGATCTCGCCCTGTTATACTTAATGGCCCTGCACTCGACGTAACCCAATACGGAAACGTATCGTTTTGTTTAGAATTTATAGGCACACTTCGTCAGGGTATCGGATATCCAGTTGATTTTAAATCGTGATACCAACGAAGTTTTGTTAAAACGTAAACGTCTGTAAGCTTTGATTTATTATTATAATTTGGTTTGGCTTTATCGCTTGTTTGTTTGGGCTTATCAACTGGTTTAAAGAATGTTGGCATGTGGTCGGGTTTATCAACATATGAATATAACAGTCTTTTCCCATGAGGGCCTTCAGTCCTCATTATACTCTTGCAAAGGGTATTAAAATTTCCGGTAAAAGTTAACAATAAAGTATTCTTTTTCAGCATAATCATAATAATCAAGAGTGCCGATCCAGCAATGTGCATCTGTCCATTTCAACACAACCTAGTCCCTCAATTTTAAAGATACTGGATGAAACTTTTATAGAATATTTTATTTCTGAAATAGCTGCAAGGGTGTAAACACTTCGGCATGCTGAAGTTTGCTTCCTTTAGTGTTGTTTTATCAAGTTACCCAGAAAAGTAATGTGGTTATCGAATTGTGCATGGGTGCGACGTTCTGAAATTGGAACTGGGTGCGACCCCTGGACAGCCAATATTATAAATTATATTCCCGAAAAAGAGTGGGCCTGCATTCCTCCGGATCGAGAGCAACGGGATCAGCAAGGTCAGCAAATGAACCTCGGACTACGTTATCGAACTCAGGTAGTTTCGCCTTGACTCCGACTTAAGATCAACACATAAATGTCTCTGGCAAATACCCAGAAATACGTAAAACATTCAAATAATATGTCTGTGTGCGTGGGCGGATAATGATGAAGCTGTCTGGGTAAAAATAGCTGGCGTTAACAGGAAGTGAAACGAGAGGAACGGACGTTTAGGTAGAATATTGCATTTTTTTTGGGATCTCATCTGCTCCTTTTAAGGATATCGATCCATGGGAAGACAAGGAAGACTGGCAGAACGGAAATGCCTCAGCTGATGTCTTCATTAGGGTGGCTCAAAACCAATTCCATCCGGCCTTTAATCTGCGGATCACGACACCGTCAAATTTGTTGACCGATTCATTAGCATCACGAGTTTGATGGCGAATTACGATCATGATTTCTGGTCAAAAAGCATACACCGCTGGCCAACTGTTCAGAGATCGAATTTCCCCCTTACATTAGAGTGGTGTGTCCTATTCGGTTGACGCCATTCCGGCATACACATAATTTCTGCAACGTTAATTTTTTGCAGCCAGGCAGTACAATGGACGCAATTGCCCAAGGCGAGCGATAAAAAATATACACAAAAGTATAAAAAATGCCGACATTTGACCACACACACCAGCACGCAGTCAGTAAAAAAAAGGGGGAAACTGTTGGCTTTGAAAGATGGCCAGACTGGTTTTTGGCTGGAAATTGCCACTCGGAGCAGCTGTGTGAGCCAGGTTTTGCCCGGTGGCAGCCAAAAGTCAGGCAGATGACTTTACGAGTTACGAAAAATTCTTGCTAAAAGCCATTTCAATTCGCTCAAACTCAAACATTTCCAAAGCGAATTTCTATATAATAACCGATTGTGTCACGTTCGAGTTGCTTGAACCCTCTGCAGGGAATGTGCGCTTTAAGAATCAAAATAATGTAATTACGCTTACGTAAATAGTTTAATCGCAAAAACACTTTTTATTGTCTATTCACCACATATATTGTCTTTTCACATTTATTGTCTTCACTACAATCACCACTTCAAATGCTTTTAGATTATAGGAAATCGTAAAGCTAATCTAAAAGGTCACTGGAGCTGCAACTAAATGCATATATTGGCGGAGCATAATTTTGCAGCAGCTGCCACTTCTTGCGAAGGAAACCACATTTCTTAACTAAAAGCGATCGTTAAGTAATACCTCTCGATCGATCGGAATTAAAATGTCATCTGCTGTTATCGGAGGGAAGTCCCTGCACCGAAATTCAGTTATTAAAGCTGCCGTAAATTGATTTCAGCCATTGGGATCGGATATTTATGCCTGCTTCCTCGCCTGCAATTGCCCTTTGTTCGGATCGAGCAATATCATCGGGTGCATCGTATATATAGCCCTGATGCTGAAGCAGGAAGCGGGGCATAAATTAAGAACTTAAGGAGGCGGTGGATATGAGAACCGGCTTTCACCGGGCGGGGGCGTTCATTAGCGATATCTGTACCGCTTTTCGCCTCTCGGTCCCAGCTTCCGACTTTTGGAGTGCTGGATGGCTAGAAGTCTGGCTGTGACACGACTTTCCTGCCGCCAGCTGAAAAGCGCTTTTCATTGTGCTGTCTAGTCGACGGAAACCTGATTTGTTTACCCAACCAAGTGTTAGTTTTCAAAAAACAATTTTTTTTGCAACCTTTTAGCGCTAAACTTTGCACTCGAACGAGGCTTTGTTTTCAATAACAAAGGCGTTTTACCATCACGTATTGGTTATCGGTCGAACGAGCGTTTCTAGAGACGAATGCCTGGAATTGTCACCCGCTGAGCTCTCTATATATTTATTAAATGTCGAGTGCTAAGCACCTACCACTTCGAGTACTGAATGCCACAGATCACGGTTGTCAATGGGTCTGCAATCACCTTAAAGGTATTAACAATAATATTTATTTGTTGCTTTATAAGTCCAGACAGACGACCATTAAGCAAGATTGTTTTGGTTGTTTTAGCCATCTTTTAAGCCCGGCAAATGTCTTTTAAGCATTTCCGAGAAATGCGCGGGCGTTATATAAATTGGTTGTTATTTAAAGGCGAGCACCTAATCATTTTTGAAATTTATTTATACTTCCTTTTGTCACTTCGGAGTAAACCATGAGTCAATTGTTTGGGAATATGAAAAAAAACTAATGATGATACAAACTTTAAAAAAAAATTAATAGAAAACCAATGTTAATGTTGATAATGGCAGATATTTCTTGAAAGCGACTATCATTGAATTGTTGACATTCTTATAAAATAAATTGGGTTAATGGTTTTTAAACTGAGTCACCATGACGCCAAAACTGGAGTATGCTATCATCTTTTTTTGGAATGTGTAGAGCATATTACTCCAATAATGAATCGCTCAAATTAGGGGTAGAAATGACTGCAACTGGGCCTTTACCTACGTAAGTTGGCCACGTTCCAAGCCGCATTCCGAGCCGCAAACGGCGTGCATAGCACGTAAGCGCACTCCTCTGAGTCACTTCCAGCCAAGTGTCTCTGCATTTCATTGGCCCAGGCAATGGGTAACGATCCGAGCCCAAACTGAGACCCTGAACCCAAGCTTAGAGTCTGTGAAATCGGCTTAGGCTGCAGATCTTGAGTTATGGTCAGCCGAAAGCAAAGCAAGTCAAGGCGATCCCGCCAAGAGGTTTAGCATCCAACCGTCCAGACCGTTCCGTTCCGTTGAGTACAATTGCAAAAGGGGAGAAAGTCGCGGCCGAGAATAGGGCCAAAACATTTCTTCATTTGTCAGCTGCTTGGTGGAGCCATCAATGGATGACTAATGGTTTATGGCCGAAATTGATTAATGCTAATACCTATCTCTGTCTGACTGTCAGGCTTGATCGATTAGATTCAGGGTTAAGGTAAAATGTCAACGCAATGTGGGTGCGAAATATGCGAGGCGGTCGTCATGCTCAATTGAGCAGTGAAAAAGCTGCCAGAGAGCATTGCATTTGGCTTTCCCTCTAGCTAACCAAATCCCATTCAAATGACATCATTGTTGGCCAGTCTGTTAAAACAAAAAAAACCTGGATCGTTAATCGTTAAGTCGCTCGAAAATAGTTTGCTTTAGCGCTTCGCTGTTTTCGTATGGCAATCATGTGCCAAATAAAAAACTTCTAAGTGAGCCAGAGCAAAGCTGTGATATCGCGCATACGCCGCATGTGCCGACACTTAAGTTCTGTCTTAGACACGGCTCTTAGCCAGGTTTACCCACACACCTAGATCCCACAGACTTGTTGGCCAATGTTTGGCTGGGCACTTAAGCCCAGCTCCGGCTGTCCATAAAATATGTGTTTAAGTATTCATAATTTGCCCTCCACGGCATAGACTCTACGTAGCTCTACGTCCAAAAAATAGAGCCAACTGGTACTCGGAGCGGAGCCACTACCTCCGGCCAATTACCAGCCATGAAACCAGCTAGAGCGGAGAGTGCTGTGACCTCATTAACTCTCAGCGGAGCGAGTCAAAGTCTCAACTGGCCCGTGTTTGCTTTTGGGCTCTTTATCTGCGTTAATGTTCAAATGGGTACGGGCGGAGGTTCCTATGTGGAACCGGCTTATGTTGCGATTAGATAATGCCACCCGTATTCATCAGCCGACTGGCGACAGCTTGTCACACTATATGCGGGTGATCCTGCGGCGGATCGAGTGCCCTGCCCAAGAATAATTCGAGCTGTGGCGAAATTTGCATATAAAATCGTTCTCCAGGAATTCACAGTGCACTCCTCTGAACTGGTTGATTACGTCTGGAAATCCGAGTCGCACCTCAAAATCAAATGAGCGTGTGTTTATTGCCCAGAGATCTCGGTACATTTCATTTAAATTCCAGCTTCGTGCCCGCCACAGCCAACGAAGATGGTTATAAAAAAAAGGCTAGCTTTAAAATTGAAAATCGATTGGAACTGGTTCTGAATTATGCATAGAAATAAATAATTTATTTTACAGAATTTTTCGTGGCCGTTATCGAAGTTTTTGGTCTGTGATTAATTGGCCGATACTACAGGAAGCTCTCAAAGCCGATTAAACACGAACTTATGGTATATATGCTTATTATACCTATTTCGTTCGACCTTTGGAGCTGAAAAAATCGAGTCTCTGGTCGAGCTCAGCTTTTCCAATACTCTCTGTTTGCCCATCTTCCACACACTTTTGGTAGTATGTGGTATATGCAAACTTCGATCATGGTCGGACCCAAACTATATAGATTTATCTCTCTGGCTGTGACAGTTGAGCATGTTGTGTTTTTGCAGCAGAGCGTTGAGTTTGTTATGAAGGTGACTTCTTTTTGAGTAAATGCATTACCGGTTTCTTCACCCCTTTCCCTTTCCCTCTCGTTTTTCCCCTTTCAGTACTCGCACACACACTGCGAAAAACAAATACATATGCAGGTGTAATCTTATCTACCTTGTGGCTTTTGTTGTTGTGAAAAGTAAACGCGTTGTTTCTTAACTGTTTTTTCCCCTGACTGTTTCGCTTTCCCAGTGCATTTGCCTTAACTGGGCTTAAGTGCTTGATTTTTTGGTTGGTATAAATGGAATGGGAACTTATTTGCCTCGACTGATAAAATTAGTGGGTGGTCTTAAACCAAAAATATGATCACACAGCCTGCAGAATATATTTAGATAAATTAGTGGTGGTCTTAAACCAAAAATATGATCACACAGCCTGCAGAATATATTTAGATAAATTAGTGGTGGTCTTAAACCAAAAATATGATCACACAGCCTGCAGAACATATTTAGATAATTGCGACTCAGGTTTGAAATTTATATGTCACCACAGCACTAATATACCCACCAGTTACCACTCTCACACACACACTCGCAAGAGCAGCTGCAGGCGAGTCGCCAGTGTGTGAGTGTGATTCGGTATGTTTTTTGAGATATGGCAGGTAAGGCAGATACACAGGTAGCAGATACACGAACTCACACCTACAGCGACGGAAAGATACGCTCATAGAGCGAGACAACGGCTTGGTGGCAGGGGTGCCACTAGCGTGATCCCACTTCCACTCACTCTTTAGCATGACGAAATGCCATCCCCCGCTTGCACTGCACTTTTCTCCCAGTTACCCTTCCCATTACCTCGCCATCCCATAGGCCACTGCAGTTCCAAAAACTCCAGAACTCCGACTCACGAACTAGATTCAATACGATTCCTTAAAATGCAGATGATTTTGATTCTCTAAAAACTCACCTTATAAGCGGTCTGCTTGCAGACAACTGGTCACTAAGTGAAGCGGTGGTAATCCAAGAATTTGATTATTGATCGCTAAAAGAAACACATAAACTTTAGATGATTGGCACACCGGTGGTATGAAGTTTTAGGTACGGCACACGGATGTAATTTACGATTGGCAACGCTGATCACGTGCTCGTCCGTTAATTCCGCTGGCTTGTTTTGCTTTACCGATCCGGTTGACTCGTAAGATCGCTTTCTACTCTAGCGCGTATTCAACACCTGTTGAAGTTCGAAACTCAACTGAGGGTTCAGTGCAACACTTGTTGAATGTCAACGGAAATAGGTTCCACTATCGATACATCGATCGTATTCACATCGGAGAAACATCGATTAAATTATTTTAAATCCGATTCAGTCGAAAAAGAATGTCACTATTGATAAGTCGCTCCTTAAGTCCAAGATTATGCCTACAAATCGAATGTTTGTGACTTCAACTCATACATGTTTCTAAAAAAGAAAAAAGCTGTGGTATTTCTAAATATAAGCAATAAGAATTTTTTTCGCCTTAAATGAAATACACTAAAATATTTAACTAGGCTTAGAAGATCGATTAGAGCATCTACATATCGATATATATGTCACATGTCACAATACTTATGAAAAAAGAACAATAGTAAAATAGATGCATTTGACTGGTTGATAACTTCGCTAATTTGAAAGTATTAGGCCGTATACAGGATGTATTTAACTCACTTACAATTTTCAAGTGCTGTAAGCATACAATAGATGGCGCATCGAACCCTTTAATGAACATTTGTAAGTTAAGTGTACTGTAAAGTAAAAGTTCCCATATTATTTATGTCAAACGATAAGAAATAATTTATGGTTAATACAAAATATTTGTATCCATCTGATACTTTGTTTGCCCCATTTGATGTTGTTGATCAAGAATAGATAAGACAACTTTCGAACAAAGAAAAATAATATAATATATTCACTTGGCTTCTCTTTAGCACTATCCCTCCTATAAAAATCGAGAACATTTTTATAGTAGCTATGAAGACTTTTAGATAAACTTTATTTCACCCAAGACTAAAAACAAATGCAGCGATTAACATTGATTAATAAAAAATTAACCAAGTTTTAAATGTACTATAGAAAATACAACTTGAAACCTATAGTATGCAATCCCATTTTTTTTATTCGCAGGAGAAGATGTACCCTTTTTTTACGATCCTAAACTGCCAAAATCGAACCGCGAATAAATGAAAGTCTTGCTGCCAAAATTGGTAACTGGTCAGAGCAGCGTCTGGATGCTGTTGTTGTAGCATTTGCAGTTGTTGCTCTTGCCGCTGTCACGCAAACGTCAGAGTTTTCAGCCTTAGCCTCCGAATGTCCGATTGTCCGACTGTCTTTTTGTCAGCCGATTGCCAGTTGACAAAACATGCGCCTGCGCAGTTTTCGCCTTCACATGAATATTTTCTTGTGAAAAATCTCGGCTTTGTGTTTAGCGGTCGTCGCTGTTTTTGCAGCAACAAAGGCGTACTGAAACTGGGATTGAAAGGGATTTATACAGACAGTACATAAAATATTTTGTACTACTACTATTTATTTATTAAATTATTATAGAATAGTTTATACAAATAAAGTTAGCATAAATGGAGATAATACTAGCTACTAGCTAAGCTACTATTTATTTGTTTCTTAAAATTATTATAAACGAATACAATAGCTTACAAAATTAAAGTTAACATAGATGGACATAGTAGTAGCTACGAGGCCTTCGACTATAGTTATTTAGAGAGAGTTCCAGTAGCTATTCTACTAAAATCTATAATTTACTTGGATACTATTTTTCTTTTTCTTTATTTTTTGTAGTCCAAACCGGTAAAATTGAAGATTTAAGCCCCTTTCGGACTCCGCCACTGTGATGGGCATGAATAATATCGAAACAAATCGAAAACGAAACTAAAATCAATGAGGAACGCAGTTTGCAATGCCAGCACCAAATGCAGCGACCGCCGCCACTTGGGCGCTGATCGATCTGTGGAGCATCTGAACATCTGAGCCTCTGAGCCCCGAGGATAGCCTCGATGGAGGGGAAGACCTGGTGATGATGGCGTTGAATGGCGACCATTTGATGAGTGCGTGCCTGGAATCGCAAGAAGATTGCCGTCGGGCTGGAGACCCCCAATTGCAGCGATCGTTTTGCTGGATTCTGCCAACGAATAGCCCAGGAACCCCCTTCCGTAGAGGTGACCTTGACCCAGCTAAACGCTCGAGTCTGCAACGGTAAAGTCAGGCTAGCTGCCTAGACATTAAAAAGACAGCCCCGATAAACCTGTCTTACACAGAGAAAAACTTATAAATTTAAGAGATTTGCAAACAATGTAGATGGCCTTCGAAGTGATAAAGGTTCCCATGACGCTCGAAACTGGGGTTTACCACAGATTATGAGTAATAATTGAAGCAACAATAAATAAAATTGTATTGTTCAAACGGTCTTCCATGATGCTGATGCATCATTCTATTTTTTATTTAAAGACATCTAAGCTACATATTATAATTAATTACCATATATAATAACGTAAGCTTTGGATATTAAAAATAATATATGTTTGTAGTATTCATATTTATGAAAAGTTAGATACTTCAGTGTTATATATGTATGTATATGTATATATGTATATATATATACATATATGTACTACAAAAATACATATGCTTAAGGTACATATTTTAAAGATCAATAAAACCGAAAATTAGAAAAAGGACAATTATTGTTTTCTGTGCAGCGATTGAGAGGGAGCAGCATGCCCAAATTGGTTAGAGCGGCCTTCGCCGGATCCCACCAGGTCCACCTTTCTTATTCCAGGTTCCCCCCAGAAGTTGGCCAGAACTTGGTGGCCTGATTACCATGAAGCCGAGGCCGATGCTGCGTCTGCCTCGCCTAACGAGCTTGTTGCAAGTTGATTACGTTGATTAGCGACCACCTGCGAATGCCATTTGCCAGTTGCACTTGAAGCGGCGGGCTTAGACTGAAAAATCTTTATCGCTCATCGAGACAACAGCATGATTAACTTGGGAGAGAGTCTTTGCGTAATGAATCAGGGTTATGCGCATTAGTCAAACTATCCAGGAGGCTTGTATGGGGGCCTCGGTCTTTGGGGCTTACTATAAAAAATCCCCTCAGCATAAAAATTAAGTGTCCATTTACAGGACACTAAACTTTTATGCTCTCGGTGTTTTATTATAGTATAACCTAAATAACTCAGTTGTTATATTGATGCGCGTTTTTTGCAATCTAATACTGATCTAATTCTTTTGTATATTTCTTTTTTTTTTATTATACCCGTTACTCGTAGAGTAAAAGGGTATATTGTATTCGTGCAAAAGTATGTAACAGGTAGAAGGAAGCGTTTCCGACCCTATAAAGTATATATATTCTTGTTCAGGATCACTAGCCGAGTCGATCTAGCCATGTCCGTCTGTCCGTCTGTCTGTCTGTCCGTCTGTCCGTCCGTATGAACGCTGAGATCTCGGAAACTATAAAAGCTAGAAGATTGGCATTTTGCATGTGGATTCTAGGAGTTCCTACGCAGCGCAAGTTTATTTCAAAAGGGTGCCACGCCCCCTTTAACGCCCACAATCGCTTATATACGATTTTAAAAATTTAAATATTTCGGAAAAGTAAAAATGCAGTTTTATTGTGTTTATCAATACCTATCGAAATGTAGAAGAAATTTTCCAAATCGGACCATTCGTTAAAAAGTTATGCGTGATCAAAGTTTCTATCTCCATCTCCCTCGCACTCCCTTTACCTGAGTAACGGGTATCTGATAGTCGGGGCACCCGACTATAGCGTTCTCTCTTGTTTTATTTATTTAATTATACATTTTTAAATATCCCAGCTTCTTAATTAAGTTGATTTTTATGATTTACTTATGATTCATAACGTAGAATGCATTATTCAACAATTTTAATTAAAATATATTCTTTATCAAGATTACTTTCCCACTGCTCAACTTGCATTATTAAGGCTGTTGATATAGCTTCCTTTTATTCCACAATGTACAATACATAATTCAAAAATATTTATTAAGATATAGCTTCTTATAAACATTTATTTCGCATTTCACTTTTACAACACAAACAATCCCAGCTTTTTAATTAATATTAATTTTATTATTAACTCCGTTAATAATAGTTGTTTTAAACATAGCTCTTAATATTCACTAACCACTTTTAATTTCCCACTGCCCAATTTTTCTTTGGCTCACTTGTTCTACACGAATCAAGAAGTTATCGAATGACCAATTCGACAGTCACGTACAAAGCACCCATTTGCGTTCCCATTCCATTCTAGGAATGGGCCGAGCCGAAAAAGTGAAACTACAGTTATCTATATTTACATGATATCATAAGATATGTGGGAAAGGGGAAGGGGAAGGTGAAGCGGCTATGTCCCGACTCCAATGAACTCTCCCAGTCAGCGTAACTGTAATCGCAGCGACCCGAAATAAATGCGCCCAGTTGGATCAAACCCGAGCCGAAAGGGTGATCACGTTGCCGCCAGATCATAATATAATCATTTTTGGCCAGCAATCGAACAAGCCTTTGTAGAACAGCATGTAGAAACAATTAAAATAATGTGTTTGTACACATTGTTTATCCAATTTTCTGAGGGCCAAAGAAGGCATCTAAAAATTACACCTAGGCTGAAAATAAATGTCCAGCGCCCAATGAGCCGGAACGTGCGATTTCCAAATACGATTTTGATTTGGATTCCGACTCGAATCCGAATACTGCACCTCTGCGAACGGAGTCGACTCCAAATGCAGATGCACTGGGTTATGAAACACGGCTCGAGTGGGGGGGGATTGACGGTTAATTGTGAATTTCCGGTTCATTGCAGCCCATTTGCCTGCCCCTCGGGCTTAGTCGCAGCCCCGGAAAAAGCCGGAGCCACTCGATCGACGATCCATAGTGGGACAATCGCCTAGTCAGTCACTCAGTCAGTGAGTCATTGAGTCAATGAAAACGAAACCCGCCACGGACTCCATATATCTCATTAATGTGGGTCAGGCTGGCAAATGAGTAGCCATTTTCTTCGCATTTTATGATATTTCCCATCTAAGGAATATTAAATTTGCAACAAACTGGAACTTTTCCACATCAGCAATTAGATAACCTTTGCATTGGGGCCTTAATTAATGGTTAGTGCATACAGCCGCACAATGAAGATATCATATCAATATTTACCCAAAAATTAACTTTAATCGCGTTGTCAAAGCTGTCTCTAGGCAAAGCCCCCAAAAGAAAATTAGTCAGGTGCTCTAATCAATTAAGTCAACGCCAAATAGCAGTGTTGCCCATGTGGCACAAAGTCGAGATCTCGGAATTGAATTCAGCTGCAGGAATACTTTACCAGGAAAGGCAACGCCTTAACCTTGAAGTACTAGGTTTCCCCACTGGGCAAACAAACAATCTCTCCGCTTCTGGAAATTGCATAACTTTCCGCCAGTTGCCAGTTGCCAGCTGATTGCTATTGCCCGGTTGTCGAAGGTGAGAAGTGATATATATTTGTCAGGCGAGGGGGCTAATGTTATTAATAAATATCACGACTATCTAATCGAGAACAGAGCCAATTTTCGTCGAGTGTTTCCATCGTTCATGCGGTAGTTGAATCAATGAACTGCATGACGCATGGGCCCTTGTCCAAGTCAAGGGTTTCGCTGGAACCGCTTGAATGTGTAATATAATTAGTTGGTAAATAGACCGTTGGCCAAACAATAACTTGAGACAAACAGAGCACACCAACAGGCGATAAAACAGGCGCCGCGAAACTCAAAACTCAAAACCCTCTATTAGCTCAGCTTCGGTTCTGATCACTCCATCACCGGACCCTCGTAAATACTATGTGCATCTCCATAGCCACTCCATATCCCACGATCACCCACAATCTTACTTAGTTGTCTCAGTCTGACGTCAGTTCTCCTAACTTACCCAGGGCCGCACGATTTGCAATTTAGATTTTGGCCATTGCCAAAACAGAAATTCATTCAGTCTACTCACACATTTTATCAGTTTGCCAGTCGGTCCGTTGGACACTTCCGATCGATTGACGTATACAAAAGAGCTGGAGAGGATCGGCGACGTCGTTCCGGCAGACTGTTCTCCAGGTGAGATAAACAACAGCCTGACACCCGTGAAATGTAGTTGCCTTTTCATCCCGTTTTTGGAAACAGGCGGATAATTTTTCGATCAGCTGCATACCCTACTGGGTATACTTATAAACATCGCAAATAAATAATATCAGTTTGATATTAAATACCCAATTTTAAAATTGAAATATTAACAGGCTTTGAAAATTTATTCGATTAACGCAGTGAAGGAGAACGAATAAGACGTTTCCTACCCTATACATTATACATATACTTGACCTAAACCACCAGGTGAGTCGATCAGTTTTAAAGCTATCTGGATGAGACTTTTCCAGAAGTGTTATTTCTATGCATTCAGTATATAATTCGGTCTGGTCGGATCGGAAGACTATATCCTATAGCTTTAATTACTATATGTATTATGTACTGATTCACTACGAAATATAGTAATAAGTAAAATTACGGTTTTAGTTTTATAAAAATCTACAAATTACATGTTTATCTTATAGCTGCCATAGATCGAAAAAAGAGGTTTTTGGAATATCTAAAATAAAATGTTGATTTCTTAGAGGGTATTGGTCAGTCCATCCCAAAATATCTGGTCGAAAGGTGAGCAAACAGCCGAACTGGCGGCTGGTATTCAATTTTGAACGATTAAAGAAACATTTTAGGGGTGCGAGTGCGAATATTTGGATGGTGAGATAATAATGTTGTTTTTTCCCGGAGCTCTCTCTCTCCACAGACAAAATGGAAATCCGTTTAATTAGCGACCAACGCCGCTTCTTGCGCAAAATAACCAAACGGCTTTGCACATGAGAGGGTCTTGAGAATTGAGAGGGGTGATATCAACCGAAAAGCCATCGAGAACAAACATGGCAAATGTAAAGGAGATAAGATTAAATCGAAATCAAATATTTAACATTCGTATTGCCACAAGTTTGGCCACTCAGTTGTCCAGTACATATGCATGTACAAATGTACATAGCACATGCACACTCAAATAAATTCGTAACTACGATCGTGGGCTGCTTGAAGTTCACTCGATTCATTCACAACTGAACATTAACTTTGACCCACAAACCCAATAAAACGTAAACAAAACCACCCACGCATTAACTCGAAGTTTTAGGTGAAGTTTTATTTGGAGTTGAAAGGTGAATTTTACGTAAATGGCTGCTGGCAAAAGAGACGGCTGCCTGAAGAAAAGGTGAAATGTTTATCGTATGGCGGAAAAGAATATGGTGAGTGATAAGATTTCGATAATAACAGCAGAGGTTTTATTTTGGAGACTTGTGCATTTTGCGTTTTTTTTACAGCAGGAAGTGAAAAATGCTAAACCATGCTAAAGCAAGCGAAATAAAGTGGTGGCACTATTTTTAGATTAAATCGCTAATTAAACTCATCAATTGATAACGCTACAGTGGTGATAAGCATTTTTTACTCTCTCTAGCTCTATTTCTATTTCTCTTAAATTTTTGCAAGCTGGAAGCTTTTTCGATGAATTTGCGTGTTCTATAGCGCGTGTGCCGCTGGTTATATCCACGTGTTCTCCAGTATTATACAGAGCGTGCAAACTCTCTCGCTCTCACTCTCTTTTTTGTTTTTTTCAAATCCCAGGTAGCTTTCGCCATGTGCCTTGCTCTTTGTATCTGTATGTGTTTCTCTCGCTCCGCTGAAGTTACGAAGCTCTTCGGAATCGAGGTTTGCGACAGCGGTTCATTCGCTGCTAAGCTCTTCACGCGAACGGTCGTGTGCGATCTCCGGTGTCCGATCTTCGGTTTACGGTCTACGGTTTGAGGTCTACGGTCTACGGGCCCCGAGTTTCGCAGGTATCGAGCTTTGTTTAGTTCGGGCAACTCCAAAGTCGAGACGTGTCGTCGGGTGCGTGCGCGAATCTAAAAGCGATCCGAAAGAGCAGTGTTCCAAGTTCAGCCTCTCCAAACCCTCAACCCCCTCACACCGTCTAGGTAATTAAAAATTATATAGTTTCCGCTGCCACACACGCTCGCAAACTAGCCAGTGCAATTGACAGGCCAAATAATGTAGACAAACATACAAATCTTTCGAAAAAAAAAGGCGAAAACTCGAAACCAAACCGCCACATATCAAGATACTTGCATTTGGCGATTTACGAGTCTAAATTGCTTGTGACGTGCTGCTGTTGTTTTTGCCTTCATTGTCGTTCCTCTCGGCGTTTTGGGTGCTCTCCCCCTTTTGAGATTCGAATTTTTGTATCTTTTCTTGTTTTTTTTTCTTTTAATTTTTGGCGGCTGCGACACATTCGGTGATAGCAGTCTGAGAAATCTCGGCGAGATGCGATCGCCGCCAGTCTGTGGCCGCCAGTTCAAACCGAAAGACACGGCGAACGCATCGTGTGTTGAAGGACTCCTTGTTGTGCCAAGAACAAAAGACTAATACAGTGCTAACAGAGAATAATACGTACTCACGCATATACTGCGAATAAAAACTCATATCTGATCAAACAAAAGTGTTCGTTATATAGAAAATAAAGCAGAATAAAATATAAAACAGTGAAAAGCAAAGAATTTATGACTGCTGTGAGTTTAGCTTCGCACTTGGGATTTGATAACACATCATTTGGGAAACCAGAATGTGATCAGGGAAATTGACCGAAAATTGTGATTCTGATTTATGATTTTAGTTCGCAAGGGATTAATCTCGTTTTTGGCTTCCGGTCTTCCGATTCTCCAATGCAAAAGGCCAGAGTTTGGGTTCGGTTTTTGGTTTTTGGAGCTGAAACAAGTGACTTGCCGAACCGCTTTACTATACCACTTTTTATTATATGCCCTGCATTTGCGGTTGAATTTCTGTGGCAAACTTGACCTTATTTCCCAACACATCCAAGTTATATAATTGCCAAAAATAAAAGTATGAAAGATACGAACGAGGGATGAGTAAGCTATAATAAAGCGGTTACTCTTTTAACCCCCGGGTACGGGCACTTAAAGCCGAATGCGATTGCAAACTTATTACGAGAGGGACAGAAGTAGCACGCATTCATGTGAAATCTCCGCCAGACACTCCGCTACCTACGCGACTTGGCTTCCAACCAGCCAGCTTCCACCCCAAAGCCCCTCGATCCGATCTGTCTGCCCATATATGATGTATATATGATGTACACACATATGGGTAAACGTAAACCCACCCAAGCACCTCTCGAACCGCCGAGCTTTCGGCGCCCTGCAATTCGGAATCGTTTACGTAAAACCATTGGAAACCGCACACGGCAGCCAGTTGATTCGTTCAGTTACGGATAGGTTAGCGATCCGGGCTATATTCCTTCTGATTTTCCCACCTTTCCCCCTGCCTCTGTGGTTGCCCATGGGCAAGCACCCACTCCAAACGCATGGTGAATCACTTTGCCACGAAATGTATTAAAAGAAATATTAATAACACAAAGTGCTGTGTGTCAGGTCTAAAAGCAAAAAGTCATGCAACGTCATCACCTAATGAGATTATCAATCAACTGGGAGATAGAGACATGTTCCCGGGTTGCGAAAACTGCGAAGGTGGAACACCCATCTCGGAGTGGAGCTATAAACTCTAGCTCTTGCGCAATACTCCTCCGACTTTGGATACATCTCCATGCCAAGGTGCTAATTTCCAGCGCATAATTCACAGAGGTGTGCGAGTGCGAGTGCGAACTGGAAACTGTTTTTCAGGCAATTTCCAGAAATCGGCTTTATGGCCAATAGTTCGCTCAACAGCCGAAAGGCAGGCAAAACCTCCAAGTTGGTGGTGGGTGCTAATATATATATCTATCTGCGAGTGGCGCAGACACACTTATCTACGCCCCGAGGTTCGGCAATTTATCGGATATCTACACAGTCAGAGAAAATGCGGGGAACTTCCTGTAATGTTAGGCGTTAAAAACATATCTAAAGAGAAATCATTAAGAAGTTGCCTTCAAAACATATGTAACGGAAACGTATACATACAGCTCCGTCGACTTTTGTTTCAAGTTCAGTTCTTTAGAGTTTTTTTTGCTAGTTTTTTAGTTTTATTTCGGCATTATTGGGAATTGGCGCCTTTCGTCTGGCTTCTCGATTTTCGAGGTGTTATGTTTCGTCTCGATCCCAGGCAATCGGAGACCGAATGCAGTGGCACTCTCACACCCACCATAGAAATGGAGTGCACTTCATGGTTCCATTTTCGGTGGATGTCTCAACCTTGTCCCCATTAGATATAGAGCGTTGTTGTTCCAAGGGGATGAGCAACAAATGAGCAACAAATGTGTTTTGATAAGGCGAAACAGGCTGTTATCGCGGCGCAATCAAAACAATATCATTGGGCAACTCCTCAGAGTGGGGGGAATGGAAATGGAAATGAAAATGGAAATGCCTAGGCATTGGAGTGCATTCTAGAAGTGGAAAAGAGAACGGAATACGAATTTTGTCAAAGGCAAATGAGAGCCAGAAATCCCAGGGCTCAAGTGCACATGACTCTGTTCTGTGTGCTTGTTTTTGGGGTTCAGCCCTATCTATAATTAGCAAATGTTGTGAGATAAGATAAAAAAAAACCCGTCGCTGAGATAGTGTGAAAAGCTCGCCGAAATGAAAGGAATTCCGGCCAGGGCATATGGAGAGTTCCTCCGCGGAATGGCAATCGTGACGCAGAATGGGCCGGCAGATTGTTTATTCGTTAAAAATTCACGAAAAGTAAACATCTCAGGGGAAATAGTTTGGTTCTGCAAACAATTCAAGTTCAACAGCTAAGACCTGGACATCTGGTGCCCTAATCTCTGGCAGGTTGCTCAAGATTCCAAAGATCAAAAGCTGAACACTTGATTGGTGGCAGCTAATTTGCATACTGTGATGAGTTCCAGCCCCGTCTATTAGATGCTGTGTCACATGAGTCCAGACCGAGCCATTCCGATCCATTCACAAACATAGCAGCCCCGCCACACTTCTGTGGGACTCTACGGATTACGTGACAGTATTTTCGGTCACGTCCGATGAATAGCAATCGGGCAACAGGTTGTTGGCTCTTTGGGCCTAACAATGGATAAACAACGCCCTGAGCCAGTGATTCAGTCACCACGGCATTAATTGTCTAAGTGAAAATAAACCGTATAATTCTTCACCTTGGAGGCTGAACTCGGCTGACCCTCTGGCAATTTTATTTAAATTTTCATTATTAAATGGAGAGTTTTTTCATATTTTTTGGTGAAACTTTCACACTTCACTGGCGATTGAGATTATTAGCTTAATAACCAAAGGCAGCCGCATCTACTGAGTGAATGACAGTCTATAGCGTAAGCATAGTTCGTTAAAAATTAACTTGGACGGGCAGGCAATTAAGACTTTAATTGCACACAATTAAAATCAAAGCCAAGAAATAATTGCGCAAATAAATAGAAAACTCCCAATGCAAGTCACTTGAATGTGCACACTCGAATCGTTGATATTAAAATGCCATTTTATCCGTTTCTTACAGCTCTGGCCTGAGGATCCGAGGATCGACGAATGCATGTCTTATAGAAGGTACGAATTGAGTGGTGCCAACATTAAATTGGCATTTCCTAAGCACAAAACCGAAACCAAACCCAAAAAGTCAATATCAAGGCGAGGGTGGGGGCAGGGTTACTGTTTTGGGGGCTCTAACTGGGATTGCGCTTCATCATCGCGCAGAAAATAAAACCAGTTCAGTTGCTTTTGGCCGCCTCTGTTGTTTTTAGCCACTCTGTGGGTGCCGGCCGGCCGGCTTCACTTTGCTTGGCTCTTTGCTGTTGCTTTGGCCGTGCTTCGGCTTGCCAACTGGCCTAGCCGTTTTTGGCTCTAAAAATAAAACAAGTGGTCATAACTGTCAAATGCCGCTCTCCGCTTTATCGGCTCCTCCATCTTCTGGCCAGTGGCAATGGCCAAGATGCGATGCTGGGGCCACTTAAATGGCCGAATGGCCGGCAAACGTGCGTGCTCTTAACGTGTCAACTGCCAAACGAAGCCATGAAAAACGGCAGTGCGATCATGCGATCTTCGAATGCATCCACAGCGAACCGCAGGCTAATTTGTCCGGAGGAGTGTCCATGTTGTGCACCGCCAAAAAAATCAAATAAAAGGTCTTGCCCGTTTATTTTGGGGTCAAGTTTATATTCATCAAGGATACATTTCCTGTTTTGAATTCCAGTAACGTCAATTACACTTCAATTTAAATTTTTTGAAATTTTTCCTCAAGTAACGATACTATTTCTATTCTTTTAAAAAAAGTCATACATTATAAGTGACATTTTTGCACTTTATACTACATAATTGTGTCATGATCTATATTTAAAACACAAATCATTTTTTTATTTTCAGACTTAAGAGCTAGTACTTTTTCTATTCCTTTTGTAAATCTCTTATATTTTAAATGACATTTTTGCATTTTATACATTTTTTGTATTTTTTTTTTGTAACCCAAATGTTGGATGACCTGTTCAAACACTAATTTATTATATCTGTTAATTTCTTAAAATTGACTTCCAAAAGTCAATAAATTATTGTTTTGTGTGCACAATCTGATGGTATGAACTGATGGGCTCTTTCGCCCGACAGTCGCCTTCTGTGCAACAACAGCAGCCAATGGGAGGGAATGTGAATGGGTTGCTGGCTATAATTACACTGCACTACATGATTAACTCCCGGGAAGGTCAGCACTTGCTCTTGAAATAAACCCCCAGGCAAAAGTCGATACTGTGACTGATATTTGGTTTTAATAAGAGGGGAATTCACTTTTAGGCCAATTCCCAGTACTCATAAATTAATTGGTGACGAGGCTGCCCAATTGGCTTTTCCTTTTTTGATTTTAGCCAAACATTTTTGGCTGTCTTTCATGATGTCACTGATCGTTGATAATTTCGCAGAATTGTATAAGCATTATTATGACATCATGCACTAGCTCAAACAGATTGACTCACCTTTTTGGCGATTGGCATTTAGTCTTTCCTGGAATTCCAATCCCAAATTGGTAAATGTTAATGACATATAGCAATTAAATGTAGTTTATTACATGTGTCAATTATTCTCAGCATAGGATTCCTCTGAAACTGATCACCAGTAACTATCAAAGTCACTTTGCTACGACCATAAATGAATCTGTTTGCTCTGGCTGAACTTGAACTCGAGATGAGCAGTGTAAATGAACCAGAGAAAAGCAGGGGAATGTGGCATCCCACTGAATACATTTCGCAGGTGCAGATTGGCAAATAATTTCTCGCAAGAGTCAGGCGTCGAATTGGCATTTATATGGCATGCTGTAAAAATGCCTTTCGGCTAGACATCAAATTGTTCAAACCAATGACCGAATACTTCGATCGGCAGATCTTTCATTTGATACTTTATGGCGCAACTTGGAGATTTATTGTCAGTGTAACGGGAAATTAATTTAAAACTCACCTCGAGCAGTGAGTAAATTTGCGAATTACGCTTTAGTTCCAGTTTAATCGGAAGCAGTCGATGTGTTAATGGAATGCAATTACTCGCGGGAAGGTCGGCGCACGAATCTATTTCATTGGCCATTCTGGAAAACGCAGCCCACACAAATGCGTTAATTTTGTCAAATATCCAGCGAAGTCCGACCTTTCGCCAATTGCATCATCCGATGCCGAAAACGAAAAACGAAACCGAAACCCATGACTAGTCGCTCTCCGCCAAAACGATCTGCAGGGTTTCGCTCGGGTTTTTCCAATTAACGAGAGTGTGGATATTTATTTAACTTAAGCATTTGTATGCACAAACACAAAAATATATAGTATATATAGTATATCTGTGTCCACACGTAGCATTGTAGCTCGAATTAGCTAATTATGGCTACGTGGCGCGATTCCCCACTGAGCCGATTTGATCTCTGAGCTGAGCCGGGTGGAACTTGTTATTGATAAACTTCAGACAATTATAAGGCATTGATCGGCGGCCAGTTGGGAACTCAGACTAAATTAACGTGTTTCTAATTGAATGCCAGAAAAGTTCAATGAAAGTCAGCCCCAGTCATCAGAGCGGTTCCTTTTCGCTAAGTGGAGAACTTTCCGCCCATTTCACTCGACATAACAGCAATAGATTACTCACACAACTTTTGAACTGGGATTAATATGTTTTGTAATTAAATCATTTGATAAGAATAGCCCCATTAAACCAGAGTCATCGTTAGAGTTCGGTTTAAGTCTTGGCATTAAAAATAATTGAAAGTAAGTACAATTTTGCACCAATTGTTACGGTCTCATCAAAATTACAGTCTAATAAAATAGAATACATTACAAAGTTGAATGTTCCATAAATAAATAATATTGGTTTCTTATACTTTTAGAGCATCTGACAATATTAGACTTGTTTTGTTTTTACTTGTATTCGCAGAAGTAAACGATCTGAAATCGTCTGGGGTGATTAAGAGATTTTCGTAGGAATATAAGAAGTGCTTTTTATGGGTTTTCCCCTCATCGCACCTCTGGCCACCGACAGAAACA
This sequence comes from Drosophila kurseongensis, assembly GCA_018153305.1. NCBI lineage: Eukaryota > Metazoa > Arthropoda > Insecta > Diptera > Drosophilidae > Drosophila > Drosophila kurseongensis. The sequence goes on along the minus strand of JAECXX010000004.1, from coordinate 8,520,632 downwards.
CTCATTTGAAATGGCGTTTGGCACTAATCAGAATCAACACTCGTTGACACCTAAGTTCATCATCAATTGTATATGTTTGCCTCATTTCAGCCTTTGTCAATGGCAAAGATTTGGGTTGGTGGCCTGGGCGTGGGTGTGAAATGTTTGCATAGATTGCATAGAGGAAGCCCGAAAATAAAAAGAAATACAAACGAATGTATATTTTTAAGGCTGCCTTTCTCTTTCGCTGATTTTTTCTCGTCTTTGTTTATTTTGAGCATTCACTGAAACACTCGTGAATTAAACTGAGAGGGAGAGTAGAGTATTATTTGAATGTCAAGATTTGGTTCACCCGTTAGCAATCCGCCAGCAAACATTTTTTGGCAACGTGCCCAGAAAGCGAAAATCAGCCGATCGCTGATAGCCGCTGAATTCGTAGGTCAAGTTCAGATTGTGCGTTGTATGCTGCGATTATCTGTGGAGGCACAGAATCTAGCAACTTGTCGTATACGCAATGTTTTTCTGGAGGGTCTGGTCTGCTCTGTTCTGTTCTGTTCTGTTTATTTGGCCATTATCTGGTACATTGACTTTAGCTTTCTGGTTTGCCCAACCCGTTTTGCATAATTCACATAATTTCAGCTTACGCTCTGCACTTTTTCCCCGCCTCTTCGGTCTTTATGCGGTATTTTGGCCAACGATCGCTACTCATATTTTGGTTATGCATGCCCCGGTGATTGGTTTTCTCCCGTTTCGTGGAAATCAATTAAACACTGCACGGCCAGCAAAGTAAAGTCAACTAAAACTTGGGGCAAAAGAGAACGGGAACGCTCTTAAATATGGCAAAGAGTTTTTCTGGCTTCGCCTGAGTTTGGGCTCATTTGCACTTGATTGAACAGTTGAATGCTTAAATGCAAAATGCTTAAATGGCACTTTATTGATAATGTTGACGGCGAACTCCGTCGTCAATGTGGGTCATTATATATGGAACTGCTTATGTGCCGATCTGTCAACCATCAGCCGGAGTCAGGCGGGAATTAGAATATGCTAATTAGTCTATCCATTGCCGCTGCTCAACTTGAATGGGTACGTCGAATATTGTGAATGGCGGAGAGCTGTGTTGGCCAAACCCGATGGATTGACTCACAATCCATAGTAAGACGTCATCTCTGGCTTTGGCGGTCTTTTTGCCTCTTTTTTCCCCCGCCTTTTGCCTTCTTAATGCGGTCAAACCATTAACGTTTGCGGCAGCTTCAGCTTGGCTTTTTTTCTTCGCCGGGTAAAATACCCAAATCACCTGATGTTTTAATTGCCTGGCGTCATCAGTTTTTTCAATTTTTTTTCGTCCGAGAGGGAAAATGCAAAAGAAATGTTGCGAATTCGCAGAAGGTTCGATAGAAAAGTATGTGTCTGTGCCAGCAAAATGATGGAATTTTAAACGAGTGGCCCAGAAGCTCCAAGTCTATTTGCATATATATATATATATTTATTTATTTATATGGCCAAACAAAAGCCCAACTAAACACTTTTCATTTTTTCATTGTTGCTGCGGGCACAATGCTCTTTGCGAGCGCAGGCTGATTGAAATGTATAAAAAAGATTTGCACAAATCTAAAAATACCCATATATAACAATTTATTTTGCCAGCGATCGCAGCATGACGTGATTTAATTTTTGTGGGCATTTATATGTTTTTGTTCGAGTGTGAAAGAACGAGTTGTGGGGGACGAGGAGTCGGGACGGTCTTTCCAGTTCAACTCAAAGACAGACCTCTTAGATTGTTCTCTGTTTTTTTTTCTTTTTTTCCTCTCTGTCAAGGTTGAACATTTGTCATCGTTTAAGATTTTCGCCGTTGTCTGGCGCTGATTTCTCTCAATTTGCAAACGGTTTATTCTAAGTTGGTCTCGTTTTCGGCATTAAGTGGCATTTGGTGGATGTGTTAAGGCCTTCATATATAATACAGTATACTATTCCGTACAGAGCCCCTCTCTAATTTCTTCTTCCTGTCGCCGCAACATCAAAGTGCCTATGTGGAAAAGGGGTATTAGACTCCGCCGAAAGTAATTAACCAAGCCCCGTGATCGAATTATGATATCAGCCTGCAGATCGCCGATGGTGCAGAAGATTTTAGCAAAAGGCAATTAACCACATTGATTGCATTTGGCGCAACAGGTGGCAGCTGCAAATTACGAATTCAGCAATTGACAGATTTTGATAAATGTCTGAAGACCTCCCTCCCCCCCCCCCACATACACTACAAATCACCTGGTGAAAGTTCCGTTTATGCATCCAAGTCGTGGCAATTTGTCAACACCAAAGCCAAAAGAAGACACTTGCGAGTGGTGGCCGTTTAGCCAAAAGAAGTGACACAATTGCTGGAAACCACTTTTCATATGTCTCCCGTCTGCAATGTTTTCCGATTTCGGACGAACGGCCGCATAATGACACTGACCTTGGGCTCCCCCTTGAGATCTCGAACGAGATTCCGCGCAGATTTATTTTTGCATGTTCGTGTGACGCCTCATTTCCAGTTGGCATTTTCTGCCCCTCAATTGTTTGCCCAGCAGCAGCTGCATGTTTGTGACCATTTCCAATTTTCAGCCTCATCGCATCGAATGAAGGGCGCTGGAAAGAGATGAAGGGAAACCCCCGCCGGGAGACACGTGCAGGAGGGGCAACCCTTACATTTAGCAGCTTATTTCAGTTCGCTACTTGCATGTAAATATAGTCCAACTGTTGAATAATTCAAGTCCGCGCTACAAATTGCAAATTGAGCTGGCTCTGCCACTGCAACCCATAGCCACTCAGACAACTCGGCATCTTTGCTAGATCTCGTCTATCTGTTGATTAGGATTGGGCATCGCCATTGTGACACACAGAGGGAAAAACATAAGGGAAACAGAAAAACCTGAACTAATTAAAATGGCATTCGTTATTGGAATATTAACATTAAAAGACATTCATTTTGAGAAACTGGTTTTGGCCTAACAAAAAAAAACTTAATTGCAAGAAGACTTTGATTTTAATTATATTCAAGTATTCTTGGATTCGGACAACGGTTTGATATTCAAAATTTGGATCACGGAAATTCCAATTTAAAAATTCATTAGAAAGCTGAGTAAAATTCTAAGGCATACCCTTAACCAAGTTAGGTCATAAAAGGTTTGAAAAAGCCATACATTTTTAGTATTAATAGAGTATAATTGTTCTAGTTTTTATAAAATTTGAAAGAAAACGAAAGTTGTATTTTATGGCCATCTTAGAATAAATATTATCAAAAATTTCGTTCGGTGTACGAGAGTTTCAGCTTTTGCGGTCAGAGGCTCAGGGCTTATCAGTGAGGAGGTTTCTGAGGGGGATTTTGGCTGGGGGGGGTCGATCTAAACGAGCGCCAGTTGCACTTAAATTGCATCCACGAGACAGCCGTCAATCAGTTTGCGTGGCTCGTGGAAAGCGAGCAATAAACAGAAGATGGGGATTAAAAGCGGGCCGCTGACAATCTGCTCTGATTAAGTGAGTGCAACTGCCCAAGGCCTTCCACCCCCCACCGCACCTCAATGTATGTATGTATATGTATCAGATTCGATTCGATACGGATCTCTTGCCCCGCAGACTGACTCACGCTTCTGCGGCATTTCGGGGACCAAATGGTGGGTCAGGTGCTTGGGCGAGGTGCTGCTGATGTCACGGAGCTGTTTAGCGGAAAAAATAAACGAGTGAAATATTAAGTACCCTTTGCACAGATAGCGTCAAATACTCGGGCTTTAACACCCCGATAAGCGAATCTAACACCGATAACGAATGTCGATAGGGTTGGGAGAAAGAATAGCTGTAGAAAGGAAGATGGTAGCATTCGAATAGTCGAGTATTCGAGTATTGGAATATGGAGGTGACGCAACCGGTGACGAAGACAAGTTGCCAAGCAAAAAGATAACCAGCAAAGCTCTGTGAGTTTCCGTTCAAAGGTAGTCCCATTAGAATTGCAGACCCTTTCAGTCGAACTACTCTCAATTTGGTGCAGGAAAAATTCGATTTCCTAGCATTAAAAACAACTTTAAACACTTTTCTTCATTAAAAATTGTTAATGGCAAGTGTTAAAATTAGAAATTTATTTGTTTCGCTGTAAGCTTTAGTGGAACTTATTTTAATTGATTCATACAATTTCTTATAAATTAGTACAACGCAAATATTTAAATATTATTCTGGATTTAAAATAGCGGATAATTAAATTGAATAAAGTTAAATGATTTTATTTTACTTAGAAACCTCTCGCGAAATAATTAAAAAAATTTCTTTGTGATTTCTTTATGAAGCGCGTATATATATTATTCAATAAACAAACAGCCAGCTTCAGTTCTATTTTTATTTTCAATTCTGACTACAGTGATTAAATTTAAAGTACTTCTTGTATTTGTTTTTGAGCTTCCAAAAAATATTTTAATGTGATTAAATTTAATACATTTTAACGATTAAAAACTGTGTTTTATAACTTTATTTTAAACGAATTTTAAAGAACAAACCAATGATACAATTGGCGAATTCTTATTTAACTTCCACAGTAGCTTTGTTTGGAGGTATAAGTAAAACAATAGCCATTTAGAAATGATTTATTCTAATATTTGTAGATATCTGTGTATTATAATTTAGGCCATCTTCAAGCTTAATTCTGAGAAATGAAAGTTATCTAAGAGTTGAATTGACATTTCCCATAATCTATTTCAGGTAAGACGCCAAGAGAGGAAGAAAGAAGGGTCCACTGCCAGCACACCACCCACAAGCCATCTTCACAGCCATGGAGCGCGCCCACTTGACCGCCTGGTTGGCCCTGCTCCTCTGCGTGATTGCCGCCGCCACGCCCCCCTCCGCTCGCCCGCCCATCGACTGCCCGACGGACTGCGTCTGCAACGTGCTGCACAATCACAAGACACTGTACCACCTCAAGTGCAACAGCACCCAGAGTCTGAGGCTCGCCGAGGATTCCTTCGAGACGGCCAATCGGGTGCACTCCATCGACCTGTCCCACCTGAACCTCACCCGCTTGGGTCATGTGCTGGACAAGCTGCCGGAGCTCAGCTCCGTCGACTTGTCGCACAACCAGCTGCAGGATCTGGGTCACCTGGGCCATCACCTCAAGCGGCTGAACGCCAAGCACAACCGCCTCACCACGGACAAGATCAAGAAACTGCCGAAGCGCCTGCAGCTGCTCAATCTGCAGCACAACAACATCACCAACCTGCCCTTGGAGCTGACCCACATGGACCAGTTGTACCAGCTGGAACTGGCCCACAACCCCATCAACTGCTCCTGCCAAACGCTGCAGGTGCGCAACTGGCTGAAGAAGCAGTCAATCTACATGGTGGAACCAGTGATTTGCTCCCATCCCCTGGAGTTCAAGGGTCTTCCCTGGCTGCAGGTGAAGCAGGACAAGATCTGCAAGCAGGAGCTGCATCAGGCTTCTGGTTTGGAGGTCGCGGAGAACGAACTGATGATGGGCGACCAGCCGGCGGCTGCTTCGGGAGAGCGGGAGGATGAGGAGGAGCTGGGCAAAGACTTCCTGCCCATCGACGGCAAGGTGGTGGCCACATCGAAGAAGGTTCGTTCGCCCCAGGAACCGCTGCCTGGCGACCAGGTGGAGGGATCCGGAGACCTCAGCGAGACCAACATGGAGTTGTCCCTGCCCGTTCCCGAACCAGAACCTGCGGCGTCCCAAGTTGAGGGGGCAGTGGCCGACCAGTCCACTTCTGCGCCTAAGATCGAGGAGAAGATCGTGGAAGACGAGGACGACGATGCGGAGGCCTCTGGCAGCGGTGGTGGACCATTCATCATTCCCGATGTCACTAAAGTGAGGATAACATCGGAGGACGAACTGGATGGCAAGCAGGAGGAGGATGACAGCAAGCCCGTGGAGAGTCCGGACGCCAACGTCTTCAGCAACAACATGGGGATCTACGAGGGCAACAAGGACGGGGACAAGCCCGTGGAGGAAGAGGCGATTGTGCCCGTGGTGCTGACCAAGCTGGAGACAGGTCTCAAGTCCGATGTGGTGACCGATGGACCCCTGGAGAACAGCAAGGAGTCCGAGGACATACTGACCGCCAAGGTGGGCCGGAACTCGGACGACAGCAGTGCCATCTACTATCTGCTGGCCGTGATCGGACTCATTGTGGTGGGACTGGTGCTCTTCGTGGCCATCAAGCGGTGCCAGTACAACAGCACCGCCGCCGCCCGCGACGCGGAGGCCCAGCGGCAGACGGAGCTGCTGGACATGGACAAGAAGCAGCTGGGCAAGCCGCTGCACAAGAACGGCCATGGCAACGGCCAGGAGCACTCCCCCCTGATTGGCGAGAAGACCAAGCTGGACGAGGCGCAGATCGTGAAGAAGGCCTACGAGAACGGGGAGGCCAAGGACGGTGCCGGCCAGCAGCCCCTGCTCAATGGGAACGGAGCGGCCAGTGGCGGGGCCAAGGATGCCCCCGAGGGAGGAGAGCCCGCCGGCCACGAGTACTATCCGATCAGTCCGCGCTACCCCACGCCCCAGTCCCCGCGGGCCTCCAAGTACGCCCAGCAGCAGCAGGCCGCCGAGCAGAACAACAACGAACCGGACGGCGCCTACCTGCCCTCGTCGCCCAAGTCCGGCAGATACTCGCCCGTCTACTCGCCGGAGACGGGTCGCGTGAAGATCAAGCTGACGGAGACGCCCAAGCCCAAGACACCCATGCTGGTGACGCGCAGCAAGTCCAACGCCGGGGACATCATCACCACGCCCGTCAAGCCCATCGCACCCACCCACCAGGCGGTGGCCATCAACATCAATGGCCACTGATCTGCGCTGGCCACCAACTCCCGACTCAGCCCGACTTTTCCGACTCGTCTGGGTCGTTTTCCCATTCACTCCGATCGGATTTGATGGAATACCCCTGTTCGATCCCTGATTATGACTACTTTTCTGCACAAAAAAAGAAAGTTGATCGAAATCAATTCGATGGGATTCTGAAACAGGGTCGGGGGTGTAATCACTACACAGCCAAGGCGACGACATGAGCAAACTATTAGAGTTATGCTACTAACTCCCCCTCTTAAGTGTGACCGACAAGTAGTAGCCATAAGTAAATTAATTACTCCTAAGCGTAAATCATAGTTTAATACCAAAGTTAAAAAATATGTGCATAAAAAGGAGGAAAACTAACGACGAGCGAAAACGAAATGATTTGAATGACCGGGGTCAAAAGAAAAGGAAGGAAGCTAACTTTTTTGAATAAATAAATGTTTTCAACCCGCTTTTGCCTGTGATGTTCACACCATACTGGCTATTTATGTACTTTTATAACCTCTACCTATATACTGTAAACTACTTAAGCATCGTTCTCTTGTGAAATTATAATGTTGTAAATCATTAAATGGGAGCGTATTAAAATATTTACATAAATCGTAGTTTGTTGTTCTTCAGTAAATGTTGTCATTTATACTATATCTTGAATTGGGGAAAGGGGATGGGCTTTTCAAAAAATATTTGTAATCAAATTTTTTTATTATGTTGTTTTCGGATTAATGGATCCTAATTTTATATAATTTTATTTTTAATATAATGGTTCTTCAGTGTGGACAAACTTGTACCACATGTTGATTTAAACATGTAGTGTAGATGGCGCCACAAGCTTATCCAGGTTTCAAACCACTTAAGTTCCACTCATAATTAACTTTTAAAATAATTTAGTCCAAACTCCACTTGGAGTTTAAATTTTCATTCCGAGCTTTTACTCACTTCCGCAATATTTCACTCCATTCTATGAGTGATTAGGATGCGGCAAAATACAGCACGTCTTATAAATGAATATGTCCAACGGCGAAATCTAAACAAATCGTCGTTTCTCAAATTATAAGAAATCAAATGTGTAAGAAATCGTCGTATTTTGGGATTACATCTTTTAAGATTTCAGTACAGAAATACCAGTAAACAGTATTTAAACAGTGCAACACAAGGTGGTATCTATAGCGTCACTATTAAATTGCAAAGAAAATTGAAATATTTGTGTCTTAGGCAAAAACGAATTGAAAACACATTTCTATGGCTAGGAAAGGTTTATAATAGAAAATATCTCCTTATGGATTAATACAACATTGTCCTACAAATCGGATCCCAATTAGGTCGATGTTGTAATAAGTGTTTTTAAAAATGTTATTATTTTTTCTCAAAAGAACATTTTTGCTTTTATTGTATCAAGAAATCTAACGATTGCAGATCAAAATCGAAGGTATTTCAACCTTCAGCCCTCTGCCCAATTATTCCCATTTCCACTCCATAAGAACTTTCAGAAATGTCAGTATATTTGGTTGTGCGTTTAAATAGTCTTATGGATATGCTAACAGGTCGGGTATGACTAACAATATGTGTGTGTGTGCTGTGTGGGCCTAAAATAGAGTCTCTCGCATGGGCTTGTGCACCAAAGCGTGGTGTTCGGAGTCGCTGGAGGAACTTTCGGCGGCGTTGGCCGCCGTGAAGCCACCGCTGACCCGCCGACTCGCCGAGTTCTTCCGCTTCTTGCGCTTTCCCCGCTCCAAGTCGTGCTCCGCGTCCGATCGCGAGACACTCGACCGGTTGTCATCCGGCAGGGACCTCAGCTCCGGCTCGTCCAGCTCCTGGAAATCACTGGCAATGGTGGACGAGGAGGGCTGCTTCTTGGCCGCGCTGAAGTAGTCCTCGATGGCGGGATCCAGTTCCAGGACCGGACTCTGTTGCAGCGTGTACACCTGGGCACTGACCTTCAGGCTGGGAGGGGGCAGTGGTGGCTTCGGCTTCCTCTTTGCGAACGGACTGCGATGCTTGAGGGCCACATCCTCGTACTCCGGATCGGTGAGGAACTCCACGCTGTCGGCCATCACATTCACCCGCTTGAAGGGCGGTATCTCGGCGATTTTCGGCTTGCGCTTCGTGTAGGGACTGTTCTCGTAGCTCTGGAAGTTGCCAATCTGCTCGGCACTCTGCAAGTTCTGGGTCTTCAAGTGGGCCGCCGGAAAGCGGGAGTCCTCGATGCTGAAGCGCCGGCTGCCCGACTGATTGTACTCCATGTACCCGGTCCGCCGGTAGGGTCCATATTGGGCGGTCCTCTCCTTGTCCCGGTTCGAGAGCATCTCCACGCTGCGGAACCGCTGCCGGCTGTCCAGCTGCAGTCCCTCCTCCGCCTCCGACTGGGAGCCATCGCCCTCGGCATGGGTCTGAGATCGTCTCAGCTTCCGGGAGTTGCGGGCTCTTTCGGGTCCCGAGAGATCCATCATCGACTTCACCGGCCTGACCAACTTGGGCATTCGCAGGGCATCTTCGTAGGAGGGCAGCAGACTGATCTCCTGGGCATGCTGCACACTGGGAGTGGCGTCCTCCAGCAGGATGCGGTCGTTGAGATTGCGTCTGGTGGGGAAGACATTAATACATTTAGGATTAAATAGCGAAGAGGTGCCCCCTTACATGCGACGCAGTTCATCCTCGTGCTCCTCGAACTCCCTTTCACTCTCGCGGATTTTTCGCTTCCTCAGGAACTTCTGCAGACAGGCGTATCCCAGGACCAGAGCACCCAGGCCCAAAAGGGTGATCATTATAACCGACCAGGCCTTCTCGCCAGTACTACTGCTCCTGGCATTCAAAATCCACACATCCGCGCAGGCGAACTCCCAAAGTTTGCCATAGAAAATGGCAGGAGCAGCGCAACGCAAGTGGTTTCTATCTTTTATCTTTAGGAACAAAATAAAAGTCATGAAACTGATAAAGTTAATGGTACAGAGCAAACAAACCTTGGCTGGTTTAGATGTTAAATAGTCGTAGAACTCCACAAAGAGCGGACTGTGGCAGTCGCAGATCCAGGGATTGTCGCCCAACCACAACTGATCCAGGTACTTGTTGCCCCCGAAATAGTTCGGGGGAATGGGACTCGTCAGTCGATTGCCATTCAGATGGAGATCCGCCAGCTCGGGGAACTCCCTGAAGGTGTTATTGCGCACAGTACTTAGCCTGAAATTGAAACCCAATTACTGACCATTATTTAATGAGCCATAAAGACAATGCCCACCTGCAGTTGGCCAGATTAAGTTCCTGCAACGTTTCCGATCTCATAAAGGTGGGTATATCGCTGATTAGATTGTTGGATAAGTCCAACTTCTGGATGGCCGAGAGACTCGACAATGCCGTGCTCTCAATGGAGCCGATTTCACACCAGCTCATGTTCAAGGTGCGCACCGAGTTGGACACAATCTTGGTCAACTTTTGCAGCACATTTCGACTGAGGTTCAGGTCCACCAGCACGTCGTTGTTGCGAACGACATTCCTGTCCAACCGGGCTATCTCATTGAAAGCCAGGTTCAGCACTTTCAAACGCTTCAGACTGGCGAAGGCATCTTGGCCAATCACCCGAATCACGTTCTCGGAGAGATCCAGCACCTCCAGCATGGTGTTGTTGGCAAAGGTACTGGCATCCACCACTCGCAGAAGGTTTCCCCGCAGTCGCAGCTCCGAAAGTTGGGGCAAGCCACTGATTTCTATGTCATCCAGGTTGCAGTAGGACACATCCAAGCGGCGCAGCATGTAGCTCAGTACGGGATCATCTGAGAGGCTGCCAAACTGGAGTTCCGTGTTGCGGGACAGGTTCAGGGCCTCCAGATTTTGCATGGCATCGAGGAAGAATCCGGGCAGATCCTGAATGCTGCAGTTACTCAGGTCGAGTGCTCTCAGGGTTCTAGAAGGCAGGGCTGCCATTTGAACCAGTTTATTGTTGGCCAGATTGAGGCGTTCCAGACTTGGCAGCTGGTTGACCAACTGGTCTCCGCCGAGCGTGGAAATCCCACAGGAGGAGAGGTCCAGTTCAGTCAGCGACTGACTGCCGAGCATCTCAAAGCTCTCGCCAGTGCCAAAAGTGCCCAAAGTGTTGCCATCCAGACCCAAACGCTGAAGGCTAGGAGCGTATTTGAAGGCCTCATTGGGACTGAGGGCTTCCCACGAGGCGAAGGAGTTGTTGGCCAGCAGCAGAGTTCTCAGCGAAGTGAACCCAATCAGTGTCTTACTCCCAATGGCCGGGATGTGGTTGTTGGAGAGATCCAGGTAAAGCAGTGAGTCTATGTCCGCATATTGGGTGGGAAACTCCATGAATTTGTTGCCCGACAGATCCAAGTGCTCCACGGGAATGCCATCAAAATCAGGATAGGTCTCGAGACTCCTCCTCGAGCAGTCCGCATATAGACTGTCCACCACCCAAGTGCACCGACAGGGCCAAGGACAATTGATGGCCCGGCTGGAGGAGATGATCCCCAAGAGCAGGAGAACCAAATCGATCCTCATTTCTGCAATGTAAACGAAGTTGGGTTAATTTCGAGATATCGCTTTATTGCGCATGCATTTTAATAAAATCCTTATCGGGGCACTATTTTCACTGTTTTCTACTTATTGTCTCTGGTTTTTGCTTAAACGCAATTTGAAATTGCGACGATTTCAAGGCGTTAGTGACGTCACAATCAGCTCGGACTTATTCACCTGTGGAAGTGTTGCCGCTCGTATTGCCCCTGCGGACTGCACTCCTCTTATCTTATCAGTCACAAAACTGGAGCACCCAAACAGAAAAGCAAGGGGTGAATAGCTCCGAGTCGAACTGAGCACTCTCGAAACTTAATAACAGATTCTAGAATTTTGACTGCCACTCCGATGCAGCCACGCCCTCAGCATTTTTCACTTTGTGGTTAAATTTTTGGAATTCCGGTCTACTTTATTGGGTTTTTCAAGAGGGTCTACGCGCAACTGCTGGTCTAATACTGTCCGACTGAGGAAAATTACTCACCTGCTGGTCGCGGGCATCGGGAATCGGGCATTCGGCATCGGCTTCCACTGCGACTGATAAGATAAGCCACTGATAAGCCTCCCGTTTGCATGGGGCAATGGGAGTGTGGCAAAGTGCGCAAATAGTGTTTTTCCCGGGCAACTGTGTTGGCAACGGAATTCTGAAAATACTAAAAAAAGGTTTTTTGTAAAAATATGACCGAACTATTTCCGAAAACATTGGAGTATTCAAAAAGGGTTTCAATAACACTGTGACACCAAAAACTTATGTTAATAAATGTATTATTATCTTATCGGCGTGCTGATCCCGAATCCGGCCTCGAAAATTTTATTGCACTACGATTTTGATCATTCTCAAACCTCTATAACAGACAGACGAATTTTTGTTTTTAAAGTTGTTAAAAAAATGTAAGACTAAATAATTTTCTATGTTTCTGTAAGCAACATTTGTATTGAAAAAATGTCGTCGTACTTTGAATGACAAAAATCTTACAAATTTGTATAATATTCAAATATTTGAAGGCAAATGGTTGTTAAGAGATTCTGGAAACAAAAGTTCTTAACCATATTATTAAGGTTTATTATATTCAAAATTAAGATTTTATTTCTGTTCACGGAAACCTATTAGAAAAGAATAATTTATATTTAAATCAAATTTGGTAAAAGTGTTATTAGAGAACTCCCAATTAAATAAACCTTATTAAAGAATACTAAAATTTCACAAAATTTGAATTATGGCATGGTAACTTTTCTTCTTCTTAGCTTCAAGCCAATAGTCTAACAATTTTGTTGTTGCGATTTCTTTACCATTTTAAATTCATTTTTTAAATTTACTAAGTGCTCTTCCAGCATATGTCAACAAATCAACCGTGAGTATTACGAGATGGCAACAAATGGAGTCGTTTAAGACTGAATAAACTTGTCACCCGGTGAAGTGCAACTGTTCGAATGGAGAATCCGGGCCAAGAGCCAGACAACTCCTTCTTCGGCTCCAGCTGGAGCTGATAGGGCATTAAAATTACCCGTTCCCGGCGGAGGATTCGGCCGGAGTGCAGCAGCGAGCTGCAGACACCCGTAACCGGATTTATTGTAATGAAGCGTGAGCAAAACAGAAACGACGCCTCAGACGACAGCGCGATAAAGATGCAGTGCGAAATGAAAAATAAGACGAACCCATTCCCAGGGAGCAAATAAAAGGAGGAGTCCCAACACTGACGTGTTGACAGCAACATATTTGTGGCTTGATTACGGTGGAGGGCGGTAAGGCAACAGGAAACATCCGAATCGTAAGGAATATAAAAAAGCAGGGGCAGTTGTAAAAGTTCAAACGAATTTAAAATACTCTTAAAATGAATCTTTGTCCCATTTGTAAAAAAAAAAGTTGTTTTTTAAAAATATATTTTTCGAATTTAAGTAATATTAACAAATGCTGAAATAAGTATTTTAAAATTATTATATATAAGTTCCAAAATATAGTTTACAAAAATATTACAATATATCAATATAACCTCTGCCTATTAGCTTAGTCCGAATTTCTTTAACGGAACTGTATTTATTATTACTATTTGATTTGATAATAAAAGCCAAAGCTGATGTACTTCACCACATTTCTATCCTCTATAGAGCATTTAAAGAAAATGATTTTAAATGGTTAGCGACGATACAAATAGAAATAAGTTGATGCGATGCTTTCGGGGGTTGGGGGAAATCAGGAGCAGAGTTCAACAAAGACATCCAAGGAGAATGCAGAAGTCAGCGTAATGCCCAACTGATAAGCTCGTCAGGATACGACACACCATCCCCCCCTCCCCTGTTTTGGCTTTTTCCAAACTGTTCACTATTGAAAACGATTGTGGGGCGCAAAATTTGAATTCGGTTACCAAGGATAAGTGCAAGGGATAATGAGCAGGGATGCGCAGGGCAGCCCTCTCTCTCTCTCTCTCTCTCTCTCCATCTCTTTTTTAGCGTGTCCCTGCCGTTTTAATGAAGCGCAACGGCTTTGTTGCCGAGACGCCTTTTGTCCGGGCCCGCAAACCCCCCCTTCGCCCACTCTTCGTGGGATAATTAGCGGCCGCTGCGATGCAAAGTCATCGCCGACGTTGGGAATTCGCACAGTTGAAATCACAAGTTAATGCCGCACGGTCCAAGGACTTGGTCCTTTGTGTGCTTTTGTTAATGGATTGATTTTGATTTTGAATTTCTCCCGTCTAATCTGGGCTGTCTTAGAGCTCTCGCGGCCTTCGCTCCGTTTTATTGGGCAATTTCCAGCGATTTTTTAATAAGAAATGAAGTGCTTTTTATTTATTTTCGGAGCGTTAAGTCGGGAACAGGGAATACCACCCGGAGTGCAGTCAAAGTTAAAGTTAAGTTGAATGACAGCTGCGGTGTCGAGAGATAAGCACACCACCCACTCAAACACTCAAACAGTCAAACACCCAGCTGCCCAACTGTCCATCTGCCAGAGGCGGCAAGAAATGGGGAACTGATAAGGGGAAATGCGAATTCAGGTGATGTCAGGATGTCCTGGCGAGTGGGAAATGGACACGGAGTGCCACTGGAGGCTTGGCCATTGACATCCTGCTAGCCTGCTAGCTTAGCATTTCCGCAGATGTCATAAAGATATCCCTGCCATTATGACTCTTCTAATCGGCCTCATCAGAGAAATGTGGGCCACACACTCCAGCCACCCACAAACGACCTCGCATTCCGGGCTTTGATTATATTTTTATGCCTTAAGATTCCTTTTTTTTATTGTCACGGGGATGGAGAGAAACAATTTGCTTCTATCTGCAGGACGATACGTCACAAGGAGTACCATTTTTGATATACAAACATTACATGAAGAGTGGGAATGGGGATGGGGAGGGGGGCGATAAAGCGGGGCAGTAGACCCCTCAATTTGCATATTCACAGGCTCGGAATGCCTTATAGACAATTATATTTATTATTCAGTTATGCCGCAAACGGGGTGGGAGTGGGTGTGGGTGTGGGCTGAACCAAAGACATTCCCATTTAATGCTTGCCATTCTAGATTTCAGCTGGAGTCAAAGAGAACGTTCCTGGGCTGCTGCAAATATCTTGAATAGCAATAAATTTCGATTTTCGTCCACTTAAATGCTTTATGAATTATAAGCTTAAGACGCGCCAACCGAAACCACCCACTCACCCCCTTTTTTTGGTAGAAGGGGTAAAGGGGTGAGGGGTAGGGGAAGGAGTACACCTTACGCCGAAAACTTTCTTCTTCTGACAGCAGGCAAAGATTTAGACAAAGACCAACTCCAGAGCAAATGCCAGCTACTGATAGCAACTCCAGCCAACTTCGGGGGTTGGGAGAGATTTAAAAAGCCAGGCCGGAATGCCATCTGCAGGGGGAGGGAGGGGGAGGAAAAAGGGGAAGGGGCCTAAAAAAACCAGGACCAAGAAGAGCCCAAGCCTTTCGCCAGGCCAGCAAAGAATGCCATAAATCAATTCGTATTAGTTTTATGAAATTTATACCTGCGGCGCACCACCAGCCAGCAGACAGCCATGGGGAAAAAGAAAATCGAGGGGTGCGGTAGGGGGGGGAGTGGGCCAGAAAGTCCTTTGGCGGTTTAATGAGCAAATCTTTTTTGGCAACGCCATCTCGGCATCAGCAGAAAGCGTTTGGCGCCAAGCGTTTCCAATTAAAAGCATAATTCATTCGCAGGGCTTAGTCCCAGTCTCAGCCTGAGTCACTCTAGCAAATGCCCCCAAGGAAAATTAAGACGCATGTACACGTAGAATATGAAAAACCCCTAACACATTAATTTGTCTATGGTATATTTAAATCAAAGGCAATATATTAAGGAACTAACTATTAAATGTCTTAAATAAACATAACAAAATCAACATTTTATTTATTTGCAATTGTATTCACTTTTACTGAAACTCTTATGTTAAAATTAAAATAAGATTTCCTGCATTTATCTATACATTTTTAATAAACTCTTTAATATGATTTAAAATATACATAGAACAACTTTTCTTATTTAAGTCTCTATATATATTTACAATTTAATGCATTCGGTTTAATCAGAATTATAATTCATAAAGCTCTGTTTTATAACATGGGTTATCAATCTGTTTTGCTTTATTTTTTTTATTTTATTTTACCCATAAATCCATATTTACTCCCATAAAAATGTTTCAAACATATAAAAAAATTCAACAAAATTATATGAATTATAAGCAAAATTGATAAAATAATAAATCAAATATATATGTTTTATTCCTTCATTCATCTTTTGATCTGTTAATCTGTTCCTCTGTATTTCTAAGTAACTTTTAATTATTAATTTTTATTTCTTCGCTGAAAGATTGTAAAATCTTTTGAAATTCTCACAAAACAACTTCCCAACAGCCCTCTTCAAGGAGATTTATCATAAACCCCAGAGAATATTTATTGGAATATTTTCCACCTTTTAGTTGTTGATTGTTGGACGTTGCCCAGTAGTAGAAATAAAAGGAAACCTTTGAATTATCGCCTGACAATGGGATTATCATTTTTACATTTTTGTGCCTGTCCAGTGGATGTGGGTGGTGGAGGTGGACGGTGGGTGGGTGGTATGTGGGCCAGCGGCAGTCGGCCTTGGCTTAGCCTCCCTGGGGGGTAATTCACAGTTGCCATAATTATCATCGTAAATTATGGCCGAGTAAAAGTTTTGGATTTTATGAAAATGAATTGAGATTGAGCTTGGGCTTGGCTTTCTAAGAAAACGGCGGCGCATGAATCCGCAATTGATTTAAATAGTCCTGGCAGCCAAGACGGTAAATCAAGCAGCCGGCAATCTAACTTGTGCATCTCCCAGCCCCCACCATCCACTTGCCCCTAGAGCAACAATTTTTTGGGGCAATAATCTGGCGAGGCAAAGCCGAGGAGTGTCATAAATAATAATTAAACAACTCGCGTTGTTAAGTCTTTTTATTACGCGCCCAAGACAAACGGCAGTTGACAGCGGGGAAGGATGCAGCCGAAAGGATAAGGTGCCAAAAAGACAAGACAAGACAAGGGAAGGCTTAGAGTGGTAGCATGTGCGTTATGCCCCACACACACACACTCTCGCCCTCAAAAGAAAGCACAATTTTCCGCGCAAATACTTTCCCTGCAGGTCCGGAAAAGCACATGAGCCAGGAGCCGGGATTTCGAGTGGCAGGGGCTGTCTGCCCTCGCATCCTGTTCTCCTAGGCAGGTGCCTGTCCCGCTTCACAGGGGATTTTAAGACGTAATTAAGATAATAAATAATAATCGCCCAATGCAGGCGCAGGATGGGCGGAGAGTGAGGGTGTCCTGAGCCCTGTCCTGCTGCTCACTCCCCCAATTACCCCCTCGTACGTGTCCCCTTAAGCCCCCCTGTCACATTCTTGGGCAACATCTAGATACGGCCGTAGTCATTTGCTGCTGACCCGGGTTGTTAGATAGCCTCCTTGGAAGGCCAAGTCTCCAAGTTCATGGTGACACACTTCTGGCCCCAGAGAAGTTATTATTATTTAATGACCTTAATTAGGGTACAGGAGGATAGCATTTTAAAGTTTTCTTAAGTTAGTCTGCTAGTCTTAAACTTATATCTAACAATTACCTTTTGAGTAAAAAATACTAAGGTCTATTGGATAGTTTTGAAACAATAATGTCCTCTATAAAATGTATTTCAGTGAATTTTATTAAATCGTTATTAATTACATTTAATTTTTTATGAATTCTTCATTACTTTACTTTGTTACTTAGTTACTTTGTCAATTTTAATTTCTTTAAAAGTAATACACAAAGTTTAATGATGAATGGATTGTATTTTACCAATTGTTTGGTGTTTTTTCTCCTTTGTTACAATACACTGAATTATAAGTATGTTCACAAAGAAAAAACAATAAAATAAAATAATAAAAAACAAAAATCCTTTTAGCTATAAGATGATAGCTAAAAGGATTTACCAACATATAGTATAAATGCATGGGAACATTATGAATGCCTTTAATACCAAAATGACTTCATAAGCTTCCTAATCAGACTGGTCAATTTATATCGCATCCCAATCACTGGCCTTCTTTTGTTTTACTTTTTCCAAAGGTCCTCATTAACTAATTTGTCCAAGATGAAGATGTCTGGCAGAGTGGAGAGCTGCCTTTATTTCCCTGTTTTTCCAGACATTATTCCCCTCGACTTTCGTGTAAAGTGAATGTCACAAATCAAAGCGGAATTATTATTACTTATGACCATTTAATTGGACTTGCGTTATATTCATTTGACTTTCGTTACGGTTTGTTTGCGCACTCAATTTGGCAAATGAATCGCCACCACCAACCGAGGGGGGTGGGGGGTGGGTGGTTGGTGGCTAGAACAAGCCACCGGCGAACCAACCACCAAAACCAAACCACTGTCAACTATTTTGGCTCGCACGCTCATTAGTTTTATTGCCCCGCGTATCAGTCAAAGCCGCAAAACTATTTATGTCCCACCCTTCTGGGCTATTTTCCTTTTCCACACCCACTCCGCCCCCTTTGTCCTTTTTGGCATTGCGAGAGTCCTTTTTGTTTCGGGGCGCTCTAATTGCCGCCAAGAAATTTGTCTTTGATGGCTAATGGTTCCTTTGGCAAACCGCTTCCAATGGCGCAGTGATCTCCAGCTGAATTCGATAGATATTTCAATGGACAGGTATTTTCAGTGGCTTGAGCAGCACTTAATTATGATTGCATTATTCAGATTTATTCCCCATTTGGCGTCATTAAGGCCATATGAAAAAGTTTTCGAAAGCAAGATTTATGCTGCCATTCCGCCGAGGAGCCACCTTTGAGCCATCTCAAAAGTTGGCCAGCAGCCGCAAGTGCGGCGTAGTTAACTATGTAAATGTTTTCTTTTCCGCTCGCCTCCTGTTTATGTATATTTACATTTAATGCCCCTCGAAAGCCCGAAAACCGAGTAACTCCCGCCCACCGACTTCCATTCTGACCTGCAGTTGGAGCTATAGAGTGGGCGTGGCCGTAATTTCATTCGTGAGCCAACCAACCACGCCGAGCGGTGCAAAGTGCTGGCAATTTTAATTAATGGATAAAGTTATGCGGTATTTTCGTACATCCCACTGAGGGTTTTCCCAGTAAGAAGGAGCTTCGTGGCCGGGAATTAAATATTTCGAGTAAATATTTATGGTTTCGAATGATTTACAGTGTAGTTTAGTTTGTAATTTCCTTAAATGCATAAGAAATCTCGTTACTTCTCTTCAGGGCAGAAGTATGCAACAGTTTCGCACTTTATTACGAAATCCATAAATAAGCGGCTAGTCCAATATGCTGCCGCCCAAAGATATGCCATAAATTTGTACTCTAGCTGGCTGGGCTCACTCCTTCCCACAATTTTAATTTAAAAGTTTGCGATAACAAATGATGCACATCCCCAGCCCACCCACACGTGTACTTGGAATAAGAAATAATGTTGACTGCTGATTTAGTAACCGCACAGAGCCCAACCCCCTAACGACAGCATACATCGCTATCTAGGAATGTCTGCGGGATGTAACAAAGGCAGCGAAATAAAGAAATGAGAATAAGTAAACTTTGGCGCTAATAAATTGTTTCATATCTGCGGCCAAGAAGTGGCAAGGCGGGCGAGGGAGATAACTCATACGCCCCGTGCCACAACTCACGCCGAAACGAAGCTAAATGTGCCGCTCAAATTGCCATTTTTTCTTCGCTTTCCGTACATATGCATATTTATTTCCCCTTTGCTTATCAGTGACTTACCAAAAAAGTACAAAAAAAAAGCGAATGAAATAAAGCAAAGATCTGGCACATATGAGAAATTGCCAAACACATTACGACTGCAGCAGCACATTAGCTCCAGGCGTCTGAAAAGAAAATGAGAAATAAGGATATCACCATCACCATTCTAGCCGAAGTGCATTGCATTCCATTCAAATTTATGAACTCTCTTACGGTGTGCCCAGAAAATCAAGATTTTCCTACTAAAAAGAGCATTAAAATCGTAGTTGATTAAAATATTATTACCTTTTCTTCACTTTTAAGAACCTATTCCATTTAATATTATCCACTGACCACAAATAAATTCAAAAATTCGATTTCCTTAAACCTATTTCTGATTTTAGCTAAGTCAAAGCTTTTTTAGTTCTCAAAAAGCTTATCATTTCGATGGCAATAACATTCTCATTGAATATAAATTTCTTCTTATCATTTTCAATTTGGCTGCAATCTGCCAAAGTCACTTAAGCCCCTTTAGAAATTATGAATTAATCTCGGCTGCAGACATTTATCTGCTTAGCCATCATCCCACTGCCTTTCATCGCCATAAAAACACATCGTTTGAATTTGACATTTAAAATTGTATTTATTTAATCATTTAATAATTGCTGGGGAATATATTTCTATTTATATTATATATAAAGATGTGTGGATGTTTTTCGCTGTATGTCTGTCTGTGTTATTTGTGTGTGTCGGCGTATTGATGCTTGCAATAAATTACAATATTATTTGAATTAAGTTTATTATCTATCTGAAGGCTTACGAAACTAATGGAACAATTTATAAAACATTTTTATTTCAGTGTGTAGATTTAGTTACGTGTTTCCATCGAAACGTTCGAAGTGGAGTGGATGGATAGCAACAAAGGTTTCAAGTTTCATCCGAACCGAAGCTGATTGGGTCCCTGGACTTTTGGGGGTTGGTATTAGATACCAAGACTTCGAAAGCAACGAATCGTATGTTATACATTCTATATGCGATATCCGTGTGCCTGGATCGAAAGGGATATGTGCTAGGCTTGGGCAGGGGCTTCTCAAATAAGGCAGGATAACTAAAACTAAACGTACTGGTTCAACTCAAACTTAAACGGTAACTTAATCTGCAGATACAAATGCAACTAAAGCCGAAACAAAATTCACAATGCTCAAAGAATGCGTACCTAGGATAACATACATTATATACAGATCGCAGATCGCAGATCGCAGATCGCGGTTCTCGAAAATTGGCTTTCTTTGGTTTGCTTATTCTTAACGAGCTGGCCCCTAATCGTGCCGCCCTTTTTCTATATCAATGGCTAATAACTAGGTAGAAATAGATGCAGAGAGCTGTATACTGGATAGGGTATAAATTAGTCATACTGGTTCATGCAAGATCGAATTACTCGTAAAGTGGCTTTATCTATTTGCTCTAATTTTCGCTAGATGCTCCTGGGCAACTGGTAACGCGTAACTGGGTTAGTTCTCGTTCTATAATACTTAGAGTGGACTACACTAGGGGATTACATATTTATGAGCTATCGTATATGGTATAGTATTTGTCATAGCTGCAGCCGCAGATTTGAGCTGCTTAAATTGGGGTGTGTGTGTGGGTGTGTGTGTCTCTCGGTCGACTATTTACAAGAAGAAATGCTGCTAATTTTGATTTCAAACTCCGGTAGGGGTGCCTTTCATCCTGGTCCAGTCTAGTCCCGCTCCTCGTACTTGGGCACAAAGGAGCCGAGTCCTCCCAGCTGGGCGCACTGATTGCTGTCGTACAGCGACATCTTGAGCCGTTTGCACTTGGCCCGGCGATTCTTGAACCAGAACTGCACATTCTTGCTCTCCAGACGCGGGAACTTTTGCCTGCAAAAATATAAGAAAATAAGGGGACAAGTTAGTCAAAATAACTAGATAAGTCATAAAGGACAGAGAGACAAGTTAGTCAAAATAACTAAGTAAGTCATAAAGCACAGAGAGAACTACCAAAAATACTTATTCATTGGAAACTTTTTCTTATTAAAATGCTTTAAGTTCGCAATATTTAAATGCGATACATTAAAAGAGCAAACAGACAAGTTTAAGTTTATTAAACATATTTAATATTTTTTAATGATTTAAGATTACAAATTAATGATTCAAAACAATTTAATCATTAAAATTTCTCCTGAAATACTGTCAATATAACTTGTTGATAGGAAACTTTTTAAACTTGTTATCAAAATGATTAATGGCTGCGAGGTTTCAATATCTAATTAATTTTAGAAATTAAAATTAAATTAATTTGCCATTTAAAGTAATTTGGGTAAGGTTGAAAAAGAAAAGCAAGATATTTATCTCATTAATGGCTATTTTGTTTTAACTTTGTTTTTTAAATTAAAAGCAAGTGTAAATAGTTAAAGTATCCGTAATATTTATTTATTTTACCAAAAAGTGTTTATTTATTTATAATTAGAGAAATCACGATTAAATATGTGCAGTAAGAGGATATAAAGGGATGGGGCTCACCTATATGGCATGGTGTTCAGGTCCTCGGTGTACTTGAGGATCAGGTTGTGCGAGGGGTGCGTGTTCATGGCGAACCACTGCTCCAGCTTGGGCACCTCGGTGACCGGGTCGATGAAGGTGCGGTTCCGCTTGCGGCGCTCCTCGTTCGAGATGCTCGACAGGTTGAGGCCGCCGCCGCCCATCAAGGGGTTCGGCTGCAATCCGGCTGCTGCCGCTGCGGCTGCGGCATGATGATGCGGATGCCCGGCGGCCGCTTGGCCAAAGGCCGGGATGTAGTGGCTCATGTACATGAAGGACTGCGAGAACATCGAGTTGGGGACCATGGGGAAGGGCAGCTGGTCCTTGTGCGGCACCACGCCGCCGGCCAAGTCCGGCGATGGTGACCTGAACTCGTCCAGGTGGCTGGCGTCGTTCTCGTTGTCCTCCTCCTCCTCGTCCATGTCCAGGTCGTCGTCCTCCTCCTTGGGCGTGGAGCGTTTGGGCGTGGAGCTCACCTCGGGGTCGTTGTGCGAGCTGCTGTTGTTGTGGTTATTGTTGTTGAGGTTGGAGCCGGCCTCCATCTGGGGATCGGTGTCCTGGTGCCGGTCCTCCGCCCCGGAGTTCTCCTTCTCGTTGTCCTGCAACTCCTCTCGCGTCTTGTCATGGCGCTCCTCCTCGTTCAGACTGCCATTCATGCCGTCGCTCTTGGCCTCCTGCCTCCGCTGCTGCTGCTCCCCCGCCTCCTCCTCGTCCTCGTCCATCAGCGGCGAGCTGCGGTGCCGCTCGTGGGTGGTCAGCGAGAGCGGCAGCTGCGGCGTGTTCGGCCTGCTCTGCTCCTCGTCCATGTCGTCCGAGTGCTGCGACATGGTGTCGATGTCCTCCGACTTCAGGCTGAGCGGGCTCTTCAGATAGTCGTGCGACATGGACAGGTTGCCCATGCTCATGGGCTGGCTCCCGGCGCTGCTGCTGGAGTTCTGCCCCAAAGGGGCGTGCTGGCTCAGATAGCCGTTCATGGCCGCGTGCCCCAGGGCGCTCATCGCGCTGCCCAGACTCCCGCCCCGCATCTCCGCCCGCTTCTGGGCCGCCCGGGCGTTCTTGAACCAGTACACCACGTTGTTCACGTCCAGCGGCTTCCGGCCCCGTCGCGATTCCAGCGCGTTCAGCTGCACCACATACGTCTGGATCTGCTGGCGCGAGGGATGCGGATTGTCGGCGAACCACTTCTGCAGCTTAGGCAGCTCCATCTCGGGATCGAAGCTGGTGCGCATGCGAGTCTTCTGGTTGGGATACGGCGGTCCATGGCCGCCGGCGCCGCCATGGTGGTGGTGGTGGTGCATGGAGGCGTGCATGGGGTGGACCAGCATGCTGCCATGGTGACCCGGTCCCGGAGCCTGGCCGGCGCCCGCATGGTGGGCCGCCTCGTTGGCCAGCAGCAGGCTCTCCCTGCTGCCCATCGACCCCAGCGGATTGCCGCCCCCCGACCCCCCGGCAGCGGCTGCATGAGCCGCCGCAGCGGCCGCCGCTGCCATGGCCGTGCCCACCGGGAAGTCCATCTCGCCGGGCACCGCCACCGGAACGGGGACCGCCGACGGACCCGTCATGAACGGCAGCATCTTGGGCGCCATGGCCGCCGCCTGGGGCGACAGCTGGTTGGACCACCACTGGTCGAACTTGCGACGCAGCTCGTCGGAGATCTCTCCTCCGGGCAGGGCGTAGGTGTTCTGGTGGGAGCTACGGCAGATCTGCGACAGCGTCACCTGGAAATTAATAAAAGTTATGTTTTTTTATTAGTATTAAGGACTTAAGGGGTATCCAGAATTAATTACTTTATTTTATATTAATTATTCACTTTGGCAAGATAACTAACTATGTTAAGAATACAAGTTATCTTTCATTTCAAAAGACAATTGGTTCCATTATATTTAATATTGTTTATGTCGAATAAACGTCATTAAAATAATAAAAATAAAAATCTATGTTTCATAAATAGACAATTGAGGATTTTTTTTTGTTTTTATTCTGGTTCTATGAAACATAGATTAACTAATCCAAAGAATTGTATGATGTCAATATTTTAATTTCATATAATAATCTGATTGTTTTTTTATACTGAATAATAAAAATGTGACCTCAATAAAGCAACGAAATTCCTAATCTAAGATTTAAAAGCATGTGTCATGCACATCGAAATTAATGAAAACATATTTTAAGCTGTTTTAAGGGCCCAAGCCAGTTAATTAAAAAAATATAGTTTTTGGTAATTCAAATTAAAATATTGTCCACTTTAAAGCAAAGAATATCATAACTAATCTTAGATGTTATTGTGCAAAAGCATGTGTCATGCACATCGAAATTAATGGAAACATTTTGGGTTCCCCAATGGCCTGATTGTTCAATTTAGATTTCCCTGTTTATGTGTTGCCACGCGTGGTAGTCATACGGTGGTTATGTGAAAAACCGGCGATTCGATCATCGGACAATTTCAAAAACTGAGTTCCGTGTGGAAATCAGAGCCAAATGCACGGGATTACCGGGGGCAACCTTGAGCGACTGTCAACAGGAGCGGTAGGCGCACTAAGACCCCAGAGTCCGCCGGTCACTAAGCGGCTGTCATAAAAATCACAGTCGCCGGTAAGCGGACGGGGTTGTCCGGGGGCCTCAAGTGCCGGGATTTACTTAGCCATAAATGTGCGAGTGCGAGTGCGACTGGGAGTGCGAGTGCGAGTGCGAGTGCGAGTCCGAAATTGCCTATTACGATATAGACCCTGGGGACTGATACCGCCGAGCTGATATTAACAGACAGTGCCTCGAATCGAAGGCGATAACTAGATAGTCCCTGATAGGCAGCGACACATCAGCTTATGGCGATTAAAATTGAATTTACCCAGCAGAAATAGAATCGAAATGCGATGAGTTGGTACGGCACGGTGTGGTATGGCGTATTAAATGCTCATAGATACTGCTTTGTCTCCCAACTATGGAAAGATAATGTCTGGTGCTTTCGGTGATTCCGAGGTGCCTTCCCGCCCCTGCTCTTCTTTGCCAGCACCTCGCTATCAGCTAAGGAGGCGCCCCAAATCACTTAAGCTGCTCAGAACACAGGCGGACCGAAGGGTTAGGCGGGGTAGTGGGTGGGGTGGGGTGGACACCTAATTGTAAATAAAATGGGTTGACGCTTCTTACGTGGCGGGGTATTATTAAATTGATTTTCCTATCGCCGCACCCCAAAGCTCCTCCGCGGACACTGGAGAACCGCGATGGGCTGGAGGTGTCAGACAACGAATGTGGAAATTATGGTAAATGCTTATCATGTGATTAGGAGGGACGACAACTGCCGTGCTTTGCTTTGCTTTGCCTTACTTTGCTTTGCTAATAATATTAATCGTGGAAGGGGGGGAGGGGGCCGATGGTCGGGGGTGGGGGGTCCAATAAAATAGCAGTCGCAATATCAATTGAAGGGTATTTCTGGCCGTGATTTCGTGTTGTTCATCGCCGGCGATAGTGTACTGCCGCTTGATTTATGGCGTTAATGCACCGATATCGCCCCCTCTCCCTCCCGCGGAATTGGGTCATGTGAGCAGTGCAGGGGGCTCCCCCCCCCCTGCAGGAACGCCAACTAAGCCTGCTAAACCGATTTCAGTAAGGAATACAAAAGCCACACACACATCCTGGAGACAGGACCAGGAGCTGGCAACGCAAAGCTGATTAAAATGAAAACTATTGCAGAAAAGGATTAGTTAAGTGAACCAAATAAATGAACTCGGCTTAACAAAATTTCTTTGTAGTAGCTATCAAAACATTTTCAATGGGTTTAATATTCCACAGGCAGACAGGACATGCAAAAGTTGTGCGTGTGTGTGTCTGGGTGCGTATCTGTGTGTTCTCTGTTCATGCCTCACATCACGCAAATTAGCGTCGCCACTTCTCATCCGGAGACATTTTTCGGCAAGTTTTAGCAACTCCAAGACGGATAAGAGCGTTTGGCAGTGGAATGGGGATAGGGGAAGTTCTCCATAAACCGCTTATGAATCATTATAGAATTTTGTCGTCTTAGTGCAGAATTTTAAGTGAAAGTTCAAAGTGAATGTCTAATTGGCTGCCGAAGTGGGGGGAACGGAAACGGGAACGGGAACTCACCTCATCCAGCGGGCATCCTGTGGACCGGAGTACCGCATGCGACTGCAGCACTAGTAACTTGAGCAGCTTGTCCTTGATCTCGCCGAAGGGCGACGTCTTGGGCCGCAGGATCACGATCCTCAGGGTGATCACCGAGGTCAGTTCGCCCACGATGTCGCTGACTGGCACCGCTGGGTTGTCCGATATCTGCTCCAGGGGAATGGGCTTCCAGTGTTTGATTATCAAAGAGCCTGCGAGGAGACAAAGACCAAAGAATTAGCTTTCGATTTGGAAATCAGTTATATTAACTTTTATTTATAGATTGGTTTAATGCTCAAAAAAAGAATACAACAGTTATATCTTAATTCTTTCTTCGGAAATTAAAGATTGCATTATAAACACAATTTCTTTTGTGTGTTTTTTTCTTAAATAATTAGGACATTGAAAGACCAGCATATTTAAATAACTAAAAAAAAATTCTCACAGTACATTTTTATTAATTTTTCTTTACAGATTTATGTGTTTTTTTTTACATCTTTTTTTATATATTTAAATTTGTTTTGAATTAATGATGGATCCTAAACATAACAAAAACTTAAAAGAAAATATTTTTATTCAAAAGATCTCTTCGTCATGCAATGAAAGCTTACTATTGTGTGATTAAAGGGGATGTCGGTTTTGGACCACCCTCGGGTAATAATGAATATCTAGAGATTTCGTATGGCTATTTTTCGGGAAAAGAGAAAAGGAAGCTAGGTTACCCACCTCTGGCTGTGTTGGCCACCTCCTGCGAGTAGCCCAGCCTCTGCAGGGCCGTCTGGACGATCTCACTCCAGGGCGTGGCCGCGGCGATGATCACGTAGCTGTCCGTCTCGATGTTGGGCCTCCGCTTCCAGGGCTGGCGAGTGTCGATGGTGAGGGAGGCGTGCAGCGAGTGCACCGACTCCACCACACAGTGAAGTGGAAGTGATTTGGCTGCAAAAAGAGGGAAAAAGCGGGAAAGGCCGGTTAGAAATTATACTAATAATAATATCACGCTGCCACACGCTCGAGAGCTGTTTAATAATCGGTTTAGTTCAGTCTAGTTCCAAGTGCAAATCATCGACAAATTAAAATAAGCAATTAAAACATATTCGAAATGGTGAATTTTATGCAGATTTGCTCCACACCTCCGCACGCACTAAAGTATTAAAATAAATTATTGCATGTTGCGGTTAGCCGCAAATGGTTTTAGCCGCTTAAATTACCTCCCAATCGACGGGATGGGTAAAAGTAAAACCAACCAAAAAAACAGACAGAGAGAACTTGAAATTTTGAAAAACACATTTTTGAAATTATGAATTATGCTCTTCCTTTTAACATTGCCCACCAAAACTTGCGTAATTCTCCTGCTAACCAATTATGAAAGGCTTAAAATAAATGGCAAAATTCAGAAAATAGAAGTTATAGACATTTTCGCATAGCCGCAGGGGGCGTGGCCCGCCCTCATTTGGTGATTTTGGGGTTTGAGGGGCACACAGCAAATAGGCTTAACGCCCCAGGTCCGGCCGACATAATGGTATTATTAATTATTCCAATTATAAAAATTGTAAGCAGCCAGAGATTGGCGAACGATTGGCATTTGCCGGGTCCGGGCAGCTGGAAGCGTTTTAAAGAACCGCTGTTGGGGAGGGGGAGGGGGAGGGGGGTGGAAATCGGACCAACCAAAAGTTCAGCCCAATTACGTGCGATTTTCATGCCATATTTTTGTGGGAGGTGTGTGTGTGCCATGCAAATCTTTTAATTGCCATGAAAACCTCATTGGGGCCATTGGCATTAAAAATAAATACATCAGCCTCGCCAATGTGTGCGCAGTGCCGAGTTGAAAAGGAATAAAGAATTCAACTATAATGCATTGTTTGTCACCGGCGCAGATCAGGCCGTAAAGCACTCTAGAACTTTAAGTGAAGGGGAAGTTATGCAAATAATCCCATTAAATTCAATAAATTCGAATTTACCCAAAATGTTAACGCAAAACGACGAGTTTCGAACAATATTAGGTTACTGCTCTATTATCCATCCACAAAACGCATTGTTTAGGCCCCCAAACCACGAAAGTTCTGGAATTACGGCGGCTCCCGCGCCCAAAAATTGGTCATTAGCGCAGCGGTCTGATTCCCTGGATGCAAACTCGTTTTGCAGTCTGGGCGGGCAGCCGTATTATAAACTCAATATATCCATTATCCATGGAGCCATGATTTGATGGGGCTAAAACAAAAGCGGATTTCGTCCACCTGCATATGTGTGTGTGTGGCGGGTGGCAAGTGGGTCGTTCAGATGCGTTTAGTGTGCGGTGGTGTTAGTGGGGCGCCCAGAGCCACGGAGCACCCACTAATTGTTGCATCACAACTGGCATTTCCGCGACCAGCAACCACTGGCGGAGCAGCTTTAAGTCACCCGGGCCAACGATGGCAGACAGAGCTTATCCTTATTAGCATTATCAGTGGCACTGGCAGCAGGGCAGAAAAAAAACGGAAAAAATGGTAAGTAATCGAGACAGTCGAAGCGGGCCAAAACAAATTGAATTAAGCGCGGGAGGAAAACTGTTTGAGGGCATTAAATCTTGGCGCGGCAGACAGACGACTCCTGCGACTTCTCCCGACTCCATGCTCCCTGCTCCCCCATTAAGCCGACAAACGATTTGTAAATGAACTCTACTTTCCAGGGGCTAAGACGGCATCCAGCCCCGCGAACAGCCACGCGGCTTAAGATTTATTAACCTGCATCGATGGCAGCAGAAATAATCAAGTTCAGTCATCGCAATCAACCGAAATTGGAAAATTCCCAGCTCACGGAAAATGGCAGCGAAGGTAACTGCCGCGAGCAGTTTTCCCCTCGGTATCTGCCGTTTTTGGGTTCGCTACTACCCCGGAGACTTATAATCTTTTGAAAAGTTTCCAGAAACACATCATGTGCATAAAGCATCGTGGTGGGGGGGGGGAGTCCATGGGGCAAATGGAAAGTTTTATCCACTCGACTTTCTTCTAAGAAATTGACCAATTGGCTGACCACACAGGCCGAGGCAAACAAATAATTATAAATTGCCCTGGCAAGGACATCAAAACGATTTAATCCTTACATGCGCACGCACACAAAGGCGGCCGGGCAGAGCTATTTAGGTGACTGCAAAGGATTACTCAAGTATCCTTCTCGGCCTGGCAAATATTTGTAGTCTTTTCTCGACTTTTTCGATGGAATAAATTGTGTGATTGTTTATTTATAGGCAGAATGCTCATAATTTACTTATTAAAATGATTTTGAGTGATTTGGGTATTTAGGAAAATTAAAATTTCAACAGACCAAAAGTTTTAATAACCCGAACGGACACGTGAGCAGCAGCTGGAAGAAAGGGATGCCGGCGGAGTGGGGGAAGGGTTGGTCTTAAGCCAAGTGAACTGTTGGGAAATTTGCTTATCATTGCTTGACCAGTGCAAAAAATCTCAAGGATTTTAAAGGACTTAAGTAGGCTTCTCTGGGCGAGTGACCAGCGTGTGTGTGTTTATGGGGTGGCAAGTGGGTGGCTGTTTGCAAGAATGAGTGACCGGAAATTAAGCAATAGTCTTAAGGAAATTGCCACAAGTTTTTCCTTCACTTCACGCCAGAAAACCAATTTCCATGTCCTTTTCGCCCAGCATCTTAAGGGATCCGCACGCGTGTGCGTGCGTGTGTGTGTGTGTGAATTTTTATTTACACTTCAACTTAAGTCCTACTTAATTGCAAACTCTTTTTTAGTAGAATTTTTAATGCGTGCATTTTAATTTATAATGCCTCTGACAGCTTCAGCAGCATTCGGAGCGACTTAAGAACTTTCCCCAACGCACCACTCACACACACACACACACACTGGCACAAAGGAAAGACCATACACACACCCACACACACACACCCGCATGAGCCTTACGCTTGGCTGGCATCTCACACCTTTGGCTCCCTGCACATATCCTTGCCTTAGTCCTTGCGCTTTCCCTGTTTCCCCTGCACTCCCTGCCCCGCTGCATTTTCAAAAGAAAAACAAACATATTAAACAGGACAATAAAATGAAAATCGGTTTGCGTCTTGCCTCGGGTGT
Organism: Drosophila kurseongensis; assembly: GCA_018153305.1. Lineage (NCBI taxonomy): Eukaryota > Metazoa > Arthropoda > Insecta > Diptera > Drosophilidae > Drosophila > Drosophila kurseongensis. Next base: position 8,490,397 of record JAECXX010000004.1, on the reverse strand, counting down.
TTTTTGGTCCCTTGCCGCAGGACACAAGCAAAATAAGCTACCTAACAATTGCCTTTGCTCTGCGAAAGGAATAATGAATACCTAGGAAATGAAAGATTAGCTATAGAAAAACGACGTGGGGTCACGGTGGTAAATTGCCAGGGTATCGAAGTAGGATTGCCAATTAGTTTGGATCATTTATTATTTGTAGAGAATGAGATTGGGTATTACTGGAGTAACAATGAATGACTTTTCAAATATTTATAATCATCAGAAAAATATAATTTTTTGTACACAGTCTACTTAATGTTTTATAGGAAACTTAATTCTTTATTAAAATTAGGTATTACTGTAGTAACAAAGAATTATGGCAAATACATACCCCAATGAAGGTATATATTATTTTGAATGATTTTATAACTTAAGAAATAAGAATCTAAAATATTATGGAGCACTTAACAACACTGATATAGTAATCAATGATTTTTAATTACTTTTTCTGTCATGTTTTTATAATACTGGCAATTTTGTTAACACTATTTTAATGTTTTGAAACTCCCTAAAATGATTTCTAAACTTATTTCTTCAGTCTTTTTTTTTTTAAACTGGATATTTATGCATTTTATTCAACACCTACAAAAGTATTAATATCAATCGGTTTGTTTCTTCAAATCATGGTCTTGGAATAAAGATTCCAACCTTCGTCGTTTTGTTTCCTTTCCAGGGATTACGAATCGCATTTGATGTAAGTCGAGGGTCTTTGAGCTGCCCCTTGGACTGATCTTTCACCCCCATGAGTCCTCTTGTTCCGAATCAGAGTCAATGCTCTTCAGCACTCCGAGTTCCACTTGTGCACATGCGAAAAATCGGCACTTTGCATTTGAGTTGGCCCTCTTCTTCGTGGCCTTTCCTCTGAGTCAGAGGCGTATTTTGAGATTTGCACTTTTTTGTGCCGCCGTATTTGTATTCGTGTTTTTTGAATAGGGCTTTTGGGGCTGGGAAAACATGTTGAAACTTTTAAGCGGATTATAATTAATGCCGCGAGGCATTTTCTTTCTTTTTATCGCTGACTGTTCGCGTTTAGCGCCCTCAACGTCGAACCAATCGAAATCCGCCCAGTCGGATATAGCCGGAAATCAGGAATCCTTTGACTCGAATCGCCTGCCATTCCGCTCCCCTCCAATTACTTTCCAAAGGGACGGGAGTGCGGGGGAATGGGTGCCCGTAAATGTTAGTCAAAAATAATCCTAATGAAATAAGTATGGCCCGTAGCGGTAATTTATTTGAATCCTTTGCCCAAACCCCCGCATTTCGGCCCATCTCAGCTGCTAAATTGGCCTCGGCCTCTTGGGTTAGGCTTTGGAATTGTCTCAAGTTTTGTTTTTGTTGCGCAATAAATTCATTTTTTGTCCTTAGACATGTAAAACTATGCATGAGGACAGGCTGTGTGTGTGCCTGTGTGTGTGTGTGTGTCTTGGACTTAATCCTTTTTGTTGTTTGCTTCATATGTTGATTTGGGACCATCATCAGGTGAGCTTTCTTTTGCCAGCAAAAACGACAGGGGCCAAACCTCAGACGAAGCGTTCGAAAATCTTTGCAGGACACACACACTGACAGAGCCAACGGCAGGATGGCCAGGACTCTAGTTAGTTTCAGGTTGTGAATGGATTTTCTTAAGTGGTTCTAAGCTTTGTCTGTGAAGCAAACCAGAAAACATGCTTATACATGCGGCCAAGTGGCTGAAGAGTTCAAGAGTCCATGAGTCCGTGAGTTGGTGAGTCCAGAGTCCCCAGAAGGGGACTGAGGAAAAAGGACTCTAGTGGCATTAGCAAGCTGCTCAAGGAGCTGCAGCACTTCATTAGTTTTGCGAATTTGCGGACAGGGAGCCTGAGACAATGGCCAACTGCGAGGCAAACGATAATTGAATGCACAAGGGGCTGGGTCGAAGACGGGCAAAGCCATGTGCCGGGGACAAATCCCTACAAAAGGATTATGATGTGTATTTTTCGGCCAAATGACTCTCAACGCAAGCCAATGCAAAGTTATGCAATCGAAGAAAGCAATGATAAATTGATGGCAGCAGGATTAGGCCAAGTCCGAGAAGTGAATAATTAAGGCGCAAAGAAAGAACCTTCGGAGCTCAAGGACTCGCCAGCATCTCAGCGATGCAAATAAGCAGAAATTTTTGTGGTACAGGATTAAAATTATGAACTGCAGGATAAGGCCATGCGTGCACACAAGGACGACCGCTCGCCACAAAAGGATTTTCCATTTGTCAAATACCATCAAGTGGCTGGGTGAAGGACGCCCAAGCAGCAGACACAAATAAGGGATTTAAATGTCGATAATGTCTGCAAACAAGCGCAGCCGAGATAGAGTTCGGAAGGGGTTCCTCTGGGGTTGGATGTCCAAAAATCAACCAGAAAGCAGTTGAACCGAACATAATCGCAGCCGCAGCTCGCAAAAAGAAAATGCGAAAGCCAAAATGGCACCCAAGAAATCGCTCATGCCTCTGGCAAATACCCGTAAACCGACTCAGACTGCGTTTGTTTTAAGCATTCCGAATTGACCAAGTGGGCCACCCACTCTGGATCCATACTTAAGTTCCAGCAGACAAAGACAAAGCCACACACAGACCAAAGGGAACTGAAACTGCAACTGCAGCAGCAGTGGAAGCAGAAGCACAGGCCATGGAAGCAAAACCAAAGGCAACCTTAATCACTTTAGTTATCAATATTACTTATTTACGTTGCTTCTACTTAGCGCTTAAGACGCTTTGACTGTGTGACTGAATTATAGGCATGTATACATAAATGCATGAATATGCTAAGGGCGACAGGGGAGGGGGGATGGAGGGAATCGGCTAGCATTACGTTTAAATCTTCCTGCTTAAAGCCAAACAAAGTCGCTGGTCGACGGAGGCAAAAGGAGCACAACATGCGATCTGTGCCATTGATTCAATTAAAGCGGGCAAAAAGAACTCGAAGCGAGTCTGAACCGAGAAACCAAGGGGCAATCCCTCGATGACGACTTCCTGATACCCAGTGCACCTATTTAAATTATCATTTGAGTCATGCTGATAGAGAGGCTAGTTCTGAAATCAATCAGATGCGATAGCGGTCAAAATTGAACAACTAAAATACATTACATCGAGATTTTACAACATTGATATACGTTTCATTTAGAAGTGATATAGAATGATGTGTTTAAAAGTTTGTTTAATACTTTTAACATTTTTGCGAAATGGAAAATCCAATCGTATTTTCTGGATTCCATTTAATAATGGTGAATAGCCTAATACGTTTTTGTACTTTATAAATTGTTTATTTGCACATTACTCTTTAATGTTTTTTTCTCTACTAGTAATTTTTACTTTATCGTGAATCAATTTCCTTATCATTTGAATTTAAAAATCTTCACTATCTGATTTCATTTATTTACAAAGATTTTCATTTTTGCAGAGAAAGTAGCTCTGCAGCTGGAGTAAAATAAGTATACGCCTAGTGGCTGTCAGTCTGATTTAAACCTTCTCGCTGGCAAATGAGGAAGAGGAAGCCGGGAGCAGAAAGGAGCAAGGCTGAACAAAGGCCATATATATCACTGTATTGATTAATATAATCCGCTTGAAGACGCTGGCAGCCACACGGCGAATTAAGTTACATTCGGTAAGAGAGAGGGCGATACCGCCCCCCTTGTTTCGAGCGGTCCGCACCCCGGCTCAACCACCTGCCACAGTTTTAAGTACAAGTTAATGGTGCTTATGCATATTACCCTTCCGCCTCCACCCCCCCTCTGCGCTTATTAATACCCACAACTGATTTTTCTTCTCTGTCCCGCTTATTTTCCTTGCCGCCGAAGTATTTTATTTTAAATCGATCCAATGGCAAAAGCGTCTTTTGTATTTGCTGCCTCTGCGAATGCGCGCCGTCTTAATCCGCTGCCAATGAACTGCGAACTGTGGGGAGGGGGGTGGAAGGGGGACCGAAGGAGCTGCCAGATGAGCGGCTTTACAGAGGCGGCGGCGGAAGGGAGAGCTCGGGTTTATTAGTGGCCCACAGACGTCGACGATGTCCTACTCAGGAGGCAAAAAGGATGTCGACGACGTCGCCATATCGCATTGGTATTTTGGCATTTGGGCTTTGTCTACCCGGGGGACGGGGGGGCAAGGGACGAGGGACGAGGGGCTTGGGTTGCCCTCAGAGGAGGATGAAATTTGATCCGGCTGCGGTGAGCGCGTAGCATTGTATTTGCATTAAGCGTAACCTCGCCTCGGAACGGGGAATTGGGATGAAGGGTGCGAGACGTCGATACGCGAGGCTGCCAAGGAGCTTAATTTGAAGGGGATTTACGCAGTGCCATTATAAGACCCGGCTCCTCCCCCCCACACCCCGTTATTATTTCCAGCCTTTTGTTGGACGACTCGCTGCAGAGATCTCTGAACTCTGGCCGGGATTAGGTTAAATTTCTCAACAGATTTCTTCACTAGTTGCGGATTAAGTGCAGTGGACAGAGGCAGATTCCCTAAGCCTTGGCCACAAAAGCCAAACCGCAAACACAGTAACACATACGAGCTCCCCCGGCTGACAGCTTAGGTCCGAGCATAGAAGTCTCCTCCCATATCCGCCTCTCCCAACTTAAAATCTTAAACATTTATCCGCGCGTATTATGTGGCAACTCCGGCTAATTGCCGCAAACACGACGCCAACAAACACTCGCCTCGTGTTTGCGCGGTTAGCTTTCCCCCCAAACAACAATCTCTGTGAGGTCCAAATGCCCAGTTAACTTTTCTGGTTTGTTCTGTTTCTGATTCTGATTCTGTTCCTGTTGCCTTTTAGCAGCTATATCAACTAACACAGAAACAAGCAACCGAAACAGAAACAGAAGCACAACGACAGTGGCAACACCATCTGCGGCATTCAATTTAAGGGGATTAACTGCTAATTTTTTGCGATTTCGCCCAATGCCAGCGGTATTCGAGTTCATTTTTTTCCCAGCTCCGCATATGTATGCATGAGCACTCGAATGTGGGAGCAATGCCGTGGGGCTTTTACAGTTAAATCTTTGGGGATTGCAGACACACACACACACACACACACACAGGGACACATGACACTCAACCGCCTGTGGAGCCAGTGAAAAAATGCAGCAGTTAGCCAACTTTAAGGGTTCGAGGTGGAGCTCTGACTATGAATACCAAATCAGATAATCAAATTAGTCAAAAGTTGCCGTAATCTCTAAGCGGGATGGGGCTGAACCATCCGAGTGCTCGGCGGAATAAAAAGGGATGAAGCCAGCGAGTTGGGTTTTAATCCGAAGAGGAATTCACTTTTTAGGCGTAATGAGCGAAACCACGCTACCTAATCACCAGCGAGCACGCTCGAGGAGTCACTCCGGGTAATATAATCTGATATGACGGAGTACTCTAACCAGGGGTTGGCTAATTAAATGCCTTAGAGTACTGTTGTAATGAGCAGATATCGCCAGAATAATCTGAGATTTATAGTGCAAAAAGCTTTGGGTTAGGGTTGAACATGCTTTTATCATATGCTTAGATATTTCTGAACTTCGGATCAAAGAAAACGGATTTGCAGATCGAAATCAACTTTGCGTGGTAACCCATTTTGAAACCACGAAATGCCATATGGTAATCGGACAGCCTTTGCTAAGCAACGTCGTTGTTTAAGGGGATTTAGGTACAGCTTCTTTAACTTTATTTTACTTACAACGTTTCAGTGCCTGACAAATGTTAACAATAATATTTAATTGGTGATAAATATATTATCATTTATTTAATAGACGATCTCCTAGCCTTTATGAAAACCAAGTGAAAATATTTGAAAACCTAATGATTGCTTTTTGTTTGCTTAGATACTTGTAATAGATTTAGTAATATATAATACGAGCCTATTTAAACGTGATTGTTTGCTAACCTGTTTTCATTGTAAAACCAATGAAAACGATCATATATTTTTAATGTAGCAAATACTATCTTACTAATCGCAATCGATATTGGAAGATCTTATAATTCACAGTTCTTTAAGATCAATTATTGATCGATTAAAGCCATAATATTTGTTTTGTTTTAAGAGCAACCTACTATTTGAAGACCTGTACTATGTACATACATGGATGATCCCGTCTAGACCCCTAGCTCAATTCCCCTTTTCACTTATCCTTCTCCCAGGCTTTATTTTATTTTCACAGCCTCGCTCCTTGTTTGTTTTTGCTCTGGCTTTTATTTTTGCGGGTGATGGGTGGTGGGTGAGCGTGGCTTAGGTCAGTGGGTTGTCGGGTTGACGGGCGGTTATAGTGGGTGGGTACTTTTCCCAGCTCCAACCTGGTCCCTTGGGCACTGGGGATGAGCTCTGCCCGACGGCTCAGTTCGGTTTAAGTGCCAAAGCGCGCCGTGCATTGTTGTTGCTGTTGGCAGCTCTCCCTTGCCAGCTTTACTTGGCATCTGTGTGGGTGTGTGGGTGCATGGGTGTGTGTATCTGTGTGTGTTGGTGAGCTGGTGTCTGCCACTGTTGAACTGGGACAACAACAGCAACAAAGCAAAATCTAGTGAACTTCATAGGGATTAGCCTGCACGAAAGCAACAGATTTAAAAGCTTTCGCTCTGCTTTTTAAGTTCATTTGAGCGCTTTATGTGTGTGTGTGCGAGTGTTTGTTTGCTGGTGTTTGCCAGTGTGTTAGTGTAGCCTTTGTTGACAAATGCGACTTGACAGTGGTGTGGCAAATCTGGTCTGCAGACTCAAAACACACGCTCACACACCCAGCTGTCGGGTGTTAAAAGCGGAACTCAATGGCGGGATCTATTGTGTGCCAAGTGTCCTCACTATAAGTTCCTTAGTCACTTTCTTACAGGTCACATAGAATCATGCAGTTCACAGTTCACAGAGATGCATTCACTTAGTATCCTAGCACACACACACATTGTCACACATGTCCCGGGCCTCAAACATAATCCAATTGCAGGCCATCAAACATAAACAACAAACATCAATAACCGGCGCGAACTGAACGAAAACACAGGGAACACAACGAAAAGCGAAAAGCAGTAACACCAACCTTCTTCCAGCATGTTTGGAACGATACTAAAACCGAAAACGAAAACTCAGAGAGTCGAGGAGAGTTCTGCCCCATGCTCACACATACAAGGATGCGAACACCGATACGGATACAGGGGGCAAACACACGCATACAGATACAAATGAATAGCAACATGTGGCTATGGGCTCTCTCTCTCTCTCGCAACTCACACAAACACAGTAGCCAGCCACCCCAATCTCTCTCCCTCTTTCTCTCTCTGTGTCGGCCCATCTCACTCGCTCTGCCGTTGAGCCCTGGCCCCGCATTACGCTTATCAAAGTATATCTCTGGGATTATACGAAATGAATGGAATTAAGGATTAATTTCCAAGGGATGTCATTTCGTTTTGGGATAATGCCCCGGCTGTACATGTACGTTTGTGTGTGTGTGAGTGTGCGTGTGTATCTGGGTGTTGGTGTTGGCAGCAGCTTAAGCTATAATGGATTCGGGTTCACAGTTTCCGTTGGCGAATGCTGAAGCTGTCGCAGGCGATGCGAAGGTTTTAGTTATAAAAATACACCGGAGTTTATAATGCCAAAGCGGGTTATAGAACAGTGGCGTGCTAACCTCGCATAAAAAGTGGTTAACGTTGGGATGATGATTATAATGGATTTGGATTGGATATAAATACAGCTCAAAAATATGTGAATCATATTTCAAACTCGAGAAAACAATGATTTCGTGTGTACTTTACAATGAAATCATTTTTGAGGTAATTACTATTTGGAAATTTGTTCTCTATGTTTTTTTTTGTGGTTTTATATAAAGGTACACTAATTCATTAGATGTATTCAAAAATATGTACATTTATAAAGTTCAAAACCCTTTTCGATTTTATGTAGCTATAATTATAAGAAGTACATTCGTGTTAGCCGAATAATGTTACAAAATGTATTGTATCCTCTAAAGGATAATTACTACGTTATAATTTTTTAGTACTTCGGAAATAATCTTGATCAACCTAAAAATTATTTTATATGTAATGATTATTTCTTCGTATTCCCCCCTTTTTACGCCCATGACCATTCAGCGACGCCGCTGTTCATTATAATGCCAAGCGATCCATAAAACGAAGAGTTAAATCCGAAATAATAATCCCGCACGAAATTAAATCCCTCGCCCACACGGCCACCAAAAGCAAACGCAAACGCAAAATCCCAGCCCCCACAGCCGGTCCCGCCCCCCTTAAATCCCCCGCCACTCCGCCACTGTTTGCATGGAAAAAAGTTAATCTCCCAACAGCAGCAGCAGCAGCAGCCGTCGCCATCGACTCATCCGCAAACCGAGACTCGAAGGGCGGGTGGCCAGAAGGGGGTGGGGCTGGGCCAGAAGGGGGTGGGCTGTCACTGTGCGTTGCTGTCGCTGTGTGGGGCCCTTCAGCCCCCAGACCCCCATGCCTCACCACCATTCCTTCCGCCCAAAAACCACCGAACGCCCTTCGAAAACTCCAACTCATGGCATGCTTTTGGGCCTTTTTCGGTTGCAGTTGGCAGCGACGTCGACGCGGGCAGCTTTAGCTCTGCCGGTTTAAGGATTAACACAGACACACACACAGTCACACACACACAGGCAAACACACCCAGGCACGAACGGACCGGGCACCAATACTCGGACAAATAAAGCACACGCAATGCCCAGAGCACAAAATCGTTGGGATTAATGCGGGATCTACTTTATTGCGAAAATATGCTCGACCCAACGAAAAACGGTGATGTTGATGAGGGGATAGGGGAAAGGGGGAATGGGGGTAGGGGGGCTACGATTTGGCATTGGGCAGTGTGAGTGTGTATATGTGTGTGTCCGTGTTCGTGTGGATGCGTTGCGTTGCGGCATCGCCTGGGCATCCATGGATTGTCAGTGACTTAAACGAATTGGGATTACGTTGCGTATGATTCATATGGAGGCTAAAACAACAAAGCACCAGACAGCCACTGGCTTTAAACAACAACAACAACAATGCAAACTGTGCATATATATGTTTGAATATAGATGTATTCGTACTTATAGGCAGCATTGGACGGGCATTCGAACGGATTACAGGCCCACTCCCCTTTCCCCACACCCCGCACAAAACTCAACCCGAGCCCACTATATTTCAACGTACGCTGCCCCTTTCCCGAATCGCCGGCGGAGCACAAATTGAAAATGGACAATCGCCTGACCGACTGCCAGCCTGCCAATATGCCAGCGCCCTGGATAATCCCCTGCGCGATCAATAAAGCCTGCTGGCACACCGAGAGAAAATTTGGTGGACTAGGGTAAGTTTGGGATAAACGAGTTACAGCAAAGAAAGTTCGCTACAGTGCAAGAAACTTTCGAACTCTTGTTTATAATGTAACTAATATAATATATTTTAACCAAATGAAGTGCGTTCATATTGGGAACAAAAGACATTTGTAAATCCATTGCTTTTAAATTTTTTTTGAATTTCAAGAAAATTTGCGAATTAAATTTTACATTTTTTATTTTATAACTTTAAGATGCTTTTATAGTAATTTAAATCATTTTAGTGAATTGAAGATAAGAATTGAATTAAGACTTTAATGTCATGTTCGTAATAAATATGATGTATTTTTAAAAAAGGAATTTCAGGGTATAGTTCTTGCTGCTTAAGACTTGAATAAAGTAAATAATTATTTACAATTTATTGTAATAAATATTTATAAAGGCTTTATTTATTAAAAATATATATCAAAAAAATTAGTTTTAGTACTCGAATTATGTTTTAAATTTACTTGAAGATTAAAAGATTAATTTGGATCTTTTCCCTACGTGTTCTCATTTTGTATACCTTTAGGGCCAAGTTAAATTTTTCTTTCAGTGACTCAAGGTTATTCACATGTTCTGCAAATCCGGGCATTACCATTTCTCGCAGTATATCGCCTGCAGTTGAGAGTTGTCTGCCGGCAGTTTGGCAGGATTGCCAGTCGTATTGGGATTAGCATCCCCAAAGACTCGACCTCGACTCGCTCCCAAAACTGGCAACTGTCTGGCCCGCCGTCTAACCCACCTGGCTCACACACACACCCATACTGGCGCACGCATACCGACACAGGCACGGAAAAGGACACGCACACACACACACAGACACAAGGACGCATTAGCTGGCGGCCTAATCCCGACGTCGTTGCCATTGCCAAAGCACTTCAAAAGCAAAGGCAAAAGCGAAGGAACAGGAACAAAAACAAAAGCTTAAGGAGCTGGAACAGGAGCAGCAGGGGCAGAGGGGGTAGAAGGGGCAACGCAGCGCGAAACGTGAAACTTCTCTTCATTTGTGTCTGATGGGATTAGGGCTAAAGCCAGATAAAGGGATAAGGGATTCCCAAATAATGTCGTGCCCTCAGCTCGAGCAACTCGGTCTGAAACTCGAAAGTTTTTGGCGCCAAATTCGCATGCAAAGCAGGCAGCCAAGTCGTCGAATGAGATGGCTATATGCGGATAGAAAGAGAGAGAGTGAATTGAGAGAGGGAGAGGAGGTGGTGTATTTACCCTTTTTTGGGCTGAACGTTCACCGGGTTCAGGAGGCTTAGGTCGCAGGATAAGTCGCAAACTTGATGCTTTCGCTTAATGTCCTTGGGTGGTCCTGCTCCTGCTCCTTCCCCTTTTTCCTGATGATGATGATTTTGTTTTCGCTTGTGGATTATACAACGCCCAGTTGCATTCGCATTAGTTGCTCTCGCCTGGTGATTTTCCTAATTCCCCTTATACCCTCTATGTGTGTGTATGTGGGAATAGAGTTAAAGTGGAATATTGAATGTGGCGGAGAGTTGGGGAAAATTCAATATTAAGTGACAGGAAATAAACGGTTTAGCAGCAGCATTAATTGGCACTCTGGCATTTGTTTGGGGTTTAATAAAATCGTAAAGGATGCCTGCACAGAATCTCAAGAAAGTGTGTCCTTCAGTCGGGGGCTTATGTTAAATCCCAATTGCAGCTGTTGTTGCCACAACGGAAAATGCCGAGTCTTATAATATTCATAATCGAACCCCTTGGCAGACCTGGTCCTTGTCTAATTACAAATGTGCTGCCAGCATAATTCCACTTGTGTATTATTAGATACGCACTTCCACATATATTTACTCGCACAAAAGCGCTCAAAGTTAATGCAAGTGATTTATAGTTGCTTTTCCTTGTGCATGTACTTCTGTTTTGATAATCGCACAGCACACAGGCAGTATTTATTCGATTATAAACCAAAACGCACAGAGATCCTTAAGCCGCTCGAATCGAGCTGCATGTTGCTCGGGGGACGTTGCACATTGCAGGTTGCAAGTTGCATGTTGCCGGTGGGGTGGCGGACTCTCCGGCTCATCGCCCGTTGTGGCAACTCCGAGAGTTCGATTCGTGCTCCTCTCCCTGCATTTAAATCCTTAAAATTTGTAGTTCTCTTTGTGTCAGGGATAAAGGGACCAACTGGAAGTGGAGGCGCAAGCCACCGAGGCGAAATCTCTTCTCACAGATACACGTGCAAAAATGAAATACTATTATCGTGGATGTGTTTATCAGGAAAATAATATGCTGTTCAATACCATATATTGATTTGACCAAAATATTCGATTTAATATTTAAAATATTAGAAAATAAAGATTTATATAAGAAGTTGTGGATTTGAAAATACTTTTTTTTGGTATTTTGTATTTAAGTTGAATTGAAAAATGTTTTTTACATTTAAAATGGATTATAAAATATGTATGATAGGTAAGGTTTTCTTTAATAGTTTCCGTAATAGTTAAAAACTGATTTTTAAAAATTAGAAAATAATCATTATATTTTTATTATTTGTAATTTATAATAGAATTTGTTCAAGATTAATAATTTAAAATTGGAAAACAATGAATGAAATAGTTAGATTAACCATGAATAATCATTATTTGATTTGTATAATATTTAAATTTACTTATATGTGACTTAATGGCACATGATCTATTTTTTCTACGGGACATGTGAAACATGTTGTATAATATTAAGTAACATAAGAATCTCATTTTTCTCCGTGACATGCTAAACATATCGCTTAAGTGAAAGGCTACCCTTGAGTTTGTCCTCAGCATTTTGCAGTGCACTCGATGATGGTGGCTTAACTCAATCAGCATCACCTGCAGCACCTGCCTTCAGCTCCTGGCGATGTCCTGGCCAAGTGTATGCCAGTATGTGTGTGTGTGGCTGGTTGGCAACAACCGGCTTTTATCCTGTGGCTCTAGTTGTTGTTGATATTGGTGCCCGGGCCAATCCCTTTTTGCTTATAATTCGGAAATGTTGCCTCCTGTTGCTTTTGGCATTTATTCGCATTTGTATCTCAATCTGAGGTTGTATCTGTATCCGCATCTATGCTCTGCGTCAGCACATATGCCGGAATGGGTTTTTGGGTTTTAGGATGTGATTGGGCAGTGGGCAGTGGGCGGTGGGTGGTGGGTAGAAGGGGGTGGGTTTTGGGAACCGGCTTAGGTGAGTGGTATCATTCAGCTCCGCACTGGCCACTGTGCATAACGCTTAACACTTAAGCTGCAGCCGCTCAACCGCCCACCTGTCGCCCCAGCGGATCCATCGGCCCAGGGCTTAGCCACTCCTCTCACAGGTGAGTGAGGTGCGTTCAAACTGGAGTCCGAATTAGACTTCGAGTGGGAGTCCAAGTCGTAGCTAGTTTTGCGTGTGATTGCGAAACCGGCTGCTCCTTCTCCCGCTTTTGAGTATCTCTTATCCTGCAGCAGGAGCAGTGCGTTGCTTTTGTGTCGCCTGATTACCGGTAGCACTCCACAGAATTCGGAAACCCACTCGTTGGCTAAGTGAGTGCGAGGAGCTGGCTGCTCGGCCGAGTTACTGCCCGGCTTTGCCGGCACTTGTGCGTCCATCAGGGCTTATCGGGGGTGCTCCTCCTCCTCCTCCTCCTCCTCCTCTTCAGCCCACCATCTCATTATACAATCCCGCCTCATATGACATCTGCATAATAGCCGATCGAACGGGTGCCGTTGACCATTTTTTGAATCCTTGAGCGCGTGCTTATGTCCACAGAGTCCTGTATGCATGGCGCCTGGCTTATGACACATGGGGATGCAGCTGCTGCAGTTGCCGCTGCTGCTGCTGCTGTTGCTCCACTTTCGGTGGCCAAAAGCAACAATGATTCAATCGCAGGGTCAAGTGGGGGAATCGGGCTGGCCGTATGGCTGTTTTTCGTTGCCCGAACGCGTTGATCCACAAACGTGTCGTTAACTAAGGCGCAGTGATTTTCAATTGCAGAGCGCGTCGCCGGCATGGGTGTGTGTTTGCATAGGCTTATAGGTGCCAACAGTGTGGCACAACTGCAGGGCCAAGGGGCCTGGCCGGCCACAGCCACAGACTGCATATTGACAAGTGCAGCCGGGTGGGGATTTATTAAGGCTAACGTATGAAAATGTTGCATACTAAACTCTGCATAAATCGGAGCGCAGCAGAGACAGCAGAATCGCAAAAACAGGAGCATAAAAATAGCCCCGAATGGAAAAGCCCAGCTGCCAGGGGGGTGGCAGTGGGAGGGGGGTTTTGTGTTGGTGTTGGGATCGGGATGGGTGGTGCGGCAGGATAAATATCGTGTTGCGTCGCTGAGCAGCTTAGGCGCAATAAACACGCACACACATTCGGAAATATGCACAACAAAACGCATCGAAACAAAACAGATTTACATATGAACCCACACACATACACACCCCCACACACACCCACACACATGTGCAGCTGTTGCAAATGGCTATGTTAAATGACAATAATAACAAAAACAGCAATAACAATGCCAAATGACGGCAACAATAAGCAAACCAAACTGCACTGAGCCCCATCCGTAGGTCGTAGGATACGGCATCCATTGGATCCCATTCCATTCCATCCACGTTTTGTTGTGCAAATCCTCAAAATATGCTACAAAGCACATTACACAGATACGCACCCACACACACTCACACACAATTCACAAATTCACAGCGACAAAATTCCAATCAAATCCTCTCTGTTGCAGTTGGCAGTGGGTTTAGGCTCGAGCCTGAGTATTGGCGAATTTCGCTCCGAAAAGAAAGCTTTAAGTATATCGGGGGTAACGTGAAATATTAACAATGATATTTATCGCCTAAGTCAATTGTTTGGCCAACTATCTGCGAAGACGAAGCCACAAATTGGCCCCGACACATCCACCAGGTTATAAACGAGCGAACACCTGTTGAGCCAGCGCACACGTGCGCCCACATCCTGCCAGATTGCGTATACGCAGTGAGTGCCCGAGAGACGAGAGACTGAAGCTAGGGCAAACAAAAGCAAGGCACGCTTCCTGGCCTGCATCCTCCTCGGGGGATTCACTCCACAAGTGGGTGCTCACTTAGCACCCAACCAAACATCCAACCAACCAACCAACCAACCACCCAACCTCAACCCCCCCCCACACACACTTTCTAACCTGAAACGAATGTTTGCTCGCACACACAGACCTTCCGTAGACACATATAGACACATAAACAGACGCAGATACAGATACACATCCGTACACAAAATAAACGTTATGAATGCTTCATATGCTTAATCCAGGGGATTTCGATGCATGTACGAGTGTGGTGTTTCTGTTTCTGTGTCTGTGGCTGTGGCTGAATGGAGCCAAGGAAGCGCCTCGTGCTCGGGCTGATATCGTTGGTATGCAAAAGGCTTCACAGTTTCCATTTATATCCGGCAGATACTCGACGTATGCATCCGCAACGAGGTGGCACAGGTTTACTTCTGGCCATGGCTAAACTATTGATGAACCAAACAAGATTACCACGGCCATTGCTCAAGGAACGTATCCACTTGTCTGCTTGTGCGTGTGCCAGAGTGTGTATCTGTGGGATACGTGCTTAATGCCTTGTGAGCAAATCAAATGAACTTTTCATGGATTAGGCTGGCTGTGTTGGGGCAGAGGAAATGCCTCGGCCATTTCCATTTGCCATCAGCAGCTGGCCTGATTAAAGATGTGTCTTTAAAGCGGTCGGAGAATTTTCCCCCGCCAGTTTCCTTCGCTCAAGCAAACCCCTTTAATTACACACATAATCACGCACTGTATTATGAATAATATGGAATTTCATTATTTATTTTGCTCCAACTCTTTGTCATTATTGATTAGGACTCATTTCAATTTAAATTATTTAAACATTTACTACATCTGGGCCACGCTTCAATAGGCAAACCTTTATGAAAAAGTCTGTGTATCAAATTTACGCAACTACTTTACAGAATTTTCATAATTAACAAAAAATCCAAAGTAAATCAATACGTTTTTCAATATTTATTGTGCTCTACATTTCAGGAAGAAATATTATTGGTTTTCGTTCATAATTTCAGAAGTAATATATTACTGATTTATTTTTAAGACCGAAATAACCCCTTTCGTTTTAAGAATTCAAGAAAATATATGCAGTATTACGATACGGATTACATTTCTAATGATTAGAATACCCTGTATAACCTTTGACCATGTCAATAAATTAAATAGAGTTGAGATAATTAAAGCTTCCTTTACTCACGATTCACTTTGCTGACGTCGAACTCCCGTCGCGAGTCCAAGGCCGGATGGCTGAGGAGCTTCTCGGCCTGCTGCTGGGCCTGCTGGACGCCCACGGCCATTCCAAGGGCGGCTGGTGGGAGGCAGGAAATGCTGCCCCGCTCCACTCGCTCCTCCCGTTCCCGCTCCCTCTCCCTCTCCCGCTCCCTCTCCCGATCGCTCTTGGGGGTGGCATTCTGACTAGATGAGGCCGTGGAGGAGGAGAGCGCCTGGCCATCCGAATTCGGCGGGGGGTGGGCGGTGGGTGGTGTGCCCTCGGAGGACCTGCGCCCAGCCACCTCGCCACCCACTCCTGCCGCCTGCTGCTGCTGATGTTGCTGCTGCTGATGTTGCTGGTGATGGTGTTGCTGTTGCTGCTGTTGCTGGTGATGCTGCTGCTGCATCTGCAGCTGGGTGAGCTTCTCCTGGACACCCTGCAAAGAGGCTCTGCGGTGTTGATCCTCGCCGACCACGCCCACAGCCATCACATTGTGGGGCGGCGACAGTGAGTGCTCCTTCTTGACGGCCAAGTCGGCCAGGCTGGCCGAAGCGGAGGAGGCATTCGGCGATTTGGCATTGGCCGCGGCCACAACGGCGGCCGCGTTGGCAGCTCTGGTTAAGGCCAAGGCCTGACTCTGAAAAGAGGCGAAAAGAGAGGGGAAAAAGACAATGAGTACTAAGGCCAAGTTTTCCCAATTGTCGCTTGTTTGCTCGACTAAGTGATCCGGTGAAATTTCCACTCCATTCGATCGCCCCGCGCTCGAAATAGAAAACAACCCAAATTCGCTTTATTGATTAAGTCAACAATGGCCATGAGAATCGTCTCAGCCCTGACAGGCGTTGATTTCTATTGATTTGTGAGCAACAGCACCGGCTGCAGAGGGGCACTGTTTGCTTTCTATAATTTAGCAAGTAATTTGCTGCACAAATCGTGGCGAATCACGAAATTGTCTTTAATGATGCGCAGATCTCCGACTCGAGATCGTTGTCGAAGCGTAACTAAATTAATGTGGCTCTCGTCTCCAGTCCATTAAAGAGCAGAAAGCTCTTTCACAATGCTACACACATGCCCCAACCCAAGACCAAGACCAAGACCCAAGTCGAAGCCCAAGTCCGAGCCCCCACAAAGCGGCAATTGATGACGGAGCTGGGCCCAAAGACTCGGACCCAAAGCGAAATCAGCGATGGCACTCTGCCCTTGCAAAGTGCTGACCGAATTCCGAACTGGTGTTTAATTGGTTTTGCAATGATTGGAATAGTAAGAAAAGAACTAATCCCATAAATTACTTCATTTATAAACTATTAAGCCCACTTGGGGACCTATCATGGGAAATCTCTGTAGTTATATTGAGAGTACACAACTGTTTGATATGATATTTTGAAAATATGTAAAACAAGTAGATATACGTTCATTTCCTAAATCATGTTCTGAGTTCCATTCGTTGGAGTAATGTTCATCTATAAGATGACTATAACTAAGCTAATAATTAAGGTTTCATATTGGTGACACGAAAGATAAGTTTCTCAACACCTTTAAACATTTGTGTAAAGATTTAATGAGAACTTTGTTTTAGAACCATGAAATTTGGTATACTAAGCCAGAACTAGCTCATCTGCGAACCGAAATCTGCTGTCTGGTCATGAGCCTTCATTTTCCCACTAGCCATCCCGATTCGACCCTAATAATTATAGCGTCTCGCTGCGGCTACCGTTTTTACCGTTTATACTGGCTGGGCACGCATGGAATTCCTTCAGATTCTAAGGCCCGGGGATTCCATACCGCCGTTTTTTCCCGATCCCGATCCTGTGCGTGCGGATTGGCAAAAAATTATGGCATTGGCATTTCGGCTTTTTGGCGCTGATCGTGCGGATAAACTTAAATCGAAGCCGAGGCATCGAGATTCTGATCCCGGCCAGGTCGATCGTCGCCCCTGGCTAGTTTGTCAAATGAGGGCATAAAAACAGCGGCTGCCGCTGCCCAAGGAGATCCTTTTCGAAAACATGTTCGGAAACTTAATAAGAGCAGAGGGGCCTGGCTCGACCAAGGAGATGGAGATGGAGCTCTGCGGCGTCTCTGCTTTCCACAGTAGCCGCATCGAGTTAGCGATCAGCGACAAGCAGCAATCGATCTTGTGTTATAATCATCGCCAGCTCCCCACCTCTTCCTCTTGGCCATCAGCGGCGATTTAGGCCCGCAAAAATTCATTTACGCTTTAATCAATTTCATTCACTATGCAACAGCAGCCGGTGAAGAAGAGGAAGTGGGGGATACACAGAAAAAAATGTGTTTTCTAACGAAAATACATTAATGTGTTATATTAAATAACTTTTTTGATCGGTAATTAATTTAAAACTATTATATTTTCTGTGTTTCACCTAATGTGTAAAAAAAAGTAGTTTTCTAATGACATATATTTTAGAAACATTGTTCATAGTTGTATACAAACGTATTAAAAGACACCCATTTCAAAATACAAAGATCATTCAATGAACAAAAATATCCCTTATCTTATAAAATTATTAAAAAAATTTTGAATTTTGCTGTGCAGCGAAATATGGAAAGAAACCCGCAGACTGAACAAACTTCGCCTAAGGCCTCCAGCCGACAATTTCAGCTTACATTGATCTCGTCTTGTCCCAGTCGCTCTGTCCGTCTTCTTTTCACTCTTTCTGGAGTTGCTACGCGGCTTCTGTTCCTGGCCACATGTCAAGAAATTGACGAAAATTCGATCAAAATTTTAATTGATCGCCCTGCAGTGATTTGGGTTGCCGAAAAATTGATCTACCCAAGCCGCCATCTCCGCAGAAACTCCACGCATATGTATATTCTTCGCGCTCGCACTTGCCGTAATTTTCGGTTGGCTGGCGAATGGGGCCGAGATCGACGGACGACCGACTCGTGTTGTGATTATGTTAATAGAGGTGCTGCCCCCAGAGTCCCCTCCACCCCCCTCCCTGGATTCCTGTTTCCGCATCCCGCCCGAGGGGGAGGACGGCGCTCGCCTCGGCCGGAAACTGCAATGCCAGCGGGCACAAATTGCGAATAATCAAACATTTCAAGGGCTGCCACCAAATGCATGGCATTAAGGCTGATCGAAGAATGCCAGAAGTCGCTGATCCTCCAAAGGCACTGAATGCCGCAGAGCCCTCTGAATGAGTCATCATCGGGTGCAATGAGGTGGAAAAGCACCAGGAAGATAGTTAATATAGCTTTCTTTTTGTGTATACCAGTAAAGTAAACTCCCGATGTGTCTTGAAAACACCCTATGATATATAGAAAAAGCAAAAGAAGCCAGAAGATGTAATCCCTTCTCGATCACACCACACCGTCCTCCATCCGCTTATTTATAGCTATCCAAGGCATTAATCAACTCGGTTCGCTCCTGATCTTCCAACCGATCATCCTCGCTGAATGCTACCAATCAAGCTGCCCAACGCCCCTCTTCTTTTCCACCCATCGAGCTGAACATTTTAATATTAACCTGTCAAAGGCCATAATTGACAACGATTAACTTTGTCTTTTGTCTCGCGAAAATTTACATTTTTATGGTTCAATAAAATAAATCAAAAGAGGGGGAAAAAACCCGAATATGAAGAGGCAAAAGGCAGCAGCGAAGCGAAAGAACGAAAAGAAACCTCGAGCACAGTGGCAGCGAAAAGTAATTGCAGCACATAATAATCTCGCATTTAATAATCCTCATTAAAGCGCAAAATCACGTCGGTCCGCTGTAGAAGAACAAGAACAGCCCATCGACTCGGCTGATGGACAGTTTACACTAACAAATATCACCACCTTGACGAGAGGGGTGGGGGGGGGCGACATCAACTCTCGGATCTGCACAAAATTAGAGGCCCAACATTGACGTGCTGTTTTTTTTCTCCTTATTCCTACCCTCTCGAAATTCCAGAACAAGCAGAGGGCTTCTGTTTCTGTTTCAGTCCCAAAAATATGCACAGGGCCCCCAAAAAAGGGAGGATCGTGGAAGAGGGGTAGGGGATGAAGAGGAAGAGGAAGCGATGCGCATCAATCGATGATATGATGAGCTGACGTTTCGGGTTGACGTTTGCTTGTCGTCAATACGTCGCCTAATAACACGTCGCAACAGGTAGTCCCCGAACATCAAGCGAACGGACGGACACGGACAGACGGACAGTCTGGGATTCTGATTGCGACACAGATACAGATACACCGGGGATGGAGCTGGAGCTGGTGCTGAGCTGCCCAAGAAAGGAGTCGCTTTTTGGGGGCTTGATGGAATTTCATCAATTGCATGAAAAATATGAAATTAGTTTGGGCCGGCCCGGCACCGAGAAAGGCGACCAAAAACCGAAAAGCACCAGCCCAGTCCGGGGCTACTGGATTTTTAATGTGTTTTAATCATCGACAGCAGATACTACTGCTGCGCCTCCTCGCTGGCTAAATTGTTTTTGCTCCTCTGATCCTGGGACTGATGTATGGCACATTCCACTCGGGCTATAAATCGTGGTTGCGCCTGGCACCATGGCGCTGTCTCCTTGTCCTTGGCCAAATATCATTTGATTCCTCTGCCAGGCATTAATTGTTTTTGCCCGAGTGCTGCGTGATGGGAATGACTGATCAACTGGCAGGATGGATAGGGATCGGGATCGGGATCGGGATCGGATTGATCGACTGATCGCTGGTGAGAATGAGGTGAAATTGCCCATCCAGAATTCGGTGGGAATTTCGAGGAGCTCTGGATAAGCTCCTCTATCTTCTGTCTCTTGTCAAAGGCCTTGTTCTTGTCATGTTCTCTGTCAGTTTGCTTAGCCAACACACACGCATTCTAAAAGTGTTGATCAGTTGAGTTGAACACTGATCGGAGATTTCTTTTCTGTGATCTTAATCGACACAGAACTGAAAACTCGTGACCATGAGTGTATACACTAAAACAAATGGGTCTAGATTAAAAAAAATAAATTTATTAATAGACAATAATCAGTTTCTCATTTATTTTATGAATTCAAGAGATTGTTGTCATGTTCAAAATTAAAGTATGAAGTCAGATATTTCTCTGAGTTCTTTCATTACTATTCACAGATCAAATACGAAGTCATAATAACAGGAAATACAGAAATGACTTCTTTGCAGGAACATTTTCCCAACTTTATAGCAACTTAGGCCTATATTTTCCTTCAAGTGCAGTCGAACAGTGACATTCCCCACCGTCTGAGATTATGTTGGACTGGTCTGTCTTCTTTTTTGCTTATCGGGAGGAGCCTCGCTTCGAGACATTACCATTTCCATTGGCCGAGACTCTGGGTTTTTTCTGGCCGTACGATTGGGTGTTTGGCAGCGTTTTTATGCTCTTTGTAGGGGCCGGGCCCCTGTTATTAATTATCATCGTCAGCGGGAGGCGATCAGCATCAGCGGACCGAGATTCGCGTTTCGTGTTTCGTGTTTCTCAAATTCCCTAGCGAGGGAATTGGCGGGCAGCAGAATGCGATCATTCGGAATTCGGCGCGTAGAAATATCATTTTCGTGTCTTTGCGCTTCGTGATTTCTCCAGTTTGGCCTTAGTCTTTTGCTTTTCGTAATTTGTATGAGATTTTTGGAATTTTCGCTGACTTTTGCCATTTATGTGTGTCCCTGCTGTCTGTCTGCCCGCATGCCTTGTGTCCTTAACGAAATTGTGATTAAGTGTTTCAATATCGAAGTGACGAAAGGCAGCAGATCGAGCGTCCAAGCCAGCAGACATGGCCAACTGCCCAACTCAACGATGGCGAACATCGTTGCGACGTGCAAAATAATTAAAAATCAGCGAACGTTTTGCGAAAGAGCAGTGCCTCCCGATCCGACGATCTCCTGACCACCACCCCTTCGCCCCCGGAAAGATCGACGCCCGCATCGAGTTGGCGAGTGCGAAAAAACGCCATTTAAAGATGCCACAAAGCCGCAGATAAGCAGAGACAGTGTGCGAAAGGGAGGCACGATGGCCGAAACCGGTTGACAAAATACGCCGGACTTGGTATGCGATCAGTTTGAGCGATAGCCAGATCCAGACTCAACTCCAGCCCAGACGACGATCAGCGATCGCGGAAGAATTTCTGGCCAAATTACGAGCCGGCCAACAGCTACCCAGCTACGCGGTCTCAACCTGAACAGCGACATTTAATTATATTTCATTTCATTTTATTTTACTGCCTCTGCTGCTGCTGCTGCTGCTGCTGCTTTTGCTGCCGCATCTCGGAGGGCTTTTTCGGTAATGCCCGCTGCACTCGACGCATTAATGATGACTTTGCCCTGAATTGCAGAGGCCTACACTCAATAATAACAATAATCATAAAGGGGGGAAGCAGCAGCAGCAGCAGCAGCAAAGGCAAATCGCCAATTGGCAATGGCAATGGCATGTCCAAAGTCGAGGAGCAGGTCCATGTCCATGCCCAAGTCCATGTCCATGTCCCCATGCCTTGATTATGCGCGCGTTCCTTGCGGATCCCCCCCTCCCCAGTCCTCCCTGCAAGGTCCTCATTATTTCTACTCGTCGGACATCAATTTGAGATCATTGCTACTGGTGCTACGGCTACTGGGTCTGAAACCTCAACTCAACTCGACTCAAACTGGTACTGCTACTGCAACTGCTACTGGGGAGAAGGTGTCGAGTGCTTGAAATGTTTTAAATACAAAAATTAATAAAGCTCTCTCGTGCTTACAATGTGTGCTGGCATTTTCCATTCTTTCAATTACCTGCCCTGAGTATTTCCCCCCAAAGCGAGCAGGGCAAATTATTAACTTAACACTTGATGCCCACTTAAATCGATCGCGAAGGTAATAAAAAGTATAAGTTGAGCTGGCAAATATTTATCGGCTTTTAATTATAGATATCTAAACTCTTTATGGTGATGCATTTTTAATGAGTGCATAGAACATGGAATAAATGAAAATTGCAGCAGGAAAATTGGAAAATAATAGTTGTTAAATTAGCAAAAGCCTACATACATACATTGATAAATAATTGTTCTAAAGACTTTAAATTATTGCAACAAATTAAAAAGTTTTTCTATTGTGTATTTATGGTTTTATGCTCAGCTATTTATACCATAAATTTATACATTTTCAAACTATTACAAAATTTAACAAATAAATATATACAAAAATATATAAATTTAAGCCATTTTTGTATGCTATTTTAATAAATAATCTTGAACACAGCTTTGGATATCTCTTTATAGAACGAGCTTGAGGAATTTCAGAGTATAGATAACTATCTTAGCCAGAGGCATTGTCCATAAATTCATCAACTTGGAATTTGCTTAAGTCTGCAATTGTTCCTAATCCTTTAATTACAGTTGGCACCGCCTTAACTACCTGCCTGTGCACAACGTTAACATTTCCAATATCCCAAAGTGGTGGATAATTTTATAGTGTCATTTGCCATCGATCAAGTAACAGCTGACAAAGTTCCCGAAGGACCAAAAACAGTTAACGGAAGAGTAAACTGCAGTGACAACCCCGCGTTTTTTGTGTTCGGACGACATCCTGGCCTATGTAGGTGCCCTTGCCAATGCCAAATGCCGGGCACCGAATGCCAAATTACAATTTCAAGTTCAACATGCCGGGGCGGCATAATTTCCTCGATGCCAGCCCCTCCCCTTTCGCCCCTTTTCGTTGTGCCTGCGGCTGGAAAAGTCGTTCATGTGTGACTCTCTCTGCTAACTGTTTCACATGATCCTTTGTTCCCGTCCCTTTTGAGTCCGTGTTGCGCTTGAGGAATTCCTTGCTCAACAAATTATTACCTACACACATGTCTGACCCCGTGTGTGTGGCTCACTCCAATTATAAGTCAATTAAATAGGTTAAAAGTTAGAAATAAGAAGGCAAAGGAAGCGGAGTTAGGGGACACAATTTTGTCACGGCCAAATGAGCAGGAAGCAATTTACGAGCAAGAAGCTCAGGCCTTCCAGGAAGAGGATCCTGTCCTGCTCTACCTGAAGCGGGTTCGCTTGTACCCCTCTCCATCCATTATGTAATCGCATGATTCTGGGGAAATATATTTTATTTATCAATCAATAAAGACGCCATTGGAGCAATGCCGAGATTCATGCAAATTCTAAACTGATTCTCGCGGACAATTGGCCCATTGATCAATCATTTAAGCGAACCAAGAGCAAAGCAATCAAGTGATCTGTGAGCCTAATCGACACCGAAAGAAACCGATGCACACTGTGTCTATAGCACTGTAACCATCAAGTGGCAGCAAACGATTTTAATTCAATCGCACCAATTAGGCCAGAGCCGCAGGCGCCCCCAAAACGTAGAGCCACGGATGGTTCTATATGGGCTCAATTAACAGAAATATCTGTAGATGTAAATAATCGCAATGCGGCTTGACAATTTGCGTCACAACCCGAAAAGGGGTGGTGGCAAATGGGGGGAAGGGGGAGGGGGGGTTGAGGTTGAGATCCATTGGGATCCATTGGATGTCTCGAGGAATGCTCGAAAGCAAAGTTCAACATTTCGTTCGCCTCGCTCACTAATCTGTCGGGGTCAATCGATGTTAAGTAGAATCACGAATACCAAATTAATTGATGCCGTTGATATGCGCAGCTCCCAGTGCTCAGTGTATATACTGTTTAGTGTTCGGTCTTCAGTTTTTACTATCCAGCTCCAAGAAGAACTCTCTCTGATGATCCATCCATCTTTTTGCAGCCCCCCACTCGTCGATCGGGAGATGTGTGTCAATCTGTGAGTGCGGCTCACATACGCGACCACTTCTAGCGAGTGTCAAATGGGTAAATAATACTCGGTTCATGTTTTGAATTAATTTTAATTGAGATTCATTTGTAAGCAATCAGTTAGACTGTTCAGTCGAGCTATACCAGCTTACTGATTCTGCGCAGGAAGACAAATGCCCACGTATGTATCTGATAGATACATGTGGTGACGAGATTTCCTCATCTTAGATTTCTTTACTTTTTAATTAATATTCGGTTCAGAGAAAGATAGGCAACTGATTTATTACCACATCAAAAAACATTGTTCATCATAACTGATTTTAATAACAAATAAGCATTGAAAAATATTTGAAATTCAATATTTTTAATATATATTTTTAATATAATCAACTGTTTTTCCCATATTCATTATTCACTATTAAATACATTTTCACCTAATTGCTCATTATCCCCCAGTAATATAATCCATTTGGATCAGACAACGATTCCACTACTTCAGCTTTTGCCAGCCAATTAAACATTAACAACACCCCTAGCAGCTCCCTTACTAAATGCCGGACTAAATGCTGTCTATCGCTTGATGGTTGTAATTAATAAGGCACGCCAGCAATCATAATTGAAAACATGTCTCTTAGCGCCGAAAGCCTCGTAACAGCAACACGTTGCAAGTTGCTGCGGGCACGGGGTAAGTGGGATGGCACCCAGGCCTCTGTCTATATCAAACAATCTTAAACTTAACAAGCCACAGAACACAAAACACTCCCCCTATTTGCGGCCTGCCCCCTTTCCGACCCCCCCTCCCCGACATGCCCCCAGTCCATCGACAATTGTTTGACTTTGCAGCAATGTTGCAAGCTGCAAACTGCACTTCATGTGTGTGTGTCTATTAGCGAAGACGGCTAGGAAAATACCAGTTGCCGTGGCAAGTTGCTACTTGATGGTGTTGCTGCTGTGTTGCAGGTTGCAGGTTGCAGCGTTGCAGGTTGCACATGAGACGAGACGCGGCGCAGACGAGCGTAAGATAAACAATTGCCTCTCGGACAACAACTGCGGCCGGAACGTGCGGCCAGCCAAATGCAATTAAGCTAAAAATGTGAAAAATATCCCCCAGCGTTACTCCAGTCGAGTAAAAGTGGATAGACATAGACATAGACCCATCCCCGTCTGCTCCACTCGGCAGCCATGTCTGCGCCGGGAATGGTAGCCCCTCGATAAATAAAAATGTAAATTATGTCTGCTCTGCTTTAAATTGATAAAACTGGCACGGCCAGGGCGGAGTTGCCTCCGAAATGGGGGAGGTCGTTTGGAGTATAGAGTTTTAATTGGCGTTAGTGGATGGGATGTGATGGAGTGGATTAATTGATGAGATAATTTTAGGAAAAAGAGCATGTTGTAGAATGGTTATCAGGATTAAAGTATTAAGAAATACCCAACTAATTAAATTACGCAGGTGATATAAAGTTCAAAACTAAAACTGTCGAAATATCTTTGAATAGCGATCA
Source organism: Drosophila kurseongensis (assembly GCA_018153305.1). Taxonomy (NCBI): domain Eukaryota; kingdom Metazoa; phylum Arthropoda; class Insecta; order Diptera; family Drosophilidae; genus Drosophila; species Drosophila kurseongensis. Next base: position 8,464,603 of record JAECXX010000004.1, on the reverse strand, counting down.
TCCTATCTCAAGGCTAAGCCAGCTGAAACGAACTGAAGTCTAATCTCCAAACTGCCTTTCAAATAACTTGACTCCTCGAGCTAATCCCGAGATGCTCTAATCCCGCCAAAGTAGCTGAGCAAACAGAAAAAAACACAACCGAAGATCCCTCATTTCAATTGCACAATTTGGACAGCTGTGCGCAAAGGTAGCCGAGCAGGACCTTCTCAGGGGTTTCTCCTCGAGGAGCGCGAGTCCTTCTTCCTGTAACTGCAGTTGCGTCGGCGTTTGCTTTGACATTTGGCCCAGTGCAAGTGGCACCACCTTGAGGGGTCCTGTAAGCGAGGGAAGAACAGGAAGCGGCCTGAAATTTCGACCGGCCGTTGCAGATAGCCGAGAGCCCTACTTAGATAACAATTGCAGAAAGTGCATTCGCAATGTAAGTGCAGCCAGGGCAGCTGAGGAGTAGTCGAGTGGAAAGGGACCGGGATGCCCCGGGTGAGGAGCGGCGAGGATATGTGTGTCAAGGGCAGGCGCCAAAGAAGCACTAGTTACGCGGGCAGAGGGGAAAAAGCCAGTCGAGGAGACCTGCCTACAGCTGTCGCGAAGTACCGAGTCGGGGTCACACCCACCGCCGGACAATCAGCAATAAAACAGGACGAACGGCGACCAACGAAAGGGAAATGCGACAGAAAACCGCAAGCCAAATTGACCGGAAGCTCTTATTAATTTGCTATTAGCCATAGACAGACAGGAAGTTAACTTAATTTGTGTGGCTTTGGCCTAAACGGACTGGGCAGGAGAAAAAAAAACAGAGGCAGCATTGAGAGCAGACAGTCGAAAGAAAACAAAAAGTTTTCTAAACAGGATGTGAGCAGGACATGTGACTTCAAACAAAGTCGAGTAGTGGAGTGGTAAAAAAGCAAGTGAGCTTTTACCGTTAGCGGTAACGAAGACTGATTAGATCAGCCAGGACAAAGGACATGCGGCTCAGGCTCAGCCTTTCTCCCCATCAGGGTCAATTAAAATGTTTGCTCCAATTGCGTTAGGTCACTTTTCCCCCGGCTTCCCAGCTTTCACTTTTCGTCGAGGGATGCGGAAGAGATGGGGTCACCCCAGACCTCCAGAAAACTTAAATACCAGAACCACAGGAACCAGACTTCAGATCGCAGGCTCGCGATATATCGCACAAGAATAAAAAGAACAAAAGTCGTTAATGATAAGAGACCAAATGACGTACAGCCCCTCTTTTTCAGCTTCATGGGGGGAGGGGGTCGACGATTAGACGAAGCGGAGTCGAGCCATACAGACACACACATGCCAAGGTTCACCTTGGACTCGAGTGGAAGTATTCCCGTTTTTACTGCCACATCAAGACAGGAAGCACTCGGCATACAATGGGGGAAGACCTCTAGACAATTGCTGTTCCACAAATGAGGTGCGAGCTCTCGATTGCGAGATTATCATATCAGGGCACACATCGGATGTGGAGAGCTCTTGCAGCACCCTCATTTGTATAGGAAACAGCAGTGTCCTACTTCTCGAAGTCCTGCTGAAACTGCTGCTGCTGCTCCAGAAAGTGAAACCCGAGGTCTGACAGGAAGCCGGGAGATGAGCGTGTGCCGACTTTATTCTGGTTTTCACATGCAGCACGTGCTGTTTTAAGAGATGGGTTAACAGCTCTTGCCAAAGTATGAATTATATGGTTCAGATGACAAATTACAGAAGTATGAAAAAATGTTGCCACTCAATTAATGATTTTTATAAGGTTATAAATTATAACATTTTAAAATAAAAAATATCCCTAACAGATAAGCTTTTAGTTTATGAAGTAACTTTTTATAAGTCTCATTAAAAATATGTAAATCAGACAATGCTTAGAAAAAAATACATTACTTTCAGATATGATTTTATGAGACATTTTCCCACTGTAAATTTCTATTATTATACTTTTTATTGTGCCACAAAAGTAAATTCTATTTAAAAATTCGATTAAATGAATATTTAAATTTGATATGATTGAATACAAAGTAGGTACTTAAGCAAAAATAATTTTATAAGTCCCACAGTCAACTAAATCTTATATAAATACATTGACAATATTCAGTAAGACAAACAACACATTCAGGTATGATTTTACAACACATCTTCTTGACTATAATTTGCCATAATTATACATTAATGCTACTTTTTTGGCGTCAAACTTCCTGATCCCATAAACGCAGTCTAAGGGCTAAGGAGAGTTTATTTCCCTGCCTATATGTCACCCTTTTTTTAGTTCTCCGGCAGTTGCGAATAATGGTTTTATGCATTTGATGACAGTTCTCCGCCAAGCGCAAACTTTTGTTTGGTTTGATCGGCTTAATTATTCGTAGACAAATGGCTCTTGCCATTCAGGGAGTCAAACGTAAAAAAGTCAATTAAAGAGGGGGGAGAGAGAGCTAATGCGGCGGGGGGCGGTGGAGGCCATTGGCAACTGTCAGCGGACACGCGCCACCATGGAGTTGCAATTTCCGAGTTATGCGTGCGAAAATGCGGCATGGCCAAGTGGAAACTCCGAGTGGCAAGTGGAAAACGGCAAATGGAGGATGGCGAATGGCGAATGGAAAACGCGGCACCTTGCTCCGTCTGGCGTCGCTTTTAATGCTTTTCTTGGTGTGAATTAATTTTATTGCCTAATTGTCTCTCCACGCCACATGTTGAAACTATTAAGCGCATTTTAAACAGGCCCAACTATGTAAGTTTATGGGACTTCGCGAGGACCCGCCCCCTTGGCGAGGCCCTAACGCTTCAACTTTACGAGTCCGCCCGCAGGGAAATGTGTTTTCCAAATATATTTACCGCTCGCCAAACAGTTTTTGGCGACACTCGGAATTGGTTTCTGCTCTAAACGCTGGAATATGTCTTTATTTTTAAGCGGAAAACGTTTGCCATGCCCGAAAATCGGCAAACAGGAAATGCTCTCTGGGAAAATATAAGTATTTCAGAGAACTCGAGGGTGTGGCAAAATTTTCAAAGGTGTATTTCAACGACGATAAAAATATCTAACGCATTGGTTCGGAGGAAACATTAAATAGTTCTGCAATTTAGCTTTAGAGAATTACCCATTTTGCTGCAAGCAATATAGTATCTTCAAAACCACCTTATTTATGTGCGAAATAGGCATTTAATTTAATGGTTTTATTTTAGGGACCTATCTTTATAATGACTGACTTAAGTATCTACCCAATAAAAATATGAATAATTGCTGTATTTAAGACAACTTAAGTATTAAGTGATTTAAGGTGGTAGATACTCCAGTTTTAACTATCTAGATCGCAATCTTGGGACTCCCGTTTACTTGCAGTGTCGATCACTTTGAAACTTTTTCGTTAATTAGCTGCTGTAGATACTGTAGTTTGCATCCCGCAGATACATATCTTTTGCATCGCCTCGGCGTTGTTTCAGCTGTTCCCAGCTGACTGCGGACTGCGGACTTGTCTAGGACAAGTCACCCTCACCTGTTTGCATTGCCATAGCTACGGGGATCTCCTACCTTCGTCCCTCCGTCGCTCCGTACTTTTCCTATGGCCAGTTTGTCGTTTCCCTCGCCCTGAAAACGTTTTTATTAATTGCACGTGGGGGGACCTTTGGTGGTTGTCTGTGTCTTCTAGCCATTTTTTTCCCAGTTGTTCCTATTCTCCCTTCCAGTTCCTTCCCTTTTGACCGGTAGTGCTGCTGCTGCTGCTGTTGTGTTCTGTTTTTTTTCTGACTTTCCTCATCGCGTTTTTCCTTAGCGCTTCCCGCTCATTTTTTCCTCCTTGGCACAATGGGTTAACCCACACACACGCACATCTGATCACTTCCCCGACGGCGTTCGTTTAGCTCGATTACGCTTCCGGTTGCCGGTTGCCGGTTACCAGTTGCCGGTTGCTGGGTCCCTACTTCTTTTTAATGCCTCCTCCCGATCCTGCAATCGAATGACACAATTTCTGTTTTGTCATCTGCCCCTGATCGCTGCCCAAGAACGCTTCCTCTGGCCATTGTCATTAGCCTCCTTTCTATGTGTGTATTTGTATCTACATCTACCTCTGCGCCTGATGATCGCGGCAATTAGGTGTGCACTGGTGTGAGTTCTTGTGAGCTGGAAAGGCAAATCCATTGTCTGGCCGGGGCACAGCTCACATAAATTATGGGATAATCCGACATAAGCGTATTTCCATGATCTGCTCGAGGCCCTCGGGTTTAAGGCGACTGAATGAATGGCCGTCCGAATGAATGAATGGGTAAATGAGTGATTGAGTGACTGACTGACTGACTCACTGGGCGAGTGAACTGCTGACAACTTCCTGCTGGGGGAAAAAAGGGGGGAAACTGCACTCCCCACTCTCTCTAATTAGTGTTTTGTGTAATTGCTGCCTCGCTTTGCCTTGCAGATTAGCTCACATTCACATAATGCCACATGTAGAGCTCCAACCCCCCTCATTTAGCCTGGATTAGTTTTGGCTAACACGCAAAGTTTAGCCAAGTCAAGCTGCATCGCATCCAGCGTGTGGGGAACAAAATACGATGACACCGATAAGCGGCTACCGCCGTCTGACATGCGAGCCACCCACTTTCCAGGTGACTTCCCACCCCCCACCTGCGGCCGCTTTCAATTTGCACAGGAATTGATTTGTTTTTTTATTCTGGTTTTTTTTTTTGGGTTAGTGTCAAGCACGCAAGCAATGATGGGCGATGGGCTTGGGCGTCGGTCAGCGGCTCGACACTCGCCTTTGACCCCCAAATGATGCGGCAGCTGCCAGAAAGTGTGAAACACTCACCCTGCCCCCATTCTTTTCGGAATTGGAATCGAACCCGGAATCAGATGTGATTGCCTTAATTGTGTGTCTAATCAATCAAATTCTGTTTACTTAAAACCACACCCAGACACTCATACTATAACGGGAAATTGGGGGCGCTTCATTATGATAGCATTGGAAATTTATCGAATTCCGTTCTTGGACTTGCGGCGGTTATCTTCCGAAACGGTCGCATAATTCCCAGAGTTCCGTGCGATTAGATTAACCCGGCGACAACTTGATATAACGCTGGTCAGGCTTTGGCTTTTGGGTACTAGTCCGGGACCCTTGGCCAGTTGAAAGGCCTCTGATAAAAGGCAAACACACTAATTTACACATTTAGATATTGGTAAGGGGAGCGACATTGGTGAAATTGATTAGATTTGGATAAAAGGCGGCTGGTGACCCATTATATAGATTAAATTCGTATATGATCGGCGACTTTACGACGCCGATTAAAATGTGGTTCGATTTAAGAGTGGGGTGTGTGTGGGGGAAGGGAGGTGGGGAAGGAAAAGGAGGGGTTTCCCGATGCGAGACTGATAAGTGGATTAGGTGATCACGGTAGCCAGACGTTGGCGATCGCCAATAAATCGTTGGTAATTTGAATCGATTGGCGGACAGGGACGAAAAGGGGGGGCTAGCGCAAGTAGCTTATTTTCCCGCATTCCGCTTTGCACTGCAAATTCAAACTAATCCCCTGTAAGATGTCCACACACCGAGCATTTCCTCTCGCCATTAGCCATTTGCCACTTACCGAAGGGGCAGGCAGATCGCCACTTCCTGGGCACCAAGCTGCGCGATCGTCGTCGCTGTTAATGTGTGACTTTTGCTGTGTTTTTCAACGACATTAATTTTGTGTGTTGGATCTTAAGCCGGATTTAGTTAAGCAGCTCAGCGATCGTCGGGCATTGAATACCATATACCGCCGTACCAGACGCTCCAGCTTTGGTCACATTTTGTTGGGACCGCTTAGGAAATATAATCCCTTTTGTCGATGCCAGGCATGATCGCCGCTTACTCACTGTGCCGGCGATCACCTGTTTGGCATCGTATCGATATATGTTATGCCCGGTCTCGCGCTCTTTATAATGTGTCGCACATTAGTTAGCAGTTAATACTTTAAATAAGACGAGGTTACCGACATTTTGTTGACTCCACTCTTCGACTCTGGGCTTGAAGAAATATGCTGGAAGCCGATTGTCGCTGTGACTTGTAGAAATCACCGGCTGCTGTTGCGGCTTATGATTTTCAACGGGGCGTATTAGTGATAAATAATAAATCTTCAGCACCGAAAATACCTTCATGTAAGCCCCACAATGTCATCGTGATCAGAACCGGCAAAGTATATAATCACAGAGACGCCCAAATAGAAAAGCATATATATACCCATGGCATATACATGAATCTCCCCAGATATTCATTTCATTCCCACTTGTCTCCAACCCACTTGTCATAATTTTCAAAACATTCGAAAATTTATGTCCGCCGGAGCGAAGGAATACGGATTTGGCTGGCCCATATAAAAATAGTTGCGGAGGGGCTGAAATTCAGGCAGTCTCGTATATCTACGGGGAACAAGCTAAATCCACTAATTAAGAATGAAAAAGGTGACAATGGGGGAGGCAACATTCGGAGATGACTTTCGAAATGCGTAAATTGTATAAAATTCGATTCTTTTCTCGTGTTTTGTCACAGTCTGTGCATTCCGATTAAGCTGAATGACAAATGCCCAAACAAATACCCAAAGACATCGAATCCACAATCTGGACTGCTCCTCCCCTTTCCCGCCCCACAAATTAATTACCCAAAGTTGTCATTATCATTCGAACTTTTCCGTTTTTTTTCGGCTTGTATTTTTATCAGCTTTCGGTTCGCCTTAAGCTACAAAGCCTGAACCGCTTTTATCGCAATGTCTTACAAATCGTTTTATCAAGGTGTCATTAGCTGCGAAACAACAACAGCAACACCGCGGCCGAAAGGTGTTCTATGATAAGTGCAGAAAGGAAAACCTCGACAAGTCGAACACGTTTTGTTGATTATCTGAGGAGCTGCAGAGGAGGAGAGAGCTGGCGAGCGGCGCCTTTGAAAGCGATTCCGAGTGGGGAATAGAAATACCGAAACCGAAACCGAAATCGAAACATGAACACACGAAAACCGATCACGAAAAAGTGGGGAATTGATTTAAGGCCGCTCTGCAAGTGCCAAAATAATAATGAAGAAATGAAGAAGTAGTCCCACCGACAAGCTGACATCGTGTAATTAACTTAAAGCGTTTTCGGTGTTTGATATTCCTTCCACTTACCGCCAACTAAGTACTATCTAATATTGTCGCAGCTTTTAGTTTGATTGAAACGAAGCTCGCAGAACAACAGACGAAATCTGGAAATGAAACCGAGTCGCAATCTGAATCTGAGGCCAAGTCCGCCGACTTATGATAATAATCATTATAAATTATTATAATCCAATCGGCTTTGAATAATTAATAAATACGTTTATACATATAGCGAACTCAGCGAAGGCGCATAATCGGGCCGTAAAAAGCCCCGCCTCAACTGACAGATCGCGGAGCGGAGTGAGAAAGCGTCGAATGAAATGCTAAAAATGTGTTACAATCAAGTAGCAGCAGCGCATAAAGCGGCTAAAGAGATCAAGGAAAGAAGTAGATGGTAGCAGTGTATGTGGGGGGGGGGGACATGCCTAAGCTCTGATAAATACGGACTGCCCGAAGAATTGAAAGAGGTGCTAGACCCAAGGAAGAAAAGAAAGCCAGAAGTCAGGAGGCGACTGCCACAGCAGCAGCAACAAAAGTCACAAAGATGACAAACAGTTTGGACATTTATGAGCAGCATTTAATGGACATTTGACTACCGGAATTTAACGAAACCGAAAACGTGGGAAGGGGCCCGGGTCCGAAAGAAAGGGAGAAGAATGCATTTGATTGGAACTCCGATTCGATGCGCGGCCAGATTAACCCCGATTACCATTAGTCTTGGTCGCAGATCGCTGGTGAAAACGAGGCAGAGGAAATGACTATTCGATGATCACGGCGGTGAGCAGGAAGCAGTGGCGAAGAAGATTTCAATTAATAAATATTCCATTATCTGACTTCTAATGCCTCCGCCCTGCCCCTCGCCCGAGCTAACACTTTCAGATTAGACAAAAATCGAACCATTTATAATTTATAAGACGGCCTCAGATAGCCCGAAGAGGGCTAGGTGATCTAACCGGGTGTGAAGAGACTCGCTCGGCATTATCTATTCCCCGAGTTCGGTTCCGATATTTTACCCTAAGAAAAACCCAAAAAATTATCACAACAATAAAACTAAATGCTTTATAATTAGTTTGCAAGCCCAAAGAAGTCACTCACACACTCGCAAAAACACATTTGCTTTTGGAAATGATTTGTTATAGTTTTGAAAGAATTCACATTTATTTATACCCATTCTGGCCATACTGGTTTATTATCTGGCCCAGTCAGCGGAGAACTTACGTCGTCTTATCTTAATCCCATTCACTAAGCATATGCGTCGACACATAAAACTGTCAAAAATAAGAAACAACACAAAAAATAGATGAAACGAATTGGAGTAAGGCCGAAGTTTCGAATGCTCTGGCCCCAAAAATAAAAATATGTGTACAGTTTTATTAACAAAATAATTTTATAGTTTTATCGATAACGTAATCTTACGCATGTACATTCTTCAAAACAGAATCCCACTCGGACCCATTTGAAACTCAGCAATCCCAGAGGATCTAGCTTTCAGCTCACATTAATTCAAGGTTATAGAGAATAAATAGCGAATTTGGTGATTAGAAGGCAACTATTCCCACTGGAAGTGTATACAAAATGAGTGGTATGCCAGCGAATTCTATTTCAAGTACAATGGTTCTTGGGGCATAACTCCGGCCAAAAGACAATGGAGGTGGGTGCCATGTGCTCACCCCGAGATTAAGATTTGTTTAATATACAACACAGACGTTTTCGAAATCAAATGGAAATAAAATCCATAAATTCTTGGATTAGTCAACCCCCCTTTTCGGCGATTGGGTCACCGATTTCGAAGCGATACCAATGGGTTGAGCAGCAAAGGCAGAAGTCAGACCGCAGAGCCAGATAAATAATAATTACACTTACACAACATAATCAATTATGTCTGCTAATAAACGCTGCCCGCCCCGGCAACTCACACACGGCCAGATATCTGGACATGTGTATGAGTGATCCACCCCCCCCCTCCTCCCCACCAGATCGGTTTGGATGGGGGGAGTTGGACTAATCACGCCAGCATGTTCATAATCAATTTTATCGCACTTATTTGGATTAATTGCGATATCAGTGACAGGGGCGCTCGAGTCCGATAAAAAGCGGCGCAGAGCGATGACGCGATGGCAAAGCCCAGGAACATGCTCTATGGGGTAATGGTTACCCCTTTTGCCCTTCCATGCCCAACATCCTCATCCCCACCCGTAAGCCCCATCGATATCTAAGTTCGTCATCGCCTTATGCCGAAATTACCAGCATTTGTCAAAGTTACCGTCGGGATTATCTTATCTGGCTGGCCTGGCGCAAAAGCTCTCGGAGACCAGAACTCTCCCACTTTTGCGTTCTGCGGTTTGGGGATCGGCTTTACAATGCAATTAGTGGCCTAAGAACACGGAGAGGTGCTCGGTGGAAGAACAAAAATAAACAATGGGGGTGCGGTGGGCTTATCGCAGCACCGATCTCGAAAATCTCAGCCGATAAGGATTATCTTAATCTGCATAAATAGCGAAACGAGCGCATATCTACACGGCCTTATCACTTTAGCTTGGCCATATGTCGCTTGGCCGATTTTGTTTGTTTTTGAACTGATTCATTTGGAAACGGAGCGGGAAAATGGGGGGGAGTGCTGGGAGATCTGACTAATTGGTGTGAAGTGCCGGCGGCAAAGCGATCTCTAGCTGGAATGACGCTATATTCTGGGGGATCCCGATAGACTTAAGGCCGAAACTCACCTGCTGACCGGCATTGGCTGCCACCCAGGCCTCCGCGAAGGTCTCCATGGCGCTCTGGAAGTCCATCTCGCTGGCGATTCAAAGTTCTAATCACTGACTCTACAGTTCACGTATTTCTTTTATGCAGCCAGATGCTGACGCTTTGGCATTAATTGCAATTTGGATGGTTCGCTGTGATTTGTTTGATTGCAATTTGTGACCGCGATAAGGGGTTGCTCGATTTCAAATTCGATTACTGGGGCGGGTATATTTCTTGATTTGATTTTCTATATTATTTTGTTGTTATGATTTAGTGGCGCGGATACGCAAATTAGACACAGGCACACACACACGCGCAACCGCACACACGCTCAGGTGAAACGCGCGTCTCCTTGTGGAACGGATTCGATGACGCTAGTGGATGCTGCAGTTGCTGTTGCTGATGTTGTTGTAATTGTTGCTGTTGTTGTGGGCGACGCGACATCATTAGTGCCATGAAATCGGGAGCTGATCGCGCCGCTGCGTCACCAGGATTGGCAGCGTATCGAATGTGGCAGTTGCAGATCGCCAGTTGCAAATCGCAAATCCAGCGAAGCGTTCATGGGCTTCTCCTTTGGTCAAATGGATATGGCTGCTCCTAACCTGCCGAGTCCTTAGGCTCTGGACTAAGACTGATCTGGAAACTCTCTGGACTCTCTTCGCAAGTGTGTTGGTGAGCGGACGCGCGTCAAGACATCCTCTCTTGGCCAAAGTTGTCGCACAACTGACGGCATTCTTTCGCCTTCGCACATTCTGCCGCCACCGCTGCTGACGTCGCAGTCGATGTTGCCGGTGCCGGTACTCGGTCTCTTTCGGTCCTCTATCGTCTGTCTTCGGTCTCGTTCTCGCCCCCGGCCGCGCTCTCCCCCAGCCCACCCCCACCCCCTTTGGGCAAGTTCGCTCTCTCACGCGGCTCCATTTGCCGCCTAGCCGTGTGCACTGGTGTGGGTGTCAGAGTGAGCTGGCGGCCTCTCTTCTTTTCGTGCGGAGAGAGAACACGCGAAAAAGTAGTAGGCTAGGCACTGAAAAGGTAGTAGAACTATGGGCTATCGAGAATCCATTTCAATTAGATATAGAAAGTATGGTCATGTTCATCACGTTTTTGGAGCAAATACGCCAACAAATATTTACAGATTATAACTAGGTTTAAGAATATCTAAACACATACACTCATAGCAAAATTAACCCTAAATTTTAGAAATTCGCCATAAAACTTTATTTTTTCTAAATCCAAGAAAAGATTTATATTTTCAAGGAATTTTTTTCTTAAAACAAGAAAACTTTTCTTAAATCTAGAAAGTATTTCTCAAATGTAGAAATTGTCGCCATAAACTGAGCTTACCCTAAATCCAAGAAAGAATTTCTATATTTTAGTAAAAATGGTACTTGTTTTTAGAAATTTTTTTCTTCAAATTAGAAATTCTGCCCTAAAAAATTATTTACCCTAAAAAATAGAAAAATTTTCTCAAATTAACCTTAAAAATTCGATAACCCTAAAAAATAGAAACGCTTTCTTAAATATAGAAATCTTTTCTTAAATATAGAAATATTTTCTAAAATATAGAAATATTTTCTAAAATATAGAAACATTTTCTAAAATATAGAAATATTTTCTAAAATATAGAAATATTTTCTATAACATAGGAAATAGTTTCTAAAATGACCATAAAGTTGTTCTAACCCTGTCCGAGTAGCCTAGGGGTTAGAACGTCTGACCAGAAATCTAAGCACCGCAAGTTCAATTTCAGCTGCCGACATCTTTCTTTTTTCTTTTTTTACTTGTGTTATAAACACAGATGAGAAGTAATGCTTAGAACGACTAAAGGTTTTACCCTTTATTGAAAAGTAATTAAAATATTTTTTTTTATATGAAATATCATCTTAGAAAATTTATTTTAAATATTTCGACTTTCACAGTTGCGACTTAACGAGTTCTAAAAACTTTTTTAAACTAACATTCTTTGCAAACGCCCTATCATATAGTCTTTGGTTTGACATGAATTTTTCGCGCGTGACCGTGGCTTCATTCAATGTCTTTGAACTCACGCGCGGGAGACCTGGGTTCGAATCCCACCGACGGGCGAATAAAATTAAAAGTTTTTTCGGATAAGATACTTATCGGAGTATACTTGTAAGAACTGAAATAAATCATAATTGTACACAATTTCTCTCTCTCTCTCTTCCCCACAGAACTACAGTTGAAATCGATATTGGAAATTCATTAGTGCAATACTAAATACAAACTTTGTGACTTTGCTGAATGAAAAGCGATCATTTACATATGTATACACATTCATAAGTCCATAAATCCTGAATGAAAAATTACATCATGATGAATGTGAATGTAGGCACATTTTTTCTAATTTTTAGAAAAATACCCTAAAATTTATGGTTAGATGCCCTACTTTTAAGAAATATTTTTCTATTTTTTAGAAAAGTTTTCTTGTTTTTAGGGCCCTTTGCCTTAGATTTTAGAAAGGAACGCCCTTAATTTTAGAAAAATGTACCCTAAAATTTAAGGTGCGATGCCTTTGAAGACAAAAATAAGGCGAATTTCTTGTTTTTAGGGTTAATTTTGGTATGAGTGTAGCAATCAAAATTATTTTAGATCAGATATATCAAAGAATTCGGTAGAGGACTTCCTCTACAAGATACAGAGTTCCATATAAGTCGAACTAATCGTATAGGCAATAGAGAGTATAAATTAACATAAAAGGTAAGCTTTTACTTGAAGTATCCAAAACTCTAATTGTTTTTGGAGGTCGTTGAAGGTTATTAAAAATGGGGGTTCGACTGTCGAAGCGAACGACATTTTTAAGTGGTTTTAAACATAATGGTTTTTGTGTTTTTTTTTTAATCTAGAATTTAAAAAAATCTTTAAAAGGATTGGTATGGAACAGGAGGGTTAGTTGTGTTTGTCACTGACGTTTGTCAAGAACGACTCACATAATACATCATGTGCTCTTTTACTTGTGATTACATTTTACTGTCAGTGATTTAAGGACCTTTTCATGTTTTTTTTTTATTATTTGTTGACTCCTTTGTGTTGGCTAAAAGTATTGGTATAATTGAATCTTTTTCAATTTAAATTTTCATTTATTCAATGCTGAGAAACAAATATTTAAGTGCAATCTCAATTGATAAAAGAGTAAAAGTTTAATACGTTGTTTTGATCAAATAATTATGTAAACCGCCAAAAATCATTTTTAGTGAGTGGGTGTGAACTAGAATTGGAATCTTAAGTCCCAAAGCTCTAGGCTAGATCGACTTCCCTTGTGATCCTAATCAAGAATATACATATGTACATATATACTTTGTTGGGTAAGTAACGGTTTATTCCATGCATTAGAATATCTTTCAAAGAATACACAATAAATTTTAACTCTACGAGTAACAGGCATAATTAATGTAAATTGTTATGTTTATAAGGGGCTTGGATAATGATTGTGTTTGTTATTTCCTAAGCGTTAAAGACTAGAATGACGAAAAAATATGATGGGTTTTTATGAACTTAAAATGTGTGATTCTAAGAACAAAAAAGATCAAAACTTATTCATTTTTAAGTTTTGGTGTACCACTTTTCCATTACCTACATTAAACCTCAAAACTTTGCAGTTCGTTCCTAAAAGTCTCTAAATACATATATAATATGTAAGATTTGGTTTGCTCGACAGATGGAGGTTTGGGTTAGGAAATTTTGACTGTTTTTAAGTAAAATAAAAAAAATTGTCAATAAAATGGTATTGCAAAGTGTAGTAGAAATACTGCTAAATTCCATTCTGGTGAGTGAGGCAAACCATCAGCTCTGCATGTGTGCGTTGGTGAGTGACCAAAACAAAGCACACGCACAGGACCAGAGAGGTGAAAGAGCGTAGCGTTTGGAGAGAATCAGAGAGCGACTCTCCCGCACACACACAGAAACAATCGCGTGTAAACAGTGGGTAAACCTGTTCCGGCGCAGAATTGCACTTGTCGTCGCCAGAGCCGTCGCCCCACCCCCCGTCCACCCCCTTCCCCAACCACACCCCCCTCCACCCAACACTTTCCCGTTCGGCTGCGCGTTTTCTTTTATTTTTTGTGCGCTGTGGCGAAACTCAATGGATTTGCTGCAAATTCGGGTGGAATTATACCACACACACATACATACACCCCTACACCATGTAGAGTGGGCGTGGGCGTGAGCCAAGCCAATGGGAGTGCGAGCAGTGCGGCAATAGGTTCGGTTCGGGTATTCGGGATGAAAGAGTAAAGTAAATCGGCCGTGCTTATTCCTCTCGGTGGGTGGTGGTGGGTGGTGGGAGGCTTAGGGGGTCACACCCACTCGGCACTTAGCACCTCCGTCAACTGTGAATGGCGACGGCCTTCGTTTCAGGGCTCGTGAGTTCCAGGCCCGAAGTGGATTTCGCCGGCGGGCGGGGGTGGGTGGTTCCCCCGGAAAACAAGAGATAAGAGCGCAGATAATGCGCGCGCATTACATGTGATTAGGTGTTTGGTCCGCAGGATTTAGCCAACCGCGTCCAAGTAAATGGTAAATAGGATTTCTATATACAGTACCCGCAGGGGAACCTACGAAACGGGGTGGAGTTACAGTGGGCTGAGTAATTAGTTTAGGATCTGATATCCGTTTTAAAAAAAATATAAAAATAAACGGTTTACTGCAACTTAACTGTTATAAAATTACCATCTTTAAATTATCTAAAATATCGCTAGAAAAATAAAAAAACTCAAAACGAAGGCCTTAAGAAAACATGAAAATTTAGATTTGGATATCTTTATCCCGCGCGATTCGTTTTTCCCCACTTCCCCAATGCGCAAGCTCTCCCTTTCTCCCTCTTTAGCGCTCTCTCACTCTCTCTCGCTCCCTTGGCAGCTCTCTCACACACACAATCACACACGACGGTCGCTCCCTCTCTTTCGCTCCAATGGCCTCGTGCCAGAGCGAGATAACCCATCGAAAAAATTAGAGCAAAGAGAGATGAGCAAGGCGAAAAACGCCAAAGAATACGAGATACGAAAAAAGAGGAAAAACACGAAATCGACATAAAAAGCGCCGGCAAACCAGTTCGGGATAGACTCCGCCCCCGCCGCTCGCTGATTGGCTAAGCAACCGCTTTGCACCGAGACTTCATCTTGTTCTTTTTTTTCCTTTTCCTATATTCTTTTTCCACTGCGGTTTTATCGCCCCCCGTTTCCCTCTCCACCTCTTCCCTTTTTCGACGTCGACGTTATTTGCGAAGCTTTATCAAATTTCGGGGCTCAAAATCTTTTGCTGCTCTTAGCATTTTAGATGGAGCCCGCCACACACACACACTCAAAGAGTGAACATCTTTTTATGTGCCACACAGATACATTTCTATGTGGCGTGTAATTTCAGCTTCCCAATAGAGAAACTTAATTAATTCCCCAGCACAAGTAGAGTTAATAACCCAACTACAAAGTAGAAAATGAGCCAGGGTTTCGTTAAAAGGATTGTGTAAGTTTTTATGGCAATATTCAAGTAATGTCCGCTACAATCGTTAGCTTTTGCATAGCTTTGCTTTAATATTATAAATGGTAATTTATATAATAATAAAATACACCACAATTTGTATTTATGTATATGGCTTATTTTAAAAAACGAACACATCATTTCGCAGATTTTGTACATATGTACTAAAATTCTATTCCAATTGTCAAATATTTAGAGATGTAAAGGTATTGCAAATAGTACCTGTAATTGGGATAGTTCAAATCAATCTATAATTTCCAAAAAGTATAGGATTTTTATTCGGAAATGCTTTTGTTGCATTCCAAATTTATTGCTATGTTAAAAACTAAAAAAATTACATCTATGTAACGTCATAAAATCGAGAAATAAAGCTGAACCTAAATATTGAGCATTTTGAGACTCAAATGGGGTACGAGCTGACAAAATTGTTGTGTATGTAAAACATTTTTGTTGCAGGAAATGTATAAGAGATTAAGACAGTTAGTTTTCAGAATCTTATTAACAAAACATTATCAAGCTGTTCTTGCAAGACCTATGGGGCGATTTAAATTGTTAAATCATGAAAACACTCAATTACAAGAATGTTTATCCCGTTCTAGAAACATCTTGTCGCAAATTACATTCATGTAAATTAAGAGATGAGGGAAAATAAAGCTAACTCTTAGAAAACTATGGAAACTCAGTATAAGGTTCAAAAGAATTTAACAAATTTCAATTTGAAAATATTTTTTTGAAACCCCAGAAAAATTCTTGTACGAAAAGGTTTATGAGAAATTTTATTGACGAATTCGGTTTAAAACATTTTCAGTATGGAAGCTCATAAAGTTTCTCCTCTTGAACGCACACACTCAAATTTCCGGTTCGATGACATCTTTTGGACCACCAAACGCGATGCAAATATTTTCGCTTGCCCAAAATAAACCCATGTGTCTGGCTGGCCGCCCATACTTCAAACATAAATTTTATTTACTGTTAGCCAACTCATCATCGACCCCCGTTCCCCAAAACCCCACCACCCTCGTCGTCTATATTGTGCGGAAAAATATTTAAATAAGCAAGAACGCGACATCATCAGGCTGGAAAAGACCTACACATGCTGTGCGAGTGTTTTTAATGTGGGGAAGGAGCCGGAGGTCTCCTCGCGAAGCGCGGAAAATCAATAATTCTATTAAAGCTCCAGTTTTGGCGTTTGGCGACTGCCGGAGTTCAGTTTAAACTTTTCATTTTTTACGCCGCGCCTCTACACTGATAAAATAGTGCTATAAATTATCCTATAACAGATCTTTGAGGTTCCGTAACTCTCGGATCTTTTTTAACAGAGGTAAAGTAGAGGTCCCAAAATAAATAGTAGTTTAACCAACCGCTAGTTTGATTTTAAGATTGTCTGCAAATATGGGTTGGTTAACTCAATGAACATTTCTGTGTACCTCTACTATAACAATTTACAAAGTGGTTACATTTAAACAAGAGTCACAATTCTTTCTACGATGCTATAGAATAGGTCAAAAAAGGTTGTGAAGTACACCCAAGGTTTTTTTTCTGGACAATTATAAAACCATTACATCAAGATAACTTATTTTTATGCTGCGTCGTTACGTTAAGAAAGAAGCTTTCTAAAGTCAGGGATTTTATTCTTTAATATCAGATCAGGATTTTTCCCAGCAGTGCAATGGAGACAGCGTGGGGCCATAACGTGTGGGGAAGTGCTTCAACTTTAAGCGTTTGGCGGGTGGGCAGTGGGCCAGTTCTGGCCATTCCCTGTTACCGCTATTACGGAATGTGGCAGCCATCAGCCACGCTAAGAGCCCTGTTTGCCGTCATTGCCCCATCAACATCATCGCAGTCATCATCCCGGACACTGGCACAACAAGCACGGACACGGATACGGACACAGGCACGGACACGGACACGGACACGGATGCCGTAACGGGCACTCCCGGCGGAGTGAGGCAGCTACCCGTCATCATCATCATCAGCATCAGCATCAGTATCAGCCCTACCCCCAAACAAAACCTGCTTCGGTGTCATTGTGTCGGCGTAACGACAAAAGGACATTCATTAAGTTTTTGATTTCTGATTTTATTGTTGATTAAACGCATCACAGCCCCTTTTTCAGCACCCGGGGACTGGGTAATGCCGGGAAGGATACAGAGTCCTGGTATCGCTGGCATTGTCCTGTTTTCTATCTCCCAGCTCTCAGATCCGAGCACTGAGCACTTCCGGCGAGAGCGTCAACTTGACATTTCCGCTCTGCTCGGGCGTCCTTGTTTTTTGGGTGGTCCTGCTGCCTGGCTTATCAACCCACTCGAGCACTCAAGGATACACTCGACAGCCAGGACATCGGCCCCTTGTGCAACTTATGTACAGAAGTATTTACAGAAACAGGCGGTCTGGCTGCTGGCCAACCAACTCGAATGCCCGATTAGGGAAGCTTCGGTATTATCCTGTCGCCAGGATGTGTGTGCCAGTGGAGTGCTGCCATTCGCCTGGCTCAAGTATCGACGTTCCGGGAGGGGGGGTGGAGGCAGGGATATCCACTGCTGGCGGTGCCATTGGAGCTCAGCAGAGCCCGCTGCAAATGCGCCTGCGCCAATTTAGGGTTTTCCTTTATTTTTTCCCCCAATATATATACCATTGTGGGCACATATATGAGCTCCTTATATAGGCGATTATGTACTTGAAGCGCTATTTACTTGCTTGAACCGCAAAATGGGATTTCGAGCGGAAAGAATGTCGCGGAAGATGGCGGAACAAGATTACTGAAAATTAAGTTGGGCTTGGAAAGTAATTGAAATGAAATTGCTATAAATTACGTTAGAAGTATTTCTAATATCTTTTATCATTCATATTTTGTTAGTTCCAGGTATTAATAGTCTATTAACTTCCCCAAAAACCAAGATTCAAATTGGAAGTTATTAATAAGTTATTCCTTGCACAATAGGTTTAATTTTTCTTTTTTATGGCACATTTTGGAAAATGTTGTGATTAATTCCTAAACCTTTAGAAAAAGGTTTAATAGGAAAGCGTTGGTACTAACAATTTTTGAATATTTGTTCTAAATTAAATTTCCATTTCAATTTAATTTCAGCAAATAACACAGGAACTCTGCTCGGCTTTTTGAAGAAACCCTCACAATTTCTGAGAATTTACCAAATTTCCGATTAAGATGAAACATATATGACTAACTTGAACAATATGGAATCAATTTCTTTATCATGCCGACTCTGACCGACATTTTCAAAGGGCTAACCTTGGTCGAGGAACGCACTTCAATTAGTCGAAGAAGTGGAAAGGTATGAGACATTAGCCAAACAATGTACTGGCTTTGTTGGACCAGTCGCACCTCATGATTAAATGGAATAACCACATTTCCCACTTGAAGTAATTGAAAGGAGAGGGGTGTCAGAGGGTGGCAGTGGGTGGTGATGGGTGGTGATGGGTGCCCCAGCCCCAGTGACACTGGTAAGCGTGTTGCGATCGGCAAAACTTCCACTTGAAAGCCTTAATTGATTTAACTGATACCGAGATACCGGAGAGAAGATGCCACCCCCCACATGCCCAAACTCGAGTCTCAAGTCAATAGATAAATTCGATGACTTTGTATCTGTATCTGTATCTGTATCTGGGGAATCGGATGTGGCAGTGATTGCGGTTACCGTTCGGCCGGCATCTTCAAAAGCTCGCTCCGAACATGATATCGATTTGTAAATTTCGCCCGGCGATAAGGAGCTCGACTTTGGTGGCTTGACAATGAAACCGAGATCGGAGACCAAAATGGAGTCGCCGCAGTGTCCACAAGTTAGCAGATTGTTTTCCCACTTTGTGGATGCCGCCGAACAATGTTTGACGAGTAGTGTGTGTTTGCTTATCGCGATCGATAGATCGATAGGCAATTGATATCGGCGATGTTGGCCTGTTGTCTTTGATGCTCGACACTGCCGTCCGTCTTGTCCGGACAAATCCCTAATTAAAAAGATACACCTAGATACCGGCTTATCGCCCATGCAAATATTGACCTCTCGCCTTAGCCAAAAGTTGCTTGCGTATCTGTTGTTGGCCAAACAATCGCATCTGCCAGACTACCTGACTCCCGAGCTCTATTCTCCGGTTTCCATGTGCCCGTCTCCACGGGCAACACTTGACTTTGTTTGCCCTGCCATTGAGGTCTCGGTCTCGTCTGCGGGTCCGCAAAAAGACCGTGTGCCACACCCACCCACCTTCACCCACTCGCAGGGGACCTTGCGCGATTTGCCCGCTGTATTTGCTCATTTCGGTAATGGTTTATTTTTAGATGGTCCACAAAATTAACGCAAATAATCACATGGAGTGCAGTAGAAAATGATTATGGTGTGGTATTTTTAAATTGACTTTCAAACTTGTAAAGAGATTGTATTTATTTCGGTGTCTATTCCATTTAATATCTTATTTTAATATTCTTAATGTTTTCATTTGTTGCTTTCTTTAATAAGTGAGAAGAAGGTAAAATACTACTTACTATTAGATACCCAATACATTCTGCCCCTATTCAAATATAAGAATATACTTTAAAGGGTCGAAAAAACTTATTTTTTCATATTTCAAACCTTTGCCAAATTATAATACTAAAGTAAATTATATTTACTCTTCCATTAATGCAACAATAAATAATGATTTGGATTGAATTGAAAGAGTTTCTTTCTTGAAAAAAAATATTACCCCAAATGCAACGGGTTACTTGCAAGGTGATTTAAAAACCGATATTGAAGGACAATTTTCCTTAAAAATAAAATTATTTAAAATAAGTTATCAAAAATGAACGACTGAAAATCGTTTTAAATAAATAAATACGTGGGTCTAGTTTCCCCTTTGTTATTTTCCAGAAAGCTTTTCAAAATATGAAACACCACGAGAAAATAAAAAATATTTTCACTCTAAACTCATTTAAAATTGTTTCATAAACTGCAACTGCACCCAATTTGAGGCTTTTATGGAGAGTTTACCGCAATTTTCTAGTTTCACAAATTTCATCAATGGGGCAGCAGCAAATGTGGTTAAACTATAGAGCGGGCTGAACTCAATTTCAGCATTTCAAACATTTCAAACATTTGCCGCTAAAAGCAACTCATTTGGGGGCCAGGGCAGAGAGCCGGCTGACCAAAGGATAGTTTGAAATGACCACATAATTAAATTAATTGCATGCAGAGAACGGGGACTGTGGACCCCAAAGAGGAAAACCATTTCTGGGTGGGGAGATGAAAGCCGGGCAAAACATTTTGTGTGGGCGGCGGCTGGGGGCGGTAAATATTGGTTAAAAACTGAGAGCCGGCTCGTGTTCGTGGCCTAAACAAACACGGACTCTGCTGAATCGAATCGGGGTACAAAATCGAAAATCAAACAAACAAATTCACAAAATCACTCGCTTTGATCGGTCGAAACTCGAATTCGGCTGGAGTACTCCACTCTCACAGGGCTTATCTCGGAAGGGAAATCTTTTAAAGCGAGTGAGGTCGCCTCGAGTGGGCTATACCCAGTGCTGACTAAACACTATACCCTAGAATACCTGCCCCACCTAGCCAAGATCGATAAGTTCATTTGGTTTTGCGATTTGATTAATATTGACTTAAGAACGATTCTGTTTGCTTAGCTATTGTGTTCAGCTGTTCCCCGTTGATTAATTTGAGGCGATAAAGCTTAATTGGATTTCGCTTAGATAACTCAACTGAACAGTCCGCCGATAGATCTCCGATAGGCGATCGCGTCGAGGGCTGTTCAAAATCGCGGCTAATCAGAGTCGACGCGGTAAACAGTCGTCATGAAGGGGAAAAGGTTGAAGTTGCTAAGCAGCCCGGTTAGCAAGTGAGTATCTTACCCCATCAAGAGCCGTGAATCGTCCGGAATTCATCGCTATCTCCGCCTTTCAGCTACCACAACCTTAAGTCCTACACTCTAACTAAGATGTCCACTTAAGTGAAATAAATTTCTACTTATGCGCAACATTTCATCGAATGGGAATCCTGCGAGAAGGGGTGACTCGCCGTGCAATATACACTTATACTTATGCTCACAATCCTCCTAAAAGGCAATAAAGTTTATCATGCAATTAAGAACGAATTACGCTGCTAATAGAATAATTAATGCAATTTCCCACAACATTAGGCACGAGCACAGACACGGCCCGAGGAAAAGGGCAAAGGGAGCCCAGCAGCACAGGCACACTGCGGAATCAAGATGAGAAGCTCTCTATCGGACTCGCCATCCATCCCGTCCTCGACGACAACCCCATCCCCGCCAGAACCCACTCCCCCGGGCTGAGTTCGGTGACAACTGTCGACGTGGACCGGGAATGTTTTCGTGAGGCTGCGAAACCCCAAGAACTAAGCCATTCCAAATGGGGTTTATGTGCGTGATCTGTGGGCTCAGCAGGGGTTGGGGGGTCGTCAACTGGCGGGAGGGGACTGCCAATTGCCTGGCCACCTCGTATGTGTACAGTGGAGATGGTGGCTAACGAAATATGAGAGTAATATTAGAGCTGATATTGGTAGGCTGAAACTTGTATCTAAAAACCTGTTGGCAAGGACATTATTTATTTATTTAAACCACGGAAAAGTACAATATTCTTGTTCCAGATAATACACGTTTCCAAAGGAAACCTTTCAAAAGAAACACTTTGTTAACACACGGATGATCCCAAAATAAAAAGTGCAAGCTCTGTTTTACATAAAAATGCATATCCTTAAATCTTAGCTGGAGATGGTATAATTATAACTCTAATTTCCACTCATCCAAAATGATTCCCAAACGAAGGTATAATTTTGGTGGACAAACGTATCTATAGCTGCAGGTGTGTTCATCATCATTTTGCATAATTTTTTGAATAATTACATATTTCTGGCGTAAAACGTCTATTTGGCATTATTGACATTTGTAAATTAAAAAAATACCTCAAAACAATTCAAAAGTTGATGAGATGCGTTGGAAATTAAGCTTTAAGTATGGAAAGTTTTACATCGAAAAACTAGTAAATCGATTCCATTTCAATAGATTTTTAAACTTGAATGATTTTTTGTCAAAAAGTGTGAGGAAACGTATTCTTTGACGTGCGGAAAGTGACGGAAATCAAAAGCTTAGGTTTCATCCGCCCAAAATAACTTATCAAATGACACATTCTTTCGAAAAATTATCAAAAAATTTAATGTCGAAACCCGTTGAGCTTATATAAAGATTATAAATTAATTGTTTTTCAAATTTGATAAATCTATTTACGTTCCTCTTCGAAAGGGATGCGAACAAATAACCTTAGAAGTTAGAGAGTTACTAAGATATAGTTAAAAAAAATTGTGATATGAAAATACATTATTAAAATAAATAGGTTTAATCTTTTAGTTTTCCTATTTTCCCTTTAGTTCTGTTTTTATATGGTATCCGCCTGCAGCAATGCCATTGATGTATTTTTGTTTTCCCAAAATGCTGTCACCACTGTGCTCATGTGTGCTGTTCTGCAGGCAATCCTTGCCATTTTTATTCCTGCCAGAAACCGCAGGCAGAACGCAGCCACGAGTGAGCCCTCTATCAAAGTGCGGCTGCCAGCTTCCCAATCCCGATTCCATTCCCATTTCTGCTCCTTTGGCGGCAGACTGGCAAAGTGTTTTGTGGCTGTGCCGCACTAATGAAAATGTCAAGTAAATTCCTGCTTTCGGACGGAAACTGCTTCTCCAGCGACGACGGCTCTGCCCGATATCGAGACAACTATCTCTGGGATGGCTTTTTATGGGACGCTGATGGGTTTGCCGGGTGGAAAATGCATTTTCGTGCCGGCTTCAAGCCAGCTTCCGTTCCATGTCCCGCGCGTTGATGGCAATTGTGTTTGGCTTTGCTAACCCCCTGCCCCGCCCCTTTTACCCACAGTATAAACGCAATGAAAAGTGATGAGGCAGAATCAGAAACAGAAGCTGAAATAATTTGCACTGCCAACCCATTTCAGGCGTTCCCTTCTTTCGCAGCTCCGCAGATTTTTTGAACAGTTTTCAGTTTTCAGGTTTGCTTCAATTTATCTACGGTGGAAATTGCATGTCAACCGGAAAGTAGTTGTCAAGATTGTTAAGTCCTTATTTCTTTCACAGTCTGCAGTGGGCTAATAGCTGGAGGTGAAGGTGTCCTGGCAACGCATCCTTCGAGTATTCTTAAGCGGTTTGGGTAAAGGAAACTGCTTCCGCTCACTGAGATTTTCCTCCAGACCTGTTTGGGCGAAACCCATGTTCTTCTGCCGCTGCGAGCAACGTGCAAATTTAGTTTTACATTTTATATTCGTTTTCAGGGCATTCTTCATCAAGCGACTTGCTTACAGTGGGCCACAAGATATAGATACCCCGAAGATTGCTCACAACTTGGCAAATATCTACGGCGTTCCACGGTAAAGAAGCTTTCAGACGTCTTAGAATTTTAAATGCAAATACTCAATGAAAGGGGCTACAGAACTACAAGCATACATGGGGTTTTACCCAAAGATTTATTTTGTGGTCTCCCCTAAAACCTTTCCCTTCCCGCCACTTTGCAAGTGAGTTTCCACAACCTTTTAGATTTCTTCATTCAGGCAGGCGGCTAATTAAGTGCGCTGCCTAAAAGTATGTAACAAAAGAAAACTATATGACGAGGGGGATGAGGCAGAGGACTTTCTTTATGGGGCTGAGGGGTGGCAAAGGACTTCTTAGCCCTGTCAGCTCGATTGTCACGCCGAAAGGCTGAGTTACCCGCCTTTGTTTAACCCCATCCACTACTTTGTGAGCTCTTCTTACGCCTTTCTTATACAATTACGCCTAAATCCCTTCCACACGCCGAGCATATTTCACGCTACTTTGTGCCGCACTTCGCATCCGCGGCATAGAATTTATGAAAATTTGATTAATCTTATCAAGATGCTCTGAGGCAAGTCACTCAATCAAAGGGTTGCTGAGGGAAAAATGAATTATCAACAATTTTTGCCTTGCCTTGCTGGCTGCCTTACAGCTAATTGAGTTATAGCCAAGTTGTGAAGAGAAAGAGTGTTTCGGAGCCAGTGAGTCACTATCGACAGACTCACAATTTGTTGGCCATTTGACCCAACCGAACTCCTCCACAGCCCCAAATCGAAAAGTCAGCTTACAATCGATGGCCAATTATGGTGCTCTGCCCCCTTTAAACATATTCATAAGGTAATTTGTCTGGGCCGTTGGCGAAGCTCTTGATAAGGACCAATTGATTCAAATGCGTATTAGTATATATTTTTTATTTGACCAAGTATCGACTTATTTTGTATTTGTCCAGGGGCCACATCCTTTCAACCTAAGCTGCTTGTATCAATAAAAATTCGATTATACACACACATGGGAGTCGGAAGCCGGACCCTTGCAACGATTTATCATTGTGTTGACTTTATCGGCCAGGGCACACATAAAAAACGAAGGGCGGGGGCGGGGTAAGTAAGTGCTCGACTTATAGTTGGGGACGCACACACATCACGCATACGCCTAGTTGGGCTTGACAATATCAGCTTAGTCTGGCGGGACAGGACGCTCCCTTTATTGCAGCCTTTTCATATTTTTATAAATATTTTAAGCAGCAGTCGGGGGGAAATCTGCAGCATTCAAGTAGCTTATCAGTCTCGCATGTGAGCTTTACTTGTTTCCCTCTTCCGAATGGCCCATAAGCGTATCAAGTATCAAATGCCAAACAAGTCAACAACAAATTGGCCGAATCCATGTTGTTTTCATAAGCAGAAGAGGGCTCCGCAAAAAACTTGTCCGACTTTCCGACCTCTGAACCCCCTTCGATGTTTGACCAGCTAAGTAGTCGAGCTGGCTGCTTTTCGTATTCTGCCAACGTAATCGACTTCGATTCGATGTGCCCCGTTTGCCGGCTAAAGTTCGGCGGTGACTCCTTTGACAGGACACTCGCAGGCGGGACTTAATTGCTTATGTAATTGTTGGCATTAAGTGATTTCTTGTTTATTTCACAGTTGGTTGCATTCGAATCTAATTGAAATTGGATGGTGGCCAAGCTGACAAAAAGGGTGAGGAACATATTAAGTTAGCATACTTTAGAGAGCTAACCAAAAATGTAGTTGATTTTCTCCTAACTAACTCCGCAGTTCAGTACATTTTTTCACCAATCAGACGAGTATTAAGAGCACTTACCTGCGAAATGCTAATTAAACAGAAAATAAGCTTAAGATTGCCTAGACAAACAGTAGAGAAAAAAGGCGCTGTGTGGAAATTAAAAGGAAAAGTTTTGACATCAAAGAAAAACTTACCGAAAAATTAAATAGGCAGATTAAAAATCAGAGGCAAATATAAAAAGAAGCGACAAAGAAATTAAAATGCACTTGTCAATGGGAAAAAGTTGGTAATTAAACAAACACAAAACGGAATATTCAATAACTTTGAACGAAGGCCGAGGAAAATACATTTTTCGGGGAAGAAAGGACACCGATAATCGCGTCTTTCATATATTTTTTCTACTCGTCATTTCTCTAATGAAACAAAGTTTGCTGAGGGGAGGAAATGAATCCCAAGTTGTGTAAAATCCTGTCATTAAATGTCTTCGGTTTTCAGAAACCATCCCAAGTCGGTACATTGAAGCAGAACCGAGGCAGTTTTCTTCTAATCCAATAAGTCCGTGCAACTGACACCGCCGCATTTCCATTTACATTTTTTAACCCTTTTGGCGAGGAATTACAAATCGAAAGAGAATCGCATCGCTGGTTCTGGCCAAGAAGCACTCGTTATCCTGGCCCAGAACAACAATAAAATGGCAGGACAGCGAACAAGCCGGGGCGCACTTAATTAGAAAACGTTTAATGCCCCCAGCGATATCCTTGTGGCGTTCGACTCCTTCAACCGGAAGCCATTTCGGGATTCAGTCCAAGAGGACACTTGGCATTGGTATGCGGCGGTTGTCTTTTCTCCATTCATTGGAGCAAAGAGAATTTCGAGAAAAGCTCACAAAGACAATCTAATTTTCCAACTAATTTAGTTAGAGTGCTCAATAGTTGAATTATGTGTTTGGCGCAGGCCATTGATTAGAAAAAAAGTTCTCGCAAGGCGAGTGCCTAGTTGAAAAAATATTTTCGCCTGCTTTGGTTGCAATTATAATTTTAATGAAATTAAGAAATAAACTTCTTTGAAGTTCCATCCATGCCGACAGAAGATGCAGCCAAAAGTAAATGCCAAAGATACTTTCTGCACAAATGAATGCAATTAAAAAGTTGAATGCAAATTGAACTTCTCCAGCGCCAGGGATACCTTAATACATTCAATCAGACAGAAACTCCACTCCATGGTCCCAAAATAAAACGAACCCTGATCATATCAAGGAATCGGAACAGAACAAGCGTGTCAAACCGCAAAAAATGCGCCGCATGAATATATTAACGATATGACAAAAGCCGAGGGAAATGCTTGAAAAACGCTGACTGGGGGATACAGATACAGATACAGATACATTAAGTGGCAACAATACGAAGCGCAAGGAAAATTAAAAGGGTCACTTTACAAGGACTTATAATACAAGAAAAAAAAAACGGAAAAGACAAAAACAACACAAAGAGAAATGAGATGAAAAGTATGGAAAATAAATTCATATTTGAGACCTGCGAAGGGTGGGTGAAACATGATGATGTTTTGGGGATGAGAGGGCTGCTATGTTTGTCGATGATAAAGAGACTCTGCTTGTCTTTTGGTTTGCCCATTGGACACAGATTCTGGAAAGGTTTTCCCGGGCTTGGGGTGGCTAGGAAAATATTTACAAACATAATCGCTGAAAAATTAAGTTTCTGAAATTGGTTTTTTTTTCAGTTTATTACAGCATATTGCCTGAAATTTATCAATGGAAGCGAGCTTACCCGAGATTTTCTAAGGCGTGTATTTTAAGAAAATGGTTAAGGCAAAAAAGGCATGAAACACAATTAAAAACGAAGGCAAAACGTGATCGAAAGAGGTCAAACCCCTGAGCAAGATTAAGCTGTGAGCTTAGCATACTTAAGTGGTCACGGGCGAGGGCTCTAAAAAGTAGAAAAAATACCGTGCCCGGTTAAGCGCAGTTTCCCGGGAAGAGAAAGGTCTCTAATTGAGTAAACGCAAGCGGAAAAAACAGGAATTAAAATCGGAAAAACGATAGATATACACAGAAATACACACAATGAAAAAGGGAAAATTGGAGTGGAGGTTAGGCAGCGGTTTGTTTTCCATTCCTAAGCTTATTTTTCAGAGCCGCTTTCGCCGAAGTGGCATAAGATGCATCAACAACGGGCAAAAAGGAATCAAAATATAAAAAGCAAAGGAATTAAAAATGTGAATGGCTGAAGAGTCGGCGGGCAGGGAAACAAGACAAAGCGAATGGAGAGCCAGGAGCAGCGACCCGCGGCGCATGAGGGGCACATTAAAAATGTTGGCCAGCTTTCGGATCTTAATCCTTTTGGCAGTCGAGCTCATTATGCACGGGACGCTTTTAATGACCCAAATCCGGCAGGGGCACAATGTCGGATGCCCCAAAAGCGGACAGCTCGAGCTTCCATTTTTTGATTAATTATGTGCCGAAAGTGAATGAGTTCCTTTAGCTCCTCCCCGGGTAATTCAGGTAATCTGTGCATTGTCTATTTTGACATTTGCTATGGCGTATTCATTTTTTCCCAGGATGGGAGCTCAAGGTGTGCTGTTTGCACCCTCCCCTCCGTTCATGCTAAATTTATCAAATGCGTAATGAGCGTACGTGAGCTGCATGCCATATGCCTTCCCCCAATTTTCACCCTGGACTTCCAAAATTCTTCTTTTATTTTTTTTGGGGGGTTTTCGACCACTATTTGGAGGGAGGAGTGGGGGGGGTGCTCAGCCGTCGGTCTGTTAATTACAACTTAAATTGACAGCAAAAATTGGACTGGAAAATTGTGGGTTTTCCATGCGGTCGGCATATTAAGCGCTTACTTCATAGGAGTTGAGGTACGGCGCAGCATAATTTCCCCGGCAGGAGTAGACAAATGAAGACTTAAGACCTACTTAAGGCCAAGAGCAGTCGGGCGTATAGCATTCAAAACTCCTAAGCTGCCCGGAAAGTATTCCGCAACAAAAGCGCCGTATAAAAAATCCAAGTAAAAACAACAAATTAGCTAAGAAGACAGGGGAAGAGATGGGTGGATGGACGGATGGGAGGGTGGTAGGATGGGAAGGGAGAAGCATTTAACCCTAATTTGACACACACGCAACCTTGACGAAAGGAGGGAGGAGAGGGTTGCAGGCAGGAGGGGGTGGTGGATGCTCCAGGGGGTGCGGCGTCATAGGGCAAGTCACAAATAAATACATTTACGCTTATCAAGGGTTACAATGAACACAATAAAAGGAGTTATCGGAAGTATTGCTTGGAATTTGCAATACCCTTTAATGCCAGAGCCCAGTTGGAAAACATGAACTTACACGTGATACACAAAAAAAAGGTTTGGATTTGTTCGATTCAAAGTAGAAAATGTTTAACATAGAAAGCGAGAGTACAGTTTTACATTGGGTTACAGAGCTATAACTACTTGAGGCCTTCAAAATAAAAATAAACTATATATCTTTACACTATTTTATATGATCTGCAAAAAAAGGCTACTTTGTTTTTAAATCGAATTGAAAGCTGAACCATATTTCCAGAGTCAACCAAATTAGATAGAAAAAATATTCGTTTAAGTTATTAGTAAATTGAACTATTAAAAAAAAAAAGGAACTAGTCGTTACATTCCAATATATTGTTTAAACAATCTTTTAAGGAATAATATTTATTCAGAGCGAAAGTATTTTTATAAATCTATTACTGAATACGAAATTGAAATTCCGGACTACCCTTTCTGTGTTTAAGGATACATCACTCGTAACTGAAACGTATGCTAACTGCCGTTAAATGCGAATGCAAGGAAGACAACAATATCAATAAGCACACCCACACACACCACACACCCACACATGCGATGAAGGGGTAAAAGGATGATGGGCGATGGGGTGTCGAGGATGTAGAGACAGCGGAAACGGAAATCACAACAAAGTGCTGACATGTGCCGCGGTCGACGAGGCAGAGGGGAGGAGGGGGATTGGTGGAGTGAAAGGCAGTGGGGAGTTGGGCCTATGTGGTTGCCCACACACACACACACACTCGCATGTGTGGGTGTCAAGTTCCTTTTCACGCGCAAATTGAGTGCTTAAGCGGTTTAGTTGGCACGTCTATTGGCCCGCGTTTTGCCACCGGAAGCGGAAACTCCGCATTCCGCATGGGAATGTTCTCGCACTCGCTGTTTGCTGTGGCGTCGGTAAGCCGTCTCGGCATTCATCCTTCGCCGCCTCACTTGAGACGCCCACGCAGTTGGAGAACTCCACTTTCCATATCCTGGCGATAAGCAAGTTTCGCATTCGCGTTTATAATTCATGCCGATTCACTTGGAGAAACAAAAAATTATTATTTATTGTCAGCGCTTGCAGCTCCATCTTCCGCTTGTTTATGTGTGCCGCAGCGATAAGAAGGGGGCGGGGGAAATTGGGAAAAGGAACAAAGGGGCGGGGCAGTACACATTTGCATACGTTTTGGCCGGAAATAAAATCGCAAACCGAACGCGTGCCAGCGACATAAAGAAAGCAGCTCGAATTGCGAGTTCTTTCACATCGGGCCATATATATATAGCATACTTACAGGCGGACCGCAACAACAAAGATAAATATGCTACATTGTTTGGCTATATCCCTCTCTCTTTTTCGCGCACTCGGCTCATTTGTTGTTATTTATGCTGAGCCCTGGTGGTATATGGAAATCCCCCATAACAACCGCGGTCACATTTGCTCCTGCCTTCCTTATTTTTTGCATACGCAAAGATAGAAATAGAGCGGAAATGCGAATGAGACGGCAGCTGGTGTTGGGAAAATGAAAAATAATAATAAGAAATAATAATAAACATGCTTGGGAAGGCGTTTTATTGCCGCTCAATTGATATCATGAAATTATGCCTTTGATTTTTATTGCCCTGCCGGAACATATGATGTTCCCTCTAAGGATACATCTGCATATGTGTGTGTTTTTCAAGGAAGTCATGTCTTGGGATTATTTTTAAGCTACTGCCACTGCCTACATATGTGCTCGCTGTAATTGCAATTTGAATTCAATTTGCTGGCGATGGGGAAAAACTTGGGCATAGTGTGGCTTATCGTTTACGATCTAAAAAATAAGTGGAAGAGCAACGGAGGGGGAGCTTTCTTGGAAACCTGATACCCACGACAATAGAACGTTTTTCCATCTGAGGGGGGGTTGGAGCTCAGCTATTAGCAACCGCAGGTCTCAGTATCTCTAAGTTAATACCACAAATTGGAAACTGTTTAGTTTGATCTCTTCGATTTGCTTCCTTGTGGAAATGCTTCTTAAATTTCATGCTTCTGTGTGTTGGCCTATTCGTTTTTCTTAAGCTTTTGAGGTCTTTACCTCAGAAGCCAACAAATATATACAAATTTAATGTCTTATGTCACACTATTGATTTGCTTCCTCACTCCACACCGCCGAAAATTATCTGAATAGAAAGAGAATGCCCTTTGTAAATGCCCATAATTACTCAACGGTTTCACTTTCAGTTCCCATCCACCGATTCGACTGTGAGTAGCCAATTTACTAGAGCGAATCTTTAGCTTTGACACTAGGCACATAAGAACTCTGGAATATATATATAGGTAACTGCGATCCAACTATTTTGACTGGGAATTGATGTCAGTGACACAGCCAAAATACGAAGCTAAAGAGCCCGAGTCCGATTCCGATTCCGAGCCCAAATCCAAATCCGAATCCAAGTCGAAGCTAAAGCTAAGCTTTCCGAGTGGGCTCGGCAAATGGAATATATGAGAAATCTTCCTGAAATGAGTGACCATTTCGTGGAGCATCCAGAACACGCTGCGCTTAGATTAGTTTAGTTTAGTTCGTTTACGGTCTTGCCCGAATCCAGATCGTCTCAGCTACCGCCCTCGCAATTCCGTAGGTCGCGATCGAAACAAAACGAATCAAAATAAATAAATAGTACTCGTAAGTTATGCAAGGGCAAATAAATTACAAGAATTAGCCCGAAGTGTGAAAGAAAAGTAAAGTTCAAGGAGCGAAGTTCTGGATGAGTTTCTATTCAAATATTTATCAAGAACAGTACAATCAAGATAAAGTTCAAGTGATAAGCTGCGCATAAATTTAAATATGCTAAGTGAATTGTGGCGGCACATAAGCCCCACATACAGGCACACACATGGGGGTACACACATTAAATAATAGAGCACACGTTGGGGCATTGCGAAAGATTCTGTTATTCGGAGAGCAGGCGTGAGGAAAAGCCGAATCTGGACTGACAATAATAAACGAAATTCGCTCTCCAGCACTCTGACTAAACTAATTTGGCACTCACACAGGGGCAGCGATAGCAACTATATCACATTGATCCCGTCCCTAATCCGCCACAAAAACAATGAGCAGGCAACTATAGTGTTTGTCAGGGGGGTATCTTTAGTTCTCGTTTCCCTGGACATCTCAGGCAATGACTGTGCTGAGATTTACGTGCTCATCAATGTGCAAACATGGCGCTATAAGATAAGTCCCGCCGTCCACCGTCCACCGCTCATCTTCCGTCTGGAGCCGCTCTTATCACACACTTTAGCTGTCTATTTTATAATTTTAGTACCCCAACTCAACCCGCAAACAAATTGTAAATTTCGCAGGCGACAACAGAAGCAGCATGAGCGAGCAACAACGTGTCTCGAACATCTTCCAAGATTAGCTCAATGGCGCTGGGGGAGTGATAACTCGGCCTGAGATAATATTTTGATAAAATATTTGACACAACCTGCCGGAACGTCACTATTTTGGGCGAGGACTGGGGAAGTCTGTCTGGATCCGACTGTCCCCCGATACAGTTAAGATCCGCGGCCACCGGACCACATCATGCCACTCGATCCGCGACCGTCCACGCGCCAGGTTGTTTTCTAGATCCCATCCCCAAGCAATTAGCTAATTGCCCGCGAAAGATCTGGCGAAAATTAAGAGACATTGTGAGCGACTGCGAAAGTGCCGACTTGGGATATAGTCGCAGTGCATGTGTGTGTGAGTTCGGTGCCCCAAAGCGGAAGGTATCAATGTGCTAAGTGAGACCGCGGCCCAAGTAAAGCCAATTAGGATGGTGCAGAGCGAGAATCCCAGCAGCCTGGGACCCGAGGAGCAGGATGTCGAGACTGGCGGCCCAGAGGTCCGCGATGAATCCGACGTTGAGTCCAGGCTTCTGGACAACGGCAAGGCCTACGACAAGGATAAGGAGGCGGGCATCAATCTGGGCGACGAGGAACCCACTCCCAAGACAGCCAAACCCAAGAAGAAGAAACAGAAATCCGCACAGGATCGCCTCATGACCGCAGAAATTAACAAGCTGCTGAGGGAATCTCCGCTGGAGAAGAACGTGACTTGCGGCTTTTGGATATTCAAGGGGAAGTTCTACCAGCGGTAAGTTAAGCACTTGCTCCTTATAGATTTAACTTTAAATTTAACATAATCTTTAAAAGTATCGAAAGGATACCTCTCCCAAATAATGTAAATATCTCTGAAATTGAATCTCATCCTTTCTTAAATTCCTTTCCTTCAGCTTTGCTAATCAAACAGCTTATGTTTTGCTATACGGCATCGTGGGCTGTATCTTTTCGATGACATATGCATACTTTAATGGCACGATCACCACCATAGAAAAGCGTTTTAAGATACCCTCGAAGAACACTGGTATTATATCGGTGGGAAATGACATAAGTCAGACTTTGGTGTCTGCCGTTTTGGCCTACTATGCGGGAAAAGGTCATCGGCCGAGATGGATTGGATTTGGTAAGATATTTACTGGTAAAGGGTTTCGCAGATCATTTAACATTGTCTGCTTCAGGTCTTCTCACCATCGTTCTCTTCTGCGTTCTGACCACCTCACCACATTTCCTCTACGGACCCGGTGAGGATGCACTGGCTCTGACCTCGGAGTTTGGCGGGATGCCCGATGAGAATGCCACCATGGAGGCCATCGAGGAGGAGCGATCGAAGACCCTGTGCCGCTTGAGTGGAGGAGGAGCGGAGTGCGAGGTCGGCGAAGGAAACTTCGCCCCACAACTCCTGCTCTTTGTGGCTCAGTTCATATCTGGAATCGGGGGATCCCTGTACTACACTCTGGGTGTGTCCTACATGGACGATAACACTAAGAAGTCCAAGACTCCGGCCTTACTGAGTGAGTATCAGTAAACCAGTTCTAGCCAACCAAAACTGTCGAAATGTTAATCTTTTGCCTCTTACGTCTGTGTGTTTAGTGTGATAAGTTAAGACAATCATATCTTGGGGGAGTGGCTAGTTCACGCTGAGTCATCGGAAATTTAGCATTAAAAGTTTAGGGAAAAACCAAAAGATGATAGCCAAAAGATAAAGCATCTGTAAGATCTGGTATCTAGCAGATTAATCTAGCAGGTTAACAAAATAACAAATGAACTTACCTAAAGTCGTAAATGGAATAACTTTATTCTAAGGCGAGGAATAGGCAAAAATCATTAACATTGTAAAAGCTAGTTAATAATTTAATAATGGTTAGCCATGAATTCTGAAAACCCATCAACATAATATTCATTCTTTTTAAATATTAGGACAATTTTATATAGTGCATATTAAAGTTTATGAATAAGCTGATTTACCTGGAAACATCGATATTGTCAAGTGCCAAGAAAGATTTAGCAATGCTTTAAATAATATATTTAATTAGTTACTTTTCACCTTTTCAAGAATATACCCCCTTTCTCTACGAGTAATGGGTATAAAAATTGCAGCTGAGATACATTTTTGACTTCAATATTTTTGCTGTTTGATGTGAGAAAATAAAGTGTTATCTTTTCTAAATATTTTATTAGCAGGTAGACAAGCTAGTGGATCTCTGTTTGCAATTTTAGATTAAATGATATGCATATCTCTAAGAAGATAACCGTTAATGCAACCTCTGGCATTTATTGAACCATATAAGTATATAAATTATAGGAGTAACTCCTTTCCAGGTCTTTCGTACTTCCTGCGCATGTTGGGTCCTGCCATCGGATACGCCTTGGCCTCCTTCTGCCTGCGCCTGTACATCGCCCCGCAGATGCACCCGGTGATCAACAACAAGGATCCTCGCTGGCTGGGCGCCTGGTGGCTGGGATGGCTGGTGATGGGCGGCCTGCTCTCCTTCTCCGGGGTCTTCCTCTCCATGTTTCCCAAGGAGCTGCCCAGAGCAGTGGCCCGCCGGAAGGTGGAAGAGAATCGCCGGCGTGAGAAGGAGCGGCTATCGTTGAAGAACACGGAGAAGGAGCGACTAACTGCCGAACTGGACCAAAAGGCACCTGTGGAGGCGACGGCCTCCTTTCAGGACATGCTGAAGACCTTCCGCCGCCTGGTTACCAACAAGACGTACATGTGCAATACACTCTCGAGCATCTTCTACCTGGTGGGCTACACACCCTACTGGATATTCACTCCCAAGTACATCGAGGTGCAGTACCGCCAGTCGGCGGCCACCTCCTCCATGGTCACCGGAACAGTAGCCCTGGCCTTCTCCGCCGTGGGAGTGCTCCTTTCCGGTTTCATCATCTCTAGGTATAAGCCCAGGGCCCGATACATGGCCGCCTGGAACGTGATTGTGGGCTTCCTCACGGTGGCCGGCATCCTGGCCTACGCCTTCATCGGCTGCCCGGGAAATGAGAGTTCCGTGATCGTCAACATCCACGACAGTTCCCTCGGCGACAACACCACCACCTGCAATTCGGCCTGCTCCTGCGACTACGTCCGGTATTCTCCGGTTTGCGGGGAAAACAAAATGACCTACATCTCCGCCTGCCACGCTGGATGCAAAAGCTTGCACGTCAATTCCGAAGGAAAAAAGGTTAGTAATCTGGGCAGTGAAATATAAGTTTAAAAGATATAGGTTACAGAACATCTAAGTTGTCTAACATAACATGTTGGTGTTTTGTAATTGTAGGATTTGGTTTTAATATATGTTTATTTATATGAATGGATTCTAAATACCAACTGCTTACTTTGATTCCAATAGATATTCTACGATTGCTCCTGTATTCCTGGCACTGCTGCCAATTCCACAAGTCAATTCAAGCGTCTAACTAGCTTAGATTTGAGTAGCGATAACTTCAGCCAGGACACTTCGGTTCTTACCCAATTGGAGGTGAGCTATTAATACCTTTTACATACCCTAAGGACCTAAGTTCAACAGGCTTTTTCAGGATCTAGCTAATGGGCAGGCGATGCCCGGAGCCTGTCCGGTGAACTGCTGGACGCAATTCGTGGCCTTCTTGGCCGTGATGTGCTGCCTGAAGTTCGTGGGCGCCAGTGGCAGGGCCTCCAATTTCCTGGTCTCCGTGCGCTGTGTTCCGGAAAAGGACAAGACGGCGGCCATGGGCTTCGGGATGACCCTGTGCTCGATGCTGGCCTTCATTCCCAGTCCTATATTCTTCGGCTGGGTCTTCGATAGGGTCTGCCTGGTGTGGGGCAAGACCTGCACAAACAAGGGAAACTGCTGGCTCTACGATCCGCTCTCCATGAGGTGAGTCCTCCCAGAAAGAACTCAAACATCACAATATAATAATTCCTATTATAGATACACCCTGAACTTCACCGCAGCTGTCTTTATTGCCATTGGGGCCATTTTCGATCTGGGGGTCTGGTACTACGCCAAGGACCTGAAAATCTTCGACGAGGAAGTTAAGGAGTTGGAGATGAAGATCGTCCAGAAAGAGGAGGAGGCCAACAACGAGAAGAATACAGAGATCTAGACCTAAGTTATTATAACTCCTAAGTGCTGTGTGAGTGAGAGTTTTGGTGCCTTGATTTGTCAATATCCAAGTGTGATTTCCCCCATAGAGTCCAGTACCATAATAAACGGTATTGTAACAGTAAGGTTGCCCCACTGTATATACTCGAATGGTAATTGCTGACAATTAAAAAACAGATCCCAATTGTAAAGATAAATCTGAGACGGGTTACGCTGTAAAAATGAAGGTTGTTATCCGTTATCTAGCAGCTTTTTTGTTTGCCCCTTAGTCTATTGCAACTTAACTTTGACTTGGGGGTTCAGTGTATTGAAGTAGTTTGACGGTTAAGGATCGACATGGCCAGTGAAGAGATGGAAACCTCTAAGTTTTTGAAGGATAAAGAAGCCGGGAGAAATGCATCTGAGAAGCAGGAGGAACTGGAGTCTTCGGACACCTCCTGTGGATTCTCAATATTCAAGGGACCGACTTTACAGAGGTAGATCATTCTGCTTTGGACTAATTGGTCGATAATATAATCCTCGTCTGCAGATTTGCCACTGCGCATATGTTCGTAATTATGTACGGTTTAGCTGGCTGCTTTCTGTCCATGGCCTTTACCTACTTCACTGGAACCATTACGACGATGGAGAAGCGCTTCAATATACCCACCAAGATATCGGGCTTCATAACAGTGGGTAATGATATAAGCACAGTTTTCTCCTCTGCTTTTTTGAGCTACTATGCCAGTCGAGGACATCGCCCGCGTTGGGTTGCATTGGGTAACATTCCTGAAGTCACGATATTTACTTTGGTTAGTCACTCCCTTGGATTTTTGTAGGTCTCATCATTATAGCTCTTTTCTGCCTGCTCATGTTGACCCCACACTTTTTCTACGGACCCGGTGAAGAGGCTCTAAGACTGACAGAGGAATACGGGCTGACGGAAACAATTGAAACCCTTGTAAATTCCACTGATAAGAATGACGCCCTTTGCCACGAGAAGAACTCGAATTGTGTAGAGGGCGCTGAAGACTACATGCCCATTGTGCTGTTCTTCATCGCCCAGTTCGTGGGGGGCATTGGGTGCTCCCTCTTCTACGCGCCGGGTCTGTCCTACATGGACGATAGTTCGGCAAGTTCCAAGACGCCGGCTATGCTTAGTATGTTTTGAAACCAGTCCTCTAAACTCAATCCGAAATTGAATCTATGTTCTCCAAAGGTTTGACCACCTTTCTGCGGATGCTGGGTCCTGCTATGGGTTTCTCCATAGTCTCCTTGTGCCTACGGCTGTACATCGATCCCTTCAAGACGCCGCTGATTACCACAAAAGATCCCCGCTGGATGGGAGCTTGGTGGCTGGGCTGGATTCTCATCACCGTTATCCTGCTGATCGCGGCAGTCTTTGTGGGCATGTTCCCCAAGGAGATGCCCAGTGCCAAGGCAAGGCGTTTAAAAGCAGACGACGACGAGGACATCCCGCTGGCAAAGCGCTCCTTTCAGGACATGCTGGACTCGCTGAAGCGATTGGCGAGCAACAAAGTGTATGTCTACAACATGCTGGCCTCGATACTGTACTTCTTCGGCTACATGCCGTTCTGGATATTCACCCCGAAGTACATTGAGATCCAGTACCGACAATCGGCGTCCACCTCCACAATGGCCACGGGAACCTGGGCACTGGGCTTCTCCGCCGCAGGAGTTCTGATCTCTGGCTACGTGATCTCCAAGTACAAGCCGAGTGCCAGGGCAATGGCCGCCTGGAACTTCGTGGTGGACTACCTCACGGTGGCCGGAATCCTCTGCTATATCCTGGTGGGATGCGACGAGAGCGACCGGGCCAACTCGCTGTCCATTCTTCCAACTGGCGACAGCTGCAGTGCCTCCTGTGACTGTGAGTACGTGTACTACTCACCGGTTTGCAGTCCGGAGAACATCACCTACATATCCGCCTGCCATGCGGGGTGCACCGAAAAGGGACTGAATGAGCTGGGGAAGACCATTTACTCGGGCTGCCGGTGCATGGGCAACTCCCCCAACCTGACCTCCTTGTCCGGCCTAACATCTCTTGCCTCCCAGTCGCAGATCGCAATGGATGGAGCCTGTCCAGTGGATTGCAACAAGCAGTTCATTATCTTCATGGCCGTCATGTGCTTCCTGAAATTCGTCGGGGCCACTGGCAGATCGAGTAATCTGCTCCTAGCCCTGCGATGCGTTCCTTCGAGGGATAAGAGCTTTTCCCTGGGATTTAGTAGCATGGTTTACTCCGTGCTGACCTTCATTCCCAGCCCCATTGTGTTCGGTTATATGCTGGACAGCTATTGCTTAGTCTGGGGTAAGACATGTAGCTCCAAGGGCAACTGCTGGATATATGACACGAAGTCCTTAAGGTGAGTGATTCAATTGGGCAGCAATTAGAGTATAAATTAAAGCTGTTACTCTTTCTTTCAGGTACACAATGAACCTTGTGTGTGCCTCTTTGATTTTCATTGGCAGCTTTTGGAATATTGGAGTCTGGTATCATGCCAAGGATATAAAAGTGTTTGATGAAGATGAAACCGTAAGCCAGACCAAAAAGGAAGAAGAAATAGAGCTTAAGGAAAAACCAAAAGTAATTGTTCAAACAGGAACATTAAATAAACCGTAAGATTACATACATCTGCCTGTAAACTTATAAAAAGTTGATTATAATCCTTAAAGCCAAACACATGAGTTTAAATATTATCAATTTTAATGTGGATTTCTTTCTTTAGAGATTAGAAATTCACATATGTGACCGATAATAAATAAGATCCCCTATGAATAAATGAAGATCTTATTTATTGTATGTAAGTATATTTTTATCTGGGGAGACGTGGCCCACCAATGGTACAAAAAAATTGTGCCAGCATTTCACACGTTTCCGAAACAGATACCAAATCGTGATAAGGGGTCCCGTCAATTAACTGGTCTGAAAATTTAATTTCCTACATACTATATAAGTGTCGCCTGCCTGATCCTCACTGTCTAATCTGACAGCTTTGATAAGACCTTAAAGCTGTTTGCTCACAAGATTCAGTTGGCTATATCGTGGGGCGACCTCAGATAGATGGAATCAGTTCAGACGAGCTGTTTGGAGACAAAGGTTTAAACATGTCGGAAGACCGAAAGCAGGAAGCCCTAGAGTCAAGTGAAACCCTGCCCTTTATTCAAACGGCATTAGTCATCCCGGAAAAGTTAAAGGATTCCCTTGAAGCTGAAACGGAAAAAGATGAGGACGATAAAGACACTGCCTGTGGCTTCTGGATATTCAGGGGTCCCTCTATGCAAAGGTAAGGCCCTATAACTTTTCCAACAATACCTTAATAATTCCGTTGCAGATTTGCCACTGAGCAAATGTATGTGATTCTCTATGGATTAGCCGGCTGTGTGATGACAATGACCTTTGCCTACTTTAATGCTACTATAACGACCTTGGAAAAGCGCTATAAAATACCAACAAAGATTACTGGCATAATCTCGGTGGGAAATGATATCAGTACGATGCTAACGGCCGCCCTCTTGGGTTATTATGCG
Organism: Drosophila kurseongensis; assembly: GCA_018153305.1. NCBI lineage: Eukaryota > Metazoa > Arthropoda > Insecta > Diptera > Drosophilidae > Drosophila > Drosophila kurseongensis. The sequence continues at coordinate 8,424,954 of JAECXX010000004.1, read as the reverse complement.
GGAAACGGGCATCGACCCCGCTGGATGGGAATTGGTGAGTTAGGATCCGAATACTGATTTTCCAATTTCAGACATATAGTGTCCCGTCTAGGTTTACTGACCATCGTGGCTTTTTGCCTGCTAACAAGCTCCCTGCATTTCCTTTACGGAGCTGGCGAGGATGCCCTAAAGCTGACCCGGGAGTTTGGTCAGGTCAACGAAACTTTGGCGAGGCAAGAGAAGGACAAGAAATTATGTCAGTCGAGTCCAGGAGGATGTATCCAGGAGGTGGGTCAGTGGGTGCCGCAAGTGTTTCTGTTTGTGGCTCAGCTTATTTCTGGAGTGGGTCAGGCTCTTTTCTACACTTTGGGCATTGCCTACTTGGACGACAATGGCACCAAGTCCAAGACACCTGCCATGTTGAGTGAGTATTGTGAATATAGATTATACTATATTTATAATTTATCTTTCTACTAGGTATGTCTTCATTATTGAGGATGCTGGGTCCAGCAATTGGTTATTCTCTGGCTGCTCTTTGCCTGCGTTTGTACATTGAACCCACCTTGGAACCTCTGATTGGGCGGGAGGATCCCCGCTGGTTGGGCGCCTGGTGGCTGGGATGGCTAGTCCTGGCTGCCATTACTTTGATTTCTTCCCTATTCCTGTTTATGTTTCCCAAAGAGCTGCCCAGTTCGCGAAAGAGACGTCTCCAACTCAAGCAGACGGAAAGGAAGATGTCACTACCCCTCAAAGAGCGCTCCTTTGGGGACATGATGAAGACCGTCAGGAGATTGGCGAGGAACAAGGTGTATGTGTACAACACCTTTGCATCCATCCTATACTTCTTCGGTTACATGGCCTATTGGATATTCACTCCGAAGTACATCGAAACCCAGTACAGACAATCGGCGGCCACGGCAACCATGGCCACGGGAACAGTGGCCCTCGGATTCTCCGCCGCTGGAGTCCTAATCTCCGGATACGTGATCTCCAAGTACAAGCCGAGTGCCAGGTCCATGGCCTGCTGGAATGCCATTGTGGATTTCGTAACGGTGGCCGGAATCCTGTGCTATGTGGCCATCGGATGTGAGGGCAGCGACAGGTTGAACTCCCTGACCACCTTGTCCGCCGGGGACAGCTGCAGTGCCTCCTGTCACTGCGACTACGTGCACTATGCTCCGGTTTGCAGTCCGGAGAACATCACCTACATCTCCGCCTGCCACGCGGGGTGCTCGGAAAGGACGAAGGATGCCCTGGGCAGGACCATTTACACCGACTGCCAGTGCTTGGGCTCTTCAAGTTTGACCACTTCGGAGGTGGGTGATATGCATCTCTGAATTGATACATTGTTTATGATGCAATTATTTCAGTCCCAATTCGCTGTGGACGGAACTTGTCCAGTAGACTGCTTTAACGAGTTCCTTGTCTTCCTGGGCGTGATGTGCTTCCTAAAATTCGTGGGAGCATCCAGTAAATCAACGAACCTGCTCATAGCCCTGCGCTGTATCCCCCAAGAAGACAAGACCTTCGCTCTGGGATTGGGCTCAATGGTGGCTTCCCTGCTTGCGTTCATTCCCAGTCCAATTTTCTTCGGCTGGCTGATAGACAACTACTGTTTGGTGTGGGGCAAGACCTGCTCTAGTAAAGGAAACTGTTGGCTCTATGACACGGAATCCTTGCGGTGGGAAAATGTTAAGATTTTAATTTAAAATTTTTTTCTTTATCCGTTTATTTGTCTTGCAGTTACGTTTTGAATTTCACAGCCGCTTCCTTTATATTTGTGGGAGGCTTCCTAAATATTTCCGTTTGGTATCATGCCAAGAATCTCAAGATATTTGATGATGAGGAGTCGCCGAAAAGCAGTTCTCAGAATAAGGAATTGGAAATGAAAAGCCTGGATTCCAAATCTCAGCAGAATTAAAAACCTTACCTATTTTTGTTAAGACAAATAAACTAGCTATGATTGAAGTTTCACTTTTTGACTGCTTCCTATTTCCAAATTGTTTGTCTTTCTGCTAACATACATTTTTCACCTGCACAATGTCCGCTCCGGAAAACAGCTGTCGGCGCGTGATCCTTAAAAATTGGGTGGATGGTCCTTGCAGGAAGTGCTACGTGTCCTCCTCCGGACCGTGCATCGACTATAAGGTATCAACGCCCAGAGGAAGCGCAGTCGAGCCGCAGGCAGATGTCATCCAGGCCACCATCGAGCCGGACGGACCCGTGCGGCAGGAGATCAACATCCGGGCGGAGTGCAGCAAGGCCCGTCCGCTCCTGGAGTCCGACAAGGACAAGCTGAGGTGCTGCACCATGTGCGTAGCCCAGGAGCAGAATCTTCGGCCTAATCTCTGCTCTGCGGCGTGCAGACCCCTTCACACCTATTTGCACCTCAATGAGGTAAGTGACAAATCAAAATTTGGTCGAAAATGCGTATATCGGCAAAAACAAAAACATATTTAAAGATTAAACCGTTTTTATTAGTGAAAGACAGTTTGCGCTTTATTTATATAAAACGTTATAATGGGTAAGGTTTAATATTAAACCATTAAATGAGAATATCAATCAGGTTTGTAACACATAGTATCTTGATGAAACCATGTTTTCTAAATCATGAATAAAAATGTTCAAGCAATTTATTAAGATATTTTGTAAACTATTCTACTTGTGTGACTCAATTAATGACACCCTTATCCACAGTGGACCAAGCGACCCTTGCCAAAACCCACCTACAAGCATTCAGTTATCCTGGACAATAACACCATGGTGGGTCGGTGCTTTCCGGTCAAATTCCAGCTTAAGCGCATGAAGAACAAGTGCCTGGATTGCGGCAAGGATCTCTACTTCCGGTATCCCATCACAAACAATAGTGACCTGCTGCTTATAAAGAACTGTTGCGATGTGGAGGTGTACCCAGCATTGAAGGTGGAGAATATGAACAATGTGAGGGTGACCAAGATATCCGGAGTCAAGAAGTTCGCCAACAGTCTGCTGAAGGAGCGGTCCGAATGCCGATTGTTTAGCCTTCCCATCGAACAAAATCCTCCTTTGGATGTGGCCACCAGGAGCAGTACCAGAAAGAGTACCAGAAAGAGCCGGAAGAGCAGGAAGAGCAGGAAGAGTGGCAGGGCCAGCAGGAAGAGCACAAGGGCCAGCAGGAAAAGCAGAAAGAGCAGCAAGAAATGAAATATCAACATCCCGGATCAACAAAAAAATTAAATAAGAATTAAGAACCTAGTTTGACAATAAAGTTGACATAATTATAAATAAAACAAAATTTAAATAAACTAATGTAAATGATATAAAAATTAGGTATTCTTAACTAAATTGACTACCAGGAACAGTACTAGAAAGAGCCTGAAAAGTAGCAGGAAGAGCACTAGGACCAGCATTAAAAGTAGTAAGAGCAAAAAGAACTGAAATGAAATGCCAACAAATAACTTAAATAGGAATTAATTACCAAGTCTGGCAAAAGAGTTGAAATTATGAACTGCCTTAGATAAGAATATAAATAAAACAAAAATTTGAAATCCAGAAAAAAAAAAGCCAACGTAGGATGCGACCACTAGAAGCAGTTCAAGAAAGAGTACCATCATAAGCCGGAAAAGTAGCAGGAAGAGCACTAGGAACAGCAGGAAAAGCAGCAAGAAATTAAATGAAATATCAACATCCCAGATCAACGAAAAACTTAAGTAAGAATTAAGTACCCAGTCGGACAGTAGAGTTGACTTTATAAACTGCATTAGATTAGAATAAAAATTAAACAAGGGATTAAAAAATGAAACATTTAATATTATTTAAATCTTTATTATTTTAATCTTAGAAAAAAGATTTTCAATATGATGGGAAATAAGAGTTTAACAGAGTTCCATGAGCTCATTCTATAAGATAAACAAAACAAGTCAAATTCAAAGTCAAACCTCAATTGCCACTCAAACTTGAGTAAAAGCTTAGCTCCAAAAAGCTCAACCCAATGTTTGTGGAGCTTCTGCACAGCTTTTAGTACAAAGCTCATATTTAAAGCTTACAGCCCACATTCCAAAAATCAGTTATCCTCTGTAGTTGTATATCTAGTGTAAATTTAATTCAAATTCAGTCGCATAAGCATACATACATAGCGTAATCCTAGAATATAATTTACGATTCAGCTTACAACGTTAATCGAGAATCGAGTGAGAATCAAAAGGAACGGGATCGGGGGACGGGGAGTACCTAGTTTCGTTATAATTCAAGACTTCTTGCGTTCGATTGATGTGCTGCGGTTAGTTACGAGATACAGATTACGAATACTTGATGCTGTTAACGCGGCTGCTGCTCAGCCCTGGGTTAGTACGAGATTTAAAACTTAGGGTCTAGCCGATGTGCCGCCTTCTACACGGGGTCATTGATCTATAATTGCTTGACTTGCGGCGCTATAAATTTAGAATAGTTTCTGCATTTCGTCGGGTCGTTTGGGCTAGTTTTTGGAAAACTGTTGGAACACTTGGCCACTGAAATGCGTCTGGTTTGTCAGTTGCTAGATTTATAGTTATAGTTATCGCTAGTTTTGTAGCTACTATCGTTAACGTTCTGCGCAAGGCGTTGTATTGCAGTTACACCGATCATTTTGAGTGATTTCGAATGTCACAACTATAGTAATTTTACTTCAAGTAGTCGACTATGTTCTATGGTACGTACTCTAGTCTATATGCACTTGATTATTTGTTTAATTTAAAAATTAGCTACACGTCGTTAGGCCTACTGCTAGATGGATACAAGTAAGTATGTGTATAATTTAATTTAAATAAGCGTCTCTATACTGTCGTGTGGCGTCGCGTCGCGTTATTTCGTTCAGAGTTATTTGTGCTAAACGGGACAAGCTGTCTGTTCTGGTGGTCCTGGAAGCTTATAATTTGCCTATGTCTCCACTGGGAAGAAGTCTTTGAGTAGGGTGGTGCGACGCTTTTCCGCGATGTCCATTTGATTCTCGAGATCACCCAGGTCCGTTGTCTCTGCGCGCTCAATCTTCCACGACAGGTTCTCGATCTCGGCCTCCAGTTGCGCCTGCAAGGGAGTTCCAATCCAATTAGGTAATGGTCCAATGAGTAAATATGCTGAGACTCACCTGCTGGTACTCAAAGAGATTCTTCCGCGAACCGGGCTCCATGTAGTAGGCGTACGGATAGGTGTACTGCAGCGTGTATCGGCACTTGGCCAGCAGTGCCGCCGCGTTGAAGAGATACTGCCAGTCGATCCAGGTACCGCTGCCGTTCATCACCTTGGAGTTTATCCGCTGGCGCAGCCGGTCGATCGTCTGCTGCTCGAGCTTCAGGGACTTGGAGTGGTTCTCCCAGCGCTCGTAGTAGTGCAGGTACTTCTTCAGCGCCTCGCGCGCCTGCACGTGCACCGACTCGTTGGCAATGTTGGGGTTGTCCTTGTAGCGGGAGCACTCGTAGTACTCGGAGCCGTGCGTCTTCCAGTCGCCCAGGCACATCCAGCAGAAGTCGTGCTTGCAGTTGAAGCACTGCATGTGGTTGCAGCCGCCGTTCTTCTCGATGCAGATGTGACACTTGGGGCAGTCTTTGGTGTGGGCGCTGATGTAGTTGGCCGTCTCGCTGTCGTCGGCGCACTTGGTCAGCCACTTCTTGATCACCTGGCAGTCGGTGGGCGCGTGGTAGTCCATGCCGCACCGGAAGCAGAAGCCCGTGTGGCAAGCCTTGCAGATGGCACGTTTGGCGGAGATCTCCGATGATTGCACAATTATCTGGCAGTTGGGCCCGGGGCAGAAGCGCAGCTCCGGGTGCGACTTGACGTAGTCCTTGAACGCGAACTGCTGGTACTTGTCCCGCATCACGGGTCGTGTGACCAGCGTCAGCACCAGGTCCTCAGGCACCCGAACATTGCACATCTGGGCCATGCAGCCGATCTGCGTGGAGATTCCCTGGAAGATCTGTGTCTCGAAGTATATGGTCCAGCAGTCCTTGCAGAAGGAGTGCCCGCAGGCCAGGCTGTAGAACTTGTCCCCCAGTTGGGAGCTGGCGCACACCGGACACATCTGGCTGCGGTACTGCGGCACCGTCGAGGCCGTCGTCTTGTATCCGCTGCTCCCCAATCGCAGCAGCTGAGCACTGGCCGCCGCCGCCGCTGCACTTGTCGAGGCGGTGTCCGCCACCGCCACCTGCGGCGGCTTGATGCGCGCCGTCACCAGCAGCGCGTTGGCGTCCTGGCGGTACTTCTCCACAACGGCCACATTGTTCCACTGGTGCTCCAGCAGCAGCACCTTGGCCAGCGAGGGTGTGATCTGCAGGATGGTGTTCAGCTTCTCCACACGCTCGTTCAGCAGCTTCTCGATGTCCTCCACGGTGAGGCAGTCGAACTCGAAGTACTCAGGATCCGCCCGTTTCGGATCCAGGCGCTCCACATCGCAGTCCTCGCCTGGAAGGAAGAAGGATATGGATGAGTTAACGGTTTCTTTAAAAAGAGTAGACGTCATAAGTGATTTCCCAATTGTTTTATTGAACAATAGTTGGGCTAACGTAAGAAACAACTTCGAATTCTTGAAAAATGGTAAAGTTTGCGGTAACGAATTTGGATTTCCGATATTTTGGAAAAGTATGTATCGCAGTGAAGAGTATAAAGTATATATATTCTTGAGCATCACCTATCCGTCCGTCTTTCTAATTTCTATTGCAGGTAGTATATATCAGGTAGTAGATATCAGGTAGGATATATCGGTCGACTATATCATGTAGCCCATAGAAACAATCATAATCACAAATTATAACGGACTAGTTAAGAATTTAAATATTAAATTTCAAAATTAATGGTTGGTTAATTTAGTTAAAATACTTTTTTTTAACTACATGAGCTAATGAATTTTGGCTGGCTAAAGTTTGCTAACTTTTAATTTAAAAGTTTTAAAGTAAAGTTCAATATCCAACACTCAAGGGTTGATTTGTAACGAACCTAAAATTACCATTTCAGTTACATACAATAGAATAGTTACAATCCCTTATTTTACGTAACCAGTTACAGTGATTTCGGGTTACGGCTTTTAATTACCGAATTATTTGAAACGCTTCTAACCTAAGTCATCGATTTGCCGTAACTAATAGTCCGGAAACGTTAAAGCTAATTTTCTGTACTCTGATTTATTATTATCGTAGCAAATCACTATTTCTGTAACTGACAATCATGTTGGCATATTGTAAGCCATAAAGTTTGCCTTGTTCACGAAAATAAGCCGCCCGACAAGGCTGCCATAGAAATGCCCGATGTTACGGGTATCCGATTGAAGGTTGTGTTGCGAGGTGTCTTGGCCAGGTCGGAACAATAAGGGACAGGTCAAGAAGCGGAGCCCGAGTTGACGGAAGAGCGGACACAAAACAAAATGCAACTGCGTACTCGAGCACGCACCTGAGATGGTAGTGGTGGTGCTGTGTGTGTGTGTGTGCATGTGTGGGTTGGAGCTACGAAGAGCGTGAGAGGAGTGGCGGCCAATAATGAAGCCAGCCACAAAACACAAGCCTCGCAATCAGTCGCAACTCGCAACTACGAATCGTACTTGCCCATGCACTGAGAGAAACAAAACAAACCTATTGTTAGATAACTATTGAACTATTAATTAAAGAAGGTGGATAGGGAAATTCATAATAATGCCAATTAATCCCCTTCAAGTCGAATTAATATAACCCGTAATTCTAAGCGGATTCCTAAGCCTGATTATGATGTGTATTGTTTATTATATTATATACATAGGTATTTAATAAAAAATGTTTATCATAAAACAGACAGGGAAGAAATCCATATTGACATTCTAGTTTGATAGTCGAACCATGGAGACAATTGGGACTTCGAGTTACTTATATGATTTTTTATACGTGCATAAATTGTCTTTATGGCCCATAATCCTAGGTGGACTTAAAAGTTAGACTAACTATAAATAAGTACCTATTAAAAATGTAGCGTTATCATATTTTATAGCCAGCTAGTCATTAATGAAATCATTAAAATTTTCCATTAAAACAAAATATCAAAAAATATTAATGCAATATTACGTAATCTGTTAGGTATCAACTTTATTTAAAAAATTAGACTTCTTGTGATGTTCCCAAATAAACTATGCTTTTTCTCACCGTGTAGTTACGTGCGTGTGTGTTTGTTTCAAGTTCAATTCCATAATTTCAGCTTCATGGTCAGCAAAGAAAAGGCGGAGAGCGACGAGGGGCGGGGCAAGGGGTCTGGTAGTGGAACCCAAGGCGAATGTCAAGTGCTGAATGCAAATTCTTCGGGTCTTATAGGCCTGGGCCTCCCAAAAAGGTGAATAACCAACCCAGGCCAGTCGCTTATGTGTGTGTGTACTTCCTCACAGATACACTCGTACCCTTATTTAGCCTCAGTTAAATCGATGGCTGATTGTTGTTAGGAGGAAACCCTTTAAGTAGACCCATTCTTACCTGTATTATAGTAATCGTAGTCGTCGTCGTACTCCCCGTCGTTGTCCGATTCCAGATCCATTTCGATATCAGAGTCCATCTTGGGGGATTACAATTACGATTGTGATTGCGATTGTGATTGGGATTGGGATGTTGGAAATTCTGGCGAGGACACTCTGTGTATGTGTGTGTGTGTTTCTGTGCGGGGTGTCTCTCTTTCGCTTTTGTAACAGTTGTTGTAAGGGCGCTGGTGGTTGCTGTTGTTGTTATCCCAGGAAAAGGAGGTGGATGAAGGACGAGGGGCGGGGGATGGTGGCCGATTTAGTGCGATGCAGTTCCCCCGATTCTCGGGCGGATGATGAACTTTGCGGGGTGGCGATTCGGCGGGGAGCGGTCCCTTGTTTTATTTTCGTTTATCCACATGTATACACATACACACACTCGCGCGCACTCTCGCTCTCACACACGCACAGCCGTTGCACTTAAATGCAGTTTATTTTCATCCTCTTGTATTTATAGAGCCACTATTTTAGACCCGCTGGCAATGCAAAAGGTGCAGATCGCGAGGGCCAGTTGTCACTTACTTTTTGGCTTTTAAACGAGCACAGCTTTTGCAGAGAACATTTTGTTTCTTTGTCTTCTGCTTCTCTGCAATCTAGAGCTGCACGGTTATCGATGGACACTATCGATAAGCAGGGCCAGCAGGTATCGGTTCCAATCAGAACAGTGCTAGGCACGAATGTGTTTTGCAGCACTAGTCAATAAAATTAAAAAAAAACAATTTTCAGGCATACAATTCTTTACTTATTTCAATTCAAATCACGTTTCTTTTTATTTATAAAAAAGTACATTCCCATATCATACCAAAGACAATTATCGACATATATTTATTCGCGGCAGTGTTGCAAAGTCTTTGCTGTCTACAAGCAGCTGTTCAAATTTGGCGCCTAATTTAAATTGATCTAAACTATTTCTTTTCTGTTTTTTTCTGCGGCTTGGCCGTCCCTCCTTTAATTTCTTGAGCTTCCTTATCCTTTTTCTGGTCCGGCTTCACTTCGGTGCACAAATACTCCAGAAAAGGAACCAGGCTGGACAAAAAAGTGTCTGGAACAAGTTTCATCTTTTTCTCGTCTCCCTCTTTTTGAATCTTTTCGGCTTGCTCCAAAGCTCCATTGTCTTGGCCCACTAGTAATGAATGAAAACCACAGATATTGGCAAATGCAATGTCTGCCTTTAGCCTGAAAGTATTATTATTTTTATTATATTATATTTTTATATTATTTTGACTTATATTTAATTAAGCAAGAAGGGAAGCAAGCTTCGGCAAGGGGACGCTTCTTGCAGCTCTTACACAAATTAAATATTCTATATATCTATTTTGATACTCAAAAACAATAAAGCAAGGTCGATTTTCCAAAAAAAATGTTGTATCATTCCTATGACAGCTATTTGAAAATTACTATTTCTAGGAGTATGAGGATATGTGTTTAAAAATAACAAAGTTATAATTTTACTAATTTACTAATTTACTAAGGGACAAACAGACGGACGGACGGACAGTCGGACATGGCTAGATCGACTCGCCTGGTGACGCTGACCGAAGATAAATATACTTTAGTTTTATACATATAGACCAAAAAAAGAATGATATCAATAATCTTTCAAAGCAGCTTTGAGATACAAAATGACAGCGCTTATGTCCTTAAAACCCCACATTTTTGTTAAGAAAATTTAAGTGAACTCACGAGTTTCCTATCACGAGCGTCTTTTCCGGTTTTATTTCGCCGGACTCGAGCAACTTGCCTAAAATCCGTGGATTAGGTTTGCCCAAAACTGTTGGCTTGCGATTGACGATCACCTGGATGGAAGCCGCTACGGTCCCAGCGTCCGGAATTCTTCGTTTGCCAAATGTGAGGAACCCATCTGTGCAGGTGGCCAGAAACAAGATCTTGGGGTTTTGCAGATAGTTGCAGGCCACGAGCAACTGGTTCACCTCCATGTCGTCGTCTCTGGCCACCAGCACAGCACCCACATCCGGATCGAGTATCAGAGTCTTGGCGTAGTCAAATCTGTTCCGGCCATTAGGGCGTTGGTTGTTGACCACGGAGCAGAAGCCTTCTTTTTGCAGCTCCTTGCAGAGGCCATCGCCGCCCAGAACAAGGACCTTCTTCTTGAACTTCCGGTCGGTGAGGTAACTCGTTATGGAGCCCGCCGAACTGAGCATGTCCTGGTCCTGGACTTGGAAGCCCAGGCACTTGGCCTTCTGGACCAAATCCGAGGTGGTTAGGCTGCAGTCGTTGGTCGCGATCAAACCCCGCTTTCCCTTGGCCTTGATGGCATTGAAGGCCTCCACGGATCCCTCAATGGGATCGTTCTCCTGCCACAGAACCCCGTCCGAGCTACAGATTATGGTGTCGATCCCGCCCAGCCACTCGGCCACCTGCGACTTGGGCAGCTTATCCAAATGGCTGAGACTGCGCTTGAACATCATGCAATTTTGGGTTAATTTAGATTTGTGGACTAATTTCAAAATTTTGAGTCCCAAGCCGATGCTAGTGGCACTATTTTCCAAGATAGTACATTTTGTACATAGAATTCAGGCGAACAGTCGGTAATGTTATGACCAATGTTCGGGTAACTTAAAGATTGCATATGTAATATTGAATTGTACAACTTTATTTCATTGGTATTTTGACCTTTTACTTGTGGTCTACAGAAAAGAAGCATTGCAAAAGAAAGTAGTGAGTAAAAATTGTATTATGTCTACTTAAAGTGTGAAAACAAAAAAGAATATGAGCAAGTGTTTTTGGCAACGGGCAACTGATAATAGTTTTATATATACTTTGTGCTGCTCAGTTAAACAATAAAAACACTCACATTTTATTTAATCCCCATCCACGAGATGCGGTCCAAAATACCTCCCATTAGTGAAAATGCAAAAATTTAAGTGATAAGCTAGCTATGTACACGTTCCCCATAAATAAGGATCATAAGACTGGATGAGGTTTTTACGGCCCCAAACGTGACTGAACTGATTCAGATAGCGAAGTAATTCTTTGCACAGGTGATTTTAGCATTTTGAAGATCATGAGCTAGACAAGTGGGCAACGGCTCTTGGCTGAAGAAAGGTCAAACAATCTCGAGCAACCGAAAAATATCATTTTAAACGAAGGAATGCTATAGTTTAGTGTTTCGATACTCTGTTAATGAACTTATAAAAGAAAATGTCCCCAAGAGATGGCGACATGTGCCATTTGACACAGAATAATATGATGTTCGTTGAACAACAAACTTTTACAGTAAATTTAATGTAATATTACTATGTATTTTGTTTTTGCATTTTGTATTAATTTTGTTGCTTACTTTTACGTACCATTTTTTACAACTAAAAATAATTTATTTATTGAAAATATTAACTATGTCAAATTTTCACTTTTTCATATCCCTCCAATTTCGGGTCTATAATTTCCGAATTTATAATTGTTCGATTTTTAATATTTTCGGTGTCTCGAAAGATTTACCGAATTTATGGATATATACGTTTATATGTATATGTTTATGTTAATATATGTTTAATATAACTTACAAAAGCTATTCTCTACCATGTCTCCAGGAGTTTTTAAGATATTAAAGTTAGTGCGGACATTTGTATACCCTTGTGAGGGTACTATAATTTCATTTTAAAAGCTTCCAATGCAGTAATGGACACATTTCTGGCCCTGTAAAGAATATATATTCTAGATCTGCATCACCAGCCGAGTCGATTTAGCCATGTCCGTCTGTCTGTCTGTCTGTCTCTTCGTCGTCCGTTTGAAATAACATAAAATTTTAACTTCGGTGTTTCTTAACATGTATCCAAACCCTTGCCCTGCTTGGGCATCAGTGGAATCTGCATGTTAAATCCTTACTCCCTAGTTCCCAATATCTCGACGCTCATACAGATGGACATGGCCAGATCGACTGAGGCGATTGATCCTGTTCCGTATATACCCTCGTATACTTTATTAGGTCAATGTTGCTTGGTCAATGAATATGGTATACCCTTTTACTCTACGATTAACGGGTATACAAATCTTCAGACCACGGAGAGATAGTGGCTTAGCAGACTTTGCATATCAGTTCCCAAATTACGGAGCCCCATGCTAGATACAGCTGATTGTATGAGAGATATAACATTTCCAGCCAAGATATGTCCAGAGGTCCATAAAGGGGGAATAAACCTAAATTTAGATATTCTTTGTCTGAAGTATACTAATTCGCAGCACGCGCAGGCTATATAAGCCAACGGATTCAGACGGATTTGGTGTAGTTAGTGAGGTTTCACCAGCAGCAAAGTAACTTAAGATGGGCTCCTCCCACAGGCAGCATCTGCTCCCGATCCTCGGGCTTCTGGTCTTGGCCGGAACAGCCCTCAGTGGAGTTCAGGAGGTGCACAACGTGCTCGAGCTGACGGGCCACGTGGCCAACAAGCTGAAGTTCTCCACGGATGTGGCCACCGACAAGTACACCCCGCCGGAGGAGATGGACCCGCAGTTCTGGTACAATATCGCCGACGAGGAGATCGCCAAGCGACTAGCCCTTCCCCAGCCCAATGCCCAGAAGGCCAAGAACATCATTATGTTCCTGGGAGATGGCATGCCACTGGCCACCGTCGCAGCTGCTCGAATCCTGAAAGGACAGCGCCAGGGAAAAACTGGAGAGGAGTCCTCATTGAGCTTCGAGCGATTCCCCTATACCGGATTGAGCAGGGTAAGTTCTTTACTGATAATACAATCAAATTTGTACAGAGCAATATTGGCTATAAAGATAGATAATTGCTCATAAATACAATTTTGTAAATTGCTTTGAAAGTAAACGTTTACTGCAAACAAATAATATTTTTAATTTTTGGTGAGAAACCAGTTAAAATAAGTAGTCTTCAAAGAATGGGCTTGTTAAAATTTTCTATCTAAATAGATTATTATTATTTTGTATTCATATTATTCTATTCTTTTCAGACCTACTGCACGAACGCCCAGGTGCCCGACTCCGCCTGCACTGCCACCGCCTACTTGTGCGGAGTGAAGACCAACATCGTCAACATTGGAGTGAGTGCTGCTGTGGAGTACAACAACTGCACCGCCAGCCAGGATCCGGCCAACCGCCTGACCTCCATCGCCGAGTGGGCCCAGAACTCCGGCAAATCCACTGGAATTGTGACCACCACCACCCTGACCCACGCCAGTCCCTCGGGAGCCTATGCCAAGACGGCCAACCGGATGTGGGAGAGCGACACGGATGTGACCAGCTATGGTGAAGATGCCAGCACCTGCATCGACATGGCCACCCAGCTGGTGACCCAGACGCCTGGCAAGAACTTCGAGATCATGTTCGGCGGCGGCATGGGCAAGTTCCTGCCCAAGTCGATCGAAGATAGCCACGGCAAACCCGGAGAGCGATCCGATGGAGTGAATCTCCTGTCCCGCTGGCAGGGACTCCACGATGGCGGTGTCCTGGTCACCAATCGCGATCAGCTGCTTAGCGTTAACGTATCCGCAGTGTCGAGCATCATTGGTCTCTTCCAGTCGAGTTTGATGGACTTCCACCACGATGCGGATGCCACTTACCAGCCCACCCTCTCCGAACTCACCGAGGTGGCCATCAAGAAGCTGAGCCAGAACGAGAACGGATACTTTGTGTTCATTGAAGGTGCGTCCTTTGAAAATATCCATATAATGTATTACATATCTAATGGTAAATATACCCCTTTTTCAGGTGGTCTAATTGACTACGGCAACCATTACACCAAAGCTGGTTACGCTTTGGATGAGGCTCTGGAGTTCGAAAAGGCCATTCAGTTGGCACGCGACATTACCGACATTGAGGACACGCTGATTGTGGTGACTGCGGATCACGGTCATGCTGTCAGTATCGCCGGATATCCTGGCAGGGGAACTCCCATCCTGGGCATCAATCAGCACGACACGGATGTAAACGGAGTGAAGTACTCGGTGCTCAACTATGCGGCGGGACCCAACCAGTATCTGGATGAGAATGGCCAGCGTATCCCATTGGATGACATCATCGGCTCCGATGACGCCATCACGCCCAGCTACATCCCCAAGGATCAGGGCGTGCACTCTGGCGAGGATGTGGGCATCTTCGCCTCCGGTCCGCAGAGCCACCTCTTCACTGGAGTAATGCAGCAGAGCACCATCCCCCACTTGATGGCCTACGCCGCGTGCGTTGGCAACGGAAAACAGGTGTGCGACAACTAACTACGAAGGATCTGAACACCATGGAAATTAATAGACGCAGGCAAATGGAATTGGAGGTTGAGACTAGCCGAATGAAGTATTAAGCAACCCTCTGTATTTGTTTCTCTATTAAAAATGTACTAAGCAATTTTATATATCCGTTTTTAAATTGACTTATTGGGGACACGTTATAAAAACTAGAATCATTAAAGCTCGGTTTATACCGTATTAAATCTTGATAAATTAGCTTTAAAATGGAAACAAAAAATGGAATTCAATTGATGTTTATTTATTAATGAATAACTTACGTAGAAGAACTAGTGAAATCAATCATATTGACATATTTTTTCTGTAGAAAACCAGTAGAAAAATTCTCTTGAGATAAGTACTAATCATTAAAAGTTAAATATGATTAGATACCCTAAGTTTACCTACATGTCTGGCCCAATGTAGTCTAATTTTGTCCTCTTAAGTAAGAAATATTACCTATAATAATTATAATACAAATCTAGAGCATGCCTCTCCCGTAATCTCTGTATCTTCTAATTTCTACTTTAATTGTCATGTTCTTATGTAGCATCTGGCACCAGCCATCCCCCAAATTCAACCTTGAGTGTGTCTCCCCGTAGTAAAAGTCGTGGGTGCCGTGCCCACTTTTAAAAGCCGAAGAATGATCTTACGTTTTCCGTTCATCCAGATTTTTCGACTGGTAGCCAGGTCTATTGACTCAAGAACCCCCGTAACCATAAACTCTAATGACTTAAAACTGTGCAAATCTTAAATCGTAAACTGAAAATTTTTTAAAACGATTTAAGCACTACGACACGAAAGACTACAATTAAGATAAAATCTGCCTAAAAAAATTATAAATAGCTGCGTTTTAAGCACTGGCATCAGTTCAATCGCTTGTCCAAACTACATGACTAAACAATGGGCTATATATGTATCTTTACACCCCTGCAGGGGTTATTATAATTTGCAAAGCAGTGAAGGAGACGTTTTTGACCTTATAAAGTATTAAGAATATATACTTAATCATCATCACCAGAAGAGTCAATCTAGTCGTTCGTTCGTCTGTCCGTTTCTACGCAAACTGGTATCTCAGTTGTACAACTATTTGGATTAATCTTTGCAAAAAGTATTTTTTCTCCTGCAGGTTGTATATAACGATATCACATGGCTTCCATAAGAACAATCCGAAAAAAGGGAAACAAAAATGTATATACTTTGAGATATAATCACTTTTAACGATTTACGCATTTAATTTTAAAAAAAATTTGACGACTACATCATAAAACTGCTCATTATTTTACAGCAATAGATGAAAGGATATAAAACTTCGGTTTGCCGAATCTAACTACCGCCCAAATTTTAATTCAAACACTATATTTATATTTAAAAAAAATGATCCAACAAAAATCCTTATGAAAAGTCTTTTAAATAAAATACAAATTCAAAACACAATGAATTTCAAAAGAAATTAAAATTGTTTCTATTAAAGGTTTTTTACTTTTTTTTAGCTATACCGCGGATCATATAACTGATGGAAAATACGTTTGTGTGGGACTTTTACTTAGAGTCACACAAATTTCAGAAAAATTCAAATAGATCGCTGAATTTTGTATTATTGATTATATTATTTAATATTATGCAATATTAAACATTTAATTCCGTTCGGCCGTTCAAAATATGTTTTTCATACATGAAAATCTTATGTTGTGATATTTTGTAAGCAAGTTTTGATAACAAATACTGCATTTTAGAAGAGATGCGGCTTACTTGGAAAACTATCTTAATATCTTAATTATTGGGCCCTTAAAAAGAATAATAAGAAATGTGTTGGCAATAGGAAACTGATAATATTTTGATTTATTTTCTGCCCCGCCCGAATAAACAATAACAACTTTCACCGTAAGCATCCCCACGAGATGCGGTCCGAATTGCACCCAGTTTGAAAAATATTAGCATTTTAGTGATAAGATAGTGTCACGTTCCATGTAGATTGGGATTGTAGGGCTGGCTAAAATGTTTACGACCCCAAACGTGAGTAAACTGATTCCGATATATGGACGAATTCTTTACCCAGGTGATTTCAGCATTTTTAGGATCATGAGATAGAGAGATGGACCGCTCCTTAGTATTTAGCAAAACAAGGTAAAATGTTGTCAAAAGTCAAATAGACAATTTAGTGAGAATTACACCGAATTGCAGTAAGATAGCAGAATTGTAATGTAATATTCAGCTGAACTTCCTAGAGATACGGAATACTAACAGAGATAAGTCCAAGGTTCCATAAAGGAGGAATATACCTAAATTTAGGCATTCCTTGTCGGTAGTACAATAATTCAGTGCACCGCAAGCCATATAAGACCTCGGAATCAGATGAGCTCGCAGTAGTTACTGGGATTTCACTGGAACTGAAAGATGCACTTGTTCGAAATGCAGTTACTTTTCCCGATCCTTGAGCTCCTGGCCTTGGCCGGAACAGCCCTTAGCAGAATACAGGAGGTGCACAACGTCTTGGAGCTGACTGGTCAGAAGGCTAGCAGGGAGTTCTCCACGGATGTGGCCAACGGCAAATACACCCCGCCAGAGGAGATGGACCCGCAGTTCTGGTACAAGATCGCCGACGAGGAGATCGACAAGCGACTGGCCCTTCCCCAGCCGAATTCCTACAAGGCCAAGAACGTCATTATGTTCCTCGGAGATGGTATGCCACTTGCCACCGTCACAGCCGCTCGTATCCTGAAAGGACAGCGTCAGGGAAAAACTGGAGAGGAGTCCTCATTGAGCTTCGAGCGATTTCCCTATTCGGGTTTGAGCAGAGTAAGTATTTTTTAGGACCCCTTTTAACAAACATAATATTATTAAACCCGTTACGCGTTGAGTGAAAACAGTATATTCCGAACCTATAAAGTAATATAATATATATAATATATATATTCTTGATAGCCGAGTCAATTAAGACACGTCCAAATGAATGAATGTCAAGATCTCAGAAACTACAAAAGCTGGAGATTTGGGATTTAGCTTGAATATTCTAGGTTTTCTTTACCACGCTCACTTTAAGGGGGTCTTCTAGTCTAGAAATTTGAGAAAATCGAAAAAAATTTTTTTTCATAATTCGATAGTTTTTATATTCACAAATATCTCCCTAAAAGGATTTTTCAAAACTCAAATTATTTTCAAAGTTATAGCCGTTTTAGTGACGTGGCAACTATACCGGTTGAGCGAACGACTGGAACTTTAAACGCGTTTTTCTCGAAACTACTTTTTTTGATGCGGTCGCCACTCCAACTCAAGTTCTAATCAGTCGATTTACTTGAAATTTGGCATGAATATTCTTTAAATATATCGCTATCGCATGAACCAACAAAAAATAAAAATTTTAAATTTATAATATTTTTAAAAATTCGACAAAGTGAAAAAATTAGTGAAAAAAATCGACTTTTTTCTTTGAGTAGCCGCCATTTCATGAAAAAAAAAAGATTGTTTTTTTTTGGTGGTTCATGCCATAGCGACATTCGTACTCATTAAGAATCTTTAATTGTTTTATTTTTGAGACAACGACAAGCATAGATATCATGGCGACGCGGACACGGCCTCTTTTTTTCCCCCTCTTCTTCAAGAAGGAATAACTCAATGAAAACTATTTTTTTTTTTTTGAAATTTATTTTATGTACTCCTTTAAGTTTAATAAACAAATGATAAAAAAACGGATAGTAAAAATATCTATTCCTTTTTTTTATTAATTGTTAAAAAAAGGTCGAAATTCGAGCCTCTAGACTAGAAGACCCCCTTAATGCTCATAAATAGCAAAACTCTTCAGAGACCTGATAGATTCCAGTTATTAGGAGGTATATGTTTAAACAGCACTAAAAAACTTTTTCGGTCATCATATACTTCGACACTCCAAAACTTTCCAAATAGCACCATAAATTTAGAAGTTATAGGACACAGAAAGTGTTTTTTAATACGGCAGTGCATACTTGAAAAATGTAATTTATATATTTCAGAGAGCAGAACAGAGCACGACACGGCTCTACCTAAACTTTGTCAAAATTCGCCATTAACTGGAAAAAACAAAACCTAAAACTTTTTTAATTTTGAATTTAACACATAAATATTTTTTTTTAAATCAATAAACATAACTTAAAACCAATTTAAGATTTACATTTACATTTAACTGCACTTATAAAAGTGTTACATCAGTTCCTTATTTGTGATAATTAAGGAATTAAGCCTACTATTTTTATAAATATCTGACTTCGTTTTATCTTTACAGACCTACTGTGCGAACGCCCAGGTGCCCGACTCCGCCTGCACTGCCACCGCTTATCTCTGCGGCGTGAAAACCAACATCATTAACATCGGAGTAAGTGCGGCCGTGAACTTCAACAACTGCACCGCCAGCCAGGATCCGGCCAACCGCCTGACCTCCATTGCGGAGTGGTCGCAGGATAGTGGCAAGTCCACGGGTTTCGTGACCACCACCACCCTGACCCACGCCAGTCCCTCGGGAGCCTACGCCAAGACGGCCAACCGGATGTGGCAGTGCGACACGGATGTGACCAAGTACGGTGTGGACGCCAGCACCTGCATCGACATGGCCACCCAGCTGGTGACCCAGACGCCGGGAAAGAACTTCGAGGTCATGTTCGGCGGCGGCATGGGCAAGTTCCTGCCCAAGACCGTTAGGGATAGCCACGGCAAAGTTGGAGAGCGATCCGATGGGGTGAATTTGCTGGCCCGCTGGCAAGGACTCCACACAAAAGGCGTCCTGGTCACAAATCGCAAGCAGCTCCTCAGCCTGAACGTCTCGACTGCGACCAACATTATTGGCGCCTTCCAGTCGGGTTTGATGGACTTCCACATGGATGCGGATGCCACCTACCAGCCCACCCTCTCCGAACTCACCGAGGTGGCCATCAAGAAGCTGAGCCAGAACGACAAGGGATACTTTGTGTTCATTGAAGGTGGGTGGTTCTCCTTCATTAAATTTAATGCTCAGTCCGTATAGTTCTGTTTCCGATTATTACAACTAACTCTAATTTTATTTTAGGTGGTCTAATTGACTATGGCAACCACTACACCCAAGCGGGTTACGCTTTGGATGAGGCATTGGAGTTTGAAAAAGCTATCGAATTGGCACGTAACATTACCGACATTGAGGACACGCTGATTGTGGTGACCGCAGATCACGGCCACGCAGTCAGTATCGCCGGATATCCTGGCAGGGGCACTCCCATCCTGGGCGTCAATCAGCACGACACGGATATAAACGGAGTAAAGTACTCGGTGCTCAACTATGCGGCTGGACCCAACCAGTATCTGGATGAGAATGGCCAGCGTATCCCATTGGATGACATCATCGGCTCCGATGACGCCATCATGCCCAGCTACATCGCCAAGGAAATTGGAGTGCACTCCGGAGAGGATGTGGGCGTTTGGGCATCGGGACCACAGAGCCACCTCTTCACTGGAGTAATGCAGCAGAGCACCATCCCCCACTTGATGGCCTACGCATCATGCGTTGGCAGCGGGAAGAAGGTGTGCGATAACTAACTACCGCAAATTTGATAGATATACTATATTAATATATTATTATTAATTTATGGTATTATATATTATGACTATATATTATATATAATAACATAAAACAAAAAAAATGTTTGATTAGAGTGGAACTTGTGTTTCTTAAGGACATCGTCAGTCTTTGTTAATATTAAACAAGAAACTAGTTTTGATTTTTTAATAAAAATGGTACTGAAATATTAAAAGTCTTATTAATAAAGTACTAATAAAAGTGTCTTAAACAATTGGGATAATAATTATGCCTTTACATATAAACAAGAAAGGAAAGCTAACTTCGGGCGGAGCCGAAGTTGATATACCCTTTCAGAATACTCTGTAAATTTTATTCTCCAAAATTATTCATAAGATGCATTCTTAATACTCATAAAAAATCCCAACTTCCTAACTTTAAAAACACCAAAGTTATGGCATTTCCAATCGTTCAGTTATATGGCAGCTATAGGATATAGTCGGCCGATCCTTATGAAATTTGGTAGGTCGGATTGATTGGCCAAAAATAAAACCCATAGAAAATCCCAACTTCCTAACTTAACAAAAACCAAAGTTATGGCATTTCCGATTAATTAGTTATATAGCGGCTATAGGATATAGTCGTCCGATTCTTATGAAATTTGGTAGGTCGGATTGATTGGCCAAATATAAAACCCATAAAAAATCCCAACTTCCTAACTTTACAAACATGAAAGTTATGGCATTTCCGATCAATCAGTTATATGGCAGCTATAGGATATAGTCGGCCGATCCCGGCCGTTCCGACTTATATACTGCGTGCAAAGGAAAGAAGGGTGTGTGCAAAGTTTCAATTCGATAGCTTTAAAACTGAGAGACTAGTTTGCGTAGAAACAGACAGACGGACAGACAGACGGACAGACAGACGGACAGACGGACATGCTTATATCAACTCAGGTGGTGATCCTGATCAAGAATATATATACTTTATAGGGTCGGAGATGTCTCCTTCACTGCGATGCACACTTTTGACCAAAATTATAATACCCTCTGCAAGGGTATAAAAAAACAAGAAATTCAATAGAAATATAATAAGCCAATAAACATGAGAGTGCCTTTAGCCAGCAACAATTATGAAAAATTCAAAAAGCCGATGGGAAATTTTGTTGACATCTAGGTAAATATAACCAGCATATATCCCATTATTAGAAACATTTCTTCACCATACCAATTGTGTGTGGTCGAATTAAACTGCTCCCATAGACTTTTTTATTACTTTTGTCTCTTGAAGAATACCTATTCTCGCTACGATAAATGTAAAAGTATTAAATGAATCACACCTTAAGTATTATTTCTTTACTGTTATTTTAAATTAATTAAAAACGCAATCTTTTTATTCACATTATCATTTTTAACACTTAAAATAATTAAAATTGTTTAATACCTTTCATTACATAAACTGAATATGTTTCTGACCAAAAGGCAACATCTTCTTCTTCCGTTCACCTAAAAGGTCCAAACGATCTGCTTTCTTTTGGGTAATCTTTATTTCATTAAATGGTGTTCTGTTATAATCTCTAATTGCATTAGAACAACCTCACCATAAAGTTTAAATTCTGTGTGCCGTGCTTTTGAGAGCCGAAGCGTGTTCGTTTTTTGGCGGCATTTCATTGGTCCCGGCTTGTTTTACAGGTAGCCAAATCTTTTCTTTACTGGAGACCCCTCATAATCATAAACTGTGATGACCAAAAGACTTGGTAAATATAAACGCATAAACTGGGATTTTTTGGGGACGTTAAAGCTCGAGGGATTATGTCTCTAAGATATGGCAAACCAGATAAGCCTAGACTAGAAAGGTTTATAAAAAGGCGAGTGCCGATCCCTGGAGTTAGTTCAATTGCCGACATGAAGAGCTACGTGGGCATTATCCTGGTGCTGAGCACCCTGGTGGCCACCTCCTTGGCTGCTTCTATAGACAGTGAGTGCTGGAGTGGAGCCCAAATGTAACAGAACTATAAAAGAATCCCAATTTCAGTGCCCGAGATCCACACTCAGAATCAGCTAGTGGGAGGGTCCGTGAGCTCAGTAAAATCCCGCGCCGGAAACCTCATCGATCCCAATGCGATGGCCAAGGGAAAGTCGGGACCCGAGGAGGAGAAGACCGCCCAGTTTTGGTATGACCTGGCCCGCGAGGAGATCGCCAAGAGGCTGGAGCTGCCGCAGCTGGACAAGAGGAGGGCCAAGAACGTGATCCTGTTCCTGGGCGACGGCATGTCCCTGTCCACGGTGGCGGCCGCCCGCATCCACAAGGGCCAGTTGAAGGGCAATCCCGGCGAGGAGGATTCCCTGAGCTTCGAAAAGTTCCCCTACACCGGCTTGAGCAGGGTTAGTACTGATCTCTGGGGCTTAGTTATATAATTATACAATGCCTGTTCTCCCCTAGACATACTGCTCCAATGCCCAGGTGCCCGACTCCGCCTGCACTGCCACCGCTTATCTCTGCGGTGTCAAGACCAACATCGTGGCCCTGGGAATCACGGCGGCCGTGAACTTCAACAACTGCAGCGGCAGCGAGGATCCGGCCAACCGGTTGGAGTCCATCGCCTCCTGGTCGCAAGCTGCCGGCAAGGCCACTGGATTCGTGACCACCACCACGCTGACCCACGCCAGTCCGTCGGGATCCTATGCCAAGACCACCAACCGGTTCTTCGAGAGCGACACGGACATCGTGACCTACGGCGAGGGAGAGAACGATCCGGCCACCTGCACGGACATCGCCACCCAGCTGATCACCCAGTCGCCGGGCAAGAACTTCGACGTGATGCTGGGCGGCGGCATTGGCAAGTTCCTGCCCAACACCATCACGGATCCGTTCAACAAGAAGGGGGAGCGCTCCGACGGAGTGAACCTGCTGTCCCGCTGGCAGGGACTGCATCCCGGCGGAGTGCTGGCCTACAATCGCGACCAGCTGCTGAGCGTGAATGCCTCGAGGATCACCAACCTGATCGGCACCTTCCGGTCGGGCGTGATGAACTACCACAAGAAGGCCGACGCCAAGGAGGAGCCCACCCTGGCGGAGATGACGCGCAAGGCCATCGAGGTGGTCAGCAAGAATGAGGAGGGCTACTTCCTGTTCGTGGAGGGGGGGCTGATCGACTACGGCAACCACTACAACTCCCCGACGTACTCGCTGGACGAGACGCTGCAGTTCGAGCAGGCGGTGCAGGAGGCCCTGGGAATCACGGATCCCGAGGAGACCCTGATTGTGGTCACCTCCGACCACGCCCATCCGCTGACCATCGCGGGCTATCCCGGCAGGGGCACCCCCATCCTGGGCCTCAACCAGAACGACGCTGACGTGAACGGCATCAAGTACGCCACCCTCAACTACGCCGTGGGCACGGAGCAGTACCTGGACGAACACGGCCAGCGCATCGATCTCTCTGATCAAATTGGAGCGGAAGGTAAGAGGCTTTTACTTTAGTGTCAACAAGCATCCATCCAGAAAAGCAACTCATTAATCTTAAAACAACATTTGAAATAGGCTTAGCATAGTTCATAATTTGAAATTTATACGGACCATCTAACCACTTAAAACAAATAAGCCCCAAAAAAATGTATTTATTTATAAGCAGTTATAAACATTGTGAAAACTAAATAGGAAGCGTCTCGAATAGCCAACTTTTGAGTTAGAGAGTTTAAACATTTTGTAATTATTATCTGATTATTAACAAAGTCAGGTTGTTGTTTAAGATCTTTAAGTCCAACTGATAAACAACTGTTTTTCTTCCAGACTTTACGCATCCCAGCTACATCCATGGCAACATCGGCGTCCACGCTGGCGAGGATGTGGGCATCTTTGCCACTGGCCCCCAAAGTCACCTCTTCAGTGGAATGATGCAGCAGAGCACCATTCCCCACATTTTGGCCTATGCCTTGTGCGTTGGCGATGGACCCACTCTATGTGACACCGATGAAGACTAGAATTGCAGAGATTTGTTTAAATTTAATATAGAGTATTTGAAAAGCACTCTCCCTTGACTTTGATTCTTGGGGGCACTTTCGAGAAATCAATAATCAAATTGGCCCGACTCCCGTAATTTATTGCATGTGTCTGGCAAATTGACTTCAATTTAAAACGCATCAGCAGAGTGGCAGACACTCGCAGATGCAGATACAGATACAGATACAGCTACAGCTACAGATACAGATATTATTCGTTGAGCGATCGCTTCGATTTGTTGCCAGTGAACGGCTGTCACTTGCCGCATGTGGCGGGGAATAAATATGAATTTGTTGAATGTCAGGTTCAAGCGTTGGCATTGCCGGCAGTTGGGGATATAGCGATGTGGACTCCCACACGCATGTGGAGCAGCTCCTTCACTCGACGACTTTGACTTGCAATTGTTTGCTTGTTTATGGACTGCTCATTCAGCAGAATTTATTTAAATGCGCTTGACATGAAGTGAGCCGAGTCGAAGGCGCAGCTCCAGACAATTAAGCTTAATGTTCGCTTGTTGCTTATGCAATTAAGGATCGCTTTTTCCAAGGCAGTGTGTTTGACCCACAAACTTTAATAACTCAATCAATATGCAC
The DNA here is from genome assembly GCA_018153305.1 of Drosophila kurseongensis. Classification (NCBI taxonomy): domain Eukaryota; kingdom Metazoa; phylum Arthropoda; class Insecta; order Diptera; family Drosophilidae; genus Drosophila; species Drosophila kurseongensis. The sequence continues at coordinate 8,400,188 of JAECXX010000004.1, read as the reverse complement.
ATTGGATCAAGTTAGAGATAATATTCAATTTTATTTCACTATATTAAACCAAATATCTTACTGCTAAGAAATACAAATGTAAATACTACTACTAAAACTAATGTAAAAAATACATCATTTTAATATTTATAAATGAAAAAATAAGCATCACCATCAGCTATATCACATTAACATATATAAATAAAAAATCAAATTAAACATTCTTGTTTAAAGATAAAGATTTTCGTTATGATCATTAGTGTTTTTTATTAGTGTTTTCTAAAAATAATTAAATTTTTAATATATTCAGTACACAGGTACATAGACGAAAATTTCCACGAACCGTTTGCAAAATATTTGAGTAAAATTTTCATGCAAGCTAAAATGTTGTTTACCTGTGGAAATCTTAAGAATACGAAAGTCCGATGATTAACGACGCTTCTAATTATACACCATTTGTCAGATTTTTAATAAATTATAATTAATAAATTTTAAATTTACTCTGAATTAACTGTTTTTAATGCCTTAATTTCAATTAAAAAAATACTTATGAATAAATAGTATTGGAACTCTTTTTAAGCAAAAAAATTATTGCTCTTACAGACATGGTTAAGTTTGCCATGACAGAGCCATTTAAATAATGAAATCCATAAGTTGGGTTTATAGCAGAAAAGAAAAATATAATGTATTCAAAATTAAATAAGCAAATCCGAAATTGTATATCAACCACTAGTTCACTTTTATGACTGTCTTAACATATTTTAATATATTAATTTAAATAAGTATGTTAAAATAAAAGATATCAGTTAAATCAAAGGTTGCACTCTTCAAAATACACCTTTTGGAGTTGAGTTTCGCTCGTGCCTGTTCCTTGTTTTAGGTTACTTTAAATATGTTTTGTTTCTTTGGTTTAATAAGTTCTCGAAAAATTTGCTTGATCAACGTTTTGTTTTGCGAAAAGTGGAAGCCGTCTGAGGTTCGTGGCGGTCGCCAAGCGCAAATCGCAAATCGCAAGTCGGCAGTCGCTTGTCGGCTTTTGGAGTCCGTCGTTTCCCCGATTTTCAGTCCTCAGATCGCAGCTCAGTCTGTTAACTTGGCTCAGTCGCAGTCTGGATTCCAAATCCATCGTGACAGTAAACGCGCGTGCGGATCAGATCAGTCTTTAAAGTTTATTCCCAATTTGACGCTAATTTCTGCTGACGGCAGTTAGCAAACTAAAAGTGCGCGAGTGTATCTTGGCATCTAAAACCAAAGTTCGGTACTGTGATTGACCCGTTTGTGACAGGTGAGAATTTGACTTAGATAAGCTGGATATATGCACAGAAAAACCCAATCCAGTTCGAACTGCAGCCAATCGCAAGTGTTGAAACTGTAATTGAATGCGTGGCTTGGCGGGAAATCAATATCAGATGGATTGTCAACGGATTTGCGGTAATCGAGTGTGTGCCCACAAACAGATATTCGAGTCGGAAAAACAACAACAGGTGGAACTCAGTCTGGCAGCTATCAGTTGGCACTTGCTAATTAATCAGACTGGGCAAACAGCCTGATCCCAAGCAAAGGCCTTTTATATTTCCTCTAATCCAGGTAGTTAAGTCGCTAGATTCGTGTAGGTTAAGAATTGTTAACCCATTTAGCCTGACTTCTTCCCCTTTCGCCTGCTGAACATTTTCTTAAAACAGAAACATTTATCAGAAATCTGAGCCAACTTGCATTTTTCATGGGACGCACTAGAAAGTCTGGAAGATGGCTGTGCCACTTTGGGCCAAGATCGGGCCTGGCCAAAAGCGCTGATGGCGGTTCGTGGGTGCAGAGCAGATGCAGATGCAGATGCCTTCACCAGATACGGATGCAAAATCGGGCAACGGAGCAGAGTCACGCTATTAAAAAAAAAAAAAAAAATGAAAATCCCCACCGACACGAGGCTTTTCCCCCACGACTGCAATCGATCATCGCGGAAGAGCGATGTGGTATTTGGCGCTGAGTTCGTATCTTAAGGCAAATAGACAACCTGGGGATTGCGTCTTATTTTCGATGTGCAGCTGGAATTCTTCCGGCAATGTTTACTTTCGGCATTAGAACGTCGGGGGAACATGTTGTTCTAGTTCTGTGTATTTTGCTCCACTGACCGTGAACTTGAACAAATGGAATTCCTGTTGCCGCTCACACACACCGCCGAATGCACTCTGCTTTGATTTGAGTGTAACCCCTGAAAGGGGTCGGATATCACAAAATGTGCTGATCAGCACAAATGGCCACAAATACCTAATATTTAAATGCGGCTGACGCTAAGGTTAACCAGAATTCGGGCAGGAAGCGATGCTCGAGCAATCTGTAACGTAACACCCAAGAACGAGAGCAGCCAAATATTCGGCATTTGTAATGTCATCGCCCCTAATCCCATAAATTAGTCAGTATTTCTTCGTAGACCGGGCAACGCAAACACGCAATCCGGTCCAGTTCCGCCACCTCCCCCTCCCACCCAACCCTTGAAATACAAAAACAAACAAACAAGCGAAGGTGAGTTGACCGGTAAGTGAGCAAAAGCCCAGTCATGTTGCCACTGGTCTTGTCCAGGTGATGTCATACTTATCTCTGAACGCGGGATGGCGGGCCTAGAGTTGGACGGAGTCTACAGCCGAGTATCTTCAGGTTTGGCTCCGAAAATTAATTCCTCCCCGCTATACTTACGATCTTTATGTCGCCGATCCAATTTGCATTTACATAATTCTCAGAGGCTTTACGACTCGTTAAGTATGTGCCACAACCCTCAGAGTTGTTTGATTACCCCTGCGGCATTTGCATAATCAATGATTCGAAAAGCATACTACGATTTGGGAACGGGGAAGTGTTAGCAGGGGCCCACTGTAAGCGGGCGAACGTGACGTTGTCATTAGGCAAAGCGCCATTTAAATGGATTGGCCTGGGCAAGAACACAGCTCGAAAAGCGGCAATTAAAATGTAAATTGCATCACAAGCAGTTTACATTCTGCCGTCAATTGCCTCGTCATCATTTTAAAATATATGGCTCATACGCACTGTGAGCCGAGTGGCTGGGCGGTTAAGGTTATTGCTATAGTATGAAAATATGTTAAATGCTCACATTTATTTATTCGCAATTGACACGCTTCGAGTATCAGTCCGATCTTAGCATTTATTCGCAATTGATTCGAATGGTTATTATGGCTATTACGATTACTACAATGTGGTTATGACTCGCCGGGGGCTTGCATGCAATCAATGGCCACCCACACCCACACCCCGGCAATCAACTCCGACCTTTCGCAGGTGATGGAATGTATCTGCCTTTTTCATTTTTCCCATCTATCTGTATACATTTAACACATTTATCCGTACACATTTAACTAGTAATTCGATACGACGAAGTCACAGAAGCGTTTGCCACTGCCGACGAATTTGATTTATGGCACGTATCGATCGACTCCCATTCAATCGGTGATTCAATGGCGCTGAATGGAAAATGCACTTAGCTATCAGTCGGCTGTCAGCAGGTTGACAAATGACGTCACCGCCATTGCCAGTCGAGTGCAGCGGCAAATACGGATCTACGTGACGTCACGGCCCACCTGCCGCACTGATAGGCCTTTTCGGCCAGGTTGTTTGGCCAAGAAACACGGGCTTTCGGCTATTTGCCTTTCCCAGTCGATATTTGTGGCCCATTAGCAGTTCACACCTCGGCGAGCGCTAAAGTGGCGCCCTGCGATCGAAAACAGGGGAGCCCGTTGGCACTTTCAATTATGCAACCAGTGCTAATTGAACTTGGCCAAAGTGAAACCCCGGTCCAGAAAATGACAGCCAGCCAGATCGATAGATAGAGCGAATAAAGCCATAAAAGCTCATGAATGGGGCGAGAGAATAGTTGACGTCGGCAAAAGTGGGAATTGCTTATCCATGAGATACTTTATTCAGACGCCCTTTAAAAGCTACACATTACCCCTTTGTTTCTAAGAAATGGAATTGTTCAAGTTAACCAAGCCCAAGTGCAAATTTCTTTATCTCGACTTATTTTATATATTACAATATTTTTCAGACGTTGGAGAAAGAGAAAAAACTTTAACGAACAGATACTCCATACCGTTCATATTCTGGCTCTGAAATGATATTGTTTTTATGGTCTAAATAATAAAACGTGCAGTTCAATTTTTTTTAGATTTCTAAGCAAGGGAAATAGTTGTATTTTTTGAGTTTCTTTAATTTATATTTGTTAATAAGTGATATATTTGTGCAAGCTCAACGTTTTGGTAAACAACAAGAGAGAACGCTATAGTCGGGTGCCCCGACTATCAGATACCCGTTACTCAGGTAAAGGGAGTGCGAGGGAGATGGAGATAGAAACTTTGATCACGCATAACTTTTTAACGAATGGTCAGATTTGAAAAATTTCTTCTACATTTCGATAGGTATTGATAAACACAATAAAACTGCATTTTTACTTTTCCGAAATATTAAAATTTTTAAAATCGTATATCAGCGATTGTGGGCGTTAAAGGGGGCGTGGCACCTTTTTGAAACAAACTTGCGCTGCGTAGGAACTCCTAGAATCTGCATGCAAAATGCCAATCTTCTAGCTTCTATAGTTTCCGAGATCTCAGCGTTCATACGGACAGACAGACAGACGGACAGACGGACATGGCTAGATCGACTCGGCTAGTGATCCTGAACAAGAATATATATACTTTATAGGGTCGGAAACGCTTCCTTCTACCTGTTACATACTTTTGCACGAATACAATATACCCTTTTACTCTACGAGTAACGGGTATAAAAATGGATTTATTGTAAAAGCGGGAATTCTTTTTAACCATAATTCACATTTTTCGTTTGGTTTAATTTATATTTTTTTGGGGGACAATTAATTTATGATATTTTTAGTTTAGGGCTCTTTTGTTCCATTAATTCATTACTCGAGGGCAATTAATTTATGATGACATGTCACCCATTAAGATCACACAATGTTTTTGGACTAACTGCGCAAAATAATGGAATGAAAATTAACAATATAACACAATTGGGGCGACATTGTTGGACAAGCGTAGAAGAGGTAGGAAACAAACTTTTGTTTGTGTTTCGGTTGCCAAGTAGCATCACTATGATTCAGTCCCACAAGCAAATGCCATTTTGTGGGCACCACGAAACACATTAGTCCGATGAGCGAATACCTTGTCATCGTGCTGCAGAATTAGACACTGCCCGAGTGTCACTGACATTGGATGAGGCCGCAATAAAATCAACAGGCCCATGTACACGGGTCGTATGTGTATCTACAAGCAAATACCGCTTTGTGTGTCGTACGCCAAATGATTCACTCTTGGCATTGACATTGACTTTCTAGCCACAAAATGGCAATATTACGCGCGAAAGCGACATTTATCACAAACACGAATATGAAGTGATCACATTTAACCCATTCAGGATTATGGGGGGAAATACTCAGTACTATAAATCATTTGGCGTAAGCAAGATATCTGTATCTGCTTGTAGATACACATACGACCCGTGGGCCTTTTGATTTTTTTGACTTTCTAGGCGAAACAATGGCAATATTATGGGCACTCTTTCGAGCAGCTCATTAACCCATTTAACCCATTCAGGATTATGGGGGGAAATACCCAGTACTATAAAGCTGGGGACTACCTAAGAAGAGCATAACAAATTTATTAAGTCTGAACGTTTAATTCGTTGTTAAAGAATAGATCTAGAAAATACACAATTAAGACCAACTAAAATTTCTTTTAGTTTGAATGTATGAAACGTTTGTATATTGTTGGACAATTGCTTATTACTTTGTTCATTTTGACCTTAAATTATTTTTGTTTAAATTATTTTAAAGAAGAGTTTAATTCAGATAACTTTTTTTTAAAGGTAAATATGTTTTTTTGTTGTACAAAAATGAATCGTTTTGAAATCATTTAATTCAAAATAAAATACAAATTGCAATGGAATATTCCTTCTTTGTTAAAGTGTTTACTTTTTTGAATTGATGTAATTTGAATATAATTCTCTGTTGAAAAGTAAAAGTAATTGCTTGGCCATTCGAAATCTGCCATCTGTTTCAAATGAAATTTTTGGCAGGCCCCAAAACCGTTCGTTGTGAATGTAAGTTCATGCTCGCCTAATATTTGGCAATGCAAATAAGTGCAAAATATTTTCAGTCAGCTGCGAGGGCAATTTCAAATGAATTCCCCTGAGGCCATAATTTGCTACCTTTATTCGGTTGATTGGCGTGTAGAAGAAAGTGCCAAGAAAAGATTCGTCATGCGAATCAGAGTCTAAATCAGAAGCGAGTCTGCTATGAATAGAACTCGGAGTGACACCAACGCTCCAGACAAACAAGCAGCTTGTATAACATTCGGATCGGATTCGGGTTCAGATTTGAGCTCACATGTAATTCCGAATGTCTGGTACCGAGTTGGGGCATAAAGCGGAGCCAAATCCAAAGGTGGGGGGCGGAAATCGGAGGGCGGGCCAGCCGGCTAGATCTCAGATACTAGACTTGTCCCACTGGCCTGCTCGAAGCCCATGAGACCGTAGGCGGTCGAATATGGGACAAGCCGTATCGAAAGCACTACTCTCAATATAATTAAAACATTTGTCCCGAGCACATGCTAGGCAATTAATAATAAGTTCGATTGAGCATATGTTAACCATTGCAAATACCGAATAATTGTCGGGGGAGTTGAACTCCAGACCACCAAAAATTTACGTTAAATAACATATACTTTACATTTCATTAAGAATGACATTAGTTTAGTGCGAGCGATAAAAAAAATCTTTAAAATGTTTGAAAAAAATATTGAAAATATTTGTGTTTGGCCATTTGTTGTTGAAGAATTTTTAAGTCAATAACACGTTCTGTTGTTATTAAGGTATAAAAATGAACGAATTTCAACTTTGAGGTTTATTTTCTTAAAGCGCTGACGTTGAAGAAAATTCTCGTAGCCAGATTGCACACCGAAATCTATTATACAAATATACATTCACTAATATATATTAAAACAAGAGAGAACGCTATAGTCGGATGCCCCGACTATCAGATACCCGTTACTCAGGTGAAGGGAGTGCGAGGGAGACGGAGATAGAAACTTTGATCACGCATAACTTTTTAACGAATGGTCCGATTTGAAAATTTTCTTCTACATTTCGATAGGTATTGATAAACACAATAAAACTGCATTTTTACTTTTCCGAAATATTTAAATTTTCAAAATCGTATATAAGCGATTGTGGGCGTTAAAGGGGGCGTGGCACCTCTTTGAAACAAACTTGCTCTGCGTAGGAACTCCTAGAATCTGCATGCAAAATGCCAATCTTCTAGCTTTTATAGTTTCCGAGATCTCAGCGTTCATACGGACAGACAGACGGACAGACAGACGGACAGACGGACAGGGCTAGATCGACTCGGCTAGTGATCCTGAACAAGAATATATATACTTTATAGGGTCGGAAACGCTTCCTTCTACCTGTTACATACTTTTGCACGAATACAATATACCCTTTTACTCTACGAGTAACGGGTATAAAAAGGTAAATTTTTGCAGCACGGTTTAATCCAAAAATAGTATCATGAGAAAATAAAAATTTAAATTCACTGAGATTGTGTTATATTTTAACCGCAACAAACCATTTAAAGAGCTGTCGTTTAATTTGGTTCCCTTTGTTCAGTTATTTGTTGATAATAAATTGGATTTATTTTGTAATTATTGTACAATGACATTTTTATTCGAAAATCTTATTTCTCGATTTGACTATACAGTATAAAATGCATCTATATAAATAAACTTTATAGTAATAAATATGAAATTCAAGCGAATCCCTGGTTGTAAAAACAACCCAATCAGTATTAATAAATTTGTTTGAATTTGTTCATTGCCTAATAATCGCAGATGCAGCACATATTTGCCAATACAGATATTCCAAATTGACGTCACTAATTCGTGGGGGAGTAAACCGCTTAGTCAGGATTCTATTACCGAGAAAACTATTATTATTGTAAACAAATCATTCTGTCTATTTTTCTCAGCGTTTTATGAGCTCCTCGGTTTATTTTGGTTCCCTTCGCTGCAACAATCTATAAACTTGATGGTAAGGCATTTAACTTAAGTGCTAACACAACCGCAAAGCGAATAAACAGAAAACACAAAACTGGGGCCCCAGCCAGCCCTATAAATTGGCGCCAAGCTAAGCAGAGTCCGATCAAAACTCGTCCACTCAGCGAGTGGAGCCTAACAGAGCTGTTGGCCTAACAGACAGCAATAACAGCTCTGCTGTGCTATCAAAAAATATGACATGCTAGCGGTCGGTACAATTCCCAAGCAGTTCTGGCGCTGGCTGAGTGGTATCTCACTTAATTTTTCTGAACTAATGCGAGAAGTGACGATTGGGCTAGGTCTCGCCTTATAGTGCTTGAGGGCCTTGTTCTCCCAACCAATATGTTACGACTTACGGAACAGCCTTGTAAACATCTGATCTCGCTTTTGTTTCATATATTGCATATATTATTTGTACTACGTGTGTGGGGATGGACTTAAGTGAGGCGATGACGAATTCTCGAGGGGTGATTGACAATACGCCAATTTTGGAGACTGACTGACATGTGCGATAATTACTAATCACTGCAAACAAGCCAAAAAATGACAATAATATCCCAGTTGTGTGGGGGCACTCGAGTGCAACTTTTTAGACTATAGTACTGTAGTACACCTGCCCTGCTAATAAGTCGACGTCTGCAGCTAAATATAGAAGCTTACACACATCTTCCACTATTTGAATTGTTTGCGATGAGCGAATTATTAATTATCAACAACAAGCAAAGGCAACAATGAAGAAAAACAGTTTCATTCCGTATATCTGGTGGGCAGCAAGTGGAATATCCAAACATCTAGCTTTATTTGTTTTAAGAATTTTTATAAACATAAACAGGGAAATTATTATTCGCCACATAATGCGCAACCAACGAACAGGTGATTATAACAGGTGATTCCGGTCCGTAAGGCAGTGACATAATGTAAAAATTTGATCTAAAATTTAGACGTTCAAGGCCCCAAATCCATTCATGACCAAGGAAACCCAAGCAGCCGATAAAAAGTCAAGTGGCGGGCAAATATTTTTCATTTTTCTAATTTCCACCTAATGGCTCAGCTGCCGGTTATTCGAAATACGCATAATATCCTCCAGCTAGCCGTGAATATTCCAAGTTCTTTAAACATCGACGTCGGTCCAGAGTGTTTGCAAATGTTTTAAAATAGCCGCTTGGCTGCTTGAATTGCTTTCCATTCTTACGTGAAATAACTCTTATAAATAGCCAAATAGCAGCGATCAGTTGTTATGATTTTGCGATTTTATTTTCTTTGGCCCGGTCCAATCAAAACCAAATGGCGGGCCATAAATTGTAACTGCACAAAACAATAGAATTGCGAAATAAACTCACCATCCGATGGGGTGTGTTAGGTGTTAGGTGCACCCGGAAACAATGCTGAAATCAAAACCGATCAATAAATTGGCTATCTGGCAGCTGGGCGAGAGCCATAATAAACCAATTGTCAAACTGTCAAATTCTTAGCACTTTGTCTGCACTCGCATAAATAAAATACTTTGGCGCACAGAGAATTAAAGCTTCTAATATGTCTGACACCTCTCTCGTCGCGTATTGACTATTTTCCTTAAATTGTTAATATAATAATTCGCCTTCAATGTCACCAGCCGAACAAAAGTATTTAAATTGCATAAAACAAAACAGACGCCCTGTACTTGATGCCCGACAAGTGGGGTGTAATTGAAACGAATCGACAATTGGAGATATTAAACACAAATATGCCAAAAAAATAAAAAAATAATGTGTTTTATTGCCCGCTGACCTCCGCTCCTCCCGTTTCGGATCGTGTTCTTGTCTCGTTTGTGGCTGCCGACCAAGAAATTGAACAAAATTGTCCAAATTGATAAATGAATTTAATTCAATTCGGTTGGTGGTCAAACTTCCACTTGCTCTATTTCGGTATCAGTTGACCAATACTCCAGAAAATTAAACTGATGCGAATATTGCGTGCCAAATTGGGAGACCTCGACCTTGAAGACAAACATCTCAATTCGATTTAAGAAAATTCCGCGCATACCTAAACTAGATTTCTATGTAATTGTAATTGAGAACACCCAAGCACAAAAACTACCTCTGTTTTCACTGGAATCATGCCGAAATATTCCCCCAGTCGATCGCATCAAGGCTGCAGTCCAGCCGGTGACCCCGAACCCCAAGGAGAAAGCCAAAATTCCTTCTGGCTTATACTTGGTTAGTAGCTTGATCAACAAGTTCAAAATTCCCATTCGCAATTGCACATAAACAAAGACAGACCATTAAAGAATTGAGCAAATAAATACACTTTTTAATGGTCAGTAAATTGATTATGGATGGATGAAAATGCCTTGGCAACTCTCAATGAATTCTGGAAATTGTTTATGCATTCTTTGGTATATTTGCACTGCAATTCATTCGACTCGGAAACGATTAACCACAGTTATTAATTCCTGAAAATAGCCCCATTTGCAGTCCGACTGAAATGGGCCGAAAGAAATTTCTTCAAACAAACATTTACAAAGGCAAAATGGGTTTGACAGGGTGCGTTGATTAAAATTCCGTTCGCAACTTATTAGACAATAAACAGGCGTTCATGGGGAATCTTCCTATTGATGACTTCTACCACAACTTTTATGTTGTCTACGCACTCAACTTATCAGTTGGCGCCATGACGAAATAGTATGAATTTGTCCCCAAATTGAACAATGTAAATCGTTCCGATAACATCCGCGATAAGGCAGTTACATGTCGAGTGGGATTGGCATTGGATTGGCGTGTTCTTGGACTACTTTCGGGTATCTAAAACACCTCTTCCGCCTGCGTAGACATCAGGTACCCGTGTCCAAGCCATTTTATTCGATAATGTGATTTCAGGGGTTTGGAATGCCAGTCAATAAATACGCGTCGAGTGCCTACTGCCAGAATATCAATAAAGTGCCTATTGGCCCGCATAGCCACACAAATAATGCTAATCAGGGGGCCAATTAAATAATGGCATAATTATGTATAAATACCAGCTAATTGATTGCCCAGTTTAAGTCAGGCGTTTGTGATGATAAGGCACAACCCAGTCGGACGTGTTTCATTCACCCGACGACACTTTAATGACTTCATTTACCTGGCAGATTGTCATCGGTTTCTCACGTGGATAGTTTGCCATAATTGCATACCATATGCGATGGATCACTGTAGTCACAACAGTTGTCGTGCTGTCAAAAGAATTAGATAAAAATATTCAGGGATTGTTCGTGCCATTTCAATGTCAGGGATAAGCATTGCACTTGCAATCGGGCTTATTTATAGTACCTACTGCAATCGGTCTTATCTATCTAATTTTGCATCCCAAGGCATTATTTTCTGGTCTAATCTTATCCAAGACCTGGCAAGATTATTGGTGAATGTACAAGTAGACTCACACAGCCCATTGTTTGACTTGACCATTAAGCGACATACATATTCGCTGGGGCCCAACCAATTTCTTGGCGGGCCTTTGTTTGCTTTCGGGCTCAGGTCGTAATTTGGCCCGCAGCGGACAGAAATCGCTCATGAAACCGAAGTTTAATGTCATGCAAATCGCGTCGGGCGACAGACTTAATGTCGTCTGATGGCTTTATTTCACACATCGCGGTCTGGTTTGTTTTCCGTTCTAATGCTTTCGCCTAATTTTCGAGTAGTGTCTTGTGATTCACGAACAAAAGTTCGTGAAAGTTCACTATATACACTCTATATTCACTATTTCAATAAGCTATAAAAGGAAAATGCGTATTCGTGAAACATATTGAAACTTACTGCCGACTACAGATTGCCTGGAATTCACTTATCATTTAATTTTTGCCATGTTTTTCGGTAAGTAATTTGTGATTTACTCTATCGATTTATATTTCAATAAGTAATAAAAGAAAATGCCTTATCGTAAAACATTTTGAAAGTTACTTCCGGCTATTGCCTGAAATTTCTTTCGCGTAGTTCAATCAACATTTGGTATTTGCCTAGGTTTTCGGGCAGTGTTTTGTGATTTAATCTATCGATTCATACTTCAATAAATAATAAAAAGGAAATGCCTTACCGTGAATCATTTTGAGAGCTACTTCCGGATATTGCTTGAAATTTCATTCGCTGGTTCACTCATCTTGCGCAAATACAAAAATAAGTAAATAAACGGTTTATTTGGTTTTGGCGTAATTCGATTGGATTATACCGAACACGATGACAAAGTCCAGTTAACTGAGATGATGCGGTCTATATATGTGTTGGGGGTATTTGCAATTGCAAATGCTCTTAATGATAATTACTCGTATGCAAAGAGCAGAAGATCCAGATCGAAGTTAAGTAAAATGCCAGACAGATTGGCGATGAGCGCATCACATAAAAAACTAGATACTCGGGAATCTCAACAGATTTCTTGAAATACTAGATAGTATAAAATGTTCACTCTGATACCAAAAAAATAAAAAACATTTAATTTTATTCTATTACTGTGTGAAGACCTTGAACTCAAATTGGTTTCTATTATCACATACATATCTTATCAGTTGTTGGCAAAGACAAGAGCCAACAAAAACAAACCCGAGAACTAAAATGAATTGCGCACAAAAATTCGCCTAGGAATTTGCACAGGAAAGTGGTTCTTAATGATCTTTGCCCTTATACAGGTGGACTGCATACCAAACCATTCGAAACAGTGACTGTCTCTTTCATTACGCTGCCGCTTGCCAAAATCTCCTCAAATGGGCCCCAATAAACCACTAGTAGCGCGCACCACCGACCACTTAACATTTCTTAACATTTCTCTGCAAATGTAAAGTATACGCCATAGTGGCAGTAACAGCAGGACCGCTCTCTCGCTCTCACCACCGACCGCCACCTACGCTGGGTGGCTTTAGCTACAGCTGTAGTAGGCAAGATCAAGCAGCAGAGCAGCAGTAAGCAGCAGCAGCAATAACAGAAGCAACCGCAGCAACCTTATGTGGTGGGCCATCGTTCTAAGCAAACTCAGTCGTCAACCAGCCGCGATCGGAATAAGAACAGCGCGATAAGGAAATCGAGTATACAATATACAAAAACAGAAACGGAAAGCAAACGCCTCCCATTATTGGCCATAAAGCACTGGCATTTGACTCGAATTGTGCAAAGTTATCAAAATGTTAGTATTGCGTACGCCTGCTTGCAAATAAATGGTTCTGAAGTTTTATTTACCAGTCTGCTGTGTCAGCAAAGACGAGATATTTCGTATTATGTTTTCAATTTAATGCCTGGAATTCTGAATATCTTGTGCCCCTTCAGGAATAAACGGTGGTGTTTGTGTTAGACCGTTTCAAAGTGTCAACAATCTTGAGAAGTCTGGGACTGAAACGAAGTTTATAGCCTTCATTGTTTATTAAGATTCTATACAGTCATGGACAAAATAAAAGAAACGACAATTTTTTGTTCCTATTTTTCAAACTTTTCTTCCGTCATTTTTTTTTTTTAAGCTTAATAATTTTGATTGATAGTCGATACAATTATGTGTCAAAAAAGAACAAACCAATCATTTTCAAAAAACGTAATGAATTAAAAAAATTTTTTTTAAATTTATAGGCCTGGAAAAAATAAATGAAACGACTGACTTAATTCTATGGAAAACAGTTTTTTAGCTTCAAGGCCTATTAGTTAAGATTGTAACTTTAATATTCAGTTGTGCCACCGCGATTTTTAATGACTTCGGTGCACCGGCGTCCCATTGAATCCACCAAATTGGCACAAACCAAAGGTGCTCTATGGGATTTAAGTTTAGGGACTGATGAATCGCATCACAATAATAAACAAGAAAAACTGTATATAGACCTTCGTCACGGATCCAACTACAATTAAATTTCATTCTGCTGTGCTTCTTTTCTTCATACCAAAACTTTGTTGCCAATTGAATTGGCAATTAATTATCAAGTCAATCTTTCAAATTATTTATCACTATATTAAAAACGGGTTCAGCATTAGCAAGCAATCAACAAAAAAAATCGAATAATATGTCTTGGGGTAGGAATGTGGCCAAACAAAATTCTCGAAGGTGCTCAAACATTCTCCCTTGTTATTCAGAAGATATAAATCTACATACGTATCTATTAATGTGGCACACTCGATGAAAATGACGTCGGTCCTCTTTTGGCCAGCAGGCAGAACAGGAATACCTATTTGCAATTTGCATGTATTTATGAATCTTCGTATCGCGTTCTTAAAAATAAACAAGTTTCAACTTCGTCTCTAGAATTATAATATAATAGAGCGCCGAAAAAACATGAAATAAAGGGGCAATTTCAAGAGTGATTCTACGGATTTTTAAGTCGGTGAGCTATGCTCATAAATGAATTCGGTGTCGAATCAAAGAAGCCAAAACGGACCGGACCAAGTGGAGAACTTAATCGTTTTTGTTTAAGCCGCGAACAGGGTTCGGGGATCGGCAAGCCAACTGGCGTCATCAGAATATATATAGGGGAGCTAACTGTTAACTGTTTGTCTGTGCACAACCAGCGAATTTCTAATGAGGAACTGCCTGTATCCGAAAGTTACACAGTCAGAACTTAAACTTTTATATGCCAACATAAAAATTCTAGCGTCAGACTCTTCGAGTTAGACAAAAAATAATATAATTTTTAATGTATTTATACATAGGAATTACTCTTGAAATAACATAGAATAATCTTCAGCATGAATTCTTAGAACAGATCGTTTTTTAACAACACATACCAAAAGTGAAGCAATTCGTACAAAAGTATAAAGATTTTTTTTATTCATAAATTATTTTTTTCTACCGTAGGACATAAAACATTAACATTAGATATTCTTCGGAATGAATAGTTTAAATTATCTGATTCTCAAGAAGTCGTTTCAAATATTAATAAAAATATAGAACTATTGAGCCAATTTATTCATAACAAAGCATTCTAAAACATACATATGTATATATGTACATTTTGACAGTGTATATTTTTGGCGCGCGAATAACATTTTTCTTGGAAAAAACCCGTCTTTTGCAGGTAAAAACGGACGAGGGGCAAACATTTTATTTTATTTATCTGAAATTTAAAATAATGTTCTTTAGAGTGGTCCAAAAAATTAAAACATTTCTCAAACCTTTTGTACGTTACATTTTAGTGTGCAATAGATTTATTTCCGTAAAAATTACTCATACGACACTTGATGTATTTGATCAAAGGCAGCAGTTCATAGCATGCCTATGTTACTAAAAACAATGAAGCTATGTCGATTTTGCGCTGCATTTTGCCATCGTTTCTATGGCAGCTATATTATATTGTTGTCCGATTTTATGGGCTGGGTGTGATATTTTAGAAAATATTTCTATATTTTGGAATTTATTTTTATTTTTAAGAAAATATTTCTCTATTTAAGAAAATATTTTTATATTTAAGAAAGCGTTTCTATTTTTTAATTGAGAAAGTTTTTTTTATTTTTTTAGTGTAAATTATTTTTTATGGCCTCATTCCTCATTTTAAGAAAAAAATTTATAAAAACAAGTACCATTTTTACTAGAAAATAAAAATTTTTTCTTGGATTTATGGCGGGTTTAGTTTATGGCGACAATTTCTACATTTGAGAAACACTTTCTTGATTCAAGAAAAGTTTTCTTGTTCTTAGAAAAAATTCCTTGAAATAGAAATATTTTTTTGGATTTAAAAAAATAAAAATTTATGGCGAATTTCTAAAATTTAAATTTAATTTCTCGCCGAAAGTATGCGCGATGTGTGAAAATTGCAGATCTCTAATCTTGCTGTTGATTTAAGCGATAAGATAATATGCAAAATTAAAAATTCCGTATTTTCGCCGCTAGTTGCAGATTAGAAGTTGTTGGAGGAGTCATGACCATTAAGTGTGTCCAGCTGGTGGGCCTATTGGCCCTGCTGATGGGCGTGGCCGGCGTTATTGATCCCACCCTGCGAGAGGAATTCAAAGGTCCTTACTGCGCTCTGCGCAACACCTGTTGTCAGGATCGCCACGACGGCTGCTCGCAGCCTATCAAAGGTAAGTAATTGTTTACAGGAATATTCATCATCTTCTTTTTATACCCTTGCAGAGGGTATTATAATTTTGGTCAAAAGTGTGCCACGCAGTGAAGGAGACAACTCCGACCCTATAAAGTTGGGATTTTTTTAGGAGTATAAATAATTATAAATAATTTTGAAAAATATAATTTGCAAAATATTCTGCAAGGGTATATCAACTTCGGCTCCGCCCGAAGTTAGCTTTCCTTTCTTGTTAAAAGTCAAACCAAAAAGTTAAAAAAGTAAAACAAAACGTTTTAAAAAGTGAAGCAAAACGTATAAAGAAGTAAAACAAAGCTACTTAAATAGAAAAATGTATAATTTTTAGAATGTTTCGACCCTGTTTGTTATTGCTCTTTAAACATTTGCTTGATTTCTCTGAATTCTAGTTGCTAAGTCAGCTAGCAAAAAATTTGATTAAATATTTGATTTATTTGCAAATAGAACGAGGACGGAAGCTAACTCCGGCAAGCCGAAGTTTTAATACACTTGCAGACTTTGCCGAAATTGAAAAAGTAGCGAATAAGGTATACATACATACATAATTAAACTAGATTTGCAGTTTCATGTCAATTGCTTTAATACTGCAAAAATGTCATATAAAAATAGAAAAAAAGGGATATTTTCGTTTTCACCCTATTGTTCCTACGGAATCTTTAAGATATAGACGTACGATCGGCAAGCGCTTTTTCCCTGATCAAGGTATGCATAAATTAAAAAGACTTTAAAAAATGTATGTCAATAGCTTATACACTGCGCGAAATATTCTGAAAAACATCAAAATTGGACCGATTTAACCCTATTGTTCCTAAGGGAGCTATAGGATATAGACGTCCGATCGGCACGCGCTTTTACCCTGATCAAGGTATGCATAAAAAAATACGGTTTGGAAAGATTCATGTCAATAGCTTATATACTGCGCGAAATATCCTGAAAATCATTAAAATTTAACCGATTTCACCCTATTGTTCCTATGGGAGCTATGGGATATAGACGTCCGATCGCTTTTCAAACTTGATCTGCGTAAACATGTTTTAGGACGACTGTGAAAGTTTCAGATCGCTACCTTTTAAACTGCGCTCGCAAACGGTATTGAAACAGACGGACAGACGGACATGGCTATATCGACTCCCCTATTGATCCTGTATGGGGTGGAAAACGTCTCCTTCACTGCGTTACAAGCTTCTGACCAAAATTATAAAATCCTCTGCAAGGGTATACAAATTAAAAAAGAAAAACTTGATAAAAAAGAGCACCTGCACTTGTACAAATGTCGATCCATGGTGAAATAAACTAAAATTATTATTTTGTTGTTTACCCACTAAAAATTAAAAATAGCTAATTCTCCTAATATTATAAGGAGTTAGAATTAGGAATAAAAATAAATGTTGAATTTGTAAGCTTATTTTGTGCCCCTTTTCCAGACACCATCTGCTATTGCGATGAGTTCTGCGATCGCATCGATGCGAGCGACTGCTGCCCGGACTACCGCTCCTACTGCTTCGGTGATCCGGATCCGATAGTCGCCTGCGAGCACCACGGCACCTACTTCACCAAGTTCAACCGCACGCTTGACAACTGCAATGAGTGCCGCTGCCTGGACGGCGGGAAGGTGCAGTGCGACACGGAGCTGTGCCTCACCGACTACGAGATCATCGATGGCGTGAACTCCATCCACAATATCGGTTGGTCTGCCCGCAAGTACGATCAGTGGTGGGGCCGCAAGTACTCCGAAGGACTGCGACTGCGTCTGGGCACCAAGGAGCCCTCGTTCCGGGTGAAGTCGATGTCCCGACTAAAGAATACCGCCGAGGGCCTGCCCCGGTCCTTCAGCGCCGTGGACAAGTGGTCCAGCTACATCTCGGAGGTGCCCGACCAGGGCTGGTGCGGTGCGTCCTGGGTGCTGTCCACCACCTCGGTGGCCAGTGATCGCTTCGCCATCCAGAGCAAGGGTAAGGAGGCCGTCAAGCTGTCCGCCCAGCACATCCTCTCCTGCACGCGCCGCCAGCAGGGCTGCGAGGGCGGTCACCTGGACGCCGCCTGGCGGTACATGCACAAGAAGGGCGTGGTGGACGTGGGGTGCTATCCGTACACCCAGCACCGCGACGCCTGCAAGATCAACCAGCACAGTCGCTCCCTAAAGGCCAACGGTTGCCGTCCTGTGAAAAACGTGGATCGGGATGCCTTCTACACGGTGGGTCCGGCCTACAGCCTGAGTCGCGAGTCCGACATCATGGCAGAGATCTTCCAATCCGGCCCCGTCCAGGCCACCATGACGGTGTACCGCGACTTCTTCGCCTACTCGGGAGGCATCTACCGCCGGACGGCAGCCAATCGCGGAGCTCCCACTGGTTTCCACTCGGTCAAGTTGGTTGGCTGGGGAGAGGAGCACAATGAGAAGTTCTGGGTGAGTATTGCAGGGTTTTTGAGGACTTACTATTAGAAACGTATTGACCCACTGCCATTTCCAAACAGATCGCAGCCAACTCGTGGGGAACTTGGTGGGGTGAGCACGGCTACTTCCGCATCCTGCGCGGCTCCAACGAGTGCGGCATCGAGGAGTACGTGCTGGCCTCCTTGCCCTTAGTCTACAACTATTACAACGTGAAGTCGGCTTAATGGGACTCAGAGGGCCTACGCCTTGCACCGAGCAATCTCGAGCTATGCAGAAACGAAAACAAATTTATCTCATGCTTCAAAATTTTCCATTTGCTATATGGCACTCAAAGTGAATTAGGCGCTTCTATCTGTAATGATTATGCTTAGAACCTAGTGACTAAAAAAAAATTAGCTTTAAGTTGCGCGAACGCACCAAGTTAACTGCCCGCGGTACCAGGCCTGTCCCTAACCACTTCGCTCCCCCACACTAACTGGTCTCGAAGCAACACGAAACTGCCACTTAACCACCGCTCCATCCCCCGAAAACTGCCACAACAACCAGAAGAAACGAACATCTAACACCCTTGTAGCGCATGTGATTGATGAAAGGACGAATATCGGATCGGCGAGAGTCTGTAGGATGTTATTGTGTATCGTAAATAGAAGCTTAGTTAACTGAATAATAGTCCGACGAAGCTTAGTCGGCTAATATATTTTTAATAAACGAATTACTTTACATGTTATCGATGACGAGTTTTGATTCACTTAGTTCAGGCCACACATACAGGCGAATTGTTCGCGAAAACAGTTTGATCTTAACTTTATTTGTAATACATATTTATACGTAGCGCGTGGCGATTCGTGAACCAATTCGATAATCATATGTAAGATTGTATAATTTTTGTTTGACAATATTTTCACATTATTTTTAGGGTAGGGTAGGGTAGGGGATTAAATAGAGTAGTAAAGTAAAAATCCTCTGCTGGGGGTTATTTACGCATAGCTATCATACTAAATAAATCAGGAAAATAATCAAGAATGTTTTTACTTTGCACTTACGATTACTATCGAAATCAAATTGACAAAACAAAAGTTGGTCGAAGGCCCACAACTTTCCTAACCATGGAATTTCATATCTCACACAAGCAATTTGGATACTCTCGCAGAGCTTCGGGATATCAGAACGGTCTACGAGCAAGCTGATAACTAGCAGTATAAAAACGGGCCTGGCCGAACGACCTTCACGCCTTCAGCTCTTCGATGCTTGTTGGGGTGTCCGAAGTGGGTGGGCTGGGCTAATTGAGAGTAATGCCCGCAAAGGAGACCTCCAACGCCGAGTCATTGGACTCCATGCGGCTACGTATGTGCGCCAGCGTGTTCTTGTAGTGGCTCTCGATCTGCTTAGTCTCCTCGCTGGGCTCCAGGTTGGGCAGTTCTTCGTTTACCTTGGCGATTAGCTGTCATATTAAAATTCAATTGAGTTTAAGGGTTTATTTACTTTTTCAGTTTGCCATATTCACCTGGTTGAGCATGGCCACAGTGATGAGCGAATTGCCGCGCTCGAAGTAGAAAAGATAGTGATTCAGCAGCTCCACATACAGTTGCACCTGCACGCCGGTATCCAAGCACTGCGAGGCAATGCGAGCGCCCTTCTTCAGGCAGTCCAGAGTTCGCTTCTCATCCCGCATCTCCTCCCCGTTTTGTCTAGCAGATATTAAAGTTAATCAAACAATGATCTAACCAAGAATGAGGGACCCATCAAACTTACTTCCCACTCCAGAAAAGCGCCGCACAGGCCACAACTCCGCGACATTGATCTGGTTTTTTCAGTAGCTTAGACGCTGCCAGCGCACAATTCGTCCTGAGTGGCTCGGCGTTTTCCTCGCCAAAACATGACATCTGTTCGAATGTGGACATAATAAGCGTAATGGCTGCCAGTTGCGCTTTTGAGTCGGAAATCTCATCCTCGTAGAGCGAGAAGGCCTGGGTCATGAACTCGTACGCCACCGTCTCGTGGTTCGTGTAGCCAATCTCTCCGATGACCAGGGCACCCTGCAGATAGAGACGCAACGCCAAGTCGGCGAGATCGGCCTTAGCCAGAGCACTGATGGTGCTGTGGCAGTACTGCACGATTTTCTGGCACTTCTTGTCCCAGTTCTCATCCTGCTCGGCGATCGCCTTGTATTTGAAAGCCAGCTGGTATGCTGCAAAGACGAGTGGCGGCAGGACGTGTTTTAGGCGCTGGCCTCCACCATTGCCCAGATGCTTGCGGGCGGTCTGCAGCATTTTGTACTGCATGTCAGGTTCGTCGGACCGCATCAGGTGAATAAATCTAAACAAAGGAAATGAGTCATAGAGGTATTTTTAAGAAGAAATCACACTTACCGTGCCACGACTCCTTGTTCTTCTGCAAACTCCTCGGCATCAGGACTGGTGTTTCCTGCTGCCGCTGGGTTGTCTTTGTTCGTGTCATCATCCTTAATTAGAGGAGTGATGATGGTCAGCAGACTATCCGCTTGATCTGCCATGGGCACCACAGTTTCGTTGTCAAGAATATTCATAACCAGATACAGGGCCAGCGATTTGCGGGATGTGTAGTCAAACTTTTCGAGCAGCGGGCAGAAGTTGTGCAGTTGGATGATGGTCAAGGCGTTGTTGTAGAAGTCGATGCAGATGCGCAACAGACGGGATAGCTCCTGGTTCACGGACAATAGATGCGAGATGCTGAAAAGAAAGACTATGTAGCAGCCATATAAATCCCGTCTAAAGTTCAACCCACTTGTTCATGTTCATGCGCTGAAGAATTTGTGCGGTTGTACCCAGCACTTTGTCCACATAATCAACGCGATCGGCATACACCTTCTGAGCCAGGCTCAACAGAGCAACTTGCAGCGAAATGGTGTCTTCCAAGGGCATGTCCATTCGGGTTTGGACAATGTTGGCTACTTGGACACTGAATACCTCAAACAGTTCCACCTCGGCGGGTATGATGGCATCGATGGCGTTGCCGCTGGTCTAAATGAGAAGTGTTGTGAAGTATTGTGTACATTTACATAAATTATTAAGAGGATTACCTTGCCACTTCGCTGGTTATAGGCAGCCAGTCTCTCGATCAGGGATATTATGATGTTCTTCACGTTAACACCGGTCTCCAGCTGGGCGCAGGACTTTAGGAAGGGATCGAGAGTCTGCAGGTGGAACTCGTCGGGGAACACCTGGATGATGCACTCCATAAGGTATTCCTGGGCAATGGCATCCCGGCAGCTGACCACCTGTTCCAGAATGCCCGGCAGAATGAGTCGCTGGTAGGTCTCCAGAGTGGCCGACTCCAGCTGCGACAGTCGCACCAGATTAGTGCCCACTAGGATCTTGAGCTCTTCACGCTCTTTCTCTCGCCGCGTCTTTTCGCTAGAGTGACCCTGGTGCTGCATGCGCACCCACAGCTTGTTCATCTCCGCGAAGTTGGTCAGCACAAAGTCGATGGCGTCGTAGACATTGCCCTCGTGCTCGTTCTCCGCCACCATCACGTCAGGCAGGATGTTTCGGGTGCACTGCAGCAGGTAATTGCGCAGGAAGAGGCCCCTCAGAGGATGCTGGACACCGCGGCACATCTCCACCAGATCCTTGAGAATACTGCGCTTCAGCGTTGAGTCGTTCTTAATGTACACAATGCCCACGGTGATCAGGAGATACAGGCGAGGCACAATGGTGTGCGAGTACTGGACCAGTTCGTACAGATCCGTCTTCTTGTCGCTCTTCTCGCTGAGGTACAACTCCAAGTGGCACAGCTCGTTGGTGACGGCCATATCTGGTGGTGGAGCAATGGCATAAGATCTGGGGATTACACATAACAGTTCTGGTGTAGCTTACACAACTCGTAGTAGCTTTTGGGGGACAGCAGGGACGTCCTCAGTTCACTCAGCATGGTGCTAGCGCACTTGAGTGAGTCTAGCATGCGCTCCTTGTCCAGGAAGTGGTTCATCTGGAAGGCCTGCTTCCTCGCCGCTCCAATGGCCTCGGCGAGCAGCTTCTCCTGGTCATCCAAACCATTCGGCATGGTCTGAAAGGAGATATGGCAGACGATATTACTGGGTGGGTGGAACATGGATCGATTAGGAGCACACAAATGACACACAGATTAAGATAAGCCTGCTCGGTCATTGCGGATCTAGTCCGGAAGCAGAGCCCGAGGAGCACCCGAGTTGAAGATAAGAGGGATAGAGATTACACACATCCGAGATTCGCAATCTGGACTTTTGGAGTATTTACCCGGGCGTTGGCGGCACTGGGCACTTGACCGCCGTACGAGGACGAGCTCCAGGGATACATGGACGTGGACGTGGGCTTTCGACCGGGGGCGTTGCTTCTCACCACGGGCAGCCTCTTTTGACGTCGACAGGGGCGCAGTCAGCGGATTGCTTGGGGCTCTCGGATTTCTGTCAATTCGCACTCCCGACTCGCGAATCCCGGCTTCTGGTGGCTACTGGGGACTCCTGGACACACTTACCATTGCTTCAGCGTGGGGGCGGATCGAAATTGGCCAATTATTCTTAAAATATCTGGATTTTCGGCACAAGAGCTCAGTGTGACCGCGCAAAAGTAAAAAAAAATATACCGTACCATATAGGAATAACGAAGGTTTTTAGTATATTGGAATGTGACGAGAATATAGGCAATTATCGATAATGTTTAGTAACAGTCGCAGGACGCGGAACTTTCAAAAAACTTCGAACAGAACCTATAAAAATTAAAATTACCAAAATGAACAATAACAAATGAAGGTTCAGAATTTTTTACCTTCTAATTAATATTTAAAAATTTCCTTAGATTTGATTAATTATAAGATCAAGGACTTAAGCCTTGTGAATTTTCCAGCCTTTAGCTCAGAAAACTAACAATTATTACACGAATTTACTTTGTGTTGAACAAGGTTTCTTGCTATTGTTTTCTATATGTTGCTGTTGAATTTTCTTTAGTATTGTATATATGCGGCTTATCATTAAATTCTTAAGAGTCCCATTGGAAAACCATTGGGATTCTGGTACTTTAAAGTTAAATCTTATGTTAAACGATGTATAGCATCAAGTTTTCAACGAAATAATAAAAACATAATTTTTTTCATAATTGTTCTTTGGATTTTCGTAAGAAATAATAACAAAAATTATTCTGTATAACAGGTTATTCGACTACGATAAATTGGTTACTGTACCCGCTAAATTCGGAAAGTGTACCTGATAGCTTAGTAGGGTGTGTATCCGCTACATGTAAAGTATCTTGTATTCACTACCTCCGGCATAGGTACTGGCTAAATGTGGAGGGTGTACTGACTAACGGGAAAAATTAACCGTTAAAGTATGACTGTGTTGTAGTCTTCAGAAAAAGAGAGGGCGCGCGTTTCAAATAAACAATGTATTTTTTTATCTATTTAATATAAGCCTAAGCTCAGCTTTTTTATTTTCATAAGCAAATTTTGACCCACCTAAATGCTAGAAGTGAACTAAGTAACCGTCCTTATTTTCATTTTATTTTTACTCGATTCGATCGGAGGTTGCCCACAACTACATATCCATTAGTAGAGGAGAAACATCGATATGTTAGCTAATAATTTCTATAAATTGTTAACGAGTTTGTTCCAACTTTAAAGACCAAAGTTTTAGTTTAATATTATTCTTGCCAAAATAAAACTAAGTAAATCAGCAATTGTAGTTCAAATGGAATTTGACAAGTGTAAGATTTTGTATACAGCATTCTTCTGAAATTCCATGAAAATTAAAAAAAAAAAATTGCAAAATTTTTTATATTACAGTAGAATTCGGTTATAACGACTCCGCTTATAGTGTCCGTCCGGTTATTGCGACGAAAACTCGATGGCTTGGTTGGTCCCCATACAAACTTATATGGTTAGTGCGTCTTCCGGGTATAACGACGTAAAATCGTGGGTCCCTTGAAAGTCGCTATAACCGGATTCTAAAAAGTTTCACATATGCCAGCAGAGATGGATAAACAGACTTACTTTCAAAAATGTGGACAAGCCCCTTGAAATAAAACACGGCTCAACAAACGGATAAATTGAACTTTTCACATTTAATATACACTCATTAGACATATAATATCGGAGCTAGAAAATCGAAACATGCATTCAAATAATAACTTTTCATTAGATGCCACTGCTTACATTTATGGCTGACTTTTGCTTCTCCTTATATAAAGTGTTGTACAATCTGTGCAAATCGAGTGTGTTCTATCACTGTCCTATAAAGTTTTCGGCTCGAATTCATTTGTTGATGTTGAGCGAGAATAGTACACAGATTTCTGGACAAAAATGCAGTTACAGCTATATTTTATCTATATGGTATAGATTGGTTAGACTACAAATATGTAAGGATGCACGTATTTTTTAAAGTTCCTCAAATGTTCCAAATACTCCCATGCATTGATATTTTTCAGAACTCCACTCCGTTTAATTCCATTGTGCTGCAATTGTTGGTGATTATAATACTTAATGGACATCTATAATACATTTAGTGGACATCTAGATTAGTACTGCCCGAAGGCGAATGGAATGGGTGTGTGGTGGCACTAAGCTACTAGTGTTGACATTCATAGTTAAAAATATCAAAACTCCCCATCCGACCGCAATATTTGATAGAGCAGGTCGCAGCACACACAATAACAAAATGGTTTTGCTTTTGCTCTCGATTTTGTGGACCATGTGTAAAATCACATATTGAATTAATGTAAAACTACGCCGACGTGAACCTAACAATAGCCTTTGTGTAAATCTAGTGTTTTTCGCGTATTTCTGCTATCTTTGATTAATTTTGAAATGGTCCCGACTAACATGAGAAACCTAGGGCGTGCCGGTAGTGAGTGCACGATGGGCTCCTTCAAAAAAATGGTTAAGGTTAACAATTATGACAAAATTCCTAGGACTATTTAAGCAAAATTGCACAATGTGGCTAATATATTTCTGGTTATCTTTCGATCAATCAAATTCTGAACATTTAATCCAATAACATTCGTGTGAATATTCATATAATTTTAAAATGCAATTCAATACCATTACAAATGTATAACTACACGTATATAATTAACAATAAGTTTTACTCGGCGGACAAGCGCCAAATTGTCAAAAAATCAGTACAATTGGTATCATTAACTCTTCGCCTATGAACAAGGGTAAAATGTTATTTCTTTTTCCAAAAATTATTGCTTTTTAATTTTGTTTCCTTTGTATTTTTAATTCTTTCAATCGAAAATGTAACTTATTTAATCCATTACCGGACAGATTCGAGCATTGAAAATTATCCCAACTCATGCTTACAAGTAAACAAAAACCATAATAAACCAATTACAAATAATATTCTTTTATATTTAGACAAACTATATACAATGATTAATGGGGGAAATGACTAGCGTAAATTAAAGCTAAAATTATACACAATATGTACAGTTGGGAATAATACCCCCGTTAGTTGTCGAGTCTGTTTTGTAACTTAGGCAATAGTTATGCTTAGGATATAGCATAGTCTATAGGAAACGTTTGGGGTACACTTTGGATTATACTTTTAGCTTAGAGTACATGCAGATTCTCGCAGCTCTTGGACTTGGAGTCCCGAGTCCAGACGCGTCCCAGCAGACCCTTGACTTTCAGGCTGGTGGAGGTTCTTGAGCCACGATATTTCCGGGGACTGCAAAAGAGAACGGGGCGAGTGAGCATTACGGGCTGACTTTGATAACCTGTCAGGGGCCGTGACTCACCTGCTTTGGGCACTGCCTGGGGGCGTGGCCACCGCCTCCCCCAGCGGACCCAGCGGGGTGTTGGCATTCAGGCAGCCTGCATTCAGCGGCGAGCAAGCGCGTCGCTTTGACTTTCTAATCGAACGCTTCCGGAACAGATCCCTGCGAGAATAAACGCATTAGTTGCTAAGTACGTTCAGTTAAGTTTGAAAGCAGCTCTCTACCCACCTGGACTTTTCGGGATTCTCCAGCTTGAGGCGTATCTGTGACAACAGACCCACCAGCAGCTCGTCCACGTTGTGATTAATGCCCACCGAGGTCTCGATGAATTTACAATCGTAGGCGGTCGCCATGGCCTTTCCCTCTGCAGGAGAATGAGATACGATGGAGAGGTTAAGTGAAAATGTGTGGAAATTATGGCCAAAGGCATCTCAGTCGCGCTTAGTTGGCCGCCCATCACCCCAGTTAATCAAATCAAATGGCCTCGCTTAGTTAACTCTGAGTTGGCCATAAAACCTCAACTTGGACACGGATTTGTATCTAAACACATTGGCAATTTGGTGATGCAGGGAAAACCCATCCCCCCTCCCCCATCCCCCATTCGTCACGTCGTGTCCACAGTTGTGTACACAACTCGTAAAATCTGAAGCATCAAAGTTCGCAGTGTGCGGAGGTACATCATGCGTGTGACCCTCCTGGTGCAAATTTTATGACAGGCTCACATTTTTATTAACAATGTGACGAAAGTTGACCGATACACGATACACGATACACGAGCGTATATATTTGTGTATGTGCCTGTCGGTTCGTTTTATTACAGTTTGATAGGGGGTCTGGCCTTCCCGGGCTTTAAGGACTTAAGCTCTTAGCCTCCCGACTTTCGATTCGAGTTGGAGCCTAATTAAAAGCAAACAGAAGTTCCCAGCATCGGGGCAATGTTTACCCCAATTGAATAATTAGTGCCGCACTAGAATGGCGCAGACATCATTAAATATGCCAACAGTGGAAAGGTAAAAATGGGAAACGAGGAAAACGCATTAAAATTTAAAAAGCTTTGTCGGGGCCATGGAAAGATAAGGCCGAACATCACATACGTCTTTCGCTTTTGCCAGACACTACACGTCCTTTTCCCAATCACTGTGACAATGTATAGATTTATGAATATATCTTTTATCACGACATTTCTGGGCAATGCGCGCATTTTATTATTGCCAGAGGCATAGAAAATTCTATAAATACTTTATGAAATTAGGGCGACGCATTAGGTGGACACCAACTCACCACCCAAATTCAAGATTGTGCGTGGGAGGGGGTGCGTTGTCGTCCTGTTTACAACAATAGGCTTATGGGCCTTAAACCTTGGGCGGAACGAACACATGCCACACGGGACGAAATGTAATCAATTTTGCGCTGAAACAATTTCTCTTACAAAACTGGGGAACCCTTCTTTCAGCCACCCAACCACCCATCCACTCACTAGAGCCCCCACTTTCATAATAACAAACGTAATTTAACGGAAAATATTGAATTACTTAGATGAAAGCGCCCGAGTTACCTTCGCCTTAAAGGGAATCCGATATAAAAGTCAAGTGAAAGTACTTTAGTAGACAAAAAGAGCCCCGAAATTGGCGACCTTTAAATGTGGAGTGAATCGGGGCATCTGCCCCACTTAAGACTCCGGCTGTTTGCGTAGGCGAACCACCGGATGACTTCCGCTTGGGCAAACTCTTCAACTGGCCCCGGCCGAGGGTCCTTCTCCCAGACTCAAACTATATCGCTATCTATTTATAACAGATCCAATCGAGCGCATTTTCGAGTGTTAATGAAGGGAGATTTTCGCCGAACCTGCCAACATATTTACGTTTATGGGGTGCTTACCTTCCGAGGTGACCAGTCGACTCCTGGCCAGGTCCGCCTTGTTCGAGACGAGGATGACGGCCTTCTGGGCGATGTTCTGATTGGTCCAGAGCACCTGCAGCACCTGCTCCGCCACGCTGAAGCTGCTCCTGTCCGCGGCCGAATAGATGACGCAGTAGCCGTGCGGATCATAGTTGGTCAGGCACTCATCCGGCTGTGAATGGAGGAGCATGGAGGTGACACCGAGGTGACATTGAGTGAGGTTGAGAGCTTTGCCAAAGTGTGGGTTTGTTGATGGCCGTGCATGCTAATGGCATTATGAAATGTCACAGACAAAGTGCAGGGAGCCGGACGGATGAGCAGGTACATATAATAGCACTGGTCACAATAATAGCAGCAAGGCTCCGAAGGCCACATAATGGGTATTTTAAAAGCATCTATGCACTGTTTAAAAATCCATTTGCTCTAAGCACTCCCAAAGGAATAGCCATTAAAAGTGTGCATTTCGGATTTCATAAATATATTTTTAAAAGGCAACCATTTAAATTGTTTTAGTATTCAACTACTGAAACTAAATATCAAAATTTGACCTTTAGAACTAAGGTTCCAAAAGAGATATCGTTCAAAAGACATCTAGGCAATAAATAATTAATATTTAACTAAATTAAAACATATTTCATTTAAATTACTTTAGCATTCTCCATTTCTTTTTTATATATTAAGATAAAGAAATTTGCTTGTTTAAAGAAAGAACTAAAACTAATGTTTTTAGTACATATCAATATTAAAGTTTAATAAATAAGAAAAATGTTTTCCATTAATGTGACCGCTTAAGTACCTCACCTAGTGATTTGAGTGTTTAGTACTTACCGTCATTTCGGTGTATCCATGGTCGATGAATATCAGCTCGGACTCCTCGCCACTGAGTAATACTGAAACGGCCTTCTCGCCGGACTCATCATCTGCACACATTGAAGGAGAAGGTCTGGGTTAGCATCAAAGTATTATCAAGTGCGCAGATTGTAAGCTCAAGTTCGATAAGTTAAATGTCAAGCAATGAAATGATTTACAACATCAATTTTTGGAAGTGCAAAACAAGGAGTATGTGCATGTTTCTGTAGTGTGTCTGATGGGTTTATCTACAAGTGTCGTCCTCAACATGCGACTAGTATTTGGGTTCCCATTAGCCGAGATGAATGAAAGGCCGGGGATGGAAACGATATTCGATTTGCCTCCAGAGCGCCCCGAAATGTATGCTAATGTATGGGAAATTAAGTTGGCCCCCACAAGTATGCAGTGCAATGGACTAGTCGGAAAACTCATTGGCAAAAGGGGTGAAAAGTGGTGCGGAAAGTGCTCGGGCCAGTTGTGTGAGTTTGTTTGTGTTAGCGAGTGCTTTTCATTTATTATTCATTTAATGCGTTCTCTGATTTCTTTTTTTTTAATTAAAAACAGTATAGGAGGGTCTGTGGCATTTATAGTTTTCAATATATTGCACGACCATTATTTGTTTCCCGTCCCCAGTGGCAATCAATAATTGCAGCCCAGCACTTCTGACCGAATCATTAATTAAATTTCATGTGTTTTGTTTGTGATGTGCATAATCATTTCAATATCGTATGCCAGTCCTCAAGGCTGCCCATCGCATCGACTGGCCAGGCCATAAATCACAGGCGAAACAAAGGCCGCAATCGTTTGACAATCGATTGGAGAGGTCTATGGGACTATATATTATATATTATGTACTATATGGTGTGTGTTTTCGGGGGTGTGGGCTCTAACTTCCGGGGCGTGGCTGGTGGGCAGGTGTGTTTCGGTTGTCTAGCGTCTAATCGAACTCAATTGGGAATCGCAGGGCTAATGCATTTGTGGACTAGGTGTTTAGCTAGTTTGTTGTTTGGTTAAGTTGTTTGGAAAGTTGAAAAGCGTTTCAATTATATGTATAGAGATATTTGGATAAATATTAAGGAGTAGCATAATTAACAAGGTTATTATTAATATGGTTCAGTTGCTGGTTGCTTTTACCGTCGGCGGCTTTTTCAATTAGAATGCGTATATCACAGTTGCCTAGATCTGATAACGATCACGTTTTCGGTTTCGAATACGATTTCGGATTTCGGTTTAGTTGTTGTATGTACAAAGATGTTGTTGTTATTTCGGTGGTTGTTGTTTTGCGAGTTTTGTAGGGTCAGTTTGAGACATTGAGTTGAATGATTGGTTGATATTCGGAATGGAGAGAAACAGAACAAATTATCATTTCTTTATAAAACATTATGGTACATTAGCGGATTTCGGTATGAGGTTTTGTGTGTTGGATAAGCATTTACACGGGGACCATGGGCTAAATATTTCTATGGAACATGGAATTGGTCGCATCCAAAAACCTTTCATTATTGCACGAGAAATTTCCAAATAAACGACAAGCGACAAATTTATTTTTATTAAATTTTCCATTCGCTGCCAAGCTTTATTGTTTTATTAATTTTTTTTCCTTCATTCCTTTCTGCCAATAGAAATGTTTATTCGAATCTTTTCATTCACTCTCTGGCAGAAATTGAAACATTTTTCACTGGCCAATTCCATTGCCTCATAGATTCGCAGCAACCCAAAAGCGAGGAGAATTTATTTTCATTGCAGCAGCGTTTGTTATGCTTTATGCCAATATGTGTTGACCCATTGGGGGCGGCGATAGCTCGGCACACTCATAAAACGCCCAAAGCAAAGGAAACCAAACAGAAGGCAGCACTCAGTGGAACAAAACAAGGCAATACAACTGAAAAATATAAACTTTCCGAACACGGGATCATAAAAAGCCATGTGATACGGGGGCAAACAGACGGCACAGAGCAACAAAATCAAACTATTATAATGGCAAGTATAAGACAACATAATACAGCACACAGCTACGACATCGACTAGGAAAACGGAGGTAGTGCCAACAAGTGAATTATGAAATAATATCAACTAAAGCCAAAGCACTCACTCACGACTAACAGACAGACACAGGATGACAGAGGGGCGGGCGGGGCCGGGTTTATGCAGTGCTCTCGGGGAGGGGGGTGGACTAAGGCGGGTTCCGGAAATACCGGATGCAAGCATCTTCGGGAGGGGATTCAAACTCACCGATGCTCGTGTCGTAGGCGTGCAGGTACTCCGACGTCATGAACTGCGAGACCAAAGAACTCTTACCCACCGCAGGACCTCCCAGCATAAGGACCCTGGAATCGTACACAAAAAGAGAAGATGACAATTACTCACTCTGTTTTTAATGTAAAACTTCATTTAAACGAAACAATTCAATTCAATTCGACTCATATTGCCATTTTAATGTTGATACTATGACCTTATATTCCTTTTGTCCTTTCAATTTGATTGTTCTCTGTTTTAAAAAGGTTACACAACCATCATTTGTTTACTTAAATGAAACATTCATATAAAAAAGTATGTTTATTTTCCATCAACAAACATGCTTGTCTTGATTGTACATTATTTTTAATTATTCAGCAATGGACACCTTTGATTAATAATGTGTGAAGCCAATTAAATAATTTTAATAATTGTAGATTACTTTGTTTATCTATCTCAATTTCTGGAAGTCGTTATATTTTTAGACACAAATAATTTTTATCTATAATGAAATTTTAAACAAGAAAAAAGGAAATTTTGGCAATAAAAATGGTGATTTTTCAACTCATAACTCATAGCATCCGTAAAATTGAAAATGTACTTAGATTTTTCCATTATTTTCTTATTATACTTTATAATCGTTCGTTTTTTCGAAAATTAAATCCGAATAACACTTAAATATTAAAAATTATTATATCTGTTTTATCGTAAGCGTATAAATTGATTTTATTTTTAATTTTTGTTTATTATTTATTTTCGATTGTTCCTATGGGAGCTATATTGTTGTATATATTAAAACTGCCTTTGTCTAAAATTATAATAACCTCTGCAAGGGTAATATTGGTAATGCCAGTAAGGGATAATTCCCGAGTGGGTTACATTCTTGTTCAAATAAAAATTATAAAATCGGGCTCCTAAAGAAGGCAACAGAGTGGTCGAAACGTGTAGTAAAAAAATGTGTTTCAATTAACGAAGGATAAAATAAGGACAAATAAGCCCTCACAGGAATTATCCCACAACAGTTACCCAAAAACAAAAAATTATATATATGTTTAAAATTTCTCCCCGCTTTAAGGAAATCTCTGTGAAATAATGACTCACCTGTAGGGACCGTTGCCCGGATTGGAAGTGCTGCTCTCCCTGCTGGAGGCCAGCGAGGTGCGGGCGGACACGGATGCGGGGGCGGACAGTTGCTGCTGGGCGGTCAAGTGCTCGGTGCTGGAATTGGAACTGGCCACGCTGTTGTTGGAGCGACTGCGTCGGCTCTTCAGGGAGTCGCCGCGGTTCACCACGCCCTTGCCCGTGATCGAGAAGTGGCGCAATCTGTAGTACTCCTCCTCCACGCCAGTATTGGGCATGGAGGCCACTCTAAGGCAGGGAAAGAGGCGATTAATAATCCAAAAATGTCCACTACGTGTCAGATGAAACACCCACCTGGATCTCTGCTGCGGCAGACACAACTGATTCGGCCTTCCCGATGCTCTGCTGCCTGGCATTTTCACCGATTGCGACCGGCTGTGATGTGGAGAGCCATATCTGAAGTCGAGACAATATGACATCGTTAGAGCCAAAAGTCAAACCAGATATTTGACGCCCCTATGCAAGCTCATGTTTTCTCATCTCAGGAGATGAGGGGAAAAGCAAGCAAAATACCGGTCATAACCCAACTGCAGCTGACAGCGGCTTAATGTAGATCTAGATGTTCACTTCTCACCCATCAGCGCCACCAACATCCTCTTTGCTCGCTTCACCTGCCATGTCCTTGGTCACTGCGAATGCCAAAGGACCAAAGGACATGTGGCCGGTGTCCTTGGGCATTGAAGTGAGTTAACCGCAAGTCAGAAAGGGGGAAAATATTGATAATTAAAGCGGCCAATTAGTGGCAGGCTGCGTGAAACGCCCGAAAACAAATGAAAATAAATTCATTGCAGACCAGCCTGGCTGGTGGAATATTTTAAATATTTAAAATCGCAAAATGACAATCAAATACAGGAAATGCGTCCACGAGCAAGTCAAAACAGTTTATTTATGCATGGAATTTTACTAAAATATGGACTAAATTCGCCCACGAATTAAATTCGCATAGAGCAGCACTGGCAACAGGTCGTATGGGTAATTTGATAAGTTATGGAACCATCATGGCCTTTTTCCCATCTCCTTTCCCCCAATTCGGTTGCAACGCAAAACTGCTGGCAGGTGAAGGCTATAAAAGCGGTTCGTCGTTTTTTTCCGTTTGCCCCGTTTGGCCATTTAAATTTTGATTGCTTTGGTCCGAGCGTTTTTACGAGAGTCTTGAAAATCGATTCGCATTCAATCGGAAATTAAATCTCAGGCCGGGCCATAAAACGTAATCAGTCAAAGGTCAGGGCGGCAGCAGGGGAAACTGGAAGAAAGGAAAGCGGACTCACTTACCGCATTTCAAAATCGCGCAGCTCCTCGATGGTGAGCGTGTTGGTCACATCCAGCAGCTGCCGCATGTTCTCGTCCCGCTTGTGTTGTTGCTGTTGCAGCTGCTGCTGTTGCTGTTGCTGCTGCTGCTGGTGATGATTGTGGGCGTGGCCGTGGGCGTTGTTGTGGGCCTGCGGGTGGTGGTGCAAGTGCGCCGGCGGATGGGCCAGCTGCTGCGAGTTGCGCTTGCGGGCCACCAGCTCCTTGCCCTGCTCCACGCTGATGAAGTCCCCCTCGTTCTTGATTAGCAGCGTCTCCACCGTATTGTCCAGACTTAACGAGGGCTAAAAGGAGGAAATGCAGAGGGTAAACAAAGGAAAAGGGTAAGTGTCGGAGGTATCGTTGATTGCTAAGCGGATTGCAGCAATTTCAATTGAATCGCAAGCACTCGACCAAGTCCTCATGCCCCGATGACTTCATTCATTGCCTCCATGGGCTTATGAATTTGTAGCACAAATACTTGGGCCCCCTCCTCGACCAAGGATTCGACACCCTTCAAGGGTTTTTCCATTGCGATTTTGAAAACTTTTTGCTTTATCTACACCTTGAACAGGTGTTCTGACAGCCGGGGGAAAAGCCTGGAGAATGGCGCAAGCCTCTGCATTGCGTGTCTGCAATTGCAAATTCAAACACTTCTCGGCATTCGTGTCGAGGTGAATTCTCGCAAATTTATGTTTTGCCTTCGGTTAACTGGCCAAGGACTATTGACCAGAATTTTGCTAGCTAACAGCTATTAGAGCCTAATGATACCCCTAATAAGCTCCTGCTAGGGGCTCATTTCACTGATGGAAAATGGCCTTAATTATTAACTAAACATCTAAATCGGCTTTTGCAAGTTCAAGTTGGTTTCAAAGCTATATTCAGAATAGTTAAATATGATTTGAAATTTGTGCTTAGTAGTTAGAGACCACTTGAACAATTTTGCAAGCAGAAAGCTATTTACATAAGCTATTTTATGAGTATTTATATTCGTTTTATATATTTAAATTTCAATTTGCTTGGAAATTCTACTAAAGTCTTAACAAAGAAACTCAATCGTTTGGAATATATCGAATTATTCTTTGCCTTGAGACAACTAAATACTCTAACAATGGAAATTACAAATGCACTTTTCAAAACAAGAAACCAGCATATTAAATTCTGTTTGGGCATAAATAAAACGCTATCAAAGTTGAGCTTTAAATTTATCAGTCTGGGCGAAAACAAATGACTTTCGGCAACGTTAAATTATCAAGAATTTACGCAGGTAGAATGGCCTGGACCATAAATTACACCCACACTAGCAAAAACCTACCTGGGAACACACATATATTTATTCAGCAAATGCCCAAATTAATTTGTGTATTTTATTGGCAGGCATGACAGTGGGGGAAAAGGAAAAAAGTTGGCCTGCATCTCACCCAAGCTCTAATTAATAATGTGCGAATGTGTTTGAGAGGCCCTAATGATTCCGCCCTCCAAAGCGTCTCGATTTCGCAGCTCCTCCTCTTTATGCGTTCCCACATGCGAATCTAATAGTTCAAGTGGCCACCAGAGAAACCTTTTGGCTAATCCCGCCCAAGGGAGCGATTCGATGGCGCCGAAAGGGGATGCGACACTTTCACTGATGACGAAACCAGCAAGAAAGTCTCCAACATCCAAAGCACAAGCAATGACGCGCTACACGCGGCGTATGAGTAATATTGCTTTGGACACGCTGCTGTGACGCTGCTCTTTTTCATCTTGGCTGCCACTTCCCATTTTCCCCATTACACAAACGCTGAAAATAGTTTTCTTGCATCGCTTGGTGCGTTGGTTCTTTTTTTTGTACGATTATTTTTAGCAGCACATTGCATTGGGGAAAAAAGTTGCCACATACACCCCAGAGTTCCCAAAAAAAAGCGAGGAAGAAGTGCGATAAAAAGCAGAACTTCTACGGTACCGTTTGGAGGAAAACGGTTGCTTGGTATATTATTCATCACAGCGATTTTCCTAAACTTTTTGTTAACCTCTTCACTGTATTAAAGGAAGACAGAATATTTGGCCTTCACAATGTAAAGTGTGGTTTGTTGTGTGCTACAGTGTAATGTTGCAAAACTGCAGAACTGTCACCTAGATTCGTGTGTACAAAGTACTCTTTTGCACTCTAACTACCACTAAGTTATCATTCAGACAATAAGGTAAGCTTTAAAATTTGTTATAAAATAGCTCTGCTAATAAATTGTGTAAAAGAATATCTGATTTTCTTAAATATTCAAACTAAATTTTTAGTATAAAGAATTAAAAAACAATTTATTCTGTTTTGTGGCTTGCAGAAATATACTTCAATTAATGTCTAAGCAATCTATTCTATTTTAATTTAAATTTTAAAAATAATACTTTGCTTCTGAAACTTCAATGGGTAACCGCAAGTGATATTCACATTTTCATCAACTTTTCATAAATAACTTTCTCAGAGATTCCATGCTGGTGCTGGATAGTACTACGCAGCGCATTTGTGTATTCAAACGCATAGGAATTGGCCATTAAAAAGCAAACCGACTCGAGGTGTTAGGAAAATGTATAGCACTCCCCGAAAAACAGGCAAATAAAATGTTGGGAATTCAAATCGAGTGAAAGCGAGAAAAATCTATTTCGAAAAAATGGGATTGTCAAAGAGAGGTCTACGTGCAGAGTGGCAGGAATCAATGCAAGATTCGCTTGAATTAATCAAGAATTCAGAATGGCAAACGGAGAAAACCAGAAACAATAGAACCGATTGGTATGCAATTAGATTTTGTTGTGTTTATGGAAAATGCAAACTGAAAACAGAATCGAGTGCAGGCTCAATCTCAGCCATGCGGAATGTCCGCATAAATTTTAATTCATATTACAGGAGCTGCCAGCACTCATTTCTCACCCGATCGATTTGCCTTAGCCCGAGTTCCCCCACCCCCTCCAATGTTTGCATCGTTTAAAAATACATTTAGTTTGCTAAATATGTATTCAAAATAATCTCACACACGGCTCGATCCGTGCGAGCGCCATGCATGCAAATCACTTTTCATGTTTTTGTTTCATTTTTACGCCGTTCTGTGTTCAATCGCCTGTGAAATCCGCCAAAAGAATCAGCGGTCGGGGTGGCCATGTTTTCTGACTATTTTCATGCGGCACGAATATTAAAAATAAAAACCGTACTCCGGGAACTCGGAAAACCTGTTGGGGGGCCGGCCCAGCGATTTGTACTGGGGCGAAAGGAAAACATCCCATTACTCGTCGGCAGGCGCTGTTTAAATTGTGATATTCCAAACACAATAATTTTCTCGCCGCACACACTAATCATGATGTTGGGATAAAAGTGTCTGGCATTTGATGGACCCCTCTTCGCTGGAACAAAGCCATTTCTTCTGGTTAGGGGATTTTTCCTCAAATTGTTCACGCATCTGACGGCTGAGCGGAAAAGTGCAAAGTGCAGCATCTCGGGTTTAGGTAAATAACCTGCAGCAAACTATTCGCGTTGCTGGGAAATGTTTCCGCGAACGATTACTTTCGATATGTGTGGCATATACACAATAACAAGAGCAGAACGCTCACATATCTATATCTCCTTGTACGTGTTTATTTATAGCAAAGGTTTATTTACGGCTCCGCTGCAGAAAGTGTAGATGCAGCTGTGGCTGCAGCAAATGCAGCAGTAGCCTTCGCCAAACCGAATGGGGTCAATGAATTCGCCATCAAAGGCGGAGGAAACTGGCCCAGGTGCGGAGGCAGTTAATAAATCAACTAATTAATGTCACTTTATAAGGCAATTGGCCTCGGGCAGAACGGCATAACGGCCTACTGAAGCTGCCCAGAGACACAGTGCCCTCAAAAGAGGAAAGCGATTCTGCTATAGCAAATAGCAGCGGGGGAGTATCAAGTGGCCGAATTAAGTAGCCGGCCCGTTGGCAATTATCAAGCATACGCAGCGTCCAGCTGGGAGGAAAGTTCAGGTCGGCCAATTGGCGGGTTCAAATCGCTTGGCTAAGGTTGAGGTGCACCTAATCGAGTCCCTGACCACAACCCTAGACACTGAACTCTGGCGAATGTTTGGCCGTTCCCGCGTTATAATTAGCCACGTTGGATTTTGTGGCCCTGGCAGAGTCAATAACCGTTTTGGCCATTTATCATGTATCAATGATCGGCGAATTCTGCCGCTTTGCCCAACTAAAAGAGTGAATGGCCGCGGCGCTAAGTAAAAGAAGAAATGTTCGGGAAACTGACCTTTGAAGGTTGAGGCGTCGGAATAATGGCCAATAAATGTGTGTATTTCGGTGATACAAATAATGGCTAATTAGTATTTCGAGTCTTTAGCTCGTGTTTTCCTTTGATTGGGTTAATTATGGTGCACAGCGGAGCAGAATCACCGTTAAAGGGTCTGTGGAAAAACCCAACAAGGACACTCACAATGAAAACTAGTGAGCCGGATGGACCTTAAGCGTTCTAGTCAAGGCGAACCAGGCAAATGCATTTTCTCACACATTTGCCTGCAATCAAAGGAAACCATTCGACCACTCAATGTAAAATCAATAGGAAACAACCGACAATAGGAAAAACTGGAAACATGTTTGCGTTTCTGCCGATGTTTACTTTGAAGGTGGAATTGGCATAATGGGGGAGTGATGGGGGCGTAATGGGGCAGTACTGGGGGAATTGGACAACCTCCAAACGCCACCACCAGCCATCCACAAGGCTGCACTCGCAACGAAGTGCGTGCCTGCTAATAATTCGCCAAAGAAGCGACCAAGGTGAGTGTTTGGTGGGGGAAAAATGGTAGATAAATCGCCAGGTATCGCTAGGTCGCCTGCAATTTATGTAGATTTATACGTATCGATGCCCACACACGCTCACCCCGAATCCGAAACTTATTGAGGCAATCGATCTGCGCGAGAAACAATTACACTTTACACCTGATTGAAGGTTGGGGCACTAAATAAAGGAGGATGCTCTCCCGCTTGGTTACTTGGAAAATCTCCGCTCCGGACGTCATTTCTTTTGGCTTGTTATGGATGGAAATTCAAGCGTACGCCGCATTATAATTTCCTCCACCCTGCGTACCATATACATATACGTTTGTATGGTTATTGTTGTTATTTGCTCACCAGGAAATGCCTTCACGCCGAACATCTATAATCTATCTGAATTTGTATCTGAATCTACATATATGCATTTCTCCATCTCCCCCGGCCATTATCTCTTTATGCATCATGGGCAAAAGTTCGAAGAATGAAATGCTAACTCACTGCCGATTACAATGAAATCGTTAAATATACTCGACCAGTGTCTATATCTGTGTCTGGGTCTATGACAAGTCCCCGCCCCCTTGCTGCGGCGGCCTTTGCTTTTATGTTTTTATGATCCGATCTGAGCAAGTAAATAAATACGGCGAAAACAACCTGCGATCTGGCACTGGACCGATGCTTGGACTCTATAAACTGGGCAACTGGGTCCCTCGCATCGCTCTCTGTTGTGGTAGTTTATTTTGACAGCTGTCATCTGCGAAATGTACGGAATAATAATAAAGAATACCCCCATATTTCCCTGTCAGTTGCAACATTTTAATCATTGTGGGTCAGAAACTCATTCACTAAAGCGGCGATTGTGGCGCAATATTGAGAGCCATAGGTTGGTGTTCCCCCGATAACAAGTTACCCGAATTCCGATCTAGGCAGGAATTAATCCATAACCATTATCTCGAACTCAAGCAGAGCGGAGCGGAGTGAAAATTTATGGCCAAATTGACGTCACCGTTAGTCGATAAATCTCGCATATCGGTTGTTCGATGGATCAAGGCATCAACTTGGTATCTTATCTAACTATGGAGGCTTATTCAAGCCCCCGGCTGGTTGTTGGCTCATTAGCAAAATCAATCAAGCGGACGGGACGGGGATTTGTGGAATGTCGCCCAGGCAAAAAGGGCATATAGTTGTAAGATTTGTGGGATGTACCGCAAGTCGAAAGCGGCTATAGTTACCTCCTTGTATCGCTTTGAGAGACTGCGGCAGATGCGCTTGTAAAAGGGCGCCATGTTTTACTGCTTCTCCGGATTTATAGACTTTTAAACGAAATTGATGTGTCAATTGCCTTAGTGGATATGGTATCCTTATTGTCTCTTTTTATCTGTCAACAAGACACCGCGTTTACATAGCGAGCACTAACAGGTTGGCACTTAACAACACGATCTGTAACAAACGGTACTTGTATCTGTATCTGACGGATTCTTCGCGATTCCGTTTCCTAATTGGCGATGCTTTGCTTTCGGATTGCTCTCTATAACTGACGAGATCGGCATTGCGCGCCCCTTTTTATTAGCTGTGAAAATCGTCCGACAGAGAGAGCGAGAGAAAGAGAAAAGTAGGAGTGGGTGTGAGAGCGGCCAGAGCACTGACAAAGCGGTACGATATTTGCGGGAGACACGGAGAGCGGGATTGGAGACCCCCACAAGGGAGCAAATCGAAGCTGGAGAGATGGACAAAGAGAGCTTCCGTTATCTAGGTATATGCCCCCAGATGTTTGCTCTCGGAAGACAATATCAATAGAACCTGCCCATAAATCAATGATAATTCATTATCATTACAACTGTGAATTTCTAGGGAAATGGTGTTACACATACAGGTATTACTATCCTTTTAAAGGGAATCGGCTTTATTGAATATATTTTAAGAATTAGATAGGTAAAATCATTTCAAGATCATTTCAATTTCTGAAGAAAAACAGCTCATTAATATAATATTAGTTGCACTATTCGATTGAATTTTTTTTTAAATTTTTATTACAAATCTCTTCAAATAAAAGGTGATTCAAGATTGCAGTTTCAAAAAAGTTTTCTATTCCTTTTCCTATTAGTTTAAAATATTATTAATTTAAGATGAATATCTTTTTGATGGTTTTTTTAATCAGCAGAGCTCTAATATGTATTTTTGCAAATTTTTCAAATTTAATAGAATTTAAATAATTACCAAGAAAAATTTAAGCTATTAATAGAACGTAATTCATTTATTTTATTCCGGAAAATATGTGATAAGTGTAATCGATCCAGGATATTGTTCAAACATGATAAATTATAGGTCCAGTAGAATTTGATTGCTAGTATTTAACCCTTCACTGTACTCACCTGCTGGACGACGATGGTGGCTCGTGGTTGTTTGCAGACGGCGGCCGACTCCAGCGGGTTGGCGGTCACGTTGATGGGCCCGCTCCCACTGCCAACTCCTGACCCGCTACGATCCTCCGCCTGGATGTAGAAGTGCTCCTCCTTCTGCTGCTGCCGCTGCTTGCTCTTGAAGGATCGCCGGCGAGCGGAGTCCGTGGGACTGACAGCGGACTCGCTGCCCGGACTGGGTATCATGTGGTGCAGATTCAACAGGGAGCCGGACACCGATCCGGACATAGATCCATGCTTGGGCGGAATCTGCTCGAACTTGCTGGCAATGTCCTCGAACTTGTTCAGCTCGGCGTAGGAGTGATCGCTGGGCGAGGAGGAGGACTTGGCCTGGGGATAGAAGGCGTCCGACTGCGGCACGTACTGCTGGTTCTCCCGGATGGTCGTATGGATCACCGAGTCCGGCCGGATGCGCTTGGAGTTCTTGCGCGAGGGCGGGCGATCCCGCTCCCAGTCCCGCTGCTGCTCTTGGTAGTGCTGCTGCAGTTGCTCCTGGTGGCTCAGCCGCGAGTACTGCTGGAAAATGTCTGCTCCGGACTTTCTTTCATAGACGGAACAGTTTTCCGCCTCCGAATCGCTGCTGTTACTGGCCGTCGTCGAACTCGGGGCAAAGCACTCCCGCTGGATGCGCTCGTAGTCCAAAGCCTCCCGATCGAAGGGAAACATGGTCCCGGGTCCGGTGGCCTCTCTCAAGCAGCGTTCACTGCTTCCGCTGGAGGAACTGGAGGAGTACTTCCGCTGCTGGGAGGATGGGGAGAGCTGGTGAGGTGGAATATTCTGGGATTGCCGCTGCTTTTGCTTCATAGAGCTGCCAAAGAAATTGGCCTCCTTCATTGTGGGCGGCGCCGAGCTGACCTTGGCTATGGCGCCCGTGGAGGCGATGGGCGTGGTCCG
Organism: Drosophila kurseongensis; assembly: GCA_018153305.1. Lineage (NCBI taxonomy): Eukaryota > Metazoa > Arthropoda > Insecta > Diptera > Drosophilidae > Drosophila > Drosophila kurseongensis. Next base: position 8,358,484 of record JAECXX010000004.1, on the reverse strand, counting down.
GCGCTTCTCCCGCTTTGGACTTGCCCGGCGACTGTGCGACGGCGACACACTGGGCGAGATGTGGTTGGGGTCACGCTCCCGGGGTCGCAGCTTCTTGCTGCGATTGCCCACACTCTCGCCGCTGCGCTCATCATCCTCCTCGTCGCCCTCGCTGGCGGCCACGATGCCATTGCCCCCACCCCCGGATCCAGGTCCTCCACCTCCTCCGCCTCCTGCTCCAGATCCGGCTGCTCCCGCGTCCTTTGCCGTCTCATTACCATAGTTCTTGAAAGGAAAGTGGCTGGCCGACTTTTCGCAGCTGCGCGCCGACTTGGGTGACTGCGGGGGATCGAAGGTGAAGTGCTCCCGGACTCGAGTCGGCGGTGGAGCCGTGCTGGGCTCCCGCTCCCTCCGCTCCCGCTGGCTGCCCGGCGAGTGACCGCCCGCCGTGTGGCGCCGCTGCGAAGAGAGCAGTGGGGTGGTGGAAGACGGCTCGCCGGTCAGAATGGATAAACAGGACTCCTGGCTCTGCAAGGCAAAGGGGTGAAATAAAGGAATTTATTTAATTTAAGAATTTATAGGTTGCACCATAAGGCAAATGTTGCGCTCAAAAAATAAATAATTGAATAACAAAGTTTATTACTCCTGGCTTTGCCAGGAAATGGAGCAAAGTGCATGAAATTGTTCTTTGTAAATGTAATAAATGCTCACGTAAAAAGCTTCACAAACCGAAATGAATCATTTTAAAAGCAAATATTCCTTAAGATGTTCTTTGTTTCTTTTGGGCTTAAAGCATTTAGAGCAGAATTGAAAAATGAAAAATCTTTTTAATTAAATAGAAAATACAATTAAAGAAACACAATTACTGGAATAAGTCGAAACAAATATTTTAAAATAAAAAAAAAAAAAAAGTAAGTCAAATACATCGAAGTTAAAATTATATTTTGTGAAGGGTAAACTAAAATTTCCATTAAATTCTAATTTCTCCGGAAAGCCTTTTTTTAATGTTTATTCATGACCATAACAACCCCGAGTTGTGACAAGGGCCTAATATTAAATTTTAAGAATAGGCGGGATTTCAAGGTTTGAAAAGCAGAAAAGACCCATTTCAGGCTTTCTTCAGAAACTTCAGAGCACAATACGAGGTAAATAATCACATGCTTCAGTGCCGGGAGTGGTTGTCGGACAAGCGGATTTAATCCGGATTTTAATTCCGTTTCGTACCTCCACGCTGTCCTGCAAATTCATGTCGGGCCTGGGCGGATACCTCGAACAGCTCGTTAGTTCCAGCTCAGTGGCTCTGCGTCCATTGGCACCTCCGCCTCCTCCCATGCTTCCGAATCCCTCGTGCTCCGAATCGATGTGGACGGCGGTGAGGAGCGGCTCCTCCAGCGAACTGAAAAGCGGCTCGCTGGGACCCGAGTTGTCACCTTGAAGGAGCAACGAAATGAGGGATAGCAGAAGGCGCGGGCCAGATTGATTAGTTAGTTGATTAATTAATGCGGCTCCGCGAGGACATCAATCAAGCAATCAAATCAGGAAGTATGTTCTTACCCAGGTCCAGGGAGTCGCACGTCTCGGAGGTATCCGTGTGGGTCACATTCGTGATGAGCGTGCAGGCCGAGTCCGTGGACGTGTTGATGGTGGTGTCCGGAATGGAGGCCGACGAGGTTCCCATCACCACCAGCTGCAACGAAAGCGAACATTATTTCTTAAGGTCTGTCTAGTTGGTCTCCTAATGACCAGTCTAAAAATACATTTTTGGTACTTTTCGAATTTAAAAAGCGTTATAAATGGTATTACCCATCTCCCAAGTTTTTCCCACAATCATTATTGAGTACTACTTTAACCCAAATTCACAAACTAAATATTAGTGTTTTAAAAATGATTGAATATTACATTTTAACGGAAACTTGTTATAAAAAATCAATTATTTTTACATCTGGCCAAGTCAATAGTTGGTTTAAAAATATTTCAAGAATCAAGACTTTCAAATTTAAAATAAAAGCCGTTTGGACACTTTAAAAAACAATAAGTGAAAGAAAATACACATTTTTTAAATCACTACTACTCAGATTCTACATTGACCTAGTCTTAATTTATTTATTGTTCTATTATTAATATATATTAGTTCATTTCACTTACCTTCGGCACTCCACCGGCAGTCGTCATGTTGTGCATGGGTCCACCCACGGAGTTGTGATAAGCACTGGACACGGGATTCAAGGGTAATCCATTCATCGGAGTCGCCGAAGTTGTCGAGGCGTTGATCTTGTTCTTGATACTGCGTCCGCTCTTGAAGTACAGCCGCCGGAGAGCTGTGGCCGCCGACGAGCCGGACGTACTGAATCCGTCGTTGTCGGAGCCACTGGAGTTGCTTCCGCCGGAGAAGACGCTGGATCCGTTTAGCTGAGCGGCCGCCCTGGTCGCCGTGGGAGTAGATGGCTTCGATCTGGACACGTTGCAGGGTAGGGACGAGGCGTTCGAGATCCTTCGGGCACCGGGATGCGGGGACTGCGATTGGGACTGGGATGCGGTCTGAGGTTGGCCGGGGGACTTGTCGCTTCTACCGCCGGATGGTTGGCCCAAAGCCAAGGCCATCATCGCCGCCGATCGGGTGCTCATATATCCAGCCGGTGGCTTGGGTTTTCCGGAATTGGAATTGGTTCTGCTGCTATTGTTGTTGTGGTTACCCTGTGTGGCATGAGCAAGAGATGCCGTCATGGCTGCGGGATATGAAAAAGCAGATCCAAAGACAAGTCGTTTATGAACATTCAGAAACAGTTGCGGTTTTCTAGAGCCCTAACATTTTGAGCCTGTGGTTTTGCATTGTGGTTGCTGGCAATAGGTTGGTATCGCAACACAAATGAAATTAAATTGTTTTTTTGAACTCATGAACTCATAACCAACAAACATACAAAAGTTACGTCTAATATTTTATGTAACATATTTCTAATTTGGGAATGAAACTAGTCTTTTAAATTAAAATCATATGCATATACTCAAACAAATTAGTCCCATTCCTTTAATATAGCTAGAAATTATGTTTTATATAATTTGGTCTTGGCAAGAATTTATTAAATGAGTTTAGAACTCCAATGCGTACAATTGTATTTGAAACTAACTTCAATCGCTTTTAAATTAAAACAACAATATTATATTAAGGCTAATACCATGAATTATTTGTATGGGTTAGAAATATGCACTTCAAAGGCAACCGACTCCCTCGATTTGGTCAAAGCAGGGAAAGCCACCTCCTGACCACCATTGGTGGTCTCCTCCTAAATCAACAAATAAAATCGATGGACTATAGCGTGACACGGGCACCTCATTCGCCGGTGGCTCACATGTTGCGCCATTAAGTGACTCAACCCCAATCGGGGGTAACTGGCGGGTAACTTTTCCCGGCGGAGTGTGGCGTGTCCCCGGGGATTTTCCCTAACCGCAAACGCGGAGTGGGAGAGAGATTTTCGCACGTAAACAGGGCGAACTTTTCGTGGAAAAACAAAGCACACAATCAAACAGCGCTGAGATAATAATCATCAAATAATCGAATTCCATTCCACAATTAATTGTGCGGACGACAGAATATCCCGGTCCCCACTCCCCTAATTGTGGTTGTTTATCCAAGCGCACTCAAAGAGATTCCCCATAAGGTTTCCACCACGACCCCAGTTAGTCCACTCGATGGGCGACATTCGCCGGAGGTCAGGGAACTTGAGGAGCAAAAAAAGAGGTCGACTTCGACGAAGACTTTGCCCCAGAATTCGCGAAAAGTTTGACAGGGCCGGAAATTATACGGGCAGGGCCATTTGCATGTTTCCATTGTACATTATTTACACAAATGTCGCGAAAACTGTGTCAACTATCAGCCATCAGGCCACAAATCTTATCCTACACACAGAAAAATAGGTTTGGACAAGGAAATGTTTTTGCAAATATCAATTAAATTGATAGATTATTTCAAATATTTATTTGAAAATCAAAAAAAACACTCGATATAAAATGACAAATCAATTAAATTCTTGGAAATATTTTGATTTTTTTCTTTCTCTTAGTCGGATTTTTTTCTTAAACTCAATATTGTCTATTGATTTTTAATCTTTTGATTGATGATTTTTAAAAAGCGTTCTCTTGAATACCTTTATAGCTTCTTATACGCAGCACAAATTAATTATACCTAATTAATACTTACGGAAATTTCAAGGCAAAAAAGTTTAAACGAATTAAGTTTGAATAGATTGTTGAAAACATTTTTAAAAATGATTTTTTTCCTTAGACAATAATGCCTCCAGGGTTTAGAGTCAAAGCATTTTTAAGCGACAACTTCATAAAGTATACTTTTATCTTATTATCAGGAACGAACAACTAAGTTGATGCAAAATTATTTAAACCATTTATAAATAAATATTTTGATTTAAGCCATACATAAATAAATATTATTATTTAAGGCTTCATTTAAGTTTGTTTATGAACGTTTAATTAAAATGTTTCGGGGAAGCCCTACCACAATATTAATTTTGATTTTCGCGGGTACACATACCTCTGGCTCCTCTGCTCCTGGACGCCGCTGATCCTCCTGCTCCTGGTGCGGTGGTGCTGCTGGCGGTGCTACTGGCGGTGGTGCTGGCGGCGGAGGCGGTGGCGGTGGTGCAGGGGGAGGCTGAGGCGGGCGGTGATGTTATAGGCCCCGCGAGGGCGGCGTGGGGCGTTGGGCTGCTGGTGTCGCGGAAGATGGGGGAGCCGGGGACATAGCGGTCGGGCTGCAAACGATAAAAGGGGGAAATATTTTCCATTAATTACTGATCAAATAGAGTAACTTTCCCGTGCTGTTGTTACCGATAAGGTACTTGTACTTGTGTATCGCACATTGTTTGCCATGTGTCAAACATCACTCGCCACGGACTGATATCGAACTCCACTCGAGTCAGTCAAGTGCCAGCCGTTGAAGCCAACGATTCCGGATTTCGAATTCCGGATTGGCGTCTGCAGCTGTCAAATCGGGAATCTCAATAGAAGTCATAGCCATGAAGCTGCCGCACGGACTGTCAAAATCCGTACTCTTCACGCTGCTATGTGTCGCCTTAATGTCAGCAGTCCTCACGAACGGTATTTCCACCGGTTTTTTTAACCACCCACCCATTCACCCATTCACCCAACCACCCAACCACCCATCCAAATCCTAACCTAACCCACTAAGTGGCACTGAGTGCTCGCTTAGCAGGTCGTTTTCCGTTTAACTTAATTAGCTGTTTTATTGCGAAATGGCCGTTCTACGACTCATAACTCAGCGGAAATTTAGCGAGAAAAATCAGGTGAATTTGAAATGTTCTTGGCACTCATTTTTACTCATTTTTCTCGACATGGACATAGACCCCCATTTGATTCACAGAACTGTGCCTTGCGTTCTATTCTTACAATTCGGTTCGGTTCACTTCGTTCTGTTTTGTCGAGTTCAGCTGTCGACGTCACTCGCCTGTGACCGCATTCAAATTTATTGATTGCCTCACAAAAGATGATACAAATCATTTTTCATAGATCTCCGAGTACCCAGTAATAACCAAGAGCTGTTCGAGACACAGTGGAATGGGAGGCGCTAAAAGCCAAACCTTTGGTGACAGCAAACTGAGGACACTCAGGCTCAATGACTGTATTTACAAGGGAAGCATAAATGTAAATTTCATATTCCATATTTAAGGGAAAGCATTCATTAAAACCCAAACTTGATTTGCAATGTTGATAAAGCGGCCCAAAGCTTAAACTTAAGAAATGAATTTAATTGTTAGTAAAATGCTTTCACAATAAATCATTCTTAAATGATTTTTCTTTGTTTGTATATTTGTTAAGCATGAAGTTGACTTTAACCAAATTCCCACTTATTGTGCTTTTTTTCTATCATTTCCCAGAAAATATTTTAAAACATGAGCAATCTCATGACGGTTATTTGATTTGTTAAAAATGAAACAATAAAATGTTGAATATTTTGGCCAGTTGGCAAATAATGCGACACCTCTCGCATTATGCGGACTATATTTATATATGTAAGAGCCAGCCAATAATTAATTAGTGCAAATATCATATATTTTAAATATTTTCGGCAACTATTGCAATATACTGATTATATTTATGTACATGACTAACCGCCCACAATTTCGTGACATTTATTTAGAGCAAAAATCAGATAAATTATTTGAATATTTTCACCGATTTCTGCCCATTGTGACTGTTTCCACCGAGGCGATACAGTGTGCTATCTTTCTAATACCGCGAACCGCATCGAAGCGTGCCAAGAACGATCCTAGGGGCTAAACTTTTATGCAGAACTCATAATGCACAATCGCACAGAAATAGAACTGTGTGATTTTGTGGTAAGAGCCTAGGATTGCGATCCACACCATCTCAATGCCTTTTGACGGCTACCATTGTCGAGGGTCGGCCAAAAAGTCTCGTGTCATCAATCCGTTTACACATCTCGGGCCGACTGTGGCCACTAGTGGGGCCATTGACGTCATTGTTATTACACAAAAAGGCCGATCCAAATATAGAATCTGCTTCGTATACGCATATAGCCGGCGATACATGTCGAGGACGTTGTCGTGCCACTTGGCAAATAGACAGAAAGTCTGCTGCCAGATTTCTCACTTTAATTCAATTAATTATTGTGTTTTTATAGATGCTAATGTTTGTTGTTATTGCATCCACTGCTGGGGGGTGGCTATTAATAAATTCTAAGAAAAGCACAGCGACAACGCGATCATGACGATGATCATCAAAATCAAATTTAAATTCGAAAACAACGAAACGAAAATGAAAACGAAAGGCAACGTCATGACCTCGTTCAATCCTCTATTATATATCTATCATTTATTTTGCAGCGCTCGATTGCTATGCGTGCACCTACTTGGACGGGTACAGTGATACCTCCTGCTTAAACGATGCCAGTGCAGTCAGAGTGCTGAACTGCACCAAGAAATACTGTGTGACGATGCGCGTGGAGATGAGGGTAAGTGTGAATAAGCCTAACTAACCAACAGACGTGCCTAGGTATAGATTAAGATACATTATTCCTTAATTAAACAGAACATAATAAAGAAAAAATAATCCTCGATGTATTTTTAAGTACTTTGCTTTTAGCATGTTGTATAAGATTATATGATGTCTAGAAATACACATCTTAAAAGTTGAACTGTTTGTCTGTTAATATTTTTCATGATTTTCCACTAAAAGCTTAAAATAAACTTGCGTTAAAATTAAAGATTTAATGAGTTATCTGCACTTGGGTAGGATAAAAAGTACTGAAAAAAGAAAATATAGGAACAACTACCTACTTTCCTTCCATCACTGTATGCGGAAATTTATTGGAAGCCGGAAAAACTTCTCCCTGGTCGTAAAATGCCCGTGGAACGTGCCACAAATGTTCCCAAGCGCCGGCGAACGGGAATTGCAGAGCGTTTAACTCTTCACGTACGCCGGCAGCCATCTGCAGACACACTCCCAATTCGAGCTGCCGCAGCGCAGCTGTTGTGGCAACAAAGTAACACATGGAATGCCTGATTTTTATGCATCGCTCAACTTTGTTTGGCTAAATGTTGCCACAGCTAAAGTTTCGACCCCCCCTTTCTGAAATTAGCGACTCTCACGTAAAGGACAAGCAAAAATAAAAGAATGAGATGGAGCCATTAAATCGTGCCAGCACTCTACTTCGACTAATTGAATCCTGAACTGCAGTTTCTGTTGGCCGACGTGGCGTATGAGTAATACGAGCTTTACCGCTTAAATGACAGAAAAAAGCTTAGAATAGTCATTTATTTAATTAAAAATCTGGTACAAATAAGTTTATTTTGTATTATATTCATGCCTATAAATTCTATAAATTGTTAGTTTAATTTAAACACACCAATTTTTAGATAATATGGTAACCGTAGATCTGTTTGATAAAGTTTAAAATTATATTTTATAAAATGTATTTTTGGAAAAGTTTTATTTTGTTTGTTGAATAGGTTAAAATTGCTGACTTGACTCTCGCATTGTTTGTGTCTGTATCTTGATTTTTGTTAATTTCTTGATTTCAAACAAAAGGTATAATCCTCGAAGGATTAAATATTTTTTTGCAAGCGTGCAGCAATCAAATGCAGACGCTTGATGAAGCTCCACTCATTGAATACATTCATGGTATTGACGGAGCTTGTCTGGCTTTAATTTTCAGCAGTAAGCAGCTCAAATCAAAAGAGACCGAGAGTCGAAGAGAAAGTGGGCGTAAAAAAAGCACAAGAAGCGAAAACAAAGTGCATAAAAAATCCATTACCATAATTTAATGGAAAGCCAGAAAGGCGTATAAAGAGCACCACATACAGAGACACCCATCGAGTTGACATAGCCAGGATCCCATCCCGTGGCTAGAAGGCTTAGGCCAGCTTACACCCCCACAAAGTCAACTTTGTCGCCTTTCTTCTGCCTTCCAACAGCTTTTACATAACCAGATGAGGTTTCAAAATTTGCAAGTGCCTCATTAGACGGGCCGAACTCGCTGATTGAATTTTAGGGGATCAAAGACGCCGTCGGCCAGCTCAGGGCTTGATTTGAAACTTATGTTATTCGCGTTGCCAACAAACTGCAATGCAATTAAAACTTTGTCCGACTCTCCGGCACATCCACATCCCCATTTACATCCACCATGTGTCCCCTGTGTGAACTTTGTTTACGCATTAGCTTAGGGGCCATAGATTGCTTCGGTGCCGCACATCTGCAGTCCCCCTTTTTGGGGGCATGGCGCATTAATTACTTTGCCCGCTGAAACGAGGGCAAATGCAAATTCGATTCGCAGATACGGAATGCAAATAAGCCCTTGTGGCCTAGTGTGATGATTGGTGTGGATGCGAGTATCATTAATCAGTGGCGCAGATAATTGTAATGTGGATTCCCCATTTCCATTTCCATTTTAGCGCAACTCGAGCAAGGTGATGTCCTTTCTGCGCGACTGCCAGGACGAACCGGTGGTAAGTTACATATGAATGAACCTCTTTATTTTCTTTTAGTAGATTAGATTTACCAATTGCAATGCTAAATTTTCTATTTCAAAAGATTAATATTCATGGAAATTCAAATTTTAAACCAAGTTCTGTTTGCTTTGTCTAAAGATAATCCAATAAGGGTATTTCTCTTCTCCACAGATGCTTTATGGAAACATACCAGACGAAACTTTTCGCACTTACTACTCATCCTGCCAGCAGAACCGCTGCAATGGGCACAATGGACGGGTGAAGAACTCAACCAATGGAACCGACGGCGGTGGAATTCACAATGCCATAGTACCAGGAAAAAATGCTGCCCATGGGGTGTTTCTATGCCCTTGGACACTCCTGTTTTTGCCTGTCCTGAGAGTTTGGCAAATGCATTTGGCACAGGCCCCGAAAATCGTATAGGGATATCACGCTTCAAAAATACCCTGCTACAAATTTGCAAATAAATGATCTTTTCCATAGTTAAATGACACTATTATTTTGAATAGTGGTTATGATTTTACATCTAAGAGACCCAATTTAACACTATAGTAGTTAGTTTAAAACAACTTTCTATTGAAAAACCCTACCGATAACCAATTATATGGGCATTAGGCCCGAACACACAAGCTAATTGCTGCGGTTGGGGGCTGGTTATGATGCTTTGACAAACTTTTGCGTGACTCTGATAAAGGAGGCAGGACATTGAAGGCTCGCCATGAAACCACAGCCGTAATTGCAGCGACCGCCAGGCTTTTAGGCCATCATCATTCGATCAAAGGTCGTCGGCACTTCCGGCATGTCCACGCGCTCAAGAACGAATATGAATTTCAGCTAATGGCGCTCTACGGCGACGTTAATTGCGTGTATCTAATGGATTCGCTGACATCTTTACGCAATGAAACATGAAAACTCAAGTGCAAATTGGACTGAGCAAATGAAATTCGTTTGAAGGTTGCGCCAAATGCAGGCCAGTTAGGGATGTCTTTGGCCCCTCAATCCGGTTATAGATTGGGTAAACATCAGCTTAACTGTTTGCTCTGCCTCATTTGAGTTGCACCGAATAAATCTGAGAATTTTTCGAGTCCTTGACTTTTTGTGTACACATTTGAATTTTTGTTTACCCAGCTCCACGCATTGAAGTTGCCATGTGTAACGCCCGCCAGTTTCCAGTTTCGATTGACACGCTTTTGGCGCTGGCGACGGCGCTTTTGGCCAACACGACAGCAAAAAGCAAACAACAAACAACCAGCCGCGGCAACAACAAGGACAACAGCAATTTTGCCATCCCACTGACATGACAAGTGGGCGAACCCGCCCCCTCCGCGTTTCCCGTTAAATATTATTCCAGGCCAGACATCAAAAATCGAAACTCAATCCCAAAATGGCCGAACAGCCGGACATGGGCTCCAAAAAAAAGGACAGAGCACGGCTTTTTAAAAAAATGTATAGTATTTGAATGAAGGGGAATTGTGACAATTATAAAATTGTATAACAGGGGAAACTATAATTGAAATATGATATGTAACAAATATCACATTATTAAATAGTGAAGTTTTTATATTTTGCTAAACAAGTTTGATTAAAAACTTAATAATTTTAAAAGTACATATTTAACAAAAATTACATTACAACCAAAGCATAAACATTTTGTATGAATTTAAATAATAACTAAAATATTTGTTTTGATTACACAGAAGTTCAACATATTATATAACCAATACAGAAAGCACAAATTTTATTATAAAAATAATTTATTTTTTAGGTATTGAATACTAAACCAGCTCTTATTTCATTTAATATTTTTGAAGAGTTGAGAAAAACGAACGAAATAAAGCACAAGCAAAAAGGAAAAATTTCATCAAACAAGAAAAAGCACCGCTTTTTAGAAAGTTTCCCCTTCAAAATGTTAATTAATTGTACGAAGCAAGAAGATAAAGCAAAACACAAGACATTTATTAAATAATCACTCACACATCGCATTGTAAAAACATGAAAGATAAATAAACTTTTTTCATTACAAGATGACAAATTCCTGAGACGAAATTTCGGAGCATTCCCTAATTAAAACGTTTTCGGTCACGTGAACCAAGATGTACAAACAATTATTTGTAATTTTTAAATTAAGACAGCAGCAGGAATGCAAACATCAATGAGGCGGGATGCAAAAGATATTGAGGGTACTTAAGAACAGCCTGAATTTCGGGCAGGAAGTAATTTTTGCTCGACAAATATTGACTTGATCCCAATAGCAAGACAGCAGCAAGAAATAAGTTGAAAGCATTCCTGCAGTCTTGAGGTGCTCGGATCCCAGTGAAATGTGGGTGTCGAGAATGGGCGGTGGAAGATGTTCACTTGACAGTGGCCACCGCAGCGGACCATAAACAACGGAGACACTCGAAAATGGCTGGCGGTTGCGGTTCACTTTTCCTCATTCTTATTTGCAGTTTTCCAGTCCCCGCAGAGCGCTGTGGAATTTTACTTTTCCCTTCTGCACATAGAGAAAATAATGGTGTACATTAAGAAATAACAACTAAATCAATTGGTTATGGAAAAATCAAATTAAACATAAATCTTCAATAAATATTTTCTAAAAAACAATAATTTTATTTCACGTTGGTTTTTAATTTTAACAAAGAGAAAAGGTGCTTTAAAACAGGGTTACAATTAAATATTTTATATTTATTTATTTTATTTTTTATTTATTTTTTACTATAAACATTTATAAGTTTCTGTATTTTTTAAAACACAATTTCATATTCGTAATACAAAAGAAATTCCCAATTAGGGAAGCTTTGTTTATCTCTGTGTAAACTGTAATAAAGGTGTGCTCACTGCAGAAATTGTAAATTCACTCGCCACGAAATGGGGCGCCGCAAATTGTGGACAGTTCTCGGGGGTATGGGGCTACATTTCTGAGTCAGCGGGTTGTCTGCGCTTGATGTTCTGTGGGTCTGCTCTGGGGTCGGGGAATTGCAAATAGTTCAGTCGTCCGATTGTGATTCCTTGGTCTGGTTATGGCCAATCGCCATCCAACAATGGCTGAGTCAGTGCGTTGAACTTTTCCGTCTGGACAGCGAGTCTGGCCGGCTCTTTTCCCCCTCCGGGAATTGGAAATAAAATAATGGCACAAAGCGAGCGAAATGCGTGCCGGAAACTATGCAGCCCTTGTCTGCAATTGCCAATGCATTTGTAATTGTCTGGGCACCTTGCCCGATCCGGGGTATATCGTCCTATAAACCCGACAGTTTATTCCACCCAAAAATGAGAACGGGGGAACGTTTCCCATTCATGATAAGTAGTCCCCGATACATATCCGCATCTATAGATATGCCTTATCAAATAAAACTGAGCATGTGTTATAAAATTCATTTTGACAAAATCCCCGCAATAATAATACAGATGAAAAAAATTAATAATCGGCAAAAAAACAGCAAAATAAGATAAAAGGCCGAAGGCGGAACAGGCAAAAGTGAAAGTCACTTGATTTATGCCTTCTCGGGAATCCTGAAATGAGGTGGGCGCCAAATAAACCTGGGAAAGTGGAACACTTTTGGAAAAGTGGGCGTGGTAGCTGCCCAGAGGCACGTCCGCGTCTCCTTGGCTTTTTGCACAATTTTTCGTATACAACTTATTCAGTTGTTTTCATTGTGGGTTACCAATGAATAAAATATGAGGAATATTCTAGAAGTTGTGCCAAGTTTTTTCGGTTTTCTTGATAAATGGAAATTTTAGTCAGTAATTAAAATTAAATAAATAAAGGCCATAAATTAAAATTGCGGTCAGGTGTGGTAGAGAAAATCATATTTCTATAAAAATTAGTGTTACAGAAGTGGGGTTCTTGATTTAACAAGTCTTTAAAAATTTAATAACCATTTCGTAATAGTATAGATTCTTAAAATATTTATTTTTTTAGGGACCAAAACATCTTTTTTGTGAGCGTTTTCTTTGAGAGGAACTAATGGGTTTTATAATATTTTTGTTTACACTTCGGCAGATTTCAATAGACTTTGTGACGCTTATAATGGAAGATCACAAAATTTTTTTTAATATTAAAGTCTCAATATTTCTTGGTCTCTAGTTTAAAAAAGTAAGGTATATTGAATATAAGAAATTTGTTTAAGGTTACAGACATAGTTGTTTTAAGTTAAAGAGATGTTTAAAATCACGTGATTAGTTTATTTGTTAGAACATGTTGACAATTATTTTTCAGAAACTAGTCCAACAAACAAACCATCAACCGCCCACTCGGTGAAAATTTTGATGTTTGAAGGATGCCCTAAAAAATGGATGGCTATGCTGGTCCAACTTATCTTCTGCGTCCGATTGCGGACTCTGTAAATTTTGTAAAAATAATTGCTTCGCTCACCGATCTTTACAGAAATGATTATTGATGAGCACTTTGGCCTATTTTATCAAAATCAAAGCGGACGCGACAACGTCACCGTCGCCGGCCAATGAAGCGTGAAATGCGGACCGACATCGCGGGCAAAGCGCCAGCACACATTAAATCTTGCGAAAGTTTAACCCGCCCAGTCCCAAAAAAAAATCGCCTAGCACACCTTTGGACGGACTACAGATCATATGGGATGGGGAGGAGGATAGATTTCTTGGCAAGTGCCGAAGAGCCGATGACGTCAAACGGCGGCAGTTGGCAGACTCTTCGCCCCAGACCAATTTTTGACCAATTTTTCAATCTGTTTTTGTATAATTTTGTAGGCACGCTTAGGTGGCCTACGTCTCCAGGAAATCCCCGTGAATCACCCGAGGGACGGGATTAACTCGTGAGCTGTGCCAAGGGGATTGTGTAAACAGGAAAGTCGCCGAGGAATTCGACGGGGAAATGCCAGGAATGCCAAAATATTGATGGAAGCCAAGCCGAAGGCTTTTAGCGTCGCGTGCCAATCGCCGAAGATCCGTTAATGTACATCGGAATATCTGGATATACTGTGAGTGAGTGGTATATAGATATAAAGCGAGTGTAATTCCATAGCTGACAGCGGGCGGCATTATCATCTAGAGGCGACAACAAAGATCTCCCGCTGAATGACCAGACACATTTATTTGTTTACACAGCTCGGTTGCCGTTGCCGTTGCCTCATCTTGACAATCAATTAATTTCCGACCACCTCCTGTCCCCCGGGAGAACTCCTGGCGTCGACAAAGGCAAGTGGCGTCGTTGGTGCTAATTGTTTTTAATGAAAATTGCTAAGGATTTAATAAGGAAGGCACTACAGATGGATTTTAAAAGCCATTTCAATTATGCCATAAGTTTCTCATCAATCTGAGTGGTCACTACCACAACGATGACGTCAAAGATTGCAACACAGGCCAAGTCCCATGCATTTTGTCTATATACTCTTATATATACATGTGATTTTTATCATCTTTGTCTGCGCTTAAGGTCACTGACATTCTGGTCAGACTGCAAGCCACGAACATAGTTTTCCACATTATAATGAGCTACAGAGAACAATAGAAATTTGCTGAATTCATTTCTTTTAATGCTTTTTTTGTGTTATTTCAGTTTCATTTCAGATTTGAGCTAATTAAAATTTGGCAAACATGTTTCCAAGCCAACAAATCGGCCGCAATTATAACTAAAAGCCGACCTCAGCTTACTGTTCTGCCAACACGCCCACACAAAACCGAAATTTCAGCGGCCTGTCGACAAATTTGCACTTCGCAAATATTTCCACAATACGAATAATAAATACTGAAAAAGGAGGTTAACCAATTTGTTCGCTTGCGGCTGGGAAAAGTGACAACGGAAAAACAACGGGGGGGACATGGGTGCTTTTTACAAATGAGTTTCCGTATTTCATTGAATGCATATGCATATGCATATGCAGTTGCATTCTTGCTATAAATACATTAAACTTGTTCTTTTTGCTTCACTTTTCACTTTCAGCCAGTGCTCAGTGCTTGAAACTGAGTCAATGCGATGCGTGGGAGGAAATGCAGCTGCAGTGGCAGAATTTTAATGACCCGTCAGCGCCAAAAATAAAATTCAAAACTGTCGGCGGGCCAAATAAACGCGTCAATTGAAATAGAAGTGATGGCGAAAGTGACAGTTTAAATTTGCGTGGGGCCGATGGCCAAATGCAAGGAGTCAATGCGCTCATTAAGCAAACTATTCCCCGCGAAAAAACCGAGCAGCAAAATCAATCATGGGAGCGCCGGCGGAAAGAGTTGACAGTCGAAGAAAAACACAATCGATTCGGAAGTTCAGGGTCCTTTCACCCTGAAGGTGAGTTAGTGAACCCACAAAAGGCAAACTAAGCAAAAACAAGATAAGACGACCTTGGGGGCTTGCCAATATTTTGGCTAATTTGTCAACATTCAGGCAGAAATAAATGCGAATAACTGATGAAAGAATCGAATCGAAAGTGCAACTATCCCACAGCAAAAACAAAGCTCAAACGATGATTGATTGGTTTATTAATTAATAAATGCCACAAGAAGTCTCAGTCTGTCTAAATACATGCATCTTTTCTAACCAAATTTCATTTCAAAATTAAATAAAAAGGACTAAGCTCTAGCTTTACCTTTATTTAAAATTCCTTCTTCCTTTGAATCCATTGAATATTTTCCATGTTAAATGAATATTTGTCTTTTCAAAAATACACTTGAACGTACTATTTAAATTGGATCAACGGATATGTGTTCAGTTTTATTTTGTTTGCGTTTGGCAAAGACAGATGCTCACGTTCCGACATAACTTTTATGTGACTCCTGACATTTCCTACCAGCTCTTCAAAAGTTTATTACTCTCATTTTCTATCGTCATTGAACCAATGTGAAAAGTTCAATTTCTCTTTTAGCTCCCTCTTCAGCAAATGCAATTTCCCAATAAGTCTTAAAGCCGGAGCCTCTTTGAGCTGCTTCCAGCTGGGAGAAACTATAAAAAAGTGCAGCAATAAATTGTCCAGAAACGCTTCTGTGTTCAAGTCTATTTCTCAATTCAATTAAGTTGGTTACGGGCCTGACTTTTATGCCGGCAAACTTGGTTTTCCGGGCACTAAAAGCCCTTTGCCAGATACAGTTAAAACTCGGCCAACACTTCAGTCGCTAAATGCGTTATTTTGAATTCAATCAACTTTTTGCCGACTAAAAGTATGCAGCACTAAGCGGACATTCTATGGACTTTCACTGGCAATCTGAAAAATAGGGTTTTCACATACTGACCAAGGGAAAGTACTCGATGCCTTCGCACTTTCACCTATCGAAAACCCGGTAGGCGAGCGGCTGTCAAAATCGATGGCATATTCCTCGAACAGCAGATGTGGCGAGTCATTCTTTCAAAAATTGTCGCAGCGAGCAGAGCTCTTGAAAAGTAATAAAAAATAAAAATTAAATTCCTCTCATTGAGTCGTTGTGTTCCGTGTCGAGCAAAGTACTTGAATTTCGCAACCAGCACGCGCGTGTGCCGTTCTCGTTTAGATCCAGATACCACCAAGTCCAGGCCCAGGTCCACCAAAGCACACACCACTCCACTGACCACCGTCCACTGTCCACCGATTGACAATCCGTACCAGCAGATGAACAAGATGGTCACCGACTCGAAGGACACCGTTCCACCCAAGGCCAGCACCACCAAGGAGGTGCAGTGCCAGCACTCCGGCTGCGATGAGCCCCAGCCGGAGCAGGCTCCTCCGACCTCGACCCCCCTGACCACCCCGAAGAGTGGCCGCGTGGGCATCTTCAACGCCGAGGACTTCCTGTCCCGCGCCCAGATGAACGACAAGATCAACAACATCCTTCGCTCGCCCACCAAGGCGCCCAACGGGGTGCGCCAGCGCTCCGTCTACACCAACAACAACCCATCGCCGGTGAGTAGAGTTGCCAATCAGTTTTCTATTCTTTTTCACCTGTTGTCATTGCTGAAAATTTGTCGGTCTTCAGCTGTCAAAAACAAATCATTTTTAATTTGTCTAGGGTTATATTTATGCAGGCGTGGCCAAAAGAAAATGCACAAAATGCCTTTAAAGCACGCAGCGGAGAGAGCAATTATTTGGGCTTGCATTTTGGTAATACTTCTGCAAAAGGCTCCTGTTTTGATGTGTCCAAAATGGGCAGAAAAGACATTAATTGTCTCTCGCTGATAGAATATTAGTGACAGGCAGGCGATAACCCTGTGTTCGTTTATGAACATTTTAATGGCAAAGACTTTAAACAACACCAATGGATACTTTCTTTCCCACTTCATGTGAAAATCTGAATCTGTTAAACTATCGAAAATTTTCGTCCATGCAGCAGACGAACATTTTATATGGGTATCTTATTTTATATGAACAAACTTTGCAGATCAGAAAAACTGGTAAAAAATAAAGCAACAAAAAAATATTGCATATCGGGGCTTTAAGTAGCAGTATAGTTATATAATTTTTGTATTCAGATCTCATTTTAATGAATAGCTTGTAGGTCGCTGCCCTATTACGTTGTATACGTATGTTTTATATATTTAATGCGTGGCTTGGCTAATAAAAGTTGGGAGTCTAAGAAATTCCAAGAGTTAAACATAAACCTGCCGCTTTCGCGATAAATTTAAAGGCTCATCGGAAAAGCAAATTGGTTTTCTCGATGGCTGGAATTTCTTTGAATGAGAAACCATAAGAGGGCTCTTTGATAGAATCAGCTGTGAAATGCCTTTTCATCTTCTTGAGCTGACTTCCGACATAAGCTGTCATTGTATCGGGCCGAATAGAACATAGCTGGAGGAACGGGCTCCCTAATAGTGTTTGCTCGCACATTGACGCTTGAGAAAACCATATTTTCTTTACAGAGACAATCTATTTTATCCAGTAATCGCAAAAATCTGCCAGCTGAACCTGCTTAAATCCCACCAATATCCCTTCCTATCCCAATCCCCAGCAAGGCACCATGCGCCTCATGCCCTCGATGAACAGCCCGCTGGGCACTCGTATAAGCAGCTTGTCGCTGAATGCCGGCACCCTGAGCGGCTTGAAGCGCGGATTGGAGCGCGGCAGCAGCAGCAGCAGCCTGGGAAACAGTGCCAGCGTGGGCACCAACACCGCCATCCTGGCCAAGGAGTGCTCCAGCCAGACGAGCGCCAGTGCCCGCCCCTTCATGCACATGGGCGTCCATCCGTCCTCGCACTCGCCATTCGGCTCCCTTCCCCAGGTGGCTTCGGGTTACGAGGCCGTGGGAATGGAGCTGGATGCCGGGAACATCACGCGCAGCGGCAAGAGTCTGACGGGTCGCTACAACACCAGCTTTGGCTATGTGGCCGAGGGGGCCTACTCTCTGGTGGGTGTTCTTCCTTAATCCCTGTCAGCTAAATCTCTATAGTAATATGAAAACCCTCAGCCGCAGGCGCACCACACCCAGCAGTTCCCGGCCCCAATGCCGCCACCACCGTATGCCCTTGGTCGCGTCAGCTCGCGCACCTTCGACTTCGACAACAACACTCCGCCGCCGTGTCCCGGCTCCGGACCCATTGCCATGACCAACGGCACCATCCAGCTGCGCCTGCGCGAGGGCGTTCGGTGAGTGTGCAGATCTATAGGATATATCCCTATACCTTCATCACTCTACTCAATCCCTTTCAGCATCGATATGACCCTGGACAAGGCGGTTCGTGTGCTCAACCAGCGCAGCATGGTGGCCGTCGCCCTGTCGCGCAACTGCAGCAACTCGGCCCTCATCCATCCCAATGGCCGCATCCTGCAGAGCGGCTCCAAGGTGGAGATCGTCACCTATGACGGAATGAAGGCCAATAACTTTGTGTAAGTTTCGTAAAATGCGACTGGGAAACCATTTGTTGGTCTTGTTGTTTGTAATGATATTTTATATAGTCTTTGTGTTAAAAACTAACCATAATAGATATGGTATCCCAAACTAAATGAAGTATTTTGTGACACTATCCCGATTCCAATCTAGAACATAAGAAAACTCCGAGTTCAAATGGAGAAGTCTTGGGCACGGAAGTTTTCTGATTTCAATCTTATTTTATCAGTAGTGCGACATTTATACTTTGATCCTTCAACGATAATTTAAGCTCAGTTCTTAAAGCGATTATCCATAAAAATCCTTAGGCAAGTTTTGAATAGCAAATCTACCTGGGGAAATACAAGAATTTGGAATCCAAGTAAAGAAACTTAGTCTTTAAACCTCTTTGTACTTAATACAACTAAATACTTTAATCAAAGATTGTAAAATGCATATATCTTCATACCTTCCTGGTTTATCACTGCTATAGAATTATTTCCTTGGTAAATCTAACCATGTAATAGATAGATATATGCGAAATGCAGCACTGAATATTAACTCGAATGCAATTCTGTTCCCTCCTTTCAGTCGCTATGCCAAAATGTGGTACAAGGGCGTGAGCTTCACCAGCGAGTCCTGCGCCCTCATCTATCTGGTGGACACAGCTGGCACGCGCACCACCACGGACACCTTCACCGATTTGACCAAGGACTACACACTGGCTGTGTTCTACGAGTGAGTCCCGCACAAAGCCCAGATTGCCAAAATCAATTCTCCGAGCTCCTCTTTCTAATTAACGCCCCGCAGCGACTCTCGTCACGGCCCGTCCTTTATGTCGGATGCCCACGAGGTAATCGCCAACTCCACCTACAACTGCGCCGAGGACGGCACCGAGGTGTACGACATCAACGGATTCCGCATCACGCAGGCGGCCGACGGCCTGGTCAAGGTCACCCGCCAGCACAACAAGTGCCTCATCCGCACCAGTCCCGGCAACGGATCCGCCACCCTAACCACGCCCGGCATCCACTGCACGGCTTCGCTGGGGAAGACCTCGCACCTTTTTGTTCGGTGAGTTCGCATTTGCCACTGCCACTGCCACTGCATCGCAATTGGTTGCAACCTAATGATGCACTCGAAAAAGATTCCCCTTTCATATTCAATAAAATCAAAAATTAAATAGTATTTAATTAAGTCAATCATTCACTCTAAAGCCATTTTCTTACTTTAATTAATCCGATAAATTGAATGAATAATAACTTTAAAAGAATGGGAATATCTAATCATGCTGTTTATTTTGGCTATTCACTTTAAAAAAGACAAACTCTGTTTCATGAGTTAATTAATAAAGAGAAAACAACAATAATAATAATTACTAGAAAAGACAATATAAGACTCCAAACTAGCCTTTCAGATAAAAGAGCTATTTGATTTCAACTTGTATTCAGGGCCTTATTTTCTTCCGCAATATGCTGGCAAATATGTTTGCATAATTTGGCTAGCAATACAAGAAACTTCAAAACTTTTTATTCATTTATTCCTTTATCCTTTCTTTCCCTTTTCTAATACCTCTTTATTTTCTTCGTTTTCCTTCAGTCGTAATGAGAAACGCATGCACTTCGACGGATCCTGTTTCATTGTACGCAACGCCGGTCACTCGGCCGGGTTCAATGAGAACAACCTGCTGATTGTCTACTAAGTCCCGCTCGAAACATGGGAAGTGCCCGCCGAGGGGTGGTCCGCCCACCTACCGCCACCCACCGCAGCACTCGAAATTGGGCCCATTAGCACACAGACACCACAGACACACACAGACACCGACTCAACCGTCGACAGCAACCAAACCCCCACACAAAAAATCAACGATCGGGGGCCTCGACGTGGAGAGGGATCAGATAATATGAGAAAACAGAATCTAGGCTACGGTCGAAAAAAAAAATGATAATCGTAAGACTGCATTTAGAAAAAGACAGCTCGGAAAAGGGCGCGAGCAACGGAAACGGTCAATCCTTGGAGGGCACATCCTTCGCCGCCTTGGGTTGCTCTTCGATTGCTCGACGTAGGCGCAACGCAACCACTAAGGAATTAGTTTTTAGACCCCGTCATATTCTCTCTATCCCTCGATATCCTTACTTTTATACGCATACAGTTGTTTCGTACAGGCCGGCCGGTGGGGAAGTGTCATCCCTACCTACTGCCTGAAACGCTGGCCAAGACAATGGGATTTCGATCAGGGCCAGCGTTTGGTGTTTGAAAAAGAATCTATTCGTTTCGCGTTCCACTTTACTTTCGGCTTCATCGAACTGTCCAAATTGCTTTACGAATTTCCCAATGTTTTACTATTTATGGAACATTCTGAGGAGAAAAACTCGCAAAAGGAAAAAAAATTAAAAGTTTCTAAATTTGCACAAAAAAAATTTCAAATTAAATTATTTATATCAAAATTTTAACTCTGAATGGAGAGTTCAACAACGAATAGGCCGCACCGCAACTGAGACCTCTGGCGAGTTCTTTGGCGTTATGTTCGGACCACATAACGCCAGTGTCAATTCAGTTAGTTCTAAGTTATCAATTAAGATTAGTTTACCCAGTTAATGCAATCCAAGCATGTTCATCCTCACCCATCCACCCACAAATAACACGACACCCAACAACTCGACCTTAAATTAAGCACACGTTGAAAGTAAAATGAGTAGTCTTTAGTGAACAGAAAAGCATGTGCTAAAATTTCCAAGTGTAGGTAGTAGGTACAGTCTGATCAGGTACGCACTACCCCACCTATATAAACTGACACATTCGCACACACATCTAATTCATTTAGGGGCAGCTGCAAAGTGAGCAGTTGCTACTGAAATGGAATACGATTTTTAATTAGCTTACGCAACACTCGTCTATAAAAGGCAGCCGTCTTTGAAGACTAAGCTAACACACAAACACACTATCACACATGCGAATACCCCTCTGAAAAAGTGAAAGAGGGGGGAAAAAGTGAAACACCACACAATGAAACGTGTCGAGCCTTACGACAATCTCCAAAACCCAAAATTTACCCTCATGTAAATCGAAATTTATGTGTACAAAAATCGATTTTAAAAAGTAATAAAGGAAAATCTGAGAAAGTAATATACATATATATATTTGCCTAGTTTTATTCAGCTTGGGTTAATTGCACAGCGGGGAAAATTGTTAAACTCCCCCTGAAAACCGTACATTTCTTTATGCCTTTTGTCTGTCGAGTTCTGTGGTATCGTAAATGAACAAGGAAATTGTTTTATGACTACAATTCACTTCACACCCTTCGAGGAGGAGTAATGGTTCCTAAAGGGCCACCAGGAGTAAAGACTTTAAGGTCCAAGAGAAAGACCCAAAAATATTTCTTGTAATATATGTTTAAAACGAAAGAGTTATAAAAAAAGGATTTCGGAATTTAAAAGGTTTTAAATTGCATATTTTAAATTAATCAAAAATGTTCAAATGTATGTTTATATTTATGTTTATATTTAGATCAAAGCAATCTAGTATCAGTATATATATGTGTAAACAAAATATTAATTGGGCTTATTGAGGAGTTTTGAAGTCATGGTCGTTACCTGCAAACAAATCCAAAAGCACAACGATATGGGATCGGCAGTCATGCAGACTAAACTCTCCAACAGACTTAACTTGGAGTTGGAACTGGAGGAGCGGCTCGGCAGTGGCTGTTGGTAGAGATTATTGGATAATGGTTGGCAGGACTATATGCCACGTCTGTCTCTGTCATAAGAAGAAAGTTGTTCCATGGTTAGAGAATACACACAGGGAGAAAGGGCAGGCAGGGCTAGCAAGAGGGTGAGGGTAAGCGAGGAGTGGTGAGCGGGTGCGGAAGCCACGGCAAGGATACACAAGCGGCGGTGAGTGTCTGCACCTCAGGCTGGCACACATATCAAAATACATCTAAAAATGCCTTTATTCTAGTGCGAGTGCTGCGAACCAAATGAACCCCGAACCCAGGAACCGAAGTTAACTTGGAGGCGAGCAAAGGCGACCCACTCACATATGCCATATTCAATGCCCAGGCTTGCGTGAGTGGGCGGAAACCCAAGAGGGGTGGGGGGGTTGACGATTCGGGACCCCGTCGCCATTTGCCTCTCGCACCCGTGCTCGACATCAAACGCTTTTCACACTTAATTGGGCGTAAAATTAAATCAGAATTGATTAAAACACTTGAATGACAGCAGCAGTCGAAGCCAGAGCTACATGGTCTGGTCCCAACTTCCAGGACCCAGCTAAAAAGTCTAAGCATAAACAAACTTTTCGGTTTCCCGTTTTTCCAGCTGACGCATGGCACGTAGCTTCCTTTTGGCCGAGTTTTCCCCTGCCCCGCCACCCATCCTCTTAAAAAAGACTAATTGCTGCCTAGAAACCCAACTCCAGCTCCCCTCTTTGGGCTTTAGAAAGTTTATCAAATTCAATTTCCGACAAAAGGAAGAACGGTCTGCCAAGGCAGGGCATCAATTTTTTTGCATTACCGTTTAATGGGCCGTCAATTATGCGAGTCTCGGTCCACCGGTTATATGTACCTACACATTCATACATATTCAATATGCCTTAATTCATGGCCATAAATCCTCGAATGGGTTCCATTCACCTGCACTCCGTGTGGCTTCTGCTTTGCTGTTCTGGCCAACCGGCAAATCAATTCGATTTCCGGCCAAAAAGGGAGTGCCATCGGACTGCAACTTCCCCCGATAATTGCATTTTAACCGATTTCCCAGGAAAATCCAAAACCAAACGGCACGAGACATCGGTAATGGATGTATGCAAATTAAGCTTCGTTTAACTTAATGGGAAATGAATGGTACTGGGGGAAATGAAAAATTATGAACATTTACCCTTAAGGGTAAGTGGCTTAAATTGAACCACGAGGATTACCCCAAAATACATCAACATTTAAGCGTCTCCATCTGTCATGACGAGGACGAGGACTTCAAACGAGAGCTGACAAACTCGGCTCATCGTAATATGTTTTCGGATATGTAAGCCTATCTGTCAGCCCACAAAGGTGACGGCAATCAAATCAATCAGACCAGCCACCTGAGCAGAGTGAGACCTCAATGTGTGTGTTTCCTTGGCGGGAATAACCCCTTTAACACAAAACCCCATCCTGACATCGGATATTTCTGGGCGACAAGGATTGCAGATGACAAGTTGCAAGTATATATAGTCCTTCAATGTCAAGCTGTCAGGGTTGATTGCTGGTTGCGATATCATGCCCCAATTCATAAATTATTTACAAATAGAATTTGCCCGAAAGTGGTTGTGGTACTGCGACATCAGTTATAATTAAACTAATTGAGAGCCTGTCGAAGTTACTACTTTCACCTCAAATGCAAGGCAAAGTTTCAGTCGACTAATTGAAATTGCACTCCAACAATGTTCCGACTTCCACTTTAAGTTCAACCTTAGATTGAATCAATATTCATTATGTTTAAAAAGCTACCCTCGTTTTCTCTGCAACGAAAGTAAATACGAATTGTGTAAATGTTGTATAACTCTTCGGCAATAACAATTGAAATGTAACAACAGACGCGAGTCAACATTATTATAATGGCGTTTAATTAAGCCGCCGAGTAAATCCTTTAATTTGAATTGGCAGCCCAAAAAACAACAAAGGCCGAGCCGAGGGCCAAATATTTTTGTCCTAATCCTCTTGGCCGGCCCAAAGAGCTTTATAAATTGGCAAGGGATGCCGTCCTCTGGCCGATGCTCTCCAATAACCAAAGTTTCGGGCTGATGAACAGGAGGTTTGGTAAATTGTCCAATATTTGCACATTACAGACCTCATACAGTTGCAGGACCGAGTGTCTAATACCAAAGTTTTTGCGTGGCTGGTGGCCAAAAGTGTTCTGTTCTTGGCCATGGCCAGCCATTTGTTTGCCAAGCTCGGCAGATGTCACCCACAATCTGTGGGTCTCATCTACTGTCTGTGGGCCTGGCTTTCAAAATAATATGGTGGCCGTATTTGCCAAGGCAATCGTAATTAACTTGATGTCTGCTAGGTAACTCCAATGCATGAAATCCCCTTAAATGCAAACCCAGAATCCACATTGCCTCTCATTAAAATTCATCAGTATGTGCCATCCAACTCAAGAGTCTCACCCAATTTTTATGCTGGTTTTGTCCCCGATTCTCCAGCAGATTCCTATTTTCAATGCCATCTCCCAGCCAATAGCAGCCATTTTCAACGAACGCTTTTCAGTTGACGATTTAATTAAGTCTAATGGTAAAATGTTGTTACGCAATTAAGTCGGTGTCGTTGTTTTCGTAAATGCCCTTTTTATTGGGCCCAACTCACGTGCTGACCCTGTTCGCTCCGCCCAGGGAAAACCGATTTCGGCCCACATAATGTGAAGTGAATGCAAATCGAATTACCAATAACGAGACTACCACGAAGTTTCTGAGAGCTGTTAATACCTGCCTGAAATGGTAGTTGATAGCTGAGCCTAGTGGCAGGTCCTTATACAAATAGTCAACAAAATTAAAAGCTTACTTAGGCAGAGAACCAAAATAGTAAGCATTTTGTTTTTCTTTAAAGTACAACAGAAATCATAAAGGTGTATGACTATAACTAACAAAAAATTATGTATCTGATTTATTTATTTAGAGAAAAACTGAAATTTAGTGCGTTAAAATTTAACGTAAATTATATTTAAAAGAAAATTAACTGACCATTATTTAAAATATATGTATATTCAGTTTAACAACAAAATTTAATATGTTAGGTAATAGAAAATAATGAAACCCTTATTAAAGATAAAAAAAGTGAACAAAGATTGAACTAAAAATCGATTGCAGATTTTGTTTAGAGATTTTTTTAAATTTAAAATATATTTTGAAGGTACTTGTCCTTAGCTTATATTTCAATTTGTATGCATTTATTTTGTATCCCTTAAATTTAATCTTTCTATAATTCAGTTTGCACTTTTAAATATTTCTTTTAAAATATATGTATACCCAGTTTAACAACAAATTTTAATATGTTAGGTAATAGAAAATAATGAAACCCTTATTAAAGATAAAAGTGTGAACAAAGATTGAACTAAATCGTCAATTGTTTACAGATTTTTTTTAAATTTAAAATATATTTTGAAGTTACTTGTCCTTAAATTTAATCTTTCCATAATTCATTTTGCACTTTTAAATATTTCTTCTAGTTTAGTTAACCACACAAACCTACTCGCCAGCAGGAAATACCCATCCAATTTACATATTCATATTCAACAATGCGATTGCTGCAATTTCGGTTTGTACAAGCTTGCGGTGCACTATTAGGAGATATGCGGTGTCAGGTGTAAGATACAAGTACTTTAGCGATAGCAGCTCCCTTTTAGCGGTGGTTACCTGCCCAAGATACGACTACGGTCTGTATATGAATGTATTATATAGTAGATGCATGCCGGGAGCGGGCTTTCGCACTGCGTATCTGTCGAAAAGCGAATGCGTACTTACATGATGGGCGAGGCCATTGATGTGGCTACCGTCTGCGGCAGGTCCTTTTCCTGATCCTGCAGGTGCTGCGGTTCCCTTTCCCGCTTCACTTGGCTTGGCACCAGTGGCTGTGGAATTATTCGAGGATTCCTGGCAATAGCTGGTGCACCTGCCGGCGCCTCTGTCGGAGATGTGGGCGTGGCTGTGGTTGTGGACGTGGCTGTGGGTGCTGGCAAGGGGCAGGGGAGAGGCCGGCGGGGTGGGTTGTTGTGGAAGAGAGGGGCCCGTTCTGTTGCGTAAACGGGCCAAAGCACTGCGTAGACCCTCCGTATTGTCTTTGTCGGGCCCCTGTCCAAACGAAATGCATCCGCAGATCAGTCCCCCAGCCTCCCACGAACCGCTCCCAACTGGTGCCTCTCCTCGAAGCAATGCTCCTTGGCCAATCAATTAAATCGAGATAAAATTGCACTCTAATCTACGGACATTAGATGACTGGCCGCAAAGTTTACGATAGCAAACCGCAAAGTTTACAAGTTCAAAAGTTGTCCTCGCTCACAGCAAAGTACAAAATCAAGTTTGTATTCGATTGTGATGTGTGTGTGAGCTATAATGTTTTTTAAATCGAATTTAAATGATTGAACAGCAGATACATTCGTTCACAAAAGCCTGAGAAGTCGAAAATCACTGCAAACAGACAAGAGAAAAAAATGTTATTTATATATTTATTAATAAAGGCTCTGTTAGTTCTTAAATTCATAATTGAAAATATTTATGATTTTGTGTAGACTTAAAAAGGCTTAAAATTTATACATCCCTTTTTATAAACACTTGACCTAAAAACATTTGTGTGGAAAACAAAAACACAAATATACAACAAATTGAAAAATATTCAATTCTTAATCTTAATATTATACTTTTAAATAAAAATGTTGAACTATTTAACAAAATCTTTAAGCTATTTTTATGTTTCAGACAAAAATTAACACTCCATATGTGGACATTTGGACATTTAAGTAATTCAATCAAAATTATTTTACATTCTGTCAATTACACTAAAACATTGTACGCATTATTCGATAATATTTGAAAAAATTCAGTTTTTATTTCATAAAGGCACAAAAAGAAACGGACTCCACACTTTTGATTGGCTCACATTTCCAATTAGAAGTTGGGCCATGGTTTCCTGCAATTCGATAAATCATTCCATGCTGCATTCACTGAATTCGTTATAACACCAATGAATCCGAACAAAGCATTTGCAAAAAAGTCCAATTAAATAGTTATTCCTAGATCTAGAACATTACATAGATAGAGTTACAGCAAAAACTGTTAGACAGAAAAACCAACAATTGACTTCCACGAAATTGTACTCTTTTTCAGGGACCATATCTCTGAGGAACCCTCCAATTTGCAGCGGAGGAGAATCTTGCCTCGAGTTACTGGGAGGAAACAAAAGCCCGTAGAGGCTTGTTGATGATGTGCCGGAGGTGGAAAAAGTGAAACATAATTTCCGACACACAATTAAAAGCCAGGTCCTTTGGGCCCCCGACAGTATTCCACATTCCGCCCACAGGCAGCGCCGTTTGAGTCTTGGCCCTGTTGCTGGCGTTGCCATTTTTGTTATGCACACGAGACCCAAGGCTGCGAGGGTGAGCATGTGTCACCAAGAAAAGTGAAAAACAGCTTTGGCGACGGAAAACAAAGCGAAGTTTGAATGCCCTCGGATTAGCTTTCCTCAAAGGCAAGCGATTTAAATGCATTTTGAGGCAAACTTTAAGTCCTTTTTAGTACCTTTGAAGATTTGTAGATTTCAATGTCTGCCCGTAATCAGGTAGTTATTCTGACTTTTCAAAATGCACACAAGCATTATGCTTTTCATAAAAATCAGGGATTTTAGTTGGGAGACCAAAATCTGTGAAAGGAAAAAGAATTTTCTTTCGCTCGGACTCAGATGGAAACAGTCGATATATATAGAAATACATTTACAAATCCTTTTATTGGCACTTGAATGAGTTCAGTCAGAACTCAGAGCTTTTGAATTTTAATGGCAAATAATAAGTAGTTATATTGTACTGTCCAAAAAGGAAGGACATTAAAGATTTAACGAGTAGCAAATAATAAATAACAGAACGGCATTTAACGAACCAAATTAAACTCCAAAAGGATGCCGTTAGTCATCCAAGACAAATGTAAATTTACCGAAATAATCAACAAAAATTGCGCCCCAGGGGATTTGTGGTTCCTGTGCAGACATCATTGAAGCCTTTAAGCCATCAGCTTAGTTCTAAGTCCTTGAACTACAATTTCGTCCACAGGGTTGAGAGCGTCGGCCACGCCCCTTGTCCGCCCCTCAAGAAAACAGGTGTATGGTATGCAAATGTCCCAAGTCATTAAAATGTTGCCCATGATAATAATGATTTATGGCGAGTGCGAAAGGAGAAGCCTCACCAAAGCAATGCCAATGACAGACTCGAGATTCGGGACTCGAGATTCGGGACTCCAGACTCAGGATGTGCAAGGAAATTCGGTGGAAGCCAAACGAATGTTTTGGTCAACAAGAGGCCAATAAACACGGCCATAAAGGCACAGTTTTTCGGCTTTTGATGGATGTGGGCATGGGTGTGGGTTTGGGCAATGAACAAGGGAAACCATTGTGAACGAAATAATTTTCTGGGCTTTTTTCTGTTTAAAAAACTTTTCTGCAATCTCATCATTCTGGCCGTGTATGGGAGTGTGTGCCTTTGGGCTCGCTTCGAAAGCAATTTAGACGCCTGGTCTGGCAGCAATTATTTTCTCATATTACGTATACGCAACGCGTGCCCAATGCGCTGTTAGCAGATTTATTCTTCCATTATGAGGCAAACAATTTTCTATAACGCTGCTGACTTTTCGTATTAAAAGTCAAAGAATGAAACTGGCAACACGCAGAAGCCAAAGCTGACACAAATTGTTCCCCAGCATTATTTACATAATTTTTATCAAAAAAACTGTGGCATGAATTGACAACAGAATTCTCATTAAAAGCTAGGGGACTATGCGGCAAATTAACTTTGCACCCGCTACAAGCCATGGACTCCCAAGTGGTCAGCGAATAAATTTAGATGAGAGGAATGGTTAAAGAATTCTTCTCCAAATTTGCATTCTTATTGAGTCTGTGGCTGTAGAGAAAGACCAAGTGTTATTACTGCCGCACAGTAAAGTCTGGCATGTGTAAATATAAACTGTAATTGATTTCCAACGTTCACACATCATCACTCATACGCAATGTAGCCGCTGGCAGGACAGACAGGTAAATCACCATAACAATAATTATAATCACCATGAGCCACCAGTAATAATCGTTCGCATTTCCACAGATTTTTCCCGCTCCCCAAGCATCGCTCACATCCGTTTGAATTTGATTGATGTCTGCTTCCGTTCACTGATAAAGATTATGCCAGCGGTGAAATAACTAATTTACAATGCAGGGGGAAAATAAAACAGAGAATCGGCTTACCGAATCGATATCACTGTCCCTGTCGGTTCATAAATATCTTTACAGATGCCTCTGCAGGGAATAAATGATTGCATAAATGTAAAAATCGGATTAATTACTCATCAACGATGCAATTTAATGAAAAAAGCATTCATTATTGAAGCACTTCAAGAGCTCGACTGCATTTCCATAAACATGAAATTCCCTAAAATTCTTCTTAATTGCTTTATCATTTTAAATTTAATGCACAGTTTAGTTATTTGAAAGAATACAATTTAATTAGTGAGTTAATTTAATATCATAAATTGTAATTTCGTGTTAAAAGGATTTCAATGAATTTAGCCACAAAAAGTGAGGGAGCTGAGGCGTTTTTTTTTAGTCTGAAATGCAGCTTTCATGTGGCTTGTGGGCTGCGTAATAGCAACTTAATTAACTAGATGTAGGCCAACTTTTGTATGCCCCCGCCTGATGGTGAAGTAACTTTATTTGCTCGACAAGAGGGTCACAAAGCTCAAGGGATAACGACCAGGACACCATTGACGAGCCGACTACAACGGTCCTTTGTCAGTATCCCCGCCCATCCAGCGACAAGTCAAAGTCCCACTCATTCAACATCAAAAACATTCGTGAAGGCGTGCCTTTGTTTGTCCGATTTCCAGTCCAATGATTAGGCCAACATATCACCAGCAGATACAGCCAGCTCATCACCAATGCCCACACACTCAAGCAAACAATCGATACAGGAATAAAAGTCGAAAAGTATGCGATTCTCCCCACAAGGCTCTTCAATAAAGCGGCTCGGAGGGAGAATCGAACTGAAACTGTTATCATAAATTTCGATATTACACAGTTTATCTGGAGAAAACAATTTCCACTGCCTAAACCGGATAAATAAACTGACCCGCTTGAAGGAAGCTGTCCGTCAAAGTGGTTGCCAAACATCATTATCCCCTGCGATGAGTCTTCACATTCGCAGTCCAGACCGATTTAACCTTTTTCAGCAAGGCTCTCCACTCAATCGGCCAGATGGTTACCTGGACAACAGATTCGATTATCCTGTCCGGGGAGTAGTGCTTAAGGACCCATCCAAACAGTGTCTCTTTGTGGACGCTTTCGGCGGCACTTAATGAGAATCCCCTTCATGGATTGGTCGCAACCACACAGAGAAGAAATTTCAACGAGAAACAATGCTGTGGTCAAGTGCACCAACTCAAAGATAAACGCAACCCTTTTAAAAAAGGTTTATTCACTTAAGGTGTTCTCTTGCATTTCATAAAAAACAATAATAAAACGGGTATCTTTAATGAAAATGCGTCATTTAAAAGTTTTAGGATAATGCTGCCAATAAAGCGTTATTCGCCTGTGAAAATTATGAGAAAATTTAGAACGTTTGGTGGTTTGCAGTGGTGGAACGAGCCAACACTTGAAAGAAACTTCTCCAACTCTTATATCCCAGAGGTTATATGGACAGACAAACGGAGTGGCAGTTGGAAATGGATTTGCTTGATACTCAGTGAAGTCCATCACCCCCGATTGTTGCAAGTGCAATGCCACTGCATTTCCAACGAAATCCAATTTCTGTTGTGGGGAGTGTCTCCTCGGTTGCATTGCTCTTTCGCTGGCCAAGTACAAAAGTCATTGGCCGGGTCGAAGCTGCATTGCAACAGCAGCATGAATAAGTCAATGTCTGCTGCGTCATCTGGGGGATGAGGATGAATCAACTCCCCTTTCGTTTGGGAGCCATATCCATTTAGCAGTGCCGTTGGCATTGTGCTTGTGTTGAGAAACTTTAGCCATTGAGTTATAAGTATTTGTGCTTAGTCGTTGGTTTAATCAAGCATAAAATAGTCCAATCGTTGTGGTATATATATGAAACGGAGTCATGATTAGGTTATTGACTCGCCAAGTTAAAATATTTATAAGGGCACTGCTCTAAAAAGCACTTAAGTGGGGGATTAATCACCTGTCAGCATGAGAAAAGGGAGAAAGGCCGTAAACTTTCATCAAAGGATTACGCGGCGGATACGCAATTATATCACCATAATTAATTAAACACCCGCCAGCTGCAGGAAAAATAAACGCAGCGGAAATCGGAATTTACATTTATATAGTCCCAAGCTTAAATGCAGTGAAATCACCTGGGGAAAACGATTTAAATGAGGGAAATTAGCAGTTCAAAAAATGCTTAAGCTTGTAAACACTTTTTCCGTCCTTAATTCGCAATCAGTGCTCCTTAGCTTTAATTAAAGGTATTCAAACTGGCTCCTGTATTTTCCGCGCAGGATAAAACCAGGTGACTTTTCAAAGCAAAAACATCTGGCAGCCAATTAGCCTAATCCAGTTAGCTCCTAGGCTAAAAATTTTGAAGCAATTATCGTGGCAAGTGAACTGAAGCTACACACATGCCCAACCAACCAGACACAACAACATCCACGGCTCAGCAGCAACAACAACTGATTGATGCGTGTCACCTGTGTGAGGCGATGAAAAAAGGGGAGGCTCATCCTGCTCCTGCGATGTCTGCTCATAAATCACAAACGAATCAGCGAATGCTTCAAATGACTTCATTAAAAAGCGTAACACACGCACCCAGGGAAACGGATAAAATTTGGTGATAGAGAATGTGCCCAGAGAAAAAGAGCTAGCAAAAATGGTCCTCAAAAATAGCATTTGGTTTTGGAATAAAAACTTAAGTTTCGGGTGTGCAAGTGTAGTGGATAATCTCAGGTTAAGCGGAAGCTCAAATGAACATACTAAATTTACAGCAATTCCCGACTTCAATTTGGGAAACAAAACAAATTTGCGAACAGAGAAGTAATACTCAAGATACCAATGACACTTGAAAAGTCTTGAAAGCTCTTTTTCTAATTTGTAAAGCATTCTTATCATAACTATTGAAAATATGAAAGATCAGTCAGTTAACTGTTGAACTGACTAGACTGATCTTTCATATTTTTAACAAACAAAATCAAATATTATATGTAAATATTAATAGTACTATATTCGTTGAACTAAAATGGTTAAGATTATTTTTGTACCAAAAACGAGTTCTTTTTTCGGTGTAAAAAATAGGAGCATCGTCAGCAGGCTTATTCAAGTGTGTTTGGGGATAAAAAGGGGAGATAAAACAAGTGAAGTGGGGGCATACAAGAACCACGCTCCCTATCCATTATCCACAGACACACAGCGTGCTCATCCCTCGAGTCTTCGCTTCGATTCGCTATTAGCAAAAACTCAAATTCGATGAAATCCGGTCCTTTGTCTCTGAAAAACGCCAGCAGATGGGAAACTTTCCCAAGAACTCGGAGCACAGCCCCAAGGATTTGAACTTTTCCCGTGACATTTTCCACCATTGTAAACAATAGTCGCCAATCCGTTTTTCAGAGCGCAAGAAACTTTTTAGAAATCTATTCAAATAATAGCCTAGCAGGTCCTAATTGGAAGCAAAATGTTTGAGTAGTGTCCAAAACAATCGATAGGTGTCATTGGGGGGGAGGCTAAATTGAAGCCCAAGGCAATGGGAAGCAAAAAAATCACTAACGCCGACACGAATCTGGCTATTTTGAAATTGGTTCTTTTTCTTAAGGGAAAACTGAGCGAACTACTTGGAACTTTAACTGAAAAAGTTTTCTGGTTTTTACCAGTTTTTGTTTTGTTTTTCCTTCTTTGTTTTCCTTTATTATTCCTCTCATGTTCCACTTCCTTGCGTGCGCTTTGTTCTCTCCACATCCTGCCACTGATTTGCCGCTATTGTGTCATTGTCCAAAATTTTATTATGACCCACAAAAGTAAACGGAAAAAAATAACGAAAAACTTGGCAGTGGTGGTGTGGGTTATTGTCGCATAAAAGAGATTTCGGTCAGCGGCCAGGGAACTTAACGGGGGGCTAATGATAATCGGCTTGGTCAACGACCTGTTAGCCCCGCAAATTAAGGTTTTTTAAGAGCCAGCGGCCTGCCAAATCAGATTGGTAACTTTAATAGAAATCAATAAACAAAAACTATCATGTGGAAACCAATTTGAAAGTTTCAAACTGACAATTTGGTTTAGACAAAGTTGGGTTTCCCAAACTTTTGATTACAACTTTTAATTGATTTGCAATAAATATGGCCAGCTGGCCGAAGTTTTGTTTTAAAAGTTGCAAAAACCGACAGCAAAAACACGAAACGTATTTGCCCTAGAATCAACCTAATGCGCCACTTGATTACATAGGCTCCTTGGAGCGTTTTTTTCAAATCACACTGATTTGCATGCGCCGCTTTTTTAATCCAATGTTGTTTGTAGGGAAGACCCAAGTTAAGTATTTGAATACAAACGACACGCCTCCATTAAGTATGCAAACATTTCACGTGTTTTTTTGGCTCCGCTTTTCGTTTGGCCAACAATCAGGCGGCTGCTACTCACAAATTGCGTATGTTCTTCTTCAGCCGACTCAGTCTCCTTTTTTGGATACGATTTGCATTCGCTGGGGGTTTTATTAAAAATTATATAATTTTATTTTTAGCTAGGCAAACGGAACAGGCCGTGAGATAGACGCACACACACGCGCACACATAGACTCGCGGCCCCTTTTTTTTACTCCAAGCACATTTCAGTACCGTTAGGGATCCTTTTAGTCCTACTTTCTTTTGCAACTCTTTCCTTGGCAGCGAGCACGACCAAAAGCTTCGAGCGTTGAAACGCGACTGAGCCTTTGGCAGCGGCTCAACGACGGAGAAAGTGGCTAAAGAGAGAGTGGGAGAAAGAGAGCGGGTGGTGGTGGAGAAGGGGGAGGGGGAGGGTGAAGCGAAGCCAAGCGGCGCCCCAAAATGAACGCGCAAAAAAGAGAGGCGGTGGGTGGGTGGGTGTTGGAGCACGAGGACGCGCGAATTTGTGTCGAAAAGGCGGGCAGAAGAAGCAGCTGACACATATTTCGCTTTGTTTTGGTTGTGGCCCCAACCGGCAACCGCTCTCTCGCGCTTGCGCATTTTACACCCTTCCTCTCTCACTCAATATGTCTTAAACTAGGCATAAATAAAGGCCAAATTCGTAGTTTAAATTCGTAGCTGGTCAGTGTTTTGCTAGCTCTGATTGTGGATCCTCTCCCGATTTTCCCTTTTATTCGTTGGCGTTCATTCTATCGATTATCCTTTGGGCCATGTTTCGGTGAACGCTTTGTTTACGAATTTGAGGGCCATAAGGCATCAATGAAGAAGTGATTGACTGTGTTAGTGAGTGAATGAATGCACGAGAGTAAATGGCACACATACTTACAGTTACACCCAATCCTTCTGTCTCCCTCTCGCATTTAGGTTGAATGACACTGCGCCTACCGCCCCTCTTTTCCGCTTTTTCCACCGACCCTGTTATTGCATTTCCCGTTTCATGGCACATGTTTCGCACGTTGTCCTCAATTCCAAACGGGATGCTCTCTCTCTGTGTGTGTGGTGTGTGTTTGTGCACGTCATCGTTTTCTAATGCACTTGCAATCCAGAGGAAGACAGAAAGAGAGCATACCGCTGGGCTTATAACTGGAAATGAGCAAAATGAATTGCTCAACATGCCCCGATTCTTTCATTACGCTTTCCGTTTATTTTGTTTGCCAGTGTAACGCTATTTCCCAATTACCGCCCGAAAGTATGCAATTACAGATAATACCTGTTTTTAGTGCGATAATCAGTTCCAAGCGATAGTTATTTTAATCGAACGCCGCACACAATTGTTGTTTACACGCACACACATTTGCCTAAGTAAACAGGCACAACAAAGCGCCGGTAAAAAGTGTAAATAAAAGCAACTAAGAATTGTCAACATAACGCTGACCAAGTTGAATAATTCAGTTAGTGCCGCAAGGGCCTTGTGGACAAGCGGCATTTAAGTGCGGCTTTACGGACCTTGTTCCCACATTCGGCGGCTTGAATTCGCATCGGGAACAACAACAACGCAGCATCAATATCGCAACTAGATACGGGAAGAGGAAGAACATCTCGGAATGAGCAGCGAAACAGAGGAGAAAAGAGCCAAGGTACAGATGCAGATTGCACTTAGAAAATAGGGGCCAGTTCCAAATTGCACTTAGGTCGGAAACGCTAAAAAGAAAGTTTCGAAGTCTAAAAGTAAATTCTCAACAAGAAAAGTTTTTACAATAAACTTTTAACTAAACATATACATATATATCAAGTTATTTGCGTATATTAGAAGAAACAACTATTACGTTTCGGATCTATCCTATGACAGCAAGATATAGGGCTTACAAAATTAAAATCGAATTTTAAAAAATTGAAATAATGGTCATATATCGGAGTTTTTATACCCGTTACTCGTAGAGTAAAAGGGTATATTGTATTCGTGCAAAAGTATGTAACAGGTAGAAGGAAGCGTTTCCGACCCTATAAAGTATATATATTCTTGTTCAGGATCACTAGCCGAGTCGATCTAGCCATGTCCGTCTGTCCGTCTGTCCGTCTGTCCGTCCGTATGAACGCTGAGATCTCGGAAACTATAAAAGCTACAAGATTGGCATTTTGCATGCAGATTCTAGGAGTTCCTACGCAGCGCAAGTTTGTTTCAAAAAGGTGCCACGCCCCCTTTAACGCCCACAATCGCTTATATACGATTTTAAAAATTTAAATATTTCGGAAAAGTAAAAATGCAGTTTTATTGTGTTTATCAATACCTATCGAAATGTAGAAGAAATTTTTCAAATCGGACCATTCGTTAAAAAGTTATGCGTGATCAAAGTTTCTATCTCCATCTCCCTCGCACTCCCTTTACCTGAGTAACGGGTATCTGATAGTCTGGGCACCCGACTATAGCGTTCTCTCTTGTTTTCATTTTTTTTTCATTGAAAAAAAATTAATAATATTTGTGAAAATATAACTTTATTGCTATTTATATATATATATATTATAAAACTATGAAAACTTAAAACTGAGAACAATTTTGTGTAAGAACTGAAGGGAGCACGGACATAGAAATATTAACTCAGAACTATTTACTGCGTTGCAAACTTCTGACTAAAATATAATACCCACCGCAATGTCTTAAAATTACACCTATTTTTTTATTGTTAATACTAAAATTATTTGCAAACTTTATTGTTAACTGTGCTCTGCACTGGGGGACAGAGCAATAACCAAAACACTTTAACCTTAATATCTCAAACTAACTAACTAATTAGAGCATTTCTTTAACTCAAACTACTTTCTGTATTTTTTGTATGACATTTTCATTTTTTTATGTCATTTTTATTTTAAAACTATTTTTTTATGTTGAAAAAATAAAATTTTAACGGTTAATTTTGAATTAATTTATAACGTTGTAAAATAAGAGTTATTGCTCTCATTTTCAAATGTTTACTATTAAAATAAAATGCAAGATTAGGCGATTTTAAAGTTTTAAAAATGTAACTAAAGAATGTAACCATGGGAAAAAAAACGGTATCCAGTTCTTAATTGGGTCTCTAATAAATTGATATATCGAGTTGGTCAAGTTCAGACTTATGTTTAGTCCAAGCGGGAGCTATGTAGGCATTCCTCGCAGTCCACTGTTAATGAAAATTTCGCCCCCCACAATCCCCCGGTACCACCGGAAGAATTATACGAACCGATAGATAACAAAACGCTAGTGAGAGACTGAAAAAGATAGAGGGAAATATGAGTCCGGCACAATGTGTTCGGTTCCTTAGGATAGCCGATGCAGTCAAGCGTTCAGTTGAGCGTTAGACGCCGTCGCGATCGGTTGTTCGGTGAATCTTGACAAAGAATCGGGAAGCGTAAAGCGGAAAAATGAGTGGCAGCGACAAGAATGTGCGGCGGCGCGTCATAACGCCGACCAGCGATCCTCCCAATACGGATCCATTGCTTCGGCCTCGTGGTTCCCAGCAGTATGAGGTAAGCACGAACTTCGGGTCCTTGATTAGATTGCTCTTAACTTGGGTGTGGCACGAGCTAATCTCCGGCGATCGAAGCAGCCGCAACATGAACATTACCCATGGCTAAATTGCGAAAGAATCGATTAAATTTGGCGGCGTGAGTGCCATACTTATCTGGGAACGAGCCGTTAATTAACGAACGGTGGATACTCTTGAGATAGCAGCGACCATACTGGCCTAGTTGCACCCTTCGTTTATCTATCTGTCTGGGTTTAGTTTAGTAGAGCAGCCCTTCAACACTAGGAAGCCGACTATGCACCTATAACCATTCGATTTTCGGTGGCAACAAGTTTTGCGACTTTACCCAGTGCTAGGTTGACCAGCGATAAGATAACTGTTGATGGATTAAATCTAGCATTCGACTTGATACATATAGTCGATTCCAATTGTGAAACTGACTCACAACTGCTGTCAAAAGTGAACTTATCTAATTCTGGGTAAAATCCATTTTAGGTGAATGGAGAAATTGTTCCGAAAATATGCTTTTCGTTATGCGGTTTTAGATAAACATTTAACAATTTGTATAAGGCTGGGTATGTGGAAAAACCGAAAAACTGAACGTTTTTTGCAAAACACAATTTGATAAACTTAATGGGTCCATGAGTAAGGGAAGATTATAAAAATTTTTGGAATTCTAGAATTTATACAGTTTTTTCTACATTGTTTTTAAGTTAAAAGGAAGTATTTTTTTTTTTTGCGGAGTCCCACGCCCAACCGACCGAGGGGCACAGCCGTGTATCGTACGTCACGATTCGCGAGAAGATAGACGCGAGATAAGAAAATATAGGTAAAGGTCCGGGGAAAAAAGTAATAGTAAGATCAATCTTGTGCCAATGAAGCAAGTATTACACGTTTTAGGAGCGGCATAGAGTCAAGATTTGAGATTACAGGAAAAAGTCTATTATAGTCAGAACATAATACTCTGAAAGGCTCATGCAAGGCATAGTTAGATCTACAATGATTTAAAATTAGGGGAATATAATTTCTAGTTAATCTACTTGGCACAGAAAAGTTTAGCCGACTTATCAAGTCTGGGCAGTCAATATCACCATGTATAAGGTTATAAATAAAGATAGTAAAGATAGTAGTTGGCTAGGGAGGGTAAATTAATCAACAGAAGTCTACTAGAATAAGAAGGTAATTTCTAGCATCCATTTTTTGAAACAATAATAATAATAAACTACTTACTCAAAAGTCTTTAGTTCAAAGGAGACCAACTGCTCTGCTGCCGGCAGATATAATTGTTCGGCGAATTTACATTATTCCTAAACTGCTCGAAATCATTTAAAACTACCATTAAGAAAAAACTGTATCAAAACATTGATACCAAAGATGACAGTGCAAATCAATTTGGTTGAAGATTGTATTTTGAATTCTCGAGTTTTGACTGCGTTTGAATTAAATTTCTCGTTAGATATGTATTGTTACGCAAGAAGACATTAAACTTTGGAGTGGGAAGCCAAATGTAATTTTAAAATAATAATTCTAACGAGAAAATAAGATATCTAACAGTTGCAGTTATAGAACGAAATAATAAGTGTAATAAGTTATTTTTGGATATAGGACTTCTAGGTAAAGTAGTTATTTGTTATTAAGCTATAATCTTAATTTCAGGTCCAGCCCAATGGTTGTGAGCGGGCCTTTGTGCAGCGGAACAAGATCAAGTGGTTTTGGGCGCCCGCCTTCTTCGGATTCTGGTTGCTGCTTTACGTGGCCATCTCAATCCCCGCCAACCACCGCCTTCCCCGCCCACTGACCATTCAGGATGAGGCCAAGCACCCTGATCAATTCATTGCCGAGCGGGCGGAGAACAATCTACGGGAACTCGTGGGTCTGGGACCCCGAGTGGTGGGCAGCCGGCAGAACGAGATGGCTGCTCTGAAGATGCTGTCCCAAAAGATGCAGAAAATTCGCTCGGGCTCTGCCAACGATATTGAAGTGGACGTTCAGGTGGCCTCCGGCAGCTATGTCCACTGGTCGATGGTCAACATGTACCAGAGCATTCAGAATATTGTGGTTAAGATAAGTCCCAAGGGAACCAACAGCACTACTTACCTTCTGGTAAACAGTCACTATGATTCGGTGCCAGCTGGACCTGGTGCTGGTGACGATGGTTCAATGGTGGCCACCATGATGGAAGTCCTGCGTATTTTGGCCAAGTCGGACAAGCCCTTGAAGAACCCAGTGGTGTTCCTGTTCAACGGAGCCGAGGAAAATCCCCTGCAAGCCTCCCATGCCTTCATCACCCAGCACAAGTGGGCCAAATACTGCAAGTAGGTCACTGGAATACTACTTAAAAGCTCAAATTGTACTTATACTTGTTTTTTTATCTTATAGAGCCCTAATCAATTTGGACTCCTGTGGTAATGGCGGTCGGGAGATCCTCTTCCAATCGGGTCCCAATCATCCTTGGCTGATGAAGAACTACCGACGTGCCATTAAGCATCCGTATGCCTCTACCATGGGCGAAGAGCTGTTCCAGCACAATTTCATTCCCTCGGACACTGATTTCCGCATCTTCCGTGACCATGGATCGGTTCCCGGATTGGATATGGCTTACACATACAACGGTTATGTTTACCACACACGACACGACAGGGCCGAGATCTTTCCTAGGGGAAGTTTCCAGCACACTGGTGACAATCTGCTGTCCCTGGTTCGAGAGATTGCCAACTGCCCGGAAATAGAGGATTCTTCGGTAAAATAATAGTTAATCTTTAACCTAAGACTAAACACTAATTTCCTGGTTTTCTTTTTAGAAATACGCCGAAGGACACACAATCTACTTTGATGTAATGGGCTGGTTCCTGGTAATCTACACCGAAACCGAAGGCATTATTCTCAATGTGATTGTGGCTTTGGCAGCCATCGGTATTTGTGGTTTTGCCTTTAAGCTGATGTCGGTCAGCTCGGGAATAAAGCTGGAGAAGATCCTCAAGCGGGTTTTGCACACCCTCCTTGTGCAGATTCTATCAGTTATTGTGGCCGCCATCCTAACAATTCTTCTCGGTCTCTTTATGGATGCAGTACATTTGCCTCTTTCGTGGTTCACAAACTCCTGGCTTATCCTGGGCCTGTACTTCACCACATTCTTCTTTGGTTTGGCTATAGTTCCCGCTTTGTACTTCCACTGGACCAAGTATGTAAGTATATCCGGCTCTGTTTTCTTAGATAGAAGACTAAAAGAAGATCATTTACAGGATAAACTGCCCATTGGCCAGCGGATTCAGCTCTTGCTGCACTGCCACTGTGTCCTTTTGGCTGTCCTCACCTTGGTGTTCACCATCTGTGGAATTCGCTCTGCTTTTGTTCTGATGCTCAGTTGTCTGTTCTACACGATGGGTCTGATTATCAATATAGCCACCAAACTGCACAGCAAGGGTAAGTTGATGAACATTTTCAATTATATATGTTTTTAACAAGTACCTTATCCTCTTAAAGATGTGGCCTGGGTCATTCCACATATTGTCTGCACTGTGCCCCCGTTCGTATTCTTTGCATATTTCTCGCACGGAGTCTTCACAACCTTTATTCCCATGTTCGGTCGTTTTGGTGAGAACCTCAACCCGGATTTGGCTGTGGCTGTTTTCAGTGTTGCTGTGGGATTCCTGTGCTGCGGTTTTATTATTCCTGTTCTGCAGCTGTTTAACAAATCGAAGACCATTATCTGTGGACTGATGGGCATCACTTTATTGTGTTTCATTATTGCAATGACTCCAGTGGGATTCCCCTACCGCCCAGATACCAATGTCCAGCGATTCGCAGTGTTGGTAAGGAATCATGATGTTGTTTTACAAGCAGATTATGTTAAAATGTTTCCTTTTCTTTATTAGCACACTAAACGTACCTTCCACGACGCCGAAAACCATGTGCGCCGTCAGGAATCTGGTTACTTCATTATGCCTCAGGACAGACGCACTTACACAGTTAAAAGTAAGTTGAACTTGCTTTCAATTTAAAGGTTTATACTATCAATTTTCTATCTTGCAGATGCTGTTATCAACATGACGCTTGCCCAAAAGATGGGGGCTGACTGCGAGAAGGAAATCAATTGTGGATTGCCCCTGTACAATCAGCGATGGCATAAGACCAGAAAGAACAGCTTGTGGATACCCGCTTCTGAGCCAGTTCTTGGAGAAGATCTGCCTACCGTCATAGTGTTGTCGAAGAAGCAGCTGTCATCCACCAAAATTCGCTATGAAATGCAGCTAAGTGGGCCCAATCACATGGCGCTCTTTATTCAGCCATTGAATGGAGCAACGATGAAGGACTGGTCCTTCCATAAAGTACTGTTAAGACACATACTAGATCCAGAATTCCATTTTAATATCTTAATAATTATAGGCTCCCTTACGTCTAAAGTTTGAGACACCTTACTTCATCTACTTCTCCTGGGGCGTTAATGGAGATCCCCTTAAATTCTGGCTAGAGCTGGAGGTAAGTTAAAGGAAGAAACTAAAGACGATTTTCTAATGGATATATTCTAACTCTCTCAGAAACCCAATGGAAATTTTAATTCAACCACTCTGGAGCTAGGTATCGGGGGTCATTGGACCCACCACAAGGACTTAATAACGCCGGACTTTAAAAAGTTCCTTGACAGCTTCCCCAAATATGTGGATGCCACCCCGTGGCCAGCTTCTTTTGAGAGCCGGATCTACTAGGTTAAATTGTAATCAATCTGGCAGTGATCTACTAGGCTTTTCAGTGATGTAGATTTTGTATACCTAAGTAAAATAAACGCTTGAATGTTGATACATAAATTCCTAAGTTTATTTTGGTAGATATGGGCAAACTCAATGATTGATTTGGTCTAAATGGGTGTAAATTCTACCAATTCAGGTTTATTGGGCTTTTCATTTATCAATAATTAATTATAACTAATCCTATAAGCTATGCGGGCAACATCAAAGCATTCCGGTTGTTAAGGTCTAGCAAACCTAAAATTGCGTTTGCCTCAAATGTAGAATGTATTTTATACATGATAGGGGAATGTAAAATGTTACATTTGACTTCCCAGCAGAAAAATGTCGATATTTTTACTATGAGAGAGTGTAAATACTCTCGGTGGCCGTAAATAAGATTAGCTGATATTGTTTAAACTGGAATTTTATTACTATGTCGGGGTATAATCTGCAGTAGATTTATAATTTATAGTGTCGACAAGGCTTGTGCCTTCTAAAAAAAAATGGCGAAACCACCCGAAGTTCCCTGGCAGAGAGGAATTTCACAGTGTCCATTCACCGAAAGTGTGATGTAGACTGATTCAACGGAAGATTGTCAGATTATGATTTGATAATTTAATATGTGCGAAAGCTTATCAGCGTTAGAAGACGAACATTGTCGATGCTAATCTCTGAAGTGTATTGAAACTAAATAAACGTGGGAGCCAAATTAATTTAGTCCCTGATCTTCGTACTGTTTAATCGAATATAGTTTGCTATACAGCACATCCTGCTGAGACATATTTATATGTCCTTATCTTAGAAGAGCCAATTTATTAGTGACAACTTTATTATTAGGATCATAGATATAGCTATAGCGCCAGAGAGCAATGACAATCTCATGAAAAAAATCGAGTATACTGCGCGAACCTAAAGTGCTATAAATTAATTGCGGGTTTTTGGGACTTTCCACAAAACGTTTTAATTCATGAAATTTAAAGTGATAATGATTCGTTGTGTACATTAGAGTTCTTTTTTAAGACTATATTTAAAAGTACACTTTATAGAACCATCGGTCAATTAGGAGCAACTATTAAAAAAGTTTAAATTCTATTTCATTTGGATTTATTGGACCTTATCAGACGTACACTTTTAGGATTTATGTGGAAGATGGTCGTTTTTCCCAAACTACCAAATAATCTTAAACCTAAAGACTATTTGTTAAACAGATTTTATTTAAACTATCGGTTGATTATCGAAACAATTAAATGTGTCCAAATTCTATTTTATTTTTAGGGCTTATAAGCCGCTATCAGACATACACTTTAATGATTTATATGTACCGATAAGAAGTATTCCCCAAACTACCAGGAAAACCTTTCCTAATATCTTAAATTTTCGTTTTTAAAGATATATTTATGATATTGCCTGTCGATTAAAAACAAATAATAAAAACGTGACCTTAACTTAACTTAATTTAAAGGGCCTATAAGCCCTTATCAGACTTGCACGTTTAGGATTTATGTGTACCGATAAGATGATCGTGTTTCCAAAATTACCCGTTCAACCTATCTTAATTACACTTTATGTAGATTTTTTAGATTTTGGACCCCACTGAAAGATCTCTGCCGAACGTGGGTCCTAATCGCGTTAACTACTGGCCCATAAAAATTTATAAAGAGAAAAGGCTTCTGGTATCGCCTATCGCAGGATGTAATCGTTTTATGCGCTAGAATCAACGATTATAATCATAATATTTAATTATTATCGCTGCCGTGGGCGATAAGCGATCCACGGCGCCGAACCTGGCCCTACTTAATTCTTGGGAACAGGCTCTAGACGTCTTAGTTGCCCAACGATTGGGCTGTGGTGCGGTTGTATTTCATCACGTTTGATTCAGGTCCGAGTCGCGTGCGATCTGAAGGTTAGTGCGTTACCATAATTCACTGTGTCCGACTGATTAGGATCTCAGAGTGTCCTCGTAGTGATAGTGCCGCGATTGCAGAAAAATTCTCTGAAAATATAAGGCTTGCTGTCAAAAAAGTTAAAGGAACGTCTGACGATAAGGTCCGACCTCAACGAAATATTCAAATCAAGTGATCGTTGCAAAAAAGAACCTTGTTTTCTTCGCTTTCTTCGAGTATCCATGTGCGATAAGGAAATTTATATCGCCCATAAAATGGGACCTACCTATGTTATCGATAGCTTTTTTTAGACCAAGTGCTTTGAAATTACTGGACCATAAAGCTAGGGTACTAATAGCTTTACCACCTTTCCACACTCTCCAACGAAGTTTATGTATTCTGTTTTAAAAACCTTATAAACGTTTGAAAACGTTTATGACTTCAATTCGATCGAATGACTATTGTATTCTTTTGAAATGGCAATCTCAATAAAAACAAGAACGGAAGCAATCTTCGGCAAACGGCAACATATATGTGTACCCTAGCAGCGGTTACAAAAATGTCTATTATATCCTATATTTTATATTTCGATGCTTACAAAACAAAGTTAGGATGATTTT
The DNA here is from genome assembly GCA_018153305.1 of Drosophila kurseongensis. Lineage (NCBI taxonomy): Eukaryota > Metazoa > Arthropoda > Insecta > Diptera > Drosophilidae > Drosophila > Drosophila kurseongensis. The sequence continues at coordinate 8,313,732 of JAECXX010000004.1, read as the reverse complement.
CGGATTTTTCAATCGTTTCCATTTAACCTATATGATATAGTCGTATGATTAGTAAACCGTTATTCTGAAATCTTTAAAAATATCATTTTCGGAGTATATGGCTATAAGTCAAAAAACGAAGAAGTTATAATTTTGTTGCCCTTTTTCCCGATTGTTCCCATGGCAGCTAAATGATGCAGTCGTCCGATGTTTATAAAACTAAGTCCGTATTTCTGAAATTGATATACGTTTTACGACCTTTCTACACTCTAAAATGATGTCAGATCTAGGAACCTTATAAACGTTTGCACAATTTTATAACTGCAATTCAATTGAATGACTATGGTATATTTATAAATTAATAAAGATTCTAGATCGTAAGTGGTGAAAAAATGTATCCTTTGGAAAATCCCTAAAAGCAAGCAATGCTTTTTATTTTTAGTTAATTGAAAAGCACGAAAATATGCAACAAATGTTTTACAATTTCCTATGCACGGGTTTATTTAAAATAATTTGTTTTGCTAATCCGTAAGAAAAATCAGTTTTTATGGTATACTTTTTATTTTATTTTTATTCACCAATTCATTTGTATTTCAGATGACTTTCTCAATCCTTGACATTACGGACGAGAAAGATGGCGGCAAGTCCAGGTACAAAAAGTGGCCTTGGTTCGGTGCCCCCATTTACGCGGCGGCCGCCTTTGCCATCTTCTACGCCACTGTGCTGCCCAGCTTCCATAGCTATCCGAAGATGCTGTACCAGGTCGATGAGACCCAGCATCCGGATGAGTTTATCGGCGAACGGGCGATGCAGCATTTGGCCGAGTACTCGGCGATTGGCAACAAAATGAGCGGATCGATTAACAATGAGGTGCACACGGTTAACTTCCTGTTGCGAGAGATTCAGAAGATCAAGGACGAGGCCCGCTTGGATCTGTACGACATTGAGGTGGACACGCAGTACTCTTCTGGCGGCTTTTACCTGTGGGGCATGACCATTTCGTACAGAAATCTATCAAACGTGGTGGTAAAAATATCCCAGAAGAGTTCGAACAACGAGAACTATCTGCTGCTGAATTCCCACTACGACTCGGAGGTGCAAACACCTGCTGCAGGTGATGATGGCGTCATGGTGGTGGTCATGTTGGAAACCCTGCGAGTAATCTCGCGTTCCGAAAAACAACTCACCCATCCCGTGGTCTTCTTATTCAACGGTGCCGAGGAGGCCTGCATGCTCGGGTCCCATGGATTTATCACACAACACAAGTGGGCCAAGAACTGCAAGTAAGTAAAGTAATATAAGTCCTTTAGGATGATCAGCTTTGCCAAAAATAAGAACTATTAAAAACTTTGTCAAATTAATTTCAATTTAAAAATTATACTGTGTTACCAAATAAGAATTTATTTTACATCGTTTTCAAATCTGTCCACGATAATATTTTACCACATATGAATAATTGGATTTAAAATATTTATTTTCAAGCAATTGTATGTTTTTTATTTTAACAGAACCTTAAGCGAAAGTATACAACAAATGATAATCTTTTCTTTTAATAACAGGAAAAGAAAACATTCATATAATTAAAAATTCAAGAATGTCTTTTTACTAACATGTCTTTTATCAAATTCAGAGCTTTGGTGAACCTGGATTCCACTGGCGCAGGTGGCCGCGAAGTCCTCTTCCAGACGGGTCCCAACCATCCGTGGCTGGCCAAATACTACCAGAAGAGTGTGCCACACCCTTATGCCCAGACCTTGGCCGAGGAGCTGTTCCAGAATAACTTTATACCGTCGGACACCGACTTTCGCATTTTCCGCGATTACGGAGGAGTTCCCGGTCTGGACATGGCCAGCGTGATGAACGGCTATGTGTACCACACTGAGTTCGATACTTTCCGGAACGTGGAGCGTGGCACTTACCAGTCGACGGGGGAGAACGTACTGCCCCTAGTTTGGGCCCTGGCCAATGCCCCCGAATTGGATAACACCACTGCCTACGAGAAGGGCCACACTGTGTACTACGACTTCTTGGGATGGTTCATGATGACGTACACCGAATCCGTGAGCGTGGCCATCAATGTGGTCGTATCCGTGGCGGCCTTTGTCTGCATTGGCACTTCGGTGTACATCATGACATTGGACAATGGTGCGGATGCCCCGAAGGCGGTGGTAATGCGGTTCGGCATCATCTTCCTGGTGCAAGCGGGAACTCTATTGGCGGCCTGTGGCTTGACCCTCCTGGTGGCTGTTTTTATGCAAGGCGTGGGACTAGCCGAATCCTGGTACTGCGGCAAATGGATGGCATTTGGCCTGTACTTCTGCACTATGTTCTTTGTCTTTGGCTTGCTCCCTACGCTTTATATTGGATTTACAAAGAGGAAAACGAACATGATGTTGGATCAGACGATCGCCTGCTTCATGCATGCCCAGTGCATCCTGCTGGCATTGCTCTGCATCATCATGACCAGCATGGGCATTCGATCCAGCTACTTCCCCATGGTCGGGGTCTTCTTCTACGCGATTTCCGTCCTCCTGCAAATCATCCTTAAGCTTACGCTGAAAAGTAGGTTTTTTCGCAACATTCAGTTGGTTTTGAAGATCTCTAAAGATTGCTTTGCCCACAGAAACTTACTTTGTGACAGTTCATCTGCTGTGCCAGATTCTGCCCTTCTTCTTCTACAACTATATCTGCTATGCAACACTCGTGACCTTTGTGCCCATGGAGGGTCGCGATGGTCCTGAGAGCAGTCCCGATATCATGGTCTCTGTCTTCATCATTGCAACTGCAATAAACTACGCTGGTTTTGTGGTAAGTCGACTATTAAAAACCCTTATTTTTATGATAGTCTAACACTGACTCGATACAGATTCCCATTATGCACAAGTTCCGCAAGCCCAAGATTATATTTTCATCGTTTGGTGTAATAACAATTATATTCATTATCTTGGCTGCCACATCCGCCGGATTTCCATTTGTAAAGGAAGTGGCTCCGCAGCGTTATTATGTGCTGGTAGGTTTTTAATTTCAAGAAATATTTATGGAGTAAGCTTAACAATTAATTCATCTTCTTTATCAGCACACTCAGCGAACCTTCCACAATCTGGATGGTAGTACCAAACAGGATTCTGGCTATTATATTCAGCCTGTGGATACCCGTCTCCATGAACTGGATGACACCACATTCAAGAATGCAGAGCCCGAAAGTTGGACGGCAGCCACCTGTGCCGCCGAGCCCTACTGTGGTCTGCCCCTGTACAGTGGTCGCTGGATAGATTGGAAGTGAGCTAAAAACCAAAAATTTATCCTTACCCATTGGTTAACCTTTTGTTTGCTTTATCTACCATCACAGAGAGTCAGCTCGTTGGATCTACAGCACGCCACCGGTCATCCCACTGAGCATCAATCTTACCCAGCTGTCAAAGCAATCTCTGGGTGGCAACAAGGTGCGCTATGAGTACAACCTGAAGGCCAGCGATCGTGTCATGATGTACATAGATCCCCTCGATCAAGTCCGGGTCACCGACTGGTCCTTCGACAAGACACCGTTGGAGGAGCAGCACACACCGCCGTATCTAATCTATGCCATATACTCCCTCACCGAAGAGCCCCTCAACTTTTGGGTGGAGCTCGAGCACGAGGAGAGCAACACAGAAGGACCCTACCTCAAGCTGGTGGTCAGCGAGCACTTCCAATACCACCCGGAGCACTATACCGAGGACTACAAGGAGTTCCTCGCAACATTCCCCGACTGGACCTACACCACCGACTGGTTCTCGGCCCTCGAGAGCTGGGTCGTCTAGGCAGCGATGAGAATATAGACTCCAAAGTTGGCTTATCTTAATAAATAATTTATAGTATATTTTAATAAAATTACAAAGTAGTAACTACACTGGTCTAATCGTAAATACAAGTACAAGTTAAGACGTGCCATGGGTATTGACACTTTGTTCGTTGGATTAGGGTTATTGATAAAACTGATTAGTAGTACCAAAGTTAACAGTAGCTGAGGTGTCATGGCAAAAATGGGATTGAGTTAGGTTCGTAAAGGAACTCCAGGCCTAGGTTTAAAGTTGCCAACTGCTGTAGGATCCAAGCCAGGAGCTAACGTGCGCCCAGGGTGGAAATGTGGCCAAGAACTCCCTGAAGTCTTGCGTCACATATATATCGTCGTTTAATCGGTGGCCCATTAAGGCGATTTTAAAAGTACCCCCTGACCAATCAGGATCGTCATGCTGGAAAAAGATTATTAATTAACGATTTCAGGGTAGATTATCTCAGTAGATTAAGTACCTCAAATTCCAGTGAAAACTGCAGGGGCATGGCATCTAATGCGTATGACCAGTACACATAATAAGGAGGCTTTACATTTTTTTCCAACGGTTCTTTGGTGAAGGACCAATCCACTAGTTTGCTATCGTTTAGGGGCATAATGAATATGCTCGTGTGAGACGGTCCTAAGACCTCCAGATCAAATTTAATATTCGTCCCCGAACTACTTGTCTTATCCAAAATGGTCAGTGTAGGAATAGATGCCTTATTGGGTTCGGGGCCAGGTACAAAATAGCTGTTGTCACTGTTGTAAAATTAAAATGTATTTCAGTTTAGTTTTATCCATCAAAGTATGCCCAACTTACATGGCATTCAACCAGCGCGAGCTGTAAATGGGAAAGCCACACATGAGCTCCGAATCACAGTCCATAGGTTCCGCCTTAGTAAAGTTGGTGTTCTCAAAAAGAATATCATCCACGGTGTGAGGACGACGATCGACCGGAACGACAAAATATCCTGAATCCGTGTGGCTAACTGTGCTTGCTGCATCACCATTGTAGAAGGTTCGAGCTGTGTGCTGTAGAAAGAAATTTTATTTTAGATCTATAAATATAAGACCAAAAGACAAAAATGTAGGCTTACCACTGCGAAGAATCGTTGAGCAGCCGTCTTTTCGGCGTAGGGAAAGGCAATCGGTGTGGCGGCAAATATAATAAATACCACCATGCAGATGCCAAACATTGAAATAATAGTTTTGGACTTGCGAAACAAGCAGAACAAAGGCACCAGGAAGGGTGCAAAAAGTAGAACCATCAGTGCCGTAAAGAAACCCATTAAGAGCTCCGGATTGGTATTACACTCGCGTCCCTGCATGGGTACAAAAATCACATAAAAGGCATAGCAGCAGTACGTATAGAACATGAAGGGCAGCACCTGGCAAGTGCAGTGCGGTATGAGCCAGAGGAAATCTATAAAAAATAAATGTATAAATTAAACATAACATAAAACTCTTAGGTATGCTCACTGGTTTTATGGGCCTTGGTGGCCATGTTAATCAGAACGGAGAGTGTGTAGAAGCCAATGCAGAGCATTATGACAAAGGCCGAGCGAATACTGTAGCTCACCATAATGGCGGTGACAATGGTCAAGATCAGACAATGCGAATGCATCAATAGCTGAATGCCATAGCCCAATGGCAATCCATGCTAAAGACAAAAGAAATAACACAATTTAAATACTAATTAAATCGCTATCATCATCTTAACTCACCTCCTTGGTGCGACTGAAGTAAATAGCCGGCACTATGCCCATTCCGAATATCATGGGACAGAAGTACAGACCAAAGAGCATCCAGTTCTGCGAAAACCAGGACATCGGAAGATTCACTGCGTCTAGGAACAGGGCTATCGACATGACCAGGCCCAGACCAAGGGCTACTCCTGCCACCTGGAGAGCGGTCAGAATGCCAAACTTTGCCCAGATGCGTCGGCGGAACATTCCCGTACTGCTGGACATGATCCAGATATATCCCACAATCGTGAAGCACACCAGGACACACACGGTTATGTTGATAATGACACCCGTGCTCTCCGCATAATACACAAAGAACCAGCCCATCATGTCAAAGAATATCATATGACCCTCGGCGTATTTCTAAAAGGAGACAATATTTCAAATATATACTTTAAACAACGCCTTTCGATTTTCCCACCGATGGATTCTCCAGTTCTTCAGCATTCGCCAGTGCCTTGACCAGAGCCAAGATATTTTCACCAGTCAGTTGATAAGTGCGGCGCGGGATGATATTAAAGCGATCATATTTGGTGTGGTACACATAGCCATTCAAAGTCTGCGCCATATCGAGACCTGACAGAACAGAAGTGTTAGAGATTAGGTATTTTCGTACTTCACTTTATGTTACCGGGTATATGGCCGTAGTCGCGGAACACGCGATAATCCGTCTCTGAGGGAACGAAGCCATTTTGGAACAATTCCTCTCCGATAGTGGAGGCAAACGGATGAACTATGTTTTTTCCGTAGTACTTAAAGATATGAAAAGAATAAAAAACAATTACAAAATAATTCAAAAAGAGTAATGGGTGGCATACCTTCATCAGCCAGGGATGATCGGGTCCGGATTGAAATAGAATTTCCCGTCCCCCACTGCCAGCTGAATCCAAGTTTATAACCGCTCTGAAAAATAATAAAGTTTACAATTAAATTAGAGTCCAAAAAATAGTAACTTTGCCATAAATACATTTAATTCGTAACTTTAACAGTAAAATTGTTAATTGTTATAAGTCGAATTAATTGTGATGGCAATAAAGATAAAGATAATATTTGCACGTATAATGTTCTTTATTTTATAACTCAAAGTTTTCATAAATGGTGTTTTAAGTTATGACTGTAAAATGAAATAATGAAAGGCATGGTCGACCATATATTGAAGCTCTACTTACTTGACATTCTGAGCCCAAGGATGTTGGGTGATGAACGCGTGGCTGCCCTGCAGCGGATTCTCCTCGGCTCCGTTGAAGAGGAACACCACCGAGTAGGTGAGTGGGGTCTCGAACTTCGTGATCACCCGCAGCACCTCCAGCATGATCACACACATCATGCCGGCATCTCCGGCTCCCGAGCTTCCCGGCACCGAATCGAAATGGGTATTGATCAGGAGAGCGGCCTCACTGGTGGCATTCTTCGGCGACAGCTTGACCACCACATTCTGGATGGTCTGATAGACATTGACCATGGACCAGAGGAGATAGTTTCCGGAGGCGACCTGGACATCCTGTTCGATATCGTAGAGGTCCTTCTTCGCATCGTCTATGATGTTTCTGATTTCGTCGAGCAGGAACTGAACGGCCACCTGTTCATTCGCCGGACTGCTCACGACCTTGGGTCCGATCTTCGAGAGCCTCAGTAGCGTGTTCTCCGCCCGCTCCCCAATGAACTGACCCGGCTGCTGGCGCTCATCCTCGAGGGTTTTCAGCTTGGGCATGCGATGGAAACTGGGAATCACCACCAGGTAGAAGAGAAGGAACCAGCAGGACACAAACAGGGGAGCCCAATACCAGCCGATCTTGCTACGGTTGTAGATGATCTTCATGTTCTCGTACTTTGATTTCATAGTGGCCTGAAAGGGATTAACATACTCTTTTTATTGGTCATGACAAAATACGAAGAGTGTCAGTGCACCCCACTAATTAAGTTCAATTGTCGAATTCCGATTGTGACGCATTCCGCTGATAAAGCTCTGTGATTATGGTCGCATTTGTGGCATGTCATAGGGGCTAATCACCCCCTTTCTCGACCGATGTGGAAAGGGATAAGTTAATGCAACCACTTGAGCGTCGAGCATCGATTAAATAATTAGTGGTAGTGATAAGCGAGTGCGAGCAACTTAAAGCTGTCACTGCAAACGAATTCCAACTATTCAATGTTAAATTGAAATCAATCAAGAAATATGTTGATAACCATGAACACAAACCTCAAAACATGAATGAGGTCTTGCCTGGTGAATACGCCACCCTATCGAATCCAAGCAGTGATTATTCAAAGCATCTGCCACAGATAATACTTATCGGATCCACGAAGTGTCAAGTGGGCAGGAAATGAAGTAGGCTACGAAATCTTGAGTACCCAAAAATTCGTGAAAAGAATATAATAGATATGTTGTCATAAGATTAGCTGGAAAATCTTTCTGATTTTGGAAAGAAAAACTTTTTAAAGTCTACATAAAATCGAGTCCAAATTGCAGACGGGAAAACATCTGTTTACCATTTGGCACCAAACAAAAATAAAAACCTTACGTTTAAATAAATAGTATCGACAAACGCAAATCAGCCAACGACATTGAAATAATGCACTCATAAAAAATAAACAATGAGTTCATATTTATCCTCGATATTTGGGAATCTAACGAATTAGGCAAATAAAACATCGGCATTCGGAGGAAAACAGCATTGAACGAGACACATTTTGTAATTTTTTGAGCGGTATTTCATTCTTATTTATAGCCAACTGGGCTAATACATATTATCGTTTAATGTTCACACATGTGATGCGGCTGAGTTTCGTTGTGGGAAATATTTAATAACAAATTTTGTTTGTTTGCTTGTAGCGAATTGAAAATACACTATGGTTGCGTCAGATGTTGATTAATCAAAAATGCCGGACTCATTAGTTTTTTTGATAAAATTATATTGAAAGTAAGTAAAAATGGTGTTGCCATACATTTACATTTACGCTTACATTTAAATAAGAAAAATGTATTTTTTACAAAAAAATGTTTTGTTTAATGAATACTAAAAGCGCTTCCAGTTTGCAATTATTTAAGATACTTAATGCATTATATTTTTCATAATCCATAAGCTATTACAACTGAGAAATCTTCGTTTTATGATGCCCAATAACCCGTTGAAATTTTGTAGTCTTTAAGATGAATGGCCACTAAAATGAGATCTGACGGCAAGTGTGTCCTAAAAACGAATGAGAGCAGCGGGTGGGGGGCTGTTAAAGTACTGGCTACTGAGGCAATTAAGCGAAATGTTTTTATTTTGTTTTCCGCGACTGAATGCAAAATACCACTTGGATTACAGTGCAACACCGACCCATTTTCCACTGACTTCTAGGTGACCCTCGCCGGCGGCAAGAAGAAGAGCGTGAAGGCAACTTCTCTGCGATTAAAAGTGAGACGGGTAAAAACAAATGGGCTGTGCAAAAGTAGCCTCCTCGTTTTTCAACCATCTGAACCGCTTATCGATTGAACTAATCACTTCCCACAAAAACAAACAAACAGAGGGAACGCTCTGTGCGGGAACCACGCCCACTTAATATCAAAAAAAAGAAGAAACCATGAGGGGAGCATAGGAGGAACTATTTAAAGACAATTTGAATGAGAGAAATTGGAAAAAAAGGAAAATCCAAAACAAAACTCGGGTTCGCAGAGGCGTCGGCAATCAACTGTGACAACAACGGGAAAGCAAAGCCGGCAAAAGCAACAAACAAATAACAGCGCTGCGGACTGTAAGATACCTGTTGGTAAGGATTACAGATCATTATTTATTTTATCTCAAAAGTCGGAGCTCAGTTACCAATAACAGAGTTTTAGAGAGATCTTTAAGAGCTCTCACAAAGTCTTTTTCGGTTATTGTATTCTGGAGAACTAAATGGGCATTGCGGTTTAGTCTCTTGGTACCAAGTCTTACTCTTAAACCATCATTTTTGTTGGATTGCTAGAAAACCGTTAAAAGTTATGATTTTGAAATTAAGTAGGGAGCCCAGCCCATATATTTCAGGAAATTTTTCATATAATACATAGGCTAGCTCATTTTAAAGGTGATGTTTTCTAACTGGGTGTTTGGCGAGCCCTTCTAGATCGCGTCACAATGACATTAAAGATTAAAAAACTTTATTTTCTTGTAAAAAATATTATTTAATAAGTTTCCGAACCATTTATTCATTCACTTCATATACCCTTTATCACACATCGATTACGAGGGATCAAAACAACAACAACTCGCGACAAGAACCGCATTTGTTTGGACTAAACTCAGGCAGACGCATTGGAGAAAAGAAGTTGGAACGAAAACAATCGCCAGCACAGATACAGATACGGGGATACAAATGCAGATGCATATGCAGACGGAATTCAAACATAAATACACATAGAACGCGACACGCAGCAAGGGCTTGAGTCAATAACCTGCTGAAGAAAGGAAGTTGCGGCTGCACTTGCGGTTGTTTGTTGAAAGAAGAAAGCCCCCGAAGAGAGAGTGAGGGAAGGGGGAGAGGCCGAAGAGAAGCCTGGCAACTGTTTCTGTTACCTTCGGCCTGCAGAAATTGTCTTCCTCTTCGTTTGGGAAGACGATCACTTGCACTGTGGAATGGCCTGCACAATTGGTTGGCACCCGCGGGCTTATTAGCACATATCTGACCGAAAATAAACTGAATCTAGTGGGCGATGCGATCGCGGTCACAATTTGGCTGCTGAGGATCAGCTAATTGGAGGCGGAGAGAGCAACTGTCCCCTTCGACGGTTGGCGATCGTCTGCGGCTGCTGCGCTGGGCTGCTCGCTTGGCGACACAACTCTCTGGCACTCTCTTTCGCCGCGGCAGGAGATCGGGGTCACCAAAAGGCGGAGAGAACACAGGCTTCGCTCTCTTTTCCCCCTTTTCTTCATCCCCATTCGTACCTCTCGCTCGCACTCACGCGTGTAGTGTTGCCTGATGACTGGTCGAACTAATCCTGATTTTCTCACTACCGTAATGTAACCGCCTGACGGACGGAGGCCAACTAAAACGCCGGAACGTGGCACCGGCAATTTTATACGTGACGTGACGGATTTGTTTGCGGATTTCAGTGCTCACTAGCTCAAGAGCCGGAGGCTTATCACAAGTATTGAGTTATCAGAGGCGCACACCTAATCACGTTATTTGACAGGGTCAACGGAATATTGGGGGCAGCAGGGCGGAGGAGAATGGGCTGTTCATCCGTATTGGTATTGCGATTACATCCGTAATTGCCGGTGGTTGAGATTAAGTGCAGGCGATTAGTGGGTATTAGCGGGGAACTCACTGTGATTTCTCGGATTCCTTGAAGACCATTTGAGTTGCGCAAAGTGACAGTGCTCGGAAGATAACAACTGGCCAGCCACAAAGACACTTGAGACGAATTCCCCCTTAGTCGACAAAAAACAGATAGCTTTGGTTTCCAAATATGTTTATATTTATTCCATAAATAAGAATCGCCACAATGTAATCTAAACAATTGGATATTACACAAAACCAACATTTGAAGCGATAAGAACAACAAGGAATTCAATGGACAAATAATTTATAGTTGAAAGCAGAAAACAAACAGTAATTAAGAACTTTTATTTGTCCACATCGATGAGGATGTTTTTATAAAAAACTTCCTCAAATAGGAATAGTTTTAAGCCAATTAAAATAATAAACAAATTAATTTTTCTAATAGATAAGAGGTATTGAATATATGGAATTGGATTGCAGAAATATATATAATCTGAAAAGATTTCTAAAAGAGTTGGGAAATATTATGTATTTATAAATTTTAAGTTTCCTTAGCAATGTATACCCATAACGAATCCATCTACTAATTGTCATATTTGGTTTTTTTCGTTGATATGTGTTGCTGTAATGTAATCTAAGCGATTGGGAATTACAAGGAAAAAACTAATAATAATTCTTTTCTGATTGATAAGGGGCATAACAAACACTGGAGTTTGTATCAGCTTTATTGTACCTTGATCAAAAGACATCGCTTAGTTATGTAATTACAAGTTGTTAAATGCCCTAGCCTCACCCTAGAAAACCAACACGATACTTATAGGAATTTTTAGGTATTGACTACCAATGGGATGTATCAGTTAATCCATAAAAATATAATATTTATGAAAAATGGTAGGCTTATGCCTGCAAAGACCTTTTGGTGACCAATGTGCCAACTTTTATTTCGCAAGTGCCACCAAATTATCTTAACAATTCCATTCTTCATCTTAATGAAAATTTAAGTTTTTCCTTTTCACCTTTACTCTTGATATATTTCGAGTCTCATCGGAAGAAATAAGACTTTCACCCAATATGAAAGCACTAACTATATTTCAGTATATCGTTTAAGAAGATTGTAATTGCCAGTTTTAAAGTGATGTCTAAGCGAAATTAACAAAGTTTCTCCGAGGCATTCCTAGGTGTTTAGACACATCCAAAACTGGCAGATAGGTAGCTCTATGTTTCGTGCAGTCGAGCGAGAAAACGGTTGACATAATTTGATAGCCGCCCGCCAGTTTCCCAGCTATCGAATCCACTCGGGCGGAACAACCTACAACGACAATTACGAATAGACAGGTGAATCTGAAATTCATGCGAGAGCAATTCAAATACGTAAACAATCTGTTAATCAAGCGAAATCAGCGGAACCCAAAACCCAGAAGAGGACTCTTGGCTACGGGTGAAAACGAGATGGCAGATTCGGCAGACAAAGGTGGAATGACACATAAACGAAAATGGAATGAAATCAGCGACAATCGTACAACAACCGGGCACAAATTAATTAGTAAACTCTGTAAAAAGGCGAAACAAGTGGGGCTGATATTTGGATTGGCATGGGGTGTGCCCGGGAGCTGGAACCCAAGCCCAGTCAGTCGGAGGAAACGCTAGCTAAGAGCCACATCTCGGGATTATGGGAACGGGAAGCACTACGGCATCATAACATTCCCCTATCCAAAACTTTATGGGCATAATAGAAGTGACGACAGTAGATTATATGGTCCCAAACTTCTAATTCGCCAGTGCCGCCGAACCGAGTATCTTAAGAACTGCAATCTATATCGGGGAAATTGTTTCTGTACCCTTTACGATACAACTGGACAACTTGTCAGCCATAAAGATAAAAATCGGTTAGCAATTGCCGTTGCCCCCACGTAGCGCATCGAATGCGAAAACAAGAAATCTAATAAAATCCCCACCCATTTTAACGCGAAGTGTTTATCGTACAGTTGCTCTGATATCAGAAAACTACCGATAATTCTCCGCGTAACCGAATTCTCCAGACCTTCAATGTCGCCGGGCTTCGTATATCTTTAGGGAACCGAAGCGACTTGTACCTCAATTGGAACTCGAAGGTTGAGGTCCCCGGTTGCGGGAGAATTGTAGGATAAAAAGACCGGAGCGGTCCGGCAGTGTTTAATAGAGTCCTTACGGTGGAACTCCTTCAAGTGTTTGAAAGGACTCCTTCAAGTGTTGAAAGGACTTTATTGTTGCAACAGAAAATCATTGTATAAAAATCCAATACAAAATGAGTGTACGTATTTCAAGTGGTATAAAGTGAAATTAAATTGATTAATGCTTAGAACACTTTATTGCAAATTAAAAAAATGCTAGTGGCAAAATAGCTGATAAATTAGCAGGACAACTGTTAATCGTTATTTTGAAAAGATCGACTGATATATGAAGGACATCATAAATCCAATAAGTTTTAAGTGAATTAATTGATTAATTAAAAGGATTATTCGGATTTGTCAAGTGTACCAAAAACATCATTAGATTCCAGGATACGTGTAAAATCTCTGGTCAACGTACAATGTGCAGTCATGAAAAGTCAGCAAAAATTACATAGTTAAAATTAAAAAGTCATATAGATAGGAAATCGATTAAGAAACCTTCACAGAATTACAATCTTCAAAGACACCGCAAAACAGAAAAAATTGGAAATTTCTTAGCGTTTCCGAGCGATAAAAGGCGCTGTTACTTATTTATTAAGGCGTTATCGTTTTATGGCAGCAACTTCAGCGGCTTTATGGTCCTCGACAATCTCACGTTGACCACACGCCCGTGAATCATGAAGTGAACACGCGACGAGCAAAAGCACGATTTTTGTGCCGAGCATTGTTTACTCAGAAAATCAAAAGGAAAATTAGAAAACCATGCCTGTTAACACTCTTATCGCTTAAGATGTTTGCAATAAAAGTTGATATTCCTGGAAGGGGTGGGCCAAGTTCTTCATCGATGTCGGCGGTTATGGGCACCAATATCGATACTTAATTCAGATTGCACAGACATTCTGAAGTTCACGGACTGTTCCAGATTAAACGTTAATTCCTTTTAGCCGGGAATTTTTGTGTTCGCTTAGACATGCAGCTGCCAGACCAAGATTAGATATTGATTGTTCATAAAACTAAGCTATAATTGTTCTTATTGAATGGATTCGTCGTTATTTAGAGCAATTTCATCGGAAACAAAAAAAGTATTAAAATTTTGAAGTGATTCAATCCTGGAATAACTAATATCATTTCTTTACATATGCGTTAAGTTAAAATATAAAGGATAAGAAATTAATATCAGAAACTAATGAATTATTAAACTTACTTTATTTTCCTTATAATAATAATCAATTTAATTCTTAGAGATTAGGTGAATTAATGAATTATCTGTTTTTATTTTAGAGTGATATATTCTAAGCTTTAGACATCTAGAAGTGCCACAAATACCCAATTTTTAAACTAAAATGAGTTATTATAACTTTATAAGTGCCAGTAAAGCAAAAAAGACTGACAAATATTCTCTAATTCTAACTTCCCTCAGTTCAACTCCAAATATCACATTGATGTGGACTTTGAGGTGCCCAAAAAGCTGCAATGGTTCTATGCCCCCGCCTTCTTCGGCTTCTGGCTGGTGCTCTACCTCTCACTGATCAACACCCAGATGAACCACATGCCCCAGCCACTGACCCGGAGCGACGAGGCCAGCCATCCCGGCTCCTTTATCGCCCAGCGGGCCGAGGACACTCTGATTGAGCTGACCCGCATCGGACCGCGAGTGGTGGGCAGCATGGCCAACGAGGAGACCGCGGTGGAGTTCCTGCGCGCCGAGGTGGCCAAGATTGAGGCCGACATGAGCGAACGCCTCGAGATCGATGTGGATGTGCAGCAGGCCAGTGGGGCCTACATGCACTGGGAGATGGTGAACATGTACCAGGGCATCCAGAACGTGGTGGTGAAGCTCTCGGAGAAGAACTCCACCAACGAGAACTTCCTGCTGATCAACAGTCACTACGATTCGGTGCCTGGGAGTCCTGGAGCCGGCGACGATGGGTCCATGGTCGTGACCATGCTGGAGGTGATGCGAGTGATAGCCAAGTCCGACGAGCCACTGGCCCATCCCATTGTCTTCCTCTTCAACGGAGCCGAGGAGAATCCCCTGCAGGCATCGCACGCCTTCATCACCCAACACAAGTGGGCCAAGAACTGCAAGTGGGTGTGATCTTTATTTTACGAATAGTTTTCAATGCGAACTGTTTTGAAAAAGTTTGAAAGCGCCTGATCTTAATATTTATAAAAAATTGAAATGAATTCTATAAATAGTTCTAAACAAAACTCACAAAGTAAATACTGATCTTAAATCATGTTTGAGCACCCTAAACGCGATTAAAGTAGCCAAAACAGTTTTAGAATAAATTTTGTTTCCGCTCGATAAGATCCACAAATACTATGTCGCAATCAAGGAAACAACCATCCATTAATGTGCACTATAATATATTTCAAAAATATTTTTATGATTTTTACTGTACTTGTTTCAATTCATCACTTGAAACATGATTTTAATTATATTTACTTAGCTGAGAATATTGCATACTTTTAGGCAACTAGACTAGTGCCTTGAAATCACAAAAGATTTTCGGCACATAACCAATAAGTAAATCTTCATTAGACTTGATAGGTACTTAAATGACCTTAATTATTTTGTATTTCTACAGAGCTCTCATTAACCTGGATTCGGCAGGAAGCGGTGGTCGGGAGATTCTGTTCCAATCGGGACCCAATCATCCGTGGCTGATGAAATACTACCGGAATGTGCCACATCCGTTTGCTAACACACTGGGCGAGGAACTTTTCCAAGCTGGCTATATTCCCTCCGACACGGATTTTCGCATCTTTCGTGATTTTGGAGGAGTTCCCGGTCTGGACATGGCTTACATCTTCAATGGATATGTTTACCACACCAAATACGACAGGATCAATGCCTTCCCCCGGGCCTCTTTCCAGCACACAGGTGATAATGTACTATCACTGGCCCGATCCTTGGCCAATGCTCCCGAGGTGGATGATACGGCTGTAGGTTTAAAGAAGATAGTTCTTGGCAAGCTCTAATTGTACTATTATTTCAGGCTTATTCCGAAGGGCACAACATATTCTATGACTTCCTTGGCTGGTTCATGATCTTCTACACGGAGACAACGAGCATCATTGTAAATGTGGTGGTCACATTACTTGCTCTTCTTGGGATTGGCATATCCCTTTACTTTATGTGCGTTCGATCGGGCTGCAGTTGGAAGGGTGTCCTACTCCGCTTTTCCATCACCGTGGCCATCCAGTTCATCTCTCTCGTTTTGGCCTTGGGTCTCGCCTTGCTGGTAGCTGTTTTTATGGATGGTGTGGATCGTTCGATGTCCTGGTTCACCTCTTCTTGGACTATCTTTGGCCTGTACCTGGCACCCATTATCTTTGGGTTGAGCATTCTACCAGCTCTGTATCTGGAGAAGACGAAAAGGGATCCCTTGGGACTGGGCTTCCGGATCCAGCTCTTCATGCACTCGCACTGCATCTGCCTGATTGTGATAATGCTTACCCTGACCGGACTGAGTATCCGATCGGCATATCTGATAATGCTCTGCGTGCTTTTCGACATCATTGCGCTGATTGTCAATTTGGTGACAAAGTGGCATCGCAAGGGTAAGGGAATTGGCTTTTTAAATCTGAAGGTAAATAGCTTTTTTAATTCCCTTTCCTACAGCCTACTTGTTTGCCATCGCCGTCACCGTCTGCCAGATCCTGCCCTTCGTCTACTTCACATATCTGTGCACCGTGGCTCTGGCCACTCTATTGCCGATGCAAGGACGATCGGGATCCTCGACAAATCCGGATATGGTTATTGCAGTTCTGGTCTGGGTGTTTTCTCTCATGTTCGCCGGCTTCATTGTAAGTGATAGTTTTCTGTAACATTTATAAACATTTAAGGTCCGAAAAACTTAATTTGGTCTGTTAATTTATTAGAAATTTTATTACGAGGTATCATTTATTTAAATTAATTAAAATAAAAAATACCTTCCCTCTGATAATCGGTATTATCACATAAACTTTTACAGTTTTTGATTTGTAATTTTTGATTAAATTTACCACACTTAATACTTTTTTTGTTAAGTTTTCTAATATATTTGGTATGTTAGGTATGTTAAATAATCATAACAAATAAATATTTGCAGGCCCCGATAATCATGTTCTTCCGCAAGACTAGAACGATAGTCCTGTGCTTCCTGGGAATCACCATTCTGTTCATAATTATTGCTGTCACTAATGCCGGATTTCCATACAAGGAAAAGACATCTCCACAGCGTTACTCATTGATTGTAAGTTTATTTTTTCGTTGTTGTTTAAATTATTCTTATTAAATTTTTGAACAAATTTAATTTCAGCACGCACACCGTCGTCTGCATAACGCCGATGGAAGTACTCGAATCGATGAGTCTGGCCTGTATATTTATCCCCAAGATAGACGTTTTGAGATTGCCCGAGGTTAGCATACTAAAATTGAAAGGCTTATGATATTTTACTTAACGAAACCAATTACATTTTTAGATGACATCGATGCCATTGGAGAAGCGCACAAAGTAAGTGACTTTTGCGACGAGGAGATGTTCTGCGGCATGCCCCTTTATAATCACCGTTGGAACAAGGCCCGGCAATATAGCCTCTGGATCGAAACGTCGGAACAGCCAGAGATACCCACCGAATATCCAATGCTGGTTCTGCAGGACAGCAGTGAAATGGAGAGTCCCACGCAAAGGCGATTCAATTTCACTCTGGCAGGACCCTCTCACATGGGAATATTCATCAATGTGAAAAACGATGCTAAGATACTGAACTGGTCCTTCAATGACACGCTCATCCGAGAGCAGGCGGAACCGCCGTATATGGTGTACTTCTCCTACGGACTGGACGACAGTCCTCTTGAGTTTACCATCGATGTTGAGGTAACCAGATACATGCTAATAGCGTGTAATTATTTGGCTTATAACCGAACTGTTTATTATTTGCAGAAGACGACCTCGATGTTTGACACACCCACCCTGGAGATTGGCATTGGGGGTCACTGGGTGACCCAGGATATCACTGCTATTGAGAAACTCAGCAGTTACATCAGTCGATTTCCGTCCTATGCCTATATTCAGGGCTGGGTGGGCACGTACGAGACATGGTACTTCTAGAGCCAAGCCGCAACTGATATTGCTTCTGATTTACTAATTGTAGTCATTAAGCGTTAACGATTAACTGTATAGAATCTGAAAAAAATTACATATTTTAATAAACTACAATACGAATACTATAATTACAATCAATAGCCTCGACTTTACTATTTATTAAACACATTTACCTTCGAAGATATGTATGACACAATTAAATAACTTAAAAAAGGAACGACCATTAAATACCCCTTACTCTGTTAACCAAAAAAAAAGGTCCCCAACAGATGTCGCCGCAGTTCTATTTAGGCGGGAAACAATAACGATGTGAAGCCATCTGGCGGTGAAATATATTTATCTGCGGGATTACCCATAATAAATTTAATTTCATTCGATTTTAAAAACGGAATATATACCGTCCATGTCTCTACAGAAGTGGACAATTTTTGAATCACTAGCTCTTAGGGTTTCCAAAATCTCTACGTTTACACGATTCCAATCAAGAATATATATACTTTAAAAGGTAGGAAACTCTTCGGTCTACCTGTTGCATACTTTTCAACGATAACAATATACCCTTTTACTCTACAAATAACGGGTATAAATGTATCAATGCCCCATTGGTTTGCTTTGTGCAAACAAAACATAGCAAATGTAAACAAGAAAGGTGCGTACAGAAAGCGAATTCCTCTGGGACCATCCATTAAATGTGTTCGATTCGGTAGCGAATTGGTTATTGAAAGATTAGAAATCGCTGAACACAGTAGCCGTTCTCTGCGGTTTTTGGGATTGAAAACTATTTGGGGTCTTTGAATATATGGACTTGGACCAACTGAAAGAGAAAGCTGAAATATATAGGTTTAACAGATACACAAACAACACAGCTGTGATTTGGCGGAGAACACTTGATCGTGAGAATTCGGATTTCCAGTCAAAATAATCTGATTAAGATGATGCGGCTAAGGGAATTCGCGTCTCAGTTGAATTGTTTACCCCCAGGAGAGATGTGGCAGGCCCTAAGCACCCGCTTTGATTCTTGCCAAAACAAGGTGATAATATTGTTTAAATATTTATATAAATTTACAACTTTATTTGAATCGAATTGATTAATTGAACTTATTTTTGCACTTGGAAACAAGCGTGTATTTGTACTCACAAACAACAGTGATTGGGTTGCGGTGGGTCTAGTTTATCAACGCGCATGAAGTCAATAATCTTTTATTCTCGTGATAAATTTTTTATTAATTTATTCAATGCTTATGCATCTATGCATACATATATAGGTATATCCTAATCGTTTCATAGCATTGAACAGGAACTGATAAGTAAAAGTGGGCGTAGAAGACCAATTAAAGTTGAAGAAAGGGGGATACACCTGTTTGAGATAAGGTCTTAGAATTGTTATTACTAGTAAATTAAAGCATAAATCTATTGCTCATTATAGTGGGTAGCTCAGCCAATTTTTTCTAGAAACCGATATTAAAAAAAGGCCAACAAAATTTGTTGGTTAGTATTAGTATATTTTTTTTACTTAATATAATTTTATTTTGACTTGTTTTAATTATATTTAGAGCAAAAAATATATTCAACTAATTATTTTAATTTACGGATTTAAAAAAAAATACTCCCATTTCTTATTAGCTACCCTCGGTTTAATGATACTTTATCGACTTTAAACGCTCATTAAATATCAATATTTGCTTAGACATAAACATTGCCAATAAAAATTATAATTTTTATCAACTTTATCTGGTATCGGATGGTTTTTAAGGGTATAAAAGAACCTGAATTTTGCCAAGGTAAATCAGTCTGATTTTAAAGGCTGAGTTGCTGTAATATATCGAGAAAATGGGAGACAAAGACAAACTGGTATTGGCACAAGAAAATACAAATTCCATTCCAAATACTGAATAACATTGCTTCTCTTCCAGATTTCAGACGAGCCAATCGAAGGTGGAGTCGGATCGGCATGCTCAAAAAAAGTGAGAAAGCCGGAACAAAACTTCCGAGGACCCTGGTACTTGGCCAGTGGCTTCCTCCTGTTCTGGGCACTGCTTTTCTTCGCGGTTGTGTTGCCACTCTTCTACCGCCTTCCCAAGGCCTTGACCATCGAGGATGCCTCCAAGGGCGTCTTCATCGGCGAACGCGCCCACAACAACCTTTACGAATTTGACGAAATCGGACCCAAAGTAGTTGGCAGTGATGGTAATGAGAACAAAACCGTCGATTACCTGATGGGATTAGTGGCCGAGATAGAGGAGAATGTCCTGGACGATTTCTTCGATATTGAGGTCGATCTGCAGCAGGTCTCGGGATCTTACATTCATTGGACCATGGTGAACAAGTACCAGGGAGTGCAGAATATCGTCGTCAAGCTCAGTCCGAAAAATACCACGAGCGAATCCTACCTGTTAGTCAACAGTCATTTTGACTCTAAGCCGACTAGTTTCTCTGCCGGCGATGCCGGTCAAATGATTGTCGCGATCCTTGAGGTCCTGCGAGTCATGTCCACAACCAAGCAAACGTTCCGGCATCCAATCGTCTTTCTGATGAACGGAGCTGAGGAGAATCCCCTGCAGGCTTCGCATGGTTTTATCACCCAACACAAGTGGGCTAAGAACTGCAAGTAAGTAATTAAATATTATAATAATTATTCAGTTATAGAGCTTTTAATATTGTTACTATAATCATACATTCTACAACCCTACTTATGTTTTCAACTATTTTATTTGCAGGGGTCTAATCAACTTGGATGCAGCAGGTGGTGGAGGTCGCGAAATTGTGTTCCAGAGTGGACCAAATCATGCCTGGCTAATGAAAGTATGCAACACTTGCAGTTATTTCTTATTCCTTTTAACTAAAATCAAAACATCCTACAGTACTATAAGAACTATGCCAAACACCCACTGGCTACCAGCATGGCTGAGGAAATCTTTCAAACAGGTATCCTTCCATCCGACACGGATTTCGGTATCTTTGTTAAATATGGAAATCTTATTGGTAAGACTACAAAATAACTAGTTGGGTAGATTTATTAAGAATTTACGTATTCTCTTAGGTCTGGATATTGCACAGTTCATCAAGGGCTACTTCTATCATACCAAATACGATAGATTCGCTAATATTCCCAGAGAATCCATACAGAACACGGGAGAGAATTTGCTAAGTCTTGTGCGAGCCCTTTCCAATGCTACTGAGTTGGATAATACAGCGGTAAGATATTCAAGTATTCAATATCCATAAGTCATTATATGAAACTAAATATGATTTAGGCTTACGCTACGGGGCATGCTGTTTTCTTCGATTTCCTGGGAGTGTACTTCATCAACTATACGGAGAGCACTGGCGTAATTCTGAATTATTCTGTGGCCGGAGCAGCACTTATCCTGATCTTTGTATCCATTTGGCGCACTGCGAGCATTTCCTGTGTATCCACTGGCTACGTTTTTAACTGGTTCATTCTGATCCTAGTACTGCAGATCGTAGCTTTTGTCCTGGGTCTGCTCGTTCCCATAGCAATAGCCTATGTTTTTGACAAGTACGGACTTTCACTCACCTACTTCAGCACTCCGGCCTTGATGATCGGCCTGTACATATGCCCCAGTCTACTTGGACTGAGTCTGCCCTCTTACATCTACCTGAAGTTACAGCGAAGCGTGAGTAGAGGAATTTTCATTTATGAATATTATTGAATAAGAAAAATACCATTTTCTGTGCAGAATAAGGTGCCATTTGCCCAAAGACTGCAACTGGTTCTCCATGGTCACGCCGTAGTACTGGCTATCCTGGGCATTGGATTGACACTTTATGGTCTGCGATCCACTTATGTGGTTACCTGGACTCTCATCTTCTATGTAATTCCCTTGGCCATTAATCTGCTGACCACTCTGCACGATCGTGGCTTCTCCTGGACTGGTGTGCTCAAGATTTTCCAGGTCCTTCCGTTCCTTTACAACAGCTACCTAATTTACACGTTCCTGGTGACCCTGATTCCCATGATGGGTCGTTTCGGCAGGTAAGATTACATAGGTTTTATATGACAATAGAATTTAATTAACTCTTTTTTGATTCCAGATCAACCAACCCAGATTTGATTATCTCAGCTTTGAACGGCTTGGGAACCATTTTGGCAATGGGTTTCTTGGTAAGAAAATTGTAACTTTAATTAGACTATAAATATCTGATAAAGCTTTTTGTCTAGATTCCCCTAGTTAATATGTTCCGACGACCCAGCCTGATTTTGTTCAGCCTTCTGGTTGTGAGTGCTTTGACCATTTACACGGCTACTTCCACCCAAATTGGTTTTCCCTATCGACCAAAGACCAACGTACAGCGCTTACCATACTTGGTTGGTATTTTATTGGTATTAATAAAAAGCATTAGATAACATCCTTTCTTTCCTCTTATAGCATGTCCGGCGAACTTTCTACGAATATGATGGAACAGTGGTCAAGGATGATTCTGGCTATCTGTTTAATTTCCAGGATCGTCGAGGACCGGCTCCCTTGAAGAACTCCAAGGTCAACCTGACTGGCTTGGTTAGCATTGGCGCTGATTGCGACAAGATCATGATGTGCGGGATGCCCCTGTACGATCACCGTTGGGTCAAGAATCAAAAGCAGATAATGTGGCTGCCCCGCGAAGAGCTCATTGATCCTCCATATGTACCGGTACTAGAGCTTTTGGGAAAAACGGAACTGGGAAACAACACAGTTCGTTTGGAATTCAGGACTAAAACCCCGGATCACAGCAGTGTTTTTATCAAACCATATGAGGACGTGATCATAGTAAACTGGTCCTTACCTTCGGAGTACATCGGACAGCAGGCGACCTCTCACCTTTATTTCTCATATGGCAAGAATAATGCAGCATTGACCTTTTTTATTGACTTTTGGGTGAGTTCAGCGTGAATTTACAGAATGTATGAGTCTAATTTTATATTTTTTTCCCCCTAGAAACAAGATGGTGATTTCAATGTACCCCTTTCCCAGATAGGACTATCTGCCCATTTCATTGGCGACAAAGGCGATGCGATCAGTCAACAGTTAGCCAGTTTGCTTCCTTCATTTTCAGCCTTAGTGGAATGGCCAACATCCTACCAAAGGTTCATTTTCTAGACAAGCAGTTCTGGTCAGCTCGACATGGTTTTAAAGAAATGCTCGTTATCTGAAAGCACGAAATTAACCATAAATGTGTTAATAAACTATAAAACAATTGAGATATAATCGTAAATCTGTCATAATTGGTTTATAATGGATTTAGTGGGGCTAATGGCGTACATTTTTAAATTTGACACCTCTACCATCGCTACACAATACAGCATGTTGAGATAAATAATAATACTCTAGTAATCTTTTGTACATTAAATTTAAAAAAATGGTTGAACAATTTAGCTTAACAAAATAAAATTAAATCTAGTGAAATAACTAAAAATAAATAATAAAAATCTATGGAATAATGCGAAATCTTCAAAAATAATAATTTACTTCCTTTGGTAACAACACTTATATTGCATTTAAAAAAACTAAAAATAAAAACAACATTCAAATTAAGAACAACATTTCCAAAACTAAGAATGCTTGTTAATATTAATATAAATTGATGCTCATATCCGTGCACTAAAAACCGTGTTGTCCAGTGTAATTGGAATTTTTATTGACTTCTTTTATTTTCCATCTTAATGCACATAACACCCTGTGGGTAATATGGAAACGTGACATTCTAAAACCTACTCTTATGTCACCTTAAATTATGTCTACTTTCAGATAAAGTGAAATAGTTATTAAGAAGAAAAATATTTCATACACATCTTCAAAAACTCGTATTTAAAAATAAACAAGAAAGGAAAGCTAACTTCGGGCGGAGCCGAAGTTGAAATACCCTTGCAAAATATTCTGTAAATTATATTCTCCAAAATTATTCTTAACACTCATAAAAAATCCCAACTTCCTAACTTTACAATCACCAAAGTTATGGTATTTCCGATCAATCAGTAATATGGCGGCTATAGGATATAGTCGGCCGATCCTTATGAAACTTGGTAGGTCATATTGATTGGCCAAATATAAAACCCATAAAAAATCCCAACTTCTTAACTTAACAAACACCAAAGTTATGGCATTTCCGATCAATCAGTTATATGGCAGCTATAGGATATAGTTGTCCGATCCCGGCCGTTCCGACTTATATACTGCGTGCAAAGGAAAGAAGAGTGTGTGCAAAGTTTCAATTCGATAGCTTAAAAACTGAGAGACTAGTTTGCGTAGAAACAGACAGACGGACAGACGGACAGACAGACGGACAGACGGACATGGCTATATCAACTCAGGAGGTGATCCTGATCAAGAATATATATACTTTATAGGGTCGGAGATGTCTCCTTCACTGCGTTGCACACTTTTGACCAAAATTATAATACCCTCTGCAAGGGTATAAAAATGTATCAGGAATAGTTTGTCTCTTTATTTTAATTTATTTATCTCTCACACACGTCATCTTTACTTTTTGGTTCGATCGAGACTGAGCTTCGCTGCACGCAGGCAGCTCTCTCTGGCGTTCTCTTGAGAGAGAGGGATAGCACCTCTCTTGAAAGAGATAGCCACTGCTCTAATAGCGTGGCCAGCTTATCTATATTTTACTAGGCCTGTTACAAAAATTAAAAAAAAAAAATTGTTAATACGGTGTTTTCTTCACCATTTTTGTAGCTACATCATTTAATACATTAAATTCCCTGTGTTTTTATTAGTTTACAAATTACAAAATATTATATATACTGCTCAATCTTTGTATGATCATTTTGTTCGATAGAGGTTCAAGATTATTCACTCACTCTCTCTTTAGGCTGCAGCAAAATAAGAGAATAACTTAACTGAGGGAGACTATTTTATTCTCTTTTTAGTCTCAACTAAACTTTTTACGCGGAAACACGCACGGCGGTCTGCTCTGTTACTATGTATATATATTTTATATATATATGCAAACAATTTAAGTGTACAAAAGAATAATTTATAACAAATAAAACCACCAGACTTTGTCATCTATATATTATAAAAATAGTATATACAAATAGTATATACATATATTCATTAATTTTTTTGCTTAGCTTAATCGTGAATAGACAATTTATGTAAGTGTACGTACGAAAATAAAGTCTGAAAAAGGGAAATCCCCGTATAATGCTCAGTGAAATCTCGCAAATCGATTGTGCTAAACATTTAGTGGTCGGACGGACTAGCATCAGTCAACATTGAAGACTTTGGGTATACCAAAATAAATAAATTTGATTATGGATATATCAAGTGTAAGTGTAAAGCAAGTGTTTTAAAGGAAAAGCTCAACATTTGTCCAATAAATAAGTGACCATTGACTGATTGAGATAACGTTAATTGTTTGATAGCAGCAGTTATATAATTGTGGTTATTATCCCATAAATCAGTTGCATGAAAGTTCGGGTAGTTCTTTGGCATTTTTAAAGGTCAATTTAAACTCAGAAGTAAAATACAATATACATATGTATCTATGTACATATGTAGTTGACATATTCGAGCGCTCAGATTGTCGATTACTCATTTGCTTTGCTTTATTAATCCCAATAATAGCAGTTCGAATATCTTAATTTGTTTACTCCACGTACTATTAGATATACATATGTATAAACATGTGTTAACCGTCACAAAAAGCTTATTTTTTATTGCAGCCATAACTAGATATGAAATCAAAGTCAGAGGTTTTTAGTTTTTAAAGGCAGTTACCATTGCTTATTGTTCATTTAGTCGGATTTTAGAGGGAGCTGCAAAATGAGCGATACGGAAAACCTAGTAAAGGATTTTAAAACACTTAGTTAAATAATAATTACTAAAAATAATTCATACCCTTTATATTTCAGGTACTGGACAAAACCCAGTTTCTCCGAAAAAAAGGGGGCAGAAGTTTACGAAATGCGAGAGGACCCTGTTTTTTGGCCAGTGGCTTTATTCTGTTCTGGCTGCTCCTTTTTTTAGCTGTCGTAGTGCCACTATTTCATCGCGTTCCCGATCCCAAGTCAGTCGAGGATGCCTCCAAGGGTGTCTTTATTGCCCAACGGGCTATGGACAATTTATATAATCTTGTCAAGATCGGACCAAAGGTGGTTGGCAGCGATAACAACGAGATCAAGGCTGTTCAATTCCTACTAAATGAGCTGGCTCTGATCGAGAAGAATGTCCTGGACGAGTACTTTGACATTGAAGTCGATCTCCAGGAGGTCTCGGGATCGTACATTCATTGGACCATGGTGAATAAGTACCAGGGAGTGCAGAATATAGTCATAAAGCTCAGTCCCAAAAACTGCACTAGCGAAACTTACCTGCTGGTCAACAGCCACTTTGATTCCAAGCCAACGAGTCCTTCCGCCGGCGATGCAGGTCAAATGGTGGCCATTATCCTGGAGGTTCTGCGTGTGATGTCCACCACCAGGCAAACGTTCACCCACCCAATAATATTTCTGCTAAACGGGGCCGAGGAGAATCCTCTGCAGGCTTCACATGGTTTTATTACCCAACACAAATGGGCTCCATTCTGCAAGTGAGTAGATAAACAAGCTTACCACTTACACTATAGTTAAATCTTCAACTTCTAGAGCATTTCTCAATCTAGAAGGATGTGCCGGTGGAGGTCGTGAGCTACTCTTTCAAACTGGCCCCAACCATCCGTGGCTAGTAGATGTAAGCAAAGCAAAGCTTTATTTTTCAGCCACTTAAAACTTAAATTGCCTTTCAGTATTACAAGAAGAGTGCCAAGCACCCATTTGCCACCACAGTGGGCGAGGAAATCTTTCAAACTGGGTCCATGCCTTCTGATACGGATTTCGGTATTCTGACCAAATACGGTGGGCTTATTGGTAAGTATATGAAATACAATACTTTAATATATATTAACCAGTCACACCTTTACATAGGTCTGGATATGGCTCAAAATATTAACGGCTACACCTATCACACGAAGTACGATACCTATGATATTATTCCATCTAATTCTGTTCAGAGTATGGGTGAAAATGTGCTCAGTTTGGTTCGCGCCTTATCCAATGCCACTGAACTGGAAAATACTGCTGTAAGTTTCCTAAACCAACTAAAGTTTAATTAAAGTACATTTTCAAATAATTTCGTAGGCTTATGAGCAAGGACCGTCTGTATTTTTTGACGTATTGGGACTATATTTCGTGAACTACACCAACAAAACTGGCATAGTTCTGAACTTTTCTGTGGCCATATCAGCTTTACTTCTAATTTACCTGTCCCTGGGTCGCATGGCAAATCATTCCAAAGTGTCTACTAGTTTTATGGTGTGCTGGTTCGTTCTAATTTTGGTAGTACAGGTTGTCGCTGTTTCGCTTGCTGTTGGACTACCCATATTAATCGCAAACTTTTTTGATAAACACGGGCTGAGCCTAACATACTTTAGCACGAAGGAGCTAATGTTTGGCCTATATGTATGCCCAAGTCTGTTTGGCCTGCTTTTGCCACCATACATTTTCTTAGACCTGCCGCGTCACGTAAGTAGAGATTAGTTTACAAATTTCAATAGAGACTAAATATATATAACAATTATTATAGAGCAAGACCTACTTTCGCCAACAACTGCATATGGTTGTTAATGCGCACGCCTTTATACTGGCGCTTTTGGTAATCGGGTTGACGGTGTATGGCCTGCGAAGCACCTACGTGTTAACCTGGACTCTCCTCTTCTATATTATTGCCCTGGCCATCAACCTGATAACCACCCTGCACGATCAAGGAATTTCGTGGACTGGGGCCGTAGTTATCTTTCAACTTTTTTCGTTTTTGTACAACAGCTATCTGCTGTATACTCTCGTCCAGACAATGATTGCTATGATGGGGCGCTTTGGCAGGTGGGCTAGCAGAAACATGTACTGATTCCAGAGTACTAATGAGATCACTTTCAGGTCAACCAACCCGGATTTGGTTATGTCTGCTATCAACGCTTTGGGAACTATCCTGGCAATGGGCTTCTTGGTAAGAAAAACATTTAGCAAGAACTATATTTCAACTATCCGATTAATTTGCGTGTGTTTAGGTTCCTATAGTAATCATATTCCGTCGTCCTGGCCTGATCTTACTTACTCTGATGGCTGTGTTTGGAGTCAGCATTTTCTTAGCCACAGTCACTCCCCTTGGTTTTCCCTATAGGTCAACAACCAACGTAGAGCGAGTTCCCTATTTGGTTGGTATTTTGAAGTCATTTAAAAAGAGATGCTTATATCCTATTCGTATTTCAGCATGTGCGACGTACTTTCTACGAATACAGTGGCAACGTTAGCAAAGAGGACTCCGGCTACCTATTCAATTTCCAGGATCGTCGTGGACCCGCTCCCCTGGAAGGAACCAATGTAAATCTGACTGGTTTGGTGGGCATTGCAACTGAATGCGAGGAGCGTATGATGTGTGGACAACCACTTTACGATCACCGATGGGTCAAGAATCGTCTAAATGCCATGTGGCTGCCTCGAGAGGAATTAATCGATCCTCCGTATGTGCCCAAGCTGCAGCTCCTAAGCAAAATTATCCAGTCCGACAAGACCACAGTGCGGTTCAAGTTCACGATTAATACTACTGATCACACGAGTTTGTTTATCCAACCATATGAGTTCGTGAACATTACCAACTGGTCATTTCCACTGGAATACATTGGGCAGCAAACTACCTACCATGTTTACTTCTCCTATGGCAAGGACAACTCGCCATTATCCTTTTTTATCGACCTATCGGTGAGTTGGCCCTTCATATCTAACATTTTCTTAATGTAATTTGTGTTCTTTCCGCGCAGAAATCCGATGGCGACTTCCGTGTTCCCCTATTCCAGTTGGGCGTATGCTCACACTTTATTGGCAACAAGGGCGATGAACTGAGCCAGAAATTTGCCCAGTCCTTTCCGGACTACGCCGTACTGATTGAGTGGCCAACCTCATATCAACGATTCATTTTCTAAGAAAGCGTAACATCTTATATATACGTTCGATTCGGAAAACCAGACATCTCATGCAATGTTACAATCGATACACTAAAACCATATAATACACAAGCATGTTAAAGAACAATATAAATAGAAGTGCCAATAATACAATTTTTTTCAATCTTCTCAGACATTCTTTCGGGTGAACCCACAATATGCAACGTATACGCTGGGTGGTTGCACGTTGTCTAGAATTACGCATGTTGATGACCTTGGCGTCCTCCTTTACCCAAAACTTAAGTTTTGTGACCATATTACCTCTATGGTGAATAAAGCCAGGGGAGTTCTTGGATTTATTAAAAGGTGGTCAAAGGAATTCGATGATCCCTATGTTACAAAGACTCTGTTCATTTCACTAGTCCGTCCAATCCTGGAGTACTGTTCAGCAGTTTGGAGTCCTCAGTATGGTGTACATATAGACCGGATAGAGTCTGTGCAAAAGAACTTTTTATTATTTGCTCTACGGGGGTCTTAACTGGAATGCAAGCCTTATTTTACCATCCTACTCTAGTAGACTTCTCCTAATTAATCTACCATCCTTAGTAAACCGTAGAACGATGCTTGGCACAACTTTTATCTATAAACTTATTCACGGGGATGTGGAGAGTCCCGAGTTACTGGGTCGCATAAGCTTCTCCGTGCCTAATAGAATTACGAGGAACTATGTTCCTCTTACATTAAATATTTGTAGATCTAACTTTGATATGCATGAACCGTTTAGAGTACTGTATTCTACTACCGACTCTTTGCCAAGCCTAGAAGCATCAATTTTATCTTACTTAGCACAAAATTAGTATTAGTATTAGTCTCGTACGTATTTCTAATCTTAGTCTGTCCGCTTCTACATTGCGCTTTTTAACTTCTCGCGATCTCGTTTTTACGCCTATTAGGATCCGCGCGTAACAAGCACTGCTTGGTGTCGTAAGGGCCACTTGTTTTCGCTGATCATAGTGCATCAACGTCCGAAATAAAGAAATAAAAAACCACATTTTTTTTTTGATTTGGAAAAATTGTAATCTTAATTATATGACTACGTCTGCAGATAAGTGGAAATCCCCGTGATGTATATATGTATATACATAAATCTGGATCTTTTTATATTACCAAGATTATTTACCTCAGAAATACTTTATAAATATACCAACTTAAACGGATCACTTTAAAGTAAATAAACAACATATAAAGGCAAATGTCTGTCAAATAAAGACGTACATGTATGTATATGCTTAAAGTAATTTTTATATAATATATCATTATATTTTATTGTTAATTACTTATATGGACGAACATATCAACAGATATGTTATCATTAAGGAATACATAAGTACAACTTTATTGACAATCGCGTGTTTCATATTAAAATGATCATTTTTTCAACTCATAAATTAAGTCATGATAATTGAGATTACCTACAATTAGGCACCTCGATGCCACGGGCTGGCATCAAATGAGTAAAAAATAATTGTAGGTACTTGGAAACAACTTATGTCGGGTTGCGCTGGGCATGAAAGCAATCCCATATTTCTTATCGCTAGAAATCGAACTCGGCAAGTTTTATGGTTATTACACACTTGAAAATGCGTGGCCCTAAAAAGAGCAGTTTGAATAGTTATAAAGGCAGGTCGGTTAACATATTTAAATAATTTAATAATGGGAGAGTATTCCAAACAATTTCGTTTATAAAGTAAACATGTTCAATATATATTTTTGCTTCTTATAATTTTGCAGAGGGAATGATAATTTCAGTCAAAAGTTTTCATCGCAGTGAACTCTACAAAGTATTTACATTCGTGATCAACACCACCATGAAAAATCTAGACATATCCGTCTATCCATTTCTACGCAAAGCTATCAGAATAAAACTTTCCCAAAAATATTCTTTCTATGGCAGTTATCATATAAGTCGGATCGGGCTGGATCGGTCGACTTCATCAATAGGAGCGTATTGAAACAGTAAAAATAAATTTAAGAAAACATTGTTTTTAACATTCCGAGATATAGTAATGTAATAGTAATTATACAAATCGGACTATTAATATAATAATTATAAAAATAATATAATTCATTGTTTTTGTATATATACGCATGCAAATTAAAATCCAGTGGTTATATAGAATACTCTTTGTTTTTAACTGAAAGGGTATAAAACCTTTGGCTTGCTGAAGTTGGATTCCTTTCTTGTTCTTTTTACAACGATAGTTACGTTATATTACGAACAATTAAAAAAGGGTTTGTTCCTATTGAACTACCCTCGCTATACTTACAGTTTTTGAAGAAAGAATAAGAGAGATTTGAGCTATAAAAAAATGAATGATATGATTAAATATTCTTGATTATTTTAGGGATATAAAAGGGGCTGCGATATGATTCCAGTCAGTCTCGATTTGGCTCCCTTTTTGAAAGTAAGACAGTGTGCTCGACTGTGTCTACAAACCAAAAATATGGGTGACAAGGATAAACTAGTAAGGACAATTGTATAATTGAGTTTTTTAGAGAAACTAAAAACAGTTGTCTGCCAAACTCTTTTAGATTCTAGATGAACCGGTTGAAGACGGAGTCAAACCTAGAAAGTATGGAAAAAAACAAAAAGGGTACTCCCAACTCCCTTGGTACTTTGCCGGTGGCATCGTCCTGTTCTGGGGGCTGCTTTTCATTGCAGTAGTGAAGCCCCTCTTCTACCGCCTCCCTGAGCCCCTGACCGTCGAGGATGCCCCCAAGGGTGTATTCATCGCCGAACGTGCCCAGGCTAATCTTTACGATTTCGAAGCCATCGGTACCAAGGTGGTCGGCAGCGATGGAAACGAGCACAAGACTGTGCAGTTCCTCCTGAAGGAATTGAATCTGATCAAGGAAAATGTCCAGACTGACTACTTTGACATGGAGATCGACCTGCAATATGCCTACGGTGCGTATGTGAAATGGAACCTTGTCAACATGTATCAGGGCATCCAGAACATCGTGGTCAAGCTGACGCCCAAGGGCAGTACCAGCGAAAACTACATCCTGGTGAACAGTCACTTCGACTCCCAGCCCACTAGTCCCTCCACCGGCGACGACGGCCACATGGTGGTCTCCATCCTGGAAGTGCTGCGAGTGATGTCCTCGACCAAACAATCCTTCGAGCACCCAATTATCTTCCTGATCAACGGATCCGAGGAGAATTCGCTACAGGCATCTCACGGTTTTATTGCCTACCACAAATGGGCCAAGAACTGCAAGTAAGTTTAAGAATGGGAAACAACTAAAGTTCATTAGACTTATAACAATTAATTTGTTAAAGGGTTGTCATCAATCTGGATGCAGCTGGCAGCGGAGGTCGCGAACTTATGTTCCAGTCAGGACCAAACAACCCGTGGCTGGTCAATGTAAGAAGCTTAAGATTACCTTTTGTATACAGATTATTCATTTTAATATCTTTTAGATATACAAAAAGGGCGCCAAGCATTACTTCTCCACCACCATGGCTGAGGAGATCTTCCAAACTGGTCTCGTTCCCTCTTACACCGATTTTGATATTTTCGTGGAATATGGAGACCTCGTTGGTAAGTTAAACTAACAATTGATTTTAATGTTTGCGAGGACTAAACCGATTGAATGACAGGTCTGGATATTGGCCAGTGCATCAATGGATTTGTCTATCACACCAAGTACGATCGCATTGATGTGATTCCCCGGGCTGCTCTTCAGAACACAGGAGACAACCTCCTCGGTCTCGTTCGAACCCTGTCCAATGCCACCGAGTTGCGAAACCCCAGCGTAAGTTACTCTATAACCCTGAGAAACCTGTCATTTGACATTTTCTAATTTGTAATTAGGCCAACCCAGGAGGAAACACCATCTTTTTTGACGTCCTGGGCTTGTACCTCATCAGCTATCCGGCCGAAACTGGTGTGAAGCTAAACTATGCCGTGGCTGCAGCCGCTATTATCCTGGTCTATGTGTCCTTGCTGCGCATAGCTGATAAGTCAAATGTCAGCTCCGAGCAGGTCTTGAGCTCCTTCGTCTTAGTGCTGGTGGTCCAGGTGGTGGCCTTCGTTCTGGGTCTGGCCCTGCCTCTTGCAGTGGCATATGGATTGGACAAGTACGGCTTCTCCCTCAGCTATTATGCCACTCCATCGCTCTTGGTCGGCCTTTATGTGTGTCCGAGTCTCCTTGGACTTGCCCTGCCTAGTTTTATCTATCTGAAGCTGAAGGGTAATGTGAGTTTATCATTTATTGCTATGACTTCAGGAGACTAACAATATCATCATGTGTACAGGATAAGGTTCCATTTGCCCAACAAGTTCAACTGGCTCTCCATGGACATGCCGCTGTCCTCTCCATCCTCTGCATTGGAATCAATTATTATGGATTGCGCACCACCTACGTTATTACTTGGACCCTCGTGTTCTACGTCATCCCCTTGGCTTTCAATCTGCTGACCACCCTCCATGATCGTGGCTTTTCGTGGACGGGCATCCTGAAAATTGTCCAGGTCGCTCCGTTCCTCTACAACAGCTATCTCTTCTACTGCTTCATTGTGATACTGACTCCAATGATGGGACGTTTTGGACAGTAAGTGATATAAATGTAATACAATTGAGACAGGACTGAAAAGGATTTCTTAATTTTAAGGGACACCAATCCGGACATAATCATTGGTGCCTTGACTGCCTTGGGAACCATACTGTCCATGGGCTTTCTGGTAAGTTTTCCTTATACTTGAATTCTTTAACTACGCTAAACTCTGGCTAATCCCATTCAGATATTACTGGTTAATATGTCCCGCCGATCTGGTTTCGTTCTCTTGACTCTGTTTGCCGTGGCCGCCGCTGCTGTGTCTTTTGCCAGTTCCGATTTGGGATTCCCCTATCTCCCCAAGACTAACGTACAGAGAGTTCCCTACTTGGTGAGTATTAAATCTTATTCCCTAAAGGATGAGCACTTCTGACATCCAAATGAATTACAGCAAGTGCGTCGGGTGTTCTACGAGTACGATGGAACCGTCAGCAAGGATGAGTCCGGATATTTGTTCAACTTCCAGGATCGCCGCGGAGTTGCTCCGTTGCAGGACTCCAATGTGGATCTGACCGGCCTGGTCAACATGACGTCCGATTGTGCGAAGTACATGATGTGCGGCATGCCCCTTTACGATCACCGTTGGGTGGAGGCGATGGATGCCACCATGTGGCTGCCGCGACAGAATCCCGTCTGGACGCCAGCGGAACCAACTCTGGAGCTACTTAACAAGACGGTGCTGGCCGATGGCAAGACCATTCGCTTCGAGTTCAATTTGACCTGTACGGACCACACCAGCATCTTCATCCAGCCCAACGAGGATGTGACCGTCAGCGATTGGTCGTTCCTTGAGGAATACTTAACCACCAACTCGCCTCCGTATCACATCTACTTCTCTTTCGGTATCGACAATACTCCACTGTACTTCTACATCGATTTTAAGGTAGGCGAATCGAACATTATGGTTAACTTCAAGATTTTATTTTAATTTATTCCCTCAGAAAACCGATGCCGACTTCAATGTCCCACTTTACCAAATAGGAATTTCGGCACAGTATATGCACGTTGATGGCGATGCTGAAGCTGTCCAGTTTGCCAAATCTTTCCCAGACTACGCCGTGACTATACAGTGGCCAGCTATCTATAAGAAATATGTATATTAAATTGTTATTATATAACAATATATAGGAAAAAATTCATAAAAAATATATAAAATTTATTTTAAACATTTCTTTTATTTCAAAAAATATACATTGACATGTTTAAAAGAACTTCGCAAAATTGCGCATAACTTAAATTTATTTCACATCCTGAAATGGTTTTATTTATCGCTCCGATCGATACTTTAATTCATTGCCGGGTTTTTCTCCGGATAGCTACCTTCAAATTCTAAATGCAAATAAAAACAAGAAAGGAAAGCTAGCTTCGGGCGGAGCCGAAGTTGATATACCCTTGCAGAATATTCTGAAATTATATTCTCCAAAATTATTCATATGATGCATTTTTAACACTCATAAAAAATCCCAACTTCCTAACTTTAAAAACACCAAAGTTATGGCATTTCCAATCGTTCAGTTATATGGCAGCTATTGGATATAGTCGGCCGATCCTTATGAAATTTGGTAGGTCGGATTGATTGGCCAAAAATAAAACCCATAGAAAATCCCAACTTCCTAACTAAACAAACACCAAATTTATGGCATTTCCGATTAATCAGTTATATGGCGGCTATAGGATATAGTCGTCCGATCCTTATGAAACTTGGTAGGTCGGATTGATTGGCCAAATATAAAACCCATAGGAAATCCCAACTTCTTAACTTAACAAACACTAAAGTTATGGCATTTCCGATCAATCAGTTATATGGCAGCTATAGGATATAGTTGTCCGATCCCGGCCGTTCCGACTTATATACTGCGTGCAAAGGAAAGAAGGGTGTGTGCAAAGTTTCAATTCGATAGCTTTAAAACTGAGAGACTAGTTTTCGTAGAAACAGACAGACGGACAGACGGACAGACAGACGGACAGACGGAAATGGCTATATCAACTCAGGAGGTGATCCTGATCAAGAATATATATACTTTATAGGGTCGGAGATGTCTCCTTCACTGCGTTGCACACTTTTGACCAAAATTATAATACCCTCTGCAAGGGTATAAAAATACAAATATAGACTATTCTAAACACTTTTGCCTATAAAATTATTAGTCTAAAATCACGCTTGACCCTCTAAAATTTCTAAAGAAAAATATTATTTATTTGAGAAGGCTAGAATTACTTGAAATTTTCCATAGATGTCCCACCAACGATTTTTGTCTGTTTTTATAGTTTTTAGCAAACGTAATTTAAGACCATAAGTTACTTGACCAATATTCTACAGGGCCAAAAATATTTTAAGACAATAGTAAAAACAAAAAAGCTCACCAAAATTAAATATTTCATATTTTAACTTCAATGCTTAAAAACAATGATATTCCGATCAATTTTTCGATCATTTCTAAGAAAGATGTATGATATAGCCATCCGATATTAGTAAAAGGAACAGTTGATGGAAACTACGAAGTTATGATTATACCCGTTACTCGTAGAGTAAAAGGGTATATTGTATTCGTGCAAAAGTATGTAACAGGTAGAAGGAGGCGTTTCCGACCCTATAAAGTATATATATTCTTGTTCAGGATCACTAGCCGAGTCGATCTAGCCATGTCCGTCTGTCCGTCTGTCCGTCTGTCTGTCCGTCTGTCTGTCCGTCTGTCTGTCTGTCTGTCTGTCTGTCTGTCCGTATGAACGCTGAGATCTCGGAAACTGTAAAAGCTAGAAGATTGGCATTTTGCATGCAGATTCTAGGAGTTCCTACGCAGCGCAAGTTTGTTTCATAAAGGTGCCACGCCCCCTTTAACGCCCACAATCGCTTATATACGATTTTAAAAATTTAAATATTTCGGAAAAGTAAAAATGCAGTTTTATTTTGTTTATCAATACCTATCGAAATGTAGAAGAAATTTTTAAAATCGGACCATTCGTTAAAAAGTTATGCGTGATCAAAGTTTCTATCTCCATCTCCCTCGCACTCCCTTTACCTGAGTAACGGGTATCTGATAGTCGGGGCACCCGACTATAGCGTTCTCTCTTGTTTTATATTCCTTTTGTTCCGATCCGGCTCGATCCGACTTGAATACTACCAGCAACAAAAAGTAGACTTTTTACAACATTTTTGAGGGATCAGTTTGCGAAGAAAAGGACAGACGGACATGGCTACGTCGATCCGCCTGGTGATGCTGATCAAGAATATATATATACCCTATAGGGTCGGAAAATTTTCCTTTGCTTTGCAACCTTTTGACTGAAATTAATATACCCTCTGCAAGTGTACTAAAACTTTAGATTTAGCTTTATGCTAATGCTATCAGTGCACCCTAAATTATGGTACCATAAAATAACTCTTGAACTCAATTGAGTGTGTTTAATATCATCGGTAACAATCATTAGGTTGTGGTGGGTCTTGAACCATAAAGATTCGTTATCTATAAAGGCGTGTGAAACAGCTTGAGACTTTTCGATTAAGATCATTCTTTGTTCGGTGGGAGAGGCGTTTGATTAATTCTACTTATTTTCTTTTAGAAAATTAAAAAAGACTTGTAATTGAAATTTAAAATATTCGATCCAAATAGAAAATTTATTTTAAAAGGGAATCGCATTTGTGTTGCCTATTTTTTTTAAGAATATTTATTAAATTAAAACGAGAACGGAAAACTTATAATGGCAATCTCAAGTAATATCCTTTAACTTGATCAGTGTGCACATAAAAAAATGTGATTTGGAATTTTTAGAAATACAAAAAATATTCAAAAACAGCTAGTTTAACAATTTTGGGAGACATAGGATATAGACTTCCGATTAGCGTTTTCAAACTTGATTTGCGCACCCATATACGAAGACAATTGCGAATGTTATAAGTCTCTTGCTTTCAAGATAGACATAGCCGGACATGTTAAGACAGAAGTCGGAAATATCTCTAAAATTATAAAACCCCCTGCAGGGTATACAAAATGTATAAATTTGAGTTAGTAACAGTAAATTTCGTTCTACCCCCGATTTCATAAAAAAAAAAATGGGTAATAATCCATAATCTTAATTTCCAAACATATGTACGATAACTAATAAGCTAACTCACCTTCAAGGGTTAGTTAAAGTCCAGACGATTTCGGAATATAAAAGCCTTCCATTTCTGTTGAGTTCCATTCTGGAGGAGCCAACGTTCTGAGCCGCAGCGACAGATCAGCAGAATGGGTGACAAAGACCTTCTTGTAATAGAAAACAAAAAAATTCAAAAAGTCCTTATTAACATCAGTGAAATATTCTTTTAGTTGACGGAGGATTCTATCGAATCGGCCACTGTGAAGAAGAACGTGGGGAAAAGGGGCCAGATCCCGAAAATTCCTTGGTACATGGCCGGCGGCTTTGTCCTTTTCTGGGCCTCCCTCTTCCTGGCAGTCGTGGTCCCACTGTTCTACCGCCTGCCCCAGGGCAACACCTTCGAGGACGCCTCCAAGGGAGTCTTCATCGCCGAACGAGCCCAGGAGAATCTATACGACTTCGCAAAGATCGGCATCAAGTTGGTCGGAAGCGATGGAAATGAGAACAAAACAGTGCAATTTTTACTAAAGGAACTGGCACTAATCCAAGCGAATGTCCGAGAAGACTATTTCGACGTGGAGATCGACCACCAAATTGCCTATGGATCGTATGAGAGGAACAGCGCGCTATACCAGTACCAGGCCGTGCAAAATATAGTGGTTAAAGTAACGCCCAAGGGAAGTACGAGCCAGAATTACTTACTGGTGAACTCCCACTTTGACTCAAAGCCCACGAGTCCGTCTGTCGGAGATGCGGGTCACATGATCGTGACCATGCTTGAGGTGATCAGAATCATCACAACCTCCACCGACAAGTTTGACCACACAATCATCTTTCTGTTCAACGGTTCCGAGGAGAATTCGCTACAGGGATCGCATGGTTTCATCAGCTCACACAAATGGGCGCCATTCTGCAAGTCAGTTTAAAGAGATTTTTGATAAGTCTTGTTATAAATGTTAACTTATTTTCTATTTTTGAAGGGTCGTAATTAATTTGGACGCAGCTGGAAGTGGATGTCGCGAGCTTTTATTCCAGACAGGACCCAACAACTCGTGGCTTCTCAAGGTGATTACTTTAACATCATCTTTGTAAAGATGAAATTCCAATCGATCGATCTATGTATTTCAGTACTACAAGAAGTACGCTGAGCATCCATTTGCCACCACCATGGCTGAGGAAATTTTCCAAACAGGCATCGTACCCTCAGACACTGATTTTGATATTTTCTCCGACTTTGGAAACCTCGTTGGTAAGTCATCAAACCTATATATATTTACACGGACTAGTGCTGATGAACTCATTTCCAATCGCAGGGTATGATATTGGTCTGGTTTGCAACGGTTTCGTCTATCACACAAAGTACGATCGTTATGATGTTATACCACGGGGTTCCATTCAAAACACAGGAGACAATCTTTTAAGCCTGGTTCGAGCTCTGGCCAATGCCCCAGAATTGGCTGACACCACTGTAAGTCTTTATAATCACCTTAGATCTGTTCTTAAGCCATTTTAAATCTTTTGCCATCTTAGGAAACCGGAAAAGCAGTCTTTTTTGATGTCCTAGGACTGTTCTTCGTTAGCTACTCGGCAGACGATGGCAAAACCCTCAACTATGCCGTGGCCGGAATCGCTATCTTTCTGGTTTATGTATCGCTCCTGCGAATTGCGGACGTTTCCAATGTAACCTCCGCCCAGGTCCTGAGTTGGTTTGTCCTCATCCTTGTGCTCCAAGTGGTTGCTTTTGTACTGGGACTAGCTCTGCCCATAGTGGTTGCGTACATGTTTGACAAAAACGGACTATCCCTCACCTACTTCAGCACTCCGGCACTTTCCCTCGGCCTGTATGTTTGCCCCAGTCTTGTGGGACTTGCTCTGCCCAGTGTTATCTACCTTAAGCTGCAGAAGAATGTGAGTTATCAAGTGATTTTGGTAGAGTAACTAATAATTTTACTTACAGGAAAAACTTACTTATGCCCACCAACTGCAAATGGCTCTCCATGGACACGCAATTGTGTTGTCAATTCTTGGCATTGCCATAAATTATTATGGCCTGCGTACTACCTATATCATTACATGGACCCTTGTCTTCTATGTGCTCACCGTAGGTCTTAATTTGGTGACCACTCTGCAGGATCGTGGCTTTTCATGGACGGGGATTGTAAAGGTGATCCAGGTCTGCCCGTTCCTGTACAACAGCTATCTTTTTTACACATTCATAGTAGTTCTTACCCCAATGATGGGTCGTTTTGGACAGTAAGTATGAACAGGCTTTAAGGAGGGAATGGCTTCTGATTACTATTTTTTAATCCTTAATAGGACCACCAATCCCGACTTGATCATTTCTGCCTTGGCTGCCTTGGGAACTATTCTTTCAATGGGCTTTTTAGTAAGATGTCTTAGTGCTTTAGGTTAATCAAGTCCTTTAACCATATAAATATATTTATCTTTAGATTTTGCTTATAAACGTGTCACGTCGATCAGGCTTGATTCTTCTGGCTTTGCTATCCGTAACTGCTGCCACTATTTCCATTGCCAGCTCCACGGATATCGGTTACCCATATCGTGCTAAGACTAATGTTGAAAGGGTTTATTATTTGGTAAGTGATATACTTGATTTGGAACAGAAGCTAAAGGTTTACTTGAGGATCCTTTGATAAACTTGTCTCTATACCTATTTTACAGCACGTGCGCCGAACCTTTTACGAATACGATGGAACCGTCAGCAAGGATGAGTCTGGATACCTGTTTAATTTCCAGGATCGTCGCGGTAGTGCTCCGCTGGTGGAGGCCAACGTGGATCTCACTGGTATGGTGAGCATGGCATCTGATTGTGCGAAGTACATGATGTGCGGGGTGCCCTA
Organism: Drosophila kurseongensis; assembly: GCA_018153305.1. NCBI lineage: Eukaryota > Metazoa > Arthropoda > Insecta > Diptera > Drosophilidae > Drosophila > Drosophila kurseongensis. The sequence continues at coordinate 8,273,220 of JAECXX010000004.1, read as the reverse complement.
TCCCGATTCCCGCTATGTGAAGAGTCGTCTGAATGGAACTTGGCTGGCCCGCGAAATACCCATTGAACCTGCGACGGATAAGCCCTTGGAGCTCCTGAACAAAACAGTTCTGGAAGATGGCATAACCGTCCGTCTCGAATTCAAAATCAATTTCACGGACCATTCCACTCTGTACATCCAGCCTTTTGAGGACGTTACCATTAGCAGTTGGTCATTACTTGATAGCTATTTGTCCAGTACCCCGCCCTATTATCTATTCTTCACTTACGGCGTGGATGGATCTCCCGTAAACTTAACCCTAGAGATAGAGGTAGATCGTTGCGCAAATGGTTACCAATAACTTGTATCAAATTGAATCTTCTTTTGTTTTCTAGAAATCAAATGGGGACTTCAACGTACCACTCGCACAAATCGGAATTGGCAGACAGTTTATGCACACTAAAGGCGATCTTACTGCTCAGAAGTTTGCCGAAACCTTCCCCGAGACCGCGGTCCTAATTGAATGGCCAGCGGACTACCATCGATACATATTTTAATTCCACTTTATGGTGTATTGTTAATAATAAAAATTAAATTAGTAATTATACTTCAAATTATACCCACTCTACCTTATCTATATTGACCAGCACGAGGTCTCTAACTTGGCAGCAATAATTCGGTTGCGAAGGTGAAATCATAAAAATCACTTATCGCGAATGAAATCAAGATTGGCGCCTTAGTGGTACGATTAGTTTTAATATTGTCCAAGCCCATTAAGAAACATCGATGTATATTGCTTTATTAAAGGCTGAGATTTTATTAATTTAGCTTCTTACAATAAAACATTTTTCTTTCTGAATAAGTAACAAATAAGAATCAAAATTGTTCTGTCAATTACAATAAAAACAAACTCAGTTTTGTTGCATAAAAATGGTAATAATACATAATCTAAATTGCCAACGTGTTGACGATAAGCAAAGGTCTAATGAATTGCAAAACGTTGCTAGTTAAGATCCGCCGATATTTGGATATAAAGGCTCTAGTAACCGCCTTCACTTCAGTCTAGTTCTGAGTGAGAGATCTTCTACACTTCGGCAACGATAAAAAAATGGATGACAAGGAGCTTCTTGTAAGGAAATTTCGACAAGTCTAAGAATGGTTTTAATATTGTATTTTATTTGTTTTAGTTATCTGACGATTCTATTGAATCAAACGCGGAAATTAAAATTTCAAGCCAAGGAAGGCAAATACCAAAAGTCCCTTGGTACTTGACCAGCGGGTTTATCCCTTTTTGGGCTTTCCTGTTTCTCGCGGTTGTGGTGCCCCTCTTCTATCGCCTTCCACCTGCAAATACACTCGATGACGTATCCAAGGGGATTTTCATAGCCGAACGCGCCCAGGCCAATCTCTATGACTTCGATAAGATCGGTGTTAAGTTGGTCGGCAGCGATGAGAATGAGAATAAAACCGTTCAGTTCTTGATGGGGGAACTGGCACTGGTTAAGGAAAACGTTCTGGAGAACTTCTTTGATATGGATATTGACCACCAAGTTGTTTCCGGCTCTTACGAGAAATCCGGCGCACTTTACCAATATCAGGCGGTGCAAAACATAGTCATTAAACTGACGCCCAAGGGAAGCACTAGCGAGGATTACCTGCTGGTGAACACCCACTTCGACTCCAAACCCACTACTCCAGCAGCCGGGGATGCAGGACATATGGTTGTATCCGTCCTGGAGGTATTACGAGTAATCACGACCACCAAGGAAAAGTTTAGGAACCCAATAATTTTTCTCCTCAACGGAGCCGAGGAGAATTCTCTGCAGGCATCGCACGGTTTCATTACCCAACACAGATGGGCACCAAACTGCAAGTAAGTAAAGGTACCTTTTTATGACCAATCTTCCAAATTGTTACCATATTTTTGAATATTAAAGAGTCCTAATTAACCTGGATGCAGCTGGCAGTGGAAGTCGGGAAATCCTGTTCCAGACAGGACCCAATAATCCCTGGCTTGTCGAAGTAATTAATTGTCTATATACCTAAAACGTGGAATGGCCAATTAATATTTTATTTCTTTCAGTACTATAAAAATCATGCCAAACATCCGTTTGCTACCACAATGGCTGAGGAAATTTTCCAGACGGGTCTTATCCCATCGGACAATGATTATCGTATTTTCGTCGCTTATGGAAATCTTGTCGGTAAGTAATAAACATTTGCAATTTTCCTACATTTTTATACCCTTGCAGAGGGTATTATAATTTTGGTCAAAAGTGTGCAACGCAGTGAAGGAGACATCTCCGACCCTATAAAGTATATATATTCTTGATCAGGATCGCCTCCTGAGTTGATATAAGCATGTCCGTCTGTCCGTCTGTCTGTCCGTCTGTCTGTTTCTACGCGAACTAGTCTCTCAGTTTTAAAGATATCGAATTGAAACTTTGCACACACCCTTCTTTCCTTTGCACGCAGTATATAAGTCGGAATGGCCGGGATCGGCCGACTAAATCCTATAGGTGCCATACAACTGATTGATGCCATAAATGCCATAACTTTGGTGTTTGTAAAGTTAGGAAGTTGGGATTTTCTATGGGTTTTATATTTGGCCAATCAATTCGACCTATCAAATTTCATAAGGATCGACCGACTATATCCTATAGCTGCCATATAAATGAACGATCGGAAATGCCATAACTTTGGTGTTTGAGAAGTTAGGAAGTTGGGATTTTTTTTTAGTGTTAAGAATGCATCATATGAATAATTTTGGAGAATATAATTTACAGAATATTCTGCAAGGGTATATCAACTTTGGCTCCGCCCGAAGTTAGCTTTTCTTTCTTGTTCTATTTGTATTAATCTCTTAAGGTCTGGATCTTGGGCAGTGCGTCAATGGCTATGTTTATCACACAAAGTATGATCGTTATGATGTTATTCCACGGGCTTCTATTCAAAACACGGGAGATAACCTTTTGGGCCTAGTTCGAGCCCTGGCCAATGCCCCAGAATTGGCGGACACATCAGTAAGCTAGCTAAAATTCTGTTTAAATTAATTTTAATTTGAAGACTTGTATCTAAGGTGACAGGGAAAACGGTCTTCTTCGATGTATTGGGTCTATTATTCGTCAGCTATTCAGAGAGTAATGGTATAATCCTAAACTACGCCGTGGCCGGAGTTGCCTTTCTCCTGATCTTCGTATCTCTGTGGCGTATGGCGTTCAAATCCAATGTGACATTCAAGAAGATCCTCATCTCGTTCCTCCTGATCCTTATAGTTCAGATCATTGCTTTCGTTCTGGGTCTAGCACTGCCTTTATTGGTTGCATATATGTTTGATAAATACGGACTCAGCATGACCTACTTTAGCAATCCGGCACTTTCTCTCGGCCTTTATGTGTGCCCCAGCCTCTTTGGTCTGGCTCTTCCTAGTTTTGTCTATCTAATGATACAAAATAATGTGAGTATATTGGATATAATAATACAGATGGTTATAAAAAGTTTTCTCTACAGGATCAAATTTCATATGCCCAACAACTACAAATGACTCTCCATGGACATGCCATTATCCTGTCAGTTATCACTGTGGGTCTTAATTATTACGGACTGCGTACCACATATGTTATTACGTGGACCCTGGTCTTCTACGTCATTCCATTGACTCTAAATTTGCTGACATCGCTACATGATCGGGGTTTCTCGTGGATTGGTTTTCTAAAATTAATTCAGGTTGTTCCATTCCTGTAAAATAGCTACCTGTTCTACACATTTGTTGTTATTCTGACTCCTATGATGGGTCGATTTGGACAGTAAGTTTTGGTTTGATTTTGAATTGAATGATTTATGAATGATACTTCCAAATCCAGAAACACAAATCCCGATTTGATTATTTGTGCCTTGGTCGCTTTCGGTACCGTACTGTCAATGGGATTTTTGGTATGTTTACTTAATCTTTTTGATCTTTCATGTTTCTTATCTTTTTGTATTAAATTAAAGATTTTGCTTGTTAACTTGTCTCGTCGATCCGGATTCGTTCTTGTGTCTTTAATGGTCTTGAGCGCTGCTACTATTTATATAGCTAGCTCTACTAGGGTTGGTTTTCCATATCGGGCCAAGACAAACGTAGAGCGAGTTTACTATACGGTAAGTGATGAATTGATGTTGGAGGAGAGTTCGTTGGAGTTTAATTTTTAACTGACCTTCTCATTTCCTTTGCAGCATGTGCGCCGAATCTTTTACGAGTACGGTGGAACCGTAATTAAGGATGACTCCGGATATCGGTTTAATTTCCAGGATCGACGTGGTAGTGCTCCCCTAAGGGATGCAAATGTGAATTTGACCGGCTTGGTAAGTATGGAATCTGATTGTGCGAAGTACAAACTTTGCGGGATGTGGTTGCCCCGGAAAACGCCAATAGAGACGGTTCCAGAGAAACCAATAGAGCTCCTCAATAGAACAGTGCTGAGTGACGGAAAGACGTTGCGAATGGAACTAAAGATCTCTTTTACTGATCACTCGAGTTTGGTTATCCAACCTAACGAGGACGTCACTATCACCAAGTGGTCGTTACTGGAGACCTTCTTATCCACCACCCCGCCGTATTATCTTCAGTTCCGGTGTGGACAATTCTCATGTGATCTTCACTCTGGAACTCCAGGTAGGCAGTTGGTGTAACTTGTTTCAGAAAAGCTATATCAGAAATGTTTTGTTCCAGAAACCCGGTAACGACTTCAGTGTCTCCGTCGTTCAAATTGGAGTCACCAGGCAATTTATGAATTCTAAAGGGGACCTATCATCTCAGGAATTTGCTAAAACGTTCCCAGATTTTGCGGTGTTGATTGAATGGCCTGCGGACTATCACCGCTATAAGTTTTAATTATATAGAAATATACAAATTAAATTTGACACTTCCTAAAATTAAAACCTTTTTATGTATAAGTCAGATAATTTGTTAATAGTTAAGTTCGGCATTTCACCAGCTACCAAATAAAATAAAAGAAAGAATTCGTTATACATTGAATTTTCAAGAATTTGATTTGGGGCATTCTCGTTAAGCTCGAAAATAAAATGTTTCTTAAATATTAAATAATAATTTTTTTAAAAGAAAAAAATAAAAACGTAATTATAAGATCTAACTATACCGTTTTAAATTGAACCGCCATAAGCCTAGAAACTGGTTCTTTGTGGCACCTCCACTGGTTCATGGAACCAATCGCTAAAACAGCTGTTGTGTGTAATATTTATTGTTTTTGACCAAACAGCTTGTTGATTCGTGTGGTTAGCGTTTCTCTGGACTGATAATGTCCGAATCGTCACTCAAACCACCCGCCAGTGACCAATCGATGAGGCCTCCTCAGTTGGTCGCCCCAGCAGGATCCGTCGGTGGCCTCCAGTTGCCCGTCACAGCGCCTCAGAAGCTGAACTCCAGCTCCAATGGAACCTCGCCCTCCTCCGCTTCTGGCTCGGCCACCGGCAATCCCCGGAACAAGTGCGCCCTGAAGCCGGGCTACTCCCTGATGAGCTGGGTACGGCTGTGCAATTCGGGAGCGGATTTATCTGGAACCAGAGGACGTGTGGTGCCCGTTTCCCGGACTGAGTTGGCCCTCCATAACAAGGTTGACGACGCCTGGATGGCCATTCGCGGTCGTGTGTTCAATGTCACCCGCTACATGGACTTCCATCCGGGCGGAGTGGACGAACTGATGCGAGGAGTTGGTCGCGATGCCACCAAATTATTCGACGAAGTGCATGCCTGGGTCAACTACCCGCAATTGCTGGGGAAATGCTATGTGGGACCACTGAAGGAGACCGAGCCCAAGCCCTCCAAAGATAGTCCTCAGATTACCAATGTGATTTTGAAGCCTCCGGAGCTTGTTCCCCGCTTTGATTGGATTCAGCAGCGGAGTGAACTTACTCTAATCTTCTACACCCGCAGCTCGGCCAATCCGGGTCTGCTAATCCGTCGGAAAGATTCCCAACAGCTGGCTGTAAGGGTTTTAGTCAACAACAATTGTCACTCTTTCGACTTTCAGCTAACTGACAAGGTGGAATGGCCTCCAAAGGTCGCGAAAATCGGTCCGGAGACGGGGAAGATTGAAGTAATCTTAGCAAAGGAAGAGGCTGCTCCTTGGCCAACATATGGCACACATGTGTCCAATAAGTTGGACTCGACCAGCATGCAAGAAGAAACCTACGACTGCGAAGTAACTCACCGAAAGGATTTCAATCACGACTCCTTTGAGTTGAGCCTGCAAAGCGTTACGAACGAGGTATTGATGCTGCTTCCAGTGGGTTACCACGTGGATATAGAAGTCCCACTGGATGGTGGGGTAATTCAGCGCAGCTACACACCTGTGGATCAGTCCTACGTCCATTTAGACACGAATTCTGAATGCCTTAACTTTTTAATCAAAAGATATAGCAATGGACCGGTTTCCAGTCACCTCCATGATCTAAAAGTGGGATCTCGCATCCAGCTTAGTCCGCCACGTGGAGCTTTCCAGCTCTCGGAGCTCTCTGCACATAGAAACATTCTTCTTCTGGCCGCAGGAAGCGGTATAACGCCAATTTTAAGTATAATTCAGCCCATTCTGAAGAGGAATACAAATCGAATGTGAGTCCTTAAAGATTAAATAATTAATCTTTAAAAATATACAATTATCCCCCCTCCACAGTGAAAGCCTGCAGTTGTTATACTTTAACAAAACATCAGAGGACATTTGGTTGAAGGAGAAACTGAAGGAAATACATTCGATGGACGAGAGATTTAGCTGCACAAACTTGCTCTCTCAGGCGGAGAGTAACCCACGAAAGATATCGTTGGAGATACTAACTCCCTTGTTCCAGAAAAAACAGCCGGAAAGATGTACTTATGTGGCCATTTGTGGACCAAGTGGTTTCAACACCGCTGCCGTCGATATTTTGACTCAGTTGGATGTTAAGCCCAATCAAATTTACGTGTTCCGTAGCTGAATGGAGAAATTAATGCTTGGCCTCTTAATCTTCATCACTTTTATTTACTGTATCCCAAATGGTTTCGTATTTTGTTATTTTTTATTGTTTTTACATGTTTTCGTTTTAATAATTTAATAAGTTTAACAAATACTAGAAAATTGTAGTTGGATTTGTTTTCATTTGCTTGTTGACAGGCTTTATCGTCAAAATCGCTTTAATGCCTATCTCGTTGTCACACACATTTTTCGCTTATGTAAAATTGTAAATAACCGACAACCGAACAGTAACCAAATGGAGGGCAGCGTACAAAAAATAAATAGAAACAGCAGAGTTTGATATATAAAGAATATATAGGATGTAAAGAATAGCTGGTTTTACATTTCATCGCAAAACGCCATTAGGAACCGCTGCCGCGTTCCCAGTTTGCAGCACATTAAAGCACATTGGCGACTTGACAACATTTTACTGGCGCCCACAAGACGTTTAAGTAGACATCCGTACGTGTGATTGTGTGGTGGTATGTGGTGTGTATGCGGGTGTCCTGCAACTCCAGGTCTAGACTTAATAGGAGCGAATCGCCGGTGGCACCGTGGATACCTCGCTGTCCAGCGTAGAATCGATCACGTTTCTGTAGTCCAGCGTAATGTCACCATTGTCATTGCACACCCACGAAAGTGTGTGCTTGCGCCAATGCTGATCCATGGGCTTTTTCTGCTGACCATCGAGGGGTTTGCTGAAATCCTGCAAGGAACGATATCCAGTTAATAAGCAGTTCAATAGTTAAAAAAATTGGAAACTTACGTATTCATCCTCGCGGACCTTGAAGTCTTCGCGGGCGTGGGCACCACGCGATTCCTTGCGCGCCTCAGCTCCCACAATAGTCATCTGGGCGTTGGCCAGCAGGTTCTGCAGCTCGAGCGTCTCTATCAGATCGGAGTTCCAGATGAGCGACCTTCAAAAGCAAGGGAACATTAGCGGGAGACAAAAAACTATATTTCTATTACCCACCTATCAACAACCTTGACGTCCTTGAATTGCTTGTAGATCTCCTGCATCTTGTTAACGCCGTCCTTTAGGATGGGGCCATCACGGAACACTGCAGCGTGGTGCTGCATGGTCCTCTGCATCTTCAGGCGCAGATCGGCGGTGGTGATCGAGCCGTTGGCGTGGCGCAGCTTGTCCAGATTGGCCACCGAGGCCTCGCCGGCGTTCTCCTTTAGGGTGGGAGCCGGGGCACCGGGCTTGTTCAGCTCGGCGATGGTCTTGGCACAGGCACGTCCGAAGACCACCAGATCCAGCAGGGAGTTGGCACCCAGACGGTTGGCACCGTGCACCGAACTGGAAGCGGCCTCACCGGCGGCATAGAGTCCCGGCACTATCACATCCTTGCCATCCTTGTCGATGGTGATCACCTGGCCGCGGTAGTTGGTGGGCACACCGCCCATGTTGTAGTGAACCGTAGGCAGCACGGGGATGGGCTCACGGGTCACATCCACGCCAGCGAAGATCATGGCGGTCTCAGAGATGCCGGGCAGACGCTCGGCCAGCTGCTTGGGCGGCAGATGGTGCAGCTGCAGGTACACGTGATCCTTGTCGGGTCCAGCGCCACGGCCCTCCATAATCTCGATGGTCATCGAACGCGAGACGACGTCGCGGGAGGCCAGATCCTTGGCCACCGGAGCATAGCGCTCCATGAAGCGCTCGCCATTGCCGTTGATCAGGTAGCCACCCTCTCCGCGGCAACCCTCGGTGATTAGGCAGCCGGCGCCGTAGATTCCGGTCGGGTGGAACTGGACGAACTCCAGATCCTGGGAGGGCAGACCCTGACGGGCCACCATGGCGGTGCCGTCACCAGTGCAGGTGTGCGCCGAGGTGCAGGAGAAGAAGGCGCGTCCGTAGCCTCCGGTGGCAATAACCGTGTTCTTAGCGCGGAACCTGTGCAGTGTACCATCCTCCAGGTTGAGCGCCAGCACGCCACGGCACTCGCCCTCCTCGAAGATCAGATCCAGGGCGAAGTACTCCACAAAGTAGTTGCAGTCGTAGCTCAGAGATTGACCATACAGGGTGTGCAGCAGCGAGTGACCGGTACGATCCGCCACGGCGCAGCAGCGATGAGCCTGGCCGCCCTTGCCGAACTTCAGACTCTGACCGCCGAAAGCGCGCTGGTAAATCTTTCCGTCCTGGGTACGCGAGAAGGGCATGCCGTAGTTCTCCAGCTCAATGACGGCCTTTGGGGCCTCACGTGTCATATAGTGGATGGCGTCCTGGTCGCCCAGCCAATCGGAGCCCTTGACTGTGTCGTACATGTGCCACTTCCAGTCGTCCTCCTCCATGTTGCCCAGCGCCGCATTGATTCCACCCTGGGCGGCGATCGTGTGCGAGCGGGTGGGGAACAGCTTGGTAATCACTGCCGTGCGGAATCCCTCGGCCACCAGGCCGAAGGCCGCCCGCAAGCCAGCTCCTCCTGCTCCCACGACGATCGCATCGTAGGCATGGTCCACCACCGGATACTGCTTCGAAATCTTGTCCGGATTGGCCGCCGAGGCCTGCTGGCGGCCGTGTGTGATGTGGTAGCTGCGCTGCGCTCCAATGGCGGCGGCACGTTGCTGTAGAAGGGGAATGGGAATATAAGCGAAATTAGTAATCAGCAAATATTAAATATTTTTACTTTTACAAGTTATTTTACGAAATACCAACAAAAATATCACCCAAGATGGTAACAACATGAAAAAGATGAAATACAAAGTTGCAAGGAAAGGGAGTTATTTTAAATAATCTTCCTTCCCTTTATTAGTTAATATTTATTTAAATGTTTAAATACTGGAATGAACTCATCAAATGCAAAAAAATTCTTATTCGGTATTAGTCGTTATTATTCAAAACCTACGTTATTGCCCAAAGGGTCAAAAAGTGTAAAATATTGATCTATACATTGATGGAAATGTATACTATAATTAATTTTCGTTGTATACAGCTGTGATTACTTTAATGACCCGCTGCAGTTTGTAAGTGGGATAGAACAATTTACTGATTTTAAGTCCCGGCTTGCCTATAAAGTCATCAAAGCATTGCTTGCTTTTGTCATTCAACCATAATTCACAATCATTTGTGAAAAAATTACGTAAACTTAAGATATGACTGCCTTTGCTGCAAGGGAGTGGGAATTTGATGTGAAATTTAAATGTGTATTAAGGATTGACTAATGTAAATTAATTTGACTGATTACAGAAATTACTGAATAACGTAGCTGTACATTCTTAAATACATATTTAAAATTATTTTTAAAGATGTCAACCCTTTTTGTTATTAATTGCAAGTAAATCGCACAAAACAGGCTAAGGGCATGCCGACTCGACTAATAATCATGAATTTAAATCGATTATTTATTAATAGATTAATTTATTTATGTCACTAAACTTTAAAGAGGTTCGAAATTTATATTTTGTTAATTAAATACTAGTAATAACAGGTAATATTGGTAAGATTCCATGAATACCATACTATCAATGGATCTGCAACAGCTAAGTAATGTTATCTTATCAGTAGGTTCCAAAAAATAAGGTTCGTAAAGTGCACAAAAGTAATTGCAACTAATAAGCCGACAATTAGTTTAAGCAAAATGAAAACAAGATGGGAAAGATAGTACGAGAACTCTGCTAAAAAAAAGTTGCTGATGACGTCTACAATTGAGAGGAGTAGAAAGAGAGACTTGCACTGATAAGTCCTTATGTAATCAACAAATTAAATAATTTTGCTGGATTATTTCGGGGGTATGCTATAAAGGGGGCGGTGGATCAGCTCAATTGTATAATCAGCTGTTAGTTTTGTTAGCTGGCCGACGTGCCTCTCTTTTTCTCTCTCACTATTACTTTACTCATTTCTGCCGATTTCCCCGATTGAGCGGAACTTGTAGAGGTTTTTGAGGCGTGTCGTTGATCCAAAATTAAATGTTTTTAAGTGCATCTGTTGCACGCATAGCGAAATACACGATATCAGATAAATACAATTTTCAAGGGAGGAGCGGGAAAGGGGACGGGGCGGCAGCATAACATAACCTCCCTGGTCCACACCTTACTTTTTGGTTTAAAAACTCGGAAAACAAAGAAAAGCTAGGCAACTTTATGGTGATTATTTATCCATAAAAATACAGTAGCAGAAGGGCCAATATCAAACACCTGGCACACAAATTCTAAGCAAATTACATAACACTATCTACGGGCGGCTCGTTTTTGGCCAATTTCTTGGCCTTTTCTGTTGTCACATCACGAGCGTTTGGGTTCTTCACAGACCCGGTTGTATAACCACTGTTACTAAAGATGGTTTTCTCGAAAATGCGATGCTTTTTTCTCCCAGGGAGACTACTTACCACGGAGGCGACCGCATTTTTGGCCAAAATCGATGGCACACGCATGATTCCGGACATGGTTGGCTGGGCTGCGAGGTTCTGCTACTGCTGGTGCAAGATTCTGCAAGAGATTGGGCAAAAACAAAAGGTGTTTGTAAAAAACAAATAACTACGTGTGTGGGGGTGTCTATGTGATCGAAAGTAAAAAGTTTACAAACTTTCAAATGTTGTGTGAGAACTGCCGCTCGTCGGCACTGCAGTTCGGTTCACTAATCGCTCCAAGTTAAAAGAACGGGAACTAGTTCAACCGCAATCAGCATACGCCAATTTTTTGCAAGTCCAAGTATGTATACATATGTATACATATATGTGTGTCTTTCCATGTACGGTAATTTACCTTCATGTTTTTTAATGGAAATTTTCACCTCGACTATACGTATATTTTCGCATATAGCGTTTTAAAAAATAAACCACGGTTCATTGAACCAAAAACTCAATGAACTGTTGGCCCCTGCAAATGTGACCAGAACACAAAATGTACAAAATCTTTTAAATGTACAAAACAGCTGATTTATTGTTTATTTGGGGGTGGGTAAAAAACATTTAAAAAATAGAAATGCTTATTTATAGAATTACAGAGAGATTACTGTCTTAAAAAAACATTGTTTAAAATGCGAAGTGGTTGAGATTCTAGCATTTATTGCGGGGGCTTTTTACCGCCACAACGTTGGGCGAATTCTTCGGGGGTGAGGTCAGCCAAATGGTTAATTCCCATTTTCCAAGTCACTTCGCCCTTCTCGAATTTCCGATTGTGTTCATCAATCCGGGCCTTGGCCTTTGCATATAATTCACGGCGAAGTTGATCCTCCTCCGCTTCGTAGCTCTTGTCGAACTTGGACTAACGGGATTCTTAGGGATATTTCTTTGTGTTCATGGAAATAAGGATCCTTACCTTGTACTCCACCCACTCTTCATCTGTGACCAGAGACATGTTGGCAATTGTAATTTTTTTGACAGACTAAATTTCGTTTCAATTCTGAGGTTTTATCACGGTTTCCGACTGACTCAAAGCACATAAATACAACAAAGAAACGACCAATGTTGCCACTTCGCTGAAAAACAAACATACATAACAGTAAGGCCTCGCTTTAATGAAAGAAAAACTCTCAATTAGGCTAATTCTGAATTTATACAGAAATTTTTTAGCTTATGAGATAGGTCGCTCATTATTTATAGGAAAAATATTTATTTTTAATTTTTGATTTTTTAATTGTGGGTGCTATTTAAAACTTCTGAAAACCATTATCTTTAATAAACTAAAGAATATTAAAGAATATTTCTTAAAGCCCAAAATAATAAAAATTTAGTAAAATAGTTTAAATGTTTTTAAAGTTATTGCTTTAATGAAAGAAAAACTCTCAATTAGGCTAATTCTGAATTTATACAGAAATTTTTTAGCTTATGAGATAGGTCGCTCATTATTTATAGGAAAAATATTTATTTTTAATTTTTGATTTTTTAATTGTGGGTGCTATTTAAAACTTCTGAAAACCATTATCTTTAATAAACTAAAGAATTTTAAAGAATATTTCTTAAAGCCCAAAATAATAAAAATTTAGTAAAATAGTTTAAATGTTTTTAAAGTTATTGCGTAGGGAAGAAAATCCAAAAAATCAAAGATAAAACTAATAGACCGATCTATCCAGCAAATTGATTTACTTTAAAAAATAAAAAATTGGATAAGCAAAAATTAATATTAATTAAGCAACTCCTTTGGTCTATCTAAATTTATGTGTTTATGTTTGTTTTTAACGAAAAATTTAGTTGAACAGACATATAAGCCATTTATTTCGGTCGCACCCAGATTAAATTTATCCGTAGATTAGATTAGAGCACAATTACAAAAACTAAAATTTGCGAATACTTTTGAATTTTGTACAATTTTCAAGTTTTTATTTATTATGTGTTTGCTTCTTCGTGTGTGTCGTGTGTTTTTTGTATAATACGAATTTAAATATATTTATATGCATTTTCTTACATTCTAAACGAATTTTAAGAAATAACTTTCCGGCTTTCGTTTGCTTTTTTTCAAAAGTTTTTTTTTTATTATTTGCACAGAGTGAGAATATTGACAAATTTCTAAGGTTAATCTAAGGACAAAATTATACAGACTTTTTCGCTTTGATAACGCAAAAAAGTTGCTAGAAATAAGCTTCTGTCGTTGCGCAAATAATCAGTTTAATTATACTTTATATAATTATCGTAAGTGTTTATTTTGATGTTTTTTTTGTCTAAGGCTCAGCAATGCATGAATTACGTTGTATATAGAGAGATTTTGTGTGTGAGTGGGATGGTGGTTTGGGAAGGAAAAGCAGAAACATTCAATTTATCTGGCCTTAATGATCAGGGTTTAATGGAGTTAATTTGAAATTTAAATGCGATTAAGTTGTGCCTTAAGGTTTTACATGCTATGGCAGTCGTATATAGTTAGTTGCAGTACTTAATGTTCTTTTTGAAACGGTTAGACAGGGCAGCGCTTTCAAATTGAGCACATCTACTTACAAAAGAAATGCTGAAATTTGAATCTTAGTGATATTTCATGTGATTTTCCACATTATTCTCTGTGATTGTGTTTCTGCTTTCCCCTAATTAATCGCATGACTTAATGCGCTGTGTGTTTTTGAATTGTTGTTTTCTTCATAATTTATTGGTTTTTATAAATATATATATGTATATGTATGTATAAACAGTTTTACGTACATAAAAATATATAATTATTCATATAAAAAACTAATACAATAGCTGCATGTTGTATACATAATTATTCATTCGTTTGTGTGCAAAGTGTGGCTGCCGGGATTTTAAAACAAAACAAGAGAACACAAAACATAAAAAGCAAATTGACAGGACACACACATGCAAAGAATATCAAATTGTGGTTTGTTGTCATCGATTTTATTGCATTTATAAAAAATATTGCATTTAAGTATTATGTGTACATACGCATGTACCACGCTTGTATGTGTCTAAAGACAAAAGATTGCCTTTGTTTTAAACAAATCTTAGCTTGTTCCAGAGTAGCACATAGCTGCCAGGGAATTTTGACCCTTTTCTTCTGTTCATTTGTTTTACTATGTAAAGTGTTTACGTAGTTTGTTGTTAAAAGCTAATACATCTAGAAGATTTTTCATGTTTCTCGTATAGAACAATGTGGCATATCGGATATTGCGTGTAAATCGGCGAACTCCTTCTCGTTATCATACAAATTGTGGGGATTGCGTTGCTGTTCGGGTGCCGTGGCCATCGTATTAATTAAAAATAAGAATTATATTATAATAGATATAAGCTGTGAATGCGAATTGGGCGAGGGGTTGCCTTCGGGGTATCCTCTTGGATGCATCTTATCGATTTTAACTGCTCATTTGTTGCTTATTTAGGCCTCTCTCTCTTATATAATGCTTCTTTTGCTGATCTGGCTAAAGTTTACTTTTTATCGTGGTTTCATTGTCGTTAGTTGCCTCGGTTCCCGCTGATGGTGGGAGTGTGTCAAGATTGCTACTCCTACTGATCCCGCATCTCAGCTTAGGCCTCGGCCTTCTTCTTCTCCTTCTTCTTTTTCAAAAACGACGGTGTGCGCAGGCCCTTCTTCTTCTTCTTGTCTTTCTTGGGTGATCCGTCCGTGGAGACATCCTGGAACCGTAATAGAAATTTGCAGTGAGAATATCGGTTGCGCATCGGTTAGTAAATATAATGAGGTTAGCTAAATGCATGATGCTGCGAAAGCTAGTTGTACACGATGCAGTGGTTCCTGGCTCGATGTCAACCAGCTTACCGCTTGTGAGTTCGAATGATTGCTGATCTGAAATCTGATCAGATGTACTTACCTCTTTACTGCTCTGGGAGAAGGTGCTCAAGTGTGCCTCTGAATGATCGCCATTTTGTACGTTTTCACCTGTCGCAAAGGAATAAAAAATACAACATTAATAAAGTGTGCAGCAGAGTAATAATATGGATTTGGTTTCCTACAAATGTAACTCAGTGGACGCACACATAATATTCGATATTATTTTCGTAATTACTTTCACCTTCTGAGACACGCACAATTAAGAATCTAACTAAACATGTATATGTATTAAATGTTTTGGGAGATGAGGGCGTATAAGTACATAAAAGGCGTTCAGGATTGGGAAATCAAACACAAGGACATGCAGCAGTACGAGCAATTAATAATAATAAGCAAGCATACATGCACAAAACATAAAACATAAATAATAAATGAAAATATGTTACCTGTAAACATATTAAACTTAACTGAACTGATGATGGGCGGATATCAGAGTTTTAACTTAAGGCTTATGACAGTTTCATAATGAAAACCATTTTTATTATATTTAAATTATAAAAGTATTAAACAAAAATGAAGATTCGACAAAAATTAAAATGAAAGAGTTACGAATTCACAAAGAATTTAAATTCTTCTTATTCTTAACAGTGAACTTTGCATTTCCATTTGGTACTTAAGTTACTTTCTTAACATTTTTAATTAAGAGAACAAAGAACTAAAAATGCAGCAGTTACTTAGATTACTAGCCTTACATAATTTAGTACAATCTATTCATTCTTGTTGATTTATAAATAAAGTAACAAAAGTAAAGATTTAAAGTATGTAACAAATTTTGAATAAATTTAGGATGTTGCAAATCCATCGGCCAACTGGGAGATGCGAGCCCGGCACTCGTGAATAATGGCCTTGTTGTGCAGCATGTGCGCTTTCACCACGCTGTTCAACAGACGCTCCAGTTCCTTCTCCAGGCTGCTGAGTATATCATTCAATGGCTCCCCCTCCGCTGGCAATTGCGGTGAGGCTTGATCTTGTTTGGTCGCCATATCGGATTCGACCATGGCCACGGCCACATAGCTGTAGGTGTGGCACAGCTCCGGCGCCGAATTGCTGCGCTGCACCAAGGAGGACGAAGAAGGCGGTGGAGGGGGAGGAGGGGGCATGGCCAGAGGAGCCCGCGGTGTCGCCTGCTGTTGGAGCAACTCCGCCTGCCGCTGCTTGTAAGCAAGGTGCTGCGAGATGTAGTGGATCTCCTCGTCGATCACCCTCTCCAGCTTGGCTCGAAACTCCTGCTCGTGCGTCTGGACCGTTTGGACGCACTCCGCATTGCGCAGCGACACGTTGATCAGGATCTCGATGGTAGCCGGGGATTGTGTGGTTGTGGTTGTGGGTGTGGGCGAGCTGCTTAGGGTCAACTTGACGTGCTTTCCCTGGGTGTATGCCTCGGCCTCCTGGGTGGACGAATCGTTGCTGGTGGTGGCCAGACGCGGACGCCTGCCCGTCGAATCGCCGAGGCCACTGTCTCCAGTGCGACGAAAAACTTCCTCCTGCTCGGCCTCGGGCCTCTCCCGATCCGCCTGTTCGCTGTCATTGGCATCCGCATCCTCGGGTAGGGCATGGTTGCTGGGCAGGAAAGTGTAGCTGCGGTACAGACCGCTATCCTGCTCCTGTCTGCGAGACGAAGAGATGGCCAGGCCACTCATCAAGGAGTCCAGCTCGTCCAGACCGTCATCCAAGCTGTGACCACTGCTGGTAGTAGCGCTGTAGGCCCGCTGTTTCCGCCTTTGAGGCGTAATTTCCAGTTGGATGTGCTTCTCAGAGACAAAGGATTGCGATTGGGATTGAGACTGCGTTGGCTGCCCCGCCGTTACAACATTAAGCAGCTTGCGGTTATCCAAGCTCAATGTCGTTAGATCGATGAATGACACCACCTTTTCGCGCTGCTCTGCCACCTTCTGCCAAATGGACTGGTGTTCCGGATGCAGCAGAATGGTTGGCGACGTGATCAGTGGACAATTGAAGCCAAAGTGGGAGATGGTGCGATAGGGTGTAAAGCCCGACGTGGAATGATTCCTCTCTTCCGGCAATGAAACAGATGCCATGGCCGCTCGAACGGGGGTGCTACTAACCACGCCCGATTCATTGCTAACAAATCCAGTCAGGCTCTCGTTTAACTGGAAGCTCATATTGCCATCGAGAACTGGCGGATAGTTGTGCTTGCTGACAGGTTCGACCTTGTGGATGACATAAACCTGCTGGTCAAATGGTCCCATTTTCATGTAAGCGTTCATATATTGCCCAGGTGAATATAGGAACGCATACTTTTGAGCCAGGTAAGAGAGAAGGTCTAAAAATGATAAGGGAATCCGATGGCGGCGTGGATGTGCGTTGTTAAAAACTGTTAAGTATGATTCTGGGCACGAGGAGCGTACGGATGTAGGCTCGACGGGATGTACACACTTGACATAAGACAACTAACACACAACATTGGGAGGGAATATTACCTGCTAACACTTAACATAATAAATTACATTTCAACCGACAATATTTTATAAAGATTACAATATATAAATGTACGTTTCCTTTACAACAAGTCACTGTAACTATAAAATAGTTTAAAAGTTTAATGTTAACACAAGATACAAAACTTTGCTTTTTCCTTTCTTTAAAATAATAGGCCCTTAACCATAAAAAGTTAGTATAGATAAACTACAGGCTTAAAGTAAAAGGTTACATATGTATATAATATTTAAACTTTTATTTCCTCTGTCCTTTTAAATACATTACATTACAAAATATGAGTTGAAAGTAAATGAAGGCGAATAATGTTAAATTTAAAAATAAAATATCAAATAAAAGTTCATGACAAGCAGTGTTAAAATCATAAGCAAATATAAAATATAAAAAAAATTCTTTAAAAGCTTCCAAGGCTGATGTTTTCTATTATTTTTTTCTTCATTCGGTTTCAGTAGATTCCTGATATATCTCTGGTTTCACTGACTCTGGAACACAAACTTTATCATCTTCCTTTTCCGAACCAAGTTCAATTAATCCCCCCGTCTCTATAAATTCGTCCGCGACCGTTGACTCTGACAAATATCCAACTTTAACTTCTCCGTGTGACAAATTCTCATGTATTTTTGGCTCCACCTCCCGCACGTACATCTCCAAACCACGCACTGAGCAAACTGTGTCCAGGGTAACCACATCCTCATCTTTAATAGAGGAATACTGGTTCGTTGCGGCCCCGCCGGTGCTGCGGTTTCTAGACACTGAAGCTTTTGAGGTAGTGGGTTCGTCGTCGTTATTAGCCACATCCTTATCATAAATGGCCTTTTCTACACGAATAAGTTTCTCACCGTCGTAATCACTGTTACTGTCATATTCATCGTTCTTTTTCTTCGTTTCATTCAATTCGATTGCTGAGGAAAGGACATTTTCGGACCTGCTGCTATTATGATTTTCTGGCTTCTGTTCCGGTTCACATTTCTCTTCTTCGAGATGGTCACTTTCTATTGTACTCTTAGAAGTTTGCTGGCGGTCTGATCCAGCTGTTAGTCGTGTGAGTTCTACCAAAAATTCTTCATCTTCGAGTTGGCGGGAGATTTCAGTTACATCCTGGGACTGCCTGCAAGCATGGGCATCTGCCGTTGTGGGTACCATCTCGTTTTTCTGCGAGGATGAGTCTTCAGTTTCATAGTTCGTTATCATCGGAATACGCACTGACTTATCAGACGAACTCTCATAAACGGTGATAGTAGAGCTCTGCGGCAAAAAAGGTCTTTGATCCTCTTCCGTTGCCTCTGCGCTTGTCTGTGAAGATTCTGTCTCCTCTCGCGTGATGTCGTTTGCGCTGTAGTACAAGGAGCTGTTAGTGGCATTAGCTTTATCATGCGCTGCTGGGGACTCCCTTGGACATCCTTCGTCCTCCCCCTCCTGTTCCTCCTGACTTCCCTCCATCTGAAAGGTGCTAGTAGAGATGTTATCCGAATATCCATGTTCTCCGCTGGGCACAAAGAACGTGCTGTTTGAAAGTGTTCGATGTAAGGATACATTAGACGAGTTGGGCCCGGGATTCTGCGATAGATTGCCTCTATGCTGAGGCCGACGCAAAGGTGGAAGATTAACCAGGGGCTTGCGACGTTTGGCGAATGGCGAGGAGAGACTACCCCGTACGGAGTACAAGGCCCGCGCAGGACTCGTCGAGTTTCCCCGCGTTTGAGCAGATGCTCCTCGAGGAGGCGTTGGCAAGGAAACCCATAGACGGGCGCCACTATCCCGCTGGCCACACTGAAAGGCACACACAGAGGAGGGACTCGATATGGTTCTAGGACTTGTGACTATGTTGCTCCTATGCTTTTTTACCGAACCGGCGGCACTTCGCGGTCTGCTAGCATTGCGAATGTTCTCTTGGATAAAGTTGCGCTTTCTGCGCGGACTACTACGGCACACAAAAGTTGTTGAGGAAATAATCCGGTCCAGAGGAGTCTCCTCTTCAATCATTCCCTGTTCCTCGTGATTATTCTTCTCTTGATCCTCCTCGTCCCTTTCCGGGTCCTCCGACCATGATCGCGACATACGCGGCGTGGGTCGGATAATAAGGTGAGCATGTGCCATTGAACTGCAGGGAGCGCTGATGTTATGAGCAGACAGAGAAGAGCCACTCGGAGACAAAGTGGTGTCAGCTGGTGTAGCTTTTGCCATCGGCGTGCTTGGATTAGGATAGATGAGTGTGCGAGTGCGAAAGATTTCCTCGCTGACCAAGTCTTGCAGCTTCTTGGGCGTCATCTTGTTACGAATACTTTGGTCAATCTTCCCGAAAATTGGCTCGCTCTCATCAAGTCTGTCGACCTCGATGCGCTGGAGAATTTCTCGCTCCAGAGGCGTGAAATACTGATTGTCGGGCTCTGAGTTAAGGGCTTCTTGAGTTTCGCCAGTAACCTCTTGGAGCTCCACCACCGCCTCTATTTCTAAGTCATTCTCATCAATGTCTTTCTCGTCGTCAAGCTCTTTCTCCTTATCAGTGGAATCCTCTGGTTCCGTTAAAATGGGAGTCACAGGCTTTTCGTCGTCGCGTTTCTCATCCTGCTCCAAATTGATGGGTATACATTGGACAGTCTCTTCTTCACTATAATGACTGTTACTGGAGTTTGTGGTCCCAGCAACGTCGGATTCTTGTAAGGACACAGTGTCATCGGCGTTGGGTATGTTCTCCAAACTAATCGAGCGAAACAGAGAACTACTTTCGACTTGATCTCTTTCAACAAGGGAACTGCTTGAAGTCACGACTGATGTATCGGTGTCGAGTGCCTGCAGTTTCTTGGTGGTAGCCACTAGTTTTTCTAGGTTTTCACCAGCTAAGGTAAGACTTTCCTCAAACTTTTGCAGGATTTTCGGAAGCTCATCGCTCGGCTCCGTCAGGGTTTCATCTTGGATATCATCAGGGAGCTCATCATTGCCTTCCCCTTCCCCCTCAGTTTCCTTTGGATCGCCTTGTTTCAGCGCCGGATCCTGGCCTATACAATCATGGGTTCTTAAAGACCTGGCTACTTGCTCATCCATTGTCATACTTTCAAGTGTCTGCTGCTCCTGCTGCATTTGCTCCTTGGCCCCAAAGTATTCGACATGATCTTGCCAGAGCTCTTGGAATTCAGACTTGCGACGCTGGCGCTCTTCGCGAGACATCAATTGGCGGTCGACCTGCTCTTCTATATTTCGATCACTAGTCGGAAAATGTTGCGTTATTTCCAAAGTGATGCGATGCTCGGTCAGCGGCTGTTGGACAAACGGATCTGCATTACGCACTATTATATTATCTTGGGGTTCCAACCATCGACCAAAGCTCCACACTTCGGTAATGTCTGCTTGTTCCGCATGGTAAGTCCGTTGGGGAGCTGCACTTGTGGCACTCGCTCCAGCACTGGAAGTTGCCTGCTCTACAACCAATCCCATAATGCTAAGATCGCTGTTGATGGGACCTGGAGAATAGTTAGCATTCGTTGACTCTTCCGAAAAGTTAAACTTTTCTATTTGACTGAGGAAATTGGTGGTGGAAGATGAGGCGGAGCACCCTTGGGTCTGGGTGCAGGCATTCCGTTGCGTCCTCAGAAATTCGGGCAACATCAACATATTCTCAAAATTATTGGATAGCTCAGGCAGTGTTGACAGTTGTCGTCCCTGCAAGGGGGTGCTCCCATTACTTGTCAGCTCATCGGCGCAGCTACTAGCAGCCGTGGCGCCTCCAATCTTTCGCAGCTCCGGCTTGAGACGCAGCAGTTTGTCAAAGCACGCCTGGCACAACTGCTCGTAGCGAGGTGTGGCGAAGATCTCTTCGTAACTGATGCCTCGTTGCATAGGACGGTAGCCCAAGGCCGGTTGCTCCCGCTCCCTGGGCATATGTTTGTGCTCAGTGCGTGGTTGATGGCGTGGGGAATTGAACCCGAAATGGGAACCAGTTCGGTAGGGGGGATGTTGTATCAAATTCGCCTGCTGTAGCGGACGACGTGAGGCGTTGGAAGAAGCCGTGGCGCTAGTTATAGTGCATGTACTGGAGGTGGTGGCATTCGAGTGTCCAGCTCCGCCACGATAACAACTGGCCAAATAGTTCAACTGTTCACAATGGAGAGCACGCAATAAAGCGGAGCACACCTGCGGTTGGATGCACTGGCCCAAAGAGGCAGCTGTCGCATAAACATAAGAATATAGCTCATCCGACGGTAGAATAGGATCCTCGCCTATAGACGGAAACAGGTCTCGACGACATTTGCTGTTTCCGGACAAGTTTCTGTTCCGCCCGTAATGCTGATTCTCCTTGTCTTCTTCATCTACTTGAGATTCGTTATTGTTATTATCGCCTAGTCAAAGCGACATCAAGGTGTGGGAGGATGAAAAAGCCGAAAATGGTCAGTAAGTATTTGTCACAATTAGAGAAAAGTCCGGAGCCAGCATCTTGGACAGTGCGGCACTCGAAATACATACATAAAGGCAATACGTACTGAAATACATATCCATAAATCTGAAAAACAAACGATTCAATCTTCCAATTGAATTTTAAAATATCAAATTTCTAGAAGTCAGGGACTTAAAAAAATCTCTAGCGAATTAAGAGGAATAATATCCGTAACTGGAAATGGAATTTTTGCCAAATCCAGTTCAAGGGTTCGGATTAGAAAAGAAAAATGTATCCAGAAATGATTTTTTTTATATTTACCCAAAAACCAATGTAATGAACTTAACCGCAATGAATTATTTATATAGTTTCGTTATGATTATCAACCAAACTATAGCTAGGGTTTAGTTTTAGTGCAACAATTAATTGCCATGGACTTGTGGATTATATGGGGGTTATATAAAAAAGTAATACATCATAAACAACGATCTGTCAGGGGCTATTGGATTATATGGGGGTTATATTGTAAATATACACCGAATAATAAGTATTATTTCAAAAGTTATATACAGTGGGCGTTTAGCCTGAGTACATTAAAGGGTGCTAGAAGTAAGGGGTATCTTTCAATCGGGTCTTGTTCGTTACCTCGGCCAGTTGGCGGCTTGCGATTTGTGGCTGTGTGAGAGCGTTCGCCGTTTATAAAACTAAGTGTGGCTAAAATAGTATTGAGAAATAAAATTATAAAATCATATTCGGCGAAAAATGTCCGTAAGTAGAACGCTAAACAAATGTGAAAAAGACGTAATTGTGTGCCTTAAACTAGAAATACGTAGTGTTGCATGAGATTCAGATTTTAGTATCGATTAAGCATGCTTGAAATGTATAGAAAGGTGTTAGTTTTCGGCTAATGTAGCTGGCTAGGCAACTAAGGAAGCAATCAACAGAAAACAGCTGCAGTTAAAAATTAAAAAGAGAAACAAAATAACACGGAGATATTCCAACGAAAGTTATCAGCAGGCTTAAATTCTCTGCCAACAGCGAATAATGTGAATCAGCTAATAGCATTTGGCAACAGTTAAACATGACATGTTGAATGGGGTTTAGTGTGCAGGTGGTTTATGTTTATGTTATGCTGAACATTTTTTCTATAAACTATTGTCTTGATTTTTTAGTTGGAATTTTTTTTTTGACTACACACTAAACCTTTGGGGCTGCACTCACCTCCAACTCAAAAGGGGTTTCTTTTTAAACTGCTTATTATTTATTTTGTTTATTTTTGTGTTATAGAGCGCAGCAGCCGCAGAAGTAGTAGTAGAAAATGTAGTATGTAGTAGTAGTGGTAGTAGAAGTAGAATTTTGTGTTCTGTTGAGAGCTTCGGTTGCTTCTTGTTGTTGATTGCTGGTCTTTCGTTTTATTATACATTTCTTGTTTATTTTATTGTGGACCTACACACACTTCGCTTTTTAATGAATGCTAACTAAATATATTTGGAATTTTTGCTCTTCAAGCTGCCAATTTATTTGGTTTTGAGGTTTTTCTTCCTATGTAAAATAATAGAAAGTTAAAATTTTGATTTACAAATTTCCAAATTCTGAAAATTAAACAATTTTGTAAAACCAAGGAATTACTACAACTGCAGCCTTTACTATAATAAAAAAATTTTTGTTGTAGCAGTTTTGGTAGCTGTGCTGTCGTACAGTTGGTTGTTGAAATTAAAAATCATTTGATACACGGCGTACAACAGTTGGTCCCTTGGAAGTATTGGATATGATTGAATTGCATTGCACAATAATAATAATAATCTAATTTATAATATAACTGAGTAACAAAATAAAACTGTGATACGACAGTAAAAATGGGAAATGTTTAGGAAAAGGGAAGTTTAACAATTTTGTAGTTTTCACAGAAATGAAGTTGTGACGGTATCAATTGCTACAAGTATTTTTTTGTTGACTACATTAAGTAATTGGTGTGTTGGTATCCATTGAAATGTGTGTAGTTTTTGGCGTGTGTATTGGTAATTTTAGTATGCGAAAGTACGGCAAATAAAATAAACGAAAAAGAGGGAAAATGGCATAAAAAATGTTATTATTAAAGGTTAGGATTCCAATTAAATAAGTATACCAAAAATTCAACTTAGGAAATAATACTACAAGGGCAATAATACTACTTAAAATATTTAATACAAATGGCAAAATCTTCAATACCTAAGTTACCCATAAAATTATAAATCAAATATAAAGAAAAACTAAGTAAACAAAAAATAAAAATGGGTCAAAATGGATAACAATGGGGAATAACAAAAGAGAAACAGAATAAAAACATTAAAATTTGGATCACAGGATGACTGGGAATATACATAACTTTTGGACATGTGTATTTGAAATGTTTTAGAGTGCGTGTGATCGAAGAAATTTTAACCGTATGTAAAGACAATAAAAAGTATAATACGAAGCACACAAAAGGACTTACCATCGCTCAGCACGACTTCTGCCTGCCTTGGCACTGGCGCTTGTTGTGTTTGGATCTCAATGACCTGGTGCTCTAAAATAGGAGATACATATTAGTCGCTGGAACTGCGAATAGTTTGTAAATAGTAGACATACCGGTCTCTGGTTCGCTTTGAGGGTATTTCTTTGTCCCCGCCTGCAGGACCGCCTCTGATTCCGAAAAATCTGTGTCAGTGTCTGCATAAAGTAGTTAAACATGTTATAAAATATTCGCAATACTTATGTTTCTTTCCACTTACATTCGCCATGCACCGATTTCTTTTTGCGTTCCACCGTGCGCTTGTACTCATTGAGTTCATCGTCCGTAACATTGTCAAATGGATTTTTGGCATACGGGGCCTTGTACACCGTGGCATTGTGCTGGAATCCGCGCTGGATGATTCCCTTGGAAGCGGCACCCATCATGACGACATGGTCGCCGGCCTGCGAGACCGTTGCATCCTTGAGTCGGCTCGCCTCGTCCCATGTGACGCCCTCCAAAATATGCGACTGTGGTCCGGCCGAAATCTTATCCGCCCGACGATTGTCCTTAATCTGTTTTAATTAGCTCCTAGTTAGTAATTAAATTCGTTTGGGATCAAGTGTATTAAATACTGACTAGTTGCTGGACTCGCTTGAACTCTCTTGGATTAGTTCCTGCAGGCACAAACTGGAGCGGATCTTCTATCCTCACTGGCGTTGAATGGGTGGGGGAACCCTCAGCAACCCACTATGAGTTTTTGTTTTTTAAATAGTAAATTATGTTTTGTGTGGAATGTGGGGCCAATGCAAATAGAAAAGAAAGAGAAAGAAATTTGTTTTTAATGTGGGGAGAATACTCAGGATTCTTATTAAAATGGAAATTTCTTAAAAATAAACATTCCCATTCAACATGTAGAACATTTCTTTTACACATTTAAGTCATCTAGTTTGATTACATTTACTTGTCTTAAAATTAGAGTTAGTTTTTTAACATTCCATTGCAAGCTGATTCTTCTTCATAATTATTGGGCAAGTTTTACATACTGATAGGTCTAGCCCACTAATACCATTAGATATTATTTATATATGCAATGATCAAATAAACATAAATCAACTGAAAACAAGCATAAATGTTTTTGTGCCTTGAAAAAAACAATGAATAAATCACAAAAAGAATAAAATAAAACCATAAAACATGCAAAGAAAAATTAAGAACGAAAATTAAAACGGTTAAAAATGAAATCAATGATATTAAGTGAAATAAAATATGCTGTTTTATTGATTAAGTAGTGATTAGTATTTTTAGCAAATTTCTTTCTCTTTCTTTGCATTGTTTCAGAGTTATCGACTTGTTTTTGAGGCAGCAAAAACCCTAAAAGAGGCACAAAATCATCTATGCAAAAGTCGTTTGTTTTGATTATTTTATTTATTTGATTAATGCACATTACAGTATTCGTTTGCTTGCTAGCAAAGCATGTAAAATAATTTTGGTTTAGCACGAGTTCAATTTATATTTCCAAAGTATATAAATATATTATAGGTTTTGTATATTGATTCTTTAATTTACTTAAACGCTAAGAAATTTTATGCGTGAATATAGTTGCAGCTTAGTAGCAAAGTTGGAACTAAAACTGAGTGCTAACGAAATGTAAATCATATATGGGAGAATAGCAAGTGGAATGTCTGGAAAGAACTGAGGGATGCGATATCCACCAAATTCAACTATTTTCCCTCAATTTCCTTAAGGCTGGTGGTTTTGGTTTGCTTCATATCTTCGAAAGTAATGATTTCTACCTTTGTAATCTTCTTGGGATCCGGAGTGCCGGTCTCCAGAACCTCGACCTTTTGGTAAACGTTGGGCGAGTTGAGCCACCGACTGCGGTCGCCGCCCTTGCGCAGGTCTCCCTTCTTCCAGATCCTATTATGGGATGCAATTATTAGTTAATCTCAAAGGTTGATATTCAGCTAATTGACGTACCCTTGACGGAAAAGCTCCTCCTCCTCAAGCAGATAGCCCAGCGATGAAACAGCTGGTGGTAGTTCCACATCATTCTTGGGCTTCGGAGGATCCGATTTGATCAGCGGATGGCGGTAGATGTAGCCAGTGCGGTAGCCAGCATTGTCCAGCATGCGCATTAATGCCTCAAACTCAGCACCACCCACACGCCACTTGGGCGGACTGCCCACTCTGGGAACGGGTGCTTCGGCTTCCTTCTCAGGAGCGGCAGCACCATCCTCGCCTGCCGTGACGGCGGCAAACTTTTTCTCCAGATCCTCTGGTGGCCGGCGCGACTGCTCGTAAATGGCCTTTCGCGACTCCTCCGGAATCAGCACCAAGTTATCCAAACCGACGGGCAGCAGCTTCAGTTGGGTCTCGCACGCCTGCACAATGTGACAGGCGGCGAAGAAGGCCTCCTCGATGGTCTCGCCACAGCACAGGGCACCGTGGTTGGACAACAGAATAACCTTGGAGTTGGGACCGAGGCTTCGGACCAAACGGTTGCGCTCTTCCTCGTCGAACAGGCCAGTGTAAGCGTGTGTGGTGATCTCGCCCAGCACACAAGTATCCTTGGTCAGCGGCAGCAAACCAGTTTTCAGGGAGGAAATGGCCACAACCGGACTGCAGCCGATATAGATGGCGCAGCGGATGTCTGGACGGGCAGCATGTACCACTGAGTGGAGCACAAAGTCTGCAAGAAAAAAACAACAGTTATAAGTTAGAAAACTTAATAGTAGACTTTTAAAATAAATAAATAATTAAACCATTTTTATACTCTCCATCGTTTAAATAAAATGTTTGAAAAGTCTTATAAAACTTTCAATCAATCATTTGTTTTCTAATTTGAGGGGGTAGATTTTGAACATCTCAACTTACGGCTCTTGTTTCCGCCGAAGTTTGTGGTGCCCTGCTCCACGATCTGGCCTTGCATATCCACCTTATTCAGCGCCGAGGCAGTGATCTCGTGGTAGAGCAGGCCGTAGGGATTGACCAGGAAATACTCCTGGTCGACCTTAAGTCGGGCAGTGATCTGTGCCCCCAGACCCTGGGTCCAGCCGTTCAGATCGAGCAGACGGAATGTGGCGGCCAGCTTGCACCGGAGTATCTTCTCGCCCTTGGCATATCCCATCGACTCGACGCCGCGTATATCATTGATGGGCACCATGCAGTTGCTGCTCTTAAAGACACTGCCCACCCGCGACACCGGCACACCCACAATGTCCGACAGCTGCTGCAGGATGCCACTGGCGCCAGCTCCGCCATCGCGGGCCGAGTCCACGATCCGCTCGAGCTCCTCGCGGAACAGCTTCGAGCCCATTATGGCCTCGACCCGCTTGCGACGCTCCATTTCGCGCATATCCTGGGGAAGGGGAAAATGAAAAAAGAAAGCGAGTGAGGGGTGGTTACCCAGTTGAGGCTTCGATGGCTGAACTTACCTGTTCAATATCCGCGGGACGTGCTTTGTTGTCATCCTCCTCGCCGGCAGTGGGATCTATGCCATTTTGTGGCGGTTGCTCAACATCAGTCATGATTTATTTTCCTTTTATTCTGTTAAAATGCTGCAATTAAATGAAGGGGACGGTTTTTTAAATTTAGGCAAAGTGCTTCTTCAACTTAACGCTCAGCTGGAAAATTTTCGACTGACCTTAAAAACTGCAGGGCAGCTAGGAAAAGGGGGTGGCAAACAAGAGAGAGATAGAGAGTGGAAGAGAGAGTGCAGTGCAACCACCCAAATAAGAGAGTCTCTCAGAGAGTGGAAAACTGACAGAATTCCCTGTGAATGTCAAAATTAAGTGTTTGGGGGAAATCAGAGAAAGTGGAGGGGTGACTGAATGGCCTGCCGCATATTTCCACTTTAGTTAATGTCTAATTTTGGCCAAAATAAATTCTCAATTTTAGGGGGAAAACTCTGGGGAAAATGCATATGTACATCCGTATTTTTTCCCATACCCACGTGCTGAAGCGACAGCAAAAACGGAATCGGTGAAAACTATTTTAAGATCCATTTGGCTTTTTAAGAAACCCAAAATTGATGCCTCGAAAATCAAAACGAATAGAAGGAGCTATCTTGGTCCCAAAAGAAAAAGAGAGCAAGCTAAATAAATAAACAAAAAATGTGTTTTGCTCTTTAAATCTTTAGGCGTGGTGCGTTCGAATACCACGAATTTTAACCTTCAAATTCTCGTAAACAATCAGCATGCGAATAAACACTAATGAAATAATGTCATCAACGAATCGCGCGGCTGAGATAACAAATCGAAAAACAATTTCTTGGCTCAGCCAAAATTGCAACCCGAACCAGCTCAAAACAAACAGACTTTACTCGATTCCAACATGACACACTTAAAGAAACAATAAACCATAATTAATGTGCATTATGCTGACCCGATTTTTTACAACTACACCCACAATCATTTCCTTAGTTCTTTCCCCAATTAAAAGCAAAAATTGCAATGAGAAAAAATAAGTGAGGGCTAAAAAGAACACAGACAAAAATTCCGTTTTATTAAGAGTAGTGTTTAAAGCTTAAATTCAACATGCCTTTAGCATTGCTTTTAAAATATTAATGCACCGTTATAAACAACATTTTTATTTAATTTAAATACATTTTAGTGCCATAATGAATCATTTTTTCTATGTAAGGTATAACCCCATTCGT
This sequence comes from Drosophila kurseongensis, assembly GCA_018153305.1. Classification (NCBI taxonomy): domain Eukaryota; kingdom Metazoa; phylum Arthropoda; class Insecta; order Diptera; family Drosophilidae; genus Drosophila; species Drosophila kurseongensis. The sequence goes on along the minus strand of JAECXX010000004.1, from coordinate 8,244,085 downwards.
GGGCGGCCCCTTTTGTAGTCGGCTTATCAGCTCAGGGAGAACATGCTTACAAAAAGGAAGGCACAATGAAATTGCATTGCAAAAGTGCATTGCCAATGGCTTTTTTTTCTGCTGATTTTGCCATTTTCTAATTATGACGTATTGCAACGCGTGCCGCATATTTTAGTTTGCTCTTAACAACAATATCGTGATGCGGAGGTAATTGAACTTTGTTGCCAACAGCACCTCACCTCAACTCAAAGTGCGTGGGCGGCAGCAGAAGTTTTCAGTTTTGCTTTAAATAAAATAAAATAATGCTGAATAAACGGTTTTTAAGTGACTACCAAAAAGATGCAGACGAGCTAGGGAGTTGTGTATGCGTGGGCGTTGAATAAACTTAACGAGCCAAAGAGTTTTCGAGCGTGGGTCGATTCAGACTCCTCCAAATGAAGTTAAAAGTTGCGTAGGTGGCCAAAGGTTGGGAAAATAAGAAGAGTTCTTCTGGACAAAATGTTGTTTCTCACGCATTGCATTCATATTAAACGATCTCAATATGGTTAAAAATACCTTAAATTAAGTAATTATTTTCAAATTGGTGGATCAGATTTCTGGTTTATTCCGTGAAAAATTACAAATACATAAAGAAACTTTATTTAAAACCAAGTATTCAATCCGATACATTGCCGCAAATACCCAAATAAAATGGTAACTGGTTACCGAATATAGTTAAGAGGGTCAATGGACTAAAGCCATTTGTTAACTATGTTTAAGCCTGCACAGCATTTGGTTTATTGAACTTTGGCAATACCAGACAACCTCTCCATAACACTCTCTCTCTGGACTCTTTCTTTCTGACCTTTTTGTACGGAAGACAACAATTAAATTTAGGAGCAGCTAACGCCACAGCGACGCCATCATCGTCGCCACCGTCGCGTCAGCGTCAGACAATTGTTGTTGACATTATGCAATTACATCACACTTGTTTGGCGCGGGACACACCCATGTCTTTCAATGGTTAAAGTGTGCCGGTTTCACAGCCGGCAAACCGAGAATATATACATATATGAACATATAGAATGTTGAGAATGTTATGAAGGCAAGGCCGATAACAGAAACCTAACTGCAAAATACCCAACTTAACAGCATGATAATTAGGCAAGTTCTGCCAAGATAACAAAAATATTAATCAATTATCTCTAAACAAACAATTTACCTGTGTTTACTATTAATGGGGGAAAAAGAGACTGAATCGGATCTAAATATTCACATGTATTTTATTTAATTATTGAAATTATTGATTTAGAGAAATTTGTAGGAAATATATTTCCTTGTGCAGCATCAAAAGCTCGGAAGAAATAAGCAAAGAAATCTACTCGCAATTACTTCAACCGTAAGCAGAGTATTGTAAATGTTTTTTAAAGATTCTACAGTTTTTAGTTTTTTAGTTTTTAAATAAAAAAGTGTATTTTAAAATATGGCTCATTTATTGAGTTACTTATTTTGCCATAAATTTGAATTCTTTATTAAGCTCTTAGCCAAAATATATTTTTTACTCAAATTAGCAGCTCAGTCAATTGACCCAGAGAACCGAACACACTCTATATATGGTTTTCACACATATGCTGGCGTTAATTAAATTTCCCAAGTATTCAATTATCGCGCAACGGAAGAGATCTTACGTAATCTTCCACTCCATCGAGTCCAGGCCAGACAGCTGTCCCACCGCCTCAAGTGCGAGATGTAAGAGCGGCAGGCAATAAGGTCGCTCGCAAATGATTCCATTCAGTTTTAATAATGCAACAAGTCACTCACTCAGTCAGTGGGGCATAAAGCTAGATCCAATGATGATGATCAATGTGGAAAGATTTCTCAAAGCCTCAAAAAAAAATCATGAAAAGACCGCTCCCATATGTCGACGACAACAATAAAAGTGAGAATAGTAACAAAAACGAGTGCAATAAACCAGCGACAAGTGTAAATAATAATAATTGTAGCCTGTCACTTACTCTAAAATGCAAATGAAAAATGTAAATCTGTACATTCATTCATTTGAAGAAAATTCTAAATCTCGAGAGATTTATTCCGGCAACTGCTTGCAATTACGTTTTGCTTACCTAAAAAAAATTGTGAGGTCATAAAAAGTACATAATATTTATAAACACACAAAAATTAAGTGTTCGTTTCAAGGTTGCCCTAATAAGTTTTCGAATATTTTTACAAACTTTATGTAAATAATTTTGAATACCTAAAGTACTGTTAGTATAAAATTGACGTTGTGGATCAATGGGATGACGCGCACACCGTGAAAATATATACATTTTAATCTGCGAAACGGTGTCAAAGAGAACTGGCAATGTTTGCAAGTCTCGCAGTAGAAAGTTTCACACCAGACTATCCCCAGAATTGCTAACCAGACACGCCAGGAATGAGTAAGAGGGCTGCGCTGCTCCGACGCCAGCTGGTTTATTTCACTTTGGACGAGCTTGCCCCACAAGCAGTCGTGGCCGAGTGGTTAAGGCGTCTGACTCGAAATCAGATTCCCTCTGGGAGCGTAGGTTCGAATCCTACCGGCTGCGATCAGAGTTCTTTTTTTCTTTTTGAAGACACAATTAAATTGAATTTCTTAAGCACTTGCATATTTAAGATCAACAGAAAGAAAAAAAAAAATTCTAATCGTAAGAGAAATATATTTTTTTTTTCTCATCTCAATGGGTCAACGTTAGCGGGAAGTATAGCCTCTCGGGCATAGTTCTTGTTTAAATAGCTCAAAAGTAGACTTATAATTTAAATTTGTGGGTGGATATTCAAATAAAAAAAAAATAATTTATTTACAAAATCCATTTGCTTAAGTAACAGAACGTTTTATTTAGAAGCATTTTCTATTCTTGTATTTATGTACTTTTACTTTACCCTAACTTGTCTGTCGCACAAAAACTGTTCGGATTTTGGATGCCTGGCTACCAGCTGTTTCCGTGGTGTAGCGGTTATCACATCTGCCTAACACGCAGAAGGCCCCCGGTTCGATCCCGGGCGGAAACATGTTGTACTTTTTTTTTCTCTTTTTTTTTGTAAAAATAATCAAGTATTCCTTTTTTCTTTGAATTAAAAAACCGAATTTTAATTAAAAATGAATGAAAATATTCACACTAAAATTAAGCGCCTGTCATATTTTTAGCAAGTTACTAAACCATTCCAAAGAAAAATTTGACAGAAATACATTTTGTTTTGTTTTTAAAGAAATTAACGTTATGAAAGTATTGGCCCAATATCACTCAATTTTTGTAATATTAGAAGTTAGACTTGTGCAAGTTCGACTAAAAAATTTCATAAAAGGCGAAATTAATTAAAACTTAATAAGCAAAACACAATCATTTTTATTTAACTCAAAAGGATGCACAAATAAAATAAGAAATAATGACATTGCTTCAGCGCTCTGTTCATGAAAAGTACTGCTTTGCTTTTGGCTAACCTGGCTTCAACTGTTTCCGTGGTGTAGCGGTTATCACATCTGCCTAACACGCAGAAGGCCCCCGGTTCGATCCCGGGCGGAAACATGTTGACTTTTTTTTTATTTAGCTTTTTTAATGAAGAACAGTTCTTTTTTTTCCTTCCTGTTATCTTTCAAATGTAATTATAACCGTTTAAGTTTAGATAAGCTAATGAAGCGTTTGTCTGTCTTGCACGGGACTATCTATGACCTGTCTTCATCTTTTACTTTGGACCCTATATCTTCTCACTCTAAGTCATTGGGCGTGTGTGGAATCTCTTAATAAGGTGGTAGCAGGTCTAGCCGTGGGGAGAAGCCCCTTGCTAATTTTGTTTGTTTTGCTAACAAGCTGCCAGTTTGTCTGGCTCGTACCCGTTCGTTCTTCTTTATTCTTCTCTTCTCACTTAAATATATTTTGTTTTACTTTACTTCTCTGGGTCCAGACCCACAACTATCCGGCTACCGAAAGTCGCGTGTGAGTCGCGTGGCTTGAATTACAAAATCCGCACATAAATCTCATCAAAGTTGGCGCCAACGCCCATTGTGATGAAAAAAGACTCGGGAAAGATGTATAAATAAAACAATTGCTGGTGCTTGAAGGAAAACAAAAGTTAAGTGACAACAACAAGTGGTCAAGTTGAACGAAAGGAAAATGATTTGTTTGCTTTGCTTTTGGCTTTTTGCTTTTTGTCTGCTTTTTTTGCCCTTGATGTAAGCTAAAAGCCTTTTGTAGAGTCAAGCAAGTTGTATTCCTTTTGCTGCTTCGGTGTCTTTGACTCACTTGGCCAAAGGCCAGAAAAAAAGCTTGCTCAATTTTCGTATTTTTAATTCACATAAATTTAGTTTGTAAAATTGCCAAATAAACTTGAAATCTGCACAGTTGTTGAGGTTGGTTGACGTCCATGGTGGAAAATTAATAAATTATTGCTTAGAGAATGGTAAAATACGAATACCAATGCAATTGAATTACATTTTTAACATGTACATAAAAACCATGAACTCATATTTTATTTGATGACAAAGTGAAAAGCTTAATGAAATTAGGTTAAAAAATTGTATTTTTCAATCAAAAAATCGTTTTTTTAAAAATACTTATGCAGGCTGTTGTTATTTTCTTCAGTCTTGTTGTACTCGATTGGGGGCTGAAATAATCTATTTGTGGAGTATGACATCACCCAGGACATTGTCGCACCCAAAACCATCCCTACTCAACCCCACACAACGCACTTAAAATCGAGCAAATAAAACTTCATCCCTCAGAATATGACGTCACTTCCTGTCATTAACTCAAAACGAAACTCAAACATAAACAGAAACGAGCACCACCCAAAACCACCCACTCCACTCCAAGGATATTTTTACGAGTCGCGTGGAAACATTCCCGGCCGGCTAACTGAATTGGTGGCGCCACAATTCTGGTATTCTGACATTTTGTGGCGCCGCCGACTTTCAAAATTGCATGGCAACACGACGGTAATGAAAATGCCGGCCACAAAACAAAAGAATAAGGCTGAACAAAAAAGAATCAACACTGTAAGGACAATAAGGAAAGCCCACTAAAAACCCAGGCGTGTCACGGGACAGGTATTTCCACAAGGAATCGCGCCTCATTTCACTTGTCCTGGGGTTTGAGGTGGAGGGTTGGTGGTTGAACTCTGGTGACCCCCAACACGCGACCGGCATCGTGAGGCGGTGGAAATTTCAGAGCCTGCTGCGTGTTTATGGTTAGTTTGAGTTTTCCGGATAAACGATGGAAAGCACACATGTCCTTAGCGACAGTAACTTAATCTTGATATGAACACATATTTGAAGCAGAAAATGGGCTTTTAATTGCACTGCAGGTACAGTCTGCATCCGGTTTGCTTAGCAATTATTGAAGGGCTATTGAAGGGTTGAAGGCTTTGGAAAGGGCATCATAAGAATACGGAGGATTTTAAGGGTCGCAAGACCTTATCCCTTTATTATTATCCCTTTTTTATTTTTCACTTATTTTTTCACTATTGTATTATCAGTATTTAAAATTAATAATTGGCTTTAATTTTCCATTTATATTTTTTTCCTTTAATAGATTTTTTTAAACAAACGCCAAAATTCGATTGAAAATATTTTTTTCAAAACCATAATTGGCTTTCTTCAAGGCTAATTTTATTTATTACTTCGAATCCAAAATCGAAAAAAATCTTGTCTCGAAAATTAAAATTATAAACCATTTTTTTTTTCAAAGTTGAATTTACAACCGAAACAAAATGTATAGTTCTAGTAGAGTAATTCCCATTAAACGCCCTCGGCACAATAGATCATTAAAATCAAGTGTCCAATAGTTTCAACTTCTTTTACTGTGTTTTTATTAGCTACGTCGAAAGCCAGCAAATGTAACTAATAGGAAACTGTTTACCCCGATTGCCAAGAAATAAAGCACAAAATGAAAAGCAAAGTTGGTCTTCAGTCTGGTTCAATGACCCATTTACAAAAATGCTAGATGAACGCAAAGCAATCCAATCTTCTCTGCTCTCTTTCTGTTTATTGCTCCCTTTATTGCTGCCAGTGTACCATGCCCGAAGGGTAAATCAGAAATTTTGCATTACACATAGATATAGAGAGATATATAGCATTACGCACATACACAGATGGACGTAAATAAAACAGTCAGTACAAAAAACGCCAAGCAGACTCAACGCTTAAGTGGCTTTTAATTCAATTTCAAGCGAAGCAGAAAGAGAGCATAAAGAATGTATGATGTACGAAAAAGTCCAGTAAAACAAAGGTCATCTTTAATTGAATTAGAGGTGAAGTTATGCGTGGCATGTAAAAACATCTGAGAGATAAAAGAAAACAGGAGAGAGCCCTCAATTTGCATTTCAATTACATGACACCTACATGTGTATATCAGCAGCCATCAGAGAAAACTTTTTCATTTAGCTTATCGCAAAAAGACAACAAGCCTCGCCCTATGACATAATCTTTAGTCGTTGATTATAAAATTATGAAAATAAAATCTATGTAAAGGAAGAGAGCCGATGACAGAAATCTCCGCTTGAGTGCCGCAAATACAAATCATTTATTTCCCTTTGACGGTCACGGCCTCGATTAGTTCTCAATTAGTTTGTCAAACAATACAAAAAATAAAAGAAAAACCCGGAATATAATTATATATCGTTCAAGTATGGCGTAAGCAAAAAGTTCAAAGTTGAGAGAGGTGTGGTTTCCTTTTTCTCTCTATTACTTTTTCAAACCTCTCCTCAGTAAACAAGAGTCGATAAAAACGAATGAGAGACCTCAATCACAATCATTGCAAAAACCTAAAGCAAATATGTACCGGCAGATAAAACATAAAATAAGTCAAGCGAAGGGACTCGAGTTTGTTTGCTATTGTTTTGTTATTGTTTGCTTGCTTAGCACTTGACTTATGGGCGTGCCATATATCCAAAAACTCACCTTAAAATTGAATTTGTTGCGTGGTTATAATACTTTTATATTGATGCGCCTGCAAAGAAATTACATACAAAATATGAATTAGTAAGAGTGGTTTTGTATTTTTAATTAAACAAAGAAGGTAAAATTCAGGATCCAATTTAAGTAAGTAATTTGATTTTCCACTTTATTAATTTTTTAATCAATTTATACAAGTTATTTGAGTTAACAAGAAAGTAAGCTTTAATTGGTTTTCTTTGACTAAGCCAACACTTTACAAAAAATTCGCAGAGAGTGGTATTCCATTTTCTTGGCAAACATATGTTCTCGTATTTTAATACAAACAGAGAAGAGATGCTGTGTCTGCTTCTCTGCGGTCAGCGCCTCTATTCGATGATGTCATGTGCATATTTTTAGTTAGCGCGCGTTAAAATATTTTCGTACAACTCGTTATTTTATATTGCGCTTTGCCCAGACAAACACACCTACAATAGTACACAGATCGTAGACTCTCCCAGCAAAGAAAATACAATAATTGAATTATTAAGGGGAGGAAATCTTCCGCAGAGGAAATCACCGCCCTGGAAAATCCAGGTGAACAACAAAATTTACATACAAATTACCGCATTACGAGCTGATAAGCATAGAGTTTGGCCAAATATCAATTTAATTTTAATTACACCTTTCTCCGACGCGCTCAGGTGATCTTACACATTTCACTTGCCATGCACAATTGCAGGCTGAAATGGGCCAATAAATCCGATCTAAATGTTTCTGCGTGAAAGCACAGACACGAAACATTGGTAATGCAATGAAGCCGCTTCTGGTGTTGATTTACAAACTCGTAGGAAATAAACAATTATGTAAGCCGCCTCTTTCGTGTGCTACACAATCGCTTTTTCACCCTTCCCCTTTTTTGATTTTTTTGTAATTTTTTTTGCATTATGAATTCATTTATGCAGCAACACGTTTGCGCTTATTGTTGCTCCAGCTCTATTGTTATATGATGATAATACTGATGATGGTCTTTTTATACAGCTTTATTGTTGCCCTCGTGTTTGGCAATGCTTCAATGCAGAGAAGTTATTTAAAAACCAGATTTTTCATTGACATTTGTGCCCAATAAAGTGGGTTAGCCAGTTATTTAGAAGAGGAAAGATCACCAGGCCAGAGAATTTCCTATTGGAAGTGGCCGGAAGAGCAATTGCATTGCCATTTATAGTATTATGGTCAGCCACTTGTCACGTTTGCAAGCCACAAAACAAAATTACATTTAATTCCATAGTATTTACATTAATTACAACAAATTGAGGCAATTTTAAGAGACGAGAAAAAAGAATAAAACAAGAACTGGTTCCCATTTCCCACGCCCACACAACGGGAGAGAACGAAATTAGCCTAAATTCCAATTTAAATTTAGTTCAGTCGGAGCAGACCTCCATAATAACAGGCTTTCAATCACTTTCAGCTGAAAAGAAGGGGTGTATATACAAAGAAAGAGAGAAAAGAAAAAAAAACATATCCAACGAAAAGATACAATTCAATTGAAGTTCAAGCGCAGCAGAAGAAATGCAAGCAAGAAATGTTAAAGAAGGCAAGAAATGCAGACACACAGCTCCATCATCATCATCGCCGCTGCCTTCCCATCTTTATAGAGAAATTGTCTACATTTTTCTCTGCTTCGCTCCCCAACATTTTCGGTATAATTATCCACATTGTTGTGCTGTCCTTCTGCGGGTTCCAAGCTTTTAAAGCAGCAATAATAACAGAAAACAGTGACAACCACATTCACGGTGACTGCACTTTACAAATTATGCTCTTGATATCTAAATATCTACATATCAACTTTTCCAAATGCAATGGAGATTAATACTTTTATAGGTTTTCAGATATATTAAAAATATGTGCGGAATTTATGTTCGACCAACATATTAAAATTATTTTGTCACTGGATTGGATTAGAGAGCAAACTACTTGTTTTGTATTAAATATTTAGTGTGATTTTGACTAGGTTTCATTTTTATTGTTGGATAAGTCATACTGTTGAAAAAATTAATAGCTTTTTTTTTAATACGAAGAATAAATTAAGTACATATTTTATTTTGGCAAAATGAAGTTTGATTTTTTATTTATTGTTTCTAAATAGATTTATACGAAACTCATAACAAATAAGTTTGTAATTACTAACAATTTCAATAAAGTAATTATCAAACAAAAAAAAAAAATTTTAAAGAAATTGACTGACAGATTTTCTTGTCGTTTCACCTTTCATGCAAAACCATTAAAAGGGTATGATAGCTCCGACTTGCAGTCAACTCTTTTTCTTCCAAGATTTATGTTGTGTTGCAGCAGTTTGTTATTGGCTGATGCGGCTGTGCTTCTTCTGCAACTGTACATTTGTTATTGCTTGTCCCTGTCTCTTCTATCTCTTTTGCCTGGTTTATTGTTGTTTTTGCTGTTTTATTGATGAGCTGCAGTTGTTTAGCCAGCAGCAACATCTCTTTTTTTTTTAATCTCGCTTATGTGTCTCTGTTTTGAAGCTTGGCACGTACGCCTCTTTTATTTATTTATGTGTGGGTATCTGGCTGTCTCTCGCTCTCCCTCACTCTTCCCGTCTCACTCTGTTGCATCTTCACGTCAATTTGCTTTAGGGCATAAACAGAGTACATTTTTTTTGTTTGCCTTTCAGGGAGCCATTAATTTTAAGCGTTGGCTTTGAGACAAATTTGTTTTTAGACTTAGCCAGAGTTGCCAGGCTCATCGCATAAGGAAACTCCCGGCCTATTAATCAAAATTATGCAGCTTAATCCTAACCATTTTCAAATCAATTAATCAACAGTCATGTGACGTCAGTGGGATTTTTTGATAGGCATACGCTTGAGTAAACAATTTTCAATTCCCAATCAAAAGTCATTAGGGCTCGTTGGCCCATCAAATGCATTTGCATTGACGGACACGCCTCAATAAAGGTTAGAAAGTTGGTTATTTCTTCTTCTTGAACTGCATTTCTTATCTTTTTTTCAAATTGTTTAGGGGGTCTGTCATTTTCGAATTTCCGTCTCATTTCCATACAAACATTTTTTTTGGTTAGGTTCCTCAACAATTGTTTGTTTACAGTTTTAACTATCCACTTCCTTCCGTCAGAATGAGCCAAACACACAGAAACAAATACTGTCGACTCATTTTGAATATAATAATGCTATCTGCCTGTTATTTTGATAATTTAAAATATAAATATAATATCGGTTGTATATGCATAAGGTATAAAACAGTCCGAATTTTATGTAATATCATCAAGTAAATTATATTTTCGTAATAATTTTTCTCTTTATAAATACATTTGGATTTCCGCTGTTCCACTTACACATTGATTTTTATTTTTTATAATTCGAAGCGGATGTAACGGGTTAAATCCCGTGTTTTTTTTAATCATGTTCTCTTTTCTTTTTTATAATAGTTATGTAAATTCCATTAAATATCAATTTATAAAGATACAAAAAAAGCCTCAACGATTTTCGTAAGTTCTCGCAATGCAACATGCGGTGTGCAAAAAAAACAATTGAAACCCTCAACGAACGAGTCACGTCTAATTTGCGAATTCAAAATGAACAACGGACCAAGAGGAACAAATGAAAAAACACGGTCACAAATGGAAGTGATAAGGGGTGATAAAGGGGGAGGCAGCATAAGCATTGAATTATAAAGCCCACTGTCCATGTCTGTGTGTATGAGCAAATTCGAATTAGCAACAAAAGCCAGCTAACAAAAAGAGCAAATTTTCATTTTTATTTTTTTTATAAGCAATGTGTCCGAAATGACGTCATGTAGCCCACAAAAGGTAGTTCAAGCAATGGAATGCTAAATTTCGATATGATGAGCAGGAAATAATAAAAATTGTAGAAAGTTGCTAAAGTAAAATTTGTCGGTTAGTTAGCCACTAGCAATGTGATCATCAAGTCCTTAGAAATTATAATGCGGTTTTTCTGTGTACCTACTTTACAGCTACTTGTATCGGAACAGCAATCTAACCAGAAAGCGTAACAAGAGCGAAGGTTCTGATAAGATTGCCTCAAAACAGAAATACAGTCCAACTTGTATGACTTGCGCCATTTTTGTATTTTTTGTTCTTATTAAGGTTCTATATAAATTTTCAAGCCATGACCATCTTTCATAAAGTAAATAAAAGTGATTAGTCATTAGTCACATTTTAAAAAGTTTAATATTTTTTAAATAGTAATCAATAATAACCAATTTTATTAGTATTTTGGATCTAATAAATATATAAAACTAAAAATTAAATTAAAATGTTTTTTGAAATAAAGAATTAAAAACAGAAGATAATTTTCTTTCTGGAATAGAATTCTTAACCCTAAAAATAACTATTAGCTGATCTATATAAAATATATGGATTGGATTATTTTTAAAGTCTAAAAATAATGTTTCGAATTCGAACAATATCGGTGTAAATTGAAAATTTAACATTGGTTGATACTTACAAAAATAATCAAATCAACTGCAAGAACTCAAGTTGAAAACTATAAAATCTTGTCTGCAGGCGTCAGGTTGCACTGACAAATGGCATAAACAAGTTTTCAATATTTACAAATCTGTTTATCACTTGTTGCTGCTTTTCGCTATTTACTTTGCTGAAAGGCGAGAGACCCAAGGAGGAAAAGTGGGTCACAAAACTTGCCAACAGATGCGCGCAGGCAGGCGATTTACTAGCGACAAGGCACCAAGTGCATTAGACACACTCTCAAGATTCGCTAGTGGTAACAAATTGCTTTACAAAAAATTAAAACAAAAAAATTTGATAAAATCGGCGACGATAATCGGAAAGCCGTATGACGTGCAACTGTATTTCTATTTTCTATAAACTGACAAGCGCATAGAAAGTCGGAGGGAGAACGAAGCATGAATCATAAGGAAAGGAAAAGCACACGCACACACTATCACACCCACCCGAAAAGAGAGAGAAGAAAAGTGGCTAGAACATTAAGCTCAAACATGGGCGGATTAAAAAGGGGAATTGGGTAAAGCATCCCCAAATTTATTAGATTATTTGTTAAAATGTAAATAAGCTCATAAAAATATTTTATTTTTAACAGTCTAAATTAAAAAGTTTAGTCCCCTTAAATTCTACTCTAAATACACCACTGTGCTAAAAGCATAACAACAAAATAGACACACTATCGCACACACCGAGTTGCGTGTGCTTGACCAAACCCAAAAAACAAAAACAACACCTATTAGAGAAGCACAAAAGATGGCGTCACCGGGCAATTGCTGCTCATCATTGGAACAGTAAAAGCGAATACAGAGCACCAGCGGATCACCAATATTTAACGGGATTATTACACACTATTCCTAAAATATATGGACACTCACCGGTATTTTTCGTAATCTTCGTAAATCGTCGATCCTCCAGTGGCCAGAAGCACAGGTCACAAATACAACGGTCACAGTCACTGTATGTAAGAGGAGGAACGCACGCGTTTTTTATTTGTACTCTCGCTCTCGCACCTCGATTTTCGGCTGCTATTTTATACAAACACACATATGCCACAGAGAGAGAGACTAACGAAAAAGGGGAGGGAAAGGGGAGAAAATGTAAAAGATTTAACTTTTTATTGACGTTAATACAATTTGTTTTAAATAATTGGTTTTCTTGTTTTTTGTGCTTCTTTCACTACACCAAATAAATGTTAATATTTTTTTTAAGATGGCCGATGCTAACGGCACTTTGCACTATTAATTCTTGTAAAGAATGCACCGCGTACTGCTGCAAATAAATAGTTGAATTGCCTACGAGAACTCAATCCAAAATCGTACGGACACGTCCGACGACCAGCGCACGAATGAAGCACAAAAGAGAACGGCACAAGCGAATCGAACTGGAAGGCGGGCGGGCAGTGTTGGGCAACGTCAAGTGGAGATGTTAAAAAACATTTCGACTTAAGTAACTCCCAGACAAACTGGCTTCCAAATCGGGGTTAACTAAATTTGGTAAACAATCAAAAAGCATCAAATTGCGGTGCAAATTTCTCAGATTGCGCAAAAAATGCAATAGTTTAAACAGAGAGAGCGAGAGAGAGGTACATCATCCTGCAACGCCCAAATATACGAGCTTGTGTGTGTGTGCGAGAGAGAGAGTGTGCGGGGAGGAACGAATTGTTAAAGCAAAGCGAAGGGGGGAAAATAGCGGTGCGAGTCCTTTTCGCCACTTTTTGACCACAAGATACGCTTCTTTCGGTGCTCTCGCCGCACTTTTAGGTATTCTTCGCACAAAAACTATGTCAATTAAGCCGCACACGTCGATTATGTCATATTATTTATACAAATACACGTTCACACACAAGCGTCGCGCCATATACACACATTCGTTTCTGCATGTGTGTGTATCAACGGCGTCCCATCACCGGCAACGCCGTGAAAAAATCGATGGACGCTCTGCGGCTTCGTTAGCGAGTTAATTCTGATTTCCATTATTCAAGACTATCACTATTTTAAAACACTAACTAATTGGTTAAACAAACCACTGCTTACAATTTGTAAATGCTGAATTCACGAAATTTCGCCCGCGTGATGTGTTTCGTTTTCGATATTCGCTTCGAGTGTGACCGCGACGTGAATCTGGAGAAATACTTAAATTAAATTATTTTAAAATACCAGCAGCTCACGCGCAGTACGTTGTGACCTAGCAGAGATTCAAACCATTTGGCTGGTACTATAAATGCTGTTTATAGCCTCTTCAGACAGTCACTTAAAAAATAAAGTGCTTATACTGGTCGGAGTTAACGCGTAGAAAAATAGGACTTACGAAAAAAACTCCTTTATATAAAGAGAAAATGCTACCTTTTTTAATATACTTGTTAAAGGTGGAAAAAAACCTTTTCTTATTAGCAAACTTCGAGTGATTGTATAAGAATAGTACAGAGTTTTTGAGTACTTATGTTCTTTAAGCCTAGTACTCAGATCGACAAACAAGTACGCGAGCGTAAGAACTTTAATCTTTCCAGTGTGACCAAAATTCAGTTCATCAGAATTTAGCGTGCTACGGTCGTACTGTCAATCAGCTAAAATCAGGTAAAATTCAAATATCGGGTTTGCGGGCAAGAGCCTTTAAAAGATATTATCAACTACCTTGGCAAGACAAGTCTGCCGCTGTACATAGAAATTAATAAACAGCCCAATTTAAATTTAACAGTTGTTTTTTTTATTTACTGATAATTATTTGCTAATTTAAAGTTCATAGCTGCACTCTTATTATGTTTTTTCGTACAATTTTGACCTAAGAAACACTTGCTCTGACAAAAGGCACCCTAGATAGTATTAATGTATTTTGTCCTCAAATGTAAACTCCTGCAATCGATTTTCGCGAGTTTTTTTATTTTTTCCCTCCATTTTTTAATATGTTCAGTGAGAAGCGCACGCCAAAAGATTAAATTTTTTAAGCCTAGTATCCATATCGACGAAAACCGTACGCCAGTCATGAGAGAGAGCGAGAGGCAAACAGCTGGCGTTTACTTTTCGTAGGGCCTTTTTGTCACGTCGGTCTCCTGATCGACGAAAAAAATACCAGAAAATTCCATAGCGTTGCCAGTCTGCGGAAATTAACTTTGGGTGAACCCTAGCGAAAAGATTAAAAAATTTAATCTTTTTGCGTGCGCTTCTCACTGAACATTATAAGAAATGGAGGGAAAAACTCAAAAAACTCACAAAAGTCGATTGCAGGTGTTTACATGTGAGGACACAATAACATTAATACTATCTGGGGTGCCTCTTGTCAGAGCGAAATTTTTTTTAGGTCCAGAATGTACGAAAAAACACAATAAAAGTGCAGCTATGAACTTTAAATTAGCAAATAATTATCAGTAAATTAAAAAAAAACAAATGTTAAATTTAAATTGTATTGTTTTTTAATATCTTTGTACAGCGGCAGACTTGTCTTGCCAAGGTATTTGGTAATATCATTTAAAGGCTCTTTCTCGCAAATACGATATTTGAATTTTAACTGCTTGTCAACAAACCCAGCTGATTGACAGTACGACCCTTAAATCTGATGAACTCTCGAAACTTTGGTCACACTGGAAATATTAAAGTTTTTACGCTCGCGTAATCGTTTGTCGATCTGGATACTAGGCTGATCGACGAAAAAAATACCAGAAAATTGCATAGCGTTGCCAGTCTGCGGAAATGAACTTCAGGTGAACCCTAGCGAAAAGATTTAAGCCTAGTATCCAGATCGACAAACGATTATGCTAGCGTAAAAACTTTAATCTTTCCAGTGTGACCAAAGTTTCGAGAGTTGATCAGATTTAAGGGTGCTACGGTCGTACTGTCAATCAGCTGGGTTTGTTGACAAGCAGTTAAAATTCAAATATCGTATTTGCGGGAAAGAGCCTTTAAATGATATTACCAAATACCTTGGCAAGACAAGTCTGCCGTTGTACAAAGATATTAAAAAACAATACAATTTAAATTTAACATTTGTTTTTTTTTAATTTACTGATAATTATTTGCTAATTTAAAGTTCATAGCTGCACTTTTATTGTGTTTTTTCGTAAATTCTGGACCTAAAAAACATTTTGCTCTGACAAGAGGCACCCCAGATAGTATTAATGTTATTGTGTCCTCACATGTAAACACCTGCAATCGACTTTTGTGAGTTTTTTGAGTTTTTCCCTCCATTTCTTCTAATGTTCAGTGAGAAGCGCACGCCAAAAGATTAATTTTTTTAATCTTTTCGCTAGGGTTCACCCAAAGTTAATTTCCGCAGACTGGCAACGCTATGGAATTTTCTGGTATTTTTTTCGTCGATCAGGGGACCGACGTGAAAAAAGGCCCGACGAAAAGTGAACGCCAGCTGTTTGCCTCTCGCTCTCTCTCATGACTGACGTTCGGTTTTCGTCGATCTGGATACTAGGCTATCTGAGGACCGAGGTGAAAAAAACGATGACGAAAAGTGATCGCCAGCTGTTTGCCTCTCGCTCTCTCTCATGACTGGCGTACAGTTTTCGTCGATCTGAGTACAAGGCTTAACTTTACAAACACCAAAGTTATGGCATTTCCAATCGTTCAGTTGTATGACAGCTATAGGATATAGTCGGCCGATCCCGGCCGTTCCGACTTATATACTGCGTGCAAAAGAAAGAAGGGTGTGCGCAAAGTTTTAATTTTTTAATTTGTAATTTTTTGAAACTGAAAGACTAGTTTAGTTAGAAAGACAACTTTTGGGAAAGTTTCAAGCAGATATGTAGCTTTAAAACTGAGGGACTCGTTTGAGTAGAAACGGGCGGACGGACAGACGGACATGGCTAGATCGATTCTCCTGGAGATGCTGATCAAGAATATATTAACTTTATAGGGTCGCAATTGTATCCTTCACTGCGTTGTAAACTATTGACTGAAATTATAATACCCTCTGCAAGGGTATAACAAGAAAGGAAAAAACTTCGACTTGTATCCTTGCAGCTGTTATAAAAATAAAATAATCTATATTTTGTTTTCGATTAATAACAAGGTCGATGTTCCGACAATTTTTTTGATCGTAATCCTGAAATCGTTTGAAATGACTATATTTTGGATACATGGGTAATATTAAAGCCTAGTATCCAGATCGACAAACGATTACGATAGCGTAAAAACTTTAATCTTTCCAGTGTGACCAACATTTTGAGAGTTCATCAGATTTAAGCGTGCTACGGTCGTACTGTCAATCAGCTGGGTTTGTTGACAAGCAGTTAAAGAAAGAGTCTTAAAAATATATTATCAACTACCTTGGCAAGACAAGTCCGCCGCTGTACAAAGAAATTAATATACAATACAATTTTAATTTAACAGTTGTTTTTTTTAATTTACTGATAATTATTTGCTAATTTTAAGTTCATAGCTGCACTTTTATTGTGTTTTTTCGTACATTCTGGACCTAAAAAACATTTTGCTCTGACAAGAGGCACCCGAGATAGTATTAATGTTATTTTGTCCTCACATGTAAACACCTGCAATCGACTTTTGCAGGTTTTTTTAATTTTTCCCCTGCATTTTCTAAAATGTTCAGTGAGAAGCGCACGCCAAAAGATTAAATTTTTTAATCTTTTTGCTAGGGTTCACCCAAAGTTCATTTCCGCAGACTGGCAACGCTATTGAATTTTCTGGTATTTTTTTCGTCGATCTGTGGACCGACGTGAAAAAAAGGCCCGACGAAAAGTGAACGCCAGCTGTTTGCCTCTCGCTCTCTCTCATGACTGGCGTACGGTTTTCGCGGATCTGGATACTAGGCTTTATCTTGTAAAGCAAGAAACCACTATTTTTAAAGAATCATACATTCCCTTTTTATATTTAAAAAAAGTATATTCTTTAAAGCCTCTGCAGAATGATTGCAGCTAAGATCATTTAATACCATTTTAAAGATCATTACACTTGCTTGAGTTGGTGAAACAGATCTATTAATTTTTTAATCTTAAATAAGTATATAGAAGTATGTTAAGACTCCATTATAATTAAGTGATTTTTGAGTCTTCTTCAAATGAGGCAAACTCTATAGAGCACTTTTTGAAAATACAGCTGTAACAATATGTTTCTTACCAAGAGTCTGAAAGTTTTAGAAATTAATGTTATGTAAAACAAAAACAATTAGTGAAAAATTAAAAAGAAAATCGTGATCGCTTCGCTGTTTTTAAACATATATCCACACATTTCGATACATATTAATTTTTTTTTTTTTTTTTAAAAATAGGACTGTTGTATCAAAATGTAATAGCGTTTAACACAATGTTATAAAAAGAAGGGATAAAGTAAGTTTATTGCCTAGTACATTTTTATTATAACTGCCAAGGTATATTCACAAAGGTACAAAGCTTCTGCTAATGTATTGGAATAATTCGACTTATGCAAGTTCGACTGTGAGTTTTATTAACAGAAATGTTAACTTTAAATTTTACTAACAGTGGTGCGCTAGGCAGCAAAAATTACTAAAACCAACAAAAGTGTATGATAAAGAGAGTAAGAGCGCGAGAGCTCCTCTTCAGTGTGACCGCGGTTGCGCCCAAGAAAAATAGCATTCAAATTAAAAATACTAAAAGAGCTACGTTCCCATTCGATATACATCGATTCGTAAATATTATATCGATATATGTATATATATCTTTTTTCCAGCTCTACCGAAAATCATTCGAAAAATTTGTACGGTTTGGAGTAGCATAGAGTAATAATGTATAGAGGCGTCATTTGCTCTGCCTGCGCTCTCGAGTGACATTTCCTGTGATGCCACCTAGGCGAAAAACGGAAAAAAAGAGAGTTTTGCAAATGTTCGAATCGAGCTTGAATTCATGCCCATGGTGAATTTCTGCAGCTGGACTGGTCGCTCTCATTGGGGATTTTTTGGCTTATGGGGAATGTGGGCGAGCGACCGAAATGGCCTTATGATTTTGCTTTGTTTACAAATATGTTGTTATTGTTTTCCTTTGATGGGCCTGAATTCAACGTCCACATGGGGCCCACATTTCAGTTGGGCTTGAATTTGATTTCATATGAAAGGGATATGAACAAGTGGGACGGAATTAAATTCCTTATGGGAGTAAATTTATATTGTTTTTAGGAACTAATTTAATTAATATTGGGCCAGACAAAATTAAAATATTTTACATTTGAATAAGAACACTTAAGGGGGGTATGGATAATTCGGCCAAACCTTTCAGGGCCTATTTTCATGAATTTTGTCACACGATTTATTTATTTTATTATTTTATTTATTTTATAAGCGTATCAAAGTACAACATTTTAACTATGTTTTCACAAATTTTCATCGAAAAAAGAATAAACGAGCCGTTCGCAGCCAAGCAAAAAGGTTTTTCGGTGAACAGCATAACCCGTTACTGGATCATCAGAAAAATGAAAAAAAAATGTTGTTTTTTTAGTTAATATGTTTCTAAAGGTAACTACGTCGAGTTTTTTTTTTTTTTAATTTTTGGTAACACTTTAAAGTCAAACATTTTAAAAATGACCGAAATGGCCTTATGACTTTGCTTTGTTTACAAATATGTTGTTATTGTTTTCCTTTGATGGGCCTGAATTCAACGTCCACACGGGGCTGAATTCAACGTCCACATGGGACTGAATTCACCGTCCACATTTCAGATGGGCATGAATTTGATTTCACTTGAAAGGCAGCAGCAAGTGAAACGGAATTAAATTTCATATGGGAGTTAATTATATTTTTGTAGGAACTAATTTTAAATTTGGGCCAGGCCAAATTGTAATATTTCACATTTAATGAGAACACTTAAATTAAATGAAATATAAATATATACATTTATATTAATTTATTGATTATATTTTATTTTTAATATACAAGGTTAATTTCTAAGAGCAATTTTATTTCTACGAAAATATGGTTTATTTTAAATTTTAAAATAATATATAAACATGTATGAAGTCTTATTTTTATTCTACGAAATGTTTCAAACACTGTGGTTCGTACTGATACACTGAATACTATAAAAATACTATATTTCAAAAGCATACAAGTTTTTTATGTATGTATAAACTCAATTTATAAAGCTGGTCACATTTCACAAACCGACGCCGAAGATTGGATGAAAAAGAAGCAAAAAGCCAGAAAAGTAAGTAAAAATGTTTATTATTTTACATTTTATTAATTTATTTTATTTATACGCAGATGAATCCGTATTATCCAGGAAATTATGGGAATCATCTGCCTCCCCAATACCCTCCCCAATACCCTCCCCAATACCCTCCCCAATACCCTCCCCAATACCCTTCCCCATACCCTGCCGCTTACCCTTTACCAATCCCTTCCCCATATCCTTGCCCTTACCCTACCCATTACCCACCCCAAGTGGCCCCCATGAATTATCACTACCCTGCCCCTACCCAACAATGGAGGGGCAGAGGCAGGAGGGCGAGGAGACAGCAGCAGCGAAGCCGGGGAAGGAACCATGCGGCGGCACCTAGAGCAGCGGCGGCACCGAGCGCAGCGGCGGCACCTAGCGCAGCGGCGGCACCTAGCGCAGCGGCGGCACCTAGCGCAGCGGCGGCACCTAGCGCAGCGTCGGTGGCGGCAGCGGCGGTGGCGGCAGCGGCTGAGGCCATCACCGCTGTAATAATAAAGTCGCCACCGGCGCCACCAGCGCAACCGACGCCAGCACACCCCGAGGAGCCTATATAATCGCCACCGGCGCCATCCTGTAAAAATAAAAAATAAAAACAATAAAAACTTTTTTTATAATATTATATAAATAATTTGTATTTGTTGTATTTTTTTGGCCGTGGCCAGTATGTACATATGTATTTGTAAACTTGGCATTGCCTTAGAGGAAGCCATTTGATGTAAGGTTTGTATGACTTTTTGCTTTTGTTTGTGTATGACTTTGTGTTATTGTTTATGTCATACTCAAACAATAACAGAAAGCCATACAAACCTTGCATCAAATGGCTTTCTCCGCGGCGTTGCCACGCTTACATATAAGTTATGTCCAGTCGTGGTTAGGGGTGGGAAACTCCTTGGGTTTAGCTACAGTGGCTCGCAGCTTATTCATTATTATGTATGTTTTAATTCTTTCTCGCAGCTTTTGCTTGCTGTTACCTTTTGAAAATACTTTTATATTCTATATTTTTTTTTTGTTCATGTTCTTCCTACAAAAATATTGGTGAATAGAAATGTCTCTGGTATTTTAGCTGCGATTTTTGTTGCTTTTATCGGGTTGTAGTTCATGGTGTCGTACTTTCTAATTTCCATTAAAATTTAAGTAGTTATGTTATGTTGTCGTGGTTGACCAAGTTGTTGTCTTGAGGAATTCAATTGGTCATGAATGCAGTGCATATATTTTGTGAGTTAGAGGCCGCATAGATATTTTGTATTGCCTCAAGTTTTGGATTTGGGGATCTTTTATCAAAACTAGCTAACAAAATTTCAAGAGAATTTATGTGCTAACCTAGCCAGGTGTTACATTTTTAGTTATGTTTTTGCGTTTATTTTTTTTTATGAGCTTGGTGTAAGTGTTCATATTATCCGCCCAACCTTTTTAACATTTTGCAATGCAAGGAATTTGGTGTGTTAGCCCTGAAGTGATTTGATGTGTGTTTGTTTTCTTTTAGTACCCCATTTTATTAAATTAATTCAGTTTCTCCATGTTAACATTTAAATACAAATCTTGGTCTTAATAGCAATAAATATGTATATAAAAATAATCAAGTTCATTTTAATATTTTATCTCTTTCTAGTTATTAACAAATACTTCATTTTCTTATGAGAGAAGGCTTATCCTAATATAAATATTCTTAGCATAATGAAGGGTTAAATAATGTATATAAATTAATTTGATTATTATATATATTGTGGAAGACGATAAAACTAGAGAAATTGATTTTACCTGTCTACCATTTATTTTTTATAATTTCTTATATATATGCATAATAAACTTATTTAATTTATTTATTTTTGGTTTGTTTTTAACTTGTTACCTTTTAAATCCACGTGTGCATGTAGGCCTGTAGCTGAGTAGCTGTAACTTAATTCAGTCACATGTCTTGAAATTTTTTTGTGACAAATTTACCTGCACATATGTAAGGGGAAAAGAAAAGCCAAAGAAGTTTATTCTGTTATTTCTGTTAATTTTATATTTCAAATACTGTTTCGGAAGACACCACTCTTCCTCATCAGCGATCATTTCTTTTCAATTGCTTGAAAAGACGGTAGATCGGACAGTTTTTGAAAACTGCCCAACAGTTTAAGATGATAACTTAAATGAATTAGAAAATAAAAAGTGAATTCTTACCTATGTTGTAAAATGTTAATTTTTTTTGTTTTTGGACAGTTTTTTTCGGTAATTATGCTTCTCTTACATGCTCTGCCAACTCTGTCTTTAAGTTTTTGGTTGGCGTCCCATTTTTCATGGTACCACTTACTGTGCTTGTATAATAACACTTTCAGCAAATGCTTTAAAATACTTTTCCTGTGCTTAGCACATGGGTCAGTAGGAGCAAACCAATAAGGATATATTTTATTGGTTTCTTCTATGCATTTCTGCTCTAAAAATTCGGAAATATTTCGTCGGTTTGGACGATCCTTAAATTCCGTATCAAATATATAAACATGATGCAATGTTATTTCAAACATTGCATCAGAAGGATTTTTTAAATATAGTTCATGGGAACTGTAATTTTTTGCCTTGATAAATTGTTCAGTTTTTGACTTCATATCATCAAGGCAAGCCAGAGATTTTGTGCATTTGGGGCAATTATCTGCATTTAATTTTTTTAAAATAACGTAGCCCAAGAAATATCTTACAGCATTACGTTCTCCTAACTTTTCGTTAGGGCAAGCACTTTCTCTTGGTTCTATAGCCAATTGAACTGCTGGATTAACTTCTTGAACTACTGCCGTTTCTGCACAGCTTTCCAATTCTATTTTGCTTTTTTGAATATCCTGCATCATTCCGGGTTCATATGACCAATCTAAGGAAATGTCAGAATCTGGAATACAATTTGTATTCTTTAGTGTGTGCTCATTTATTATTTTTGTAGCCCACAAGTTTTTCAAAGCATACAACAATTGCTGTGCTGTTGGATTGGTAAAATTTCCAAACTTGGATCTTAGCAACCCAAATAAATTTTCCAATGGATCTTGGCAAAACCGATTTAAACGAATATATTGTATGCTTTCACTTTCCAAAAGTTTATCACATACGTTTATAATTCTCTGGCAGCTTGCTTTTAGTTTTATAACGCAAGTTGCAGTTGAACTTTACCGGTATTGCGGTCCGGCAAAAACTTTATTTTGTCCAAGAAACTCATGAAATTTTCCAGCTTGGATTTCATTTCATTATCTGAACGATAGGTGCCTTCATTTAAAAGGTCAAAACCATCGTTCATTTGTTTCAGAAACTCGACAGTTGCAATAGCATTAACAGAACTTTCTAAGGTTCCAGCCATTCTCAACACATTGATGCCATGGCTTACAGTGTTTGAAAACACCTGTGTCGCCAATTTTACATTCATTTTTTGGAAATTATTTGGATCAATGTGCTTATCCGACAACTTTGGTGCCAAACGAGATACACCGCATGAGTCAATGTTATAAAACTCTTCAATTACCTTCCAAGACGCCACACTTTTAGATGAAATTTCATCAAATTTGAGTGGGTCTGATGGTAATGAGATATCTCTGTTCAAGAAATTATTTCTAATACTCTTGAACAAATGGACAAAATCATAAATAAATTCTGGCCTCGGACTAGATAGTAAGGAATCCAATTTTGTAAAAGCTAGACAATTCATTGCGCCTTGATCGCCAACTATAGCTGTTACCTTAAGGCCAATTGATACACAACAATCAACGGCTCTTTTAAGGATTTTTGCATAGTGGTCGCCTCGAATGAAGTTATTAACAAAAAAGACGCCCAAAACATATTTCCAGGGTTTAACCTGGCCGCGTATCATCACGGCCAGCATACCCTCTGCTGGAGATGAATATTGGTCATTTTCAGAATAACCGTCTCCCAAGTCTGCAAATCCAACCACTTGGTCAGACTTTGGGACATACTCCAGTCCTGACTTGATCGACATTTCGTCGAAGAGAATTGTGCAATTCCTATCGGACTGATTCATTTTGTTTACAAATTCTTTTAGTATAACAATATGATCTCCGGTAAAGCCAGGCTTAAATTCCTTTAAGGGCAACCATCTTCTCAAAGATGCCTCTGATGGCATATTGAAGCCCAAATTGAATCTTAAATTATTATATGCCTTCGGGCTGTGCATATAAATTTGTAAAAATAGCCGTTTTTCTGAATCCGTGCAATGAATTCCCTTTTTTTGTGAAATGATGCTCTGGAATGTTATGACATTTTCATTCATTCCTGCGGCATTTTCTTTGCTTTGAATTTTACTTCCGCACAAATTGGAGCATTCTAAAAATTTGCTTTTTAATATTTCAAAATCTTCAAATGAAGTTAAAAGTTTAAGGCGACCAGCGCTTTCAACTTCCTCTGCAAATTTTTTATTTTTTTCTTCTAGCTCCAATATTTGTGAAAGCAAAGAATTCAATTTCACCTGCAACATTGATGATTTTTCTTGGAACAGCATTGTTTCCAAAATTAAATCATAATTGCGGCTTTCTAATGCGTCGTTTTTGTTACAAACGGCCAAATTTCTTTTTGAAAGAGCATCATTTTGCATTTCTAAAACCGAATTGCATTGCTCCAATTCAATATTTTTTTGAATTAATATTTCGTTTGAGCGATTTTCTTTAGATATTTCTTTTTTTAACGAAATATTAAGGGATCTTAAACAATGTTGTCCCTTTAACAACTTTTTGTTTTTGTGTTTTAAAACTTTATTATTTAGTTTTAAAGTCTTTATAATTGAACTAGCTTTTCTCCAAGAAAAGCTAGGAGAGCTCAATCCTTGTGGTTTACATTTAGTGTAAACAGGAGAGCTCAATCCTTTTTTTAATAAACAGTTAGGAGAGCTCAATCCTTGTGGCTTACATTTAGTGTAAACAGGAGAGCTCAATCCTTTTTTTAATAAACAGTTAGGAGAGCTCAATCCTTGTGGCTTACATTTAGTGTAAACAGGAGAGCTCAATCCTTTTTTTAATAAACAGTTAGGAGAGCTCAATCCTTGTGGCTTACATTTAGTGTAAACAGGAGAGCTCAATCCTTTTTTTAATAAACAGTTAGGAGAGCTCAATCCTTGGGAATCCAAATTATTCGGAGAGCTCAATCCTTTTTCTGATAAATTTCTAAACACAGGAGAGCTCAATCCTTGGGATTCTAAATATTTAGGAGAGCTCAATCCATCTTCTAAAATATGTAATTTATTAAGGCTTGTCGAATTGTCTTGTGTTAAATTATTTTCTAATTTCATTTTAAATTCTTTTTGGTGCTGCTCACACAACAAAATATTTTCTGTTTCATTTTTATAAACTCTTTTTGTTTCAAAGAATTCCCTAACAGATTCAATATTTAGCTCTATTAGGGCTTCACCAATACGACAAGTCTTAATTCCACACATTAAATTCCTAGTTTTTTGCCAAGGGCTGAACATGGGTTCATGCACTGGCATATAACCTAAATAATAATAATAATAAAAAAAAAAGATTAGTAAACTTATATAAATTAAATCTAAATATATACTTAATAAAATAAATAACTTAATAATAATAAATGGAATAAATACTCACCCAACATTTCGGTCGGAACACTTCCCTTCCTCAGAATGCCTCTGAAGAAGCATTCCGGCCTGAAGTGTGCTTGGCACACCTGAGCACGCTTGGATGCGTGGCTTAGTTGGAGGTTTTCTAACCATTTGGATTTGTTTCCCTCCCTCGGGAAATAAAAGGCATTGATATGCCCCGCACAGTTGTTAACTATGCACTTCTTTAAACTGAAATAAATAAAAAAAATAAATAAATAAATACAAAAATTAATAATTAAATAAGTAATTAAAAAATAATAGTAAGAACTAAATTTGCATTTTAAGTAATTGAATTTTGAAATCAGTCTTGAACATTTTTTTTCTCTTATTAAATTCGCGCGCAACGAAATGTAAACAAGAAGACTGACAACAAACTTCACACACATACAAACAAAACAAAGCACTTATTTTTATTGACGCTACTTACTCATTTTTAGATTCCATTTTTCCACGTTTTCCTGAATTGAAAATTGCTAAATTGCTAGCAAACTAAATAAAGAAAAAAGTAATATTAGTTTAAAAGTAATTATATGTATATTTCTAATTATATTTCAAATTATATTCTACTTATCTCTTTCTGTTTTATCTTGCTGCAACCAAATTTTTTTTCAATTGAAGGCAAAGAAATTGAAACGGCACTTATTCAATTCAATGTCCACATTCCACATGGGACTGAATTGAACGTCCACATTTCAGATGGGCATGAATTGAACGTCCACATTTCAAATGGGCATGAATTCAACGTCCACATTCCACATGGGCATGAATTCAACGTCCACATTCCACATGGGCATGAATTCAACGTCCACATTTCAGATGGGCATGAATTCAACGTCCACATTTCAGATTTGTCTCAATTTAATTCCATATGAAAGTAAAATTGTAAATAAATAAATTTTAAAATAAAGCTTGGCCAAATTAAATATTTAAATATTTACATTTACTTAGAAATAAATTTGTACATTTTTATAAACCTAATTAAAATTATTTAAGACGAATCACATGAAATATATACATGATTGTATATTCAGATATATTTTTTCATTTTATTTGCATAATTGTTTACAATTATAATTATATTAAAAACCAACATAAAACATACATAAAATATTAAAAAATTTATAAAAATATGACATAATAATAGGTATTTAATTATTAAGTAACAGTAACTTTTTAAAAGGAATTTTTTAATATTCTTTAAAAAGAGTTGTTTTTCCTTAATTGCAAAGCAAAATTCTTCATATACTTTTCACTCAATGGCTTGTCTGTAAAGCCGTTAACATAACCCAAAAATGAGGGGAAGAGAATAACATACTAAAAAATTAGAGAAAACACAATTTTGTTATCGATATAACATGAGTGAAATGAGATTTGTGTTGAGAGCACGTTGTTGTATGCGTGAAACGTCGAGCCTCGTGACGTCACGTCAGGCAGAGCGAACCGTTGAATTATACACAAAATCTGCTTGGCGGTTCGAAGTGTGGTGAATGCATTGAAAGTAAGCAAACTGATGTTTTGCAGAGAAATCATTGAAAGAATTAGGAGTTTGAATTGCCATCGATTTATATGTAACCCCTGAGCCACATTTTCCAGAAAAACCCACAATTTCTACAAATTAAGCCATATATAAGCACATTTTTTGAATTTTATTTATGAGGCAACGTTGCTCAATGTTATTTGGGTTCTTTAAAGTGTAAATTGGGTTCTTTAACAGTACTAAAATATCATAAATCTCTAAAAATATGAACAAAGCCCGCCAAATTTCTTGAATTCAACCCCTACTTGCTGTACTCTTCAATCGCACGCAGCTCTTACGGCGGTTGCATCCTATTCCTGGTCCCTCGCACATGTTGCAACAGCTGGTATTTTCACCACACCGTTCAAACACGGGCGTCGGGCCGGCGTCGAGAAATTGACGGGCAGAGCAAATGAAACCTCTATACAGTTTGTTACTCTATGTTTGTACGGTTTGGAGTAGGCACGTCCGGATTTTAGCGCGATTTCGTATGTTTTTGGTCGCCACTCGAGTGTAAAGAAATTTGTACACCATCGAATCAAATCGCGAGTGCAATTTTGTAAATACAAAAAAGAAAAGGTGCGAAAAATAGTAAAAAATTAATGCAACGAAAATAAACGCAGCAAAACAACGGGCCGAAAGATACGAAAAGAAGAAGCAGGCGAAGCAAAAGAGAAAAAGACATATAAAGCCGCCATAGCGGCATGAGTGGGAAAGAGAGGGCAGAGAAGACAGAGAGTGAATAGTGTGGTTGTAGTGGTGGGCGGTCGTGTGTTTTTTGTTTTCGTTGAAAAATCACCGTATTTTAGGGGAAATTTACAAAAACAAAGGAAAACAAAGAATTTAAATGCAACTTTTAATTCTTTTGACTTATATTTAGATTTAAATCATAAATAATCGTATAAAACATTAAAGCACCCACAAACACTAACACCAAGTAGTTGCGCTCTTGTCTCTTCTTATTTTAAGTGTTAGTCTCTCTGCGTAAACGTTTTGTTTATTACCCCCGCTCTTCTATTTCCTTTCTTTGATTTTAGCCGCGCGCGCATACGTTAAATTGTTGTTAATTTTACAGTGTGTAATGTTTAATTAATACCCTGTCTCTCTATCTTTATCTCTTTTGTTTTGAAATTTCATTGATAACGCATCGGAAATAGTGTCTGGCAAATTAATAATAATAATAATCCATGTGTGCATTAAAACAGCATTTTTCTAGTGTCAAACCAGTTTGAAAAGTTCGAAAATATATATATTTATATATGTATATGTGCTGCCGCCAGTTCTAATCGTTAAATCAATAAACAAAACTGGAAGCCATTAGCTGAAATAATAAAAACCAGGAACGACAGAAGAAATCAACTGAGAAAATGAAGCCAAAGCAGAAGATTTCCTTAGAGCCGCTCTTGCTCATCGCCCTGCTCCTCGGAATTTTGGTGGCCACCACCCACGCTCAAGACCAGGTAATACCCCCCGAAAAGATATATATCTTCAAATCCAGTTCGTTGGAAAATAAGAACATATATAAAATTTGTTTTTCCAAAAACTAGTCGGTTAATTTTTATTAGAAGTAACAAAAAAACATTCAAATTTTAAAATATTTTTTGTCCTCATAATTATTAGACTGTGTTATTTTTTCAAGAATGTATATATAGATTTTAATTGTTAAGCCTGAGGCATCATTTGAAAAATTCTTATCTTATTTTGCGTTATATTACGATATGGTTAGTTTCTTTTTAATTCATTAGCAAATATAATTAACTTGCTTAGTAATACACTCATTAGCAATACACTTACCTATACATAGTTAACTATTCTTTTGTAGTTAAACAAACAAAATACGGAGTATCCAATTGACCTTTTCTTAAGGGATAATTGTCAGCCACTTCTTCTAGTTCTCTCCGAATTTAATTGAGGCAAATTCAATCAGGAATTCGAACTGCCTTCACCCAATTTTCCCACCTTCCCCCGGCTTGATTTCACGTACACTGAAGTTGTTTTTGCGGCTTGTGGTTGTCCATGTTGCTATTGCACTTATTATGCAAAATTCGGCAACCGAGGGGCCGAAGATATATTGAGAGATATGTTGGGCAGCCATGAAATCTCCAAGGCATTGCACTGGATGCAATTTGTGGCTGCGGATAATGAAGAGGAAAGGCCTTCTTGTCTCGACGAGTAAGCTGGCTCCAGCCGGCTCTGCTGCTCCTTCTGTTCTTGTAGAAAAGACATTAAAAACGTCTGCATTGCGAACGCATAAATATGGCAGCACACTATACGCACAGACATCAGCACTCTGAAATAGACAAGGCTGCTGCGGTCCGGTCAAATAAGGCTGCAAATCTGAAATTGGTCATCGGGTCCAACTCGGATCGATGTTGTCAGTCGTTACCCATTAGCGATGAGAGATGAGTGCCGCCAGAGAATCAGATATACTACGTTCAGATAGACAGAATGCGGTTCGGAGCTATAGAGATGATTCAATTTCTGACGAATTCCTTTCCTTACACATGCTTTCGTTAATCACCTAACGAATGAGTTCATTTAGTGCCTGGAAATAGTGCTCGAAAATTGTTTACAGATAATTTAGAAACTCACCTGCCCAAAACTACTTGAAAGGAAACTACTACTATTAAGAAAATTGTTTTCAAAATCAACTCACAAAAAAACAATCTAGAAGGGAAATATAAATCATGTAATTGTTGTTGCAAGCCAAAACTTTAAAAACAACATAAGAAAGGTTTATTTTGTATTTTAGATTTATATATGATTCATATGATCTTGATAAATGATAAACATGTTTGTTTTTTTTTTTTTTTAATTTTTAAATTTAAATCATGAGATGAAAGAACCTTTTTTAAATAACGAATAAATTATGTATCACTTTTTACTATTAATCGAAATAAAATGGAATTCTAAAAATATGTATTGAATACTAACTTACTTTAACCTTTGATAAAAGACTAACAGCATGTTTTACATTTCGTAGGATTTTGCTATTAAACTTTACTTTGCAAAATGGCTTTAAATTGTTTAGTTCTTATTATCTTCTTATAAGTATCATTAATTAATGGTTAATCTACATCAAAATTTGGTGCCTTTAACGTATTTAAATAAAATATTGGAAAAAGAATCTAAAAAAATGCAAAGGTTCAGTTATCTATCACCTGACGTAAAGTTAACATGAATTAATATTTGGTCAGGACAGACAGCTAACCTCCGGTTAAACGACGTATTTCTAAGACATGTTTATTTTAATTTCCTAAGAGAGTTTACAGTTGCATTTACAGTCTCATCACTGATAGCGCGTCTGGTTTTGGGCCTGGGTTCTGGGCCAGTTTTTGATACAACTTCTGCTTCTGGTCACAATGATCTTTGCCATCGATGGTAGCCAACAAAAGCATCCGGCTGTTGCCAATTTCGATAGCTGTGTTTGTCTCTTTCACTGTTTATTTGTTTGTTTGTTCGTTCGTTTGCCTGTTGGTTTGTTTGCTTTTATTGGTGTGTGACTTATTGGCCCGAAAAATTTCTACACACACTACTCTCACACATAAATAGTGCGATGGCCTTTTGCCCCTTCACATTCCCCCAAACACCCAGTAATCTTGTTTTTGCCATTCCGTCCATCTTGTGTCCTGTTTTTGGTGTTTGTCACTTGTTTTTGCCAAAATTGGCATTCGTGGTTATCCCCCTCCTTTTGTTCCTCCGTAACTCCTTCTCCTGACGCCAAAAACATTTTGAGAACGTGCTCAGAAAATTGATGAGTAGCTCGGAAGGAGATGGATATAGATTGAGCGAAAGAGAGTGGTTTGATGTTTGTGACAGTTGCAAGTTCCACACTATTTGTTTTCTTTTCCCCCCCAGCTTATTTACAAATTATTCCCCTTATTAGCATTAATGCAATCTATAGTTCACGAAGAAGATAATTTGTATTTTTGATGTAATAGGATCAATTCTTCTTATAACAATTTTAGATATCTAGTACTATTTAAAAAAAAAAGAATTTAAAGCTAAAGAAACTTTTATAGAGAGGCTTTGATAATATATTCTAAAAACTTTAAAGCTATTTATTTTCCTTTTCTCTCTTTAATCATTTACAAATTATATCATTTATTAGCAATAATGCAATATACAGTTTACATTGAAGATATTGTTTAATTTCGATATCATCTTCATATAACATTTTAGATAATTAGTAATTACTTTAAATATAAAGCTTAGGAATTTACGAGTACAATTTTTAGTTTTGAACTTTTAAATAGGGGTATGATTAGAAATATATTAAAAACCGTATTTTGCTAAGTGTATATTATTCTTACTTGTATTTGTAAAATCATGATTTGGATCACATTCGCGATGTATACATAAAATTATTCATTTTGATAACAATGACATTTGACATTTTTTTCAATGTAGGAAAGATTGTGTGAGGGTGTGAGTCCTGTCACCTAAAAGGTGTCAAACCCTACATGCCACGCCCCGTTTGATATTCGCTGCACTTCGTTTACCCCCTATATCTCTCTATTTTTCCATATTCCTCCGTCGTGTTTCCTCGCCTGCTGGTTATGTTTATTTTCCTAAATTTCGTGGAATATCGATCCATTGCCAGACGGCGACAGACTGCGATAAGGTTCAGCCGGTATTGGGTTTTCCTTTCGATCGATTCTCTGGATCTAGCTACCTAAACAATCTACTATTCCTTGAATCGGGTAATCATATTCCAATTTATGGTTATTGCTGGTGGAAAGGAATAATGGTTTTATATTTTAATCGGCTTGAGTTGCAGATTTGAACTTTAAACAATGCGAAATATATTAGATTCAAGGCGCTGTGTAAACATTATTATTAAAATTTGCATTTTTATTGGAGGTTTTAGGTTTTTTGAAAGAACATTTTTATGTAGTTATTAGAGCAATAGAAGTGAATTTTTCGTTTATTTTTTTTAATTTTTCAAACACTTATTTTAAGAATTGAGACGTGGTGGCAAAATTTATTTGAACTTTCAATCATTAAATTTGTCCTGATTGACAATTTTTGGAATAGGAACTAGGTTCTGAAAGCGACTTTTATTCGGAATGGATGTTTTTGATATTAAAATTACAAATATGTACATAGGAACAAAATATTAGATTATTAACTCTAAGCTAATCAAATTGTCATTCAATGGCATTCAATTATTTATTTTATTTAGGTTTCTGTGCACATTTCAGGTTTCATCTCCTCCGCCCATTCATTTCATTCAATCTTTGTTCATTACCTTTCCCATATGTTAATTATCTACTCCTGAAGCTTCCCCCTTATTTCCGCCGCGGTTAACAATTTTTTCAATTATTATTCACGTGTGTCTCTTTTCATTTTCCTTTGCACCAGTATTCATTTCTTATGTTGCTGTTGTTGTAATGCACTTGCTCTCTCTATCTCTTTTCTCGCCTTCCCCCACCTTTGTTGCCTTTTGTCTCGGCTCACCTTCTATGAATTTTAGTTACAGGAAATTATAATACTCCAAGTCGAAGTTGTAATACCCTTTTAGCTTTAGCTTAAAATAAATAAGAAAATACCTCGAGTTCTATTAGCAAACAAACCAAAGCGAAAATAGGATATTACAGAAACGATGTAAGACGTCAAGAATATTGTGTAAAAATGTAAAATTGATCAAAGCAAAATTTACAAATTCCGCAGGGTAAACAGAAACATAAACTTTATAGCAAGTGCTTTTTCATGCCCGCACTTACGAAATTTACTTTTTTTAAATCTTACTATAACAAATAAGTTTTAAAGACAAAGTCCTGGATTTTTACTGAATTTATTACCGTACATATATTACCGGTATATGTTAAATACAAATTATCAGGATCCCCCTGTGTTGTTTTTATAGCTAAAATAAAAAAATAAATAAGAAGAACAAATGCGTATGTCAAGTTACATATGTACATACATACATACATACATTTGTATGTGACAGTAATTAAATGGCGACTTGGCGAGAATGTTTAAATGTTATTATCTTTTTGGCATTTTCTATATATTTTTTTTAATGTCACACGAGTACACACACATAAAAGCAAGATGCATATGCGACAGATTAATTGCGGTAATCTAAGTTCAATTGAAAATCCCCACAAGTAATCTGCGTCAATACTAATCAAGCCAGTGCAAACAAGATCAAATGAGAGAAGAGAGGTTAAAAAAAAGTACAGGGAAAGACTGGTGGAGAGCAAATTTCGCTAAACACGTGTAATTTAGCTGTGACATATTACATATTAACATTTTTCTATAAATTACTTCATTTTTTCATTTGCACCTGACAAAAATACAATTCAATTATAATAATAATCGCAGGCTTACCGCAAATAAATCACAAACGAGAACATTTGCTACATGACTGAGCGTAAGAGCGCGAGCTCAGAAAAACTAAAGAGTTTCAACAAATGAGAGGAGCAGAAAGAGAAGAAAAGAGAGTGCGTTGTAAACTGTAAATGAAGCGAACGAAGCAAAGAAGAAGCGGAAACCAGCATAAAAAAATGTTTGTGCGCTGGCGGCATGTTAATGGATGTGTGTGTGTGGGCAGCAGACAACTTGGGAGAAGAAGAAGTAGCAGAGTTCGGAAACTCCGCCAGAGGAGTTGGTTTTACACTGTGCAACAAAAAGAGGGGATATTTTCTGTGGTTACGAGCCTTATCTTATCTCGGGATATTATAAGTAATTTTCTGGGGAATTCGGATAAACAACAACTGTTGTAATCAGATTGTAGGCATTTCACCAGTTAGGGTTCAATTAATAATGGCTTTAGAAAATCAATCCCATTTATAAAAAAATTATCACAATTTAGATCTTACAGCAATTTGAATTTAAATGAAAATTATATAAGAATCTTTCTTATACGTTAATAAATAGATTAAATAGATATATTCATTTAAGAGCTTTTTGATTTAATAGCAAAGACTTGTCTAACATGAGTTAATTTCCTTAATAAAAGTGGGATTAAGCCCTATTAGTATTAAACCCATGTTCACATTAAAGTTGTTTTGATTTATTGGTTATGGGTTCCCAATTAAAAGGTTCTTCAAATCGAAAAATAAATTCTTTACAATTTTATCTTCTTGATTGGAGCTTATTGTGAAAAAATTTATGAGTTGAAGGATTATTTATAAAACTTCGGGTAGCTTTATTGGCAACTTTAATGTATGTACACACAACCAAGAAGAAAATATTGGTCTACCACTCATGTTCGTGTACGCAGTTTGATAATTGTTCTTGATTGCAGTTTATATAGGCAAATGGGTTTTAGCACTAACCATACAACATATAGACTGGTCATTTCATACAAGCAATATGGACACTCAAAAATCTTTGCGGGAGGCCCCACAGCTGTTTGCGGCAGGCCCCGGACACTTCGTGTGCCTTCGGGTTTTTTTCGCTCTCATTCTTATTCTCATTTTGACGCTCGTGCGCTCATTACTCAAGTTCGGTCGTTCAGTCGCAGAGACGCGCATTTTGAAGAAGGTTGCGCCTGCGCTTGAATTGGTCTTTATATGTATGCGTGTTCATGCATTCTCATACAGGGATGCATGTGTGCGTTTATTTCAATTCGATGCGGCGAGAATATTTTGTCTTTTGCTACTTTTCAGACTTGGTACCCTAGCAATAAGGGCGTAATCACTATTGGGTTAATGATAAAAATAAGAATATTATATGTTATAGTATAATTTTTAATATTTCCGCATATATTTCATTTTGGCTTACTAATTCAAATCAGGGGTAGCAGAAAAATGTTTTGCATATATGTATGTATTCCAATTAATATAAATCAATCTAATGAGATAGGAACAGGGCACATCGCAGTCGGTGTCTGCGCTTACTGGTTGAGAAAACTTCAAACCAAATCAGCTTTGGTTGTTGTTCTGCGAGCGGATGGTGCCTGCATACCCTACCGACGACTGAATTTTTGGGCGGACAGAAACAAGGGTTTTCGCCGCTCGAATAAAACATAGCATACGAAAATTATCCATTTTATAATGCTATCCTACCAAAAATTGGATAAATAAACTTTTATATTGTTTTAGTTTTCGATTGAAATTTAAATATGTATATTAAAAATCATTAAAAACTTACTTCTTGATTTAAAATTGAAATACAAATTTCAGAAAATCACTTCGAAATTTTTGTCTGTAATTTATAGTGATTAAACAATGTGTTATTTTCCAATATTAAAATTATACAATTATTATACGTATGTATGTATGTATATTTATCGGTAACTAATCCGGTAACTAATTACCCTGCGAATCAAAAAAAAAATCAACCAAAGCTCATTAAACATAAAATTCAAAACAAGTGTCTTAAAAAATGTAAACAAAACAAAAGACAAACAGCCGTTCTTGTTTCTGTCCGCCCAAAAATTCAGTCGTCGGTAGGGTATGCAGGCACCATCCGCTCGCAGAACAACAACCAAAGCTGATTTGGTTTGAAGTTTTCTCAACCAGTAAGCGCAGACACCGACTGCGATGTGCCCTGTTCCTATCTCATTAGATTGATTTATATTAATTGGAATACATACATATATGCAAAACATTTTTCTGCTACCCCTGATTTGAATTAGTAAGCCAAAATGAAATATATGCGGAAATATTAAAAATTATACTATAACATATAATATTCTTATTTTTATCATTAACCCAATAGTGATTACGCCCTTATTGCTAGGGTACCAAGTCTGAAAAGTAGCAAAAGACAAAATATTCTCGCCGCATCGAATTGAAATAAACGCACACATGCATCCCTGTATGAGAATGCATGAACACGCATACATATAAAGACCAATTCAAGCGCAGGCGCAACCTTCTTCAAAATGCGCGTCTCTGCGACTGAACGACCGAACTTGAGTAATGAGCGCACGAGCGTCAAAATGAGAATAAGAATGAGAGCGAAAAAAACCCGAAGGCACACGAAGTGTCCGGGGCCTGCCGCAAACAGCTGTGGGGCCTCCCGCAAAGATTTTTGAGTGTCCATATTGCTTGTATGAAATGACCAGTCTATATGTTGTATGGTTAGTGGTTTTAGGCAGGTTTTCGGAGGATGACTGATGAGTCCTTAATTGCGAGTAATATTCGGTGGGCCTCTTAGCCCGAAATGAACCGCCTGTAGGCCAGTGTTTCGGGTGGGACTCTCGCGACCTCGTCTTGAGTCTTTTGGGCTGGGTCTTCAGTGTCTGTGTGTCTCGGTTTCCGTCTCTTTGGGCCCGTATGATTTTCAGATTTCAGTTTCTGCTGAGGCGGCGCACTATGGGGCCAACGACCACTTTTGTTGGCCAAAACCCATTTTTGAAAAGTCGTAAAATCCAAAAAAGTTGTTTTGGGATGCATAAACAGAAGACCAATCTGCAATGTTACGTTTCAGGAATTCCGATAGAGGGCGCTTCTGTTGAGAAAACAGCTGTTAAATCATATGTTTAAGACGCAAGCCTCATGCGTTTGAAATTCGACTTATATATT
Organism: Drosophila kurseongensis; assembly: GCA_018153305.1. Lineage (NCBI taxonomy): Eukaryota > Metazoa > Arthropoda > Insecta > Diptera > Drosophilidae > Drosophila > Drosophila kurseongensis. Next base: position 8,207,988 of record JAECXX010000004.1, on the reverse strand, counting down.
GCAGTTTAAAAGTGTTTAAAAAAACAGTTTAAAAGTGTCACAAAAAATTTTTGTGATATAATTTCGATGAATGGTGGTGTATACTAAGTGTTTATGTGTTTAAACGGTTGATCATGTTGTTTTTGTACTTAAGTGTTGAAGTGAGTTGTCTAAAACTCGTTTTTTAATTAGAAAACTAACTTTTAAGTAGAGCAACAAAGTGAGTCCAGCGGAGTCCACTTCTGAAACTTATTGAGATTTGTAGAGTATTAAATTCTTGTTAAAATGTATATTGTTAGAATCGCCACTTATTGCCACTTTTTCCGTAATTTAATATTTAAGTACATAACCTCAAATTTCGCAACTTTCACAGTAGTTTCGATGAAAATAAGAATCGTTTTGATTTTCCATGCAATATTGGACTTGAATTCGAAGAGCATGAGTTTTAATAACAGGTGCCTTTTATATACTTATCAATACAACTTGTTTAATCCGATTTTTGTCCATTTACATTGCACCTTTGTGGAACGAAGAACATTTTGTTTTGCATTTTTAATTCCATTCAAAGGCAGATATAAAAAATATAAAAAAAATATATTAAAAATGTAATTATAAAGAATATATTAAAACAAAAAAATTTTTTCGATAATCTTAAAAAACAACAAAGTTGAAAAAATCGATCGTATGGCAGCTATGGGATATATTCGTTCGATCATATTATTTTTAACATATACATATGTTGCCTAAGGATACCAAAAAACGATTGGTAAAGTTTTATCTTGATATCTTGAAAATTGAGCGAGTTATTAATTTTGGCCAACAAAAGTGGTCGTTGGCCCCATAGTGCGGCGTATGTATGCATTTGTGTGTGTGTGTCCGTTGAGGTAAACAGCACAAACACACAAACACTGCCTCATTAATAAATACCTACATACATACATAGGCCGGCAGCGTCGCGACCCAAAGACAGACAAACAAAAACAACAACCGCCCCCTGTTTGCTGGAGAGAGGGATTGAGAGACAGAAAGAGATGGGTAGAGTAAGGCAATGTCAATAAACATGCGTTGTTGCCGCTTTTCATTGTTGTTGTTGTTGTTGTTTCATATGTTTGACTTGGTTTTGTTTCATTTTGCGGTTTACTGACGGACAAGTTGTGTATGTGTGCCGTGAATTCCTCTTCTTGTTCCTCCATCTACTCCCACTCTTTGCCCAACTATTCCCCTTTTTACTCCTCTACCTCCCACATACCTCTTCCGCTGTAATGTGCGTGTGTGTGCGCTTGTTTTATTGGATTTTACAATTTTGTTTTCATTTTTATTGGCATCTTCGTGTGTCCCACTGTTGCTCATTTAGTTACTCTGCCTCTTCTTCTTTTTTGCTCCCTTGTCTTTTATACTGTTACCAAAGGGTATTGCAATTTTGGGTACAATAAAACAAAAATAGGGAGAATCCATAAAACCAAAACTCAAATTTTTTTTTTGTTTTTGCAACTTATTGTTTTTTTTTATTTAGTGATAAAAACCGATAAACTACCATTAGTAATTGTGTTCTGTGATCTGCCCAGGTATTGCTATTAAAAAACAATTAATGAAGCCCCAAGAATCTTTTCTGATCTTTTTATTGATGTTTTTTTTTTACATTAAGTTTACTTCTTTTATCAACTACCGGTAATTATTAATATACTTAAATATAAATGGTTAAATTCAAATCAGTAGTTAAATAACAATCTGGATAAATGTGATTAAGAATTGGAAAAATCAGTTTAAACTGCGAAAATAAATTCCTCTACGGATGAATGTATGGATTTGTTTGGCAAGGGTATTTTTAAATGCGATTACTAAAGATAGACTTTTATTTTTTGAAGGGGTCATGTGGTGCACACTTCGTTTTGATAATTCGCAGTTGATTTGTTTACCCCGTTTTTGTTTTTTGGACGCCCACCCCCCACGGAATTTTTCAGATTTTAATTGCGAAAAATAACATGGAAGACGTGCCAATCCCGATTGCGCCTACTCCCGTACTTCATCCCCACTTCGTCCCCCTGTTTTTTGTTTGCCATTTCATTTTTCATTGACGCAAATCGCGCGAAAAATATTCTGTTGATTTCTTTAGCTTCCTCTCTGATTCTCCTTTTTTCCCCACTTTTTCCCCACTTTGTTTTTGTATATGGCGCGTATTTCCTGTCTAGTTTTTTGCTGTTGTTATTGCAGCTTTTGACTTTTTGCTGTTGCGTTTTCAAGTTTCCTTTTTGGCTTTGCGTTTTTGTGTTTGTTTGCATATCATTAACACGGAAAAGCCGCCCAGAAAAGTGCTTGAAAAAGAGTTAACCGCCCCCGCAAAAGAGTCAAATGACAACTGAGACAAGTTAGTAGCCGCCCGGTTCCTTCTCTTCCGCCTTTTCGCATCTTCCCTTTTCTCTCCTCTCTATATCACCCCGTTCACCCACGCGCTTTACATACTTTCATTATGCGTTTTTCGTTGGGGTTTTCCGTTTTTATTGTTGGTTGTTTGATGTTGTCGATGAGTTTTCAATAGACTTGTACCACACATTCCTGGCGACTGTTCGTTTCCAGTTCCCTTTCGAAAAATAAACTCTCACCTTTTCCGTATTTTATCCACTTACCTTTGAAATACTCTATCAGCGGTGTCACAGAAATGTCTTTCTAGCAAATTTGACCGACTTTGGTTGAAAGATATTTTTGTGAGCCTATATCAAATTAACATAAAAACTAAAACATTTTTGGAGATTTCTGATCCCTTAAATTATATGTACCAAATATTTTAAAAACTCTTAGAATGCACACAAACTTTATAAAATCAAACTAATTTAATTGGATTTACAAAATATAAAAATTGTAATTAAGTTAATTGTATTTTTTATGTTTTGAAAATTGGATTATCTACATTAACCAATAAAAAAGAACAAGAAAATCTTAGGTGTTAGCGAATAACAGCATAAAATAAATGTTTTTAATAAGTTAGATTAAAGTTTATTTAAAGTCTGATGTCTTGTTATATGTTTTTTATATATTTTTTTTAGATGAATTATTTAAGCGATTTTTATAAACTCTTTTCTATTATTTGATGTCTTTGGACCAGAAGTGTAGTATGTGGGAAACGTGTCTTTGCATTCGTTTTGAGTCATAGGAGATCATAGGGTATCAGGCAATCCAATATTGTTTTCCTTTTCATTTTGGACGTTTGTGGAACAATTTTACAGCATTATTGTGTGTTTTGGAAAGCCCACGCAATGCCCACAAAAGCCAACGCAAATTCTTGAACACACCGCAGCACCGTAAACGAATGGTGGAGGGGGAGAAAAGCGGCTGCAACAAACATAACAACTGATTTGTTTATACGCCCTGGTCAGGGAAAAATTTCACGTAAATTCATATTTTTCCAAGCAAATTTTATACCTGCAGTAAATTTATTTTTAATTCATTAATAACTTTTGGATATTTTTCAATAATTAAATAAAGCATTTTTGGAATATTTCAAAAATGTTGAGTATATTTTTGGAAACATTATCTCACGCACAGCAATTATGTATAACTAACTACCTTGGCAAAAACGACTTTAATCTCATTTCGCTGTAAGACTGTTATTCTACAAGTTTCCAATTTGATAAGAAAAATATGTTATTAAGATTTGTTCTTTGTTCGCCTGAAAAATTACGCGTCTTGGTAATTTCATTGATAGTCCGATAATCCCCGGCCTAAGGTCATTTTTATTAGTACTCGCTAGAGATTAGCGCAAAATCTGTTTTTTTTTTTTGCCGAATTACGTGTAAAATGAAATATGAGATCATTGCTATTTGTACGGCAGAATCAATTAATCTGAACTGCGACCCTTTCGAAATCTGAGAAAGAAACAAAGAAATTATATGAATGATCCATCAATAAACATGGATTTTCCTTAATTATTGGGTTTTTCATAGATTTTGTATTATAATGATTTCCTGTTATTGGCACGGTACAGATTTTGATGATCTTGTCAAGAAGTTTTAAACAAGACAAACATATTCGAAAGTATCAATATCAATTAAATAACTTTTTACGATTAAAGCTTTCCGAACTTGTATTATTATTTTGCTTATAAGTTATTATAGAATGGTTTTCATAAGCTTTGTATCAGTTTATAGCTTAAAAGGGATGATCAAAATTCAAAAACCGTTTGAAATAAAAATTGGAACTCAAAAAGCAAAAGTAAAAAATATTTTGTGAGGCTATAGCGTACCTCTTGCTTTCTGCTGATAAGATCTCTCCTTGTTAGTTCTTTTTAATGTGTTTGTACTGTGCTTTGGAATCTCGCTCTGGGCTTTCATTAAATTTTTGGGAAATTCCTTTTAAATAGAACCCCGTAAAGTGTTGTCATTGTCACTACTGATGGCAGGTCCAGCTTTTACATCGAGTGTAGGGGAACGTAAAACTCATTACCCCCGAAAAAACAGGGAAGTTGCAGTTAAAGTTGCGGCAACAGATTGCAGTTCCCCCGAAAAGTTTGTGAAAACCCCCTGACTCCCCCTTCTTCAATCCTGACAGCTGCTGTGCTGCTCAGTCTGTCTGCTCTTTGGTTTTTGGCTTTCACAGTTTATTGACACGACTCAAGTTTCAAGTGCACAAATGCTGGGTAGAACAGCAGCTGATAGCCGGTAAATGTTTCGCATTTCGGGTCATTGAACAAAATCAAAAGATCACAGCTATAATCAGTGATATTAAGGGGCAGGCAAATTACACTCATCTACAAAAAGAAAAACATTTTTAGGCAAATGGTATATACTCTACTGGAATAATTAATACAATAATTAATTTAAAAACAAAAAATTATTTAAATTAGTCTGTGAAAACTATATTGTGCGCTAATTGAAGCGGTCAATCAATGTGGGAAAATATTTTACATTAAATTGAAAACCTTTTAATTTATAAACTTTTAATATGCCGCAATTTATTCGCACACAAATTACAATGTGAATAATGATAACCAATTACAAACTAAGTTATTCATTAATTTGCCAAGCTATTTTATAGGAAAATATTTTTTCACACAAATTGGCTTACTTAATATATTCTTCCTTTTCAATTGGAAATACTTTTTTACTGCACACAGTATTTATTTAAATAATGTTGTATACTACTTCTTTTACTGTTTGTTTAACCCCATCAGCCAATTTTCTAAATATTTTATGTATGTATTATGTCACTGTTTCTGTGGCTGATGTTACGCATTAAAATTTTAGCAAATCCGTTGAAAAACTGCATGCATAATTCATGAATTTGACTTTTGGTCGCTAGTTTTGTTGGCAATTTTGGCTTTGTTGTTTTTGCCCTGGACATTGACGCTTTAATTGTTATCAGCGAATGGGCAACAAAAATATCATCAGTGTACCAGCCAATAAATTATGATAAAATTTCATATTTAAATTTAAGTATAATCGGATTTTTGTCGCTGCTTTCGCTCTCCCTTCCGTTTGTGTTCTTTTTCTTCTCGATTTTCATCGATTGTGTCACGTATATTGCAATTGTTGGCGTTTGGGTCTCGTCTTTCCGATTGCTGCTGACTCACAATAACCGATCGCAGATTGGGATCAGTCAATCTCTCTGGTCTTTATGGCACATTCAGCTCTCAGCGATAGATCGGTGAGTTGTGCATAAAGAAATATGACTAATCCGTTGAAAACTCAGCAAATCAATTGTTGATTAAGCGCAATCGGTACTTGGAACTCGGAAATGCTGCTGAGATTGCAAAGAAGCTGTTTGCATTGCAATATTCTAAGAGTTGGTTGTTGGAAAATGTAACAATAAGGCTAGCAAATTCCCAGATATAATAACTGTGCATAGCATGTACATAGATAGTCAAAAAGACGTATATGCCTGTATGTGCCCTTTCAATATGTATCTATATTTTTGTATATTTACCATATTTATATCACGTTTTTAAATGAGTGTAAGCTTAAGCATTAATTAATAATTGAAATTGATAATAACTAATTAGTGGAAATGGTGCTGGACCCTCACCTTGAACCTCATGCGTAAACAAAAATATATAAATCATATTCTGATTATCTGTTTTTTGGATGTAGCGCATTTAAAAAGCACCAAGCAATGTGTACTATTTTTGAGAATTTATCTGAATCATTTTTAAAATTTTTCTAGGATTTTTGCAAAAAATAAAACAACACGAGATTTTTATTTTTCGAATTTTTTGCTTATTTGGTTTTGACTTTGGTCGATGAACTATTGGTGCACATTGCTTATAATGACTGGCGCCACCCCGCTTAAAGCGAATTTACATTTTCATTTACGCCTGAAAAGAGAGCAAGATTTTGTCTTTTTATTTTTTCTTGCTGAAGCTGCCTGCTTGGAAAAGCGAAGTTGTTGGTAGTAAGTGGGTGGCAAATGGTTGGATGGGTGGTGAGGTGGTGAGGTGGAGAGGTGGCGTCCCTGGCGTTTGGAATTTTGCTTTGGCTTTGCCACACGATGAGTTGCGTGGATCGCGTTAGCTTCCTATCCCGATTTCCCCTACTTTTTCCTCTTCCTACGCAGAGAAAAAAACGAGATACATATTTCAGAATGACAACATTGTTGTTTAAATAAATCTCGGCATGAATGAATGTCTTATAATCACGATTTAGTATAGAATTCTTAATTCAAGATAATTTATTCTTGTGTCTTGTTTGTTGCATTCTTTAAAATGATATTTAGTGATTTTATCAATTAATAGCCCAAGTTTCTTTTACTTATTTTATCAACTGACAGCCCAAGTTTCTTTTACTGGCGTAGAAAAGTATTTATTAACCAGGATTACAAACACAATTTTTTTATTTTATATTTTTATATATTTTATGGATTTGAAAATTAAGTTCTTAATGCTTACAAAAACAAAAAAGTAAAAGACTTTTTGCAGTTCTTTAACTAATCTAACATTTTTCATTGTGTACTGCTCCCTTTGGAAAGCCTGCGGCCTCAACCCGCCTGCTGTTTCATATGCAAATACTCGTAATATTTTTCAAATGTTGTTTGCTTTTGCCCTGGCTCACACAATTTTCCTCATTCTTTACTTTTTTCTGCTCAGCACGCTGCTAGGGCTGCCTTTTCACATTTTTCAATTTTCCACGTTCGCTTTGTTGTCGCTGCTGATAGTCGGTGTGTGTATATCCCTATATAGCGTGTATTTGCAGTGTTGCTTACATTTTCATTACTTCTTTTTTTTGTATATTTATACCCGTTACTCGTAGAGTAAAAGGGTATATTGTATTCGTGCAAAAGTATGTAACAGGTAGAAGGAAGCGTTTCCGACCCTATAAAGTATATATATTCTTGTTCAGGATCACTAGCCGAGTCGATCTAGCCATGTCCGTCTGTCCGTCTGTCCGTCTGTCCGTCTGTCCGTCTGTCCGTCTGTCCGTCTGTCTGTCCGTCTGTCTGTCTGTCTGTCTGTCCGTATGAACGCTGAGATCTCGGAAACTATAAAAGCTAGAAGATTGGCATTTTGCATGCAGATTCTAGGAGTTCCTACGCAGCGCAAGTTTGTTTCAAAACGGTGCCACGCCCCCTTTAACGCCCACAATCGCTTATATACGATTTTAAAAATTTAAATATTTCGGAAAAGTAAAAATGCAGTTTTATTGTGTTTGTCAATACCTATCGAAATGTAGAAGAAAATTTTCAAATCGGACCATTCGTTAAAAAGTTATGCGTGATCAAAGTTTCTATCTCCATCTTTCTCGCACTCCCTTTACCTGAGTAACGGGTATCTGATAGTCGGGGCACCCGACTATAGCGTTCTCTCTTGTTTTTTTCTCCTCAACAACCAACAATTCTCACTTGGCAGCAGCTGTGCGGCAGGCCAAACCAAAAAGGAAAATGTCCAACGCTGGCCAGGAGAGGAGCAAAATGTTTGCATTTCAAATTACCCATGGGCCAATGACTGTTGACTGATTTTTTTTTTACCTTTTGTTGCTACTTGGCTTCCGTTGGGGCTGAAAAAAAAGGAAGAACGATCAGCAGTTTCCCGTTTGACGCACTTGAACTTAAATTGATTTGAGACTTCTCAAAATTAATCAACTAACTCAACGGAAAACTCACACAGACATGTTGCTCGCCGCAAATAAGTTACTCTGTTGAGTTGTTTTTATCTCTGGCTTAGAACAACACCCTTCCTGAGGGTGTTTAACCCAATAAAATACTTGCTTTAAACTTTACAACTTTTAGCTAAATTTGTTTTATCCTAATCCTATGATTTTCCCAGCGATGGAACTTTCCTCACTTAGAAGAATTTATCAAGTTCTAAGTTATAATAATAATAATTAGATTTTAGCAATGCTTTAATATGAATTATATCAAGTAAGTTTTACATGCCGTATAATTTTTTAATTTTTTAAGAATGTAAAAGTTAAGAGTGTATTTCAAAAGATTATACAATTGTGTTCGTCAGCAAACGATTACTGATAATAGGTTTTAAATAGCATTTTATTAAAACAGCTTTCTAGTACTTTTGTAAATTGTTTTCTTGTCTCTTTAGTGCAAATTAAGTAAATTAAATATCTTATAAAATATTACATTTTAAGAAGTTTATTATAAATTGCAAATGAATTATTTTTGTTCTCAAGAGTATTTTATTTCTGCTTTGGTCAAGACTACTGTAATTTATGCAAATTTTTCATCAGCCCTCTCACGTTTTTTTTTATCTTGGGTTTACGGAAGTCCCAGAACCGCAAAGTATGCAAACATAAACCAAAAGTATGTGTATGTGTGGGTGTGTGGGGGAGTGAGAAGAACACATATAGAGAGAGACAGATGAACTCACATTTGTTATGCACTTTGAAAGGAAAGAACAGTCCGTGTTGTTTTTGTTTTGGTGCCCGAATAAATTTAAATTCGTAATTAGTTGGGGAGTAAATGGGATTTAAGGTTTTTACTCATGTTGTTTCTTTTTTCAGCGGGCAGGCTAAACATGTAATAAATCTGCATTTTTTATACTTACATCCCGGTGTGATCCAAATCTGCGGGAATGAGCCACGAAAACAATGAACAGGGGGGCCAGTGAAAATGGGAGATGTGAGATGAGAAATGGGGTACCTGCAATCAATCAAGCTGCCCAAGTGGCCCAGATATCCGAATTTAGTGGCTGAAATAACAATTGAAAGTCTGATTGGAAATCGGGATTTACCTTATATTCACTTTGCTGACAGCTGATGAGGGGAAATTGAGGGGCTATTAAATTGAAAGAAAAGTTTATCTTTGAATGTTTGTCTTTGAATAAAATTCGAATTCTTTCCGTGGTTCTTAATGAACTTGGTTGGTGGTTTTCTAAATTAACTTTTTTGACAATAGGTGTTATCATTATTATTATTTTGTGCTTCATAAAATAAAAGATATTTTTAATAGATAATCTGTTTTCTTTTTATATTACATCAACCTTTTTTGGACAATTACATGTACACATAAAGCTGTGGTCATCGCACATACGATGACATGTTCGCATTTCATTTGTGTCAGTAATATGCGGGAATCCTGTGTGTGCTGACCGCGGTTTTTGTAAGGCAAAACCATTTCCTCTGTTCTTAAGATATTGCCCGCTTTTCGCAGATTTGGAATACAGAATATCGCCAATTTTTTATTCATAAATATACAATATAGATTTCGGAGAATGTGGGGTTAAATGTTTACGACTAGTTGTCGCCTGTAGGCAGTATACAATCAGAAAAAGTTGATGAAACATAAATTGTACAATCAACAATTAAAATATTTTTTTTTGCGATAAGTCGTTTTTTTGATTTGCTGGCCAGTCAATTTCATGCTGGAACGTAAAATGAATTTCCAACGAACTCCCACTTGGTCTAACAGTACAATCAATCAATGAACAGCAAATTCATTCATTGGGTAATGTACGTAAGAACAGCTAAAAATGTATTTTTAAAACTTAAAAAAATCATTAAAAAAACGTCGAGTGCCATTCTCGTGATCTGGGGATGCGACAAAAATTGATACTAAGGGTGATTTTTGTTCTATTTTATTTTTTAAACTGTAATTATTTATTTTTATATTTTTTATATTACTGACAAAATATTTAACTTTTGTGTTGATTTTGTCATTTCTTATAAATAAACTTGATAGTTATTTATATGTACGTAATTGTTTCTAAGGAAGAACCATAGATTTAAAATTTTGTCTGTCGTTCACTTTTAACGACTTAATTGAAGCAATTTAAAATAATCATTCAATAAACTAAATAGCTTCTCATTCAGTTCCTGTTATTTCTTTTCTGCTCAGAATAGCTGGAAATCCGAAGACTATAAGTTTTCCATTTTATTAATGTATATAATAGCTTTAGGGTATATTTATTGAGTGCTTATCAAACATTCCGTTTGAAATAATGTGATGATTGCAATTATTCTAATTCTATGGGCGAGGCAATCGGATTTTCGATTGAAGATAGAAAGCAGGGGATGAATTACATTTTTCTAGACTAAGTAAACTGCGAATTTCGATAAGCCCCACTTTGGGTGTGGGGTTCCATTCCTCTGGCTTCTCGGAGGTTCGATTTCGCTTTGGGTTGGGGCTCTCGTGGGCTTTGAGAAGGGTTTAATGACCAGAGAGGCCGCGTTTCATGTTCTGCCCTCCACTTTTTTTTTCTGGTTTCTGGACAGTGGTGTGTGTGTGTGCATTTTTAATCATGTGCTTGCCTACTTAGGTTTATTTGCCAACGGCAATAACCCACCGGCAACAAAAGTGGCGACAATGTTGTGGGCCAGTCCCAATTGGGAAATGGAGCCATGTGCCACGTACTTGGCTTGCTAATTCCTTATGTGCACGAACATTTCTCCTTGTTTTTATTCCATCTCGATTGGCATGCAGAGTGGCACACACAGGAAGTACAGTAAAAGCTCGTTGGAATGGTGCAACATGGTCTATTTTGGTATTTCAATGTCAATTGTTTGATAGACCATAAATCGATTTTCGTTGGGAACGTTTCAATTAAATGCAATTCATATGGGTGCAAATTTTATGGGTGTAGAGGAAGAAGGGGTCGTCTTATAACTGAACAACATTTTTACATATTCATTTCACAGTCGCACGTGACGGTGCATTTCAAGGCTGTAAGGCTAATAATAACGATTGATTAACTACAAATACTTATAAAAATAATAAATATGGATTAATATATTAATATTTGGATTTGTACTTAATTTAGTTTATTTTAATACGAATTAATATCACAATGACTATTTTGATTGTTTTAATTAAAATTTGTAATAGAAAATATTTTTCAAAAGTAAATACAGTAATGGAAAAGATTCAGCAAGGTACCTAAATTGCTGTTCAAATAGTTTATGTTGGCAAGCTTAGACCACCAGTTAAATTAGCAATGTTCTTTAAGTTTTAGTTATGAAACTTTGTGTTCAGAATCCCACTCCATAAATCCATACAAAATGTTAGCATGTCCTGCATGTTTTCCTTGTTCATCTGTTCCGCTCTCACCCCATCGGTTCTTTTTTTGTTTGTTCGTTTGAATGAATGTATTTCACTTTTAGCACGTTTTGTGCCATTTTTCCCGTTTGGCCGAGTTACATATTTACTTTGGGTTTGTCCATAGCGGGAAATTCCAATTTTCTAAAATGTCACTGCATAGTTTCAGGCGTGTATAGCTTATACTACATATGTATTTTTATATATACAGAAATGTAAACGTGAGTATGTTTCATCTTCTCTTACCAAAATGGTAAACATACATCTGTTCGAAATATATCTAGTTTTGTTTAATAAACTGATCAAAAAGTTTTACCCGCGTCATTTTTAAAGTTCTTATACATTTGTCTTTTAACGGCAACGTATTTTAACTTTATCCTCAAAGTAAATCGCAAGTTTTCCTTTGAGAGAAGAGTTCAAAGGGATTTCCGCGTGCCTTTTGAGGTGCAGTTTTCTGTAAAGGAAAAGCGTTGAGCTGGAGCCCTCAGATGGATCAAATTATGGAGGGAAACGAGTGCGAAAAGATGAAGATGAAGGCGGACTGATTGGGGGATTGAGAGACTGCCCACATGCCAGAAGTCGGAACAAAATGATAGCCCGAAAAGAAAAAAAGGGCCAGAAGAGTGGACGTTAAGGGAGAAGGATAGTTAATTCCGTTGCTTATCAGCTGGGAGTCCTGTTGAACCAACTTTGCATTGAGCGAGTGTCGGAGGCAGAAGTTGAAGTGAAAATCTCCGCCAGATATAAGCTTCGGGCAAAGGACATCCTTGGATACCCTGGAAAAATAGTTTTTAATTAGGTTCTATACTTGCTTTTGAAATTAGGCTCGTATTATATATTTTTTTAGAATAATTGGACTATTTATAAAATAATACTTATATTGTTTAAATAAGAATGATTTCTATTACTGGAACTAGCAATTGAACTATTAAAATACCAATCCTAAAAAAATATTAATTTCAGTAAATAGTTAATAATGATTAATAAGTGGCTAAAATTTTTTTTTTTACTAATGCCATAGAAATTCATATAGTACATACTAATTTAACCAAATAATTTCAGTTCATTAAAACATTGTCAAACCTGTTGAGTTGGTTGGGACGACCCCAAGTCTATAGCTGGGGATGACTGCAATGGCGTATCCCACAAAAGGTTATCGCGCACTCTTCCTTTCCCTAAAAATCCCTGGCCTTCCTCATTCGCCTGCATGTGGACGTTGATGCTGGCCATGTCTGCTCCTCCTGGCCTGATCCGCCCTCGTCTGGTGTTTTCTGGCATGGCTTGGTCTCTTTCTGGTCTCGGCGCACTGCCGCTGACATCATTGTCTTGCTATGCGAGTGGCGCTCGGCTCATTTGGAGCGCCTCTGCGGTCGCTGGCTGCTGTTGAATGCACCCATCTCCATCGCCGTCTCCAACTGCAGCTCACAATCCACAGCCACAAACACCTCCCATCTGCCCTTTTCGACAAGATTGCACTGAAACCAAATTTGTCTACATACAAATATTATTAAATGGCTTGAAGTATTGATATGGAACGCAATGACTTGTTTGTTGCACTATCTTTATACAGTTATTATCAATGCTTGAGATTTCTTTAAAATTATTTGAGCCTTCAATTTTTCCGCTTAAATATGTATTAAAACGTTATTTCGTCAATAAAGCGTAATTTATCAAAATACATAACAAATTACCGAAATTGATATAGGAATCTTAGCACATTTTCTATATCATACCACAATATTTTGTCGATATATCGGAATTTTCTTTGTACACATTTCATTTAAGTTTTTTAAAAGATTCTTTTAATTACAACCATTTTCTACTATGGTTATTTTCTCTGTGCACCAGTATGCCATATGCTTTCCCTCTGAACGGTCTCATTTCTGCACTTTTTCTCCTGCTTTGCCTGCCTACCTTTTTTTCTTCCTTTCTATGGGCATATTTTTTTTTTATTTTTTGTTGCGACAGCTTTTGTGCTTGCGTTTAATTGAAGATTTTTTGACAGCAAACGTCGTTGGCATAGAAAGTCATGAGAACGAGAGGGCCACAAAAAAGCGAAGAGATGTAGTTAGAGAGGGGCGCCAGAAGATGTAGGACGAAGAGTTCGTAGAACTTTTGCACACAAATGGCAGCGATTACACAGAACCGGCTGACTGACTGCGGGCAGCCTGGCAACCCTGCGCCCAGGATTCTTCTGTATGACGACCCATTTCACTATCGACAGCCGAGGCTTTGTTTCAACTTTATTACGTTGCCTCTGCTTCTGTTGGAGTTGCAGTTAAAATGGGTAAAACCAAAACTTTAAGAGCGCCCTTAGTGGAAAGTATGCATGTGATGGGTTAGAAAGTTTTAGGGTAAATGGAAAAAGTTGTAAATATTAAATATGTATAATGATTGAGAGCTAACTTTTGATATTTTGATCAAAATTAATTTTGACACTTCCTTGATTTTAAACTTCAAGTCACATTATGTTTCTGATTATGTTAGGTGCCAAAAATATGTTTCTCTTCTGCGGAGGTAATTAATATTTAAGTAGTTTAAGGTTCAATCTAAATGTAATTTTATAACTAAATGTAATGAAAAGGTTGTAAAAGAGCTTTAAAGATGTTTGAAGTTTAATTTTAATCCATTGCGCATTAACTTTATGTGAGAAACTCAATTATATTGTTGTCCCATAAGTGGAAAACGAAAATTGGGCTAATTTCCCTACCTTTTATGTTCAAGTGTATATTTCATTCTTTCATTAATTCTTTTGAAATAATGATCCATGGCAAGTCAAATTACATGTTAATGCTGTCTCACTTTCGAATATACACACGCTTAGCGAGTTTCCTTCGCCATTTGTCTTTTGGAACTGTGGATTCCGATTGCACATTTCAATTTTCACGGTCTGGGGAAAGCGCAAGGGGAAGGCGACAAGGGATAAAGGGACAATGACAAGAATCCATTTACAATTCGGCATGGCACGTACATGAGAGTGGAGGATAACAAAAGGAGAGAGACGTATCAGGTGCAAATGGCGACAGATACCTTTGGTTTTTCCCATTCGAATCTTTTCCACTAATGTGCATTTGGCCAAGTGCACTTTCGTACAATTTATTACTTTATTCGACATTGTTGCTGGTGATTCGCATTTGCAAATCACATTGGGTTGCTACCCATTTATTGCATATTCATGGTCATTCGATAGGAGGCAATACGTTCATGAATATTGATAAAGCAAATTGCTTTTGTTTATGTTTGCATTTTCCCTGAATTAAAAACTGCCAAGTTTGAAAAATACCAATAATACGAATACAAAAACATATGGCTAAATTTTTGCTGAAATATTAAACGGCTTATGCATTCGTTTTTAATTACTGCTCGGGAGGAGGGGCAAAATAACAAAAAATGGATAATGTATAAGGTGTGACCTCGTGGGGGAAATGTGAGCTTTGCATGTCGAATCGAGGCTTTTCCGAGGGTTTTTCCACGCCAATCGATTGTCAAGCAGCTGACTCGCGTTTAACGTTTGTTATATACCCGATGATTCAATTACGGTTTCTTGCGCCCCGGAAAAACCCGTGGAAAATCCCACAAACAAAAAAGTAATAGTTGAAAGGAAAATCAATGTTTCGCGGTATTTCGCAGGTTTTTAATAGGGGGAAATACAGACCATATTAAATTGCGGAATAATAAAACAAAATACCATTTGCAGAATTGACCTAGTTCGCGGTTCCTGTTCAATATGAATTATTTGAATTCGTTTTTGATTAGTTTGGAATTCGGCTCCCGTCCCCCCACCCAATTTAAGTTTTGTAAACCAAGTGGAAAGCATTTCGATTTTGATTTTTTCATCAGATCTTTGAAGATGTTTGTTCCAGTTTTAATTTGTTTGCATTGCGAAATTGGGTAATTGTCTACGGAATTCGTAGAAGACATTGCTTTTGTATGATTTCGATTGATCTTCCTGGTAAAGCAAATGTTTCACTCGCTGAAATATTTTAAAATGTGTATTTACAGGTATTGATTAAGTCCATCCTATATATTTATAGAAAAAATAATTTTATTTTTTTCTGAATTGATTTTGAACTTTTTATTTAATATTTACCTACGTTTTTGTGCATTTCACAAATCGGTGCCACACTACCAACAACGCAATGGACAAAATCAATGCAAATATGTTTGTTTTCCAATCGAGGTTTTTGCTTTTATTGCAGTGTTAATACCGTAGGGGGATTGCATTTTATGCCATATTCGGTTGCATCTGCATATGCTGCATACTTTCAGGTTTCAGCAAATAAAAAGCATAAAATGATAAAAGTTGAAATAAATATTGCCGAACTTTACGTATTTGATTTTGATTTTTGCTTCATACACAACCTTGTTTATTTGATTAAATGCTGCGTTTGTCTTTTTTGTTTAACATTTATTTCGCATTTTAATTGCACGCCCAATTAATCGCCGATAATTTACAGCAGCTGCTCAGTGGGAATTTATTTGCTCTTTGTCTGATTACTGTGTTTATTTTCATTTCACCCAGTTCGTGCCTTGAAATATGATTGTGTGTTCTATGTTTTTTTGTGCGGAGTAAACAAATTTGAACATTTTAATTGTCTAGGTATTTTAAATATACGTGAAGAGAAGAAGGGAAGGGACAAAGAGACTGTCAGAGCAGAACAAAATACTTCTGCAGATGCCAACGAAATGTACAGAGTTCCGTCTGGCTTATTCTTTTTCCCCTCCATCTGTGTGTCTCTATCTCGCCGGTAATAAAAAAACAATCCCAGACTGACTTGTGGCATATGCTAATGAGAGCTATGTGCCACACTCTGGCCTGTCTCCGCCCACTAATGCAATTGTGTGAGTATGCGGGGAAATAAAAAAATATGCAGAAAGGAAAGGAGTGCACTGACAAAAAAAAGAGACCTGCAAAAATAGACTTTTATTAGTTCTTTGAAAAAATTAACGAACATAATTTATATCTCTTTTTAAGCTAGAAATTTTTTTAGAAACTTTATTAACAAAAATATTGTAAAAACAAGACTTCTGAAAATGTTTGATTTATTTATTGTGGTAATT
The DNA here is from genome assembly GCA_018153305.1 of Drosophila kurseongensis. Classification (NCBI taxonomy): domain Eukaryota; kingdom Metazoa; phylum Arthropoda; class Insecta; order Diptera; family Drosophilidae; genus Drosophila; species Drosophila kurseongensis. Next base: position 8,191,479 of record JAECXX010000004.1, on the reverse strand, counting down.
TTTAAGGTATTCTTGTTTTAATACAATTTTTGTCTAATAATTATCCTTTTATATTTTAAAAAGAACTGTGGCTTGAATAATTTAAATAATAATTTTTTTTCCTCAATGTAGAAAAATGGAAAAAATAAGTGTGGCGTGACATTTTAAGCTGCTTGTAAGCGTTGCCTTTACTTTAAATTCTGTTTGACTATTCCGTGTGTCATAATATCTGGTCCACCTTGCTCTCTCCCTCTTTTGCCCCAACTATCATTTTGTTTTTCTTGCTTTATGGCTCCTTGTGGCCATGAAAAAGCACAACTTAGTGCAGAAGAGACGAGGGCAAAGCTTAGAGAATTGCACTCAGTCAAGCAGGGCCAAGTCGGAAAGTAAGAGGGAAGAGCTAGAAACCGAGAGTAATATTACAAAAGGGACATCTCCAGAGGAATGAGGGGAAACCGGAGAAGAACGGAACACCCACACATCCAAGAGTTAATGAGGAAATAAGCTTAGATAATGTGCCTCACATAATGCCCAGCACTGGGACTCGAATCGCAGAAGGGAAATGGACGGGAGTCTTCGTCTCATATTCTCATGTTTGCGGTTGTGTCACTTAAGCATTTTGTAAATGGTTTGTTTTGTCTTGCAATTAGTTTGAAAGGGTTGGGCTCTGGGCACGGGGCACCACCACCAAACCAATCCGAACCGAACCTAACCGAACTGATCTGAACTGAACTGAACTGAAGTGGACCAAACAATGTCCACCCATTGTCTTTAAACGATGTTAAGAAGGGTTGGAAAAGGGCTTTAGGCTAAGACCCTATGTAGGATGAGGCCTTTAGCTGCTTTGTTGTCAATTTATGGCTAATTGATAAGCCATTTCCAAGCTCATGAGGAGTTTGTGTATATGCTATCAGTAGGCAAGCTCGATTCAATGGCATTTAAGCTTAATTTGGGTATTGTTTTCACACTTTTCCTTATACTTACAGTAAGATATTTTACCTAATTGTGTGTTTCATCAATTATTTTAAGCTGAGCTAGGTAAAGGTAAAGGTTACTTAAAAAGTTAGGAAAGCACTTTTCCACCTCTTTCAACTGTTTTTAAATTGTATTTCATTAGATTTTCTCAAAATATTTCCCCAATCCTATACTTCGGGAATTTCAATTTAGTTTGTCTTAATAACAGAGCTTTCTCTTACCAAAAATAAAAACACTCAATCACAGCACACAAACACTTATAGGAAATATTCCAAAACCAGATGGCAAAACAAACTCATTAATTTCAAATGTTTTGTGTACACAAAAATGTATATTTTCCAAGAACATCAAGATGGTGAGAAAACAAAGAAATGTAAAAAAATTGACATTAATTATGCAATAAAACCGCATTTTGTACAGGCGCAGAAAGAGAGTGTGTTGTGTGGAATGGAAACACAATAAATGGTTCCCAATGTGCCGCATCAAGCCATGGGCGAAAAATTTAATTAAAATGCCAAATGCATCATAAATACTGCAAACAATTGTATTTCTCCAGGGAGACTCTTTCCCCTTTGCTCGCAGAAAAGTGCAATTGAATTTGTATAAATCAAGTATTTAAAGTTTTTAATCTGCCTCAATTTATCTCTTAATGTTTGTGCAAAACTTTCAAGGAGAGTTCATTCAAAAAGGCCGAAAATGAACAAATTGTTAGTCTACTGTTTTACAGTTGCCAGTTCAAAAGGGATCAACATTGTCTGTATTTGTTGATGTCCTTTGTTGGCTAAAATGTAAATTTAGTGCAACAACAATATTCGTCTGCTCTTTTCTCATTCACCCACACTTTCAAATACAAATATATTGAAAAACTTGTTCGAATTTCGTGTTGATTAGTTGCCCAGACAAAATGTTGTTTACATTTGCAATGCATAAATGATTATTTACACTCCGATTCTCACTCTATATATCTTTTTTCTGTTTGTTTTTCAGGTACGTTTCTCTTTTCAATTGATTGATTCAACCGAAAACCTTTACCACCCTACCGCTGGGTAAGTTATTCCCTTAGTTATCAAATGGATATAATCTCTCTTGCTGGTTATAAATTCACAAAAATCCCACGACGCCAATGTCAATATTTATGAACGCTCCAGGGGAATTTTGAAGTCAAGGGTAACATTTTTTGAAAACCCTCCATTCTGCGGCGGTTTCAGGGGGCGTTTAAAAAAAAAATTGCAAACATTTGCCAGATGATGTTTTGCCATTTTTTTCTGTTTTTATACGCATTTGCCTCGTCAAAAGTTGTCAACGAGCCGTAATTTTAGCTGGGGTCCGTATAAGCGCGCATTCTAAATAAATATGCTATGGGAATAAAAATGAAAGTTGGGTGAATACTTAGTTTACTGTGGTTTGTCTAGTTAAATCAAGGATAAATATTTGAAACATTGAAAAGAAAGAGAAAAAACTTTTTGTTTTATTTAATTGGTAATTAAATGTAAATATTTTAAAGCTTAGGGGATTAAACAATTTTTATTTTCCTATAGACAAAAAATTTCTTTTAATCCCACAGTGCCATTGTGGCGCACTCTATGAAATGCAAATCCGAATGACGGTACATTCATGATAAATGTGCGAAAGAGAGGCGAAAAGAGCAGTCGAAAGAGATGGAGAGACACTCGGCCGGATATACTCACTCGTGTTTTCCCTATCTCACTCACTTCTTCCCCAAAATTCCAGCATATATATATATTTTTATAGCCTCAACAAACATACGGAAAAAATTAAATTTCGTTTTTACTGTGCAAACATTAGATAATCATCATCATCATCTGCTTCTGAGTGGGTGTATGTGTTAAAGTGAACTGAGCTCTGCCATAAATATAATTTTGTAATTCGAAACTTTCCGTTTTTATTGTTTGGTTATGCTTACTTTTTATCGTATTTTTTGTGGCTTTAAGGAATGTGTATTTGTTAGTTTTAATATCAAATCAGATTTCATTGCCAAGTCTATTAAGTTACTCTTGTTGATATTATAATTATTTTTTCTTTCGAAGATGTATATTGTAAATTATTTATCTTTGACTTTATTTAAATTGGTTAAAATCTGAAATGATATATAAATAAACAAAAATTATTATTCCCTAAATATTTATTTGTTTTTAAATGAAAAAATATTTGAGGACCCTACCGAGTTTTTAAATTACTTTTGAACCACTAGAGCGGTTTTCTTAAAGAAAATATAGAAAAATACTTTAAAAAGGGTTTTGAAAACTTTTTTCTTTTTCTTGAATTTCATTTTTTCCTTTGGGAACACACACTCGCATTTACGCCGATTTCCTCGCTGCAAGTGTGAGCTGAAAATCTTTTCTTCTTTTTTCCTGTTGTCTTGAATTGCTCTCCTCTTTTTGCAGCTATAAACTTCCAACTGGCTGCCTTGGTTCTCCCTTATTCCCCCACGTTTTCCTCCGCAATTTTCCATTCGTTGGTGGTGCTCACTTTTGCCATCTTTTACTTTGTTAATGAATCCCTTTTGTTGGCAATCGCTTGCCATGTTCTTTATTTCGCTGTCGAGTATTCTGGCCCCATAAACACCTCCCCCACATTGCGTTCCGATTGCAATCGGGGGAAAAGCGTGGAAACTCGAGCAGCCTTGAATGCCATTTTCGCCATCAAATATTTAGTTAGCTATCCGCGCTTTCTGGTTGCGAATAGTAAATCCCCAATCCCACAACGGCAGCAGTTGCTCTAAACGCAGAAAGTTGGTCACCAGCGAAATTCGGTTGGCAATGCAAATTTGCCTTGCTCTCTTTTTGGAGGCCGCAAAATCTGAAATTCGAAGTCCGCAATCCTTTAAGCAGTAGCAATACCCAATTATTCTGGACCCCAAACATAATAAATCTCAACGAGTGTCTGTCATTTATAGCTGGCTGGCACTTTTCTTGAAATCACCCCACCCAAGTAATTTTACACCCCCAAGTTTGGTTTCTTGGCCCAAGGGCCAGTACACACATTTAGCCATCCATTTATATATCTATTTTATGTTGGCCACAAACATTCTGCTATGATTTCGCATCGCAACAAATTTCTCCACGGCTTGAGTTACTTTCTGCTCCAGCTGGAGGGCAACACATGTTGCTAATGTGCCCGCTGAGAGTTGTATCGGAATTACAGAGGTCGTCGTCTTGCTGCCTCACTCTCGTCGACCATCCCCCTCTCGCTCGCTCTCTTTGGGGGTCGCAAAAGTTTTATTGATTTTGTGACAGTCGGGGCGGGCTGCTCTTTCTTCCTTGCTATTTGCTGTTGTTTTAGTTTAGGCCTTGTTTCGAATTCAATTCAATCAAGCGAAAACAGTTTGCCAAAATGTCTCCAGTGGCATGTACTTGATTATCGTAGTGACGTTGTCCTTGTAGCTGTCTCTATCTCTTTGTCACTTGCCATCTCTGTCGCTGTTAGCCGTCAATCCTGATACGTACATGTCCGATCTACTTTTCCTTTCTGGCCTGTTATTGTCTCACCGGACATTTTGCATGTTTGTCGTGTTGTAGAAAAAAAAGTTTTTTCATCAAATTTAAGTACAAGTTTGTAAAAATTTATGAATAAGAAAAAACATGCAAAAAGTGCAGTAACTATTGATTTAAAGAATCTAATCCATACGTTATTAATACAAAAATAGGTTTGTTCTTTTCAAAGTTTTAAACTAAATTGTATTAAAATCAAATAAAAACCGAAGGAGGAGCGAATTTCATTTCAAAGTTCCCTGTAAATTGGAAGACGGAGTTTACCATTGACATGCACACTTTTCTGTTTTAGACTTTTTCCATTAAAAGAAAGATAAATAATATCTAATATTTTAATCAAACATTAGCCCATAAAAATGTTCCATAAAAGCTTTAAAAGTGTTTTTCTTAAATAGAATTTGGAATCCTTTTTTTGAGTAATGGGGATGAACGATAAAATTATTTATCGGTTGTGTGATCAAATTATACAACCGATAAATAATTTTATCGTTCATCCCCAAAGTTAACCAACAAAATTGTGCAGCAGCTGTTAAAGAAGCCTCAGCCGAGTAAAGTAATGTGCAAAGTTTAAGTTGACAAACGCGGGCGGAATGATGATGAGTGGGTGGGCCTCAGGTGATCACTTCACCTGACCTTCCGGTGATTCCCCCCCTTTATTCCCTTAGTTAGCAGCTGTCTGTGCGCGTTTGTCCTGCTGTCTTTCATTCTGCTCATCATCATCATCGTCATCATCATCATTTTCCTTCACAGCCGGAACGTGAAGAAAAACGTGAGCGTGTCATTTTAGCTTATTTTTTTTGAGTGGTAAAATGGCTAAGGAAAGAGAAATGAATAGTTAGAGCGAGTGAAAAGGAATGAGAAATGAATAGTTAGAGCGAGTGAAAAGGAATGAGAACCTGACGCACGTGCAACTGACATGAAAATAAATAAGAGGAGAAACTCTAAATGACAGTTTTTGCATTAGATTTGCTTTCTTTTTTTTTCTTCGCTTTCTTTTTTTTTCTTTCAAGTTTTTTTTTCTATTTGTGTTTTTTTGTGATTTTTTTTTCTGGAAAACTTTGTTCCTAAAATTTTCAGTCTGACAGTTTTGCATTCAGCTGCGTTGGCACTGATTTACTCCTCTCACTATCTTTATTCCTTCTTCTCGCCTTTTTAAGTTTGTTGTTCTGTTCGTTTGCCTAGGATTGCATTTGGGTTTTTTACACTTTGTTAGTTTTTGCATTTTTTTTTGCTTATTGATATCAAAAGTTTAAGTGCAGCTTTGGCAGGAGCTTACATTATGCTTTGGCCAGGCTCAGTGCGCTTATCCTGCTTACGAAACTTACAAAAGATGTGAAGAGACGAAATGGAAAGCGGGGAAAAGCAGAGTGGAAATCTTTTGCCAACAGCTTGAGATGAGCGAAAAATGCGAGTGAAGCTGAAAACCCCAAAAAGTGTGCTAAAAAAAAGGGGAGAAAAGTACGCACTTGTGATACGTATGTGTGTGTGTGCCTTTCCTCTTTCGCTTTCCTTATTCACTTGAAACCAAATTGAGCTAAAAGAGGAAAAAGGAAACAAATCAATTTCATTTGATTCTGTTTTTGGCGGCCCTGATTGTATTGAGTGCAAGTCTTTTCCGCTTTGCCGCCTATACATTTACATACACATCAATATCATCACGTTTTGGGGGGAGAAGTGGAGGCTACCAGCATTTTAGGGCCTTTCAAGTTGCCTAAATTGATTTCCCAGCTACAATTTCCCCATCCTCCTCTCACATACGTGTTTGGATGATTCTTGTATTCTGATTGTTTGGGAAACGCGTTCGGCTAGAAAACAATCTTTTTTAATTCCAGGCCAATGTTCGAACAAGCGATAGGCTCGTAAAAAACTTTTGTTCCTCCGCATTATTATGGTGCTGTTAAGCTGAATTGTCCGAGGAAAACTTTACCAAGTTGCAGCAGTGGAAAATCTAGAACAAACTGAAGAACAAGATGGAAAAACAAGAATACACGGCACACAAAAGGCAAAAGCTCATTCCAAGTTTGCTTTTGGGCTCCACGTATTTGGCAGTTTATGCTTGGTTTTAGCCAGTTCCAACTTTCTGTGTCTTGCCCGCATATAAATATTTGATTTGATTGTTTTTTTTGTTACCCCCTTAGCTCTCGAAGCTTATTTTAAATTGAAAGTGCACACAGTAGACCAGCAGATTTGGCTTAACGCTAGAGAAAATCATAAAATTTTCAGGGGGTCACAGGTTTTCGTCCTTTCAAATAAATTAAGTCAAACAGTTACACAGTGTGGTAAAAATCTTAAAGGGATTTTCCAGCAGCTGAATCTGGTTTTAAAATGTATTATTCCTAATAAAATTTAATATTCCTTATGAAATGAATTATTCCTAATATTGATTCGGCTGAGGTTAAATGTATAGATTTATTTAGATAGGGAATATTAAACTAGCATTAAATTTCAGTTGCTGGCAAATTTGTTCACAATTTTTTTCTCCAAATTTGTATTGTATTTTTTTTTGCTTTGTCAACACATATTGTGTTGGCTGTTCTACTCTTTGTCCATTAGAAAGTCGTTAGATGGCTCTGCTGTTGTTGGTCCAGTGACCGTTTGGCATTTGCATTGTTGCAACTGCTGACAACAGTCAGTTATGGCCATCTCGTTCGCTCACCCCTCGACCCATCGACCCCCTGAACGCCTGACCCTCGACCTCAGACAACATGCGTCGAAGTGGGCCAGCCAAAGGGGGCGGGATGGGAGGAACACAGTTCAAGTATTTCGAATTGTTATTGCATGGCTGTTGTCAACGTAAAATGTACCACAAACTGTGTGCAAAACGAAAAGTATATTGTTGTTGCGAGTGCGAGTGCAGTTCTCCGACTCTTTCTCCTTCTCTGCACGACAAATAATTTCGATGGTACAAATAAATTTAATATTTGATTGAATAAATTTCATTGCTAAACATTTATTCTTTATTTATCTAATATATTTTTGAACCACATTTGATTGAATTATAAATTAATTTATTGCTAACCATTTTGTTTTATTAGGTCTAATATATTTGGAACATATTCTGAAATCTATAAAAACATTATTTTGAAACAATTAAGCATTATTAGTACTCTTTGTTGGCAACCAAACTAGTTTGGCTAATATAGACTTCCAGCTAGAGATCTTCGAGCTATGGAAGTTCAACTGTACACTTCCATTAAAAAATAAATTAAAGGACATATTTGATGAATAGCGTAATTGGAAGTTTTTTAATAAATGACTTAAATATATTTAACTCCAATTATTTTTGATTGGGTATTAAATTATAGTTACAAATCACATTCTTGAAAAGTTAATAAAAAAATTGATTTGCGACATGATTGACAATGAGTTACAGATTTTTCTCCCCGTGCATAGCTCTTTCATTCCGTGTTCGGCACAGGTCAAAGAACATGAAGAGCGGCCGAACAATGGCGGCAATAAATGGACTACAGTGTATGTGTAATTATAATTTATATAATCTATAAGCTAATCTCTGTGATCCGCAGTGCAGACAGCAACAGAAGTGGCAGTCGCCGGCCGACCAGCTGTTAATGAAATTTATGGTTCAGAGTTCATGACCCCCGGTGGCTGGCGCCCCAAGAGGTCGTCGGGAAGGCAGTTGCAGCTGACAATGCCAGAATCCGGGCAACCTGGATGGCAAATTTGCCACCTGAGCGCGTCAACACAGCCACAGGCACAGGCTCTCCACTTTCCACTTTCCATGTGCGGCAATGCTCTGCTCGGCTCTGCTCTGCTCTGCTCCTCCATGGCGACAATGACAATGTCTGGCTGAATAAATTCTCATTTATGACACTTGAAACCCGGCAGCGGGAGGTGAAGTGCCAACAGTGGGTGGTTCTCCACCGCCTCCTGCTGTTACTACTGCTCCAGTCTCGTTAGTTTGCCAGCTAGATGCTGCTACTGCCGTCCTCATGGCATTCGCTTTTCCAGCCAGACTTGCGGTCGAGTCTCATGCCTGTGGCTGTGGAATGTAGCAACCAGATGAAAAACGGAAGTGAGCCCAGCGGCAGATGAGAGCAAAGGAGGCAAGATAGCTAAGGGCAGAAGTCGCTTGCATTGGAATAATTGATAAGAAAATGCGTTACAAATGATCAAATGTCTGCCGGAGGCAACCAAGTGTTGGTTACCAGGACCTTCACACTTAAAAAAAAAGGAGAATAATCAAAGGAAACAATTTTAGTGTCAGAGGACTTAGGTCGTTTATGCATGAAAAATATTAAAATTTTAACAACAATTATTTAATAAAAAACTGGGTTTTTTTCAATGTGGTAAAGAAGCGAACTTGATAGGACTCTCCATTTTAAAGAAAGCCTGAATATGTATTTATATTTAAAAATTTCCCTTGAAATTTTCACAGTGTTGCCCTGGGCACATTCTGCCTGGCTTACAGGTGATTAAACGTGCAATTTCGATTCCTTGGAGCGCAAACGTTGAATTGACTTTTTCCAACAATCTGAATTACGTTGCTTGTTGTCATGTGTACTCGTATGTATATACCTTCGCTCCACATATTTCTCTTTCTCCGCTTGAGTCGGTCGATTATTATTCATATTTATTGCGTTTCATTTAATTTTGCTGCTGGCCAAGAAGTCGAGACTGCTGCCACTGCATATGTGTACAGATATTTCTTTCACATATGTACACTAGATGAATAATAATTTTAATTGGTTTTCATGCGGCAGCATCCTATTTGCTTTCTTCGTGACGTGATGTGTGTAAGTGGAGCGTCAAATCAATTAAAGATTGCCAGCCGCCAATCATGCTCGTTCCCGTTCCTTAATATCATCATATCGGTTCATTGCATAAAATCAGAGTGAGTGTTAAATGCTGTGACCCATTTTCTGAATGCCTTATTTATCATTCTCACATTTTCCCCAATTGAGAGTTTCATGTTGTTATTAACTTGACTTGGATCACAAATTCAAATGCATGATGTATGCAGAAAGTATTTCAAGAACTTGGGCTCACTGTCGACTCCCCGTTTCATGCTTTCCCGTTTTCCCTTAAACCGACAGCTTAAGTAATTGTAAACTGCTAAAAACCATTTTTAGTTGCAAAAGTCAAAAGGGAGGCAGAGGGCATAGTAGTTGCCGTAGGAAGCCAATCCAAACAGAATTCATTTGCATGCTACAAGCTTTTTTCGTTCATCCTCTTCCTTTCTGTTTGATTTTTCATCTAATCCGTGCGTTTTACACATTTTCCCAGCCCAAGTCTCAACCTTCGCAATTCATTCGACGTCTGTGTGAGTATATAACGATGTATTCTCTCTCTTTCCGGTTTTTCTATCAAAATGGCCACGCATACAGTTCGTTTGGCGTGTGAGTGTGTGTGCGGTTGAACGACGCCATCAACAGCTTAGATTTTCAAAATGGGCGAAAGCCAATTTTCACACTCAAATAAATTGGGTTAGTTGCACATACATATATCCGTTTGTCTGTGTGTGTGTGTGTGTGCTGCAGGTGCTGCACATAACACGTGATACGAAACAGCGCTGAAATAAAGTTACCATCTCAGTTTGCCTTTTTTCTCCTCTTCAATTTTTTCCTTTATTCCACCTATTGTTGCTCTGGACCCGAGCCCTGTTTTTGTGTATTTCAATATGATTTATGACGAAGCAAATTGCACGCAAAGCGATTCAAATTTATGTTTCTTTTTTTTACTCGATTTACAAGTCACAAAAGGCGGCAAAATATTCCAGAGAATTTGATGTTCAATTGGGGCTTACGCAGTCTTTTGAAATTTGTCTTGAAATCATATTCAAAATTTTTGTTTTATATGCCAATTAATTAAGAGAAAAACAAAGTATGGTAAATATTGTACACAGCACGAGAAAGTCTATGACTTCGTTTTGTCTATAAAATACAACTAAATTGGAGTGTTCAATTTATTAAGAATAACTTTCAAATACTTCATTTTCATTTTTTTTAATTATTAAATGTTTTCGTATGATATTTTTTGTTAACTAAATACAAAAATTATACTTCAATAAATATAACAGAACTAAAAAATACATTTAAATAATTTCTGCAATATTTATATATTCGATAAATTAAAAAACGATTTTGTGGTTAATTTTTACTTAAGATAAGCAATTTTTTTTACGAAAAAAAATACTTGGTTTCTTTTATTTTTCTGGTGTGCAGAACCTTTAGGCAGTATAAAAGAACCTCGCGGTTCAATTAACTCTTTTGCGAACTATGGCAACCGTTTATGACAATCTTAGGTCCTTTCACGGCAGCTTAAAGGTCGAAGAATAAGGGAAAAGGATGGCAAACCCATTAGGGCCATCCCGTAGCGGTTTGAAAAGGGTCTTTTTTCTTTTTAGGAGGAGCAGGAGAACAAGAACAAACGAGCGCCTAGTCGCTGGCAATTTCGCTCGCTACAAGTTCAAGCGCAGTTGGCGCTACAAAATTGCCAATGGTCAGGTCAACTAACCGAATCGTTAGGACGACGCGTAATGAAAATTAATGCTGACGAGATCCCCGTAAATTGCCAGGAACACTGCAGCAAGCCCAGGAGCGAGCTGAGCAGAGAGTGAAAGTCGGAATTAGTTGGAAAGGCTGGGGAGCCCAAGGAAAAAGTTTTGGACCAAAAATGTAACGAACCGTAAAGTGATTCAACCTTGAGGCTTCAACAAGGATAAAAAGATGTGGTGTCCGTGTTATGTGTGTGTATAGTATCTTTCTCTTTCGCACTTATTACCATCTATCTTGATGAATAAATTACATGGAAATGAATTAAAAATTTAACAAGGTACTCGTAGAGTTCTAGAGTATATCGTATTCAGGAAATTGCATGTGGCATTAAGAAGAAGAATTGTCGACAAACAGGCTATGTGTATGTTACTCATTTTCAGTCTGTCCGAATGAACAACTAGTCTTCCTCTACATATAATACTATTCATAATTTATAACTGAAGAGATAGGATATATATAGTATAAACTATATAACTTTACTTAAACATAATTAAATAAAATAAAATACAAATTTTAAAGTACCAAAAAAAGTGAGTTTTAGGTATTTCATGGTCGAGTCTAAAGTTTCTAAAGTTAATTCTCTTTCACCTTTTTAACAACTTTCTGGCGGTCCTGTTCTTCCTATTATTATTATATGCTTGGGGTTTTCGCTCTCGCTTATCTTTGAGAAATTAGGATTAAGGGAAGAAGCACTGCAGCTCATAAAAAATCAAGTCCAAATACACTTCTGCCTATCGCCGACATCTCTATAGGACTTCTCCTCCTTTTGCTTTCTAAACTTTTTACAATCTAAACCCAGACATTCCACACCCCCGGCTCTGGTTGATTTAACTTGAAACCCTCCTCATTTGTATTAAGTTCCACCCACTAGACTGCGGCTTAGGCCGCCTAAAAGCAAATGAATACCAGTCCCGGAGAAAGTTTTTTTACGGCCAAGAAAAAAATATTTGTAGATGAAGCTACTTGATCAAATAATCTTATTTGATGATGAGTTTGCCCCCTCTTACAATCCTTAACACTCAAACCAACACACGCAGACTGTTGGCCAGGGAAAATGTTCAAAGTTTTCATTCTATTTCCCACTTTTGAGGATTTGTGTTACATTTTGTTAGAGCAAAAAGTTTGAGCTCCCATTCGAAGTTAACTCCTCACTCCCTCTTTATCTCACGTTCTGTTTTGATTTTGATATTTTGTTGTACTTGAAATTGGTTTGCCATTCCATTTGATTTCATTTTTTCCCTTGGAGGCTGGCGATATCAAAACTTTTACTGAGCAACTTTCCTAAGGATGTTATAAAACAAATTAAAATTACATTTAAAATGTTTAGTGTGCACACAATTGTGGCTGGCACTGTAAGGCAGCTAGACAGTGAAACAAAACATGTTTCTCGCCAAACTCTGTGCATTTTCCCTGCCCCCATGCTCAACTTTATTATGAAAATTTCATTTTAATTGTGCTAAAGCCGGGGAAAATTGTTGTTTCGCTCTTGGCCTGTCCACGTTTAGTTTTTCTTTGTATCGTTTGTGCTGTCCTTCTGTTTACTTTGTTTTTTAGTGCATCCGTTTTCATTATGCATTATGTTTGACTGCACTCCATCGTGCCACATGCAACATGCAACTGACATGAAAATGGCAGACACAATTAATTAATAGTTTTTTTTTTGTTTTTTCCTTTGTTTTCTTTGTGGCAGTGGCCTAAAAGTTGGTTTAGCCTTGCTTGTTGTCACGGAACCATAATTTTGTATCCTAGGTTATCTGTTGTCAATTTAACTACTACTACTACTACTAGTAAATGGCGCATACGAACATTTTGCAATCAATATTTAGAAAATCAAAGATATCAAGGAACAAAGATATTTAAAGTAAATAGTTTTAATTTAATATTATAATTTAAGTCTAATTTAAATGCTATATAAGAGAGGCATGTATATGAAAAGATAAGTGAAGCTTGATATTGCCAATAAATTTCATTGATTTTTATGAGCAATTTGATAAATTCGTTTGATTGCGTATACGCCATGTGTCATCAATTTAAACTTTTCTGGCTGACCCAGAACAGATGTTTGCCATTTCTGTTTTTGGACTTCAATTGTGCGTAACAATCGGATAGCTGCACTTTATGCATTTGTAAGAGGAATCAAGCTTATTGATGCTCCGGGCTTTGTTGCATAGATAAACAAATCGACAAACAAACGGATTGAGAGCATTTTCAAATGCCACTTGACACCATATGGTGGGGATTGCTTCTTGACACTCGCACCCTCTCTTTCGCGCAACAACTGCCCGCCTCTTTCTAGCCTTGCTGATGCTGTCAGTTTCACACATTAAAATGCAATGATAACAAGAGGCTGCAAACAACAAATAAAAGTTTCTGGAACTGAACAACAAGAATATTAGGCCAGAGTGGCTTTGAATGTTAAAGCCACAAAACTCAGATGGCTCAAGTGGTAAGGAAAGAGACAGGAGTAGTCATCTAAACCAAGGGTGAAAGAGATAGAGAGGGCCACTCATGATGTCAACGCCATCTGCAGAAAGCCAGAGAGTTGCATATTTCATTAATTTTGCATAAAATTGTACTCAAGAAATTTCTTTTCAGATTTTCTGCGTGCACAAGTGGCAAAATTTCGCCATGGAGTGTGTTTGGGGGATGACCAAAAATTCCCTTAACTTTCTGGCTGACACTCGAGTTGCATACCACAATATGTTGCAAAAGATTTGGCTAAATAAATTGCTTTGCAACTGGAAACATTTCCTCGAGTGCCAAAAAATATTTTTTACTTGCTCTGAATTTCAGTTTGCGGTGAATATATGTATATGGCAAAAGTTGAATCGACAGCAAACTAATCAATTGAATTAGTGAAACATCTGACAGTGTCGCCAGCAATCAACGCCATTAAATTGAAATGAATGCCGACGGCACTTAGGCACGAACTCTGGGATTCATATTTCTATTCGCGTTCTATGTGGGTTTGGTCAGGTTTATGCGGTGAGCTAAGGCGTGAGCTCACATCATTAAATACTTCATGGGGTTAAAGTGCATTAAATTAGTAATGTCCCGAGGCTTAAATTGGTAAAAAAAAAAAAATAAAAAACAAATAAAAAAAGATAAATATTTCTGAAAAAAAAAACGTTAGATGAATAACATATAAAGTATTTAATGATCTAAACGAACTTATATTTCCTCATATTCAGCCAGGTATTTATAACTAAATAGAAAAATTGGAGTAATAAACAAACCTTTTATTTCTTCCCTTATTTGATTTCTGATATTCATATAACGGATTACGTAATTAAAAAAAATGTCAAAATGTGCTGAGATAAAGTAATTGGAAAAGAAGCACATACAATTTGTAATAAGCTTTGTTGTGAAAACTGTCACGAACAATATTTCAATACTAATTAAATATTGGCAACACTTCGCACTTCGTAAAATTGAAAAAAATTGAACATTTTACTTATAATTTTTCTTTAGTCTATGACTTTAAGCTTTTAGGGCATAATTTTTTCTGAGAGTTTATAGACACCAGCCTTGCATTAACTTATGTGTCTATTTAATTAAAGTTTGGTTTTTTTATTTTGATAGAATGTTGTCATCGCAATTACATTTTTGTACTTACATTTTTTCTTTAGTTTTAACGCTGAGCTTTCTGTGCATACTTTTTTTCTGTGAGAGTTTATGGACACAAATATGCATATCTATTTAATTAAAGTTTGTTTGCCAAAATGCTGTCATCGTCATATTTTATAAAGCCCCAAAAAACCAAAATGTATTTTCTTCTTTGAGTGCTTGTTTGTTTTTCGGCAAAAGTGTTTAATTAAAATAAATTAAACTTTGATTTCCCAGCTCAAAAAATGTCAGGCAATATCAATTAAATTCGCCCGAGGAATTGTATATATTTGTGTGTGTGTATAACTGATGGTATCTGGGTAAATCCGAGCACAGAAACGAGAAATGCGAGAAATAAAAAGGGGGAAAAAAATGAAAGGGCAGACTCCTGGCTGACTGGCAGTCAAGTGCCAAAGTTGAGGCATGAGAAGGAGGTAACCAGCAATTGCCTCGAGGTGGTGGCGTCCACTCCACACACCTTGCCCCTTGTCAAATCGATAACAAGCGGAAACGGGGTCACTGCACCCGAAACGGGTCCCGGCCGAAAGCAATCAAAACTCATTGCCAAAACGGACAAAAAAGGAAAAGCTGTACAAAAAACGCAGGAGAAAAAGGCAGGCAGGCAGGCAGCTGCCGCCGCCTCGCTTACATTTTCAATGTTGTTTTTCATGCAACAGCAGCAAAAGCAGCAGCAGCAGCAGCAGCAAAAGCACCAGCGGGTAGGACAAAGGCTCAGGACCAGGTCCTGTTCCAGGCAAGTGCTTCAATTTTCCGGCCTGCCAACTCGGAACAGAGTGTTCCAGCAGCCACAGGCCAGATCTCCTGCCCGGCTGCATTATCAACGTTTAACTGCAGTATCATGGTAGCTTTTATATGTATGTGGCCCCCTGAATTCCGGCCAGGTTCTAACTGCACTTAATCAATATTCGATTACAGCGTTTTGTGCGCACCTCAAAGATGGTCCGGCCTTGGTTTTGGGGTGCAGTGCGCTCAGATTGCAGGGCTGAATGGCCGGCAAGTGCATTCGATGGTCACAAACATATGTATCTACAGATTGGCAATTGAATCATGTTTGCCACACACACAATCTCTCGAATTCAGTTCCCCCATTTCCCATTAGCCTTGCACTTTTCGCCTTGCCGATTTAACTCCTCTGATCCGCTGCCCAAATGGCAATTACAATCTCTCTTTCTGCTTTTCCCAGCCTTTCCCTCGGAGACTTGCGGAAAAGTCAAATAACGAGCAGTTTATTGGCCACAGTCAGTCATCGTTGCTTTCTGTTGTCCCACACTGCGTATGAGTGCTAACTGGCTGTTGTCCCACACGCCGTATGAGTGCTGTGCACTTCATCGACGTCTTGAATTCCCAGAAATTCGCTGAGACAAGCACATCGTTTTTGGTTTAAAAAATTTAAAAACTTTATTGTTATAAATATTAACTTATTATTTATTATTATTTTTCGGAGCGATAAGTTAAAAACGTATAATTATTGCGCTAATCGCAAAACACAATTTTGTAGTTTGGCTAATAATGTCGTTACATTTTTTTTAATTTTCTGATCGTTTGGAAAATGCATTCTATTAACTGCCTGTTTAAATTTATGTAATTTTAGCCAAGTTAAAAACATTGTAATAATCAATTAAAATGGTCTAAGTAATTTCAAGCAAACATGATCTTTGCTCATTAACTTAACTTCAATCGACTCTCATAATTAGCCCTAACCAACAACTAACCCAATTGGACCAATCAAGGCTTTACCAATCATTTTGTTTATTCGAACAAACCAATATCAATAGTTTCATTAATTTATATCAACTGAATTATCGGCCATATTTGCTGTTCATTAAATTGCATTTGTCAGCCAATCCAATCGAATGCAAGTGGCTCTAATCTCTGGCCAATGTTTTGTGGTTCGACAAGTATTTGCGTGTGGGTGTCGTGTGTGCTGCGTGGGTGATAATAAATCACGTAAAGTTTCAAAATGCTGTCATGTTTAGTTGCCCAGGGACAGATACAACCACGGACAGACGCTAAAGACATATGGCTTTGGCCCAGGCAGGACCTTGTTGTTGCGACGTCTCCGCATGTCTTGCATGAAATTTAAATGAAATTGTCAGCTTGCAAATGTGTAACATGCGGCCTGGCCACAAATTACGCTCCACACAATAGCTGACACATTCAGGGATATATGTGTGTAAATATATATGTACACGCACAACCTGCACACATATTATACATAATTCCTGGCCAGACCATGACACGAACATTTGCAGTTGATCCTAATTCGGGATTACTTTACAATTTCATTTTATCACTTGTTTATGGTTTACATATTGCGAATTTCTTACGGTCGGACGGTCAAAGGTGAGTTTTAATTTTCAAAATGTGCAAATTCATTAAATTTGCGCAAGCAATTTAGATTATAGAAATATTTACGCTGTCCATGACTTTGTCAAAGCACAAATATTTGCTGCATGTCAATCAGTGCATATTTTCTGTTTATTATTCGTTATTGTTTAGGCATGGCAATTTAATTAATTATGTGAAATAATGGAACACTACTGGAAAACGCTTATTCAAAATCATATTTTGGAACTTGATTATCATTATCGAGCTTTAGAAGTCATCATGTGGCGATGTTTTAAATGAAATTTTAAGTAGTTAAAATAGAAAAATTATCAAAGATCACTTTTTTAATTTGTTTTTAAATATTGTTTTTCCGTCTGAACGCAAGCGGTCTGATGTTTACACATATATGTTGGGCTGTACAAATCATTTATATAAAGGAGACCAACATTTCATTGAATGGTGTGCCAAACACGGCTATAAAGTTTGGAATATTTGTGAGTTTCTTCATTAAGACGCCATCAAAACCCAATGTTTCTACAATAAATACATTTTTTCAGTCCCATCCTTAGACAAGTCAATTATTATGTGCTAAAAATTTTTGTTTTTTCTTCTGCTCTACGTTTGCTGCTAATTAAGCGGTTGAACGCCTCGAAATATTTTAGTCAACCCATGATTACTCAAAGCAGCCAAGATAAAGCACGCAAAAAAATTCTCCCTTCCTGTCTTGGCCATCTCTCTCTCCATCTCTAGTGCCTCCTCTTTCTCTCCTCTTTCAATGGCCGTGTAATTAAACTTTGATTACGGTACTTAGCCAGAGCACTAAGAGTTTTTTGCAACTTCTATGCTAGAAAGAGAAGGAGAGCCGCGACTAGAAAGAGATGGAAGAAGTTCAATTAGGAGAGGTAGCCAAACGCTCGTGCTAATGACACTTTCTCAAGAAGAGAGAGAACGAAAATTGAGGATTTTACCACCTACTTGACCAACCTGTCGATCCCAAAAATGTATGCTACAGAAAAGTTTACATCGAAACTATAAAGGATTTTTTTTATAGATAACAATCTTCTTTACACCTATTTTTACATTTTTCATTTCATCAACGAAATGCTTTGAATTAAGAGTTTATCTTTTGTTCCATGGACTTAAGTTTTGTTTAACGTTTATTTCAAGGCCATCTCGTGGTATCAAATGATGTTCCAGCGTTTCTTGTTTTATAATAAACCCTTTTTTTTTTTGGCTAAATTCTTTATGGTTATTTGTTTATTGCATTCTGTTTTCCGCCCACAATTATGTTTATGGCACTTTTATTCGATTTCTTAAAGATTTTTTGCGTTTAGCATATAAGGGCAAAGCATACCATTTATCACGATTTGCTATAGCCAAATTGCCCCGTCGCCATAAAACATGCATGAGGCACATATTTAGGCATACAATACATACATTACATAAACATAGATTCCTTGGATATCGTATCCGAAGCTAAAGCTGATGCTGATGCTGAAACTGAAGCTGTAGCTGTAGCCGGAGCTAAAGTAAGCCCACAAGCCATATAATGTGCCATAAATATTAAAACGTTTTTGACTTTACGCGCTTGCGTATTTTTTGCCGCGGGCCGCGTGGGTGGCTATGGTAACAGTA
Organism: Drosophila kurseongensis; assembly: GCA_018153305.1. Taxonomy (NCBI): domain Eukaryota; kingdom Metazoa; phylum Arthropoda; class Insecta; order Diptera; family Drosophilidae; genus Drosophila; species Drosophila kurseongensis. The sequence goes on along the minus strand of JAECXX010000004.1, from coordinate 8,172,908 downwards.
AGATGGAAGAAGGACAGAGGGCTAGGATAAGGACGAGAACGAGGACTCGGAGATCCTTGCTTGGCTGCCTTGTCGCGCTGTAAAGCGCTGGCAAATTATTTGCATTTTTTATATGGCTCAGCCAGAATCGTCAACACAAGAAAAAAAAAAAAAAACAACAGCAGCAACGGAAAAATAAGAAAAACGGCAGCAGACGAAGCATAAAATGTAAAGTGCAAAGGGGCCGCATCAGATCGGAAATCTTATAAAAAATATATATAAACCGGGTTTTCATTGGGAAAGCAGCTATCAACGAAGGGCTTTGCGCTGTCACACACCGCATTGGAACATTGCGGCCGGATAAGAGGGCGGATAAGACCCTCAGGGGTAGGCGTGGTTGCCACAAAATGAGCAAACGACGGGAACCAGCGCAATTGAATGAATAAGACACAATAAATCGCATTTATTTCGCAATAATTTCAATTGATTTTTCATAAACCACATGTTCAATTTACGCTGCAGCGAGATCTAACAATATAATAAAGTTATTTCATGCCATTACATTTTAACAAATTTTAAAATGCTTTAAATTTAAAACAAATCTTTCTTACATAGTTTAAATATTAAAAAAAATATGAAATACTTTTGTACAAGCCTTGTAAAAAGTTGAGTCTTAACAAACCTAACCAAACGATAATTGCTTTTGTGCAAGTTTGAAATAATTCAAGTACTGATGTTGACTTGGGCATTGCTGTGCGTATATGTAATTATGAAGTTAAACGTGAAACATACATAGCTGCGGAAAATACACTGTGAAAATCACTGGAGCTTGAGTCCACTACAAACTCTCAAAAAAAATAACGCCTGAAGCGATTTTCAATGCCTGCACATAAGCTTATAATTTTGTGGTCCATCTGCATTTGAGCTTGAGTTTTGTTTAGTTTTTTTCAGTCCATCAGCCATTTATAATGATAAAATCGTTGTACATGGAATTGGGGCTTGTCTTATTTCCTGCTGCGGCTTCATCATCATATTCGAGCCGAACTTTTTAATCAACATTCTAAACCACAAAATGTATCAAATTTGTGGCCTGCGCGCTTCTCTCTTTCTCTGTACGATTTGAACTTTTTAATTAAATATAAAGTTTGGCAACTTGGCAACAAGTGCCTCGCAAAAAGTTTGTTTGCGGAAAATAATGAAAATATTTCACAATTAGATGCCTAGCAGGCAGCTATGAATGTCATAGATATGTGGTATAATGAAAACACAGACCACAAGCCTACCCGAATGGGCCATTGAGCATGTGAATTGCATTAAGTGGGTGGGTTTTGTGACTCATGGCTAAAATGCGGTCGGCCAATCTCTGGACGATTTGCTTTGTGGCCAATTTCGACTTGGCCTACTTGACTTGCCGTCTCCGTTTTGCCATCCTCCAGCAGCTGTCATAATTTGAGTATCCAACGGCCGCCGGAAGTGGCCGTCAGCTAATGAAGAGCAGCATTCTCTGCCTTCTCTGTTCGTATCGCACATTTCACATATGGGGTGTTAAAAATGCAAATCCTGCATGGCCTAATGCCTCTGTCTGTTGGTCAACAGCTGCTGCCACCGATAATGAATGCTTCAACCAATTTCGCTCCTGAATTATTGGGGATTTAATAACAGCCTCTTTAAAATGCAATTTATTGTGGCCACTAAAAAGCGCCACTTGGCCAAAATGCACCAGAAACTGTTATTACTTGTTAATGCTGCTTCTGTTGTTGTCAGTATTGCATAATTTTCCACCAATTAAGCTTTTGTCGATGTTGTTTGTCAGGACAGAAAATTAAATATTCTCGGGTTGAGTAAAATATTCTTTTGTGCGGACGTCAAAATTATGAAACAAAATTATAGAAAAATAGTTTTACAGTATTTATTTTGGCTCTTAATTGTAAACTTTAAATTCAGGTATGTTTTGGAAATATGATGGATCCAAAATTATTTAAACTTTTCAAAAATAGAAGGTTAATAAAAATAACAGAGGGGTTACAAATAATAAAAATAAAAAAAACCCTACAGATTAATAGTGAATTATAATAACAAATACAATATGTATAATATATTTGTATAGAAATGTATAACAAAATTATAATAGCCAAGTTTCCGCAGTTTAAAATACACATTAATGTATAATTTTCGGATGCAATTTAAGTGCCTCCCCTTTTTATCCGAAGATAAATCTAATCTGCGACAGAAATCCCCCTGCTCAACAGCTTGGCTTGGTGAAAATGTTTCCTTTACTTCGATACAGGGATAAATGCCAGCCATTGTCAGCCAAAAATCCAGAATGTGGCAACAGGAGGATATAGCCAAAATATTTGACATTAGAACCCCGTCGCTGCCTCCACAAAAACTTTTGATATTGCCACTCTTATGCAAGTGGGTTTGTGTGTGAAATTGTGGCTCCCTAATAGATGCCTCATCTTGCGCAGTGTACGTGACATTTCGGCAAATGTCTTGCAAAATGGCGCCATTTTGGTAAGAAAAAAAAGGAAACTATTTCAGCAGCTGCGTTTTGTCAAAAAGTCAAAGTTGCTGGCGGTCGAGAGTGTGGCAATATATATATCTATAAAAAAAAACCAGCTCCTTCACTCTACCCAAATATCATTCCACATGCAACAGTGATGGCATTTTTAATTTGCTTTTGCAGAATTGATTTGCTGCTGTTGTTTTTGCTGTGCGTGATTCCGTTTCCGCTGTCTAGTCCTCCCCCTTTTGCTCGCCCACTTGTTGTATTTAGTTTCGAGTTTTATTTTCTTTATTCCGCTCCGAATAAATAACAAAAAATGTTTCTCACACACACACACACACACACGCAAACAATGTGGTATGGAGAATACCCATAGAAAATGGCGGCTAGCGCGATAACAAAAATGGCCGCTTGTCCGCTTCCGCTTTGTTTGCGTTGGTTTAGCTTGGTTTGAACCAATTTCAGCTCTTTTGTATGACTTGCAGTGGGGGGCAGTACAGTAACTGTAACTGCCTAACTTTGTTAACATGTGTAGCAGTTTATCGTCAGCCATTGTTTCCCCTCTGCCCCCCCCCCCCCTCTCTCCTGCCCTTTCGAGTTTTCCCGCATTTTCTCTTATCCACCCGCATACGAAATATTTTTGATGTGCTCAGTGAAATATGCAAATATTTGTGCATATCCATTTTGAATTCCATTCCAATCGCCATTCCACTTCCTCATTCCATTTCATTTCGTTGGCCATTCTCCGTTTGAGCGGCTAATTAAATGCTGACTTGCCACAATGCCACATTTCTCCTTTGTGATGCAAATTGAATTCATACTGTGCAACTTCTGACACACAATTATCAACGGCTCCCCAAAGTGAGCAACATTTTAGTTTTCATTTAATGAGCCAATTTTCCCAGTTGAAAGGAAACATTTTTTTGTTGGCTTTTCAACTTGAAGAGCAAACGAACGGAATTAAATCGAAAATAAAAAGCTAGAGAGTTGCTGGTGAAATAAGCTACAAAAGAACAAATCTGATAAGTGAAATTCAATGCAAGGATTTAAAGTAGAGGTGCACAAGTGGTTGATATTTTTCATTCCCGTCACGCTTTCTTTAGTAAATAAAAAATCACTATTCAAGAACGCAAATTTTTTTATAAGTTTTCTATACATTTTTTGCTAGTTTTGAGTTTTTCCAAGAAAATTTCGTGTCGGTAGCAAACCCATGTTATCGTTTAATATATATCTCATTTATACTAAATGTTATAACCAATAAATATTTAATATCGAAAATACTTTGTTATCAGAATAATGTCCTCTTTGTTTGATTTCTTAGCAAATTTTCAAATAAATTGGGTGCTAGATCAAATTATTCGGTTTTATTACCACTGTTGATAAATTATGATAATTGGTTTAATATCGAAATACGTATCAACAATTTATTTTTGAAATCTTGCAAAAAGTAAATACACATAATCATTTAAATAAGATTTCCTATATTACTTTTTCACAAACAAAAGTCTCGTTAGCCCTCCACTATAAATCCTTTACAAAGTAAGATTTATAAAGAAAATAAGCATAACATAACGAAATTAATGACAATGTGGGAACAAAAAACACGCATTGTCATTTACCAACCTGGATTTTGGCCCAGAATACGTTCTAATTCTTGGTCCTACTAATTGACCATTAGCCAGTGCTAATTGCACTTGCCGAGATGACAATTATAAATGGCTCTCTGCGATTCAAATGGACTTGAAAATGTAATTTGGCGATTGGCAGAGTCTCAGTTCTAAATTAGCCTCACCTGCCGGCCATCGAGTTATCCTGTTTCGAGAAAAGTGCAAATGAGCAGCGAACTCGATTTCGAACAGAATTAGGAACTGCCGCCTAGAAATCGCACGGTCATTTGTGGACCAAATTGACAGCCATTTAGGAACGATTTGTTGCGTTAATTGCTGTCAGTGCTTAATGCGATCACTTGATTACCTTAAATCGATTTACATTTTAGCATTTTGGCGTCAGAAAAACGAAAACTGATTATGCAAATATATATGGATATGCATTTTGGCCGACGCGCATCGCGTTTTGAGGCCAAACTTTAATTGCAACCGCCACTGAGCTGAACTGGCCTGAAAAGCTGCTCTCCAGCGTTACCATTTAAATGGGTTCAAGTGATGGATAAATATAAATAAAATGTTGAAATAAATTCGCTAGGGTTTTGTGGTTTTGAGGTGCGCCCATATGTAAATATTTCTCCCTTTCAGTGGATGCAATTAAAGAACTTTAAGCGGCACTCGAAACACATTTTCGCCAGAATGCCAAAGCGAATACCGCACCAGAGTATTCCGGCTAATTTGCATTGAGTTGGTTTTGCAGCATTTAAGTCTAATGCATTGAAATATTTACTTTGAAACACTGTTTTCAATTTAGCTTTTAGTGGCTGGAGGCGTTCAGTAGTCTCTTTTCGGAAGTCTATAAAGCTGTACAACATTCCGATGTCTGCCACCTGAACTCGACTGCCATTTGGCGAGCCAAAACAGCGGGAACTATGAAAATTCCAGGCATTCCCTCCCATTCCTTCGTAGTAGTTGCCGTGATTTATAAACTTCTTAATGAACAAAAGAATTATCGATTGCGGCGGTGGCATGAAAAATTGCCTGCTATTGGCTCCTCCTCCCTCAATTCCCATTTTCTTCATTTTTCTCCATTGCTTATTGCCTTTTTACCCTCGTTTTGCTGGCTACCTTTTGTGGTACAATGAGGCGTATGAGCAATGCTGTGGTTGGATACTTACTTTGATATATGCGGCAGCATTAAATGGACTCTCTGTGTGTGTGTGTCTGGGCCTGTCATAAAAGTTGACATTTTATTTATACATTTTGGTTTTAAAATTGCTGACCCCAAAAACCTTTTTAATGGCAACTGTGGCTGTCTCTGTCGCTCGTTTACCCCCACTCCCTGGTTTTTATGCGCTTTTCATGAGCTTTTACCGACTGAGCGCGTGTATATGTGTGTGTTTATTTGTGGCTCATTTCATAAACCTCTTACCGCAATGACATGTTCATAATTAAATGTTAAAATTTACTCAACATGCTCGGTGCTTAAAAGGAGAGTGGGAGGGAAGGATAGGTTCAAGTGCCTGGTCCTAAGGACCTTTTAACAAACGACGAAACGTCAGACAAAAAAAGTGCAACTATTTTTCATAAGTCAGCTTGGCAAATGACAAACAAGTGTATATATATATATATATAAGAGAAACGAGGCAAAAACAGTGGTCTAGGGTTAAAACCTTTGGAATGGGAACGTGCCTTTCCGTTTTTACCGTAAAATATAAATTTAACTCCCAAAACATCTAGACACAAAATAAATAACGATTAAAAAATAACGATTTTTTAAATAATTTTTTTTTAATACAACTTAGTGAAAGGTGAAAAAAACAAATTTGAAAATAAATTTAATAATTAAAATTTTATATCTTGAATAATAATTTTCTCATAATTGTCTTTTTCTATGAAATTTAAAATTGTTTCAATCTTTCTACGCCACTGACCGAACATTCTAGACATTTGATCCCACAAACTGTGTTCTAGACATTTTAACCCACAAAATGTCTGCCCTTGTAGCTTGTCTTGATTGTCACGCTCCGCAAACGAACTCCAAAGTGGAAAAGGCTAGGGAGGGAGGATGAGCTGAGGATTCGCGACAACTCCACATCTATCACATTTATGTGCATTTTTGTGGCACTCGAGTTGGCAATTGACCCGCTTCTGGTTTTCGGCCAGTGGTCACTGCTCTGGCTCTGGCTTTGGCTATGGCTCCCTCAAAAGCTTTACACTTTCATTATGTTTTATTGTTTGCTTTTTTAAAGCACTGCCTCGCACACTCGCACCAAATGGCTGCATGAAAGCCACTTACACAGATACAGAAGGAGCAGCTGCTACTGTTGTTGTGGTCATTTGAAAAGGCTTAAACATAATACTTAGAGCAAGGCATTCAATGTCCTTAGGAGCCAGGACCAAGCCAAATTGAGCTGGGGTAAACAAGTAAGCTCGCAACCCTGGAAAGTGTGTGCGGAAATCAAAGCCTTAAAAGCATTTTCTGCAAAAATACATGAAAAGCGATTTTAGGACGAGGGGAAAAGATGTTATTTGATGGTTTTAGGGTTGAGTGTAGGGCTTTTCCCCGTAGGGCTTTAAATTTTGTCTCTGAACACCTATTTTTTTTCCAGAGGAAAATAGTAGAAACGGTTTTCTTTTTTCAGTCATTTGCTCACAATTCGTAGACTCCACACTCCTAGCTTTTTGCTGAAAATTGAAGTCGAATCGTTGCCATAAATCAGAAATATTCATACAGTTCTGCTTTTCTCTCTCTTTTACTCGCTCTATTCGCCTCTCCCTCTTTTCGAGCATTACTTTCATGTGTTTTGGCTTTTTACGTGCAATTCTCCTTCTGCGAGCATTAAAATTGATTTATGTCGCCGGCAAGCGTCGAAAAACTAAAATTATGAAAGCGAGCGAGAGCAAGGCTTTTCATGCTGAGTTATGTCTGAGTGCGGGTGACTACTAAAATGTTACAAAATGGTCGGCCATAGATACTCATGTTGCAATCAAATATATCACGAGTGGAGGACAGAAGAGTGGATATTTGGAGAAATAAAACCATAAAAATTTAACCATTTTAAAACGAGTTCTTAAAGCTGTAGATTATTTTCTGTCGTTTTCTTAAAGTATAATTTTGGTTTATAAAATTTAAAAATATATCTTTAAATTTCTATAGTATTATTATTTTTACCCATGATTATTCAAGTAAAGTCGGCATAAAAAAATACAAAGTTTCTTTAACCATTTTGTGTAATCATATATGTTTCTGATAATTATCTTTCTGCAAATTTTCTGCGATTTAAAATGTCTCTTTAACTATTTTCAGTACCAATCTGAAAGCCTAGAAGAACTTGTTCTATTATTTATTTTATTCACTTAACTTTCAGACGATTCCATAGTTTGCCTCCCTTGTTTGACTCGCCACCTTTTTTTTATGCCCACAAGTGACGGCGACGCCAGAAAGTATGCAGCATTTTCTAGCCTCCTTCGCTGGCTTCTGGTATCTCAACTTTTGTTTCTGCTGCCATTCCGCTGCATCAACATTTGTCATGTTATTGTGGAAATTATTGTTGTCTGCTTTTATTGTTTGACTTCTGTCTGCCGCCCCAGACATGCCTACGGCCCCCAGGCTGAATCTTGTTTAAGTTTTTTCCCTTTGTTTTTGCATTTTTAATTATAAATGCCTGGCAGCGTTTGGCTTGCCTTCGCGTTGACTCGTTTTATTTGCATGTTTTCTTGCTTTTGTTTTTCATTTTAAGGGTTTTCTTGAAGGTGTGTTGTCCTTTTTTTTTTTGGTTTTTGGGGGCCTGTTTATTAGCCACGTCGTGCGTACAATTTTAAACCCTTTTCCAGTGTCGGTTTTAGCTCTCTTTTCTTCGCCCTAAGCAGCTTTGCAGCTGATTGTGTTTCACCTTTTGATGTTGGACGCTTGAAACTTTACTTTGCATTGCAAAGTTTTCCCTGGCAGCACAAAAAAAGGGTTAAAAACTTCCGTATAATTGACAAATACTAAATAGGAAGTCTGACAAGTGCTGGATGCTTTGCTGCCAATTGTTTATTTCAATATTTAACCAAACATTGTTCGGCTTAGTTGGGTGCTTCTTCAAAGAAAAGTCGAGGGATTATGCGAAAAAGTAACTGAAATTTTAGAATATGCAAAGGGTCAGTTGGGAACTTTTCATGGTGCTGCATGTCGTATGCGTGATGTGCTGGCAGTCTGTCTTACAGGCAATTTCAATTATGAAAATGCGATTAAACCGAAAACACGATGTAAGCCCAGGACAGACCGACCAGCATGTGCAGAAACTTTCTCCTGCTAACTCGATTATGTACTCAATTGCTTGGTATAAAGTCTCCTTTTCGCTTCTTCTCCTCGGGAGTCGTAAAATGTTTTCAATTATAAAAAGCTTTTAGGTAAATCAGACCTGAAATGTGTTTCAATTGTCTTGCATTTTGTGAGAGAACAATTCAATTTGTGCGAGGGCAAAACACAAAAGCAGAGAAAAACAAAACAAGAATCGAAATCAAATCGAAGTAGTAAGTAGTAAGTAAGGAAAAAAGAACGGAAATGAATTAAATTGAATTGAAAAAAGTAGCAGAGTTTCCATTTCTCTATTTTTCATCTTGGCAATTTATTGTTTTCTTCTACTCAGTTCTGGTACTTCAAACGGAAATGGGAAAGATCTGTATGGGAAACCAGGAAAAAAGCAAGAATTAGAAGCTCATGTTGTTCTAGTTTTTGTTCTCTGCCATCGAAAGTGCTTCTGTTTCGGGCACTCTGATAATCGAGTATGTAGGAGATTCCTTACCCATTCGAGATTAGATTGAGAATCGTTTTTGTCATCTTAGTTACCTTTGCCTCGCAATTTGCAAATCAAACAAGGGAAGATTAAGGCAAGTGAAACAAGAAAGGAAAGCTAACTTCGGGCGGAGCCGAAGTTGAAATACCCTTGCAGAATATTCTGTAAATTATATTCTCCAAAATTATTCATATGATGCATTCTTAACACTCATAAAAAATCCCAACTTCCTAACTTTACAAACACCAAAGTTATGGCATTTCCGATCAATCAGTAATATGGCAGCTATAAGATATAGTCGGCCGATCCTTATGAAACTTGGTAGGTCGGATTGATTGGCCAAATATAAAACCCATAGAAAATCCCAACTTCTTAACTTAACAAACACCAAAGTTATGGCATTTCCGATCAATCAGTTATATGGCAGCTATAGGATATAGTCGGCCGATCCTTATGAAATTTGGTAGGTCGGATTGACTGGCCAAATAAAATACCCATAGGAAATCCCAACTTCCTAACTTAACAAACACTAAAGTTATGGCATTTCCGATCAATCAGTTATATGGCAGCTATAGGATATAGTTGTCCGATCCTGGCCGTTCCGACTTATATACTGCGTGCAAAGGATCGAAGGCTGTGTGCAAAGTTTCAATTCGATATCTTTAAAACTGAGAGACTAGTTCGCGTAGAAACAGACAGACGGACAGACAGACGGACAGACGGACAGACGGACAGACGGACAGACGGACAGACGGACATGGCTATATCAACTCAGGAGGTGATCCTGATCAAGAATATATATACTTTATAGGGTCGGAGATGTCTCCTTCACTGCGTTGCACACTTTTGACCAAAATTATAATACCCTCTGCAAGGGTATAAAAAGAAAAGTCGTTGCTAATGACTGTCGAAAAAAAATGTTTAACTTAATTTTCTTTTCTCGTTATTTGTGTCTCTATTTTGCTTTGTACTCCAGTTTATTACTGCCTCGTGATTGTTTTGTCGGACAAACAAAACGTAGACAAAATCAAATTATTTAAGTACTTCAAGCATAAAAATCAATTTACTAATTAAAATGAGATCAAAATAAAATTTTTATTATTATTAAAAATGAAGTCTACTGTTTTCAAGTTCGTGGCAGAAAATAAGACCTAAAAAATAATGTTCATAAATTGTAAAATTAATTTCAATTTTTTTTTAAATTAAATTTAAGTGAAATCAAGAAAAAATTAGCATTATGGCTGATTACAAAATTCTCGACAACAACAAAAGTGTAATAATATGTAATTATTTGCTCTGAAAAATAATACAAAATATGTAAACAAATATAAAAAAACTTTTTAAATACAGTTTACTTGGTTAAAAGTTATTAAATAATTAAATGGATGAAACAACACTGGCTAACTAATTAAACTTTAGTCAATAAGACCAAAAAGCAATGAATTACAGTAAAATATTTTGTTATCCTATAAAGCTTTGGCTCAGCTGGAAACCTTTATCTCTTGTGGCTGGAAAACTTATTCCTTGGCAATCCTGATTTGATTGCTTGGCAAAAAGTTTTTGTTCATGAAATGGTTCGCTCACCTGGCGCCTAAATATTCAATTGTCTCTGAATGTTTAAGTGTTTGAGAATGCTATTTATTTTATGCCCTGTTATGCAATCAAAATGTTTGCACTTGCTGTCAGCGTGACGTGCGCGCTTAACTCTGCACGTGAAAAGCGCAAACGTAGCAGAAGTTAATGAGAAATTATACGCGGCACTCAGACAGGGCCAAATAAAAGGGCAAGGGGTGGTGGTACGATAACACTTGAAATTGTGTAAAAGTGAAAAGGAAAACTTTTGCAACAGAAAATTTGTAAATACGGCACTTTCCTGCCAAAAACTCCAGATAGTAACTTGATACAGTCAATGCTGATAGCTTTTTGTGGTGTGGTGGTAAAGGGTTTCGAGGGAACTTAAGTTAGTTACCAAACAAAAATTCTCCACTTTAAAGTTTTGTATTAAAAAACTTTCCCTCTTCTCTACTTGCAGGTAAATGACGTAAATTTTTAATTACTGGCAAAAACTTGTCATCATCCCCATCACGGTCGTCGTCTTCAAAAGTTTCCCATCATTCAGTTGGCTGTCAAGTGTCAAGTGTGTCCTGGCTGGGTTTTCAGGTTCGAGGATTGAAAGCGAACTGCAGCTAACAAATAGCAAGCACAATGCAATTTGCCATGGGCTGCAGGTTATGGCAGAGCCACAAATCTTTGGACACACTGACTGGCAAAACGAATGGGTGACTGACTGTTGCCAGTTGCAGTGGCAGTTGCTCTTGGCAGCAATAATCAAAACTTGGGCAATCATAAAAGCGACATTTTTAATGCGCTAAAAGGATGGGGATCTGAAATGCATGCACCTTCAGAAAAAAAGGATTACATTTGAATTGATAAATAGGATTGAAATTTTAATATATTTTTGAATAATATTTTACATTTATCGGTAAAACTTATATTTTATAAGAAAATGGTAAAAAAAAAACATTGAAAATGGTCCTAGTTAAATTGCCAATGCAGACAATCTTAATAATATTCTATTTCACATATTTAATTTTGAATTTATTGATATTTTAATTAATTTTTAAAGTAAGGGCATAGATAATTTAATATAATTTAGAAAATTATAACTAACTTTTTTTTGTGTGGGATAACTGGTCAGTAGCGTCATGCAACGGATAGATATGCATTTGACCATCCATTCAGCACGAAAAGAGGAATTTCTGCATCAAATTAGCATGTTCTCTTCAACTGGCTCGCTCTCTATCTCCGGCTGGAGGGAAAACCCGAAAGGAAACGGAAATGGAAATTTTTACTTGGCAGGCGAAATTATCATGGGAACCGACGCCAACCAACTGAAAAGGAAGTTTGTTCTCCTGCAGCAGAGAAGGGAAAAAAGGGAGAGCCGCATGGCAAACGGAAGATGTAATTAGGGGAAAAGCAAAATGGGAAAATAATTAACACTCGGGCATAATTAATTGCACGCCACACAAATGACAAGTATCTCGGGGGTTAAGCTGGAACGGAAATGCAGAGAGAGAGCCAAGCCAAGACCGAAACAATTTGAAAGTGCATCCCAGGCCACAATTAATTTGATTTTAGATGTGGCAAGGATTGGTTTGGTTTTCTAATCACATTACGTGCAGCGAATTAAGCTTTTCCAAATGAAGAAATGTGGTGAAATTGAGCTGTCTTCTTATTCGCCATTCGAACCTTAATAACCGGCAAACATGATTGTTTTTCCCGTATCTAATTTCACAATAAATAAACTGTTGCCTTCTGCAGTTGTGTTTGATGTTCGCACTTCAGCGGATCCCTAGAACCATCTTTTCGTAAACGAATCAAAAGTGCTGGGCAACATTCCAAACATATTTCGGCTTGGCATTGTTGTGCTTGAGCAATAAAAGGCGGATCCAGAAGAAGTAGCCATGCAAACCATTTAGAGTGCAGATTCCCTGGCATTTGGCCCACATTTCATTGAGTTTTTGCCAAACGAAAGAATTTCTCCATAAATAGATTTCCCATAAATAAACATTTCACTGGATGCATGTCCACGTCAAAAGTTTTAATTGCCCAAATTTGCCCCGACGCCCAAATGTGCGCTATAAATTTAACGTGCTCCCTCAACAGTTTACTTCGTCGGCTATCCACTTAAACCATAAGGAAAATATTTATTTTCTGTATGTGTTTTGTACATTGGCGCCTGTCTATGGAGTTGCTTTTTAATTAAGAACACAAACACACGCAGGGATGCACAACCAACGGGTTGGGCAGGGTATTTTGATTATTTCTGTATTGTCACTGGCTGTTTACTTTGGGCATTTCAATCAGCGAGAGTACGAAAATAAAAGTGGTAAAAATAACGACACAGGCTTAAACACAGTAATAGTATTTCAAAATGTTACTTGTTAACATTATTTTTCATTTATGGGAATGCAGTTTAATATATTCAAAAAGTAAACCCAACATCATAAAAACCAAGAGAAAATTTTAAAAAAATATTATTTTTTGAAAGATTAAAAGTTTTTGTGATCAGTTTGCGATCTATTTATTATGTATTATGTATTATTTTCTTTTCAATTATTTTCCAAATAATATGCTTCAGAAAATTGTATTTTTATTAAGGGCAATGTAGTGACTTTTGGGATTGTTAAAGCGAATTTATGCCCTTCGCTGGCCACAACAATAACAAAGGGTGGCATCGTTTAAGTGATTTCCACGACGAATTCCGCCATTCCGCGTACAAATAATACAATCAATATCCGTATATCCGATGGCAAGTGTATCGACTGCTTATTGCTCAATGAATGCCATTTTCACTGGGCCTTTTTAATGGACATGTTCGAGGCTTTCGGCGTTACAATTATGCATGTAAGTGGAATTAAAGCCGAGTATGCTGCAGGTTGCGAAGCGAAAGGGAACGTGTTAAATTAATGCGAATAAATTGGCCAATAAATATCGCATGGGAAATGTTTTTTAAGATGTGCATAATTTATTAATCTATTAAATGGGACTTCTTTGCTTGGGGTTGCCTTTTAATGGGTGAAAAAAGACAAACACGGTTTCGTAATTGTGTTTTTAATTAAAGGGGAGTTTACTTGGATGGAGCTGCAAACGTTGCCTAGTAACCTGAAAACCTTATTCCCTAATAGACAATCTTCCAATTATTTTTCGTACCTGGTAAATTCATTTTATTACACCCCTTCCTTTGTGTTTGAATATCTTTTCACAAAGGACTAAAACTATTATTTTTGAATATGTTAAAATCTTTTCAAAATGATTGAAAGTCTTTGCCAAACAACAAGGTGAAACAAATTGCTAAATGTTTTCCAGGGAAAGCAAAACACACATACACACACATGCGATCATGTAACCCTATATATACTGAATGACATTTTGCCCGGCAGGAGAAATAAAATAACAAAAACTTGCATAATTTGTGCTGTTGGACCACACAGACAAAAAAAAAAGAAGAAGCAAAAACGAGCTAGGAAAATTTGTGTGCTGCAGACAGCTGAAAAACTAAACTTTTGATGCAAGGGTAGAGGTCGGAAAATGGAGAGAGTTAAGGCCAGGCAAGGTCCAATAGCTTTTGTGAGTGTGTTCTGGCATTTTATTACAAAAGTTTACACGACTCTGTTGCTAATGTTGGCCCTGTTGTTGTTGTTGCTTCTGCTGTTTATTTTGTGGCTAGCTGCTTTTGTCATTTTATAAGCTTTTTAGTAGAGGAGTTTCCCCCGAAAGCTGAAAACCCCTGCCGAGCTATTAAAGGATGGAAACACTTTGAAGGTGATAAACTTGCCTTCCGAATTTCAAACATCAGTTCTAGGTCATAGTTTAACTGAAAATTTAATTTAGTTTTGCCATCCTTGCCAGAATCGTGTAACCAAAAAAATTGATAAGCTATAATTGATGCAATTATGACTCATATTCTTAAACCGGAAACTGTGAATAGTCAAAGCGCCATTTTAAAGGCGAACATTTTCTCTATTGTTGTTTTGATTTAGATTTTAAAATTATTCATTTTAATTAAGATAATAATCTAGTTTAAAAAAAGGAAAATATAGAATATTTTCTGTGGATTTTTAATTAAGTTTAAGCTCTTTTGCCGCAATTGTTTGACCGTGCTTGGCCAAAAGCTACATAACTGTGGACATTTTTCGCAATAAGTTTTCCAGCTAAGAACTAAACAAGCTGCGACTGCAACTCGACTCAGCTGATGAAACCACGTAGGGACAAGCAAAATGCATTAGAGCTCAGCCAAACTGGGGGTACAAAAAATTGAAAAACTATACCAACTCAAATTGAGTTAAAGCGAAAAAGTTACCAACTCTTGCCACGGTCTTTCCCCACTTTCTCGCCCCCTTTCTCGCCCCCTTTTCGCCCCCTTTCTCTTGTTCTTCTTTTGGCCATGCTGTCGCGGCTTAAGCTGACCACGAGTAATGCATTACAACAATGCTCGAATAGGACATTGTGGAATGGGGTTGGGTCTTAGTCAGCTGCCCAATGTAATTAAGCAACTTACAAGCAGTAAACACAGATACACACTCGTACGGCATACATGGGCAAACATTATTAGCCAGGCCAACCAGCACATACAATATTTAATATGCGATTTCTGACACCGTTCGCCCGAGGCAGGAAAACCCATAAAATGCTGAACACGATAAAAGAACGACGGCCATTTATTTGACTTACGCAAATGCCTGTGCGTATGTGCACATGTATGTGTGGGCGTTGGGTCGGGTCAAATAAATGACAGGCCATAAGGCAGTGTCTTTACATTCTGCCGAACCCATCGAGGAAAAAAGATACACTTCAACATGTGTTGTCGAATGGTATTTTCATAATTGCAACCACATCAAAAGTGTTCGATTACCATTGATTTTCTTTTTTGGCTTACATACTTCGATGATAGCAGTTATATCGATCATTGCATTGATATTTCAGAAGTCTAATTTTAATAAATTTTTCTCTCTACAAATAATACAAGGAAACTATTGTTGTAAATACAATTTACAATTACAATTATTTCCATGCTATTTTTTTTAATGTTTAATTATGATTTTTTAAATTATTATTTATATGTCATTACTACAATATTGTATATTTTTAGAAACAAGAGAATTATATTATTTGTTTTGGATTTTTTACGCTATACTTATCACTGACTGCTCATTACCGAATCCGAATCGACTTTTCATGTTACAATTTTTTGGCATTGCGGTCTGTGGCCGCCAGTTGAAAAAGAGGAAGCCAAACAGAACCGACTGGGCCATGGCCAACTGCCATTAATGAGCGAGACTTTTTCCATGTTAATTTACAGGAAAAAACTAACAGATTCGAATCAATAATTACATCAATTCCGGTAAATGCAAGCATCGCTGTGCATTTTATAATTGGCTCTTCAGACGGAAAGGCGGCCGAATTGCGGATAATGGTCTGCCAGAGCTCGTGCCCAACTGCAATGATCAATAATCTGACTAATGTGGCTTCGTCGGTCTGGTTTTCGACTGCGGTGCTGCTGTAAAATATAAAGAGTGCCAGTGGCGCACATGTGATTGATGCCAGTCACGGAGAAAGTGTATCGCTAAAAGTCAAACTAAATCTACTGCCAGCAACTTCCTGCACGAGGAGAACAGGAAATACTCAGGCATCTGCGACGACAGAGCGACACTTTGTGCGGCTCACGTTGCCAACCATTTTGCGGTGATTTTTAGCTCGTTTATTTGGAAAGCGAAGGATCCGGGCCGGGGACACAACTATACAATAATGGCGCAATGGCAATGCCAATGGCAAGTCTCGTTCCGCGGAACACATGAAATTTACGTGATGCTCCTAAACGTCAAATATTTTGTCATTCCCTTGGCTGAAGGCAAAGTTCCTTTGCCCGTTCCCTGGTTAGCTGACAGTTTGATGAATGGCGGAAGATTGAAAAATGCAAATAACTAAAGAAATAACTGCGGAAGATATTGAAAGCTTTGTTGCTTCTGCGTTTGGCAGCAAGGAAATGAGGGGAATTTGTAGGAGACAACCCCTATATCCCATTAAATTTTTGTTAAACTCTGACAAAGTGCTCTTGCTGATTTAATATGCAGGATTACTGTAGGTGTAAATATATACTTAGTCACTGAAATTCAAGTTTATGCGACCTGTGTTAAGTTAGTTTTATCTCAAAAACCTTTTGTTCTTAATTTAATCGAAATTATCCATTAATGCATTGTTTTTTTTTTCTGTGTAGGTATTGAAATTAAAATCCAAATAACATTAAACGAAGGTGTCCTCTTACCTGATTTTGCCAAAGCCAGTTTTTTCCTGGACCTGACCTGTCCACTCAAATCGTTTGTTATAAATTTTCCGCTTCCGTTTCCGTATGTTTTTTCGGGTTGCTTTGCTGGTGACAAGATAAAAGTATCCCCTTGGCACGTGGAGTCAATTTAACGTGTTGTTGTGTGGACATAAATTACGAATTCACTGGCGCCACTCGAAAGGACCTATAAACAGCAGACAGAAAGAAATACTGGACTCCGGTTTCCTGTAAAATGTTAAATAATATGGCAACATTGAGCTCACAAATCGGACATTTCTTTGGGGTTTCCCACTCGAAAGTTGCAATTTTACTGGCTGATTGCTTTTGGCGTTCGCAATTAGAAACTTTATGATTAGTTGGCTGAGCCGCGTTAAAAGTTTTGGACAGCGTTTTGCAACTTGTTTTTGCCTCAGGCCCTCGACCAGTAAAACTCCATACTCACTCTCCCTTTTTGCAGTAGTTTTGCCTGTATTTTCGTTACAGGTATGTGGCTGAGTTGGCCAGCTATTTGTGGGGCTTAAAACTTTGTTATCAACAAATGTGTAAATCTGCCCAACCAGCAGAAAGCACAAAAAATGTTGTAAACTTTTAGCCCAGAACTACAGAACTATATACATGTGCAGTGGGGTTGTCTAACTTTTAGGCAAAATATTTATGATCGTTTTAGCGAAATCCGAAACTTCACAGTACCGATAACACTGTTAAGTCGGTCGTGTATTGACTTGGGAATTTTCGTATTTGGCTTGAATTAGGAGCGGAAATTTAACTAAACTTGGTAAGCTTAAAGTTTCCCCATCTCCCCAAAAGAAACTTAATGAAAACTCTTGCCCCCAATTCCCCTCCGCCCCTCTGAAAACCGATTTATCCCACCCGCCACTGCGGAGCGCCAGACAATATTGAGGTAAATGCAGCCACAGAGGGGGCTGTCGACATTTTCCAGTCACGCCCACTTAACATTCGCCTCGCCCCCAGGCTCAGTGTCAGCTATCTAAAACCCAAACGCGGCCCGGGGGGTGGAAAATTATCCTTTATTATTTTTCAGTGGAAAGTTTTCACTCTCATCGCCGCCGGATGCTGGTGGGCTTGCTTTGGCAACTTTATAATATTACATTATATGGATGTGCTGTGTGTCGCACTTGTTATCGATTACCCATCACCAGGTGAGAGCGTTGCTTTCAATATGCTGCGCCCACTTTTCCTGGGATCGGTGAAAAGTTTGTCAATCGAAGCAAAAAAAAAAAAAAAAAAAAAAAGAAAGAAGAAGGAAGAAGGAACTCCCCCTCGCTGTTTGCCATTCTTTGGATGTGCCATAAAACTTTATCTAAATGCTCGCATCGAGCAAAAGACGCTCATTACTTTCATTATCCAGCCGAGAGCGAATACAACGGTGCTCAGTTGAGCCATTTTTGCTGAAATTGAAAAGCATTTAATGGGATTTTCACTCGGTTTCGTGTGCATCAACGCTGGTGTAAAGTAATCGCCTTATGTAGTTACCCAATTCAAAAGCGTTTGACTAAATAAATTCGATTAACGGGCTTTTGGAAAATCTTTAGTTTAGCTTTAAATTAAATTTGGAAAGTTTTCTGTTTAAGGGGAACACACAAAATCTTAAATAAACAACTTTTTTGTTTCGCAAACGCTAAAAGTTTTTCATTTGTGCTATAAATTTTGATAAGATTATGATTAGCATTGCTTTCCAATTTGTATGCAAAACAATACAAGTTTTTAAATATCCAGAGTTTATAAACAGACCCCTGTTATATTAAAATTAACATTTCCGAAATTAAACGACTGCCCCAAAAAATAGGCAACACTTAACACTAATTGAAGCAAAAAGACCAAAGAAAATGTAAATGAAAGTGAATAACTCATCGAGCAATGTCAAAGGATAATTTTTTGGGGTGTGTTTAAAAGAGGCAGTGGAAAAAAAATGGGGCGGGGCAGGCATACTGAAGCTGTCTATTTTGACGCGTTTTCTCGGCACTTTCTGTTTGTCTTTTTAATTGTTTTTGCCACGGCTGCTGCTGTTGCTCCCTTTAATTATAAATTGCTGGCCTAATGTTTTCTTTTCTGCTTTCCGCTCGCCTGCTAATGAGTTTTGCGCCCCTTTTGTTTGACTGATAGAACTGGGCAAAAAGTTTGCCAAATTTTCCATTAGCCCTTGCCTTGACCAACTCGTTTTTGTTACATTTGGCTGCTGTTTTTAGTAAGTTTAACAATAAACAAATATGCCAACAGGCAGAGTGGCCAACTTTTGTCATAAATTTATGCTTTTTCTACAGATTATTGTTGTTTGGCCTGCAGTTGGCGTACGGTAAATAAATTTAAAGTTTTACAGAATAATGGAAACAACTTGTTTTGCTTCGAGGCGCCATGCTGAGAGACTTTAATTAGTGCACATTTTCCAGTTTTATAGCCGTCGGGCAGAATGATGAACGATTCGATAGTCGATTCTTCTTTCCATCTTCATTTCCAATCCAGAAAAGAAAGCAGAGACAAATAAAACGTTAAGCAAACGACAACTGCAAATGGAATTTTAATTCAATTTGAATGTGCGCGAAGTGGGCGAACGGAAACGGGCGACTCTATTAACATCCTGTCGAGAGCTCTCACCACCTCTCCCCCTCCCTCGTTCTGTTCGTGTCAGTCTTCTTCTGTTTCTCTTTTGCTAATGTAATTTCATTAGTCAAGGAAGAAAGCCTCGAAATAGACATAAGAAAAGTTGGCCGTCGTCCTGTCTACTTAATTAGGAAATTTTGGCCGCTTAGTATGGTGAAAACGCTACCAGTCATCCACCTGTTGCCCAGCGCCATTGCATAATGCATGTCTCAGCCAAGTACCGTCCAAATCCCGCAGGTGCAATTGTGTTAGACTCTGCTTGCAGGTGTAAAATACGAGACACTTGTCATATGTACATGTGTGTGTTGGCCCAGAGGGGAAAACTGTCAATTGTGCGGACGCAGCTTGTTGCTGCAGCTCCGGCTGCACGGTTCTGTGTCAGTTGAGAACTTAAACTCATTAGCTGCCGCCGCCAGGTTAGTTATGCACATCAGGTCAGACCAGGCCAGGTACTTTATGAATTTTTCATCATGACTGAGCTCTGAGCGATGAGGGAGTTGGAGGAAAAGCGACTGCACAGGCAAAATGGGTCTTCTTGTTTTCAATATAGAAATTATATTTAATAGCGTTCTGAAAAATTGTTGAGTTTTCATAACATCCTCTTTTTTATTGAGTACTGTTTATTCACTGTTAATGAAAGGTTATATTTAAATTAAAAACAAAGTTAAAAATCGTTAAACAAAAAAGTTTAGTTTGATATATGTATATTAATTTCATTTTTTTTTTAAATTTATGATTTTGGGTGTCCTGTTTGATTTACATTGCCTTTTGGGTTAAATTAAAGAAACCGTTTTCTTTCCACTTCCAATATATTTCAAATCTAGTCGGTGTCCGTCTTCAGTGATTTATATATTAAAGTGAGTTCTCCTTTTTATTTTATTTAAAAAAAATATTAAAAATATTAAAATATTACATTTTTAACTGAGGTATTTCCATTTTTATTGCATGTGTTACCAAAGTAATAAATTGAGGAAATTTCGGGTATCTAACCATCCCATAACATTTTCAAAGGGTAAAATTCGAAAGCTCTTTATAAAAAAACACAAAATAGTTCTGTTTATACCAAAAACTTTTTAATTAATCTTGTTAGTTTTTTTCTCTGTATGGAAAAAACAGGTAGTTCAGCTGGAGTCAAGTAGCCAGCCACGAAATTTGGGTCACCCACCGGCAGTGGAATTATACGTAAATACATTTTTTTGTCGCTCAGTGTTCATTGCAGCGAAAAATTGCCTTGTTTCTCTAGCACACATGCGCGAAAAATAAAAAAACACGCATACGTATTACGTACAACTAAACCAAGTCAAAAGGTGAGCAGCAAAGCGTTAAAAGAAAATCGTTTTAGTCGCAAGTGAGAGCACAAACACACGCAAATTGCTTACCATTTAATGTTGCATACTTTTCAGACCTGGCCAAAAAAATATTTAAAGAGATGACAAACAAAATGTAATAATACATTTTCTTCCTTCATCAAAATTGCCTTCTCACGTACCACAATTTTTGTGAAATATTCTGACAAAAAAATTGCTGACCTGGCTTAGATTGCATGTAAGGGAGTGCTGTATTTTTCTTGCACATTTAAATATGTGCACACGAAAAGTGCAAAAGTCGGCGCAAATTAATGGGAAATTATAAAATGCATGCAAGTGTAAGTGGGATTTAGGTAAGTGAAGCAACAAAATCCACTCGAGTTCTAAATGGAAATTTGTACTGGCAGAGGAGGGCAGGTAAACAGCAAACAAGCCAAATTATATAAGTGGCAGGTGGAATTACCTAGCAACCTCCAACTAGCTTAAGCTCAAAATTAATGGAAATTTAATCTCAATTTTGTGTACACCAGCTAGCTGAAGCTATTATCTATTGATAATTAAGGCACTTTATGCTATTAATCCAAAGTGAGCTAACGCGAATAATCGTGAACAATTTGATGTTTTTTGTGTTATGGAGTTTAAAATGATTATTATACAAAATATTGTAATACAACTTAAACTAAAACAAGAGAGAACGCTATAGTCGGGTGCCCCGACTATCAGATACCCGTTACTCAGGTAAAGGGAGTGCGAGGGAGATGGAGATAGAAACTTTGATCACGCATAACTTTTTAACGAATGGTCCGATTTGGAAAATTTCTTCTACATTTCGATAGGTATTGATAAACACAATAAAACTGCATTTTTACTTTTCCGAAATATTTAAATTTTTAAAATCGTATATTAGCGATTGTGGGCGTTAAAGGGGGCGTGGCACCCTTTTGAAATAAACTTGCGCTGCGTAGGAACTCCTAGAATCTACATGCAAAATGCCAATCTTCTAGCTTTTATAGTTTCCGAGATCTCAGCGTTCATACGGACAGACGGACGGACAGACAGACGGACAGACGGACAGACGGACAGACGGACAGACAGACGGACAGACGGACATGGCTAGATCGACTCGGCTAGTGATCCTGAACAAGAATATATATACTTTATAGGGTCGGAAACGCTTCCTTCTACCTGTTACATACTTTTGCACGAATACAATATACCCTTTTACTCTACGAGTAACGGGTATAAAAATCTCTAAAATGAAAATAAAACGATTCTATCTCCAAAAACGTTTTCAATCGAAACGCTATTAGTAATAAAATTGCTACTTACATATACGTGTGCAAAAATTGTTCCTCAAAGCATTTAATCAACTGTGATCAGTTTTGAGACAACTTGGCTCCCTGCTCTTTCGACTCTCGGTGAGACAATGGAAACGAAGCCTAGACCGCATTTGCATGCCCGCAGACAAGTAACTTTTAAATTATCCAGTGGCAAAACACAAAGGGCGGCAACGAAATGAAAACTTGTGCCCCTTTGCCTTATTTCAATATGCAAACATTGGCAAAATCGCAGGCAAATAAGCAGCTCACATGTGTCCACATACATAGGAACTATATAGGAGCTGTGCTCCCCGGCAGATGTATAAATCGAGCAAATCAAATGTAAACAGACACAAGGAGCAACGACAAACAAGGAAAGGCAACAAAGGCTTCTAATGGCAGGCAGACATTTCCCCCCTCGATCCTGTTGCTCCTTCTGTTGCGAAAGAGGGAATGACAGTTTGTATTTTATTTGCATATATTGTAACAGTTTTTCCCTCCACTCTGATATATACTGTATATGTGTATACTATGCGCTACGGAACGATTCTAGTGCACAGATGAGCGCTTACATTAGTGCGATACGAAGCGTTGCGATGGATGCTGCAGGAAATGCAAAATAAATATATGTATATGTATGTCTAAATATGTGAAAAGAGTTTCCCAGTATTCGTTGACAGCATGCACTCTTGTCGTATTATTTTTACCCAGGCTCAATTTAAGCTGCACAATTTGTTGAGCGACAACGAGTAGAATATTATCCTGCCTGCATTTCCATGTCAATTAGTTGCAATTTCCAACTGCTGGCTGATAAGAACTTTATTGACAAGTTGCGAAACAACTTGAGGCAGGTGTCAGCTGACAGCAGGGCTCTTTTCACCACCATCACAGCACCACTCATCTCGCTGTTGGCAAACAAATAGCCTGGCATACTTTTCATGGGGGACTTCAGCGCGAGTTTTGAGCACACATCTCTTCGGTCCGCAGGCGTGTCCGATTGCCTTGTGTGCTGGGAAATATTTCAGGTAGCCGGCATGCTGGGCTGGCAGCCAGCAGCTTGTCATGACCAGCTTTGGCACTCGGGGGGCCGCTCTGCCAGCTCGCAATCAATTTCATTCATTGCATCGCTCATACGCAACGTATGCCGCCCGCCTGCAGGCCAGCAGCTGAAAACACTCTTGCTGCAACGTCTTTTGTTACGCAAGTATGAAAAATATTTGCCAGCCAGCTCTTGTTGAGAAATTCATATGTGCATTTTTTTCCTCATTTACATTTTCACAGAAAAGCAGGTGAAAGTTAATCCTTGTCCTTGCGAGATGATCCTCTCTTGGGGTACATCAGCTCTAGTCCTCACTTTGATCAATATCCTAGCTTAGCGAACAAAACCCAACAACGCATACATATGGACAACTGGAATTGCAAATGGCTTCCAGGCGCAACTCGGCGTATGCGTAATGTGACTGGAGGGTCAGTAGGCAGCAGCAGAAGCATCAGCATCAGCATCATCAGCAGCCGAAGCCAAAGCAAAGCTGTTTATTTATGCTGGCCCTGCTCTGACTGTGACTTTGGGCCATTGCTGTTTGATTACACGTGTAATTCAATGCACCAGCCCCCACAGTTTTCATTGATTTTTTGCTCCTAAGCTGAATTGTTAGCAGTTTTAATTGAATTTCAACTGAACTGACACATGGTTAGCAAGTGGTTAGTTGGTAATTTATGTCTCTGCCATGTTTTGTGGCCAAATCGTTGGGCAATTTCCACTTCCCCTCAAAGGCCAAAGGCCCTTTGTTTTTGCCATTTTGCGGAGAAAGCCATTTTTAATGAAATTTTCGGCTTTGTTGGCCTGCTCAGACAGGCGAGAAGGCTTATGAGAACCGACAGCGAAAACTTTTGCATAAGTAGCCATGGAGATAGAGAGCGGTTGTGAGGGGGGAGATTGAAAGTACCTAGGAGACGGAATATTTTAAAGTTTCTCTAAGAAGGAGCATGGCTGGAAGATTGACCTCTGACAAGGGGGAATTAAATTGAGAAATTAAGCAGGAAGCTACTGGCGAGTGGAGATTTCTGCGGCTGGCAACAGATTTAAATAGTTGATGCTACTGACAGTTCGATTATTAAAGCTGTCTTTAACTTTCCCTGTTGCCTTAAGAACCAAGAAAACTAATTAAAACTGTTATATACTTAGAAATATTTCGTCTGTTTTCCTGTCTTGTTTAATGTTTTGAAATCGTATTGGATAATTACTTAAATGTTATAGTAGCACAAACAGGGTTTAATATTAATCACACTTTATTTAGGCTTGACCGTTCTCTTTTAGTTCTTATGCGCAATTGCTTTAATTTACATGGCGTCGGTTTTAACATTAGACAACGCGAAGTTGGCTGCGATCAGCACCGATATTTAACATTTCAGAGTTGCCAGATTGGCAACTATATAAAAGCTAATTATTCTAAGTACTAACGATTATTAACCATCTAAACGTAATATTTAAATAATAGAGTTATACCACTAAGACATATTCATAACTGTGTATACTCTTACATACTAATATATATAGTCAGTGACTTATCCTACTACAACTCGGCCATCCTGACCGGTTGATCACCTGATCAAAATTAGATTTTTTACAAATAATGCATATCTATGTACAATATTTTCATATTATTCTAAACTATATGTTTTTTTTTTTTATTACTTTTTACTTTTATTTCTTATCCAATGTCTTAAGTTCTGCGCACTCCAAACACCTATGTAAGGTTTATGTGCTAATTGAAACCCTTCGACGTCTTTTAGTAAAAATCTGTCATTGCGCATCACTTTCGCAATCATATAAGGTCCTTTATGCTTGGGAATCAGTTTTCTAGCAGCACCAACAGTCGTATCAAAATTCTTCACCATTACGTAGTCTCCTTTTTTATAACTCTTAGCCTTTACTCGACTTTTATTGTAAGACTTCTCATTATAATCTTGAACTTGTTTTTGGTGAGTCACCGCTTGTTTTCTTATCTGTGTTAAACTATCTGACCTTGGATTTTCATTTATATCTTCTAGCCTTTCCTTAAGTTCATCGATTATCTTTCCTTTTTGCTCTACACCGAAAAGCATCTTACTCGGAATTTGTCTTATACTTCTATGCAATGTATTATTGAGAGCATGTTCTATTTTATCTATAACGTTATCCCAGTATACACCTTTACTTTGATCAACTAGTTTCGCGATCATTGGCCCAAGGCTCCTGTTAATCCTCTCAACTTGACCATTTGCTTGCGGTGAGCCTGTGGCTATTTTGACATGTTTAACATTATTTTCTTCCATAAATTCCTCGAAGTCCTTAGACGTAAAACAACTACCACGGTCCGAAATTATACATTTTGGCCTACTGTAAGCTCTAAAGTAATCTTTTAATGATGTTATTACTTCTTTAGTGTTCGTTGACTTAGTTGAATACAGTCTGACGAACTTTGTAAATCCGTCAACTACAACGAAAATATGTTTCTTTGCCCTTGATGAGTCTACTGGACCATAGTGGTCAATATGGATTACTTCGAACGGTTTGTTTCCCTTGGGAATACTGTGCAAAAAGCCTTCTCCCTTTCCTGATTTTGGTGAAAACGCTACACATTTTAAACAATTTTCTATATGCGCTACACACTTTTCTTTTAAACACGGAAACCAATACGTTTTTAAGATTATATCCATCATTTTATCCCTTCCTACGTGCCCTATTTCATTATGGTATTTATATAATACTTGATCTTCCATTTCTCCCGGTACGTAAAATAGTATCCTATTATCATTTGCTTTTCTGTATACTACACCATTCCTCATTTCAAATAACTTAAGTTCTGTCTTTTCTAACATGGTTTTAAGTTTTTTAATTCTTAGATCTTTTCCTTGACAGATGATTAAATTTTCTTCAAAACTGTTGGTTTCCACTATGAGAATACTGTTATACCTACTGAGGGCATCAACATGTTGCATTTTGTTCCCAGCTCTGTGACATATTTCAAGATCATAATTTTCCATCTCTAATGCCCATCTTGAGATCTTTGGATTAAGTTCTGCTTTATTTAATGTTAGCTTAAGGGCGATACAATCTGTTACTAGTTTGACATGTTTTCCTTGCAAATATATCCTAAATCTACGAAGAGCATATATAACTGCCAAAGTTTCGAGTTCAAAACTATGCAATTTAGCTTCATCTGCGGTAGTACGCTTAGAGAAATAGAATACCGGGTGTAATTTGCCATCGTCTTTCTTTTGTAGAAGCACCGCACCAAACCCTAAAGCACTCGCGTCACAATGTAATTCTATATCGTCTTTGTAATTATATAACGCTAATACAGGTGACTCGATAAGCTTTTCTTTTAATTTTAGAAAACAATTCATTTCTTCTTCTCCGAATCGAAATGGTTTGTCCTTTTTCAAAAGATCGTACAATGGCTTTGCCATAGTAGAAAAATCCTTTATGAATCTTCGAAAATATGAAGAAAGTCCCAAGAAACTTTGCACTGCCTGAACCTTTGAGGGAACTGGAAAATTTTTTACAGCTTCGATGCCCTTATCATCTGCCCTAATACCATTTTCAGAGATTAAAAATCCTAAATACTTTATATTTGATTTCAAAAACTCACATTTATCCATACGAAGTTCCAATCTATTCTGAGTAAGCCTTTTAAAAATTTCGTCTAACGTTTCTAAGTGCTCATTAACATTTTTGCTGGCAACCATTATGTCATCCATGTAAACTACTACTTTGTTGGCTCTAATCATGTCGTCGAAAATTTTATTAACAAAACGTTGAAAAACAGCCGGTGCATTTTTTATACCCATTGGCATTCTTAAAAATTCGAATTGTCCTAGTGGAGTTACGAAGGACGTATATTTGACAGATTCTTCATTTACAAAAACATGAAAGTATCCATTTTTTAGGTCTAACTTTGAAAATACTCTTTTGTCAACTAATTTATCTAATAAATCATCTATGTGTGGAAGTGGGTAATTGTCTTTTAGCAGTGCTTTGTTAAGTTTCCTATAATCAATACATAGTCTAATATCACCTGTTTTCTTTTTGACTAAAACTATCGGAGAGGCAAATTCTGATTCGCTTGGTCTTATTATTTCGTTTTTCAAATATTCATCTAATAATTTTTGTAGCTTATCCTTTTCTGTATATGATAATCGTCGAGGACTGCAACTAAAAGGCTTTGCATTCTCTAAACATAATTTAATTTCTGCTCTAATCTTAGGCTTTTCAGGTCTAATTGCTTTCACATAGCTGTTTTCAATTATTCTTAAGAATCGACATTGTATTTGATAAGTTGTGCTTTTGTCCCAGTTAAAATCAATGGTTTCATCGTTTGTAAAGTCAATGTTCAGTATTTCGGTTTCAAAATCGTCGATTTCTAGTTGCCTTTTTACATTTACCATCTTTTGTTCCTTTATCATTGTTTCATCTGTATTTTTATTGACTTGTTTTATTTTTGGTTGTTCTATTGATTCACTATCCTGTCTCATAACTGTCTTATCTGTTGTTTCACCGTCTCGTCTCATAACTGTTTGACCTGTTGTTTCACTGTTTTGTCGCTTAACTGTTTGACCTGTTGTTTCACTGTTTTGTCGCTTAACTGTTTGACCTGTTGTTTCACTGTTTTGTCGCTTAACTGTTTGACCTGTTGTTTCACTGTTTTGTCGCTTAACTGTTTGACCTGTTGTTTCACTGTTTTGTCGCTTAACTGTTTGACCTGTTGTTTCACTGTTTTGTCGCTTAACTGTTTGACCTGTTGTTTCACTGTTTTGTCGCTTAACTGTTTGACCTGTTGTTTCTCTGTTTTGTCGCTTAACTGTTTGACCTGCTGTTACACTGTTTTGTCGCTTAACTGTTTGACCTACCGTTTCACTACCTTGTATCATAGCCATTTGCCTTATTTTTTCATGGTGATTCTTAACGACTGCGTGCTCTGCTTTTAAACTCTCAGTTGACCATTCTAAAACGTTTTCAGTTATATCATTATCCAAACACTCAATATTATGACTGATCTCAGCAATAGGCAGTGACAGATCTTTAGTAGGCTGCTTTGGGTTATGTTTTGATACATTATCTACTGTTATCATCTTTAGAGTTCTTAAATCTAAATTCAAATCGCAAGCTTGCATGAAATTTCTACCTAATACCACATCATTAATCATAGACTCATTGGCAACAACCGTTAAATTAAAATAACACTTTATTCTTTTTTTTAGTACAAAACATAAAATTTGTCCGTATACCTTCAATGGGCTTTTGTTTATGCCAAAATAATGTTCGGTTACTTTTTGTAGTTGGGCCTCAGTGGGCAACAAAGATTTTTTAATTAATGAAATAGGACTGCCAGAGTCTAGGATGCATGCTGCAACCATAGGAGATATTATTTGCCTGTCAAAATGAATGTTAAAATACCTTACATAATTGTTTTCAGCATTTCCCTTCTTCCCTTCGCATTGGGCTACAAAGTGACCGAATTTGCCACAAGCGTAGCAAGATCCTGGCTCCCTTGCTGGCTTTCGACAATCCTTGGCGATGTGTCCTCTGGCGTTGCAGTTAGCGCAGCGGAGTCCTCCGTTGTTGCTTCGATTTGTAGTCATCACCTTCGAAACAGACTCCTTGGGCTTGCTTAAACGGATACCAGCAAACGCACGCAGAATTTGCATAGGATCTGTGAAACACTGGATCCGGGCTTGATCACGCAAATTCTGTGCTGGTATTCCCTCGACTATCTGGTCAACCAACTCGTCAGGCTCGATGTTGATGCTGCTTGCCAGCATTGTTTTAGCTTCAAAGTATACCGCGAATTTTTCGGTATGGTGCCACTTCAAATTTTCAAATTTGCGCCGTGCTTCTGCTTTGGAAAGTTTATCACTGAATGCTAAGATCAGCTGTTCCAACAGATTCTCTGCTGGCTCCATGATGCGCGTTGCATTTGCGTGCAACCAACGCTGGGCGATTCCCTTCAGTTTGGACACAATCACTATTTTCACGCACACTGCATCCAGGTTGTACAGATCAGCAATGTTTCGTACTTGCTGAGTCCAAATGTTTGCGCACGATGAACCATCATAGTCCATGATGATTTCTTTGGCCAAAGAAAGTGAAATGTTTGTCGACTGAAGTCCTTTGTTTACATCTGCCATTTGTCGTTGCTCAACACCCTTGTTGACATCGATATCAGTGCCAATATCAATATTGGCACTTTTATCGGTATTTGGTATTTTTTCGCCAACTACTTCGTTGAAGTTTTCGCCAACTACTGCTTGCATGACTTCTCCGGCTACCACTGCTTGGTTGCATTTTTTTGCGTTGTTGATGACGTCACTGGCAACTGCTTGTGACGCGTCTCTTATTTGCGCCAGAATGTTCTGGAACTCTTTTTTGCCAGCCTCAATTTCAGCGCGTATTTGTTGTAGCGACAATACTCCGTCGGCTACATCAAACCACTCGTCTCCCTTTGGCCTTGTAGCCGCTGCAGAAATCAGCTCCGACCTAGGATCGGCATCCTCCACAGAGGAATTCTCCCCTAAGTCGTCATCCAGCGCCAACTCCTGGAGTAGATCATCATTTTCCAACAATGGGGTTTGTGGACGAGTTCCACGAATTCCGGAGTCCACGCTATTCAGCCGTGCTGCAAGTTCTGCTTTGTTGCCGCTGGTTGGCAAGTTCAGCGCCGCCAACCACCTCTTTAGCTGGACGACCGTAAATTGCTGTGCATCAATTAGATCCATTTTATGGGTCAGGACCACTTCTGAAGTTTATAGTAGCACAAACAGGGTTTAATATTAATCACACTTTATTTAGGCTTGACCGTTCTCTTTTAGTTCTTATGCGCAATTGCTTTAATTTACATGGCGTCGGTTTTAACATTAGACAACGCGAAGTTGGCTGCGATCAGCACCGATATTTAACATTTCAGAGTTGCCAGATTGGCAACTATATAAAAGCTAATTATTCTAAGTACTAACGATTATTAACCATCTAAACGTAATATTTAAATAATAGAGTTATACCACTAAGACATATTCATAACTGTGTATACTCTTACATACTAATATATATAGTCAGTGACTTATCCTACTACAATGTTATCTGGTTTATTACAGTAAATACAAAAATTCAAGTAAGACCACTTAGAATTATATATTTTGGATGCTTTTACTTAAGCAACCCTTATATTTAATTTTACATGCGTTTATTTATTTATTGGGTTCTTCAGTATACAACTTACAACTTTAGTTTATTTTTTACTTATTTATTTTTCTCCAAGTGCATTTTTAGTTCTGCTGCATCCTTTCTGGTTCCGGTTTAAAAACAAAGCCAATGATTGCCATGTTTTCTATACACTGTATTCTCGCAGCTCGATGGTTGCACTTAGTGCCTCGATAGTTTCTATCATATAGAAGTGGTAACTTGATTATGACCACCAGAGCAACCAGCTCCTCCGCCCCGTTTTCGAAAGCTTTAGGGGCTGTGCGAAATGCTCTGGGCCAGAACTGGAACTCTTGTGCGCGTTTTCCGCATCCGCGTTGCTCAATGATCCGTGTAAGCACGGAAAACTCAAACGGGAAACCGAGAGAAGGAGCGCGTGATGTATGTGCAGTTATAGAAGGGACTTGGAGAAAAGCCACCAGAGGGCCACAGAATCCGCATTGATTGTGATAAATGGACTTTTTGTCTGGGGGCCTCAACTGAAGAGGGCCACTCATTAAGTATTAAGTTTGTTGTTTATCGTTGGGGCGTAAATTTACACTTGATATTTAATTAATTGTTATATACGTACTTGGCTGTGTATTGTCATATGCTGGGTATTTGAGTGTTTATCGTATATATATACGCCTACACCAGTATAGATGAACGCATCGACGCGTCGATAAACAAAAACACATTTTAATTAATGAAATCCAACAACGCTCACATACACACAGAGGGATTATAGGCGCTAAGCTAGCTGACGTGAAAAAGGACACACGCACCCACACAAATAAAGCATAAAAATGGGAAGCATAAACTTTTCGCATAATTAATGCAGAAATATTTTGTAATGCAAGCAAGCGTAAAGCTCCAATTCCCGCCCACAAACACCTGCCATCCAAAAACCCACTTCCGTTTCCTTTTCCCTTTTGGCTCGGCTTAATACTCGACATATTAATTAGTTTTCATATGATGAACTCGCCTGCCTGAGAGAATCCACAAAGTTTTAGCGCTTAATGAGGAAAGTTTGGTTCCACAAACAAAAAAAAAATGCCAGAAAAAATGGCCGAACTGTCAAATGGGAATGTTGTCCGATTTTCCCAATTGGCCAAGAGACGAGGCCCAAAGTCAAAAGCAAACGCAGCTGTCAACATGTCAAATAAAAATCAAATTTCAAATGGATATATATCTATCTGCTGGCACTGAGATCCCCGAAGGAAACTCAAGCGAACGCAATGAAAATAAATTATCAAAAAAGAAAAGAATGGAATCCAAGGGACAGAGAGAAAGAACTTTTGTAATATAAACTAGAGTATTGAACCGCATGATGATGATTTCTTTTTTGAGGCAAATCTCCTGCACAATTCCCAAAACTTCAAGGAAAATGACAGACGCTGACCAACAATCGTAGTCCCGGCATTGTTCCCACTTATTCTGCTGCCCTACTCTGTTTATTCGGGTCTGTTTGTGTTCCGCGTTACCTCATTTTCCGCCCAGCCACCCATTATTCCCCCCCAGACCCCCATCCACCCGAAAGACACTTGGTTGTTATCGCTCTCAGCTCCTCTTCACTGTTTTGGCTGTTATTGTTGGCACAGCGCTGAAAAATATATTTTCCATAAATCAACATCAAAATGTTTGATGATGCGATAAATAGCGAGAAAAGAGAATAACAGAAGAGCCGTGAAGAATCGCAAGTGGAATTGAAGAGCCGAGAAAGGGAAACTGCTGGATTGGTCAGGGCTAAGGTAAATACGCAAAAGAAATCATCGGGAAATCCCCTAAAGGAATCCTGGCAATGGATTTGTTAAATATTTTGCTTAGCTAAAGGCTCTTTCTTGTTCTTCTCTTGTTCAAGTTTAAGTTCATTTAGTTGGTATGTCATAATTTAAAAACAATTTATTGCTCCCGACGTAGCCAAGCATTGTTTACTTTTAAGTTTTAATTAAATTCCAACTTGCTTAATTCGCCCGCACATGAACGTGAGATGAAGTCTTTTTGGGGTTTATGCAGTCGAGGAAAATGGAGTAATGGGAAATAATTTCGTTTTAATTGTAATCTTTATTTAGTGTTTGGTTGGCTGATAGTTTTACATTTACTTTACATTTACTTATAGATCCTAGACGAATAATCGTATAAATAGTTAATAGTTTTTAATATTTAAAAGCTTTTTTTAAATGAAAAAATAAATTTAATGGGTTTTAACGCAAGCTTTCAATATATAACATTTTAAAAAGCGGTTTTGAATATATATTTTTGTCGTTCAATTATTTATAAAGCAATCTTTTCTACGCAATTTTAATTAATTTTATATAACTAGACATTTAAGTGCATTCGTAGGATACATTTTCTAGTATTCCGTGAGCCATCCTTGCCAAATAAATTCCTTCCCCGAATTCCAGTAATTGTCACGCATGAACACCGGTGCTTTCGTTGGCTCCCCGCCTTCCTGAAAGTTGCGTCCGCCTTGGCTCGAGGTGTTCATTGTCGTCTTGCCGCTCTCTAATTAAAATGTTATCCATTGCCGAACCACACAGATACACACACCCACGCATGGCGGGACAAGTGATATGTGGCGGCACACTCACACAGGCAAATCAACCTCCTTGTGGCTGCACACACACCGACAGACACCTGACTTTGACATTGCCAGGCTATTAATTAGTTAAACTCAAATTGACACTCGAGATAATCAAAATAGAAACATTGGGTTAGACCAGCCAACCAAATATACGAGTATATATATGTACAACGTATAGGATAATGAAAGTCAAGCCATATTAATCAGTCGCTTTTCTTTCTGTTTGCTCACATTTTGTGCTATTTCTGGGAAGGCAAAGTCTTGACTTGTGAGCTGTTTAATTCTGGGGACAAGACAAACATTTGCTGACCTTTCTCGTTTAGTTTATTTTTGGCCTAAGCTGCAAAATATTCAAGTAGACCAAGTGACAGAAGACAACAAGCTGGGAGGTGTAAACTTTTGTAATAAAAATCCGACTTTGGACGGAGGCTAGTTGTAATTTTGCATTTGTTTACTGTATTTCTGCTATAGTTTTTAAGCATGTCGAGTGCCTTCTTCTTGTGCTCCCCAACCGAGTGTGTAAACAATAACAAATTTTTGCATAAAACGTTTATGTCGACGTGGTTGCACTGTGGGCTTGGTTTTTGAGTTAAGTTTTTGGTTTTGTTAGGGGTTTCGGGGGCTGGTGGTGGTGCTGCTTACAAGTGCAAAAGTTTTGAGGTTAAGACGCTTCAAAATAAAACAGCACACACGCACACCCACACGCATACACACACAGAACTCACCCACACGTACGCACACTTGAGAACAGCAAAAGTTCCTGCTTGGCTGCATTTGTCGCTTTGGGTTTTGGGTAACTTTTGCTACACGGAGCAAAGATGTTCTTTGAATTCTTCATTTACTTCAAAGAATACAAAAAGAAGAACGTTTAATAAAAATTAACTGGGGAAAATGTCACAAAAGTAATTCAGATTTAAACTAGCTTTATGAACTTGTAGTTTTACTGACTTAATTGCTTTTCGTGGTTTTTTAGTTTCTATAAAACTTATTCGTTTAAAAACATAAAAATAATGTAATAATTTTATTATTGGGTATTTCTTTCTCTCTATGTACACTGGCTAGGGTAACATTTAAAGTTTACTTCGTCTGACTAGTGATTTGGTTCTCAAAAAAGGAGGAAAACTTTTAATTTGCATGAAGGGGACAAACAATCATTTCAAAATATTTCTGTTCGAAGTATGTACAGCACACTGCAGTAGGTGTGTGAGTGTGTGCGTGATATGCTAATTGCCAACTCATTAAAACAGAGTCGTCTTTATGCTGGAAACCAACAAATGTTGTTATGTCCTTGCGTTTAGTACTGGAGAATTCCCATGAAAATATTTCGAGTGCCTCTGTCCTCTACTTCCTTTCACTCCCTTTCTCTCTCTTTATGTATATGCACGTTCTAATTTAATCATTTGCTAAATAATGAGACAAGGATCTCTCGTCGCTACGCATTCGGTACAATTTTCCTCAGACTGCATTTCGTTCTTAATTAAATGCACTTTGTTGTGGGACAAATATTATTTTTACTAAAGACTCGACAAACTGGCTAACTAATCCTGAATAACCTCATTCTTTCTTGCCCCCTGCACAATATTCAGGTAATCCTTGAAAGTTTGCCAACAACGAAAGCGTAAATACCCAAAGGACTTAGCAGTCACATTATGTATTCCAGAGCCTCATCCGAAATACGTATACGCACTGGTTGCCACTTCTCTTCGCCTAGTCTTCCATAATCGTTTTGGAAATTTATGCGTCAAGGGCCACAGCAAAATGGGTTGAGCACATGTTTTCGTGTTGCTCTTTATATACCTACCTACTTTCTTTTTTCTTTGTAAGGCTTCAAGTTCAAGAATCCTTGAAAAGCATTAGGTTATGTCTCTGTGTGTGTGTATATATGTGTGGGGATATTACGACCCCAATAAAAAGTAAATTATGATTATCTAAGCCGGCCCTTTGAACTTGTCTCGTCAATTCCTGATTCAACCTAAAAAAAAAACACTTTAAAGATGCTAAAATACTTGTTATGTAAAGCTTATATTAATTTAAATATAAGTAAAATTTGTTTAACTTTGTTATAAATTTGTATTTTTAAATAATGCAAATGATAAAAACTAATGTTTAAAATAAACACTGTTACTGCTAAGTTGCTAAAAAGTTGTAAAGCCAAACATAATCCACCTGTACTGTGTTTAAGTAGGTTTTTATATCTCTTTGTATAAAATAGAAACAACCGATTGCAAAAATTAGAAAAGAAAGGCCAGAAAGATTTCAGAGTTTAACAATGTTTAAACGCTTATTTTCTTCCTGTAAGAGGAGTGGAAATAAAATTTAGCCATATAATTTTGGCTTGTTTGGCTTTCGGCCAACGGCGGCTTTGTGGGCAACGGCGGGCGTGCATAATCGCTGATTAGTGTCTACGTGTGAAACGGGGGGATCTCCCCCCTGCCCCCTGCCCGCAGGACCCCACACGCTCTCTTACCACAACAGAATCCGCAGGGCCTTGTGGGTCATAAATTCGCATTAGAAGCAGCACGCGGACGTGAATTGGACGCTATTGCATCCACTAATAAGCAGGACGCATGTTATCCGCTGTGGGCGTGGCTTGCGCAAAAAAGCGCATTCGCACACCCTCACGCATAATGAACTCGAGCTGAGCTCAACGCGAGCGCTTAACTTAATTAAAAAGTGCATTCTGTACCAGCGGGCGCGTTGGTTCGCTTTATTTTCGAAAACGTTAAACGGCCAAAACTGGCACGAAGTGTAACCAAGAACAAGCAAAAGTGGGCGTGCGTTGTGGCTGTGGGTTGGGATTTTCGCATATTTTGCCGTGAAAATATATTTTCCAACGCAATGCGGTCGAAATTCTACCTAAATTCTCATTCCACCAACGCGCTCTATCTCCATCTAATTTATGATGACTCTCGGAGCTGGCTGCGAATGTGTGCAAGGTATCATAATATCAATTAAAACCAATTTGGATCCGAAATCATTGGGCCTCTTTTCGGCACGCAACTTTGATATACCGCATAAATTTAATTAAATAAGTTATTATAATTTAATTGGATTTTTGTTACGCAAATTGGTCGCTTTTCATATTACGTTTATTTACTGTTCTTTTTTTTTTTTTGGTTTTACGTTGTTGTGTTGTTGTTATGATAACACAGGTCCAATTAAAAGTCGAGCCAATAATGAAATGTATAATAACAGTTACATGACCTTTGACCTGTGAACTGAAGCAGTAATTTGCTGTAATACGACACTTTAATTGATTTTTATTCCCGTCAAATTAACGTCCGTTTATTGAAATATAATAATTGAAAAAAGTCAGACAGATTGCAGGGAAAAATGAGTGAGGAAAAAAAAAAAAAAAAATAAATAAATAAATGATAACTGTAATTATACGATAGGCTCCAAAGAATACTATTTGGGATAATGTTACATTTTACTTTCAAACTGAGCAAAGGTATTTTAAAACACCAATTAACTTAATATATAGGGAAATGTGCTTGCATACAGTGTACTCATATTTATGCCTTCTCTTTGTGGCTTAAAATATATCCTTCTATGGTCCATTTATCAGGTTGTTGAAAAATGCATGAGTCTCTGTCTAAACCACATTCCCACTGCCATTTACAAATTAGTTTTGCTGACGCTGCGCTCGCTCTTTCTAAATCATTGTCAATTGCATAATTTATGAAAACTCGCGTTGATTGAATTTAAGCTGATGCGAGTGGGTTGTCAGTTGGAATTCGGCAATTGAATTTTAGGGGCTCATTAATTTTGCCTTGTTTGTCATTGACTCATCGTCGGCTGTGAATATGAGTTAACTGGTTGAGTGGCTCCTGTGTGTCTGTGGCCTTCATTTGGCTATTGATAAACTGTCCGTCTGCGGTTTCCACCGAAGTCCTACCGCCCGCCATCCTGATGCTTTTTGCCGCGTTTTTTGTTTGTTAAATTTTTTTCCACTTTGCACATTTTCAGAGCAATTAAAATTGATTTATGGTGTCGAGACAGCTCGCAGCTCCAGTCAAATGCACTGTGGGCCATATAAATCCTGGTTTTGGCGTTGGAGCTGCCGCAAATGCCACATTTTCCTTCAGACCTTCTTTTGGTCGGACAAGTTTTTGGCACACGCGTGCGAATTGTGTCTCTTATTTTTTCTTTGTGTAATTAGGCGGAGTAATTTATTTTTATTACTCTTCATTTTCAGCTGGCTCTTCTTCGCTGACCACTTGGAATAAGAGGCAACAAATTTGTCAAGCTGCAAATTATGTTGGTCCCTTGTTTTCTAAATTAGCTAAGGAAAGCTGCGTAGCGGGTTTTTAATTATAAATGCTTTAGACTTGGCCACAGAACATTGTGAAGCACCTGAGAAGGGAAGGTGGTTTAAGCTTCAGTCCGTTGGTGAACCTTTTGTGGTTTGCCTGATTTGCTTGCTCCATTTAATTGGCTTGAATTTAAGCTTAGTTAGTAGTCCCAGCCCCTTTATTTTCCCCCACCTACTTTCATTAATGTACTACGCAAGAAATTCACGCTCTGACGCCTACGACACTCATAAATGATATATTGCCAGGCGGCGGGTAGTTAGCAAAGTTTACGAAATTCAAGGCGCACAAAGTCATGAGATATAAAATTCGTTCACGGAATCATTAAAAAGTATTAAGGAGGTGACCAAGGAGAGCAAGATGTAAAAGAAGAACAGCCAACAAAAAGCGTAATTTATGGCCAAATTAAACGAAACTAATAGGAAAAAGTGGGGCTAGATCGTCCTGGGCATGTCCTTTTTGACAGCACCTTCCGCTGCTGGCTGGTTTTATGAAGATGGACACTTGTAATTCATTATGCGCTCGGTGCCACAGCGCCTGAATCAACGGAAATGAGTCCAGGACAACTTTGCTGTTGCTGTTGCTGTTTTTGTTTTTGTTTCCCTAAGCCCTGCTGCTGCCGTTTTTGCCATGTTAATTTTTCTTCATTTTTAAAGCCAGAGAGAGGTCTGGGCCCTTGTTACTTGTCAAGTTGCAGACTCGTTAGTTAGTTTTGGTAGAATGCCTCGGTAATTGCTTGCCATCATTTCTGTTCACCAATTCGAACGGTCAACAGCAGCGACATCTGCCGGAATTCGAGGTGAAGCTTTTCTCGGGAATTATACAGTTGTGGTAGAAAAATTAGTACCAGATTTAAAATTTGGGAAATGTTCACATGAGGTGAAAAGCTTTTTAAAAGCGTATTTTTTCCATTTCCTTTATCCTTTTCGAAGCATTTTAAAGCTATTGTGAACTTTAAATCCTGCGAAATGTTAAATACTGTCAAACAGCTAGTTTTTGTTTAAGCCAAGTTTACACAATGTATTTGTATAACTTTTTACAAGTTTTGCAAGCTTTTGATTCAAATCTTCACTTTTTATATCTTAAGTTTTCTTTTATGGCTTAGATGAAATATTCGATGGCTGAAAAAGGAATCCTGCGTCATTTCACTAAAGTTCACTAAAGCTTTGATCAAAATATAAATTTATTTAAAGGATTTTCATTAAAGAAATTTAAAAAACCATATCTGCCTAAAATAAAAATTAGTTTAATACTCATCTTGATTTCAAATTTTTTCTTTTAACTGGCCTTAACCGAAAATATTGGAAAATCTCTCGTGTTTATTTTCCATAAAACTTAGTTAAAAGCTTGCCGTTTTCATTTCCGCTTGAAACTTAAAGTTCTGGGAACATAACTTTATATCTCTCTGGAAAGCTTTACATGCGCAGTGAGCACTAGAAGAACAGCCTCCCAAACACCATCTGAGAACGCTGGACCAGAGGTCCTTTCTGCACATGTGTGAGTGAGAGTCTCATCACAACATTTAATTTGAGGCTTTCAGCTTGTTTTGGTGTCAGTTTGGAACTTTCTGGTGAAGTGTTCGGTTGGTTTTCTTTGGCACGAGCGGGCACTTTGGCTCGCTCCTTCATAATCTACGTCTCTGGCCGTCTCACTCTCACAGTGACCATTGTGCTGTGCTAAACCCCCTGCGTTACTGTTGCTTTTTGCTTACTTTAAGGACATCCCCTGGGAGGCAAAGGGTGCGTATACTTGTTGTTGTTGTTTGGAAGAACAATGCGAAAATCCGCTGTCGCGCGAACCTTTCATTTCCTCGCAGCACTGACACCATCGATTCGAATGGCAAGAAAATGGGGGGGGATTTACCTGTGTGGCCTCTGTAGGTCAGTGTTATAGCGATTCGCAGTCGGAATGCTTTTCTGTGCTTGTGGCATACTTTTAAGCGCCACGATTTTGCATGAATGTCTGACAGCATTCAGTTCAGGATTCAGCCTCAGAACCAGAAGTAGAATCGTGTCAGCGTG
This sequence comes from Drosophila kurseongensis, assembly GCA_018153305.1. NCBI lineage: Eukaryota > Metazoa > Arthropoda > Insecta > Diptera > Drosophilidae > Drosophila > Drosophila kurseongensis. The sequence goes on along the minus strand of JAECXX010000004.1, from coordinate 8,133,808 downwards.
TGAGTGGGGGTTTGCAATTTCCGCCATTGGCTTTATGTCAAGTCACTCGGCAAATTCAACTACACACACGCGAACAGAGAGCAAAATGATTGTCATTAAACAGATATATTGAACAAAGAAGGGTTAGTTAGTAAAATAAAGTAGACCACATTTGAGAAAAGCATGTATTTTAAAAGCTCTATCACTTTTTAACGAAATATAAATTTTCACAGAAATAATGTTTTTAAAGTGTATTACAAATTATATAAAGATTTTAGCTTTTGAGTTAAAAATGATTTTAAAACAATAAAAAGTTGTAAATTCTTGTTTTTATATTTATCCATTTATCTTATCATTTGTTTGTTTTGCCAATAGTTTGTATTATGTGAATGATAAAAGCTTTTAAATTAAGGTAAATGTCCTAATTAGACGTTCTTCAAAAATACAAAATCAAGAGAATGTATTCTATATACATTTCTTTTACTAATGAAGACTTTTTTTCTCTGTACACCTTTTAGTCCTATTTACATTTGAGTGCGTTCTTGATGTTTCTAGGACTTTTGCTGCCCTCACAAAAAAATTTACAAATTCTCCGACTGTCAGGCTGTCAGACTAATTGCATTTTCAAGCTTTTTGTTATTTTGCATATGAAACAAATTCGTGTGGTGCATAATTTAAATATTTGACCAGGCCAAATGAAAATTTAATGCCTTTAGGGCTAGTGAATTGCTATTGTTGTTTTGGCTATTCCAGGCCCAGTTGAATGTTTGTTATTCGCCCCCAAGGAAGGGCAATAATTTTGCTGTTCAATTAGGTTTTAGGCAGCAACAAATGCGAAAAGTCAAGTTTCCTTTTTTTACGACTACTATAAACATAAAAGTTCTCCCCAAAGATACACACACACGCCCGGCAATAAAATACAATCTCACAGCCTCACCACGTGGATGTGTATGTGTTTGGCATAATAAGTTTTGATTTGCTTTTATTCGCTCTTTTGGACGGGGCTTTCATATTTACCTTCTTGACACCTCAATGGACAAAGGGCACGCACAGAGAGGACGAGAGAAAATGCCGGAAAACGAAATGAAAATGTTCAATTCACCTAAGCCTCAGCGCATTTGGTTTATTTATCATTCAGTTTCTGGGCCAAAAGGCACGAAAACAACAACAAATTAATGAGGGTTAGCAAAATATTAAATACCCTTTTATTATTTGTCTTAATATACACTAACTAAATATGTTTATTTATTCATGTTAGGGTATTAGTTCAGCATTTAAACACCTTAACCTTAAAAATATGTATAATTTATCCAATCCTCTAGATTCTGACACCAACTCAATATTCTGCACTGATTTAATATAAAATACATTTTTGAATAGAATATAAAATATTGTCGAAAAGGGCAAAACTTTGTAACACATTCTCATGCCAGGGTATCAAAAGGAAATGGGTAAATGTCTTGACTGACATTCGTTTGGCATTGGTTGGGCATTGGTTGGTTTTAGCTTTGGTTTTTGGGGTGCTAACCAAAAATACGCATGCTGGCAGGAGCAGATGGAACTGAAAAGGATGGTGGACTCAGCAAGAAACCGAACAGGAGCAAGAAATAGCTGCCTTGTCATCAACATAATGACAGTGCAGACAACTTGAATATGTTTCGTGTGGGCTCTCGTTTTTGTTGCTGACCTGCCCTTTGCTGATTTTCTGTGCGGGTACCACGCTGCGTATACTTGTTCTGGCATTGATCGAATTGTATTGCCTACTTTTTGGGGCCGACCTCCCAGATAAAACTGTGTAAAACTCTGGGGCTGTCAGCTCCGTTTCTCTTGACGCTTCGTTGCGCACTTTAGCTTCTGTCATTGGCTGTCAGCTCAACTCCTTTTCATTCCTCGTATTAACTGCCTCCCATTTCGACTTTTTGCGATTGCAACTGTTGGAGCAAAGAGTTTTAGCGTAATGCAATTGACACATTAAATGAGCCTGCCACAATTGAATCACTGGTTGATCCTCTCTTTATCGCTTTTTATCTTTCCGCTTTTCCGCATTAAATATTCCCTTCGTTTGACCGATTGGAAATGAATGGCTTTTTTTTCCTGCGGATCATCCGACTGTGAATAGTTGTTTGAATCTGTCGAAGCGCACAAAAGGGCATTAAGTGCCAGGCAAATTCCACAATTCAATAACATTAAAATATTTATGTGCGCATTTTATAGATTTCCCAGCAGTGAAAATATTTGCTAACCATAAATATTGACAGCTGAAAACCCAAAGGAAAATATATATTTTCTTTGTCATAAAAACAAAATGGTTTCTTTTTTTTATACTCCCGATTACAACGCGCGTTCAGGCATATATGTATATATGTATATATTGATTTATGGTCATCGTTTGGCCTGTTTTTGTCATCATCCCGAAAAGGCGCACAACTATTTTGAATGCCACAATTTGTCACAAAAATAAAGAGATGAGAGTATTTTTTCCTACTGCAATTCAATTTAACGTTTTTGGCAAATTGTTGCCATTTTAAAATATGAAACATGCCAAGCATGGCTGGCAAAAATACAAAAACGTTGCCCCAAAAAATAGCACAGAGATAAAATTATGTAAAAACTAAAACTGGCAAAACATTTCCCTATAGAATATTTTGCACGTTTTCCAGCCGGAAAATCGTTTCATGTCCGAGAAGCACGAAAACTTTTGCTGTCTGCCAAAAAAGGCATTTTTCAATTATGAAAACAGTGAGGAAGGAAAACAAGGAGAAAGGCGGAAAGCAGAGTAGAAAACAAGGAAATCTATCAATAGTAAAGGCAGGCCTCCGTCGAAAAGTGAAGGAGTTTATTCTATCCATTGAAAACTCAAAGCCAAAAGCCCCCCAGACTTTTCATATAAATAAGCCATAAGGCGAAAAGCCTGAATGAGAAACTGTTGCCTCATATTTCTTATTTCCCTGCTGCCTTCACGAAAACTTTTGCGTTTATCTCCAGCGGTTATTCACACCTATGGCTGAGGAAACTTGCCAGCTAAATTGTTTAGAGAAGAGCAGTCGCAGCCACAGCTCAACTCCACCCTGAATGAATGACAACCTCAGGCTGGCTTGACAGCCCGCCAAAAACTTAACTTAATGCCAGCAGCTTCTAAAACTGGCTGTGAACTGAACTCCCCTTGACAACTTTGACTCGCCAAGTTGGCGCATTCAGGGTTTTCTACTAATCTGCAAAAAACAGCAACGCCTGAACAAAGATAACTTAATTCGTTTCGCAGTTTGGCTTGCGAAAAAGTGCAGCAAAATGAAAATGTTATGCCAAACTTTTTGACTCGCTTAGCTTATGGAGGGGAAAGCTTTTGTTGCGAAGAGCTGAAAAATAAATGAGGAAAAGCTTAAGAATTATAAAGATCAGAGACTTGGCACGGAACTCTACATAGCTCTAAAAAAAAAACATTGAAGAATATAGGGTACTAAACCTATTTTGAAGCTATGACAATGGTCATATAAACATGACAATAATCGGAAAACATGCACTTTTAGAATTCAAATAAAATATTGAGAAATTATTTTTTTTAAATTTAACTAAAAGAAAAAGAAAAAAACAAATTAAAAATGTAGGCCTTTTACCATTAATTGCCTAATAAAATAAATGCAACTTTATAGAAAATATGTATTTTATTAATGTGTGTATACACCCCGGAATGAACTGAATTCCATGGAACAGGAGAACCTCAATTGGAGTTTTTCAGTTGCTCGTAAAGTCTTCATCAATTCGCATTTAAGGGAAGCATAAAAAGGAGGAGAGTCGCCCGATTTCCCCTGGCTTAATGAGGCAACACGGGACATGGTCAGGCGACCTCCCACTCAGTTGCCCATTCCCAAGGCTTCTGCTTTTTATGCTTGGCCATAAAATGCGGACAACTCCTAGAACTGGATGGGCAAGTGGATGTGGAGGGGGATCCATTAATTATGCAATGTCCGACTGGGCCGAAAAAGCCTCAGAATCTCGGCGAGTTTCCTGCTTGAAGGCAGGGCAACATGGGGCTGCTCGCCACACACAATTTGCATTTCTCATTGATATTCCAGTGCATCATTAAAAATGCATTTAACGCGCACCGAAATACACATTTTAAGCATTGTTCTTAATTAATTGTTTCATGCGGTGAAAGCCGGGGAAGGCTTGCAAATTTTTGCGGTCATGCGAATCACTGATGGCAATATAAATGTATTTCAGCCTCTCCTTTTTGATTGCGAATTCCGCCACTCATAACTTTGGTGCCTGTGACTCCAACTTTCCAAAACTTTCGCGGTGTCCTCTTCTCTAATTAATGAAATGAAAATATTTCCATTTCAACGAAAGTCAAAAAAAAGTTGATAATGTCCTGGCGAAAATTAAAAAAGTTTTCCGGTCTCCCCAAACGCACTCGTTTTATAATATTGTTTGAAATATTCTCATTTTATTTGAAAATCTTCTTTATTTTCAGAAATCCGTGAAACCATTGGCGGCAGCGCCATCACCATCCCGGGATGAAATCTATATCGATGAAGAGGGCTCAGGCGGACGTGGCGGGGTAAGTTTTTCAACCACATATAAATTAGTTAATTAAATTTTCGTCATGCCCCAAAAGTTTGGCATGTTAATTTTGTAAGCTGATCGGGGAAGTGGAGGTTGCTGGTTCCTTTTGGCCATTTGCATAACAGAAGAGTTTGCACAATTTCTCTATCTACAGTTTACGTAAATATCGTTTTTTGTGTATTTTTGTGCATATATTTAGTTTTCAGCTCAACGTTTTTTCAAAAAAGTTTAAAAAAATAAAAATCAAATCAATTGGTTTTTGTGAGTGGTGCTTGAAATCTTTACTGATTTTGGGACTGAATACAGCTTATACTTAAAAACTAGGTTTTATATCTGAGTTTATTAGCACAATATATATTTTGTTGTGATGCAGTCATCAAATAAGTAATAGTCTAAAAATGTGCCATTTTACTACCTATATTCAATATAATTCAATATATATATTTAATGCACAGATACACAAGATACAAATAATAACTTTGCTACTCGATAACCATACAATTTGTTTAAAATCAATTTTATATAAATTCAATTTTTTAACTTTTATTTGCTAAACATGTTAAAAAATGATTTCCTCTACAAGTGAAAAAAAACAGTTGAGTTATTGAAACCTAGCTGTTAATAAATTTATTATTTATAGACTGAAAATCCCTGTAGCTTATTTAGCTTTTTAGGGCATTCATTTTAAGCCGTCAATGGAAACTTAAAAAGCAAATTATGATTTTAAATATTTTATTTTATAATCCTACCTTAACCACAAATCTACATCGAACTGCCAGCATTTGAAAACGATGCATTTAAATAGTGTTAGTTTGTATTTAAGCATTCAAAAAATTTCAAACCATGTGTGCAAAAGTTGGGGGCCAGATGCTGGTTATGTAATCAAAAAACTCATTTGTTTATGAGCATGAAATGTTAATGTCTAACACCTTTTTTGTGCTATTAGTGTGAGTGTGTGCATTTGGCATGTGAGCGACATTTGTTTCAAAGTTTTTTGACAGCGCTGCGCCTGTTCCGCCTGTTCCAGGACGCGTCAATTGTTGCCTCACACTTTTGATTCCCTTTCAGCACACACATGCGAAAATTTCCGCTCACTCACACTTGAGAGCAAAAAAAAAAAAACTAATTAAAATGCGTAACTGACATTGCGGCAAAAAATAAAAAAAAAATAGGGAGCTCCAGCGAGTAAAAATAGAAAAAGTTTAATTAAATTCTTTGGCTTTTTCGTTTATTTTCCTTGACTCGTTTTGGTTTCCGATTTCTTTCCTATTGCCGCGTGAATTTAATTAAACATTTTGTGCTCTTTTGACGGCGAAAAAGGGGCGAAGGACCAACATAAATAGAAAATTGAGAGAAACTTTTTCGCGGAATTCAATCAGCGAGCTCGTACATGCGGGGCACGTTGCATACTTTAACGAGTAACTGTGACTAGATCAACAAACGCTCGAAAGCTATTGACTTGGGCATTAATGTTGCCTGGCAACGAAGGGATCCCAAAAGCGTGCTGGACATTAAGCTGGGATTGTAGGCGGCTTTGTCCAAAAATATTTGAATAAAATCCTTCGAAACGAATTCTATCTTGCGTCAAACCTTGTTATTCTTATTTCTCCCTAAACTTGTTTCTAAGGTAGAAAAATTGAAGGTAATTCACTACAGTTTTTTGGGAACTTACTCCAACTACTTAATCCAACAATAATAAACTAAATTAAACAAACAAGTTATATCTTTTTTATAATTTTAAAAATAATTTTAATCAGTTGGTAAACACAAATTGTATATAGTAAAGTATTGAAAGTAAAATGATTTCAGCTAACTAATAAATAAATAACTAGTAGGTTAAAAACTAAGGGTCCTAGCTTAAGACCTAAATGATATTTTCTATTGTTTTCAATTTAATTTTGTTGTGTGGTTAAAAAGGTCAGAATGAATTACATATGGCACTTTATACAGCTTATACATAAATAATCTGACTGCAAGGGTATTTTATGGTTCGGAGCCCAAAGCTATCCATTCTTTGTGACTTTTTTTCGAGGCTTCGTAGGAGACTTCGCACTCTGGCTTTTCTAATTTCCCCCAGCCCCGCTCTCCGCCAGCCATTCCTGTTCCGCTTTTTGCACCATTTCCGCTGCGGTGGTCCTGAAGCCGGCTGCCTGCTCTTGGCATGTGCTGCCATCGTGGCTCATGTCCGTCCGAATGTGTTGGCATTTTTATGTTTTATGCAACTGACAAACGTAAAAACGTCCCCCATGTGCTGCCAGTTCTTTTTTCATTGCTCCTAATTCTATCTCTTCTCTCTTTGGTAACTCAAAAAAAAAGAAAAAGGGAAACTAAATGCGATTTATTATGCGCTCTGCTGATCTTTTGGGCCAACTACCACAGTTGGATCTTTAAAGTGATTAGGCCAGTGGCTTGATGGATTCGCTTGGTTTCCTTTTTCCGCTGTTGAGTCATCCCTCTTTGGGGATTCATTATTGTGTTATTAATGGTTTGTTTCTGCTCTCCCTGAATTATGATAGATTCGCAGATTATTCAGACGTAGTTATAATATGTCATTCAACTTTGCTCCGAGTTAATCAACGCTGCATGTGATTAATGATTCCCATCACTCGACGATGATTTGTGGGCATCTTTAATATTTAAAGCTATTCAGGCTAAGCGCCTGTTTAAGCCAATTTTTGTGGGACGTGTCAACAAGATAATGAACTTTTGTTGTGCACTTTTAGGAGGCATACATAGGCAAACATATGCATGCATATGTGATGCTCTTGGTCGCCATGCATTTGTGTTTGTTCGTACGTAATAAGCTACATGCAATGCACGCAGCCAACAGCTAAGCCCCACTGAGCACACACATCTACACGGAAACAAAAGTTCTAAAGTTTAAGTTATTTAGAAGTCAGTTGAATAGAAAGCTAAATAGTCGGGTACTTTATGTTCTTTTGAATATTCAACAGACACCAAATTAATTAAATATAGTTTCCTTACCCTCTTGAGCTTAAACTTTTCAAAACCTTACATACAGCATCACGTAATCTTTGAATTTATTTTTTTTCGGTTTCAGTATTTTTTCTATTTTTGTAATCCAGAAGGAGTTTTAAAAGTACAACATATGTTCTTTGACTTATAGCTGAAGGATAAGTTGTCCTTCAAAAAAGGGGCTAATAAGTTTAATTATTTATAACCCATTATTATCTGGAGACTAGATTAATGTTACCCTAAATTAATCTATTTGAAATATGTTTTTCTTAAATTCAAATCCAATTTTACTCTCCGTGTGCTAACGTACACTCACTCACACACCGAACAATCTCGTTGCGTTTTCCAAAAAGGACAAAGCCTGAGTGAGAGGGGGGAAAACGAGCTTGTCGTAGGTCCTTGTTGATTAATAACGTGCACATGGCGCACGTGTTTTTGTGGATGGCCAAGAGGAAAAGCCTTTTTGCATAGCACACATTGGCAAACGGGTAAGCCCCTGCATCGGTATTCGTGTCGCATAGAGGGAGACCGAGATAGAGAGAGAGAGAGAGAGGGAGAGAAATGCGCATTGACAATAAATTAACATCGATTGACATGGCTGGAATGGAATAATGGCAAGTTGGGGGGTCTGCCCGAAAAAGTGTGCCACTGAATGTGTTGTGTAAACAGCACTCAGTGCTCCCACTTCGCCACCTCTTTGCCATTTTGATGATGTGGCTAGGTGGTGCGAAATATGCTGCCCATTATCCTGTATCCTGAATCCTGTACTCGGGACTCCGTTCTACTCCGCACAGATGCCTGTGCTTAAGTACGTGCATATAATTTCCAGCGCTACGTTGTCGTACTCAAGCTGTCAATATCAGTTGCTTACATGGGAATTTATTGGTGACAGCTCACATAATACATAATGCATGCCACCCACAGCTGTCAACTGTTAGAAAATGGGGGTTCTTAACCGATAGACATTGAAATTTATTGAGACTGTGTGTGCTAGCCAACGCCCGCAAATGAGTTTATGGCATGGGTTTCGTTTCCAGCTAGCAAATGCAGAAAAAACCGACTTTTTAATGTCAAAGAAGGATATGTGCGGAAGGGGGTAGTAAGATTGTAAGATAGAGGGGGCGACATCCTCTTGTGCCTTGCATTCATTACTCAATGTCGTTCTGCTTTTGGCCAGCATACGAGTATACAAATGATGCTGCATTATTTCATATAACATAATTCCCAGAGGAAGTCAAATGAGTCGCAGAGATGTTTGGAGAAGGGGGGAGGGGAAAGGGGAGCCCGAAACCAAAACACCACCCAAAACAACATCAGTAATCCGAGGCCACGGGGGCCAAACTGTTTTGCCGAGGGGCAGGATAGCTCCGTTTTTATGAGACATCTGCCTCTGTCTGTTTTGTGGATTATTGCGCATACGCCACGTTGTCACAGGCAAGCCTGAATGTCTATTGAATTAAACGCCCAAAGTACGAGCCAGTAGAGGTGGCCTATTTGGCATCCTTTCTGTTGGTAATGGGATACTCTGTAAAGGAATGTGTGAATTGGCAAAGGAGTCGTTTTAATAAAAAGCTCGTTTCCTGGAAAACATAATTGCGGAAAGATAACAATATTAAATAAATACTACCTTAACTGGAGTTGGCAGTCTAGTTAGAAAAGTATTTAGACTTAATATTCTAGTCACCGAAAAAGGTATACAAAATGTCTCTGTTGAATTATTTAACTGACTTCTCAACCTGGCTATTGCTACTTCTCGGAAAAAGATCTTTTGTTCAAGCTTTTTATTCCGTTTATGTTTCTTTAAATATTAAAGATAATCATATAAAATGCATTGCACTTGTCCTTCTACGAATTCCTATCACTATGATAGATTAAATATTAAAATTTATTTCTTGCCATCCCGTTTATTGCTAACAATTCCAGCTATTTGTATTCCCCACATTACTTAGTTGTGCAATCAAAGGATTTTATTTTGCTGATATTTACTTAGCAATGCAAACTTCAAGCTAAAGTTGCCATATCACCTTGCACAACAAAGGAATCCAGCTATTTGCAGCAACAATAACAGAATGGAGAACATCAGAATAGAAGGTTGCCCGTCGCATACAAATGCGTTAACACAGACGATGAGGAGGCGGAAGATGAAGGGAAAATGGGTGGGAAAACTGGGGCTGCTGCCATAACATTTGGAAGCCTGGCGAAAAGTCATTGTCAAAGTTGACGACGACGGCGACGCGAAGTGTGAGAGAGGAGGGAGGGGGGGAAATGGTGACGATGATGATGGGGGCGTTGTCGCCATTTTGTTTTCCCTGTTTGTCTCCAACGCTATGCGCATTGTATTGCTGGATGTGAGAATATAGGACTCCCCCTCATGCATTATGTATGCCAATAAATTCGCTTAACTTTACGACAATTTGTAGCTGCAAACCCTGCCATAAAATTCACTCGCTTTAAACTCAGATTAGGAGGAGGCTGAAATAGGGAGGATGTTTGGGAATGGCCGACCCTCCACTTCAAGCCATAATTTGATTTAGTCCCGGGTCCAGGAACGAGCCCAAATTGGATTCGCCCCTAAGTATCTTTGATGTGGCTGCATACATTTCAGTGATTATCCCTGAATTTGATTAGACCTCCTCATCTCTAACTCCTCTCCACCTCTTCGATTGTTATTGTTACGGGATGCTCCTCAATTAGAACGCAGTTTTGTGCACCGCAACTGCACTCGAAGCACCTCAAAACTCAAATTGCAAACCAGCAGTGGAGCCCCAGTGGAAGTTGGGCGGATTCACTCTTCAAAGGCCGCCAGCATTTTGAATTGCAAATCCTGTAGGGGAATGGGGAGTCTCCTCTTTTGAGTACACAGACCAGGTGGAGGGGTCTCCTCAATTATGTTGCTCTCGCCGGACCCCAAAACTGACTGAATGACTGACTGACAGACAGGCGGACGAACATAGAGATGGATAGAACTGAACTAACGGAAGGAGATGGATGGAAGCGTCTTAGGCAGGAAACTGTCTTCAAGAAAATGTTGCCTGGTTGAAAGAAAACGTTGAAATGTCTATCTTTCTGCGGACGAGCAGCGGCTTTCTCTGCTCAGAAAATAAATTAAAAGTATCAAGTATTTTGTACACTGAACAGAACTAAGCTCACATTTCTTATGTTCTTAAACTTTTAAAATAAATGACATATCATTCTAAATATACAATTATAAAATGTTTGTTGACTGTACTTTATACAGTCATAAAATGTATATTTGTACGCTTTATGATTGTATTTTTATAACTTGTAATTAAAGAAACCACAAAGTTCTAAAAAAAACATTTATATTTAGAGAGGAAGAAATGTCTTTTTTTTTTTTATAGATTTGATAATACGCCACACAAGGATGGACCTTGTTTTCGTGTATTGACCAATTATTTCTAAGGATCCCAAAAAAGCGGGTAGCGGGTGCTCCAAGAAGTCATTTGTAACTTGGTTCTAATCGCTTAAGAATTAAACTATAAACTGTACGAGATAGGTAAAGGTCTAGCATCTCAATTTGTGTAGCTTAACGACAAAAATTTATATTTTATTGAAATATCAGTCATGTTACAGACTAGGATAAAATGTTTCAACCCCTAAAAAATTAAATAAATTAATTTCTGGCCAATTTTTTGAAAAAAATTTTGATTTATAAATTATTTTTAATATTTTAAGATTTCTTGGAAATGTTTTTTTGCCGTATACTAGAAAAAGCCTGCCTTCTTGGAGTCTCTTTTAACTGCCATTTGTCGTTTGTCAGGCCCCTCGACGAGAGGAGAAAGGGATGAGGATGCGGCTCTTTCTGCCAGCAATTTGACTTGTAACCGCACTCTTGAGTGTTGCATGCTTTTAGGCGCAACGTGAGGCAAGTTTGTTGAACCTGACAGGAGTTCTTCATGTTCTTTTCATTTTGCCTTTCTTGGCCTGGGTCAAGCAACTGCCACTGCCATGAATAATTCAGCATTGGAATTCCTTTCCTGGTCCTCTCTTGCTTACTTACATTTTTTAGGGCGTGGCACAGCTGCCAAGTTAATTACATTTGCAGCTACGTGCTGCTGGCGATGATTGCATTTCCGAGCAGCTGCATCCGCTTTGTTGCCTCAATTCAAATGTGGTCACAAGGGGGGTGGTGGCATGTGGCGTGGAGCCAACTTCCATATCAACATTTATTTGATTGCAATGTTTACAATGCATGTGGCAAGGTTAAGAGGTCGTTGCATGGGATTGCGGTTTCTCAATCAATCAGTGTCACAACATGAGCTTGATTAAATGGAAAATATTATTTCCGTCAGTGTAAATACCAATGAGCGTGCCCAATCACAGGCCTATTAATTTTGATTTTAATTGCATTCCCAGCAAACGAAGAACGAAGTTGACAGTAAAATGTGGTGGTTCAGGTGGTTTTACATGCATGGCCAGGCATATTGATTCTGCATTTTAGCCTCTAATGAGATGCCTTTAGCTGCGTTAAGAGAATTTAAACCTCAACAACCTACCTTTACAATCGAAATACTGTTGGAATTGGCAAACGCAAACGGCTTTTGTTTCCCAAACGTTTAATGAAGCATATCAGTGCAATGTAAATATAACCAAAGCGATGACTTTTTCAAAGTGCTCATAATGTTGAAAAAAATAAAAAGCGACTAAAATTTGTATCATATTTAAACCATTTTAAAAAATGTATTGAAATGCTTTTTCCCCTTTGTGTTTTTCTTTTGGTTTCAAAGTTGGTCTGGCGTTCACTGAACAGATTCCGTAGCAATCAGCTTAGGCAACAATTATGTGCAGCTCATCGCACAGTCGATCACACTTTGCTACCCCGCCATCCACTTTTATTTTCAGCAACCTCCTTTGGTTTCCGTTCCACATTTTGCGACGCTTTGCCTCGCATTTCTTGCCGTTTTCTAAGCTTTCGCAATTGACTGAGCAAGAACTGTTTGGACCACGCCCACAAGCATTGTCGCTGGCTAAGGGGCTAAAACCCATGAGTTGCATTAAAATTTTAATGATGTGCAACGGTGACAGCGGTAAGGGCGGGGCCCTTGGAAGCTGAATAAGTCGGAGCGGAGCAGATGCAGTCAGTTAAGTTTCCAAAGTTCCTTTCTACAGCCCATGTATCCCAGCCTCCCCAGAACTATATATGTGTGTGCTTGAGCATCACTTCCTTTACTTCCTTCGGCGGCTCTTAGTCCTCTTCTGGCATCAGCACACATTAAGACCGATGTGGATGCAGCAGCTCCTCAGTAAAACATTCCTCCCTTCTGTTCGTGCAATTAAAATGCAGAAACTTTACGCAAGATCCTGGTATGTCCTGCAGTGAAAAAAAAATAGTTTTTAAATTGTACCGCATTTTGCATATTTTCAGTCAGGTTTTCAAAGAGTTTCGGTGTTCATTAAACCATAAAAATAATATGTATCAATAAAAAAGTTTATAATTATATTTTAATGTTAAAGATAGGTTTTTCTAATATTTATTTCCATCGATAATAACAATTTAAGCTTCAATAGACTTCACTCATATTTTACAAAATCGTGGAATTGTAAAATCAAAAATTTTGTGCTAGAAAATTAATCATAATTTTCCTTCAGTGCTGCGGATGCACCTTTTAGCAGCAGTTTATGGCTTGGATACGGCTCAGCTCAACGGGGTCCTGCCAAGTGGCTGTAATGAAAATGTTGCCTTATTAGCCGCAAAATGTCTCTCAGAAACAGCGACTTCATATGCAAATTACTTCGGGGACTGAATTAAACAACAGCCCCACCTAAAGCTGCATATCTTCTTAATTTAACCCATATTTCCCCTTTGGCCCTCTGATCAATTTCGATTATGCCAAAAAGGACCTGAAAAAGGATTAATTATGCCATAAGCTGCAGGCGGAGCAGCTTTCCCAATTAGCATAAGTAACAAGTAATCCGGAAACTGGAAACTGGAGTAAATGTTGCAAGCGCTTTTCTGCTCCTCCTCCCGAATGAATTGCAGGTTTCGTGTTTTGAGCCCTAAGCTCATTTATTAATTGCCGCCCGGAAAAGTAGGCTTAAAAAAAAAGAGAACACCCTCTGCTTTAAATATGAAAATTATTATTTATGGAGGCAAATGGCCGGGTTGTACTACAGCTAACACAGATTTACTTTCCCGTCGGCTAATGCTGATGATGCGGCTTTTAATTTATTTGTGCGAGGACTGCGCAGAAAAAAATCATAAAAAATGCGGAGATAGAAGAGAAAAAGAGCGAGCCGAAAAAAAAAGCAGAGGAATGGAAAGGAAAGCCTGGGTGCGGCTATTGATTTTTCCGTCTGCTGATGAGCTGGAACTTTTGCCACGATAATGATGATGATGGCGGTTGCGGTGTCCAAGGCGAACGCCTCGCTGCGTTTTGTCGCGTTGGCAAATTTTTGTTACTTGTTCGGGAGTCGAAAATTTGTGTCACTTGAACACGGAAAAATCATTAAAGCCCAGCCGAAAAAAAATGCTCGAACATAAATCTCTGCCAGCTGATAAAATGGCAAAAAACACCACAGGGAAATACAAATTGGCTTGCGTCCGGATCCGCATCCTTTAAAGGTAAAATGATAAAGCGCCAACCAAAAAAAGTCAGGAATTAAGCAAAAGTCGCGTTCATACCGCTGACAGACTTGAGCTTGATAAATGTGCAGTTTTCCAGGGATTTTCACGCTTTTCCCGCTGCAGTGCAGCTGCCAATTAAGTGTCAAATTATGCCAAAGGCTTTGGGTGGGCGTGGCCTTGCCAAATAGGATGCAACAAAAGGCTTTTCTTCGTTGAAGAGTTGTGCAGATAGATACGAACTGAATAGAGGAGGGGAGACTAAACAACAATAACAACAATTGTTGGCCCCAACAAGGCCACGACACAATTTTCTTTGTTATTTGTATGTGTGTGTGTGTCTGTGAGTGTGTGTGCGCGCGTTTGTTTGCGAGTGAAAGTTCTGAAACTCTTGAGAGGCATTCAAAAGCAAAAACATTGCGCTATTTTGCCAAAAACTTTTTCAATTTGTTGCTGAGAAAAGGGCAAGAGATGGGTAAAATCCTGTGTTGCTCATTTGTTGCATTTAAAAAGCAATTATTTGCTATAAAAAGCTGTGTAGGGGGAAAGCATCAAGGAAACACACAAAACATTTATACAGAACAAAAATATTAGTGTTTTTTAGCGTCGACTTTGAAATACTTATTACATACATTAATGTTTTAGAACTTTATTTTTAATTATTAATAAAACGATTAATTTATATCAAGAAAGAGGGTTAAAAACAACAATAAAATTACATGTTAATCTTTTAAAAACAATCTTAATTATTTACCTTTTAAAATCTTTTGATCTTTTTTTAAAGTTAATAATTTATAAATATAATTGATATAGTAGCATAAGGTTTGAAAGGCTTCTATTTAAAACCATGTCAATTTTTATGGGGAAAAAATAGTACAAATTAAAAATATTAGCCCTATATAATTTGGAAAAATCATTTTTTTTTCTGTTCTGAAAATAATAATTTTCTTATGCAGACCCAGAATGATCCTTATTATGTGCACTGAATATGCATAATGGTAAGTGTGGGTGCTAACGAGTTTTAGTGTAGAATATGAAACCCTTTTAGGCAGTTCATTGGATTATATGCTTTTGCTCCCATCTAAATGTAAATGGGCAATTGCAAAATAATAAGTGAGTAGATGGGAAAATAGAATATAAAATACAAACTTGTCTATTTACATATTTCGAAAAAGTTCTTGCCGAGCGGGAAAGGAATGAGAGAAAAGTGGAGAGGAAAGCGAAGTAGCGTAACGAAATTTCAATTTCGTTGTCTAAATAAAGCCGTAAGTTATCTCCCAGCTGGAAAATTGAGTTTCCCCGAGTTGAGCTGAGTCGGCTTTCGTTTCTTTCTCTTCGCCCTTTCCCCGTAGGCCAAAGTTGCAAGTGCATGTAAATAAATTAGGACTCCCCTAGAGATTCCTCCAAGCAATTATTGAGCAATGCCAATGCTGGAAAAACAAAGCCGAGAACTCGGGGATTGGCTGGGGCTATCAATTTTCCTGGGATTGTGGTTTGTTTCCTTACCCTTTTCCGTCCCCCCCAGCCTTTCCTTTCCTTTTGGCCAGACAAACTTTGGCCATTTCCTGCAGAAATCCCCATGCAAATGTTTAGCAGGCCACTTGGATCCGAAAATGTAGCATTCACAATGCGAAATTTTGTGTTAGGAGGGGCTAGGAGAACACAGGGTCAAAGTGGTTACGTAACATTTAAGGGGATAAAGTGGGGCAAAGGGGAAAGCCCCGACCGACACTAAAAACCAAAACTTGCCCTGGCCAAGGATTTTTCCAAATGTTTCCAGCAACTCGGTCAACTTATGTCACGCACTTTGCGAACATTGTCAAATCGACAATTTACTCGTTAGCAGAACTTTTTCTCCAGAACAAAAACTTGGCCAAAGCAGCTACTGATGTTGCTCGGCAAATTGAAAGCTCCTTGTGTTTAGTTTCGAAATTTATTTGCAAAATAAAGTCGTACAGGATTTAGCCCGGATTTGTTTGAGATAAAGGATGATGTGGGTGGATTGTGCTTGAGTCTATTTTATGATGGCAATACACTTGATTCGAAGTTTCGGGCTTTAATTATGCTGAATGTGGGGGGAGAGAAGTTGGTAAAAATACAACTTTTTCCTCAGGGCCATGATAGCTTGTGTGACATTTGGGAAAAGTCGCAGAAAAACAATTGCATTGCACTCTGGTTGTTGTTTATGCATGAAACGTGCCTTGCAGCTGTTCTTAACTCCAGTTCTTTGTTCCCAATTATTCCGCTCATTCCTTTATAGTTTTTCCTGCCTTTTCTTACAGTTGACTGACACAATTTTCGCTCATTACGGAAACTGCGAAGGTTGCTCCTTGTCTTATTTTTTCATTTCGCTTGCCAAGTTTTTGAGTCAGCCAGAGAAGTTTTTAAACGCTTTATTGAAACAATTTCCGTTTTATGGAAATGTACGCCCAGCTTGCTGGAATATTTCATTTTCGCAGTCATATATCAAAATGGTGTCAAGCATACGCCATGTTGGCCAGCCAAAGAAGCTGCAGCAGCATCAGCTGCCAGCAAATGCAAATTTAATGCGGCGTGCAGTGGAAAAGCATATCCCATTCCATTTTCGGTGCCTGGCAGCAGGTGGTCCCGATGAAATGACATCATTTAAATTCATGCATGACCCACATTGCACCTCAGGACGCCGATGGTGGCATGGTGCAGCATCTGCTTTCTGGCTTTTGCACCACCCGCTCCTTGGCATTCGCTTCGTGTTTTATTAACAAAGCAATTTATAGCATAAATTCGCATTGCACTCGGTCGTTTGGTTGGCCACAGTTGCCGCAGCTCCCATCGATCCTGTCCCGCTGGAGGATAAAAAGTTTGCGCCCATAATCGTTTAAACGGGGGGAGCCAAAAACCCCGTGAAACTGCAAGTTGTGCAGGACTTCATTTGAGACCCGAAAGTATGCAACATGGTGGCACCCTGTGCTAAGTCATGTGAACGGCTGCCATCCCCACTTTCTACTTACTGCCTTGCCCCATTTTGCTGACTGCTAATTGCTGCATAAATCAAGCGGCAAAGCAGCGAGCAGCGGCAGAACAGAGAGGAGAGCGCATAAAACGCTTTAAATAAACTCGGTCAGAACGAAAGTGTTGCAAGCGCCGGGACAAACACTTTTTTTCCTCCTATTCTTTTTTTCCGCATGCTTTATGGCCACTTGGGGTGTTGCTCCTGTGCCCCATCCTCCAACCACGACCCACTCCACCGCCCTTCGGTTGCTGGAGGGATATTTATGAGTGCTCCTGGTCAAGCGTTTGCTTGCCAACTGTCCTGCACAGGATGATATATGCTGCGGTGTGCGTTTTGCGTTCGCAACGCTGCGTATACGCAATGCACAAATATTTTAATTAAATTTCAAACGAAACAAGAAGATATGAAACGAAGGCAAACAACAGAAACATCAGCGAAAATGAAAATGTTTTTGAATGGATAATGCTTGTGTGCCTTATTTTCTTTTTTTTTTGGTTTATAAGATGTGTTGCTTAAAATATAGTACTCCAAAGCAACTTGTATTGAAATTGTTTTCGGGGGTCGTAATTTAAACCAAGAAGTAAATAAATGTATTTTCACCGATTAGGGTGACACAAAAATGTGTTTCCCAGGCTTGTTCTAAAAAGCGGTTTAATTTTAATTTAATGTTTTTAATATTTTTTTATTAAGAAAGGGCACACTTTTAAAGCGGGAATAAATATAGTTTTTGGAGAGATCTGATTTTCTTAAGAGATATCTTAAGTTATTTTTAGTAAGAGGTATTCTAGCAGCCGTGTCTCTCATTTCAAACTGATTTCACGTTTGGTTTTAAATTCTCGTATTTGCTGAAAAGTCGGCCCCCGGTTGTGTGCTTTCCATTTTCGGTTATAAATGCCGTGGAGCAGCAATTGAAATGTTTGTAAATCCTCGACTGAATGAAACAAATGGAAACAAATGGAAACAAATGCTCGAAGCTCTATTGGGAAATTTAATTTTGGCTCGAGTAAAAACAAATTTCAACTTTTTGTCACTGGAAAATTAATTGCTTCCTCTCGGCCACAATCACTCAATTTACGCTCATTCCTATTACTCACGGTCGTTGTCGGCCTTGTCTATATAATATATATGTGGGCTAAAATCATGGGGTCGGGGGTCAACAAGTGTCGCTGTCTGGCTGGCCAACTGCCAAGTCTTGGGACACGGCTTTTATAGGGCATTTCATAACGCGTGAAGAAATTCAATTAAGTCGCCCGCCTCCTCTGCGCCTCTGTTTCTATTTTGGCCACTGTTTTTATGGCCCGAACAAGCGGCAAACGAAATTAAAGTCAATAAACAAGAGCTGGCGTCTGCGGCCGGGAATTGTCTCTGTCATTCAGTTGGCCCACGGCTGTCTCAGGCCAATTGGTTCTGGTCACAGTTGTTGTGGCCCTCTGGTCCTTTTCGCCCCACGCCCTCCCCTTGATTGGGGTTTTTGTACTTGTTTTGGTGCGAATAAACCGCAAAAACCCGTCGCAGCCGAAGCTCAGTCAGACAATGGGCCACATGAAATGTGTTCCCCGAAGGCCGGAGGACATGACCCAAGGGTCTCGATCCCTCTTAGCATCTCAAACGCGAATGTGGAACAACTCAAGGACACGAAACGTGCATAATTTTCAATGGAAAACAGCTGCCATTTGTTGCCCACAAAGGCGGGTTTTGTTATAAAGAAATGTCCTCTACTCGAATCATGTGGCACTTAGAAAAATATTTTGGAACAACCTTTGTTTCAAGATTGTTCAGAAGTACTTCAAATGTTAATTCTATTGCTTATTGTAAAATATTTTTTGGTTCCTCGAGTTCTTGGGAACTTTTTAAGTACTGTAAAAAATTTCATAACTTTCGATAGGCAACTTTCAAATTTGGAGTCTTTAAGACTTTAACAGCAGACAAGAATATAGAACAAAATATTTGGGAACTGTCTTGAAATCACAATAACTCAAATCTTACTAAATATGTACCTATTATAACCATTAAAAATTGTAATTTTGTTTGAACCAAACTGATCTTTAATTATCCGCTTATTTCCGTTGCAGATACACGAAGATCTAGAGAAAGATCCTGACTATTCTGGCTCCGGCTTCGGACCCGATGACGAGGACGCCGAACCCGACCAACACTCGCACAGTTCGCACAATACGCGAATCTCGAACGGCGGCGCCGGCATAAACAGTAAGCATAACTCGAACGAGAACTTCGGCAAGAACAGCAACAGCGACCTCATCTCGAGTAGATTCAACAACAAGAATAATCACAATCAGATCGACAACAGCCAGAATATCAATCTCAATCCTAATAATAACCATCAAACGAATAGTGGCACAATCATTGGTAGTAGCACCACAGCGAACAATAATAACCACAATATCAACATCAACAGCCAGAGCGGCATCATCAGTGGCAGTGGTAGTGAGATCGGTGGCCATAGCACTGGCACTAACTCAATCGGTAAAGATCAAGCTAGTCATGTAAATGCAACACTCGTTGGTGTACCTTCCACACCCGCCACCACTTCTTCTACTTCAACTTCAGTTTCAACAAACACACCATTTCCAACAACAGATACAGATACAGTAACAGTTACAGCATCAGATAAAGATAGTATTTCAGCTAAAAATCGATCGAATTTAGTTATTAGTCACATTAGCATTAACGACCATTCAACCCCCCTCCCCCCTCGAATCATACAAAACAACACCAACAACAACAATCGCATCTCTATATCCAGCAGCTCATACACCAACACAAACCCCATCCACAATCTCAACAACTTCGAGTTCGAGTTCGAGTTCGAGTCCGAGTCCGAGTTCGACACCAACGCCTGCAACCACCACCACCACAACAACAACCTCCGCATCCACCACAACAGCAGCCACAACTACCACATCGACAACCTCGACAACGCCGTCGTCTGTCCATTCCAATGCCACAACGACCACGATTGCACCCACGATTCCCTCATCATTCCCCGATCATCCGATATTCCCGCCCTTCGATAAGGACCTGGACTCGGAGGCCAGTGGCGATAGCATCGATTCTGACGATGAAGATGACGCAGACGGCGGAGATTATGAGGAAGATTTGGACAAAGAAATTGACATCGATGATACCGAATCGGAAATTCCTAGTCCAGTTACGCCCAAAATCTCTTATACAGGAATGTTCGATAATGACCCAACGGAAATCGATGTGGATGGCGGCGACGAGGATGAAAGTGAGGATGGCGACGGTCTTGGTCCAGCAGTTGGTGGCCCCGATGGAGATATTACAGAGCGCGAACGTCAGTGGTTTTTATTTTCACCATTTTCTTTCTTTCTCCTCATTATTTTATTTGTTTTTTGTATTTATTTGTGTAGTATTGTGTTTGGTTGTACCTTTTGCTTACCATATTTGTTTAATTGTCTTTATTGCACTTCATTTCTTTTTTAGCTATGTAATTCCTTGCTTTCCTTTGGACACTCTGCTTTGGTTTTAAGTTTTATTTACTACAAAAATACTTGAACAGTATTGTTGGTTTCTATATATATACAGAAAACTGTTGATAAATTTATTCAATTTTTAAATGAGAATATTACTGAATCCCAAAATTCATTCAATTTGTTTTCTGTGTTTATATAATACCTGCTTTGCTTATTTTAAGTAGTTATATTTTGCGTTTATGTATACTTGATTTGCTTTCTTTAAGTAGTTTATGTGTGTACTTTAAATTACAAGTATATTTTAGTAAAATTAAGTTTCACGTTGGTGTGTGTTCATGTATGATTTAGTTTATTTGTCGCGCTCTGAAAAGTCTACGGTCAACGCTGCGGGTGTTCTGCATATCCTCCCGGTCTCAGTCTGTCCTACGTCCCTGTTTCACTCAATGTTTCCCACACGCTCCTTGAATCATAACCAATTCATTGAATCATTTCCGTTCACTCTTGTTCTTGTCGTTTATTCGATTGGAAAAACTCCCGCAGAGCCAAACACAAATTCACTCGCCCTCATCGTTTAAATGTTTAGTTTTAACCTTAAGCTAGCGCTAGATTAAGGCGAATATTTTAAGAATACTTTAAAAGCTTTTGTCGTGACAAACGGTGAACAAACAAAGGACAAAGACAATGCCAAAGCCAAAGCCAAACAATCGATTAAGCTGCAGCAGGGAAAGCACTTTATCATGGAGTCGAGGACGGGATACATTCTGCAATTCTTGCCCTAGGCATAAACTTCCATTAACACTGTCCCGAGAACTCCGCCTCTTTCAGTTTGGTGAATGAAAATCGCCCTAAGCCGCGCAGTGATTTTGTGCTTTGTTGCTGGGGAAAAACACTTGGCGTGCTTCGCAGGCACTTCAAATGAAAAATCACCGATTCCTGGCAATGGCAAGGCTCCAGTTTCTGTTACCCACTCTATTTTGCCTTTTGCGCGTAACAGTAGCCGTTCACTTGAGGCATTGTTGCTCCTGCCAGGGCATTGTGGGTGGTTTCACTTGGAGAAACACTAAATAAGACATAAATAAATAAATGTAGGATATAGAAAATTAGTAAGAGTTCATCAACGTTCTTAGTAATGAAGTTTCACTTCTGAAACTGTGCAACAAACCGCTCTACTGAAGTAATTAAATAAATATATCATTAAAGTATTCAGTGAAAGCCAGAACATTATCATTCAGAGTATTCCCCTAACATTCTTTAAGACAACTTTATAACCAATTTCAAAGTTTTAAAGATTTCTGTGGCAGCTCAGTTTGTGAGTGATTTTACCAATATTTCAAAATTGGTTTCTGTGTAGGAATCACAATCATGAACAATCACTGTTAATGGTGCTAAGAAACCGCGCAGTGCACCGTCAGAGTCTGAAACATGGCCTAATGGCAATCGACTGTGAGGGTTCTGTGGGCTTAAGGCTTCGATGTTTGCTTTGCTATTGCCACGCCTCGCCGAAAACACAAACAGAATCAATATTGCGGCTGGCGCTGGTGACAAACAGCACCGGCAATAATTTTGCCATAATTGTGCACAGCTGACCTCACGAAACAGCGAAGCGCAAACTGTAAGCCAACATGTTCCCGCCTCCAATTCGGCATCAAAGTGCATTTTCCCATCAAATCCAGACACACACACACGGTGGCACCTTTATTGGTTCAGCCCAAACAGAAAGACTTCAAGGCGAGCAGACAATCAATGTGATGGCAAGACAGCGAAGCAATCTCAAAGCCAGGAGCTGATAAATCCACTTGCTCTTGGAAATCGCATTGGAAGGCAAATATTTATACCTCCAGAGCAGAGCGACTCAAAGAACACTCTTTCTCGGTGATTGCCACGAGTTTGCAAAGCGCATATAAAATCAATTCGAGGGGTTTATTCGCGAGGGCCAATTCAAGGAGTCCTCGTGGGCATTACCTAATTAATATGCCGCCCCTCAAGGGAGCATCCATGTGTGTGCTTTAGCTGCACAAAACTGGGGGTACAAGGGCTAAACAAGCAATTTGTTTGTCTTGAGCTGTTTGGGGAGCTCAATAGGCAGCGTGGGGATCAAACAATAGCTCCGTAAAGAATAAGGACCAAACACATGTGCCGGAGTTCGGGGTACTGATGAACAGAGGCCATGCCAATTATATAAAATGTAAACTCGCATTTTTTCGACAGCCAATTGGGTTTAAATTTTCGCTTTGCTCTCGCCTGTCAGTTTCAAGAAAGCAAAATAATTGCATGATTTGGAGGGCGAGTCAATCCGTGAGCCTAAGTCAACATTTGAAATTTTCAAGTAAAATTTGTCACAATTCGTAGCTGACAAACTTTTTTCATTCTTCACAAAACTTTTCCGGGAATCCGTGCTCATTACCGTGAAATGAGCTGTCAGCTCTAAACAAATATTTATTTTGGCTATGTCCCCAAACCTTTAAGGTAAAGGTAGTCCAGATATCTCTACATTTAAATTATAAATGAAACCACTAACCGTAGTTCTTAACAGTGGTGGTTTAAAGATCTTTGGGGATTTGAAAATGCTTTAAAATATATTTTATATATTAAAGAAATAGTTTTGGGTAGTTCAGTCCCTTTTTTTAAGATACATTTTTTGCATCCTTGTGGGACATACCACTTAAGACCTAGCATTTGGAGTAAGTTTCCCTATGTAGTAAACGCAGCTCGACTAACATTAAGCCTTGTAAATACTGCATATCAGATCATTAACACACGCACAACATACATACACACATGTTTACACAACCGTATACGCTCACTAAAACCAATATTGACACTCGAATCAATTTAATTGAATACCCACCACACAACAAAACACGAAACAACACACAACAGCAACTCTCTGTCTCACTCTCTGTTTTGTTTGATTTTGCTTGCACGTCATGGGCATAAATGGACTTTTTCGCTCACTGCATCTCTTTCTCATCGCATAATGCCTTCTCTTTCTCCGGAACAGCGGGCGCAGGTGGCAGCAACGTGCACGAATTGGACCCCAATACGAACGTGAATAGCCAGCCCTCCGACACGAAGGGCATCGATCACAGGCCCAACGGCAACGAAGTGGTCATCATGAGCGAGGACGATCGCACGTCGAGCTTCTTCTCGCAGCCCGGAATTCTGGCTGGTAAGTGTATCTATAGGGTCCATCTGTAAGACTTTATAATTGAAAACTTAATTTCTAAAGCCTTTAATAATATAATTAATCGAAATTAATTGATTCCTAAATATTTTGTGAATATCACTCATACGCAGTGTTGTTATACACCTAACATTTCTCTTAATGGAAAATGGTAAAACTGTATAATTTTTCAAAGATTAAAGATTAAAATTTGTTTTAGGGAAAAAAATATAAGAAATCTACACAAAACAAAATATTTCGCCCAATTTTTTTTGTAAATTAAGAAACTTGTTTAATATAAATCTTGTGGAGAATGAATTGATATTATTAGGATATTATTTTTAATAATTTAGTTTTATAATTAAACTATAAAAAAGACGTCATGGGCAAGACAAAAAATTCATTTTAACTTTTTTTTAGCGAAATCCTGCGTATGAGTAATATATTAAAATATATATAAAATTGATTCAAGAACAAATTTTAATTGAAGTAAATCCAGCAAATATTTAAAGTATATAATAATGTATTTAAGCCAAACTTATAAGATATGAAAACCCTGATAAACCTTTAAGTATGAAACACGCAGATTACTAAACAATTTTCCTTTCCGCAGCTGTTATTGGCGGGGCCGTTGTTGGCCTGCTCTGCGCCATACTTGTGGTGATGTTCATTGTGTACCGCATGAGGAAAAAGGACGAGGGATCCTATGCGCTGGACGAACCCAAGCGATCGCCGGCCAACAATTCGTATGCGAAAAACGCGAATAATCGTGAGTTTTACGCCTGAGATAATGGCACGGCGCGCAGGTATTAAGTTGACCACAAGGGCAGGAATAAATTGTGAGGACGAGGGTGCGGAAAACTGGACGGAGGCGGAGCGACTGGGTTTGTTTAGGCTCAACTGAATACACTGTGCGAAGTGGAAGTGCACCATCATCAGCAATCCACTAAAACGAGGATAGTTCATCCGCAGCAGCAGCTACAAAACTAACACAAAAAACAATTGAAAATTTCAAAACATTTTCAAAATCACACAATTTTTCGTGAGGGGTAAATAAAACTAAAATAATAAAAAAAAAAAAACAAATCGACAAAATAATAACAAAGGAAAAACAAAAAAAATTGAAAACTTACCTGTAAGTTAATGCAAAATACACACACACAGACAAACAACCGACTCTCTGCGTGTGTGGGTGTGTTTGCAACTTTTCTAATTAAGTAAGTTTTAAGCGACAAAACCAACAAAAAATATCAAATATAATTGCAAATAAATCATGCAAAATTTAATATATAAATAATATATTATATATAAATAGTGAAACCAATATAAGGGCGGGCAAAATTAAGCGAATTAATTATGAATTACGAGTATGTAGAGCAAAAGCAGAAGGAGCAGGAGAAAATGGAATAATAATTATAATAATACACACACACGCGCATCCAACTACATAGATGTAAAAGGCAACTTTCGTGCATTTTGAATATAAATGTATGCATTATATATGTTAGCTGAGTAATGAAAGCGAATTGGATACATCACGATTATTTCTCAAGTCTCGATAGACCCCTCGTCGAACCACACACTCTTAATTCTTTATTTTAACAATCAATTGTCAAACGAAGTCCAATGAAAATAATTATAATTATGAATTGTGCGGCACATAACAAACGGAAATCGATGCATAAATGTTTTTAAGTTATACATAAGCAAAACTATGTAATTATTAGTGTAATTCCTAAAACAAAAAAAAACAAAAAGAAAACAAAAAATGAAAAATCCTAAATCAAGCAAAAACAGATTTATTGACACTGTGAACCTTCCTGGCAACTAAAAACAAACAGAATTGAAATGAATAGAACTATTTCTACTTTTTTCTAGAAAACACAAAACCATGAATATTTATTGAAATGAAATTGAAATTGGAAAATTGAATTGAAATCGAAAGAAATGGAAAATCGTCAGAAAGAAAGCAATTGTACATTAATTTAGGTTTCCACTTGGGTTTTAGAGTTATTCGAGATTTCCTTCGCTTGAATTAACTGCTTCTTCCATGGCTAAGAATCAAAATCGGATTAACGCATTAATTATTGTGCATTTATTTAGTTTTTACGTTCGCTGTCAATGACAATTGTTTAGTTTTGCAAGCAAAATACAAACGCGAATTAGAACGAAAACAAGAACAACAGCCACAGATCATATCCACATGCAATAGTGAAAATTAATTGTTAAGTTTACAAGGCAAAATCATTTCAAGCGAAAGCAGTCCAGCAACAAATGTTATATTCACCCATGCCCAAGCCCTCACACAACCAACCAATTAGCTGCAATACTTGTTTAATTGTTAGTCAACCAATATTCTCTCTCCAACTCTCATGCCATATTTTCATTGCGAAAAGAAAGTTATGAAAAAACGAAAACTAATATATAACATATAAGTATATAATTAGCAACATAAATCAATTGTGTGTGTAACTGTGTATAATGCATAAATAATGAATTAAACATACTACTACTTTGACGGCAGAGCAAATAACAATGGGAAATTTCGAACATCATCAAAATAGAGAACTATTTTCCCCCTTCCGAAATCCAAACTGAAACTCACACACAAAAACACACACGATGCAAACAAACACGAAAACATGAAAAACAGCCACAGCAGCAACAGGAACTAAAACATTTTTCTGAACACAACTTTTTCTACACTGTAAAAAACGCAACCGCAACTTTTTTGATATGTACAAGTACTATGTTTGTTCTACTTTCGACCCATAGTACGTTTTGTCAAATTTTACATCAAGTTTTTTTGCTACTTTGTAAGCGTTTAGTTTGTTAGTTTTTTAAAATGCGCTGAATGTACTGAGAAATTGGTTTTGATTTGCTAAATAAAACTGGTATAAAACTAATTTAAACAAAAAATCTTGTTTGTTTTCATGTATTACTTTATATGCACTTGTTTTGTTTGCTTTACAGATTAGCTTTCATCAGGGGCTTCAGGTAGGTCTCAAAGGATTTTTGAACGGGCTTTTGGTTCATGGTGCTGCGCTTGGCCGAGTCGAACAGTCTTGGATAAACATTGCCATCGTAGCTTCCCAAAACAGAGTTGAGAACACGGTCGTGGAACTCAAAGCCATCGCATATGGCCACCGCGTTGGGTCGGAACTTCTCCAACGAAACCTCCAGGCGTTTCTGCAGCGACCTCAAATCTTCATCGCTGAGGTTAATGAACTGGTTGCAAATAAAAGGATAATTAAAAATCAGTTTTATGGGAACATAGAGCAAGTCTTACTCTCAAAATATCGTTGAGGTTATTCAGCACAGTCTGAACCAGAAAGAGTTCCAGGACATTTTCCAAAACCTTGTTGAGGGCCGCGGAACGCTTTTGGGCCTTGGCACCTGTGATCTGCTCTAGGAATGTCTGGCAGACAAACTGTCGACCATGAAGCTGAAAAAAAGGTTTACATATTGAAAAATTGGTCAAAAAAGGCAGCTAACCTATTACTTAGAAAAAAATTTTTTTTTCATAACTAAAATATTTATATTTACTATTTATTTTCTACACACATATTTGACTGTCTATTGGGAATGGTATGCGAAACTCTGGATTTATTTGATTTTACTTACCTCAGCAGCACGAACCAGCTCAATGCCCGTGTTATTTGCCGCCACACCCTGCGATTGACCGCTGGCCATGCGATTCGCTAGATTCTCGAAAGCAATGCGGGTTTTCCTAAAAGGAAATACATTTAAATCATTTGCTTGGAAGTTGCCTATTAAAGCAAAACTCACTGTGCTGCCGTGTACTGCAACGCCTTGAT
Source organism: Drosophila kurseongensis (assembly GCA_018153305.1). NCBI lineage: Eukaryota > Metazoa > Arthropoda > Insecta > Diptera > Drosophilidae > Drosophila > Drosophila kurseongensis. The sequence continues at coordinate 8,106,279 of JAECXX010000004.1, read as the reverse complement.
GATGCACTGCCATGAGTTGTCCCACTTGGGGAACTCCTTCAGCTGCATGGAGGTGGCAAAGTAGCTGTAGGATGCGGACAACGGTTTCTTTTCTACAAAAGAAGCCCAGGCCTTGACCAAAGCACGTCCAATCTGCAGGAGCAGCACGGTGTTCTCGCCTTCGTAGGTGTAAGCGGCCACAGCATTTCCATAGATATTGCTCAAATTGGCAGCCGTCAGATAACCATGTCCTCCAGTGGAGAGCCGGAGTTTTTCAATGCCGGCACATCCGTCTGTGGTGCAGAGAACCTTCAGGGCGCAGGACAGGATGTGCATGTCAGGCAGGCGATCGAACATGCCGTTGTTGGCCTCCTGCACCGTCTGGGCATACATCTCCCACATATGCTCGGCTGCCAGGTGATAGGCCATTCCGTTGGCGATCTCGGGGAAGAGCTTCAGGCGCTGGGTCACATGATCAATGATCTGAGGCTCGGGTTGGCTGTAAGTATAAAGGATTTAAGAAAATTCCATAATCATATAATTACCACTGACACTCACTTGGGTTCAATGGGACTCTGTCGACGGACCGCCGAGTACCGGGTGGCTATGGTGGCCGCCTCCAGGAGCAGCGTGGAGTTCAGATTGACAATCAGGCAGCGGGTGTAGACCATGGTCAAGTAGTTTACCCTCGATGCCGGACTGGCCTTAAAGGTGCCATCCCGCTCCACCTTGGCGAACTTCATCAGCATGTTGGTGCGCGGAATGCGTACTTGGTTCAGTCCCAGGAAACCCTGGTTTACGGACACCATACCGAGCTTCTTGCCAATCTCACCAATATCGATTCCCGGCAGTGGCAAATGGGTCTCCGCATCTCTCACCGGCACAATAAACATTTGCACACCGTGATGAACATCGGCAATATACAACTGAGCCACCACCATAGCGTGATTGGCGGTATGTCCCACTAATAGAAGATAGTAGGATAGTAGGATAGTTAGGATTATGAAATCCCCTATATTGTAACCACTTACAGCCGCCGGGCCACCACTTGTAAGCCTCCAAGTTAGGCGTATGCATCACAAACTCATCAGTTTTGGGATCAAAGTCCGCCCGAGTGGCAATTCCACGGACATTGGTTCCATGGGCCAGCTCCGTCTGCGCATAGGTGCCAATTATGTTGCAATTCTCAGCCGCCTTGCCCCACTTTTCCACCTGTTCGGGGGTACCCTGTCCCTTGATTACATCTACAAACATGGTGATGTGTGTGGCCACCGGATGATTTGCCGGGAAGAGTCCATGGCTATGCACATTGAACAGCACTCCGCTGCAAACACATAGAGATAAGTTATTAGGTGTATCCTATTTCGCACTCTAGCTGCTTAAACCTACGGCCAGATATCATTGCCTCCAGGGTTAATCTTGTTTTGAAGTGCCTTCAGCTTAATGGCAGCATCAGCCACCTTTTTCACACTCGAATTGTAGACTTCCTCGTGGGACATGTACTCATGATCGATCCCATAGCCATCCTCCAGATCGCTGAATATGGCCTTTTCTATTTATAATGATAACAATACAGTTAAATATTGAATTATGAAGAATATAGCTAGTTTGACAAGTTAACTAAATAGTTAAATTTGCTAATAAAAAAATCGGTAATTAAACAAAAAAACAAGAAAGGAAAGCTAACTTCGGGCGGAGCCGAAGTTGATATACCCTTGCAGAATGTTCTGTAAGTTATGGCATTTCCAATCGTTCAGTTATATGGCAGCTGTAGGATATAGTCGGCCGATCCTTATGAAATTCGGTAGGTCGGATTGATGGCCAAAAATAAAACCCATAAAAAATCCCAACTTCCTAACTTTACAAACACCAAAGTTATGGCATTTTCGATCGTTCAGTTATATGGCAGCTACAGGATATAGTCGGCCGATCCTTATGAATCCCATCTTCCTAACTTAACAAACACCAAAGTTATGGCATTTCCGATCAATCAGTTATATGTTTCGACTTAAATACTGCGTGCAAAGGAACGAAGGGTGTGTGCAAAGTTTCAATTCGATATCTTTAAAACTGAGAGACTAGTTCGCGTAGAAAGAGACAGACGGACAGACAGACGGACAGACGGACGGACAGGCAGACGGACAGACAGACGGACAAACATACGGACAGACAGACGGACAGACAGACAAGAGGGTCATGCTTATATCAACTCAGGACGCGATCCTGATCAAGAGTATATATACTTCATAGGGTCGGAGATGTCTCCTTCACTGCGTTGCACACTTTTGACCAAAATTATAATACCCTCTGTAAGGGTATAAAAATGTTCATTAATAAATAAATACACTTATAACACAAGACAAAATTTTAATAGTTTTTATAAAAATCGAACACCAATGAAAAGTTAATCTATTTATAAGAGCTAGATTGGAGCTAACGCTATCACCTGGGGGAGTGAATAAGCCCCTTTGAGCTGATAAGAAATCTAAGCGCGGTGCAATTGCATGTTATCATAAATGCCGCGACTACTATCATTATCTTTCTCAATTGATATAGCAACAACTTTAATTCAGCAGTATAAAAATGTTTAATTATTTTTGGACTTTGCGGCCTTTAGATGAACTCTTTGGACCCTGATTTTCTTGTTGGCCAAAAAGATGCTTCGAGGGCCAAAACCGGTGCCAATCACGTATACCCCTATGAGTACCATATGATGTTTATCTTTAATATTTACCGATCTCGTGTTTGGTCCTAAGTTTGTCTTGACCACCTTGCCACCAGGCTGAAAACTCTTCCACATCGAACTCGGCGCCCGTCCGTTCCTTCTGCAGATCTGGATTCACTGTGTTCGGTATTAAGTTCTTGATGTGCGACATTGTACGAGTGTTGTGCCAAAACAATAACGAAAATAATTACAAACTAAATAAATTTTCAAGACTAGATCCAACCAACAGCTGGGAGATCAACGCGACTACTGAGCGAAAGTGAATGGATCGGCGAGAAGGAAAGCTTTCGAGGGGCAAAGTGCACACAACAGCTTTTTAAAGGGGGTATTCTGGTGTACAAATAAATAAAGTGGGCTTATATTTTCAACTTAAGAATATGTCTCTAAAAATTCAATTTATTAAACATATATTTTTGTCTTTTTTTTGTATTCTCGTAATGTTAATAAGCGACTAAAAGAAGTAATACTATAAATTTTGGTTACCCCCTTAAAAGAGAAAGTTGATTCATACAACTAAAATAAGAGTAAACTTTAATGCTTAGCAAAGTTCAGTAAAAGAGGGGCATATATTGAGACTATATTATAAAAGAGCAATATTTACATAAATAACAACAAACCATGGTATTAAAGAACAATATTTACATAAATAATAACAAAACATGTTATGAACACGTAAATAACCAATAGATAAGATTTGTTTAGAATAGATTTAAAAAATGTGATTTGCCCTAGATGTTGGACTTCATGAAGGGTTTAAGGAGTTCATTGAAGGACTTTGGCACCGATTTCTGGTTCATCGGATTTTTGAGAGCCGCATCGAAGATTCGCTCATAGGCATTGCCATCGTATGAGCCCAAAGTGGAGTTCAGTTGAAGATCACTGAAGTCGAAGCCATCCACTATAGCCACAGCGTCGGGTCGCAGTTTAGTAAGCACAGATTCCAAGCGTTCCTGCAGCCGGGTAAGATCCGTATCAGTCAATTCAATGAACTGCAAAGGGGAAAAATTATATTAACGTATTCACCCAAACCTATATTATTTATAAGTTCTAACTTACCCTGAGTATGTGGCTCATTTGATTAAGAGTCTCCTTGACAAGGTAAAGCTCCAAGAGGTTTTCTAGGACTCGATTAAGCGACGCTGAGCGGGTTTTAGATTTGGGACCGGTTACCTCAGCGGTGAAAGAGGCAAAAACAAAGGCGCGTCCGTGGAGCTAAGGTAAAAATGTAGGTTTTAGAAATCAAGATTTCAAAGTCCAAGCTATTTCAGCAAACCAACCTCGGCTGCCTGGGTTAACTCAATGCCCGTATGATTAGCCGCATTCTCCTCGGTTTCGCCCCTAGACAGACGGTTGGAAAGGCTCTTGAAAGCCAAGCGTGTCTTACTGCAATGGAAATCAGGTTAAAAATGGTTGAAATTTAATAATAATCGTAGCTCACTTGGCGGCTGCATACTGCATGGCCTTCACCATGTTCTCCCAGCTGCCTGACCATGTGCCAAAGTCCGGATTCTTCTGCACCTCGGCCAGATAGCGAACTGTGGGCACCAACGGAGCTCCACTCAGCGCCGATCGCCAGGTTTTCATCAAAAAACGACCGATCTGCAGGAGCAGCACTGTGTTCTCGCCCTCGTAAGTGCAGGCTGCAGTGGCATTCACGTAAATATTGCTCATGTTGGACGAGATGAGGTATCCGTGGCCGCCACATGCCAAACGCAATCTCTCCACGCCAACGGCGGAATCCATCGAGCACGTAACTTTTAAAGCGCAGGACAGGGAATGCAGCTCCGGCAGGCGCTCGTACTTTCCATTTTCAATATCCTTAATGGTTACATCGTACAGGTTCCACAGATAGTCACCGGCCAGCCGGTGGGCCAAGCTAGTGGCAATCTCCGGGAAAAGCTTCATTTGCTGCGTAACGTGATCCATGATCTGGGGCTCGCGTTCCCTGAAAATAACCCAAGGTTTAGTTGACTTCATATATCTCGTCTTTGGTATGAACTTACTTGGGATTTATGGGACTTTGGCGACGTACAGCTGAGTATCTAGTGGCAATGGTGGAAGCCACTGCCAACATCATCGAATTATTATAGGTAATTACACAGCGCGTGCGCACCATGGCAAAGTAGGTCAGCACATTCGTGGGACTACTAACATAGGATCCATCAGCGTTGACCTTGGCATGTCGCATTAGCATGCGAGTCCGTGGAATCCTCACATCCTTTAGGCCTAGAAAGCCATTATTGACCCCAATGAAGCCCATCTTCTTGCCAATATCACCGATGTGGACTCCAGGCAGTGGTTCGTGGGTTTCCTCATCGCGCACCTGTATGAAGAACATATGCGGGCCCTTGGACTTGTTGTCGATATACAGCTGAGCCATCACCAGACAATAGTTGCAACTGTGACCCACTAATAGATGTGAAAAAGATAAGTAATTCGGTAAATAAAATTAAGGTAAAATGTTTGGGATTAAAATAACACAACAAAAATCTCACTAAGCCAGTAAAAAGGTAAAATAAAACTTACAGCCTCCAGGCCACCACTTGTAGGAGGAAATCTTGGGGGTGTTGAGTACAAATTCATCTGTCTTGGGATCGAAGTCAGCCCGGGTTTCCAGTCCGCGCAGGTAGGTTCCATGGCCCAGTTCCGTTTGGGCATATGTGCCGCAAATCTCGAAGCGTTCCAGCCGCTTGCCAAAATCCTCGTACTGTTCCGGAGTGCATTGAGCCTGAAGAGCTTTTACCAGCATCACATACATTACGCCAAAGGGATTACCACCGGGAACGAGACCCCACATCACTTGATGGTCGTACAGTTTCCTGGAAAATTACCGTATTTAGCAATATACTCGATGGAATAATGAAAAGGAACACCCACGGCCAGTAATCGACGCCGCCAGGATTACGCTCCTCCTGCAGGCGTCTCAGTTTTTTAGCCGCCTCAATGGCCCCCTTAACGGAAAACTCGATGATCTCCTCATGCGACTTGTTCTGCAGTTGCAGCATCTCCAGCACATCCACATCCTTTTGCAGGTAACTACCTATCCGAGAAAAAAAACAGCAAAGTCAGCATGACCCTCGAGTTGTTTTTCACTGATTATTGCGATTATTAGTTTTATGGACTCACGAACGCCGCGGTTGAACTTTAGAGTCTCCTCGCCTCCAGCCCACCAGGCCGCGAATTCTTCACTGCTAAGACTCGCTCCATCGCGTTCCTTTTGCAGGTCGGGATTAACGGTAGTGGGGATAACGGATGTGGTCATTATTATGTGATATACGGAAAGACAACTGCGAACTGCGCGCCAAGAGAACTTATTGTTGACTGAGCTCCAAACCGCCGGTGTCACTCAATAAATAAAAGTGAAAACGGTCATCAAACTTTGTAAACTTCGCTCTTTCGTTTCGACGAGTGCTTGAGTGGCTAAGTGGGTTTTTAGCATTTGTGCAACAGTTATCTTGGTAATCACTGGATCGTAGGTACATTTTTCATGGTATGTTTACTTCTTTCTGCTTAATCAACGCGATAAGAAGCCTGTATACACAGATTACGAATTGTTTAGATACCATAACAAATTTAGATGGTCCATTAGAACTCAAATAATTAAACTGATAACAAGTTTTAGATCACTTGTGATCGTGCTTAACATGGAACATCGATAGAAACTATTGTTTATGTTTTAAGGACATAAAAATGCCTATTTTCTACTTTTCAATTTGATATGTGAACTTTTTTTCACCTTTCTGTTTAAATATATTTTAAATCATTAGAAATGTTTAAAAGTTAACTGATGTTAATAACATTGACTGTTAAACTTGAAAAATACCTATCTGTTAACTAAGACAATGCTTATCGGTTTTATGACTATCGAAAGCCTACCATCTCAATTGCATTGTTTTGGTCCAGGCTGTTTACAGTCTTGGTTTTTGTTGCCAAAAAAATGCCCATAAACTTTAACATTGGACTGCTCGGACATGTGGACAGCGGAAAGACAACTTTGGCAAAGGCTTTGAGTTCCATTTCCAGCACGGCAGCCTTCGACAAGAATCCTCAGTCGGTGGAGCGAGGAATCACTTTGGATTTGGGCTTCAGCGGACTTTTGGTGGATGCCCCTTCCAGTTTTCCTGAAGGAGAGCAACTCCAGTTCACATTCGTGGACTGTCCGGGCCATGCAAGTCTGATACGCACTATTATAGGAGGTGCTTAGAAAGGATATATAATTTTTAATATTTGTTTATTAATCATCCCAATTGTAGGAGCCCAGATCATTGATATCATGCTTCTCGTGGTAGATGCCCAAAAAGGCATACAAACCCAAACGGCTGAGTGCCTTATTATTGGCGAATTGCTACAGAAAAAGTTAATTGTAGTAATCAACAAAATAGATGTTTACCCAGCGGATCAGAGAGATTCAAAGCTGGAGAAGCTCCGCTCGCGTTTGTCCAAGACTTTGGAAGCTACCAGCTTTGGTGGCCAAGTGCCTGTGTACGCAGTGTCTGCTCTCGAAGGTACACACATTCCGGAGTTACGAAACGGATTGAAAGAGGCTTTTTTCCAGCCGGAAAGAAACGTAACTGACCCACTGTTGATGTACGTTGATCATTGTTTTGGAATAAAAGGTCAGGGAACCGTTTGCACGGGCACCCTGCTCCAGGGAAAGGTTCAGGTGAACGATGTAATAGAGCTGCCATCTCTTGGCGAGCAAAGGAAAGTGAAATCGATGCAGATGTTCCGACAAAACGTGTCTAGTGCCTCAATGGGTGATCGAATCGGCCTTTGTGTGACCCAGTTCAATGCCAAGCTTATGGAACGCGGTGTAATTGCCCAGCCAGGTTACCTGAGAGCCACATACGCCGTGTGCCTGCAGCTCAAACCAATACGCTACTACAGACAGTCAATCAAGTCTAAGAGCAAACTACACATCTCAGTGGGACATGACACTGTGATGGCTAATGTAACTTTGTTTCGAGACGGGGACAATCCATCACCTGAGTTTCAACTGGACAAGGAGTACGAGTATGTGGAGGAAGTTCAGCCTGCCGAGGTTAAATCCACCGAAGTGATCTACGTTTTGTTACAGTTTGAAACCCCTGTACTTATGCCCCCAAATTCAACGCTGATTGCCTCTAAACTGGACATGGATGTCCATAGTAGCAGCTGCCGATTAGCCTTTTGTGGACGCATCGCCTGGCAGACGCAGAGCTCCAACTACATACAGGTGGAACTGCCAAAACTGCGCATCTTTAAGCGAAAACAGAAAGTTGGAAGTATTCAGCGGGTGGTGAATGCCAACGAAGTGATAGTTCAGAATCTGTTCAAAAAGGAAGCCAAACGCGACCTGTACGTGGGCAAGTTGGTAGAGCTATCGTCCGGAGAAAAGGGTCGCATTGATCGAACCTTTGGCCAGACGTCCAAAGTGGCAATAACTTTTCAGGATGCTCTATCGCCCGGAACATTAACCAATGTCAAGAATGTACAGGTTTTACTTAACTGTAAGAAGTATGTATTTAATAAACAGGCGGGCCTGATTCAATGACAAATTTAGTTTAGTTTAATTTAAATATTCCGCGAAAGAGGGCATAGATTTTGTAATTAAAAGATTTTTATATATTAAATCAATATAAATTAGTGGTCTTGTATTGATATTTTGAAAGTGACCCATTGTTGATTAAGCCCAAACACAATTTAATTTTTCATTTCATTTCCATATGGAATTAAGTAAATACAAAAATCATTTCTGGAAAAATGTAAATAAATTTATGAATAACAAAGAAATTAGCTATTGTCTATTTAATCTAATATATATACAAATGAAATTTGTAGTTTTTATAGGCATTTGAACATGCTGGCTTTAAACATTTTATATTTAGCTGCTGATTTAAATTAAATATCATAAATTCTTTTTTAACGATGTCATGCTACAGAACGCTGTTATTTTTGTACTTTAAATTTGCGGTATATTTTTAGTACCACATTTAACATTTTTGGTATACTTTTAGTACTCTGCACAGAGCAGTGTATCTTTCCACTTTGATTGCGGTCACACTGCCCTAATCCCAAATGCCAATGAGTCCAAACAACAACAATTTTGGTGCCTGCCGCTTCACTTTGTTGCAACAAACAAAACATCGAATCGGAAACGAAAACGAATAGTCCCCGTGTCGAAGAGCCACCGCCAAAATCCGCACCACCATTCCAGCCAACCGAAGAGGCCAAATCCACCAATGTTTCCAGTGCTGCCTCCGTTGCTGCTCCTCCTCCTCTTCTTTGCCAAGGGAACCCACCAGATCAATGTCGACTGCAACGAGCTGCAGATGATGGGTCAGTTCATGTGTCCGGATCCCGGGAGACGTCAGATCGATCCGCGGACGCAGCAGCTGGCCGGATGCACCAAAGAAGGGCGCGCCCGCGTCTGGTGCATCGCCGCCAACGAAATCAATTGCACGGAGACGGGCAACGCCACCTTCAGCCGAGAGATACCCTGCAAGTGGACGTGGGTATAGCTGGGCTTTCTTATATACCCAATCTCCTAAATATTCTTGTTCCTTGCAGAAATGGCTATCATCTGGACACCACGCTACTGCTATCCGTCTTTTTGGGCATGTTCGGCGTGGATAGATTCTACCTGGGCTACCCGGGCATCGGACTCCTCAAGTTCTGCACTCTCGGCGGAATGTTCCTGGGCCAGCTGATCGACATAGTGCTAATTGCCTTGCAGGTTGTGGGTCCGGCGGATGGCTCCGCCTACGTGATACCTTACTATGGAGCCGGCATCCACATCGTCCGCAGCGATAATATGACCTACCGGCTGCCCAGGGACGACTGGTGATGGTTAAGGCGGCACAGCGCCTGGTGTACAGTAGATCACGTTAAGTCCTTGTTATACCTTAAGTACGGCTTATGACACTAACGATAAGCAACGACTGCGGAACTCCGATTCGGATCGGGACTCTGATTAGTGCATTACGTACCCTAGTTGATAAGTGTAAAGATTGTTGCCACCCTCATTTGCGTAGCCTAAGTTGCATTGTTTAGTCTTAGTTACCACTGTACATGGTCCCTCATACAACTCTACAACTGTGTAATTGTATAGGCCGCATAGACAAATTGTTTGCCAATATAACTAACGATTTTAATCAGTCTGCCGTGATTTCCTTTCATATCCACAGCGGGATTGGCTCTGCCAGTCGGCAGTCGAACAATCGCACTTCTTGGCAATATAATTGGCCCACTTGTACTTTGATCTCGCTAACATTTTCGGCGTGACAGAGATTGGTCAACAAAAGAACAGAAAAACGACAACGCCTGCGACATCCCGCCTTGTTGACGTTGTTGACTCACCGGCGAAACGCTCAGACGCCAGAGTAAATCGACGGAGAACCGGGCAATCCGACGGGGAGACGAGAGGAGGATCGTTTCGGAAAACATTTGCTCTGCTGGCCCTTTCATCTGATTGGCATTTCCGAAATTATCAGAGGCGACGCATCAGCCGGCGAGTTGTTCGATTTTAATTGCATGGCCGGGGTCGCCTGTAATTCGATGCGTTTTAATTAGGCTCTCAATTAAGATCAAGTTGAGTTTTATCTTGAAATGGGTGAGTGTTGCGGATAGCATGCAAATGTGATGATTGGCCGGTAAGCCGGTACATGGGGTAAGTTTTAGAAAAAAACACAAGAGCCTTAATTTCATGGGTCATAAGTGAGTTATAGTATAAAGTAAAAAATCTTTCTGGAACCTATCAGATTTTAATAATAGTAACTGTCAATAGGCTTTTAAAATTTAGTTTATTTAATTCTTGAATATCTTTTTGAAATCAATAAAGAAAACAATGATTTTTAAATACTCAAAATCACAGTTTCCAACAATATACCATTTAAGAGCTGAACAACCTTTTTTCCAAAACAATATTTTACGAACTTTTTACGTATTTATTGGTGCAATTATCACCATATTTAAATAATTGGGTTTATGATTTATAATATTTAATAACATCATTTAAGAGCATATGAAAATATTTATTTAGATAGGGTATTTTTGAAACATTAAAATTACTACATGGATGTTTCAAAGAAATTATTTGCGATAGTGCTACCCAGCGCTTCCTCAACTTCTTACCAAACAGTTTTAGAGCCGCTCAATGTGCATAAAACTGTGTAGAAATGCGGTATTGTTGAGCGTTGGCCCAGGCAACGGTAAGTAATACTATACAATTGCCACGCCCACATCCCATCCCCCCTTGAATTGGCAATGCACTGACCCCGGCCACGCCCACCGCCCACTTTATTGTTATGTAGACAAGTGGACATGCGGAGAAGAGCTTTTCAATTAGCCCGGCCAGAAGTTGACAATGTGTTGTTGATATGTCGCAGTGGATCCGTCCACTGGATACACCTAATTACAGAGTGAGAGTCGTGCCGCCTGTGTAAACATCAAGAAGGGAGGGGCCGTAAAGGGGGTAAGGTATGGGGTAGTACACCGATAAAAAATGAGATCACCTTGAACCTGATGATATTTATTTTTTGATGCATATGTGTATTTAATAAAACCTTTTCCGTACTTGTAAAATAACAACATAAAATCTATTTCATTATAATAAGTTAACAATTATTTATTTAAATAATATTCTATTGTAATAGCGTTGGCCCCAGATTCTCTCACATTATCTGATGTTTTGGTTATACGAATCATTTAAACAGGATATTTGGACGAAGTTTCATGACTCAAAGAATTACAAAAATGAATTTGTTACTAAGCCTGATTAATACTTTTGGTAGGGTTTTTGATTTCAATCAAATGATTATTATTACTTTTATTACAATAAAGCACTATGTCAAACGTAATTTTGTTCGGTTTTGTATTTAAACTAGAAGATAGATTATTTTAAGAATTTTTTCTGTGCAGCACTTGATCTTTGTCCGCAGACATTCCCCTGCTTTTTGCTCCTTGATGCCATTCTTCGAATCTTCGGACACGATATACATACGTACATATCGCTTACTGTTTCGTTTTCTTGAGGCAAATGAACTCTGCGCCATTAGGGAAATTTGAGCAGCTTGTTTGTAAGCTGGCTGTTTGGTAACCTTATGGCGCGTGGTAACCTTATGGAAAATGCCCAGAGTCCCGACATCGCCCAGATCCCCCAGAGATTGTTGACTCTCTGACTGGCCGCAAACTATTTCACAACTCCGGCCAAGCTGTGGTTATTTAAATAGGGATTATCCTCACCTGACTCGCCTCCACAAATAGCCACCAAAATAGCGACCGAGTCACATATTGGCCAATTGCAAATATTTGCCAGTATCAAAATAGCATCGGCTCCGTATCGTTTATATAGCATATAGACTGTGGATAATCGGCCAAAATGGGGTGGGGCTGGAGTGGAGACGCTCGACGGGTTTCTTATTTGCTTAGTGCTTAGAAGCTCAACGCTTAATTACGCTCAAGTGGCGTGGAAAATTGTGGGGCGGGATTCTCAGATTTCCACCACCGCCCACTCGACCCGATGACGTTTATGCCAAATTGCTTTGCACTTTGTTTACAAGAGAGGAGAACCTATGCAAATAGCAAACGGCATTTAATGAAACGCAATTATTTAATTTTACAGACTGCGTCACGGTTCCCACCTGGCTGCATATTGCACCGTTCGCATCATAAATAATGACTGGGCAACCTCCAGTGACAAAATCCACGGCCTGGGAAACCGCACTCAGCCAAAGCTGGGCTCAAAACCGAAACCAAACCATAATCCAAGCCGAGTTTCGTTCGTGATAACTGCAATTTTCCAGCCACAACTACAGATACAATGAGTGCATAAATCATCTCCAGCTCAGCTGCAACTCCGTGGCATTTTCCTAGCGTGCCGCGGCAGCTTTTCCAAAAAACCACCGCATAAATGTCAAATGCCTGGCAGTTTGATTTGGCCGCGGGTTAAGTGTGAATTATCCCAGGGCCTCAGATCTCTCAGCACCATTTGTATGCTGTCTCATCTGCAGAATGCATTTAAGAGCTTTAAGTGCTATTATCGCATTCGAGACAAATGCCATAAGACACATTTCGGATTGCAAATGCAAGTTGCAGTCACGGCAGCATTGGGTATTAAAATTAATGGATTCATTCATTGTGGGAAAGAAATGGCTTCCGATATTTGGTAAAGCTACAGAAGAAAACAATTTCACCCCATAATATCATTTCTTAAGTTCTTCAAAACATTATTGATCCTTTCGTTTCAGGTGATGGATCGATTAATTGATAATAAACCGTCACATAATTGTTGAGTATTAGATAATATAAAAATAATTAAAAGAATATAAAAACTTAGCCTATTTTCAAAATCCACTTATTTCGTTCCTAACACTTTTTTTTTTACACGATTATTTCACAAGAACTACACCTGACACCTGTCACCTGACAATTCGTATAACTATACATGTGAATATTATCAAAACAGATAGGTTGCATATAATCCGATGACTATTCAAAACCACAACTTGAAAGTTTTATATAAATCTTATTTTAAATTAACTCATGAAGCACAAAATATATTGAATTTATATGTTTACAGAAAGGAAATTATACATTTCCAATTAATTTTGATTTAGTGAATCTGTATAATATATTTAATATATAAATTTACTTTTCTCGAATATTTTATTTTATTATTTAAATATAGTGTTGCTGTTAGTTAGTAATAAAAAATTTTAACAAATCTAGGTCAAGTGCCGGCTAAAAGGATTATATTAAAACACCAAATATTTAAATTAATAATGTGTTCTGATTTTTAAAATTTACAGTTTTACCAAAATTTATTAACTTAGTTTGAATCTTTTTAATATTTTCATTCTAGATTGGCTGTACAAAAAAGTAGCCGACCGATTTCTATTATCACTTTCCCTTAAATACCTAATAACTTAGTTCGTTATGGAAATAATTTAACTGTTTGGGCGTTGTTTACAATCAAAATGATTCATTGCTATTGCTTAGGCTTGTGAAATTACACTTGATACACTTAGAATGATACACTTAGAATTTTTTTTTTGAGTACTCCCTTTATTTACCTTGAAGGTTTTCATTTCACCTGACATTCATTGATTCCAAAGTCTGCCAATTTCACCTGACACTCACTGATCTAATCAGCCCTGTTCGCCTACATTTGAACTTCAATTCATTCATGGTTCGAGTGACAAATAATCTAATCGATACTACGGGAATGTTATCAGACGGGGAAAATACCCTACGTGAGCCCCAAGGCACGCGGAGGTGTCAAAACAAAGAAGTCGAGGCAGACAGCGCGGAATGCCAGTTGACAAATTCTAATTGGCAAAAGTTCCCGGAATCGAATCGTATTGAATTGAGTTGCTCACTACTAAGGTGTGTTGATGCGCTGGGCGGTGGGGGCTCTTCTCATGTTCGCCTTGTTAACACCTTGCCACCGCCAAAGTTTTCATTTCGCTGAGGAATGTGCGAATGTAGATTGAAATTCGATTTCAATTGCTATTTTTGAGGGCTGCGCCTTTGAAGTCGATTGAATATGATTGTGACCGCAGCTCAAAATTCACGGTCGGAGAAAAACATTGTTCATATCTTAGTTTATATACATTCGAAAACATAAGCCCATTAAAAATACGTGAACAATTTGTAAGCCTATTATATTATTAATATTACAACAGCGCTATAATTTAAGTCATACAAATCAAGACATAGAATCAAACAATGGTTATAATGCCGAAATCAATAATAAATAACTATTTTAAGAAGATAAAAACTAAACTTTTTCTTATATATTTAGCAGAAATTTAAAATATATTTTTAAGATAAGGTTTTAAGAAAATCTTTTGTATAAAAGTCATATTTTAATACAAGGTATTTTATTCTTAAATAAATATATATTACATTCAAAAAAGTCAACAAATTTAAATATTGTTGTGGATATTCTTAAAATTTTCCTCGGTGCAGCTAATTAGCGAAAAAGCGACGAGCGTTTGTCTGCAGCCCTCCACCCTTTCACCAATCGGCCCCCGGTTTCATTTCTTCCATCCAGAAAAATCGGAGCAAAGTGCGAGCCCCCAAAAAATCAAGCCAAGAAGGCCCCAATCCTCTGCCGCTGCGCCGTTGCAGCGCTGCTTTCACTTCGGCTCGTCGACACGAGCGCGAACCCGAACGTGGTCAAAGTGCCGAGCAAGTCGAGCAGGTCGCAGCGTTTTCTCAGTTCTCGTTTAGCTGCGCCGGCGAGCGGTGCGATATTGAAAAACGCTCGAGAGTGGCTCGAAATTTCGAAGTGCTGGCCAGGAAAATCCGTCTGTTATATGGGAAAACTCGCGCGCGATTTTCACGTTCGCCGAGTCACCGCCGACGATCGTTCGAACAGCGTAATTTCAATCGTAACACACGTAAAATACGTTTGAATGCAAATAAACTACACAACACACAAGAAATTTGTTATCATCGCGTCGAGAGCTTAATGCGGGGCTTAGCTTGATTTTTTGATTTTCTGCGTGTGTTAATGCGTCGTTTTCCACTTGCTGGGAGCGTTTTCCAGTAGGCCCGGTGAATTGGCGCGCAATTTCATTGAATTGAATTGAATTGAATGCAAATTGCAATTGCGGCACAGCGTGAAATTGAACCTTTGACAGTGACGGCGGGCGCGCACAACGTGGCGTATGCGTAATCTGTGGCAAACGAATCGAAGTACTCGCAATCAAATTGAAATTGAAATGGAAGTTGAAATGAAAGGCGTGCGCCGGCTCAAATAAATTATGCGCCAGTGAGTTCTAAGTGCCCCCGTCTCTTTCCAATCGCGTAGTTCCCTCTTTTACGCGCAAAATAAAATAGACCCAAGCCCAGGCAATTGAAAATGCGATTCATATCGGCCCGAGTAGCAGCAAAAACCACAACAAGACGACAGCAACAACAAGCAAAACAACAACAACACTGATGATCGCTGGCAACATGTCAAGCATAATTAATTTTCGATTCTGTTTCTACCGTCGCCGATTTCTTGCCACCAGCACCTCATCTGGAAATCTGGAAGTGTAATTACGGGTAAACTTTGCGTCTCTACTTTTCCTTTGTAATTAATCTCTGCCTCTCCCTGATTCCCTGATTCCCCGATTTGTTTTTGTTTTTCCTGCTCTTTGTTGCTATATTGCCAAGTGCGATTTTGTTTTATTATAATGCGAAACATATAAACATTTCACTTATCTGTGTGTATCTGCGAACGTGTGTGCTATCTGCCTTTGTTGTTTCAACATTTTGCGAAAATTGTTTAATTGTTTGGATTCTATTATCACATTTAACACTCGCTCTCGGCTCGCTCTTTTCAAATTTATTACAGCCAAGCATTAAGACTTTCAAAATCAAAAGCTGATCAAATTACGAATAAGCAAACATGTGTTTGATTGCCTGGCAAGCAATTAATAAAGAACATTTGCATAGCATTTTGTAAGGCGGAAATTCACAGTTGTATTTAATTGCCTGACAACAATTTATTCGTGAATAAATTCGAAAACTATTGAGGCGTTCTAAGTATTTCGGATATGGACTGACTTTGAGCAGCTTAACAGCTCCCAACTAAGTGAGTGATTAAACAAAGTATTTTAGATTGGATATATGCACACAACACTTTATCTGTTGCCGGGCATGAATCACTGTTGAGACATATTGTTTAACCAATTAGTAACGATGTGTCAAATATCTCCCGGTGATATATAGATAAACTGGCCAACTGTCAGACTCGACTGATAAATCACTGCACCAGCTGCAACTGCAACTTCAATTGCAGCTTGAATTGTCACTAAGCTAATCGCTGGCAATTTCCTGTATTACATTCGCCAAACCCATAAAAAGTATTATCCTAGGGAAAAAAGACAACAATAGCGAATACAATAAACTGGCTCATTAGGAGGACAGACTGCCAGAAGGACGCAAATACAAATTACGACTCCTGGGGCAATGAAGATGGCAAAGACACAAGCCGAAACGCAAACAGAAGAGCCAATAAAGCATGCACAGTAAGAAATGAAATCAATCTGGATAAGATATTATTTCATCTATATATATATATATATTGTTCAACTAAAAAACTGTTTTGAAATTTGTTGTCCGATCAAACTAAAGTGGACTGCCTCGGCTTAAAGATATTTCTCTCTGGAGCAAAACTATGTTTTTAATAAATTTTTTCCCTTACTTTTTTGACTCCTTGTTTGCTTGATTCCTTCTCAATATTGTGTTTATTTTAAATAATCTCATATAGATTTAATAATTTAAAGTAAATTTGTCTCTGTGTAAATAATGCTGGTAATAACTGCGCATTGCAGGGGGGATCCGTTGGGGCGGGGGAGGGAATAAGCCAAAGCTACATGGGTTAATATGAATGTGCGCCGGCATGTCCATGAAATGTCCATAGAACAGACGTCTGACTAGCAGTTCGAGTACTCGGCTAAACAGGCGACACACCAGGCCATGGATGACAGTCCCCATTCCAGGTCCCCGATCCTCCGATCCACAATCCCCTATCCCTGATCCCCAGTTGCAGTGGCAAAGACAAACGGACGGACTTTCCCGTACTGCCTAGGTGTCGCTTTTTGTTGTTGTTTCTGTTCGCTTTATAATAAAAATGCAACCATACCAGTTTTGCCAACTGACAACTCACATACATAGGCGGCGGGGCCAACTCGTTTGCCCCTTCTGCCCACCAACCAACATCAGCAACAATAACAACTGCAACTACAACTACGAGCTGCATGTGAATTTGGTTTCAAAAACTATGTGTTTATACCCTTGGATCAAGGGTAATTGAAGTGGATGATGTTGTTTGCTTAGCAGTGAGGATGGGCAAATGTGCGGGGGAAACTAGTTGGGAAACTTTTGAACTAACATGTGTAGAAGAAAAGTTTATGTTGAAAGATTTATATCCTTTTAAAACTTTTTCAGGGGTTGAGAAATATATGTTTAAAATAGTACTTTTACTATGAATTTCTATTTATTAGGAAGTGCTAAAAGAAGTTCATAAATATTTAGATGACGATGTCTCTCGATAGAAAAGTATTTTTTTAAATCATATTATGATTTTAATGGCTTGAGTAATCTCAAAAAAGTAGTTAAAGATCAATTCAAGTTATAAAATTCAGTATTTTAATGACATTAGGTTTAAATTTATCTTGAGTTTGTGTTGATTTTTTTAGAATTGTACTATTTTACGTCATAATATATATATTTCAATAATATGCTCAAGTTACTTTTCGAGGTTTACTTAGCAAAATCTGACCCAAAGGTTTTCCAAAATCATAAACTTGGTGAAAGGAGTTAATAGCGTCGTTTAAGGACTCACATCCTGTTGTTTCGCTTTCCAGAGCATTCCTAGTTCGGTACTGGTTAGCCATTGGACAACATTCATGTTGCAACTCTCTCTCGTTCCCGCTGGCCACGTTCACGCACCTGTCCAAGCACAGAGCCAGGCGGTCTGCGATCCGCGATCTGCGGTCTGCAATCTTCGGCGGGTCTTCTGGTCTGCTCCACACACTCCAGCCGAGCGATCTGGTATCCGCACACTCACCTGGAGAGGCGAACTACAACTGCAACTGGTGGCTTTGCAGGTGTTTTGTTTGTTTGCTGGACTTGATTATGCTGCCGAGGGGGAGGGGCTGGCGGGATCGGGGTCTGCGGGCACTGCCTGCATAATAATAATCCGGCAATTAAAATATGATCGCATAATAACTCGACACTCGCGCGTCTGCTTATGATTTATGGTTCAGCTGGTTCGGCCAGCGACTTTTAGCTTATTTATAGAGATGGTCCAGCTATAGAACCCCGATTCCCAACTCCCGGCTACCGATTCCCGTTCTGCGAAGAATTCTTCTAGTGGGGTAATTGTGTGGCTGCGACTACTTTTTCCGCCGCTTGTTCTGCGGCTCTCCGCATACTTTTGCATTCGCTTAAAGGTAAATTGCTGTCGCCAAGCGCCAGACGTTATAGGAGATACCCCTAGCCACCTATGTATACCCCCCCCTTGGTGCCCCTCTTTAAAGCCCCCTTTTAAGCCCCCCTTTTTTAAACAAGCCGGCTTGGCTCGTTTCGTTTTGGCAAAACCCAAAACAGAAGACCGAAGAGCGAGCGAAAAAAAAGACTGAGAAGCAAAAAGCAAAACATTTGATACGCCCCCCTCCCCCTTGCGACACGGCCTGTCCGACTGTTGCTTCTAATAAATAATTTTAAATGCTGACTACAAAACGAAACCGAACGAATAAAGTGAAGTTTAAGTGTAACCCAATAGCCAAGTCGCGTTCTTAATTGCCTGCGTGGGATGTGGGGCTGTGGGACATGTTGCTGCCGTACAGAGAGGTTGCTGCTGTCTCTGTGGTGTTGCTGCCGTACTGAGATGTTGCTGCTGTCGCTGAACTGTGGCGAGTGTGTGTGTGTTGCAGCTGTACAAAGTGGGCCAAGTGCCCACTTCGGTGGGTCCAAGTCCAAAGTCTTGACACGCATTCGGGGGTAGTTTCTCCGTCTGCCAGCCTCTGTTTCCCATTTTAATTTCCATTTCCCCGTTAGATGGATGGCTGATGACGTCAGCCTCTTTGTCGCCATATGTCTAGGCCCACACGCACACACACTCGCAGTCGATGGGAAAAGTATGCGTCATCGCAGCGTCTGTCGATTGCAATTTCACCAGCCCCCTTGACGATTCAAAGGAAACCCAGCGAAGGAAAGGGGTCTTCTGCGTCACAAAACCAATGATTATTTCGCCATGACACGCAACCCAAACACTCGCACACATAAAAGTTCTACAGCAATTTCCCTTTTTGTTGTACAATCACAGAAACTAATTAATATTTGCAGAACAATACACAGCTAATAAAAATTCCCCTGATAAGATATTAAAAATAGACTTCCCCCGATGTCCCTTTACCAGATCTCTCCGCTCTGGTTGTGCCAGACTAAACGGCGTGTACTTTGGCGATTAGTGGAGTATTTCGAGGGGTATTGAAATACACTATGTGGAGGACCATTGAAAAACAGAGGGCGAACTATCAATGGAAAAATGGGTAAATCTCCCTTAACCTCAGATAGCATTTCACAAGAGTAGGGTCATTAAAACATAGATATCTTTATTTACAAAAATTATAAAATACCTTTTCATTTTACAAAAAATATCTATACTAAATTGTTTAACAAAAAGGCGTGTATATTTGTAAGAGTCAGTTATAGTATGAGCAATTAGACGAAATAGCTTACTGGAATGTTTGCAAAAGAGATTTCGGACTTTCAGCTTTAGTTTTATATGGATAAACAATCTGCTTGTTTTACCTCCTAATAAGTTATCTCTTATCAGTTCGCATGGCACTTTTATTGTTGGATTTGTAACATGTAATTATTGCTATATGACGTTTATAGTTGGTATTACGTTGACTTTAATTACACCTTACAAAACGAATAACTCAACGATATTTTTAATCATTTTAAACTTATTTTCGATTTTTAAAATATTAATTGCTTACTTATTTTATGCTGTTAAAACATCAAATTTATTAATAAGGTAATTGTCTTCCCTTTAGTACATATTCTCATTCTTATATAGATTGCTGCTTCATTAAGTAAATTAAGATTCTTTAAATTTCAAACAAGTTGCTTCCAAACATTCTATCATGTTATTTCACCCGTAAATAGAGTTTTCAGTTTGAAACTTAAGTCCTAACTAATAAGTTGGTCAAAGAAATGTGGCGCACGGGGAGGAAATAAAAGTTTTCAGACTTTGTTCCAGCGCCAACCCTCCAGAAGCCCCTTACCTTCCCCTGCAGCGCTGCTTTGTACAGAAATAAACTAGATTACTAATACGCCGTGTTGTGCCACATTGTGCGCGGGTTATTTACAGTCAGCAATTGCAACAATTTACTCAGTGCAGCCAGACAAAATGGCGGCAACGCCGGGGCATGTGTATTGGTATCCGCATCTATGTCTGTGTGTTTGCAACCTCGCTGACAGCATTTGGTGCGTGCCATTTAACTTGACAAGCTCATTTGTTGCAACAGCAAATACAGCGATACAACAACTATGGCAACTACAGCAACAGCCAGATGTACATATGCCAAGCCAGCAAAAAATGAACATTTGTTTACAATATTTATTTATTTACTAACATTCATTCTTATTGCCTTGGCAGGCAGTCCGACAATGTCAGCCGCGTTTTGGCAGCGGATTCAGCGATTCGCTGGGAACAAACAATTTCAATTGTCGGTGATATATATGCGGGCTCACACGAGCATAAAGCGCGATATATATTTATGTTCGCGGGCAGGGGATCTGGTAATGGGAGTAGTAAAGCACCTTGATAGCAGCGCTCGTGTGGCGCTTGGGGTCCGCCACCCATAAATCCCGCAAATCGCTTTCCGCAAGCCAAAGTCTAAGCAGTTTTATACATTTTTTGTCAAAATGCGACGAGGGTTAAGATGAGCAATTTGTAGTCGCAATTTCACACAAATTATGCAGATAGCAGAGAGAATCCTCAAGCTTTTAGTTTTTCGCTGCTCTGCTCATTTGTATGTAAATGTATTAATGTGCATTTATGTATTTCCTATGCAAAGTCCATGAAAACTTGTAAGAAAACAAAACAAATCACTGCGATGCCCATAAAAATGGAAGCAAAATTTGTGATAATCATATGTTAATTTCAAATCAACGCTGACGTTCATGCTGCTGCTCCGGCACTCCAATCATAAACAGACTAATTTATATGAGTTTAGCGGGCCTCCATTTCTGAACGTCAATAACAATGAAAACACAAACAAAATATAGTAAATGTTTATGAGTTA
This sequence comes from Drosophila kurseongensis, assembly GCA_018153305.1. Classification (NCBI taxonomy): domain Eukaryota; kingdom Metazoa; phylum Arthropoda; class Insecta; order Diptera; family Drosophilidae; genus Drosophila; species Drosophila kurseongensis. Next base: position 8,084,778 of record JAECXX010000004.1, on the reverse strand, counting down.
GGAGACGATGTCTTTCTGGGAAAAAGGTTTTGGAAAACTATGCTCTTAAATTGGCATCTATTAAAATTAAGGCTGGTTTCAAAAATGTTGAAGCCCAAAATAACTCTTATTACAAACAAAGAAATACTACAAAAACTGCATTAAAAACTATCTTGAACATGATATGTATATTGCATATTTTCAATCAGAATATTTAATAGGAGTGTTATATTCATTTGATTATTTTCAAAAATTAGCCTACTAGTGTTACCCTTAACAGTATAATCAGAACCTTTAATTTATTATATGAAATCGAAAATTTTGGGCTAGCTCTGTAAACTTTTGAGAGCTGAAAACCACAACACAACCATTTCCGATTGTGTAAGTTCCCCGAATGGTAAATAATGCTTCTCCGCTGTCAAGTATCGATCTGTTTATTAGCTATGACTTGTCACAACAATTTGGAGCAGCTATGATTTGGTTTGGCAGCGTTGCTGTAATTGAATTAACACTTTCGGAGCATCGTTTGCCCGTCTTTGTGGCAGGTTCAACGTCACGACACCGAGCAAAACGACAAATAAACAAACAACCAGTCGAGAGGCTATCAAAAGCGGACGAAGCTGATCAAGTGCAACTGCACTCCCATGCGAGTTGTCACACGGGACCCCTTTTCCCCGGCGATTGCATGTCAGAGCCGAGCAGTGAAATCGTAGAGCCAAGATATATGAGCACATCAAAGTGAATTAACAGGCACATTAACCGATAACCGATCTCCAAACACGAAACACGGACCCAGAACGAAAGACTCCGGCAACGAACCCAGAACGAAAGACTCTAGAAACGAACTGGCAAAGAAGAGGAAGAAACGGAAGTCTAGACTCCAGGGGCGAACTGAATCACGGCTGCGGAATGTAGTGTGCCATATGCACGGCCGATCGCATCGCAGCCCGCATATAGAGGTAATATTTTTTATGGCCATATCGAATTTCAAGCAGCAGCAGAGCCGAGCGACAGAAATATCGTCAGCAGAATCATTTCGAGTCGAGCAAAACGGAACAGAACTGGCTGTGGCGCCCAAGTGTTACCCCCGGCACCTGTCCCATTCAACTCCCCTTCGGCCAACACCCCGGGCATTTTGTCTTGGCCACAAAGCAGAACTGAAAATATTCAAACAATTCGCATTTGCGTGCTAATCAATAAATTTGCCTGTGAAAACCATTTTGATTGCTGGTATCAAACGAAACTTGTAAGCGTTCCGCACAGCTCGTTGGCCGAAGGTGAAATACCCTTCACAAATGCTTACAGTGGCAGTTCCTTTTTTAATTCATTTGCATTAAAATTAATATTTTCATTAATATTAAATAAATAAAATAAACTATACAACACGCTTAATCAGATATTAGGCTTCTAAGTTTTTTACCAGAACATTAATTTATATTAACCAAAGTTGTGTAAAGAACTTAAAACATAAAGTAAAATGAAATAAAACTATCCTTTTTTATCAAGTATTTTTTTAAAATTTGTTTTTTGTCATCCCTTAAACTAATTTGGTTAAAATATTTATCATCAAGCTATAAGCAAAAAAATACTATTAAATAAAAAACAAAAGAATGTCAATCCAAAGTAAATAAACCTAGTTCTCAAGTCAAATCAAAATATCTTCTAATCGAAGAAAAAGTTTTGCAGCGACTTTAGTTTTTCCGGTTCAGATAAAAATCGGTAATAATTGATAGCAGTTTCCGAGAATTTGTATATTTTTTCTCTGGCATTTCTGAGATTGTCATTAAACAAATGTGCCAGAAGCGGCTACCAATTCACAACCACAACAAAAACATCATAAAATCGGGTTTCGCACGTCACTCGCTGGAATTCCCGTAAATCGTCTGCTCAAATTTGTTGTTTTGTTGTTTCTTTTTTCTGTTTTTTTTGTTTGGTCCGTTGGTTGGTTGTTTCTAAAAAAATTGTTTACAGCTATACAGCCTCATCTTCGATCAATAAATCCGGTTTTTTTGAACACAACAAAAAGAAGGCATCGAATATTTTGTATACGTAGTTTTTTGATTAACTTTCGCCCAAATAATTGCACAATAAAAATTGTATGGAATTTCGACTGTTGTTTTGATCGCATTTTTTAGATCTCCACAAAAGTTCGACTTTGGATTGGCCCCAGAAACACAGATAATCACTCCCACAAAGGCTACCAGTGTCTGTGTATCAATTAATGGTTCTGTTTGGCTATTTATAGATTTTGCGGTAAATTCGCTAATAATACTCAAATTTCAACAAGCCAGCACCCGCACTCTAACGCCCATCCCCCCTCGTCCAGCACTTCCCCCACCATATTTGCCCCGAGTTTATTAATAATTTGCAAACCGAACCCAATGAGCAGTTAAGAATAATAAAAATCATTTCATTTGATCCATGATTCATGGCCATGACAAGTCTGTGCAGAGACTTCGGCAGTGCTTATATGGCCAAGAATCGGCCGAGATTCTGGAGTGACTAAGCGACAAAGGAGATATCATCGGATTGGAGTAATCTGGTGGCGGCTCCAAAAACGGCACTGAGTTATATGGCTTATGCTGATTGGCTCAACAATCAACAGATGATCACAATGTGTCCATAAAACCATAAATAGAGATTTTGCAGATCGAAAAATATGAATTTCATTCGTTAAAATGGTTTTTATTGTGATCTTTAGGCATAACTAAATTAGTCGATTAAAAATGAAGCCACAGAGTATTAAATACATTTTTGAAACTAAACTCTCAATTTTTTTTTTATCTTAGGGTAAACTTTTTTTTTCTATTTGATTGGAAGTCGCATTTTTATACCCGTTACTCGTAGAGTAAAAGGGTATATTGTATTCGTGCAAAAGTATGTAACAGGTAGAAGGAAGCGTTTCCGACCCTATAAAGTATATATATTCTTGTTCAGGATCACTAGCCGAGTCGATCTAGCCATGTCCGTCTGTCCGTCTGTCTGTCCGTCTGTCCGTCTGTCCGTCTGTCTGTCCGTATGAACGCTGAGATCTCGGAAACTATAAAAGCTAGAAGATTGGCGTTTTGCATGTAGATTTTAGGAGTTCCTACGCAGCGCAAGTTTGTTTCAAAATGGAGCCACGCCCCCTTTAACGCCCACAATCGCTTATATACGATTTTAAAAATTTAAATATTTCGGAAAAGTAAAAATGCAGTTTTATTGTGTTTATCAATACCTATCGAAATGTAGAAGAAATTTTTCAAATCGGACCATTCCTTAAAAAGTTATGCGTGATCAAAGTTTCTATCTCCATCTCCCTCGCACTCCCTTTACCTGAGTAACGGGTATCTGATAGTCGGGGCACCCGACTATAGCGTTCTCTCTTGTTATTAAAGAAAACTTGTTTTTAGAAATTGTTTATTAGGCATTACATAACTTTAAGCTTCAAAATATGTACATTGAAGAATTAAACGTCTTTAGTTGAATTTAAAATATTTAAATATCTCTTTTTATTTGTCTAAGTCTGATATACAATTTAAAATATGTGTCTTAAATTTATTTTAGGAAAAGCTATTGAGTTGAAAAGAAGCCACTTTCATTAACCTAGTTGTAAAACTCTCTGTTCATTTGATTGAAAATATATTTACATTTAAAGAAAACTAGTTTCAATCAAGCAGGTGACAAACATCTCTTTCCATAGAAAAAAGATTTGGTTGCGTGATAGCTTTTCAAAGAAATCTCATTTAATTAAACTATATGATGTGTGACTTTTATAGAGCACTTATTCCGGCATATTTGGGTTCGGCTCGATTCCGTTCCGTTCTGTCCTGTTCTGTTCTTTTTGTTCGGTTTGGCAGTGATTCGAACGCTATTAAAAACGCATTACCCCATCGGGAGGGCAGAAGTCGGCGGAAGACGGAGGACAGGACCAGTTTGAGGTCGGTATTCACTGTGGTCCTGGCACTCCGCAGTTGGGCTGGGCCCCATCGATGAAGCCGATGATGATGATGATGATGGCTAATAGCTTTGTTAGCTTTTATACGTTTGTCTGGCTTGTGACTTTATTATGTCGTTCGATGCATTCGTTTCTTTCCCGTCCCCTTGCGGCATACGAAATTGGTTAACTCTCGTTGTTGGCCCATTGTCTTGGGCAATCGTCAACGTCATGGATGTGGCTCTGGGTCTGGGCCTTGTCTTCATCTGGGCTGCAGCTGTAATCGGTTTTGGTTTTGGTTTGGGTTTTGGTTTGGGTTTTGGTTTCGGTTTCTGTCAGATGGAATTGTACCAAATAAAGCTGAGATCCCGAGCCCGTCTTGCCCCGAAGCGCCTGCCATTTGACAAATGTGCGTTTTTAGCCATCTCATTGTTGTGGCAAACAGACTTCAATATGCAAATACATTGAAATTAGTTGCCAGGCAGCGATCGGAATCAGCGGGGAGTTTGGATCCGAGATCCGAGGCTGGAGTCGTGTCTTGTAGTTGGCCTGTGGAATTTGCATGATTTGCCAAAGTCTTTGGGGTTTTTTGGCGCCGCTTGCGGGGGATTACGACTGATCTCGGGGCTTAATGGCCATGTGGCTGTAGGTTGTATGTAAGTCGTAGGCATTCCGCTGTTAATTGAATTAAGCCAGCGACATGGTCCACTCCGAAGGTAATTGGCAGGAGGCAGGCCAGCCGTGCTTTTAAGTGGAATTCGCGATGGCGAGAGTGTGATAAGGACGGGACTGGAGGATACTACCCTACACTATACCATACTGTACTATGCATATACATACCTACCGCCGATCATTAGAGGCCCCGTCTAGACGCCGTCTGCATGCCATGCGTATAACCCTTTCGGGAGCCGAGAAACCAGAACCCAGAGCCCAGAACCCTAACCAATTTTCTGCAGTTGAAGTGCAGCGCAACCCCGAGCTCGCTTAATTGCCCAGGCCTTGTCGGTTGGGTTGACGCCATGTCGGGACCATTAGAAACCCCAACGCCAGCCCATAATCACTGGCCCTCGGCCACTTTAATTGGCACGACATCGTCTAAGTCTGACTCATGTAATGCCGCCGTCGGGTCCCCAATTACACACATTACAGAATAATACAGAGGGCCGAGATCTTAGGAACTGGACCTTAAATTAAATGCCCTGCTAATTCCCACTATTGCTCGGCTATTTTCGGATCAACCTAAGGCCCCAGCCCCAGCCCAAGCCCCCGTCGCAGACGATTTCTCAACTCATTCACTCAATCGCACATTAACCCCAGCTGAAAAGGCCGACTGATTTGGCGATTTGGAAATTGCGTACAGTGCATACATGTGGCACGATCATCATCGCCATGGGCATTAAAACATGAACAATGAACCCACACGATAAGCCGAGAACCCAGGCGATCCAATTGAAATCAACTCGAGCTCGGGCCCTTGACCAGAATCAAGAATTGTATTTGGAATGGCACTTAAAGAGTGCTCTTGAGTTGAGCGATGGGGAATCACGGCGACATTGAAGCTCGCTTACATAATCTGCGCGGAAAACTGCGACTTGCCTTCTCCTCCTCCTCCTGAGCACACAAATTCTCAATGGTGATTAATTTGAAGACCTACACTTTATCAAAGTCATCTAATTCTTGTATTCGGACAAAGAACCATTTCTTAGAAACAGTAAAATAAACTAATGAGGCATACGTACCATATAGTATACATTTGTAGTAGTTCCCACTTTTGATTTGCATTGTCCTTGTCAACCATGAGACGCTTGACAAATTACACCTAATCGCAGGGAGCGGGCACAACAACACCACTTGAACCGATCGTCACGTAGTCGATCGCTGCATTTGCTACATTTCGCATGTGTGTGCCTCGTTATCAAGTGCAGAAATTAACATATTATTCAGAGCTCTACATATATATAGTCCAACATGAGCTTAGGCTTATCAGGTCGGGAGGCATGACAAATACCGATTACCGGGAGGTATATGGAAAGAGGAAATACACAAGAATATTTCTAAGACAGGTGCTTAATAATTTAGCTGGCTAAAAATATGTATTTTATTTTGTCATTGTTCTATGACCTTAAGTTTTTATTTTTTACGCTTAATTTTATACTCATAAACATAGCTTCGGAACTTTTTAATTATACATATATGCATGTTCCCTTCAAGGGCAAAAATGTTCAATTTATTAGCTAATCATAAAATCTAATTTTGCTTTGATTTTTGTATTAATAATTTTATTTCCATAAATTCCTATATTCTGATAGTCTCTGTAAGGCTTATTATCTATAAACTTGCACCAAAGAAATTAGTATTTTACTTAGGTTTTAAGATGAGCTTTATCAGAGATAGGGTACCCCTTGGTCCATCACTTTCCCTGTCCATTAGCACTTGTTCGAATGCCGCTGACATTTGTTAGGTCAAGCACCGATTTGGGCCGGCCAATCTCTCTTTCTCAGCTCTCCCGATCGCCGCAGGGTGTGTCACACGATCTCCGATCGGGAATCGAACCGGGGCTTGGGATTACGCTGGGGATTGGGATTAGCGCCTAGTGAATCACAGAGATTCGTATCCGCATTTGGTGCGTTCGGCGTTTGGTTGGCGCCACTTTGAAGCGGCTAGAAATCAATAAAAATCAAAAACCAACAGAGAAGCTGAACAACAACAAATCTTTGGCGAATTCGTGGTGCTGGTGTTGTTGTTGCTGTGCTTGTTCAAGACAAATAATAAAATATTATGCGCCATCGAAATTAATTATAACTCAAACAAGCATTACAATATTCCCTGGCTGGCGCCAGCCCGTCAAAGATCATTAACATTTTTATGATCCGCCAGTCGAACAAAGAGCCACCACACATAAGGCTCGTATCTGTTGTTACCTGAACCACCACTCGCTCACTTTCGGATACATGGATACAGAGATACAGAGATACACGGATATAGCTATGCGTACGCACCCATAAATCGCAAAACTAATAATGTCCAGGTTGTCTTAACACCTCCCAAAGAGGCGGGGCGAGGGCTGCGCTGATGATTCGCAGAATTCAGACAGTGTCTCTATCTATGGCCTCATCTTCATCTCGGGTTCTGGGCAGGAGTCGTAAAACCCAAAACGGGATGATTTACTGGCCAAAATTTCACCCTGGGCGGCGGCAAGTGCAAAGTATCTGTCTCTCCAAAACAACAGTTGTTGCACGGGCACACACAGACACTGACACGCTGACAAATCGGTTCTAAATTTAATTTGAACAACAAAGTTGTAGGTACAAATTGGTACAAGACACCTGCAGAATATCCAAACAAATCTATTTTCGCCCGCTGCGCTGTTATTTTTAAACTAACCGGCTTGATCGTGATCTTTCTCCACCAAAACACAATTTCTTTCCAGTCATAATTCACGCGAGCCACAGCCACAACAAAACCGAAAGCAAAGCATTTAACGAGAATTGTGCAGAGGAAAAACTAATAGAGATTTCCGCGAACATCGACCGACGCCAGTGAAAATGTGTTGCCAATCAAGTGGCCAGTGGAAATATTCTGCGCAGCAGCCACAGGAATCAGCGGCGCCAAGGCGGCATTTCCACGGAGTTTGCCAATGGACCCAGGTCCTGATCCTCACCGTAATCCTGCTGACCGTGCTCCAAGTGCAGACAGTCGCCGCCATCGGAGTGGGCGATAGTCTCTCAGGTGAGTTACCATGAAGTAGTTTGTAAGTAATCACTTGGCGGGCTCTGGAACTATTTTTAGAGATCAATGTGGATTTTATTGTTCAGATATAGAAAACTGTTTATGGTACTGCGTACTTAAAATGATTAGATCAATGCTTTTGCTGATGACATGCTCAAGTATTTTGAGTACCCATTTCCATTAAATATTGTGTGTTAACTTGCTGGGCTCTAAATTTACATATCTAAGAAATCCATTTAAAAAACAAGACCACGGCGATCACTTTTGGTATTTTGATTATTTTTTGATTATTTTTATTTATTTCAGTATCAAATAATTAGAATAGCTATAATTTCGCTATTAGTTAAATGCTTAGTTATTTGATTATTTACAAAATTACACAAATAATAAGATAAATGAGTCATTTTCTAAGTTTTTTCTTCGTTAAATAACATTTTGTAATCGCATTAAATTAAGGTTTTCTGTAATTCAAATTTTTAAAAATTGTCTTTATTTCATCTATTGATATGAAATAACATTCATAAATTCGTCGTAAATAATCTTTTAACGATAATTTAAGGACCATTTCTAATTTGATAATCACATTTTTTTGGCTATAAATTTTGTTTCCAATCCGATCGTTAAACTTTCCACTAGCCTTAATGAAGATCCACATTCTTACCGGTCTAAAAAATATTATTTCAAAATTCCCCCAGATGTGTTTATCTAAGCGGCTTGCCGGATTTTCTATGGCTTATGACTATGAATCATGGATTTTGGCTGATTTTTACGAGCTTATAACAGCTTTAACTGCCAACCAATGCGATCGGTTATAGAGCGGGGTTATATAGTCATTTCGACCGCTTTTCTACGGAAATTGAGTCAGAGTCAACTTTATGGACTTGTGTGGAAGGCGTACTTGTTAACCTTTAGCTGGACTTTGTTTCAATTCATTTCAAATGCATCCCTGGAAAATATAAAAACCCTTTTGATAATACAGGCATAGAAATCTAAAAATTCTAATGATTTGTATAAGATCAACGTAAGCAATTAACCTTTTTTGAAACCTGAGAAAATAACTTAAATATTATTGTTCAACTTAACAAGCAAGTAGTCAATGTTATAAAATCACGATTTAAATAATTAATCTGACTTTAGCACAATACTAAAAACGTTCAGGTTTTTTAAGGGGAATTTTTGGTCTATAAGGATAATTATTCAATTATTGCTTAAAAAAAAAAGAATTGAATAGAGTTGTTAATAATTAAATCCAAAGGTTTTATTTTTAAGTTTTCCTTAAAATAGTTGAATACCGCTCTGCTGTTTCCTAGGCGTTACACCCAAACACGTGCCGCCGCTGATTCCCCTGAGCCACCTCTTAATCCCCTTTCCACTCAATTGGCTGGCGCTTAATCTGCGACTGTGATTAATCGGCGAACGTCGCCAACGCCAGCGGTAGGAGAGAGGGAAGCTTTAATCGAGGGGCTAGGGATCCGGCGGGATTTGCTACTGACTGAGCATATTCAAGCGTTGTCTGCGTCGCCGTCACTGGCTCGACTTCAATTTCGCTGTTTTTGTCTGGGCTCCTCTAAAAAACATATTGAGTGGGCTTTTTTATGGGTTTTCGAGTGTGTTAAATGAAAATAAAATTCGCATAAATTAGATATATTGCAATGCCGATATCGAGTTACTTGAACCAAGTTCATTAACTGTTCTAGTCGAAAAGAGAAAGGAATGTAGAAAGTCCCCAGCGGCAAACCAGATATTTTTGTTTAATTCGGGAGAGGGAAATTTTCCGTTGATTTGAAAATGGAAAAAATGTGGGAGTGGTATAGGGAAAAGGAGTGGGAAAACAGCAGGACACAATCGCATAACAGGAAAGAGTGGACCAAAAACAACAATCATCTAAAGTCCAGCATCAAAGAACAAAGCGAACCAAAAACAAACAAGCGACCAAATTACACAGATCGTTTCTTAAGGAGAGATCAAGTAGGAGGAACCACGATAATAATGCAGAATAAAACAAAGTCCTAAAGCCGCCCACAGAGATCACAAGAAGAAGAAGAAAAAAGGAAGGTAGCTCGAATGGATCACCCCGCCTATCTTTTATATGAACTTTGTACACAGAAAATAACTCAGAAAACGTTGAGATTAATTGTATTTAACAAACGATGATTTGTTTAAAAAAACATTTCATGGTAATAATAATAATAACTGTATACCTAAACTTCATTTTCCGTTAGTAAAAATATTTTTCTACATTATTAAAAAATTTAAATTTATTAATTATTATCCTAATACATACCTGTTCATACATACATTTTTTCTGTGTAGCGCCGGCGTCTTAATTTACCGCCGAACAGCGGGTGAGAGCGAGAGGGATGGCGCGTGTGTCTGTGTGCTTATCAGCACATTGCAGGTGGTCCTCACTTTTCGGGAAGAAGAAGACCGGGCTCAGCCCGCTGGGGTCGTGTCTCTCCCACTCCCTCACTCCCGCTGTACCTGCCTTTTCATCTCCCTCTACGTTTCCGTTTACCTTTTCCTTTGCCTTCCCAATGCTTTCGTTGTTGTTATTGTTCTTGTTGTTGGGGAACATGTTTAACATGCAACGCTTGGCTACTTTTGACTTAAGCGCCAGCAGCGCGCCGGCAGATACGCCTGCAGAGCACGGGCAGAGGAAAAGGCAAAATCCAAACAAAGTGGCAACAACAACAATCACAGGTCGATGTTGAAAAGTACCTGTACACAAATAAAAAATATCGTATAACTATAATCATTTTAATGCTTTTCATGATAAATATTAAAAAACAAGCTTTTATGATAGTTGGCATTTACATATATATATAGAGAATTTACATAGAGAATTTATATTTACGACTTTAAGATTGGTTTTATTATCAATTTTATACAATTTAAAAAGTATTTATTAATTAAATTATTTTTCAAAGAACATATAAATATGGTGATAATATAAAAAAACAGTTTAGTCTTTGACTTATTTTCATGTTATGTCTAAGCGTAATAAAATGCTGCTTGGAATAAATAATTATATGTGTTGCGTAAACAACAACAAACAATTACATATAATATATTACTCGGCATAACTTTCTTGTCTAAATTAAAACTTTGAAAATATTCCTGAACGATATTTTATATTTACTAATTAGTATTTAAGCTAAAAGTAAATTGATTTTATAAATTTCTTAGTGACACTCTCCGCTTTTTATTTTTACCGTGTAAAGTCCACAGGCAAACACATAAATCCAGTGGCCTAATCTCATTGACCCGCAGAAGGAGATCAGACACATAAGTAGGGTGAGGGTGAGGGCATTCCCACTGTAGAGAAGAGTCCATTTTGGGTCACGTGCTCGGATAAGATCTCAGTCGGTGGGCAATTTCCGGCGTTTGTACATGCAATGAATCGTCTTGTTTGTGTTTGTTTGGTATTATTACATCAAGAGTCAACGTCAGAGGCAGGAAATGCAGTGGGAGGGGCCCGAAAGGGGATTAACTTAACTTACTCACATCTGATAGGCACATCACTAATCCGCACTCCAATTATATTACAGGCGTACGTCAATCCTGCTCGAACGAGGGTGAGGAAGTGCAACTGAAGAACCAACCGCAGATTTTCACCTGTTTCAAGTGCGAGTGCCAGGTGAGTCGAAGTAAAGTGTTTGCCCCTTTAACTTCCCATTTGTCCCCCCTGAACCCCAGATTCTCAGCCAACTTTTTTAAGGCTCCACGGATCCTGGCCAAGTTTGCGAGTGGAGTTTGCTTTTTGGCCTCGATAAAAGTCACTTAAAGCGAAATGAAACGAAATGAAATAACATAAACATGCTTGCTGAAATAAATCTCTTGTACTTGTTTCGTCCCCTTCACTCCTATTTGTCTCATTCCCCCTCTATATTTCTATCTCGCTCTCAGCATGGGGCGACGCCAGTGTCCAGCCAGCAGGACATTCAGACACATGTCATTGCAGTTAAATTCTCAGCCGTCTGCCAAAATGAAAATAATATAATACCAAAAATGGTTCAAATACTTCAATAAGATTGCCAGCCAAAACTTACCCACTTTAACATTTGTGTACCGTTAACATCAGATTAAACCAGATTTTGTAATAAAAGAAAAAATGTTTTCGATTTTTATTTAAAATAGATATTTCTAATAATATAATAGAGGTTTAAATATTTTATTTTTTTTTTTGCACACTTCACAGCAACTTATATTATTAAACATATTAGAGTTCCGTCTAAAATTAACATATTATGTGCTATGCGTACAACAGAAAGCAGCTGAAGATATGCCGGAATTTGTCGGAATGTTTGAGCATGTTTGCATTTGTTTGGATTCAACTCTTCCTCGCCAACACGCTCTTTCTTTTTCCCCTTTGGCCGCCCCCTTCAGTGAATTTTTTATGATCCAAGGTCGTCAAACGGGTTTCGCGCAGTCATCCGCAATGTGGGACGGGTATCATGGTAAGGGGTACCTTGGTATTGGCAAGGGTATTCGGTTCGATGTTGGGTCCGCGGATCGATCTCGGCACTCGATCGTTTGACAAACACTTGGCGCCGCCGCTGTGATTTTTCGTCGCCAGGTTCCCATCAACAGCCTCTCTCTTTCACTCGCCCTCGTCCCGCCATCTCTTTCCCTTTCTGGCGCGGCTCAAACGGCGGCTTCGTGTCGTCATTAAGCGAGCGCGTGCTCATCTGGCTGATCGATAGAAAGAGAGAGGTGGAATGGGGCGCAGGTGGAATGAAGGAGGGTGCTGGGTTGCCAAGACACAGTACAAAAATTGTGAATTCTAGTTCTATTTATTTTATGGTTTTTTATAAATTCCTTGAATTAAAAATTATCTTTATAGAATGAATTGTATAAGAAATGTGCCTTAAACTTAAAACCAATTTTTTTAAACATTTTTTTTGATTTAAAATTATATTAAATATATACACTTTAGTGAGCGTTTATTAAAAATATTAAAACCAAAGATGATTGTTCCATTTCTAAAGCACATCTTTAGTTAAAACACACTTTTTAAATCCTAATCATATGTTTTTTAAATTTTCATTTCGTTAGGTTTTTGATTGAAGTGAATATAAGACGAATTTTCTATTTAAATATTAAAAAAACATTTTACTTTTTAGAACTTTTGTTTCTAATAACTTCAAGTTTTCAACAGAACTTGTTAATACACATCTTTAATATTTGAAAACATATAATTTTTTAAATGTTTAAGGGATATTTTTCACTGTGGGGCTGTCGTGAGCCTTTTGCTAATTTAGCGCTAAGCGCTGCTAAACGCCGCTGCTCCAATTTGAGCGGCAAGCGTTCAAGCTGGCGCCGACCGATCGATCGGGCGATCCAAGCGATCCAACCGATCGATCGATCGCTGAATCTTTTTTCGCCTGCGGCTGAGCTTCGCTTCGCTGTTGTTATTATTTCCATTGTTGCTGCGGTTGCTGCTGTCGTCGTCGTCAAGTGGGCGTAACCGAAATTAAAAAGCAGCAGCAAAATCAGCGGGGGGAGCAAAAAAAAATACGATACTGGCGCCACCTTACTGGGAAGGCGCCATCACTATCTCCGTCTCTTTCCGGATCGACCGCATGCTGCATCTCTGTCGCACGCGCTGGGGATTCGTCGCTCGACTCATTAAAAGTTCATGAAATCGAATTTAACCCGAGCTCGTTGTGATTTCTCTTAGATTCGCTCTTAAGTCCAGAAAATCACAACGCTCCGCAATGGAGCGTGCAAAGCGTTAAGCTGTAATCGGGGCTTGAACGCATAAAACCGATAAATAATGCCTGCTTACACAGCTCCCGTACTTTAACTCTCGCGTTATTCCCACCCATTTAAGTCGAAACTTTACGACTGACGTTTATTGTCAAAAATATATGAATATACGGGCACGCATAGAACAGGCTTACACACATATTTGTCGGGTATTCCGAAATCGTCAAGGACAATTTAAGAAAATTGGTACCCCATCCCCTGAAAAGGCCACAAATTTTCGGTTTTATGTGAATATTATGCTGAATCCGCTGAATTCGCACTTAATGGCTTATGATTTAAACGATTTTCCGGGGGGATTTCCTCAACCAACCAGACAGACAGATGATTGAGCAGGACTTTTATGTGTATTTGCAAATTATATTATTTTTTTCTGAAAATGGGTAAACATGTGATTAGAGGATACAGTCAGTGATTGATAAATATTTACAAGGTACTTTGCATTAGTATTAATGAAAAATGTATAATATTAACGTAGAAACGGGATTAGCATTTTTACTTCACTTTTGTATTAATATTAATGAAGGATTTACGATCGCCAGGGGCAACTCGGTAAATTGGAATCATAAGAGCAGTTTTAGTGTGCATAACTTTAACTAAATAAATTCACTTTTGCAAATATGGAATTCTAGAGCACGGACAAACCAGATTTGGCCAAATATTTTCATACAGGTCTGCCAATTCCTTTCCTGCAAATTCTTGGGCAAACCGTTCTAAACCCGATGCCGATTCCAAGTCCAATTCCGATTCCAATTTGAGCCCGTGTAGCCCACAAGTGACAAAATACACATGACCATAAAACCACAAGACTGCCATTACCATATTCACTCCGTGTCTAGAGCGGCAGACTCCAACCTGGCCAACTTAACTCCGAGATGGCCAACAACAGAGTGAGCGGCGGAAAGAGAGGCTCAGACGGAGAAGGAGACGGAGACAGTGTTAAAACCGATCATGTTTTGTCAAACGCAAGGTCGTTAGAGGCCGTTTGCAAATGTGGTTCTGCCACTGTGGCACACACACACACACACCCATTTAAGCCCGGAGTCTTTAAGTTGTTGTTGTGGTCTGCCGCTGGGCAAGAATCAAAACAACAACATCCCCTATCCACTCTCCATCACACAATGCTACTTAGCAGCTCAAGTTGCCATCGTGGCGCCTTTGGCTTTGGCAATCTCTCGCAGAAAAATGCCTCAACTTTCATGTTGGCTGGGCATTTTTCTATACCGGTTCCCGATTAGAAAGAAAGAATTCCGAAGCATAAACAGCTGGATGCGAGTTGGCCGATACCAAGTCGAAGCTCTGGCCGGATTTCGAGAGCATGTGAACTTTGATCTGTGAGATACGACAAGCGATTAGAGTGATATTCAATCTACAAGCTTACTGGATTTCAAGAAATGCACGGAAAACAAAGTTAATTCACTTTAAGACTCATATATTTAATATATCTAAATATGACAAGTTCGTCTTTAAAAATACTTTAGAAACCTTTAATCTTATACCTTGTTTTCTTGAACATTATAAATGTATTTTAGAAAAATGTAATCTGTTTAAAATCTTGAGTAATGAAATTTTAGCCAAAAATATGGAATCTCAATTAAATTAAAATTTAATTGCACATCAAATTAATTTGATACCATTCTATACCAAAAAAAAACAGGTCGACCTTTAGTTTGCTCAATTTTATTTTTTGTGTAGAAATGGGGGCTGGGGGAGTTACGACAATGCCGCACTAAAGTGCCATTAAAATTCCAACTAACAACTGCCATTAAAACTAATACGATGATAAAAATCTAGCAGCCAGAGACCGCGACTGAGACTCTCGAGATTTTCATTTTCATAACAATTGCAAATTTTGCACGTTGCGGCCCCATCCAAATTGAGATCCAATCTGGTTTGCTTGCACTAAATTATACACACACAGATACTCACCAACATTGTTCGGAGCAACTGCATACAAATTAGTGAAATATTTTGCCTGTTTTTGGTCGACATCTATCTAGATTTATAGATACATTTACAATTAGTGGCGGCTCCGGCTCCGACTCGGGCTCTATTATTATTGCCGGGCTGGATCTGGCTTTAACCTGTCACTGCCAACAGCTGGCACTGCTGCTGCCGACTCAAGGGTTAAAGTTAAAGTTAAAGTTAAAGGCAATGGCAATTGCACAAGCCGGCCAAGTTGCAACAGTTTGACTTATGATCGACATCAATTCCAATGCACCCCGCTGCAGCTGTCAGCATGTCGTTAACAGCCAAATGGCTAGAAAATCCAGATGCATAGATACCCGCATATAAATATATATCTAAGCTGATTTGGCGCTGCTTACCTGTGGGCAGGCAATCAGCCGAGGGATCAACTAACGAGTTGCAACGAGAGCGGGGGTTTTCGGTCCTAAGGATAAATTACTGCAGCATAAATTAGCCGACTTTGCATAATCCCAGCTCATTTTCCACTTTAACTTCCACAGAGAAAATGGAAAACAATGAAATTTATGTTCTGCCATTTAAAACGGTTCTTATCAGGTCTTTAAATTGAACTAAATTACATTACACCAATGAGATCAACACATTAATATGGAAATGCAAAAGTAACATTCAGAGGTTAAACTTCGATTTAAAAATTGAGGAAAGATTACATAGTTGGTTGTAAAAACGTTACAAATGTAAAGTGTTTTGAGTGTTTCAATTTAGGTTAGTTTTTAAATTTTCTATATAGAACCGAAAAAACATATTTATTCCAAATTATGAAACAAATTCCAAATATTTGTTCGTTATTTATCAAAATATATATCTGATCATTTCGGTAAGTCTAGAGACCGAATTGAAATCCATCCAAGATATATATTTCTCAGTGTAGGTAACCCCAAACGAAGTAGAAGTCAAAGCAATCGCCACGCCCAAAGTAAATTACAGTGAAGGTCAGAGTGCAGAGCCTCATTGAGCAATGGCAATTCCCAAAGCAATCGCTGGGCAGTAAATCAGGTGGAGGTGTATTTTATGGGGCAGGGCAGTGGGGATATATAAGTGTGTACTGCACTCACCAATCATCAGCTCAGCTGCTCAGTGACAGCCATCTTTCACATGGCTAAGCGCATTTGTGCAAATCGCGCATACGCCACATGGGGCCGAAGAACGATCCCAGCAATAAGACTAATTTATTGTCTTGCTTTTTATTTGAATTTTACAGAACGGATTCGTGAATTGTCGCGATACCTGTCCGCCCGTCAATGATTGCTATATTCTGGATAAGTCGAACGGCACTTGTTGCCGAAGATGCAAAGGTAAGTCAGCGGCTATAAAATGGTATATTTACTTAAGTCTTAGTTAACATATTACATATTAATCATAACGTAATAGGGTTTTTTAACCTGTAAGTAATAGATTTAGTTACCTGTGAAGGAGCATATTTATACTTTTTTAGACAGTATTATAATTTTACTCGAAAGTTTGCAAAGTATATATATTCTTTTGATCATTAGCAGTAGAATCAATTTAGTCCGTCCGTCTGTTCAACGCAAACTAGTCTCTCATTTTTTAAGCTATCTTAAAGCTAAGCTATTCCCAAAAGTAATCTTTCAATTGCAGGTAGTATATAAGTCGGAACGGAACGGTTTAGACTACTTTATAATATAGCTCCCAATCAGGAGAATAAATGAAAACAACTCCGGCACATGGAAATTCTTTATGATGAAGAGTTCTATAATTTTATAAAAACCGGACGACTATATCCTATATCTGCCATGAGAACGATAGAAAAATGTGAAGGAAAACCGACATAGATTCATTGTTTTTAAACACAAATGCTTAAATATAGAAGTAATAATAATAAGTTTTGTAATAGCTGCATGGGTCCAATAACATTGACTTTCCGAAGTTAGCTTCTCTTCTTGTTTTAATTCACGCTCCTTAATCCCGCAGGTTGCACTTTCCGTGGCATGTCGTATGAGAGCGGATCGGAGTGGAGCGATCCGGCGGATCCCTGCAAGACGTACAAGTGCGTGGCCACCGTGGTCACCGAGACGGTCCAGAAGTGCTATTCGCAGTGCGACAACGACCAGCTGCAGCCACCGCGACCCGGCGAATGCTGTCCCACCTGCCAGGGTGAGTCCCAAAGCCCCTCCAATTGATATCAGACCAGTCCCCAGTAGCATCACCCACTAAAATTAGCCCAAATCCCGCTAATGCCTCATAATCGGTAGACAATAGCGAGCCCAAGCAGATGCTCTACGAACGGGTATTACCAATGCAGCATAAAATATGCTAAAATGTTTCGAAATTCATAATTATTTGCCCAACGCAAAGTAGATCATCGCAGATAGTGCCAGCATTTTTATGTCTCTATCACCGAAATGATTTATTCATGGGCCAATCCAATGCTCGTCCCATCTCAAATCGAATCTGTGGTGATCCGCTGCGATCTGTTTTGATCTGTTCTCCGCGACGCGGCTGTTATTGTTGGCTCTGCTTATTTATGGGCTTTAAATTGTCTATTAAGGCGACAATGTCGCCCCGCATATTGGCATTGCGATCGCGGCTGAGAAAACAAAAGCAACGCAAATCGGGGGGCCCTCCTATGACGCTGCCTATGCAAATGCGGTAAATGCCGCTTGGAAACCCGTTTCGCCTTGTGGAAAATTTCTTGGCCCGCGGCCAAGCAAATCAAACCCAACTAAATCATAAGTGTCTAATGTCTAATGCCCGATGTCTAATATCTGATGGGATTGCCTCTGTTCGACTCGTTGTCAGGTTGCAAGATCAACGGACAGACGGTGGCCGAGGGCCAGGAGGTGGACGCCTCCATCGACGACCGCTGTCTGGTCTGCCAGTGCCGCGGGAACCAGCTGACCTGCTCCAAGAAGACCTGCCCGGTGCTCCCTTGCCCCATGTCCAAGCAGACCCAGCGTCCGGACGAATGCTGTCCGCGTTGTCCGCAGAACCACAGTTTCCTACCGGTTCCAGGTGAGTTATTTAAACAACTGCACAACTCTAAATTGTAAGAAAGAAAAGTTTTATAAGCGTATCCAAAAATTCAGGGTTTTGTCCATGCCTATTTCGTTTTCATCTACAATTAAAAACCATAAAATTATTTTTAAATCTTTGATATAAACAAGAAACTCATAAAATTTTAAAACTACAACACAAGGTAAACACACCTGTGTATTATTACCTATATATTTATTTTTTAAATTCGCATTGCATTTAAATTCAGCAATAAATGTCCTAATATTCAATTCATGCTGGGTTTTAGTGCCAACAATATTTTTAAAGAAATGCTGACATATTATAAGCTAATTCTATTTATAGCTACTTATTCGTAGGTATATAGACATTCAGAAACATAAATTGGATAATTTGCTATAACTTTAAATTTGTTTACATACATGTTTTAACTAAAGTATCAATTTATAGACCATATACCTGTAATACTAATGTAAATTTGTAAAATAAAATGTTTAAAATCAATATAATTCATCTGAAATTGAAGAAAATTGATTGGATAATCGCTAGTCATTTTCCCAACTAATATCATGACATTTGCTATGTTTCTTCGGCAGGCAAGTGCCTCTTCAACAAAAGTGTTTACCCCGAGAAGATTCAGTTCATGCCGGACAGGTGCACGAACTGCACCTGCCTGAACGGAACCTCGGTGTGCCAGCGCCACACCTGCCCGATCCTGGAGTGTGCTCCGGATTTCCAGGAGCCGGACGGCTGCTGTTCGCGCTGTGCGGTCGCCGAAGTCCGGAGCGAGTGCAGCCTGGACGGGGTGATCTACCAGAACAACGAGACCTGGGACATGGGTCCGTGCCGCAGTTGCCGCTGCAACGGGGGCACCATCCGCTGCGCCCAGGTGCGCTGTCCGGCGGTCAAGTGCCGGGCCAATGAGGAACTGAAGCAGCCGGCGGGCGAGTGCTGTAAGCGGTGCGTGGAAACCGCTGGGACCTGCACCGTCTTCGGGGATCCCCATTTTCGAACCTTCGACGGCAAGTTCTTCAGCTTCCAGGGCAGCTGTAAATACTTATTGGCCTCCGACTGTCTGGGCAAGACCTTTCACATCCGCCTGACGAACGAGGGGCGTGGCACGCGGCGCTCCAGTTGGGCCAAAACGGTGACCCTCAATCTCCGGAACTTGAAGGTTAATCTCGGCCAGCGGATGCGGGTCAAGGTGAACGGTACGAGGGTCACGCTGCCCTATGTGGGCGTGGCCGGTGGGCAGAATGTTACGATCGAGAGGCTGGCGGACGGAGGAGCGGTTATGCTGAGATCCGAAATGGGATTGACGCTGGAGTGGAATGGGGCTGGCTTCCTGCAGGTTTCGGTGCCGGCCAAGTTCAAGCAAAGACTGTGCGGCCTCTGTGGCAACTTCAACGGCAGTTCTCGGGACGACCTCACCGGAAAGGATGGACGGAATCGCGGGGACGACGAGGTCTGGCACTTCGCCAACTCCTGGAAGGTGGGCGGCCCCAAGTCCTGTTCGCGCAAGCGTGAATTCCTGGCCGCCACGCCCACCTGCGACAAGCGCAAGTCGAACTTCTACTGCCATCCGCTGAGTGTTCCGGCGCTCTTCGGCGAGTGCCACGAGCGGCTGAATCCGGAGAACTACAAGGCCGCCTGCCGGATGGACGTGTGCGAGTGTCCGTCCGGCGACTGCCACTGCGACAGCTTCGCGGCGTACGCCCACGAGTGCCGGCGCCTGGGCATACAGCTGCCGGACTGGAGGAACGCCACCAACTGCCCGGGCGGCTGGCGACACAATGCCACGCTGTCGAACTTCAAGGGCAACCCGTTCTACGGTGATCCCAGCTTCAATCGGTTCCACAAGGGTCGGCGGCAGAAGAACCACCAGCTGAGGCTGCAGCTGCAGGAGCAGCGGAGCAAACAGGGCCAGAAGGGGCGGCACAAGCCGGGCCAGAACCAGCTCGACAAGCAGGGCCACCGACTGGACAAGGATCAGCTGGACAAGGAGTTCTTCCGGAAGCATGTGCCCAGCAGCATCCTCTATCCGCGTGCGCCGGATCGCACGCCGCCGCCCCTCCACTAAGTTAGTTGACCGTTTAACTTTAGTTACCCATTTAGTTACTACACACACACACATGAGCACGCCCATCCACACAGTTACTCTCGCCTGAAAAGGGGCCGCAATCTATAGCATACTTTCAGCGGCCCCAAAAAGTGGGGAGATTGTGAGGGAAAACCTAGTTGAATTCGCTCCCATGACAGCCAGGCCACAGTATTACGCTGAACGTCCTCTGGAGTAGGCAGATATATATGCCAGATATATATACATATATATATACCGTATATATATGCAGCACCCACACATAGCATCGAAACTCATCCTGTCGCCATTTCGTGTAGCCTAAGTTTTATTTATTTTAGCTTTAGTAATGGAGTTTTATTCGGAGAGCCTGTTGTTTGTGTGCCTGTTTTGTATTTGTATCACTGTATGTGTGTTTCGTCGCTGCGCTGAACTAAACTGATCTAAAAACTAAACTATAACTAAACCTAAGCTAAGCTTTAGCTAAGTGTACTTAGAACTTAACGCAGTCCTAGCTGAAGTACTTGATAATGTTTGCTTAAAATTTAAGCTCTAGGAAGAGGATGAGGAGGAGGACCTACCCAACTACTATGAGAATTGCACAACAGTATTTTTGCTTAGTTGAAACTTGAACGAGCCCCAGATCCCCACACTCAACTCTCCAACCCTACTTAACCAACTCGAAATTCCGCTTATCTCAAATCGGGGCATGCGCCCTCGCAGAATTAACCAACTTTTACCCAAACTGTGTTAATATTTATACAACTATCGCCAACTATTTATGCACTTAACCAGCGGAGAAGGGAGACAACTCTTTGCCATTTTCAATTTTACAAATTAATCAAGTTTAAAGTTAAAAGTTAATGTAATGTACTATAATAACTTCTTTATATACTACTGTATGGCTGGATCTGTAAATTTACGATATATTTAAATATCCCAAAAGTTGAAGAAAAGAAAAAAACAAAACAAAAACCAATGCCACAAATGCATGTGGATGAAATCAAATTGAAATATATAAAAAAAAACAATTCACAAATGGTGTTTGCTCTGGGAAAAGTGGGTTTGTTTTGGATTTAAGAAGTTAACAATGGCTTATTCCTTATTTTGCATACCCAGAAGTAACTAAAATAAATCTTCAAAATCGTTTAAAGACTAAAAGCTTTGTTGGAAATCAGTTAAGCAAATGGCCAACACCAAATACTTAGACATTTGGTATTATAAGCTTTTACTAAGTGCCGAAGTAGTTTATTGGAAAGCGATTAATAGAAATCTAAGTAAATGAATGTCAGCAGCCAAATGCTTTTAAGTAAGTCCACTTTGATTTGCGATTTGAATAGCCATTTAAATGCCCACCAGAGAGGAAATCTCAAATTCATTCCAATCAATTTACCCTTTTACTACACGAGTAACCGGAATGAAAACATTTGGCTAGTGGTGTTTAAGTTAGGGAGTCAAATCTCTAAGCCATTAAAAAGCGCTGGCAGTTGACCAGCTTGAAAAGAGGGAACCGAATAGCCTGTGGGAACTCGAACTGCTGACTTTCAGCTGGCTCCCTCCCCCAAATGGAGGATCTCCGGCCAACTTGCGTTTATTGTTCTTTGCTGTTCGTGTGTGGCATCAGTTTCAGAGGCACGAACTCCAACTCTCCGCGACGACACTGCGTCTGGGGTGGCAACAAACACTGCGGTGGCTCCGAATCCGAATCCATGGCCACGGAAGGAAGTGGAGTGCAGAGCGAGTGCCAACGGACAACGGCCAACGGCCAAGGGCCACTCCAGAGTCCGAATGGAACCCAGAATCGGGGAGCGAAACTCAGTCTGGCTGGCGTCGGATTACGGGGCATGGCCATTAGCCATTAGCCAGTGGGGGTAATGCCAATTTATGCATGTTTGCTTTGCAATAATTGTCAGCGATGTCTAGGGTCGGCCAGGCAATTCCCATTCCGCGTCCAATTCCCAGGGCAAGATTGTCTGTAATTCGAATCGAACTTACTGGGCAGCCTTCGGAATTCTGAGAACGAGGCGGGCGCTCGTAAATTCAAGCGATCCGATCGCAGGCGATTTAGACGGAAAACACAATCTGGCATGGCCCCTGGATCATAGCTCGCGGCTCATTGAGGAAAGCAATCTACACAGCAAGAAAAAACATCTATTAAATAAACGCATGACATTTTCGTTACTAAAAAAATATTTCAAAAACTGTTTAGGGGCCATGTAAAGGTTAACGATTGTATAATCTATGAAAGAAAGTTAACAGGAAGTCGATTTGTTCAGAAACAAAAATTCTAATTAAAAGTGTGTTCATTTTTTAAACGACAAATCTTTACAGGGTCTGTTGGCCCACAGATAGGTAAGAAAGGCGGACTGCCAAACCTTTCTTCCAGAGTCAGAAAAACTATATATTGATAAAGTATTTCGTTTCGAAACATAAATTTTAACATTAAATTAATATTTGTTACCTAGCAAAACTTGCTGACATTGTAATGTTCTGTCTGCCTGAAAGTTCTTACATTACTGCAGTTTTTTTTTAGTAATTCATTTGACGGATAATTCGATTTGACTTTTGAATTCGCCAAGTTATTTATAATTTTTTTATATTAAAACTGTAAATTTACCACAAATTAAATACAGAGCCGCGATACAAATTTGCTTAAAACAAAACAAAGACAATTGGTTTCCACCAGTATGATAATTAATTTTATCATAGGTGCTTGCATTGTTACTGTTAAAAAGGATGTTGTGTAAACCGAACGTTATTATAAAATTTCAAATGCATTTTTCTTTCCGCTTTTAACGAAAGGATGTAAAATGTAGATAACGAAATTTTTTTGCGTGCATTACCATGCAGCAGGCACGTGCACTGAATCCCCAAACAAGTCGATCGATCAGGTTGATGCCACTTCCAATTGCAAGTGCCTGCTGGCTGATTGATGTCCGTCCAGTAGCTTCTGCAGAAATCTGCAGGCACTTAAACTCGATCTTGGACCACGGTGACATCTGCCTGTTCGGATCGCCTTTGAGCGTTTCCGCGTGTCGCTCCTCTGGAGACGCCGGCGACGCGTGCTCTGTCCTTATCGGGCGCTAACCTCTCCATATCGGACCAGCTGCCATAAAGCCACCTATTCCGCTGGGTATCTGCCGGCCAGCCGACGATGGTGTGGCGCCATGGCGTGATCCAAATTTGGCATTTGGTGAAATGTCTTCTGCCGGACAAGTGGCGTTTACTGCATTCCCCAAGGGGCGGCATTAGGCGACGGGCCCGTGTTCATAACTCATAACTTGAGGCCCCTTCTCATTCCATCCCTCCTCGCTGGTAGCCACTTAAAATCCACAATTTATCAATTTCTCTGGCAGGACTCGCTGCGATGAGACGAAGAGATGTCCGGCGATAAGCCGCAACTAGAAAGGGCAATCGATGGCATTGGTCATGCATCATCTGCTCCACAGAAAACAAATAGTTTGTTATTAACTAACTATAGCTTTTCAAACTCTTAGGCTTTAAATGTCTTCTCAACAATTATTATGATTAAATATTAGATGCAGTTATCGTATCTTATTAACAATAGCACATTATAATAAAACCTTGTCTAAATGTCAAATTCTAAACTTATTATACAAAAGCACGAAAGTTCGGATCAAAATAATTAATAATAATTTTAAGTACATTTTTAATATTTTTATATATTACACTGTTATTAGCTGGGAATTGGTGTTAGACCCTTTGATCGGGCTAAAAATCTAGCTGTTTCAACAGTGATCATAAAGATTAACTATCTTGTAAAACATGAATGTTCGTTAAAGCCTTGTCTTTTCTACCCGCTTTTTTTGGATCTTTAGAAATAATTTGTCAATACACGAAAACAATGTCGATCGAAATATAAAAATTTTTCTTTTAAATCTGTATTGCCAACATTTAAATTTAAGCTTCTTACTAAAGGTCGCTATACATGCCAATATTACTTTGAAAATATTTAATTTCTTTCAGAATTATGAAAAATAAACCCTCTTGAAAGGCTCTTAGTTTTTCTCTGTGTACAGCCAGCATCCAAGGATGCGACTCGTAAGTGTGCATAAGCGAGTGGAAACGCATGAATCATTCGGTGGCTGCGTGGGAGCATCCATTGTCATCGGTTTGGCCATTATCGCGTATATCCATATGTCAGCGGCTTCCAGAGAATGGACGCCCACGTCCAACTGGCTCAAGGGCTGCACTTCGTCTTCGGGGGTTGGAACTTAAGGATTGGGGGAGGACACCGCACAAGCCATTTTCCGGATGCGGGAAACCAAAGCTGTTGACAGAACTGGACAAATTAAGCATTATTTATGTTATTGATACGGCGGCGGAGAGAGTGAGATATATTATATATGAGTTGGAAAGAAAGAGGGGCAATAATTTGTGGCATACTCTTTGGCGTTGACCTAAATGACCCAGCAACGGGGTGGCAATTCCGAGCGATTCACCAGCTAAATGTGGGGAGAAATAAATATAAAAATTGTGAATGTATGCTAAAAAGAACAAAAACGATATCCAAAGATTGGTTTTCGATTTGTAATGGGCTTCTTATTAAATAATAAGTTTTTTAAATTGAAATCAATATTTTATGTTGTCTAAATTTAATCTCAGGATGATCAGGGAATTTTAGATTAAATCACATTTGATTTTCTTTTTGAGCGCTATATTAAATTTCAATATTTGTTATCGTCTTTTTGTGTTAAATTGCTAAGGAAAAAGAAAAGTATTCCCTATTATGTGTTAGGGAGAAAATTAAATTCGTACATTTATAATTTTAATGAGATCTAAACGTTTATAGTGATATCTTTAAAAAACTTCAGATATCATAGACAAAAGTTCTAAGACATGTGATATCTTAAAGTAGTTTCATTTTTGTGTCTTCGCTGGCAGTAAATTCATTTAATTTTTGGTTGGCCATTTGACACGCTCCAGATGATTTCTACGAATCGAGTTTGTTAGCAAGTTATTTAATATGTTGACTAATTTTCATTTAGCATGGTTCTATTTGGACACGCTCTAGATGATTATAATGATTTCATTTGTAAGTGACTTATATTATTATAAATGTAATATAATATTTACAATTCCCACTCCTATTCTAGTATACTAATTAAGATGTCTTGGTCACAGTTAATTAGCTAAGCAAATTAGTTATTAAGTGCTGACACCTCCCCCACCCTAATCCTCACCCACTCAGCTGTCAATCAGCGTCGAGTGGGTCATTATAAATACAAATGTCTGGGAAGATTGGCTGAGCTTACACGAGATGAATGTCTGAATGAATTGTGAATTAATGGATATCTCCGCCAAACTATCTGCCGCTCTCCATCTTCCTCTCCCTCGATTCTTAAGTGTTTTGACTAATTTAATTGGCAATCAAGTATTCAGCGTTGGCTTAAATGGCGATGGCGTGTGTCAGAATGAAAAAGGCAAGCCCGCAAGAATCAAAGCAAAATTAATTGCCTAGTTATTGGCCATTTGAATAATTATGTAGTTGGAAAAGGGATTCAGGACCTTCTAGGCATAGCTTTTAATCCCTCTCCCTCCCTCACTCGCCAATTCTCAAATCATTTTGCTTTAGCACTTCCACAGACAGAAAGGCGTCGTCAGCAACTTTTTTGTTTATTTATTTTTAAATTTTTGTATCGGCTTTTGCCAGCCGAAACTGGTTGGCATCCATCAGATTTTGGATAAAGTTTAGCACATGCCGGGCAGGAACAATACGGTTTATTAATTATTTTAAATGATCCCTCTTGTTCTCTGAGTTACTTGTAGCGATTTATTTCGTTCCAGGGCTCATCGCAGTCAGATGTAATTATGCAAAGTTAACTCGACGCTGGTGTTTTCTCATGACGGAAGTTGTTGCAGTGCCATCGGTACTGAGTATTAATTGCCATTATCTAATCTTGTAATCTGAGTCTGGTGGGGGTGGGGAGATAATGGCGCAGCGATCAGTGATTCTTGATTTCATCGGTGGGAACAAAGATAACCACATCCCATTAAAGATTGATCACTTGGGAATTACTGTCATTTGTGTCAAAATAATGAAATATTGGAAAAAAGGGGGTTCTTAAGTTTTAGATATTAAAAAGAGAGTAATCATTTTATTTTAGTACATCTATTTTTAAAACGCTTAAGTACATAGAAACAATTGCGATTTAGATTTAACGTCTTAAGTGCAAAAGTTTGCATATAACCGAAGTCACAGTCGTATCTATTTCGAAGTTCCTAATGCCTACAGATTCCAGACTTTCTCATTCCCCTGACTTCCTAGGGTATCCAAACACATGCTACAACCCATCAATTAGCACACAGACTCACCTTTCTTCTTAAATTTCTCCTCCATAAATCTAGGAAAAGCAACCTAAATCACGCGTCGGTCTTAAGTGCCGCCTTATCGGGCATAATCGCTGTTGAAATTTGCATACTGAGGCCACTAAATTTAGTCTAATAGGTTCTGAGCCGGACTGATGGGCTTTGCCAGCTCCGGTACTGGTCGGATATATGTGTCAATAAAAGTCGGGTAATTAATTGCACGCCCCCCGAAATGGATAGCCGCCGTTTCCCAAGCTTCCAGCTGGATAAATATAGCTGAAGCATATATATGGGCCGCTTAAAGATCACATTAACATCAAACGCGCACATTTTATGGCCTGTCAACCGATCGTTGTCCACATAGATCGATCGATAGCTCCCAGCTCGTGGCACCAATGAACGAATAGACTCCTCTCCACTCTCCTCTCTTATTTTCTTTTTAATTTTGTTTAATTTCGGCCAATTCTAGAATCACGACTTTAGAAACGCAAGCCGAAGCGGGATGAAATGGAACCGAAAGACCGGGAAGATTCACTCATCCTCCGCTCGGCTGGCCCTCAAATTAATATTTATATTTATTATCATTATTTTGTGCAAACTTGTTCTTGGCCGTTTCGTTTCTAAACGTGTTAGAAAGGCTTGGTCTGGCTAAGTCGGGCTTTGCAAAATGGCATTAGAATCGGCCGGAGAGAGATATATAAAAAGTCGGCTGTCACCCGAGCTCTCTTGCTTAGTTTAAGTCTTAGTCCCCGATCTTGGTTCTGTGATCATTCGAACGGAAACATCCAATAAAGACGGCCACGCTTATTGGCCAGAATCTGATTGAAAGTGCCCAATCAAAAGTGATAGACAGAGGGTCCTTATTAAGTGTTAAATATTTTTTAAAGTTTTTTCGAGAGTAAATTAGAAAAAAATGTCAGCTCTGATCTGCGGAACTGCATACCTGGCCATTTTCCAGCTTATGCTGCAGTTAGTCCTGGCCCAGGACTACAGCTGGTGTGATCCCACTTTGTGCGAGAATGGTGTCAAACATATTGCCTGCCGAAATACTGGAGTAAGTATTAATCAAATAAATTATACAAATATTCTTTCATACGATAAAGAAAAGGTTATTATAATCAAAAGTCATATAATGTAGACTTGAATATTAATCGCATGCATATTAGGAGATGAACGTTGAAAAATTTGTAAAAATGGCTGAAATGAAATGTTGCTGAGCTCAAGGTCTTTGGCTGATTAATTTATGTATGTTTAAATTTAATCGAAACAGATCTTTAATCGGTTGGCATTATCTTGTTTTAGTGGGATTTTTTCAAACTATTGCAGATAATATCTTAATTAATCAAAAAAAAGTCTTATAAAATTTAATTTTTAGATGCTAAGATTTCATAAACGGCAATGAAGTATATTTATTGTGAAAAATTATTCTAATATCTGATAAGGATTCTAAAGTTTTAACTTCAGGGTAGAATTAAGAAAAAGTTCGAAGATTTGAAAAAGTTTTTTCTTAGAAAGCGAAGTTTAATATATTAGACGATTTTATGGGAAGATTTAAAGGAAAGCCGAAATCCTCTAAAAATATTATGCAAAGGATAGATTCATGAAAACCCTTTTTAACTTGTGCCACAGCAATTCGCCAGACGCTGCCAGCCGGATTCATTCCAAGTGGATATAAACCGCCACAAGGGGGATTTCCTGCATGCCCACAACAAAAGGAGAAACTTCCTGGCTTTAGGAAAGGTGCCGGGGTATTATCCGGCCGCACGAATGGCCACAATGGTAGGAACTTAACCGAAAAATTACTTGGATAGCAATAACCTGCGATATCCTTAGGTGTGGGACGATGAGCTGCAGTATCTGTCCATGCTGAATTCCCGAACCTGTAAGTTAGACCACGACGATTGCCACAACACCTACCGGTATGCCAACTCCGGACAAAACCTGTGCGCCGTGTGGCGCCCAAGAGATCCCCATGTGAATGTGACCAGTTTGGTGGAGGAGTGCTTGGGTCTGTGGTTTAACGAATACTCCCTGATAGACAGCAGCTTCATCGATGCCTTTCGAGTCACCTCCATTTTGTAAGTATAAATAGAAGGGGATGCCCCTTGATTATTTATCAACTTATATCTTTTATTCTAAACAGTGAGGACTACGGTCACTTTGCGGAGATGAGTGTGGACAAGAGCTTTGCGCTAGGCTGCTCCATCATGAGATTC
Organism: Drosophila kurseongensis; assembly: GCA_018153305.1. Taxonomy (NCBI): domain Eukaryota; kingdom Metazoa; phylum Arthropoda; class Insecta; order Diptera; family Drosophilidae; genus Drosophila; species Drosophila kurseongensis. The sequence goes on along the minus strand of JAECXX010000004.1, from coordinate 8,055,806 downwards.
ACACGTCCCGACTACCCCTCCGTATATATCTACAACTTTATCTGCAACTATGCTTCACTGTACGCCCTGGAAGCTCCAGTTTATGAGCGTGGCCGTCCGGCTTCTCGGTGTACCACGGGCAAAAGCCACTTCTATCCGGGATTGTGTTCCACCCGAGAGGTGTACGACCCCAATTGGTAAAAGAGATCCCAGGGGGAATCCCTCAACTCAGGTACAACTGCCAAGAGTATTTAGTAGTCCGTAGCTTTAGACCGAGTACAAACCAATAAATGATCGCATCGATTCCAGCCACTTTGCATAATTTATTTAAATTTACAGTCGTCATCGAGATTTCGCCGCTGACTTCTGACCCGGCTAACATTGCATAACCACAGTTGAGTTATAAACCCACAGGTTGTGCTGTAAGACAAAAAAGATCGACCAAAATAAACAAAGCGAATCTACAAAGAAAGCCAGTCCCAGTCTTTAGAGACTGGTTTGGCACAGAACTTTCGTTTATTATTGGTCAACAACTCATAAAGATGTTCCCTAGCATATGCAAATGGCGATTTTTATTTGATTTGTGCGCAGAAGTTATTGATTTCTCCTTTGTGATTAAGAACCTGTCGGGTGGTCTTTGAATAGGGAGCTTAGCGTGTGCAGCAAGCAAGAAACAAGCAGATTAATCTACTTGTATATTAATACCTGATAGTCGAAGCTCATCAATTGGGTCAATGCCAGTGTCAAAGACTGGAAACTCTAGAATCATAAAGTCACTGAACTGTGTGAAACACCCACGCTGACTCAAGTCGAATGCTTCTATTTAGACCACGTTATTTTAAATTTTATAAATCTTATTTGATTAAAACCAATGTTGAGTTGTTATACCCGTTACTCGTAGAGTAAAAGGGTATATTGTATTCGTGCAAAAGTATGTAACAGGTAGAAGGAAGCGTTTCCGACCCTATAAAGTATATATATTCTTGTTCAGGATCACTAGCCGAGTCGATCTAGCCATGTCCGTCTGTCCGTCTGTCTGTCCGTCTGTCCGTCTGTCCGTCTGTCCGTCTGTCTGTCCGTATGAACGCTGAGATCTCGGAAACTCTAAAAGCTAGAAGATTGGCGTTTTGCATGTAGATTTTAGGAGTTCCTACGCAGCGCAAGTTTGTTTCAAAATGGTGCCACGCCCCCTCTGACGCCCACAATCGCTTAGATACGATTTTAAAAACTTAAATATTTCGGAAAAGTAAAAATGCAGTTTTATTGTGTTTATCAATACCTATCGAAATTTAGAAGAAATTTTTCAAATCGGACCATTCGTTAAAAAGTTATGCGTGATCAAAGTTTCTATCTCCATCTCCCTCGCACTCCCTTTACCTGAGTAACGGGTATCTGATAGTCGGGGCACCCGACTATAGCGTTCTCTCTTGTTTTAATATGTACTCCAGCTTAAATGTTTTCCAAGCCATTTTCAATTATTTTTTAAATGGGTATCTGTCAATAACAATGGGTAATTATACAACAGATGTTTCCCGATTTTTCACCGGTTCCGTACACCTTTAACCAACCTAACGAAAGCTCAAACCTTAACTAAATGCGTATACTTAGCTTTCTCTAGCTTGAACTTGACTCAACTCGGAGATTAACGATCTAGTTAAACAGTCTATTTTTGGATAGGGAGCCGCGTGCCAACAAAGTGGAGACTCTTCCCTCGGGGCTTCTCGGGAGCTTATGGCTCGAGTTTTCCTAGAATTTGTGCACTTTGAAGTTTTGGTGTGAACGCTCTTTAAAGATAAAAACATAAACACAGACTGTAATTGAGACAAAGACAACGGCCCCCGAAAATGGAAATGATTCATAAAACGTCGCTTGACCTGTCTCAAGCTGCGGTTTCGTTTTCGGATTGAGATCGGGAACGGATTCGGAATCGAAGTCGGGCTTGGAATCGAGATTGGTAAACACCCGCCGTAAATAAACACTTGCAAATCAAAATTTCGTTATAAATATCGCCTTGACGGTGGTCAGGACTTGCACTTGCATTCAAGCCTTCAGTGAGATCCAGCGAATATGGAGTCCGGAAGATACCTAATGATCAGTTGTCTGCTGACAATCTTGGGGGTTGTGATCTCCCAACCGTTGTCCTGGTGCGATCCGCAATTGTGTCCAGATGACACGGTGCACATTGCCTGCAATAATGATGGTGTAAGTTCAGCTCATAAGTCCTCTTTGCATCCTGATGTATGACATATATTTCCTTTAGGAGTTCCATGAGAGCTGCTCTCCGGATGCCACCATGGTGGACCTCAAGCCCTACCGCAATTTCATCGTGGATGAGCACAACAAGCGGAGGAACTTCATTGCCTCTGGATCATTGCCTGGATATTATCCGGCCACTCGCATGGCCACCATGGTGTGGGATGCGGAACTGGAGTACCTGGCCACGTTGAACCTGAAAACCTGCTATCTGGAGCACGACGACTGTCACAACAGTTTTCGCTTCCGGAATTTGGGTCAAAACCTGTGCGGGGTCGATCGCCCCCGGAACTGGCCGATGAACGTCACCAATCTGGTGGATCAGTCAATGGGTCTGTGGTTCGGGGAACACAAGCTGATCGACAGCAGCTATATAACCGATTTTAAGCTCACCAGAAATCTGTAAGTCGTCCGGGAATTCCCCAATTACCTAACCCAATAACTCCTTTTTCTTTTATCAGTGAGAAGTACGGACACTTTGTGGAAACGGTGGTGGACCGGAACACCCATGTGGGCTGTGCCATGATGCGCTTCACCAATCCCCAGTACCCCTTCCTCTACATCTACAACACCGCCTGCAACTACGCCAGTGTCTATGCCATCGGAGTGCCTGTTTATAATGCCGGAGAACCCGCCTCCGAATGCCGGACGGGCAGAAACCCGGAGTTCCCCGCCCTCTGTTCCATCAGGGAGCAGTACAATCCCAACTATAATTTGTACTAACTAATGAGCCAAATGATAAATACCGAACTACAATAAATTCTATCTAATGAACCTAATCAAAACACCTTCATTTTTATTACTTTCTTTCGACAATTGCTCCCCCTGATTGATACGTCAAGTTTTCTTTATCGTCGTTCCGGCTGCTAAATTTGGCTTGTTGCTAATTACCAATTCAGCGGCCACTCATTTATTAATGTTAACGGAAACAATCGAAAGCGGTTCTCGGACACTGGGTTCGGGAAAAACAAATCCCGGCCGTATTTTACTCATAAAAAGATTTTTACTCATACGTACACTTAATTATTTAAGATTTAAAAAAAATGACGGTATGAAGTAAATCAATCATGGATACCTCACAAAATATATTAAATAAATAATTTGATGAGAACTTTGTCATTTTTTTTTTAGGTCTTATTGTCTTGTGGATTTTGTGCTTAAGCTTCATTTGCATTAACCTTTTTTGGAATTAAAAGGTTAAGGGTCAATTAGCTTTTTATAACAGGCTATTCTAACTGCAAGTCGCAGAAAATTATAATTATAAACATATTTTTAAGCCAAAGGATTTTGTATATATCTTGAAGGGAAATTGGGCTTGAAATAACTATTTATCAACCTAAAACTTTTCAAAACATTTAGCTAAACGTTAATTTCCATAAAACAAAATATTATTTCCAAATTAATCTCCTTTTGCCCAAGGTGCAATCGGTTACTTTTCACGCTTCGCTGCATGTGACTGACCTATCCTGCATTTGTTTATATCGAAACGATGATGTGTATGTCCCATCATCGAACCGCAAATTAATTTTTAATTGCTCAGGATCACATTAAAAGGCAGTTAATTCATCAATGAGCCAGCTGCGAAAAATAACATTCTGTCCACGAGTCACGCATAAACAATGTGCTCAATGCACCCGGTGACGTAGATATTCAGTTCCAATCTTGGCAACAGATACAACTCCAGTCCTAAGGACAGACCTGACATTCCTGCAGTCAATTGTGGGCAATTTACGGTCCAGCCACTGGAGCTGAAGCCTAGATCAGACAGTGACTCCTATAAATCAGCTCCTCATGTGTGGGATTTCATGTGGAGCAAACAAGGGTTCACAGCAGCTGTCCCAGCTAGAGTTACACACAGGAAAAAAATTTAATATTTTCCTGTATGTTATGAGTATTTTAAGCAGTTATTATAGCAAAGTTCAGTAAAGTAATTAGAGCCTATCATGAAAATCGGTGAGGCAATTTAAAAACAATACTATGAACTACAACAAATTTTAAAATAATAAAAAAGGATATCAACAGCTTTGGATGGATATTTAAATATAAAATGCAAAAACAAAAAAATATTTAAAATAATAACACAATTTGTTTGTGTGCATTCCTCCACTCACTGCCCACTTTCAAACGGGCCACAGTGAAGCCTCTACCCTGACTTTTATCTTTCTTTATCTGCGGCAATGCATCATAAACGAGTCTGCTTTCCTGTTTCTGTCCTGCCCTGTCCTGTCCACACAAATCTCCGCACTCCCACAGATTCTGGATGGCTGGCTGTCGTTGCTGGTTATGCAAATTCCGATTACGAAGCTTTATCGCCGCCAGAATCGCAGATCTCGAGCCCAGCAGCTGTCGGCCTGTCATTCTCTCGAGTCGCGAGCGAGCCAATAAAGATCTCTGTTTTGACAGTTTGCACGTTTATTGGACCTGGAAACCCCTCACTGTCTACCACCAGATGCCCAGGTCGCTAAACAGCTCCTCGGTGGTGGGTAGCTCGAAGTCCTCGTTGACCCACTCGGATCGGTTCTTGTTGGTTGCGTTCTCCTGGTCGCTCGCTCCATATTCCTTGCGGTAGCCCACATCCTCGCGAAGATCCTCCTCGTCGTACTCCTCATCGTCCTCCACTGCCTCCAGAGAGCTGCTCAAATTGGTTTTACGCTTTGGAGGAGCCAGTGGCAAGCCCTTCTCTCCCAGCATACGCTGCATGTTCCCGATTTCATCCACCTGCTGTGGCGGCGATGGCTTCTCCTCTGCCGAGGGTTCTTCCGCAACTTTTTCTGGGTAAGCTGCCATCGGGGAGGAGGCCAATCTTACAATTCGGTCAAAAAGAGTGGCAAAGTGCCGTCTAAACCGGCTGTAATCAAAACTGTCCCTGGACCCGGCGTTGGCATCCAGTAATCCGTGGGTGGACGTAGATTTTGAGCGGGTCAGCGGCCCAAAATGATGTAGCATATCAATACCGGGTGCCATCGATTCTTCCCAGCTCTGTAATAATTATTTTCGTAGTTTATTTTATTTTCCAAATTGTACTTTCAAATTGTCTACCAATTCCGTCCAGTCCTCGATGGGCACACTTAGCACTGAGTTAACAACATTGACCACACGTTCCTCCAGGTTCAAGGCATGAATTATCCATTTGGCTAATGACACGGCGCAATTGAGGTCGCAGCGCTGTCTGAAATCGATAAAAATAGTTGTCAGGATATTTTAGTTATTGCGATGTAGGATACCGTGTACTTTAAATGTACCGGGATGTTTCAATACAAAAAAATAATAATTAATATTTTAAAAAGTATAAAGGAATGTTTAAATCTTTTTTTTTAAATTACCTAATTTTGATTCTGAAATTAATATGAATTCGTTTTAAATATTTATGCAAAAAATTAAGAAACGGGCATAAATACATGAACTGATCATTTAAAGGTATAAACCAGTTGGAGGAACTTGTATTTTGTTAATACCTAACCAGAACAAGAGAGAACGCTATAGTAGGGTGCCCCGACTATCATATACCCGTTACTCAGGTAAAGGGAGTGCGAGGGAGAAACTTTGATCACGCATAACTTTTTAACGAATGGTCCGATTTGAAAAATTTCTTCTACATTTCGATAGGTATTGGATAAACACAATAAAACTGCATTTTTACTTTTCCGAAATATTTAAATTTTTAAAATCGTATATAAGCGATTGTGGGCGTTAAAGGGGGCGTGGCACCTTTTTGAAACAAACTTGCGCTGCGTAGGAACTCCTAGAATCTGCATGCAAAATGCCAATCTTCTAGCTTTTATAGTTTCCGAGATCTCAGCGTTCATACGGACGGACAGACAGACGGACAGACAGACGGACAGACAGACGGACAGACAGACGGACAGACAGACGGACAGACAGACGGACAGACAGACGGACAGACAGACGGACAGACAGACGGACAGACAGACGGACAGACAGACGGACAGACGGACAGACAGACGGACAGACAGACGGACAGACAGACGGACAGACAGACGGACTTGGCTAGATCGTCTCGGCTAGTGATCCTGAACAAGAATATATATACTTAATAGGGTCGGAAACGCTTCCTTCTACCTGTTACATACTTTTGCACGAATACAATATACCCTTTTACTCTACGAGTAACGGGTATAAAAATATATATTTCATTCTTTGACAAGTGCTGAGTATAAGCATGTTAATTATTTCAGTGGGTTTGATAATGGTTGTGGTAGTGTCAATAGGAATCACTTAGTATGAGGGTAATTATCGAACACCCCATGTGTACATACTTGCGTTCGTCACGCCGTATCTCCACTAACTTGTCGCCCTCCAGGATTAGCTGGTCGTAGTTGGACTCGATTTCCATAGTTAGGGCTTCCTTGGGCTCACCCTCAGATTGTTCCTGGAGTTGGCGCTGAAGGGTTTTGAACTGCTGCCACAAATCCTCCAGTTGGTCCTGGGAATAAAATGGAACTACATTTAAATTCCTTCATAAATACAATTTGTTAAAGGTCGATGCGCTTAAAGTTACTCCATACTCACCGTTTGCTTCCTAATGCTCTGCTGGGTTTCGTGATGGACATCAATGCGATGGAGGATGGGCTGGGCAGGTAGAAAGGGAGCGGCCATCAGGCGTTCCACACATCGATTGAGTACTCCGCGCTTCGGCTTCTTTTTGTCCATTTTGATCAGACCCGCTGAGCTATCCAGCTTGAGAGTTCTCTCCACAACGCGCTCCAGGATCATGGCGAAGGTCTCCACGTAGTCGGACTGTATGCGAAAGCGATTGGAATTCTTGGCAGCCACCACGGTGATTATTTCACTCTGCTTCTCAAGACCCGGACAGAGCAACTGGAGTCCCAGAGCATGGGCATCGCTCTGCTCCTCCAGAAACTCCCCGAAAAAGGTGGCTAGCTTGGGGGTCACATGTCGACTGGTTATGCTGTAGGTAAGCTTAATCCCGGCTGCTTTTTGGGGCTGACACACGCGATAGAACATGGACAGAGGAAGATTGGCGCTCTGCTGAATTACACGCGGTATCCCCTAGAAAGTATTTTGGAAGAGGATCAGCATCCGAAAATTTTACCAATCGCTTCCTACTTACCCTGGGACTCAAAAAGGAGGCAACCACTTCCACCTTGGTACTATGAATATGCAACAACTCGGCTATATAGAAGTCCAGCTTGAGCTCTTTACTTGTGCCCGCTGGCACATCCACAAAGCTCAAAGTATCCTGACTGCAACGGACTCCATTAGGCGTCTGGAACACCAGCTGCAATTCAGCCAGCTCCGCCTTAATCTTGCAGCGCAGTAAGCCCTTGGCCGACGGCAACTCTTTGACAGCCACATCCGCCGGTACATCCAATAGCAGGGTGTCCAAATCATCGCTGGCCTCCGTCTGGATGCTAAAACTTAGACGCACCTGATCAGCCGCCTGCTGATTGAGGGCATCCATGTCCCGCACATCCACCGCCTCTTTGATCTCGTCCTCGAGTTGCTGTAGTTCCTTGTGGGCCTGGGCGAAACTCAACTCCTCCACGTTCAGGGGTTGCACTTGGAACTGAAATGGATCAGCACCGAGGTAGCCCACCTCAAGTTGTCCCCTGGCGCCCAATGTTACTATTCCGCCAGCTAGATTCTGGACATTGGAGCGCTGTATGGCCACCGGTGCAGGCAACTGGTTGGGCCACTGTGCAGCCCAAATTATGTTGGCCTCTTCATATAGATGTAACTTTGACGAGTCCGAAATGATAGCTGTGATGAGGCGGGCTCCGGGCTCTATGAATCAATTCCTGTTAAATAGGGTTTATGGAAGAAATAAAAATGAAATACTCACCCCAGTAATAGCCCACCACAAAGCTGGTGAAACATTTTGGAGCATAGTCAAGCTTGAGCATAAAGTTAAATTTTCCATTGTCGTCCAGTGAAATGAAGTTTCGTTCGCCCAGGATCATAATATAGGAACAGTTCCTAAATTAAACAGTTACATTAATTTAGACCTAGACTCCGCGTCTAAAGAAGTGTGGCATACTTTCAGGTATCGATATTCCGTATACCGATTCCTAAAATACTCACTCCTTTACTTGAACCACCCTCATATCGACAATACCCTCGCCGACGCACTGCGTCCAGGTGGGCTGGTAGCTGCTTTTGGTGACCAGCGAGTGGGACAGATCCTGGTAGCTGTAGCACTGCAGATCCCAGGTGGCACTGAACCGAAAGAAGCTATCGGTTCGCTCGCAGTAGGCCACTGGAGCAGGAAGTGCCCGATGACCGGGGAACCGGCACTCGTAGGAGATGCCATCCTGCTCATAGAAAGTCAGCGTCCCATCCAGATGCACCACACAAAAGAACTCTCGTCCTTTCACCTGGCCGAAGTGACCCTGACAAAGTCCAAAGGACACGCGCTGGAACTTGTGCTCCGCTTGCAACTGGAGGCGCAACTGGGCACCGTGGTCCGCCAGTCCTCCGATGGACACAACATTGTAAATAACAATAGCGTTGGGCAAAAGCACACCCAACTGATTGGTGTTCTCATTGCGAACATTTCTGCGTGATAAGTGTAGCAGGCATAGTCATGCAATCCTCCGCTTGAATCCATTTAAAACTCACCCACTAAACTTGCCAGCGTACAGCCCAAGGATGGGAGCCACCATCTGGGTCTCCAGGAGCAGGTCGGTGGCATCGAACCCCCTGCGGTGCGGATAGTAGATACTCAGCTGTCCCGTCTGGGAGCCCACAACAATGTAGTCCTTCTCCTGAGTCTCCAGACCAAAGCGGGCGCACAGCAGACTGGCCACATCGTATTCCTCTCCAGGATCGGAGCACTGGGCTGACCACCAGCTGCAGACATTAAACAGCGACATGTTGCAACTGATTTATGGAACTCCAATAGCTCCAGTTGTTGTGGCTAAATAGGAAAAGGTTTCCATGGCAACCATTTAAGTATCCATGACACGGCAACACGCCAAACATTCAAAATTTTGGTTTTTACATAGTTTCTTTATTTGCGTTTGTTCATTATTCTAAGGCATAAGTTATTTGTAAATAAAAACTAAATGATTATAGGTAGATAATTACGGGTATTTATGTAGTATCTGATAGATCTGAATTAGATTTACGAATGTACATACTGCACTACGGGAATTGAGGGCTGAGACCTTAGTTAACTACGATTTACAAGTTGAATTTAAAGCAGTTAGCCTACGAACTAGGCACTCTTTACTTTCGGTAAAACTAGGACCGTAATATTACAATTAATTGCCGCTTATGTTAAGGGGCTAAATCTATGGATCAGTAAGATTAGTAATACGGCGGCCACGCCTTGAGCTGATTGAAGCGATCATCGTCGTCGTCTTCAACGTCTCACCTTCAGCTCATCATCCTCCAGAGCGAGCGGTTAGATCGGATGGTTTCGATCGCCATTCGCTCATGGCTGCAAAACCAATCGACAGAAATTGAGATCAATTTAGCAATGACTGACTGATTGACTGACTGACTGATTGAATGCATGAGGATCGGCGTGGGATGAGCTATTGAGATTTGTTCGAGCTTGAAATTCGAAAGGATCAGATTGATTGGCTGTTGACTGAGTTGGTTGTGCTTGATTTTGGTGTGGTTGTGGGATTTGAATCTGAGTTGGTGTGTTGTAGGTGGCAGTGGCGGTGGCGGTGGAGGTGATGCTAAAGATGCTCCGCCGGTGACGGGGTCTGGCGGCCCTGTTCGAGCGTTATTCTTTTTCGCTGCGTATCAGTATCTTTTTTTGCACCAGCTTGCGTACCTGTTGCGTTGTGGGTTGCGATATGCCTCCCTGTTGCTGCTGTTGTTGTTGCTGTTGCTGCTGCTGTTGTTGCTGCTGTTGCTGCTGCTGCAGGCTGCCCACCGTGGGCAGGGTGGTGGTCGTCTGCGTGATGGTCATCACCTCTGCTGGTCCAGCTGTGGGTCCTGTAATGCTCGAGTGCTGCTGCTGCTGTTGTTGCTGCACAACTGCCAGGAGATTACCTCCTGCGGTGGTCTGCAAACGGACGGGACTGGCGTTCTGCCGCTGATTATGCTGAAGTGCAGCAATGAGCGTCTGCTGCGTGGTCTGACCTCCAGCTCCTCCAGAGGCGGACACTTTCAGGGCATTGGCAATGCCCGGACCAGCGACATGGGTGCGTAGATTCCCCGCAGCCAGAGCCTGAGCGGAGGCAGCTGACACCACCTAAACATAAAGAAGATCGAGTTAATTGATTTGTTCAGTGGATTTTTGTTAAGTGCTATCCCACCTGTATAGTTTGACGCTGGTTGGCCTGAGACGCCACCGACACGGGGATTACTCGGCCCACGCTCGTCTTACCCAACACCAGGTTGGTGGTTGCCAGTGTTCCCTGTTGGCCACTTCGCATCACCTGCTGGATCTGCTGCACGGTCACCGAATTTGGCAGCGCCTTCGTGTTCTGAATATGTAGCAACTGGGCCTGAACACTGTTTCCGCCACCGACCTTCTGCTGAAGCTGCTGTTGTTGTTGCTGGGAAGCCACTGTGGGCAAAGTGCCGCCCCCAGAGACTGTAACTCCCTGCTGCTGCTGGGAACCGGTGGTGGTCACTATACTAGTGGGCTGACCACTGGCATTGACCAGCTGCGTCATACGGCTGATCTTACGCGGCATCGTGAGCTGCTGTTGCATTTGCAAGTGTCTCATCTGATTGGGCATGGTAACCTTGATTTGGCTGCCTGGTTTAAGCTGCGGCAGGGTCATATTCACGCTTCCCGCCTGGACAGTGGGATTTGTGGCCGACACCGTAACTCCACCAGCATTGACACTGCTTCCGCTAGCCGCTGCCGCAGTAGAAGCTTTTACCAGAGAGGCGATCTGTTGCTGGGTCACCTGCTGAGGCTGCCCGGCCACTGGCAGCTGGCCCTGCTGCTGTTGTTGTTGTTGGGCAGCACTGGTGGTAAAGAGCGCTCCAGAGGCCTGCTGTGCCTTTTGGGCGGCCAGAATATTGTGTCGCTTAACCAGCAACATATCACCGGCTCCGGCAGTGGTGGTTGTTCCGTCGGCCGACACCACTTGGCGCTGCAATTGCTGCTTGCCGGCCGCCATCTGCTTGATGAACTGCGTCCTGGCCTGGCCGTGCATTTGGACGCTGCTAACCACATTGCCCGCCTGCACAGTGGTGCAAGTTCCCGGCATTCCTGAAACGGCCACCTTTTGGCTGGTCACGTGGGCTGCCATGTTGCTAGCCTGGATTATGGTACCTCCAGCTTGCACCAAATTTGCAGTGCCGCCTGCTGTGACACCAGCTGATCCTCCGGGCACCGCCTGAGTTGTCGTCTGCAAAACCTTTAAGCTGCGCTGCCGGTAGAGCTGGATGTGTGCTCCTCCTGGTTGCTGAGCACCTGGTATCACCGTGGTCTTTCCTCCCTGCTGTAGAGCACTTACCGGAATTCCCTTTGTGGTCACCAGCTGGGTGGTCTGAGTAGCTGGAGACGTGGAAACCGCTGCCAAACGGAGCTGCGTCTGGAACTGTGCCGGACTCACGCCTTGACCCAAATTCGGCATGGACACAATAGACTGTCCGCCAGCTGTGGTGCGCTGTTGCAGGGTATTTCCTGCCCCTGTCGACACAATCCGCTGGCCACGCAACATGGCCGTATTTAGAGTGGTAACTGCTGTGGTCTGATGCTGTTGTTGCTGCTGACTGGCGGTGGTGGTAAGCACAGTGCCCACGGTGGGCAGAGTGCTAACCGAAACCACCTGGGGCAGCGACTGCGTCTGCACAATGCTGCCCAACTGAGGGGAACTATTTACCGGCAGTGTCTGTGACGATATAGACACAATCTGGGCGCCGGAGCCTATTTGAGGTTGCACAACTGCTGGAAGAGTCTGGACGGGCGTGGTTAGAACCACACTGACACTGGACTGTCCCCCAGAAGCGGCGGCCGACTGCTGGGCCAGCTGTTGCAACTGACCTGCCGTCAGGCTGGATGATGTGCCCACAATAGTCTTGACCAGCTGTTGCGTGGTGGTTTGGCCCGTCTGGCCAGGATGCGTACGCAACTGCTGCTGCGGTTGGTGAAGCAGAATGGCGGTCGGCTGACCAGGCGAAACATTCGAACTGGTCAAATGCTGGATCTGAAGTTGCTGCAATTGACCAGCGGCGGGAACAGACACCGTTGTTGTGGTACTGGGCTGCTGCTGTTGCACCAGCTCCACGGTCTGTTGAACCGGCAAGGTTTGCTGAACGGTCGGAACAGTGGGCAGTTGCTGCTGCACCACCTGCTGCTGCTGTTGCTGCACCTGCTGGACTACTTGTTGTTGCGGTTGCTGCGGTGGAGGAGGTGCGGGCTGTTGCTGCTGCTGCGTTTGCTGTGACACTTGCTGAACTACTCCCCCTCCAACTGGAGGCTGCGACATCTGCTGTCCACGCTGCTTCTCTCTGATCTTATTCGCCTTCATGGCCGCAATGTTCTGCGGCGGTACCGGTTGATCGTAATTCTGGATGCCGAACTCCTGCAACACCTCCATGTGCTTCGGATTCATTAGGCTGGGAGCACTAAACTGGCGTTTTGGAGGCGGTGCCTTCTTTAGGTAAGCCGTCTTGATGCTGTCGAAGCGGGAGCGCATCGTCTTATAAAATGAGGCGTTGTTATCGCTTACGTACATTTGGGTGGTTCGCAAATATCGCAGCGGACTCTTTAGGTACTCATTACGCAGAGTGGGCTTAAGCTTCTTCTGCTTCTTGGGACTCTCCACCACCTTTCCTTCCTCACGAGGCTGAATATGGGTCTCGTATCTCCAGCGGCACTGCCTTGCCGAGCGGTATGTCTTCGAACAGAAGTTGACCATCTCGGAGACGAGATCCCAGTTGGGCGTCTGGCCCGGTGAAAGTAGCATCAGGCTGCAAGGTAGTCCTTGTAGATTCACCAGAACGTGCAGAATGGCAATATCCTCGAAGACGCACCATTCAGCCATGGCTTCCGGTTCGGTGAGAGGTTTAGCCGGTAGTTGAGGTTTCAGCCCTGGAATCGGTGAGTTTGGCTTGAAGCTGCCGCGGAAGCGCTGGCTCTTCAATTCGCGACGCAACCGGGCCAGTTGCGGAGTTGGGCGATCGAAGAGCGATCTGGGAGGCACGTAGTTATCCTCCCGTCGCATCTTATTTGGCCTTCTACTACCATCGTACCCAGCATCCGTCCGCGAACGCTTGTGCTCCTTGCGCACGTAGACTGGTGGCAGATCCATTTCCGCAATGGGTTCCAGCTCGTACATGAACGACAGCGAATAGTCGATATAGATATCATTATCGTTATCCTGCGGAGGTGTGGGCGGACACCACATCTAATCAAGGAATCATAAAGGATTAGCACTATGAACTTTGAGTTATATAGCACAACCGCTTTAACTTACCGGCATCTGTTCCATGGTGTTGCGCGATATCCAGACCTGGACCAGAACGTTTCCAAGAAAGTTAAAGAAAAGAATAGACGTTCCACATTATTTTCAAGATATAGCAACTCTGTTTTGGTGTTGGCTTAGAAACTATTTTTTATTGAACGTAATGCTTTCGATTTTAACTGAATTGAAAATGATCAAATTTATGGCGTTGTAGCTTTCATTCCGAACAATTTCTATCTTTCGTACGGCGCGTAGACGGTTGAAAAAGGTAACTTAAGAGGGACTCGTAACGACTAATTGTGATAATTGGATTGTAAATGCGACACCAAAACAGAATTCTACATTTTATTAGAGAAAATAATATTTAACAATCTTTGAATGATCTCCGCTTATTCTTTTCCAACTTTCATCTTCTAGGAAGGAAATATTTTTTTCTTTGGGTCAACGCACGAAATTAGTCCGTAAATAAAAACCACAACGTCTTTTAGTTTTCTTTCAGATTTTGCTTTGTTTAGTTTTTTATAGGTATTATCTTGTTACACAATCATTGGATTTTTATACTTTTTAAAGCATACGAATTGAGTTCTGTTTTATTGGTTAGTCAATCTATGCTCATAGTCTTTAGATTGTTAATTATTCGTTTAAGTTAGAGTACAAAATAAATTATAGAATGCAAAAATATTTAACAATTATTATAGTATACCTAGGCTTACAAACTAAAGCAGTTTTTTGGGAGAAGAGTGTTCGTTCTGCGTTCTCGATTGGATTTTTGACAAACATAATTTAACAACAACAATCGAGGATGTGGTAATTTTGATGCTTACAGTCAAATGCTGGATACTTGAAGTTTTCTAGATACTTCTATGTACAATCTGAGATGTCTTACAACGTTAACCCAGAAGTTATGAATTCCTTGGTGACCTATATCTACGCTATTTTCTACGTTATATCATGGGACCAGAGCCCCTCGAACAATCGATCGGTCTGTTTGACCGAATTAAGTTGAATTTGTTATCCTAGACTCTCGCATTGGTTCCGCCGCCTAACTAACTTAGCTCATATGATAAAAGGAAACTCGTTACAGTCTATAAATACTCGTTTTGTATCAATTGGCAGCAGCCACCTGGCAGTAGTAACAGCGCGAGAAGGAACCCGTCTCCCTGCGAAGAATTCGTCGCCCACTAAAACGCACACAGCACACACAGCTGATAATACTGGCTGAGGGATGAGAATGAACATCATCACCTGGTTGTCCCGCTCGAGGACACATTTGCTCCTGAAACCCCACTAGCTGCTGGCGAAGAGGTAGAGTTGGCAGCTGCAGGAGTGGATCTGAGCATTACCCTGGGGGACTTGGTTATCCACCGATGCAAGGTGTTGGCATTGCTGACGGATTTGTTATTAGTGTCGTCTTTCTTTATCGGCATTCTCTGCGCCACCCTGCGCCTCGGCTCACTCTGAGATTCCTTCGGAGTGGACTCGTTTCTGGGAGTCTTTTTGACGCTTCTATTGGCGCTACTTCTATTCAATGTGTTCACCACAGGGCTCATGTCAAGGGTCCACAGATTTATCTTAACCGAGCCGCGCGAACGAGTTCGGGGCGTGTGTCCAACAGCTTCGCTCTCATCACTCTTATCCGAATGCTGAGGTTGCTCCTTGCCCTCTGCTTTGCCATCGTGTTGCTCATCCGTGTCCGACTCCTCGCTTACATTGTAGTACGTAGAACTAGTCATGGTGGTGTCCTGCACCTGATCGTGTGCATCCCAGCCATCCAAGCTGCCGGCTTCTCTTTCTCCATTACCATCAGCTGTACCATAAGTGGAGCTGGACTTGACATCCGCCTCGGAGTCTTCGGTGTCAACATCAACCGTTTCCTCTTCATCGGCTTCCTCCTCTTCGTCATCATCATCATCATTGGTTTGCGATTCGGTTTGTGTGGTCTCTTCCTCAAGGGCCGAGCCAGCTGTCTCCTCCTCCTCATCCACAGTGGCAACTGCGTCATCGTCTTCGGTATCTTCTTCTGACTTCTGCTGATCATCATCTTCTTCTTCATCTTGCTCACTGTCATCTTCCATATGTTTCAAAGGAACTGCTATGGTAGCTCTCCTCTCGAGCAGTTTTCTGCGTGTTGCATCCACGACAACACTCTCTCTTCGGCCCCTTTTGGGTGGAGTTGTCTTTACACTGATGTTAGCTGCCACATTGGATTTGAGAGGAGTTTTCAACATCTTGCTCATGGCAATATTGGCCGATTGTCGTTTGGGACGCTCTTCAGTGACAAAGGAGGAATCCTCTAGAGCGGATGCGGCTGCAGAAGCAGCCAAAGCTGTGCGTGTTGTCTTTCTAGTGGGCGGTGTGAGAACATTGGCCATGTGGACCGCGCCCAGCGAGTGGAGACGGGTGTGCCGTTGAACTGGTGTTGCGGCAACTTTACTCTTGCCTCCCGTCGTAGCCCTCTTGTTATTACTACTGCTTCGGTTACTGCTGCTGACCCCCACCCCCGTTCTCTTCCCTGTGCCTAGTCCTGACCCGACGGGAGCACTTGAATTGTGGCTGTTCTGGCGATTACCCCGACTTGGAGCCGATCTCTTATTTTTGCTGTTGCTACTGTTGCTATGGCTACTAACACTCCTGCTCAACTTCTGAGCTGATCGGCTCCGATTTGCCCTCACTAACGGTCGCTTATTGGAAGTGGAATCTTGTTTGGTATTAACCTGATTGCTCGAATCCTTGCGACTGTACGTGAGCATCTCCTCGGCTTCCGTTTCCTGCTTGAGCAGTTCCTCCTCCTTGTGCATGGCCGCCAGGCGATTGGCCTCCCATTCACGTTTTTGGGCTTCTAGTTCGGCTTCCGCGGCTCGCAACTGTTCCGCTGTCCACGCTGCTCCAGTGGCTTCCACAAAGCGCATGGCATAACGCTCGATAGGTGAGAGCTGAGCGAGGATAAGAAAGTGTAAAACATTAAAATGTTGGAATCTTATTAAGTATTCTTTAAACATTGTAATCATAGTTGGTTAAATGTTAGACTTTGAGTGATACAATCGTGGCGTGGGTTATTTCGCCTCAACTATGTCTGAAGGTCTGCCTCCTCGAGGGAAGGTTGCTCTTGGCAATATTTGCGTCATCGAAACAGCATTGAAATGCGGATTCCAATAGAAGTTGCAAGTAATGCCAGAATTTAAATGAGTATGCCAAAACCAATATACTTCAATAGCTGAAATAGGAATGTTAGACTTTGAGTGATACAATCGTGGCGTGGGCTGTCACCTCAACTATGTCTGAAAGTCTACTTCCCGAAGGAAAATTTGTCTGCGCAATGCTCTTTTCACCAAAATCGCATAAAAATACTAATTTTCAATATAAAAAGCAAGGATTGCAACCATTTTGAAACGGGTTGTCAGATTATTTGTAAATACTTTCTAATTGTGGTTATGATCAACATTTAAACAGGCACCAATGGCATCCATGTTATTTTTCATTATTTTCCATAAACTTACCTGTTTTACTAAATTCTGCATTTCCAGATCGGCCTTGCTAAGTTCCACCTGAGCGCCTCCTTCCGCGTTCGCCTCTTCGGTAGCAATAGGAATATTCTCATCGAACTCGGCCAGATCTGCGGCCACCTCTGCTTTGGCCGTCTTTGTGGCCTGCACATCCTGCTCATCCTCGGCGGCGGCCAACGCGTGCTCAAAAGCCCGCAGAGATTGTTTCTCCGTCTCCACAACCGTTGTTGTCGTTTCGACAACTGTTGTGGTTGTCGAAGCCACAATCTTATCCTTATTATCCGGCCTCTCCTGACTTGTCTCGTCTTGCTCGCTCTGATCCATCGTAAAGAGATCCTTGATGGTGGAACTCTTAAAGAATGTAGTGGTAAAGTTGCCACCCTCGATGGCCATGTCGCTTAGCATTCGCTTTTGGTTTGCCTTTTTGAGGATGTTAACCTCAATGGTTCTCTCGGAGACAAGTCGGTAGATGTGGACATCTCGTGTCTGACCGATTCGATGACATCGATCCTGGGCCTGCGCATCCATGGTAGGATTCCAGTCCGAGTCATAAAAGATCACAGTATCGGCACCCGTCAAGTTGATGCCCACTCCACCAGACCGCGTAGATAAGATAAAGCAGAAGATTCTTTTGTCTCCATTAAAGCGCTCCATAAGTATCTGCCGTTGCTCCACCCGCGTGGATCCATCCAAACGAAGATAGATGTGGCCATGGTAGTTGAGGAAAGCCTCCAAAACATCCAACATCTTGGTCATCTGGGTGAATATCAGTACACGATGCCCCTCAATCTTCAGCTGTCGCAGCAAACGATCCATAGTCTGCAGCTTACCGCAATCGTACTGAATGAGACGCGGATCCGGGAACTGAGTGGTCATTGCCGAAATGATTGGAT
This sequence comes from Drosophila kurseongensis, assembly GCA_018153305.1. Classification (NCBI taxonomy): domain Eukaryota; kingdom Metazoa; phylum Arthropoda; class Insecta; order Diptera; family Drosophilidae; genus Drosophila; species Drosophila kurseongensis. The sequence goes on along the minus strand of JAECXX010000004.1, from coordinate 8,037,812 downwards.
GCAGTAGGGCCAACTTTGGCAGCAGGGCTTGACCCACAGTGTCTTCGATCTTGCGTTCGCACTGCCAGTGCGTAGATGCAAGATTTTGCACATAGCGTCGGATGCGCGGCGCACACACGGAAGGAACATAAATCACAAAGTTGGCAAAAAGCGGCTTAAGCTCTGCACATCTCTCTTCGAAGCTTTTTAGCAAGTGGTTCAGTGACCAGCCATCCCGATGCAACATGGCCGTACAGCAGTTGGCGTAGCCACGCGTCTGCCATGTTGATCGCTTTAGTGTTCGCGTTGCCTGCATACAGCGCTGAATAGCTCCGCGACAGTCTTCGCCGTATATGGGAGTGGCATCGTTGCGTCGACGATTTATCATTGCCATACGTTTTAGCGAAGCCAATCGCTGCTCCTTGCGCATCTGAATCAGCTCCTGTACCTTGTAGGGATCCTCGGTCTCGGTTTCCTCCTCGGGTTCCGTTTTTCCATTAGCAATGCTTTGCTTTTGTGCTGTGCTTTTCACATGGGTTGCTAGATCTTTAACAATGGGATCCCTTATCAATTGATGGGCAGTTGTAGATGATGCAGTTGCTGTTGTTCCGGAACTCGTCGTGGCCGCCGACGCTGTGGTTTTACTTGTCAGTGTCAGGCGGGCACCTGCTGCTCCAGAATTCGTTGCTGGTGTGAGGTAGAAAAATGGCTTTCCGTCTTGCATCGTCTTTGCTACTTTTGCGGGCGTTGGTGCATTTATTTGCGAGCGTGAGCCCAGCAACTTAGAGTTGCTAAGTACACTTAAGGCTCCAGTAGGAGAAGAGGCTGCGGTCGATGACGTTGTTGTCACCACGCTGTTAATCACCACTGGTTTCAGCGCAATATTCACGGGGTTAATAGAGCCACTGACTCTTTTCAAAACCCTGCCGCTCGGTAGCAGACTTCGCATTGGCACAATCTTTGAGCCCTCCATCCGCATGGCCGGACTGGCTCCTACTCTTACCGCATTCAGTTTGATGCGCTGTGCCAGCTCAGCACTTCGTACTCGAATGTGAAAGCGGTATTTTCCGTTAGGACAACGGGGAGCCGGTTGGGGAGCTGTATCGATCTCCTCAATAAGCTTTCGGGGCGGTGCGAGCAGGCGAGATTTGTGCGAGACGTAGGCGGTCATAGTTTGCTCCAGATGCAGCAGAAGGAGGTTTACCGTCTCAAGATTGATTTGCTGTAAGAATTAGAGTATAAACAAGTTAGTTGATCTATTTATTGCCTTACTATTTACAAATTATATTCATGAATAATCGAATCAGACAAATGCCTCGCAAATGCGAACATCCTGGGAAAAGTTTACGACTCTCTCCAAAATAGATTAAGCCCAACTATCAGTGACAGTTTAACATCATATTCAATAAAATAGGAAACCGGGGAAAATGGTTGGGAGGAAACTTCATTGACTCACCGATAACGGATCATACTCCATTACGTCGGAGACGAGACGGGGCGTGTGGAATGTAATGCCCGCCATTTGAAATGGCGAAATGGTAGGACGCACCTCAAACATGTTCGGGTGGTTGCACACCTTTCGCAGCTGCATTAAGACATTAATCACGCTCAGCAAGTTTCCAGTTTGTAGAGTTTCCCGAGTTCTGTAAGAGAAAAATTATTAGGTATGTTTTTTATTACACGTGAAACATGAATACTTACTTGGAGCGACTCATGAAATCCTCGTACAGATAGCGCTGGCGATTCGACAGACGGCACATGACCACATGCTCGTACTTTTTTGGCATTTGCTTTTCCACCTCCTTCTTGAGGCGTCGAAGTAGGAAAGGACGAATCACCTGCACGTAAAAACAAAGACAATATGCTATTTACTGCGCATTTAGTTTGAAATTACGGAAAATATTTGTTTAATATGGTGGTGTAAGGGGCGTTTTCAATGTGAGCAACTTTGTTAAAACTTGACCACATGGATAAGACGCGTCTCGTTGATCTGGCAAACTAACAAATTGTCATCACTTGAGGATAAATATCAAAGTGACACAGAGTGCATTTGCTTAAACGGCTCAAAATCCCAAAATTAGTCTTACAAAAATACTGTTCACAATCTAAACGGATTAGAGTCAAAGAACTAAAATCACATGCTATTGCGAGGATTGCTTTAGCACACATCTACGATTTTCAGGAGCATTTAACAGGCTGACAAGAAAACGCTTTTAGGTGCAAAGAAAAAATATTTTGTTTTTAGGTGTAAAATGAGTTTTCAATGTAATCACCCATATAAGAGCTAGATTACATGGATAAGACACACTTCTTTAATATGGCAAACTAACAAATTGTCATCACACGTGGCAATTATTCAATGTGACACAGAGTGCATTTGCCTAACCTAATTTTTAAACTTTTGTGAAAAGAAAAATTGTTTCCAATATAAATGGATTAGAATTTTCCGAGAACCCAAATCCTTTGCTATTGTAAATATTGCTTTTGCACACATCTACGATTTTCAAGAGCATTTAACAGGCTTGCAAGAAAACGCTTTTAGGTGCAGCATGAAAAGTCTTATTTCTGGTATGTAAAATGCGTTTTCAATGTAATCGCCCTGAATGGGAATTGATCACATGGATAAGACGCAACCCTTTGATATAGCAAACTAACAAATTGTCATCACATGTGGTTTAAAATCAATGTGACACAGAGTGCATTTGCCAAAACTAAGTCGAAACCCGTTTTTTTTTTCTTATAGAGGATGTTCACAATGAAAATGGACTAAAGTTATTTTTTAAAAACTAATATCACTTGCAATTGTGAGGATTGCTCTCGCACACATCTACGATTTTCGAGAGCATTTAACGAGCTGGCAAGAAAACGCTTTTAGGTGCAAACTCTCAACATAACATATATAGTCAGCGGTATAGAATTCTGTTATGGAAGAACACAGAAACACTTGCAGCTGAGCTTTGCTCTGGCACACATCTACGATTTTCAAGAGCATTTAAAAGGCCGGCAAGAAAACGCTTTAAGGTGCTAAAAAACACAATAACTAAATCTTGAATTTAATGTTATGCTTTACCTTGTGCAAACGCGTTATCAAAGTCTCGTTGTATTCCATGTTGCCTTCAATCATTCCTGTCATCGGGTTGGAGAACCACTCCTTAAACTCGCGGTGCGATGAGAACACATACGGCATTAGGAAATGCATCAAGGACCACAGTTCCATCAAGTCGTTCTGCAGTGGTGTTCCAGTCAACAACAGACGTCTATATCAAAAAAATAGATAAGAGCTTATTAAATCCAATATTCTTAGGAGCTTTTTGTTAATCTGTCTCGAAACAAGGCCACAAGCATTCTAGGGTTGGTTAGCATGCTCTGGATTAGTATGCGGCATTATAGCGAATTTAATTTTAGCACCCAAGCGTAGTCGCCATGCTAGTTTAGCAATCGCATGGTTACTGATTTTTGGTGCTGGCCGGTAGGCAAAGCAATTGCAATCCCAAGCGCCCTATACTAACCTTTCAGTGGAAAAGTTAAGTAGCAACTGCCAACGCTGAGACTTGAAGTTCTTAATGTTCTGCGCTTCATCCAGGATTAGATACTTCCACTTTTTGCGGCGAAAGCTCTGCTGATCTTGCACCACCAGCTTATAGGACGTGATGCACACGTGGAAAGCGTTCGGTTTAGTCCAGCCCACGCGCTTCAGCTTGCGCTCCTTCTGAGAGCCGTAGTAGGTGAGTATTTTAAAGCCAGGGCACCACTTCTTAAACTCCATTTCCCAGTTGAGCATCACAGATGAAGGCACAACAATGAGGTGAGGCCCCCAGTTGCCCCTAGCGCAGGCGAGGTGCGCTAATAGGGCAATGGTTTGAATGGTCTTGCCCAGACCCATCTCGTCGGCCAGGATACCATTTAGCTTACGCTCGTTCATTGTGACCAACCAATCTAGTCCGATGTGCTGGTACTCACGCAGTGAGTGCTTAAGCAAGAAGGGGACTGGCGTAACCACATTAGTGGAGGACAAGGTGTTGCCTTTAGGTTGAAGACTCTCAGCCAAGGCGGCGGCATCGTTTAGCATGTCGTCCTTGTTGCCGCTAGCTCCTCCTGTGCTGCCGCTTCCAGCAGCTCCACTAGTAGCATCAGCATCCTTCAACAGACTCTTTAGACCGTCCTCCTGTTCGTCCTGCTCCTCAAAGTCAGTGTCAGTTTTAACAGTAGAAAGATCTTCTTCATCCTCGGTAGCCTCCACTTCACTTTCGTCTGTGGAGTCATCAACAGCCGTTGAATCATCATCCGAGTCCAGCTCTGGCTCCCGAGGCGCCAGCTTCCGTCGTTTAGGACTAGGCTGCTGGTCACTGACTCTGCCCGTCTTGTACTTCGCCAGCAGCTGCTCCACTGAGAGATCGTTGTCCGCCTCCAATTCATCAATCTCCTTTTTGTGGTCAATCTCCTGTTCTGCCTCTTCCTGCTTGCTGATGGTATTCTCATCATCATCGCTAGTTTCTTTTGCCTCGAACTCGCTATCATCGCTGTCATCGGGAGTTTCGGTCTTAATGGCCGAGCTTTGCTCCTCCTGCATGAGCTTATCACGATTCTCCAAATAGCCAGGCGGTAGGTCATTGAGGAAGTCATTAAAGTCCATCTCAGACTCCTTGGCCAGCGCCGTTACCTCCTCTTTAACATCGGCTGCCTCTTCCTCGGCCTTGGCGATGGTTTCCTCATCGTCTTCGGAGCCAGACTCAGGTCGGAAATCATCTATAAAGATACAAATATTATAATTAAAATTTTTCTTAAGATTCAATTACCAAATGAACTAGGAAGTAAATGCATCAGGCAAATGCCTCGCAAATGCGACCATCCCATGGTAACATTAAAGTGTTCAAAAATAGCTCACAACAACGTTTCAGTGTGTAATTTATCATCAAGTGCTTAATTTACGGGAATACCGTATCAAAGGAAAACTCACCATCAGACTCACGCTTGGGCGAGGTAAGACGGCTGGAATTAAGACTGGGAGTATCCGCCACACTCTTATTCATGCCTTCGGCCAGCTGCTGCGAGAATTTCTCTGTCTGGTCGACAATAAAGCTCAGATGTTGGTCTAACGCCTGCTTGCGTTTCTCCTCGATCTTCGTCTGGTGCTTGTACTCCACCAGCTTCTCTACGTTCGACCAAAAGCTCTTTACCTCGCGTGCAATAAAAGATGCCACACGCCTTAGCTGGAGCTCTTGGGCCTTCTCCGCGCGCTGGGCGGCGGTGGCCTTGTCCTGGAAATATTTCTGCACCATCTTGGCGCACTTTTTTGCCGCGTTCTTCTTCCACTTGCGCTCCTGTGCAAAGTCGGCCGCCAGCCAAACCATCTCCTCGAGGAGGTAGTCCCAGTGGGCCTTGGGGCGGCTGGGCTCTTGCAGCTTGGGCAGGCGCCGCTCAGTCCATAATCCCTCTCGCTGTAGTTCCGATATACGCTGCATCACGTACACCTCCTGTTTAGCCTTGAACGAGAACTCCTGCGCGGCACTGTTGGGCGTGCCAGAGCCAGCGGCCAACGCCGGGCTAAGCAGGCTGCCGGACGTGGGAGTGCCAGGCGTAAGGACTCCGCTACCGCCCAGCGCTGCCGGACCATTTCCCGTGTAGAGTGGTGTGGGTGTACCACTGCCTCCTCCTCCTGATGAAGTGGATGCGCCTGCAGCATTGCTCTGACCCTGGGGGCGTCGCAGTGCCGTTGATCCCACTGACGTATTACAGGGTAACAGCGGAGTGCCACCTTGGAAAAGAAGCCGAAAAAAAATTAATTAGAACAATGAATATTGAACTCTGAGACGGTGGTAAAAGATCAACTCTTGGCATGCTGGAAAGTGCATCAAGTAGGAAAGAGCTACCAGGAAAGCAATAATGAATGAATAGAATAGAATGAGAACATTAGATCGTTTGCGAATCGGTTGCTAAATGAAAGAGGTGGGAACTGCATGCAAACTTAGTCTCAGTGTGGAGTTCGAATTCAATGCGGCAGCTGGGATTAAATTCGCTGCCACATGGATAAGCGAAGCACCGCTTTATTTTAGCAAGCTTACAAATTGTCATCACATGAGGCTGGATATCGATGTGACACAGAGTGCGCTTGCCTGTCCCACCCGAGTTTAAGATACAAATACGGATACACAATTGAGCCCAACTTAAATTGGACCCGATTCATTCGTGGATCTAAGTCACATGCAACTGCGACGGTTGCTCTGGCACACATCTACGATTTTCGAAAGCATTTAATGGGCTGGCAAGAAAACTTTAGGTGCATTTCCCGGGATCATTTGTAGTCAGCTATATGGATACCTGCCATCGAAGAAGGCCGAATCACTTGCAACTGAGCTTTGCTCTTGCACACATCTACGATTTTCAAGAGCATTTCACGGGCTGACAAGAAAACGCTTTTAGGTGCGGGATAAAACTAGACTAAAACTAATGATAAGGCTTGTGGATGATTAGATGGCTTAGATGCTGAGATAAGAGCCCAAGCAGTGTGATGAGTCCTAAAGATCGACGCGTTCTCTAATTTACTAAGTATGCTTAAGTTGGCTAACTTGCTTACAAATCAACGCAATCAATAAAATTATACATTCATCAATTATTTATCAATTCAAACTGAAATCAAAGTATTAAGCAGATTTACCAATCAAAACTAAGAGCAATAACACCAATTCTAGAAAATTTACAAATTGAAAAATAATCTTAATGCACATCAATAAATGCACTACTTTGCTGGGCAAATGATAAAATGCTTCAATAGTAAACACACAAACTGGTTTAAATAAGAATGGAAATCAAAACAAAAGAATTTTAGCTGTGAAAGATTTTTGATATTTTTTGTTGTTTGCGAACGATAAGCACCTGGCACCAAAGGTACGGAAGGATTTCCTACGGCAGCAGGAGGAGCAGGTATTTGACCGAAGACCATACCGTGACGACCTCCTAAAGGTCTACCGGGTATGTGACCTATATTATAACAATAACGATACAATTATGGTGAGTTGAAAGTGTGTGCGTTATAGGAGGATGTAGGCAGCATTAATGTGGAAACAGAAATCGGAAAATAAAGAAATTGGTAAATAATAAACAGCAGTACGGGTTAATCGGGTATGTAGTTATGCTTGTGATTTAGTAGGTGTTTGTTTGTGTGAGAAACTAACAAAATAATCTTTGCATTTTGTGAGTTTAGTTAGCTTATGTTGTATTATGTTTTAGTAACGCACAATTGTTGGCGACCACAATATAATATTGGTATAACATTATAAGATTTTAGTGCAAGACGTGCGTTGGCAGTTGGCGCGGATTTAGTTTTAGTTTCGGAGTTACAGGAGTTGGTATGCAGTTGGCTAATGTTTTTGCATCGATTTTACAATTTGAATTTGGCATAAATATTGGAACAAACATAACAGTTTATAACAACGAAAAATACAATTTTGTTTGGTCAAAACAAACACAACAGAAACACAAAAGGGTTCATAACAATGAGAGAGACCAGAGTATTCGATCATGAACACGGTGAAATTACCTTGTTGCGTTAGCTGAACAACCGCAGCGGGTAGCTTTGTTGAAATGGCCACTGGTGTGGCTCCAACGGCTGGGATTTTGATTTCCGCCTCTGGTGGCAAAACATTACTTGCCTCCGTCGAACTCCCAGTTGTGGTAGTGGCGGTGACACTTGCAGCAGCTCCTGAGACTGTGATGCTCGAGTTGCTTGCTGTTGCTGCGGGACTTGAGGCTGTGTTGCTGCCAATCTTGCTTGGCACTTGAGATTGCGTATTCTGTAAACATTAAAATGTGAATTAGTACAGGATTTATAAACTTGAATAACATAGGAATTTCTGTGCTTCATTCAGACAAATGCCTCGCAACTGCGAACATCCCTTTAAAAAACCAGAATCAATCAAAAATAGATAGATAAAGGCACTCAGTTTGTTTTTAACATCATAATGGTTGGTCTATGTGGATATTTATCTAAGGAATCCTACCGTTTTAACTGTGTTATTGCTAATGCCATCCAATGGTGATGCTGCAGTCGTTCCTGTGCTGATTCCGTCGACCAATGAAGCATCCACAATGGCTGACTGTTGGGTGGTATATTTTTGGGCCTGATTCTGTGCCGCAGCTGCTGCTGCTGCCGATGTGCTCGGCTTATCCTCGTGTATCAGCTGATCTATACGATTCGCATTACTGTAGCTGATGAACTGCGGGGTTGGTGTCTTCTTGCGCCACGCAGGGTAGTCCATCATACTGCCGCCGTTTTGTAGGTAAAAGTATTCGGACACATTTTCAAGATGCCTGGTAATGGAATCGGAAGGGTTTTTAATGGGTAATAGAAGGACCATCGGAGAGAAACTCACCTTTCCTTAAGATTACGCAAGATCTGCAACTTCTGCTGGAGTATGCGCTTTTTCAGGGCATTCAGGTCCTGCAGGGCCGAGGACGAAAGCCCACCGACCTCGCTGCTGGAGGCCACCGATGCAGGGAGCAAAGAGCCCACAATGTTGCTGCTCCCGGCTGTCCCAACAATGTTGGTGGCGCTTGTCCTGTCCCCGTTGTTGTCCAAACGCTGACGCTTGGCCTGTGGGGGCGAAACGGAGGATTCTATGGTGCTCGTGGTGCTGGTGGAGGTGTGGGCGGTTGCTGCTGCTGCTGCCGTTGCCTCTGTCGTTTGCTGTTGTTGTTGCGGCAAGGGCGACAGCGGCACAGGCAGCTGCGCACTGGGTAGCTGCTTCTGTTTGCTACTGCTAGCGATTCCTTTTGCTTGGTTCGCTAGATGATGGTGATAATGGCGGGTGGCCGGCGAGGCTGCTGCTCCTGCTGCAGATCCTGCTCCTGTTATGGTCGTTGGTTTGGCTGTCGAAACTGATTTTTCCGTTGAATGTGGAGTTACGCGGTCTGGCACAGCAGGAGGGGCCGGGCTGAGCCCTTCATGCCCCCCTCCTGCTGAATTACCTTCATTCATGTTTGAGACATCTGCAAGAACAACAACAAAGAGAGGGGGTTTGAGTTCCCAGTATTATTTTAAAATAACAACGGTTGGCGGGAAAAAAGAAAAGTCGCCGCCGAGCACATGTTTCGATGATGCAGCCCTGGGTCAGACTTTAGAGCCTATTTAATTCTATGACTCTAATTTTAACATTTGCGCTGCGTAATATCTATTATCAGAAGTGCTGAGCAAATAAAATCATAGTCATCTTAAAACCAAAAAAAGGAAAAAGCTTATCACACAAAATGCACCCCTTGAAAACCAAGAAAATGCAACCCTGCGTCTTGGTTTTTTTCCATGTCCTCACACACACGCGTGTTTTTTCCGATTTCTTCAAGAAATTGCAGAAAACCGATATTCTTTGCACAACCTTTTCTATTGTTCGCACGAATTTAAAATTTTCACCAGATATCAACGCTCAAAATAAGCATTTCACTCAGACACAAGCGGGGTGCAAAATTCCGGCTGCTAGAGCGGGACAACCATACACATCGGCATGGCGGCGTCGCTACTTTGTGTTGGTGTGCGCGTTTATTCTCCGCGCGGCAGACATTTTTTTTCATATTTTTTCGTACCTCAGACGGGGAGAATTTTAATCACAAGATATCAGCATCTCTGCACGGCATCCGGGCTTGAAAATGGTGCGGATGCGTTGTGAAAAATGTGCCACAATCGTTGGACTCCAATCGACACCGAATTTCTTGCACATTTATTGGAATATTTTCTGGCAGAAGTGCGCGAGCACGTCCGCTCGTGTTCGAAACAACAAGAAAATTGGTGTGACCGTTAACGAGATATGCCAAAGCAGAGCCGTTTTGGTGTGACCCTTGTTTAAAGTTGATAAAATACAAACATTTTAGCGTTTAATATCTGACAAATGTCGAAAGATAAAATTGTACCACCTTGCTCACCTCATACTTTGGTATATGATTTTCTAAGCACTATGTTTCAATTTTCCTCTCTAAACTGCAAATTAAAACCACTAACCATACAGCATGAACACATGTATGTACATATGTTGTATGGTTAGTGTTAATACTTACCAATATTTTCGTTCTAAATTTAGTGACAACTAAATACATACAATCTCAATATTTTTGTACTTGACATAAGCGTTTGGCTTGTCCTAATTTTGTTCCTATTTTATACGAATAATTATATAAATAATAATTTTACAGTATATCAAAGCGATAAAAATTAATTGGTTATAATTTGTACTAGACTTAAGGCGGTATTAAAAATGGTCGATCAGTAAAAATTTTTAACTAAAATTAACAGAAGCTAAAAAAAAATAAATATTTTTGTAGGTACAAAAAATATTCTTCGTTTACAAATCTAGAACAGGAGCCATAGCTTTAAAAATGAAATTAAATATAATTCGTGCAGAGTTGAGATTTAGTATTTACACATTTTTTAAATAATTGTGAAAAAATATTTATTTGATAAAAACTGTTCAATACTGGGATAAGTTTGGCTGGTTGTAAATTATACGAGAGCCTCTTCCAATAAAATTTCAAGAAAAAGTCCATACAAATTATGTTTCGGTTATGTTAAAAGAGATTTCTGAGTCACCACTATTAGCTTTATTTTGCAAAATTTTTTTTATATTATAATATTTATAAGCTTTTCAAATTAAAAAAAAAATAATTTAATATTGTGTGCCCAAAGCATAGCTCCATTAATACGCCTTTAAGATCAATATAAGGAGTCCCCTTACTGCTTGGGAAACCCAAGTGCCACCAACTGGTCACACCGGCAAACAATGCTGACGACACGACAAATACTATTTAAAACTTTCTTGCGTCTGTAAAAATGCGCAAGCACGCTGCCAGCGCAACTTACGCACCCGTAATTGGAACAAATGTTTGCTGAACCACTTCCGCCCACTCAATGTAAGCGCCAACATCTCTTCCACCGCCGTCGCCGTCGTCGTCGCCGCCGGATTACTTTGTTTACAATTTTGCTTTCACAAGTGTAGTCGTCAATAGCCTTTAATTTCGAAGTTTCAAGTACGTAGTTTTCGCCGTATCGCTAATAGATAGTCACAGGTGGTTGGTAATCAGTACGGAGCTCTTTGTCTGACTATTGTGTCAGCATACGCGGGCAAACGCCCACGGAGAAACCGGAAACGAAATTCAATTCGTGGAATTGCGAGGTCGAGTGAAAGTACAGAGTATTCCCGGCAAAATGATGGCTCACTCCGCCCATGTAATGACGCTGGCGAACAGCATCATAGGCGTCGGCATCCTGGCCATGCCCTTCTGCTTCCAGAAGTGCGGCATCCTGTTATCCATAGTTCTCCTGGTTTTGAGCAATGCAATCACCCGGGTTTGCTGCCATTATCTTATCAAAACCTCGCTGTTGACACGTAGGAAGAGCTTTGAGATGCTGGGTCTCCACGCTTTCGGCGCTTCCGGGAAGTTGCTAGTGGAGCTGTGCATCATTGGCTACTTGATCGGAACGTGCATCACGTACTTTGTGGTTGTCGGGGATCTGGGCCCGCAGATAATCGCTAAGATTTTCACCCTAAACGTAGCGGAGCATCTGCATCTGAGGAGTCTGGTAAAAAAAACGAACACTGAAGCCAAGAATATTTGAAGAATCTAACCCTTATCTTGCAGGTAATGATCGTGGTGACAGTAGTCTGCATAGTGCCTCTTGGCATGCTTCGGAATGTGGACAGTTTGTCGGCCGTATGTACCGCCTCCATAGGTTTCTACGTATGCCTCATATTCAAGATCGTGCTGGAGGCCCAGCCGCATATTACAGCCAACGACTGGACGGAAAAGGTGCTGTACTGGGAGCCGGCGGGTGTCCTTCAGTGCCTGCCCATCTTCAGCATGGCGCTCTCCTGCCAAATGTGTGTAGACCAGCATTTTTTGCTTGGCAAAACGATTAAATATTTTGTCAATCTGTAGGCAGCTGTTTGAAGTCTTCGAGAGTATTAACAACCAAAGCCTCGACAAGTTAAACGGCATTGTGCGCAATGCCACTTGGATCTGTACCTTTGTTTACATATCTGTTGGGTTTTTCGGCTATGTGGCCTTCTGTACTCACACATTTTCGGGTAAGCCATCCACCTTTGTGACGCATTTCATGATCTACATATTTTGCTTCGTATATATAGGCAACATTCTGGTAAATTTATCGACCTCCTTTGGCAGCGATATCATCAAAATTGGCTTTGTACTGTCGATTGCTTTCAGTTTTCCACTTGTTATCTTTCCCTGCAGGGCCAGTCTCTATTCGTTATTATACAGGAAGGTAATTCTATAAGATTTATCTATTACTTCGCACACTCATAAATGTTTTTTGACAGGGCCACTCAGAGAGCAGTAGTTACATACCAGAACAACGTTTCCGATTGATAACCATCTTCATTGTTGTCTTCTCGCTATGCGTGGCATTGGTTATTCCCTCCGTAGAGCTAATCATTGGCTTGGTGGGCTCTACTATTGGAGTGGCCATTTGCATTATGTTTCCCGCCTCCAGTTTTCGCAATATCATAAAAAAGGAATCAATGGAACGCACTCTGGCCCAGTTCGTATTTGTGAGTGGATTCCTTTTGATGATTTTAGGAACTTACGCCAACCTGAGTGCGATTGATGAAAAGAGCTCAGGACCGGAGTTCGATATTGTTCCAATAGTCACGCCTCTGTATCCTGAAGGTCAAGTACCCGCTGTGGTCGGCGAGCTACCCAAACATTTGGCCAAGAACCCGGCTGAAAACGAAAAGAATTTTTTGCTGAAAAAGTTGGAAGTTCAAAATCCAGAGTTAGTTAAGGAAATTGTAGAGGAAAAGTTACTCGATAAGCCAAAGGTAATGCAAACTGCTTCCTCCGATAACCCACCGTTGCCTCCACTGCCCATCGATGAAGTCCATGTAGTTCCCTTAGAGAGTGAAAAAGCTGAAAGTGGTCTTAAAAAACAACTAGAAGCAGCTGCAGAAGTAAACCCACCAGAAACCAAACCAGACGAGGTCAACCTGACCGACGATAAACCAAAGGAAATAGCACCTGTCGTTGCAGCACCATCGGAAGCTCCTAAAATAGAATCAAGTCTGTTATCAGCAAGCAATACAATTGACGGAGCGGCTATCAAGAAGGAGGAGGAAGTGGCCGCCGAGGAGCAAAAAGAGAGTAAAGCTAGTGCGGACGAGCTGGCCAAGACCCAAAAAGAACTTAAAGAGACCAAGAAACTGCTGGCCAAAACCGTAGTCGAGCTAAACGAGGAGCTGGCCAAAAATAATCCACTTAGCCAGCAACCTTTGGAGTTAGAGGAGAAGAAACCTTTAAAGGTTGTCGCTAGTGTTGCTGAAGAAACGAAAAAATCTGAAAATATGCTCAAGGACACGCAACCTATTGCTAGTGGAAAGGAGGAGCGCAGGCCCAAGGCTTTAATGGAGATACTCACAGAAAATACTCATTTGCGCGATGAGAAGGAAGCCCATGCGGGTGTTTTCGAACCACTCTCTTACAAAACCGGAGAGTTGCTTAGGAACTCCAGCGTAAACTCAGCAGCTCTGATAAAGCGACTGCCCATCCCACTGGCCCTTATGGTAAATGCGACTCAGCCAAAGTCATTAAATGACTCGGAAATTAAGAAACCAAACATGGAAGACAACGTGGAGGCCATCCGCAGGGAGCTGCTCAACCTGCGAACTTCGAGAGATGCGACAGAGCGACCGCCAGCGAGGATCAAACGAGAGGCCAACTGCCTTCGCGAGCCCAAGCTGAATGAAGTAAATAAAAATGTGGCCGCAGCGGCCTTGGTCTTGAACATGGAAAGTATTGGACGGGATCTCAAATCCATCAAAGATGACGATGTTGAGTTAACCACTGAAAACGAATCCTACAAAGAGAGTTTAAACGGAACCCAAACCCCGCTGCCTACATAATGTGGATAGTCTACAAAGTATGCAAAGCTTTATGTACATAAACTTTACATGTATTTATTTAGTTTATAAGAGATTGTAGCCTAGGACTGTATACAAATATATAGAGTTCATATGACTAAGGAATATTGTGTCAAAACTCTGGTTCAGTTGCCAACAAATTTTCGTGTTAGCCAATAGTCCAGATTTTTGTAAGACCTTCGAAATGTCTTTTGTTTTTGATGTTGTCCAGCAAATTGTGTTGCAGAAAGCCTATGATTTAACATGTGAGGCAGCCATTCTGGCCTTGAGAAAATGTGGCAATGTAAGTAGCACACATAAAACAGCAAAATCCCAAAGGTTAAACTTCTTTTTAAGCTGAGAATAGAGGATGATAAGTCAAACGTAAGGAAAGGAACGCAATTGCCTGTGCCTCCTGTCAAGCCCATTTCCCAGGACGTGGTTTCACCACTTAAGAAACCTCCCCTGCCAGAGATTAACAGAACCGTAAAATATGTGGGACGGGATATTCCTCGAAAGAATTGCGGCTCCATCGATCCCCCCCAGTGCTCCTGCATGCGTGTGTGCCGGGATAGCTACTTCTCCTAAACAAGGAACATAATCCGCAGTTTAAAAACATTTGCAACTTTAATAGAATAGGAAATAGCAAAATTTCAAGGAGCATCTGATTATCAAATGTAACACTAATAACAGTTTTTGGTAGCAACTAACAGGTCTGAGTATGAGTATGTGAGGTGGAGACTGTGCTTAGGCCACATCAGCTCCCAAGGAGTGCAGGTCGTTTAGCACTTCTAAGATGGCGGCCACACTCCAAGCCTGCGTGCGACAGGAGTCTCCGCAGTAAGAGCCGTTATCGTTGGTCAACTCGGGCAATCCGCGCCAGTGGGATGTCTGCAGCTCACGCAGATGAGCGCGCAGTATGGCCCACGTTTCGGCAATGGTCTCGTCCAGGTGGCCACACTTCTTGGCGAAGATCAGGCGCGCTCTCAGGTAGAAACCAATGGGCCACACCCACTCGGGTCCCTGGTGGTAGTTGGCGCCATCGGCCACAGTACAATCGGTGGAGTCATTTGAGTTGTCATAGTTGGCCCTGTAGTTCCAGTCCTCGGGATCCAGGGTTTTCATGCCCAACGGACCCAGAAGAAACTTTTTGGCCCGTTCCAGCGCACGCCAGGCATTCTGGGGATTGCACAGCTCCGGGGCCACGGTCAAGGTAATGGGAAAGTTGCAGCGCAGCTGGTAGTCCGTCCAGCTCTGTGTGGCTCCATAGCTGTCCTTGTAGATCAGCTTCTTGTTGGCCACCGAGCAGGTTTCCGACTCGGACACAAAGAAGAGCCTGTCGAAGTTGTCCTTAATGCGATCGGCCCACTCTTTGTAGCTCCACTTGGTAACCTCGCCGGACGGTCCCTTCCGCTCTACACCAGTGTACGGGATGACTTCCTTCTCGGCCAGGCTTTGCATGAAGCGAAGAACGGCGTACTGCAAGCCAACGAGCTCCACGGCGGATCCATCGCGGGGCGTGCTGGGTCGTCCCTTGTTTCCCGCCTTTTGCGAGGAGCCCATCTTGTCCATCCAGGTGCCGCAGTTGAAGTTGTTTCCACCGAACACAAAGCCCGTCTCCGGATGCACACCAATGTGGTTGTTGAAGCCTTGGTCTAGCATATGCGCATCTATCTCCTGGCCTGCGTTGCGCTCTCTATAATGCAATCCCTGGAAATGCACCTGCAGCGCCTCCTGCATCACATCAAACAGCAGTTGGTCGAATTTTCCTGGAGCATGGGCCTCCGCATCGTCGTACGGGAAGATGCGCGACACCTTGTCCCTCAGGATCTCGGCACCCTTGGGGGCATCCTCCACATACTGTCTGATGCAATACATCCACCACCAGACGGCATCGCGGCAGTTAAACCTGGGCTTGCTGCCGCTGTCCAACAGATTCGGGATAAGCCCGTGCCGGAGGGTCTGTCCAAATCCAATAATGATGTAGCGGGCTTCGTTGTATCGACCAGTGAGGAACATGGAACCCCGAAGAGCGATGAAGGTATCTCGGCCCCAGCAGCGCATGTAACCTAAGGGATAAGATATATGTACATAGCGGATAAAATTATAGTTTTGATGGTCTCAGTTTTCTTAAAAGATGAAGCAACAACTTTTTAATTTTTTAATTTTAATTTTTTTTTACTTTTCAATAATCTAAAGTAATTATTGACTTACCCGTCGAGAAATGCGGCAGACCAGCGGAGAGTGTTACACATTGCTTTGGTGGTTTGGGTGGATTGATGGCATGACTAAATCCTGGCAGATTTGCCGAATGGCAAACGGAAAGGAACTGCAACGTGGACAAAGCCAGCGACTGGGTGAAACTGTGACCATTCTTAATGAAACTATCAAAAACCAAGAACAATTAGGTAACCATTATCAACTCCTGTCATCTGAAGGACATACTCGGGCATTAATTCGTTGACCTGGTTGATAAGAACATTGAAAACTCCACTGACAATGGCATCAAAGTAGCAGGGTATGAGGTAGCGTGGAATATTCTTCAGGGGCTCAAAGGTAGCTTTAAACCAGGTCGAAAGCGGCTTCAGATCTTCATAGCTGGTTAGGCGATCGGCAATGTAGTCTGGGGGATATTATATATTAATTAGTCACTTATCAAAAATTCTTTTTCTAGAAATACCGACCCATCATCCAGTTGCCATCGCGCAGATTGTTACAAAAAGGATGGCCCAAATCATTTTTAGGCGAAATCTCCGTCAGCAGGGAAACGAATCCTTGCAGGCCACAGTAAACTATCCTTCCAAAATTGGGTATATCGTACGCAGAGCCGCCCTTGCCCAGGTCGCGCTCCTCCTCATCGCAGCTAAATAGAGCACCACTCAAAGCCACCAGATCCAACTTGGAGACGATCGCCTCCAGCTGAGCCCACTCATCGCCGGCTCCCAGGCGCAGTGCATTCGAAATCTTCTGGAGCTTATCGAAGCTGGCACGTGGACCCGGATGCATGGACACCCTGATAGCCACCACTGTGCCGGGTCTCAAATTGACAAAGTTTAGTTCCGTGTTGTTGCCATCCACATAGGCCTGTGTCTGAAACACCGTAGACTTCGCCAGAGGGATGTGCTCCTGCAGACTCAACTGGAACTGGGTGAAGCCGTTAATCACATTGGGATCCTTTTTAAAAGGAGCGGGACGATCGAAGGGCTTGTCGCTCTTCATAGTCAAACTGGCCTCCAAGATAATCTCGTCCAGCACGCCCTCGAATCGTAGGGGACGGATTCCGGTGGCTCCGGCATTTGGAGAGGGATAACCGAATGCCGTGTGGGCCACCAAAATAACCGACTGATGAGTGCTTGGCGAATGCCGGGTAATTGCCACCACGTTGGGATCCATCTGGTCTACGTATACCTGGCTGAAGCCCTCCTCCGCGAGCTGTCCGTGCAGCAGGTTCAACGCTCTCTTGGCTCCCATAATTCCAGATTTGGAATCAACGCCCTTGCCCCATTCTTGGTAGCTACGTTCCTCGTCTACAACATGGATCTGGGGGTAAAAATTGATTTTCTTAAAGGATTCGGTAATGATGGAAGAAGATACTCACATGATGTGGAACAAGTTCGTCGTACCCACGGTTGCTTCCGGTAGCACAGCAGGCCATGGAAACCAGAGCTGCCGAGGGCAACAGATCGTACACGGAACGCTTTTCCACGGGAGAGGGATTGTCGTGGGTGAGATCCAGAAAGAGGGCATGGGCCACACTGGTGGCCTCGTGACGCGATGAGTTCGCAAAGAAGCCACCGACAGGGATACCTCCATATCGGTAGACTAGACGACCCTGCTCATGGGAATCCCAAGCGGAAAGTGCCTCACGAATTAAGGAAGTAATGCCCAAGCGGTTAACAAACACGTTGTCGGTGGCATCAGAGTTGGTGAACAACTCTGCCACCACATACAGCTCCGGGTTGATCTTGCGTGCGGCATCCAAGAGGTATTCAGCCACGTGCAACGGCGTAGAGTGGCAGTTGTCCAATCGCACTCCGTCGAATATGCGCGCTGTGGTCTGCACGTACTCGGTCATGTGATTCCACAGGTAGGGGCTATCTTCCGGTCGCTTGCCAAAGCGCAACTTCACACTATCGCCCCAGGAGATTAGCTCGCGTTTGATGTAGACATTGGCGCGTCCCGGCTGCTCCTCAGCGAAGTCTCGCAACGGATCGTCTGATCCCATTACCCAGCCATTGTGGGCCATGAAGAACTCTCCAGCCTTGGAGTACATATCCGCCTCGACCTCTGTTAGTGATTTACCCTCGGTGCCTGTATGTGTGAAGTAGACCATAAAGACCGAGTGCTTCTCGGAGATCTCCTTCACTTTAGGCCCATCACCCTGGACTCTTTCGTAGCGCACTCCTGATAAAGCATTGTCTATGGCACAGTTGACGTAACCTTGGATCTCGGCCCGCACTCGATCGTTGAGGGAATCCAGATGCCGGCGAAGGGTTTCAGCACACTTGCGGAACCGGGACTCCTCATCGAAGCAGTCGCCATGGAAAGCATTAAAGATCTCCAGCGCCAGCTCAAAATTTATGGTGGTGGCCAAGCGTCGATATTGCGGGTCTTGTATCAGTTGGATCTCGTGGAAGCGATACTCGTTGGCCACGTTCTTTGGCGGCTCGCGAGTTCGCACCTGGGTCATGAACTCGTTGACGTACTTCATCACGTCGCACTGATACAGCTCGTGTATATTGACCTTGGACATGTAGGAGGTGTGCAACTGGTACTTTAACGCTTCCAAATGGCACTCCTGCTCGATGACCTGGGGCACTCCGACGTGCTCCAGGGTACCCGCGGCAATGTCCGTTCCGCACTGGGCAAATGCGGCGTCCAGCAAGAAGGCGGGACGGAGGTAGGGACAGGTGGCGCACGAGTAGGTAGCATCCGGATGCTGCAGCAGCCACTCGGACTCGTTGGCGGTGTGATTGAGGACAATGTCGCAGATGGAAGCCACCTAAAGGGGAAGAGTCGGTTAGAATCTGTGGGTTATCAGTCCTTTTCCCAATCATGTCCTTTTCCTTACCCCCCACTCCTGGCGGCACTTCTTGATGACCTTCTCTACCTCCTCGAAGCTGACCTTCCCACCTTTCTGGGGCGCAAAATGGGAGTTGACCTTGAGTTGGTCACGCAGCGAGTAGCAGGAGCGGGAACCGCCCAACTCCTGGATGGGTGTAAAGTGGATCACATTGTATCCGGCTTCCTTGGCCACGCGCAGCTTCGCCTCCCAGGTGTCCAGCGGCCCCAGGAGCTTGGTCAGCACCGTTTGGCAGCGCACCGAGTCCAGGGGAATTGTTTTCTGGGCACCCGGAGGACCCACATGCAGTGTAGGTTCCACTTGGACATAGAGAGCACCATCTGCTCCCGAGCTGCCAGTGTCTGGTCTGAAATTGTAGGTTAATTAACTCTAATCTGGAGAAACGCATTTTTAATTCTTAGCTCTAACTGTATTTGTCTAGCTCATCTATCTTAATTGGATAATACCAAAATCACAATTATTGATTTCTAATCAATTGATCAGGATAAAAATAAAAATATTTAAAAATAAGAAAGGAAGCAAACTTCGGCAAGCCGAAGTTTATATACCCTTGCAGTTATTACAAATTGACTATATTTCGATTTCTATACCTATATTACTAAAAACAATGAAGCTGTGTCGACTTTGCGCTGCATTTTGCCATCGTTTCTATGGCAGCTATATGATTTTGTTGTCCGATTTTAATTTAATGAAAACCGTAAATCCATAATATTTAAATATTACCAAATCCCAAAGAACAAAAAAAAAATGTAAAACAACAAAGTTATAATTTTTTTGAATTTTTTTTCTGATTGTTCCTGTGGGAGCTATATGATATATATGGTGGACTAGTTTGCGTAGAAACGGACAGACGGTCGGATGGACCGACGGACATGGCTAGATCGACTCTCCTGGTGATGCTGATCAAAAATATATATACTTTATAGGGTCGGAACTGTCTCCTTTACCGCGTTGCAAACTTTTTACTGAAATTATAATACCTCTGCAAGGGTATAAAAAACGTTTTGTGGTTCACATTAACTCAGTATATGGCTTATATGTACATGCTTTTAAATTTATCAAAATTTTAAATTTTTCGTATAACTAGAAGTTTAATTTAAGTAAAAAAAGTTTTTTTTATAAAAGTTTTCTTCTAGAACAAGTTTTAACCCTTATCATAATCATATGGTATCATTACTCAATTTTCTTCTTATACTGGTAACTCACCTTTCCAGATACCGGAAGTAGAAGTGATAGGTGCCAGACATGTTCAAATCAACCAGACTTCTGATGTCCGTGTCCACCACATGAGCTTCCGGATGCATTACCGACGTAACCTGCTTGCCATTGCTTAGCTGCCATCCCAGAACACGATACTCCGTTCGCACGAACTTCTGACCCTCGGCGGGATAGTTGGTGTACAGGACGATCTTCCTGCCCAGCAGCGAAGCATCGGGGTGGACACTCAGCTTAGAGCCCCTTTTTAGCCGGTACAGCACATGCTCCGCATTCTGACCCTCGCTAATGGGTATGCTGTGCGACTCCGTCTCCTTGCCCATTGTGCTCATCTAAAGGAATCCGGAGAGATTGATCCGTAAAAGCATTACACAATTGTCAAACGTCACTGCTATTACACATGAACATGATGGGTATTATGCATGGAATGTACAGTCGAACTTTTCTATCTTTATGTCACTATAAGTCGAACCATAGAGATTAGGATTACACTTTTAATCAGTTCTATTTTTAAAAGTGCTGAACACAGAAAAAAAGCTATTAAGAATCGATTGTGGGTTTACATTTTTATCTGATTATATTTAATGTAGGTTTTTATATAGATAAATTAAGGAATTTCAAAATCCATTCAGTTACAATTATGTGGAATATCTAGAGTATTGGTTGAATTTCATTGAATTTAGAGTTTCACCAGCGGATATCCATTTTGGAAGTAATATTTTGTATTGTTCGACTAATAGAATTTTCACAGTATGTTATGTAGGTAAATCGGGATCGAAAAACGCACAGCCAAAGGCATCTTGTTAAAACACCACCACAGTCCGAGTAGAATTTTAGATGTTTGCCCGTTTGATCGGCGCTTTCAGTGGCTGCAACTAGTTTAGTAACCCGGCACAGACTGCAGCATCGCCGGTTGGATTGCATGTTTTATATTCATGGCCGGCACACTCTCATATACACTCCACAAACACACACCCATACTGCCGCCACGGGAACATATACATAGTTATGGAATATGGACACAACACTGGGACTCCGATCACTGGGCGATGATAATACCTCACGGCGGCGGATGATTTGATTTGATACGATCTCGGCACTGCCTGCATTGCCCATTGCATTCGCATTTGCACTTGGAACGGTTCTAATCGCGACTGATTCTGATTTTCCGGTGGAAATGGCATTGGCATTCTCCAGATTCAGTTGCTTCTTCTTTCTTGGTGCTTCCTCTTCATTTTCGATTTGTAACGGTTCGCTATCAACAATCGCTATAAGACCGAGTAGCCATCGGAAGAGCTGATAACGCATCAGGATCTGGAGCAGGCTTCTCCAAAGCCAATGGAATCCCTCGTTCAGCATGGCTGCACCTGAAACTGCTTCAATGGTCTACGGAATGCCGGGAATTTTTAGACGCCGCAATCTCAAATGGAGCATTAAACGAAAATATGTACTTTTTAATCGCGATAATCGCTCACACAAAAACACATTCGCACACAGGGGCGTCGGCCAAGGGGGTGAGGTTTTATTAGGGTAGTATATTGAGCGCAAACACGGAAGCCCCTATTTTTTTCGGATGCATTATTATTGACATGTGGCGCCTACGTGAAATATATGGATTTTCACGATTAAGCAGACCTTATCAACATTGAAATTTCACTAGCAGGTCAGGGAATAAAAATAATTTTTTAGCACACACCAAGTTCACAGACAAACGCACATACACCCTCACATTCGCCTGCACATTTGTATGTAGGTCATTGAATTGCACTTGATTGCCGGTAGATGGCCTTTGAATATGTATTTATAGACATTTTTTAGTAGTCCCGAATTTAGAACACAACAAAAAGTGCTCCATGTGAGTAATATGTTGCCTTTTTTTTATCTGATCAAATCTTATCTGCCCACTTTCATTCACATTCACGCTCGGGAAAACTGTTTATTTTCATGTGTATGCAAATTATTTGATTTATTTATTTTATCACTGGTTTTTGATGATTTTTCGTACTTTTTGGGCTGTGTGATGAAGCTGCGAAATTGAACTTTACGTTACCAGCCGAAATTCTTAAGCAATTGATTCGATTCTATTAAGCTCAAGGTGACCTTTGAAGTTTTTGTGGTCATCAGCTGGTTACGCGCTGAAAACAGCCCCCAACAACAACGAAACAGCGAAGCTTGTAAACAAAAAACAGCTGGCTTTTATTATTTACACTCAATCTGTATAGATGCCTCTATTTTTGTTGGTTTTTGAAATACAGTTAGGGATCTTATTAATAGGTTGCCAACTAAGTACTTTCACATGACCCTTTTAATTTACAAATAAACTGTTGATCTTGTCATTAATCATTTAACTGAGAGAAAATTTTTTAATTATTGAGTCGATAAACACATAATGCGGTGGTGAGTATTTTTCAAGGTGGGGTTATCGATAGATCAATAGGTCTCTCTTGGCACCTGTCACATCCATCCACCATGCCAGAGATGGACTAAGATACATCGATTCGGGTTCTAAATTGTTAAATATTTTATGTTTATTTTGTGTTGTTATGTAGAGCAATACAATTTTTGTTATTAGCTATTAATTCAATTTTTAAAATTACTGCATTTTCAAGTAGAGAATCCATGATTTCATAAAAACCATTTACCAAGTTTTGATTTAATATATATTTTCAACCAACTTTGTGGTTATTAATCTCAACAACAAGTTAGTAGTTAGGAAAATTTAAAAAATGTTTTTGTCGAATTTGTACAAAATACTTTGTAAAATTATTTTAGTAATGAGATTAGAAAACAAGCTATCAAAGATTATTAGTAAGCTTACAAAACCAGAAACTCTTATTTTAACAGTTCTTTTAAATCGCTTCTCTTTCTAAATACAAATAAATTTAATAGGCATCTGACCTGGCAAACATTTAAAGATGCAGCCGACAGGGTGCGCACCATGCATAAAAAAGTTTTATTTAAGAATAAATGTTATCGGTAGCGGAAACTGCCATCTCCAGAAACGCTCTCTCAGCTCATCTGCGTGGGAAAAATTCAAAGAGTTCATATTTCATTCATGGTAATGGATGTGCAGATCAAGCTAGAAGTCAAAGTCGAAAACGACGGGGAATGTGCCATTAACGAGGATGAGGCCACGCCGCTCCGGGAAAGTGCTGGCGATTCTCCGCTGCATGCATTTGCCACCGGAGTACCGATGTCCGGATCCGGTTGGGATAGTGATCCTGAGGATGCTGGCCAACGATCGGCGCCTCCAACTCCAGGATCCCATTTGGCAAATAATCTGGAAGCCATCGAATCGAAGGCAAAGCCAACGTTTAAAATGGATCCTGATCAACAAATGTTGGACGATATCCTGAACGACCCTTTCCTTTGTGAGACCCCGAAGCCCTGCGATGTGAACTCCAATTCAAAATTGCAGTTGTCAGAGCAGCAGGGCAGCCGTAACCGCGATGGACTTCCATGCGATTTTACGAACCGAGAGAGCCTGGAAGACATGGATTTGTGCAGCCTAGAGGCCTCCAAGGATCTGGTACCAGAAAATCAACATGAAGCTTCGCAACTATATAAGCCCGAACAAGGGGCGGAATCAGAAAATGACACTGATCTTGTAGCCCAGAAAATAGAAATTCTAAAGAAGTTAGCGAACGTAAACGGTAAGGAAAAGAAGAAGAAAAAGAAACATAAGAAAGATCGGTCCCATCGTTCGAACAGAGATGAGGAGGTGTCCAAAAAGCGAAAGCGTAACGACAGTTCGCAGGATGAGATCCCGGAGGAGAAAAGACGTAGTAATGGCAAACATCGTGGACGCAAGCATCGCGTCAAAACCGAACAGCCCGAGGAAGAACTGGACTACATTCCAGTGCGAGACGATGAGAAACACATCCGCATGGCTCAAGCCTCAACTCTTTATGAACGACAGCCACAGCAGGCTGAACCGAGTACCGAGAATCTTTCCAAGGCAGACAAGCGCAATCTAGCCGTGGCCCGAGCTGAATTGGTACTGGAACTGTTCCAGAAGAAAGCCAACGAAGAAAAGGTCGACGAATACCATATGGTGGATACCGTGTGCAAGCTGCCAATTAACGAGTCCTTCCGGAACCAAAGCTGTTTTGAGAATCCCTCGCCCATTTGCAACAACATGAATGTGGTCTATGAGTTCAATTCCACGCCCGGGACTAAGATTGATTTGGCTAAATGGGGTCTGGAAGTAGTGCCCCGGGCCACTGGGGAGCTGCTTCGCTTGCTGGGCATCGATGTGGCTCGTCTAAAGCAGATTCAAAGCACCACTAAGCCGTCGCAACGAATACTTAAGCTAAAACAGGAGCAGTTCGAGCAGGGTCTGGCGCCGGCGGTTGAAATAGAAACAGCCACGCTCTATAAGAATGCGGGGACCCAAACGGTGCGCAGGACCACTACCCACGATGCCGGCATCCAGGTTCGGTTGGAAACCCCATTTAAAGGTGCTTTCTGGCAGGATCCAAACTTTGACCAAACGAATTTGACCCAGCAGCAATCGAACGTAATGTACGCTCTGCAGGAGCTCTGCAAGACCCTCCCCGATTCCACCTTGGCCATGAAACTCTACAAGAGCCTGGAACCGGCTCTGGCCATTAAACGCACGGCTTCACGTCACTAATAATATAAATTTTGTTGAACTATTTAATCCAAATATGACTATGTCAAATTATGACTTCCTTTAAGTGATAAAGGCTACATAGATTTGAATTGCTTTAATTACCACAAGTGCTTATACCAAATGCCTTTTGTATTTCTCGAATATATATAATTGTAAATCTCTCGCTCAAAGGTAAAGCAATTGCCAAATGGCTTTAATCAAGTTTGCATTTGTAAATCATCTCGCTCAATGTGTTCTCAATTTCTTTGTATAATTAATAAATACACATATGCACATGCATCATACATTTATAACAAGTAGTAAACTTTACAGTGGCTTACAACCAAGACTTGCAAACAAAGTGTCTTTTCCTAGCGTACCGAATGTACGACTATATCATTGTGTAACCCAAAAGTCAGAGTTACCAAAAAATCCTATAGTTATTGGTTAATTGCACTATAACTAATTTGTAACTAAGCGTAGCTGGCACTAGTTTCACCTAGTAGAGAAGATTGTATCATTTGCGCACTGTAAACACGAATGGGGCCGACTCCTCCTCCTCCTGTTGTTCCAGCAAGGTGGTCCTTATCGTGGTCCGGTGCTCCTGGGCCTCTACATCGTCGTAATCCACTGACGACGAACGGAGCAGCTGGAACTGAGAGTTGGAATCGTTTCGGGTGATGATCAGCGAAGCGGGGCGTGGTCCTAAAAAGGGATATAACTTGATTAGGTAAAGTTCTCGATTTTGATTTAGAAAGCGTTACCTGTTGGCGGCTTGGCCGACAAGCGCTTACTGGCTCCTTGTACTTCCGCCTGGCGCTCGGAAACGTATTCGACATTTGGTGTCAGCTTGGTACTATTATTGTTGTTATTATTGGTCGCCGTTTGTTGGATCGATACCCGTTTGTCGGCCTTGACGCTTCCCTGCTGCTTCAAAATGGAATCCCGACCAGACGGCACTTGCATGTTGCTAGAGGAGCCGAGCAATGGCGTCGTCATTGCGGCTCCCGCACTCGGCGTGTCGAGTTCTAAAATTCATACGGATGATGGAGATTTAGTTAGGGATCTGGGGGGATTACCCGTCAGAAAGGTGCTATCCCGGAATAGTTATAGTAACCAGGTGAATTAAAGCAACCACTGAACTAAGAACAGGTTAAAGGCAGAACATAAACACATATAGAAAGCTGAATAAAATGCAAGAGGTAAAGAGTTGTTCATAAGATTTATCATTTATTTGATGCTTCATCTCTCGCTAGGAATAGACATAGGGTTTAGTGGGGCGTGATTAGAGTACCATTCGGTTAGTTGTTCATGTTTCGTGGGCGATTCACAATTTTAAATGTATCGTGTTTGTGTGGGTGTGGCAAATAATTATTAACTAATCTTCGGCATATAACAATTGGAATGATTTAGTAATCGCACAACTCAAATATTAGTAATAGATAATACTGACCGGATCAAAGCCAAGCCAAAGCAAGAGTTAAACAAATAATACGTAAAATTATGTTTCGGATGATATGCTATCGGTTTTGGTCTGGTTTCATTTGGCTGAGGCATTGGTCCAGTGTTCGAATTGTTTCAGTTTGTCAGACTTTAAAAGTTAAGTACGTCTCAACCCCATGCAGCTACATTAGTTTTATGCATAGGTACATCCGTGAGTCACTGGTCTTTCACAGCTTGGTGTCGTCGTAGGCCTGTTCACCAGAGGCATTGGGAATGACCACCACCATGGGTAGGGAACTGGGCTCGTTCAGCAGCTCGCTGCTAATCGAGATTTGGCGTGATGCCCGATGATAACCACCACCACCAAACACCGAGTCTACATGCATTAGGTCGAGCGTGCTACCGCTAAGATCGTTACCATTTCCCAGGTGAAGGCCACCGCCACCTGAAACACCATGGCCACTCGGAGCACCCACCAGAGTGCTTAGACTCTGCAGGGAATGTGAGCTGACGCTCCGATTGTACTCCGCATGCAAGTACTGGTTGTTGTTGATGTGGCTTAACTTGACCCCGTACTGCTTCTGATCTTCGGATGGCGATCCGAACTCGGAGGATTCGCGGATGGGTGCTAATTGCAGTTGTGCGGCTGCCGCCAACATCTCACCTGTGGGACTTGGCCGCTCGCTACTGGCCACATCCTCGTAGGCCTCCTCATTCAGAGTCTGTAAAGTGCCGCAGATCATCTGCTCCTCCAGCGTGACCTAGTAATAAAAGGACATTATTAGTGAGATTTATATATTGGCATACTTTTAATTTGTTATGGGGTTGCACAAATGTGGGCTTAGAAATTTGGGTTTCAGTCAGTGTCTTTTAGTGTCTGAGCTTTACCTGCAAATACTCGTAGTCATGAACTTTTGACTGCATTTCGTTTCGGTTTGTTTAAATAGTCGGAATAAGAATAGATCAAAGCACATGAGTTAGAGCGAATCGGTCTTTTATAGATAATGCTTCCCGATTCAATAATTCCTAACCTTATGTGGGCTCATCTTACCTGTTTCTCCATATGACTAACGGAGTTCTTTCGCGACAAGGACTCTCTGGGTGGCTGCATCAGGGCATCCGTCACATCCTTGATCATCGGAACATTCGATGGTGCCTCTAAGGCGGGGGGCTGCTGCTGCTGACGTGGCTGCTTTCTAGGCAAGCGCTCGCACTCCCGCAGCGTGGTGATCAGCAGGCGAAATAGCTCCCAGTGACCAAAACTCAGGCCCAGAACCTGTCCGTAAGGTATAATTATGAAGGGGAAACTCTAGAATTTTAATATAACCCCTTACCGATTTCAGATCCGGCATATCACAGTGCTTCAGCACACGACCATTGATAGCATTTTCGCGGAGCACGGGCGCTAGTTTGGCCAACGACGGTTTCATGTCATCAATCCGCTCCAGCAGGCTAATGACTCCCTCCACGGTCAAATCGGTCAGCTTGGTTTGCAGGATGTCCTCCTGTTGTTCATAATATGTAAGATTTTTACACATATGTCCTTAAATATTTAAAAATATAATACTTACACCAAAAGAATCACTTGGTGAATTAATCAGTGGAGTAACGGGCTCAGTGCTGGTGCTGAGATTCCTGGAGCGCAGCTCATTGGCAGGATACTCTGGGTTCTGGAACATTTGGTAGGGTGGATAGGCCTGCGGCGAAGGCACATAGGTGGTGGGCGCTGGGAATTGACGCATGGTATTGGAAACGCTGGGTCTCGCTTGTATCACTAAGGAACCCTCGTCCTCGATGGTTTGCTGGTCCTCTGTAAAAGAATTTAGACTTAGTTTTTTTTCATCTTAAGTTTATCATAAAAACTCACCCTTTAATACCTTCCTCAAGTAAGGATCCAGGTTAATGGTGAAGGGCAAAAAGATGCGTAAGTCCGCCACGAGTAAATCTGATTTGTGCAACTGCAGGAAAGCATCCAGCTTTCGTTCATCCCGATCCAACTCCAAGAGCGGAGCTGCCTCTCTTAAATATGCTAGTTTTGGACGCAGTCTAAATGGATTTAGTAGATAATTTAAAATTATTTTATAAATTTATTAGTTTTGCCTTACTTCTCATAAACGCTTTGCAGGGATACACTCTCATCTGCGTTGCCATCCATAAATTGATCGTGATGCAGCACTATCATACTTGCCCTCAAGGGCCACTGCTCCGTCAGGTTGATCCAGGAACTAAGGCGATACCAGCTGAAGTCAATCTGGAAGGCCTTGAGCAGACGAACCGTGATGTAGATAACGTTCATCAGGCGGCGCATACTTCGCGGATTCACATCGCTGAAGTAATCATCCGTGAGCACGATTCGGGAGAGATCGAGCACCGTCTGCGGATTCTGACCCAGGCGGTGAAGATTGGAACCTGTAGAGCTGGCGACGGATTCGGAGAGACGCAGCTTCTTGCCACCACCTCCACGGGCGGGTCCGCGCAGCTTCTCTTGACTGGAGATTATTTCCGAAGCGTTTGACAGGCGACGAGCGGATACGGAGTGGCCCAATGTGGGTCCATCGTCTGTCTGGTAATCTCCTCCGCCACTTCGTTTAAACAGCAGCGCTGTCATCTGCGCTCGCTGAACTTTCCTGAGGCCGGAGTTCTGCAGATAAACCGGGAGATGCACCAAGTTCCTGAGGAAGTCATGTCCTCCGATTCCACCCTCCGTGAAGAGTCGCCGACTATTGGCCTCCGCTGCCTTGGCAATTACGTGGGGATCCACAGAAATGAGCAGCACAAAGGGTCTGTTAGGTGAAGAGAGAAGTGTTTGCACAGCATTCAATAGAGTAAGAATCCTTTCCGTGTCGCAGGAATCCAGTGCGTCGATCACACCCACCAAGCGACTCTGCTGAGTAGTAAACGCATCCAGGCACTTGACCATGTCCGTCATCACGGCCACTTCTGCGCCCAGCATGGTCAAAGGAGCTGATTCACTGGAACGAACCGCTCTTTTCAGTAATCGGATGTGGGAGGTAAACAATGACATGTAAACCTTGGCCAAGACGTGGAGATGAGTACAGATCAGAGTGCCCATCACGGCAGCGGTCACATAAAGTCCTACAAGTATCTGTTCCTGATTCTTGTCAAACGTGAAATAGGCGACGATCAGAGATATTCCAGTGACCAGGGTAACAAGTGCTAGTTCAAAGATGAACACGATGGGTATACAGCACATTCGACGCCACCGCCAGCCCACATCCACTTTTAAGCACTTGGGACGGAAGGCTCGATACAATCTTGTGGCCAACCATCCATAGTGAGATTCGATGGCATCGAGGAGGGCAGCCAACATGTGAGCCACTGCTCCATCGCCTGTTGGTGAAGCACTATTCGCCTCCGCAAAGTGAAACCGCACGGGTTTTGCCTGTGAATCCGATTGTGGACCTGGCGGATGGCAAAAGGCCACCTGCAGGATCAGCCGCAATCTCGTCATCCTCTTCTCCAGACCGTGTTGCACAGAATAGGCCCACTGCATATCCATCTGATAGTTGCAGTACCTGACAGCGGCCAGGAGCAGATAGGCGAGCAGCATGAAGCCCACGGCCGAGGACACGCCTACTACCGCCGACCTGGTGCTCAATCCCACAATCGTTCCAATGAGCAAGCCCAGGTGCAGACAGACGATGAAGAGGAGCCCACCGGTTCGGATCGGAGGTTCCGCCCACTGGCGCGCAAAGTTGTTCATCTCGTCGCGCAGCTTGTTCAGCAGAAAACTCTTCCCACTGCCCCACTTGGCATAGAGTCCAACTGTGATGGGGGTGGTTAACGTCGGCTCACTTAGCACATCCGCCAAGGCGGAGGAATAGAGTTCGTAGCCCAGCATTCCCTCGGAATCCTCGTTCGTGTTTAGCCGTCTGGCGCCAAAAACTTGACCCAGTATGGTTTTCTGGTGCAGGGAGTCAATGTTGTAAGGGGTTTCCCCAGCTTTGTTGGCCCGGTACAGAAGCTGGCTGTGCTTGGGATTCCGCAGGAGAGCTTCCACAATCGCCTTGCTCCTCGCCCGCATCGCAATGTGCAGGCAGGTGTCGCCTCTTTTGTCACTTGCAGTCACCTTGGCCTTTCTTTCAAGCAACAGGTGGACGATTTCCAAGTTACGATTTCTTACAGCCCTTAAAAGGGGAGTATCTCCATCCTTGGTGGCGGATTCCAGGTCGGGATTTGTGGCCAGCAGTAGTTTAACAATCGGCGTGTGTCCTTTCTCCACCGCGGTGTAAATGGCCGTCTTGCGATCCTTTCCCTGAATATCCACGTCAGCATGTTTTTTGAGCAGCGCTTCCACCACAGTTCGATGACCAGCTTTTACGGCATGGATGAGGGGGGTATCTGCTCCACGATCCTGGATATTTATATATGCACCAGCTGCTATAAGGGAGGCGGCTATATCCTGGAAACCCTCACGACTCGCTATGCAAAGAGCGGTCATTCCATCTTTGTCTAAGGCATTGACATTTGGCTTCTTCTCCAGTAGGGAACTAACGCAATCTGTGTGGCCACCGGCGGCTGCAACCAGAAGTGGAGTCCACGAATACATGCCCGCGGTGTCCACATTGGCACCAGCCTTAACCAAAGTATCCACAATCTCCACATTTCCTCGCCGGCAAGCCCAAACTAGGGCTGTGGTACCATATTTATCGCCGACATTTACTTTGGCGCCGCGTTGCACTAAAAGCTCCACAATGTCCTTGTAGCCACGCCCCGCAGCCCACAAAAGGGCACCCAGATGGTAATTACCATGGGCATTGCCATCGGCTCCTTTATCTAGCAGAAGACGCACCAACTCCGTGTGTCCACGGTAGGCTGCCCACATTAAACTTGTCCAGCCACCCTGGAAAAGCATTAAAGGATTAGCTCGATCTAGGGGTTTATTTGAAAGTTTGCACTCACCATATCACGATGCTCCACCTCGGCGCCATGATCCAGCAGCAGTTGAACCACATCAAAGTGTCCGTTGCGGGAGGCACATAGCAGTGCCGTCCAGTTATCCAAATCCTCTGCCTGAACATCGGAACCACGGGCCAGGAATTCCCGGACAAAGGGAGTCAGACCGCGTCCAGCAACTACCATCAACACTGTGGTGGCATTCTGAAAGATATTTGAAAATATCAAGTGTTAAAAAATTTAAAAAGGAATCGTTAGGTGATTATCTTAATCATTTGAAGACTTTAAAGAATATAAAGCAATGCATAATAAAAACTTTCAACTTTGAATTTACTTTTAGTTCTTTTATAATATTTCATATTATGACATTTAGTTCTTTGCCGTTTTATAAACATACCTCGTCCCGATCATCGATGGTAAGATGTCGGCTATCCAATATAGCGCGCAGACCGGAAATATCATTATTATCGATGTACTGCAACAAGGCGCGATGTCCCAGTGAACCCATGGAGTCTCCGTAGCGATTTATGTTCTGCACAAAGAGGTTAAGTTTTAATAGGCTTTTTCGAAATGTTTGTAATTGAATATCAATTAATAATTAAACCGAACATCATGCAAATAAGAATGTGGTTTTGAGACAAACTTATACCAGTTATTCGTGTTAAAAAGCAATTCAAAGACAGAAACCATAACTCATATTTAAAAATGTTGTAACGTTTGGTTGGGGAAATACATCGGTTAGAGGACTTCCGTAGCCTTCAGGGTTCATAGTTGAACATTTCGCATGCTTAACTTAATAAATCCAAAAGAATATGTTGTGGTTCTTTTGGAAGTAATTACTCTTACACATACAGAAATGGTTTATTATAGTGCTAAATTGGTGTAAGGTTAAAATTATCCATAGGTTCATGATTGAGTCACCAAACTTTAGTGCCAATAAATTAATTATGAGGGGAATAAAAAGCCACCACCACCAAATTCATGGATAATTGTGAAACACAATTCTCCAAGAAATCAGTATACATTGGAACGATAATAGCGATTTTTATGAAAACTTTCTTAAAATTTCAAAGAGTGGTCCCTGGGACACATATCTTAGCTTTAAGTCCATATTATCTAAACGACTCTCCGGCAACTTTGGTTTCGTAGTCCCCCGGCAAATAGATATTCGCCTAGTCAGGTAATCGCACATCTAAACGATAACGTCACAGATTGCCGTATTTGATATTTGAACAATTGCCAACCATCATCTCTCACGCATTGCAGTAGCTTTTCTTTAATTTATTTGTTTGTTATAACTAATTTTGTTGAACCTTCGGTTTTTGTGGAGGGTGATGGAGCATTCAATTGAATCAATAGAACATCAACATTTTTGTCTATTGGCTTGGCTAAGTCGGTCTTGCTGTATTCAGATTTGGATTATTTCGCCTTCGCCGTGGGTTTAAGTTTCATTCGAAGGTGTTAAAATGCACTGGGGCATAACGAAGGGAAGTAAAACGGTACAGTAAATACAAATAGGTAAACAAAGTTACCGCTGAATTGACTTATGTTAGATCTAATTGCTGCTTTTTAAGCACCCTAGAACGAATCGAATAATTGCGTATCAGTAAGTAAGGAGTCGTCTGGCCGAAAAGAATAGATAGAAAACAGATTAGTCAGATAGCTCCGATTTACGACTGCAAGTGTGCGGCGTGTGTAAATTTTATTAGTCTCGAATATGTTTATTTATATTTATTATCTCTGAATATGCGTTCAAACATTGGAATTTCCTCTCTTATAGAAAGAGTTATGTGCTGAGGTAAAACTGGAGTGGGCTTTTTGTATTTTTATCTCTGAACATTTGTTAAACATTAGTGCTTCCTTTTTAGAACCGTATACAAAATCTAGTTTGGTCCAAGAATTTATGTAGAACTAACAAGTCTGACTAATTTAATCAATGGGTGTTGTTGACAATCGAATACTTTACATTTTTCCCCTTTTTTTTCGCCGGAGATCGCAAGTTATTTAAGCTCAGCCGCGAGGCGTTTAGAATCAATTCATCAAAGCTCTTTGATAGTTTCATTTTGTCAGCTGATTCTCGTACAACAGTCTCCAGTTTTGATTATTTTTGATTTTTATAAATTGTACTTTATTTGATGATATCGCTTTCCGTTTAATTCGTGGTCTTTTGTACGTGCTTCAACTGATAAAACACAATGTAAACATGGAAATTGTATTCAGCATTCGGTCTGCCAGAGATCACTAGTTACACTTTTTTTTGAATGGCACTTTAATTAAGTGCCAGTATGTGCATATTTCTTCATTTTTTCTTTATGGGTTTTCGCTGTTTTTTTTTCCGCACTGCAAAATAATTGACAAATTAATTCCTGTGGGTATTTGTTTTCTTGTTGTACACACTGCGCGCTTTTCTTGGCCGATGCAACCTGCCGCCTTAGTAGCTCGTGGACGTCTGACGGCGGTTTATCAAGCGTTTTGTTACCGCTACCGCTCCGCCGGACAGTGCGATATTAAGTTTACACGCAACCCGAAGCGAGCATCGCTTTTCTGGCCGATTACAGTCGTTGGCGGTGGGTGATGTTTGGCTTTGGTGGTTTCGTGCCGCAAATATAGTAATTGGCCAAAAACCGCCACTCGAAACGTGTTTGCCGATTTTGGAGCTATGGCTTTTGGCCGCTCCTGCTGCCACGAGCGTTGCACAAAGACTGATTGACCAGGTTTTGTGGTCACATCGAGTCTGGTTATTTTTGCACCGCCTTGCGTAAAGAGTTTCACTTGAATTTATGCTTAGAAGAAGGCCGAGTGAAATGAAATAAATTCTGCTGGCTTTATGGATTCCATTAGGTTATTGAACAGCGTGTCATTTGGTTCGGAAACTAATTAATTTTGCGCGATAATTAGTTGGCTGCGTGTGGAGTATCGGTAACTTGATAATTATGCCACACTTCGAAAGATTCAGTTATACAGAAGTACCCAATTCCAGAAGTACTAGCGACAGTGATAGAAGGCGATCGATAATATGAAGACGTTTTATGAACGATTGCCAATTTGTATGTTTGTTTTTTGACTTTTCTCAAGTGCCTGCAATTGAGTTGCACGTCACTCGAGTTCGCTTAATGGGTTCTCAGCGTCAAGAGCTGTAGTAATGGGTTAAATTTCGCTGCGTCAGTGGAATCAAAGCCCAGAAGAACATTAGCAAAGTGTTCTTACAGCATCCGGAAAATTAATAGTTTAGGGATTACAGTAAATTCCTGCATATGTAAACACAGTTAAGTTATTCAAGGTGACAGGCAAAAAAAAGTGATCCGGGGCCCTTGAAACAAAGCTTAATTTACTTTTCACTAAGATGTGATTTATAAGTGTAACATGAATTTCGTTTAAGTAACTTAATCGGATTTATCGGTGAACATTTTGCTTTTTAATTAAATTTAAAAATATATATTTCAATATTATCCTGGAACCCAGTATTATAACTTATTTAGTGTTCTACTAAAATTTTATATTTATTATATCAGTAAATTTTATAATCTCTCGTTTTTCAGTTATATGAAAATATATATACATATTTCAGTATTACTATAAGCACAAAATGTTACAGATATTTCCGATATGGTAAAATATGTAAAACGCAAATATAAAGTAAGATCTTTAAGATAACAAGCAGGACTATTGATTTAATTTAATCGTAAGGAACAACGAATCAATGCAATAGTCGGTTTTATGTTTTAAAGAGTTTTAATGTCAATGAATTCATCAATTTAAATTTTATGAAAGGTGCCGGTAAGGGTGTATATATTTTGTTAACCGCAACTGTATACTTAAGCCCTGTTCTTGGGTGTGCGAGCAGAGTGAAAGAGTGAAAGAAAGACCATTCTTGGCGCATTAGTGGCACAGAACGAAGCAGTAAACCAAAGTCAGAAAGGAAGAAGCGACTGCAACTGCAACTATTTTTAGATCCAGTGCACGCGACCCATACAGGTTTTTTCGATGGGAGTTATTCCCGGTTGTGTGCGTTTGAGAGTGTGTCTGTGGGTATTTATGTACATGGGGTTAGGCCAATCTCAGGGGTTAGGATCCAACAAGCGGCAGAGAAACAAGGTTACAACACCAACTTAGCCAGGATAATTGGCATTTACGTGGGCATGGATGTGGGAGAAGCGACGCAGGGCCAGATTGAAGTGACTGAAACGGCGGGAAGGACTTTGGTTGGAGTGCTCCTCGTGCTCCTGGTTGGATAACTCCTTGCCCTCCGCCGCAGCCACCGCAGCATCCGTCTCCTCTTCGATGTCGATCACGAAACGGGGCAGGGAGCTATGGGGTTTCCTCTCGGTTCCATAGCCTCGATGGGGATGGCGGGCATTCCTGTGGTTACTCGTGGTTATCACTCGCTCCTCGCTCTCCAGCAGTGGTTGGTGTAGGGATTGGATGTCATGATGGTGTAGATTGCTCACTAGAGCTCCAATGGTCGAGTGACCAGTGGATCTACTGGGTGAGCTTGTGGCTGGAGTTGTGTTTGTGCTCTCTGAGATGGGAGTCTCTTCGGTGACCGACGCCTTCTTTTGTGGCTTACGTGAGTGACCATCTTTCGGCATGACTGCTGATCTGGGTTACGGTTGTATATACGATGGTTTTCAGGTGACTATCGCGAGATGTTTTAGTGCTCTCGTTTATCTAGGACGTGGCTTAGTTAGTATATCATTATTTACGTGACTTAAATCGCTACGAAAGCTTTGCGCTCTATGGCAGTTTAGCTTCATGGAACTATTAATACTTTTATGATTGACATGTCTTGGTCTAATTAAAGCTGACTGAATGGAATAGCAATGAAAGTCATTCCCTTAATGAATCATAATTGACTGATTGATGCAATTCCATTGGGGTGGACCCGAACACAAGGCCTGTCGATCAAGTCAGCTTTAGTTCGGGATTCCCTTGAAGAGAAGGGTGGACAGGCTGATAACACACACCTAATACTAGAAAACTGACAACGGTTGGATAACAGCGAGTCTTTCTATCACATGATATCTGTTGCCAGTTTCGCCGATAGGAAAGGAGCGCATCTCGACTATAAAGTATTTACTTGCACAACACGTATCACGAATATAGGGACAATATTATACCCGGAACACACCTCACTCCCACCCGGGTTCGTCTTTAGGCGGGACTTGAACATTTTCGCCAAACTCTCGCCACTCAGTTCCGTTTTGAAGGCCGCCTTGCAATCGATGGAAGAGATATACTATATTTATATTTTCGGAATTCGATTTGGAGCCGCCGAGTGTTCGTCGGGCATCGACCGCCGCCAGTAAACTGTCCGCACTTTGCATGGAAGCATCATATAAATGCCTTCGCGACGGGCACCAAACGATCCGCTCTCTATTTAGTTTTCATTAATTGGGCAAACAGCTCTGATAGCCAGATAACTCGGATAAGAAATGGATACTAGCATGTATATAACAGCTTCCTTATAAACAAAAGACAACACACAATAATTATCGTGTTAATTACCTTTTCTTTATTTCCCCCAAAGACAAATAGAAGTGAGATTCACACCGGAAAGGGGTGAGCAGATTCGGTTACCATAAAAAAAATTTGGAAACTCGGGTATATCCTTTAAGGCCATTTACAATATAATGGATCAGGTATTACCTGCATTTAGTTTAGCTTAACACAGTTGTATTTGTAAAAGGACGACGGAAATTTTAAGAAATAAATGTACTTTGTGAAAGGAAAAGAATTTATTAAATTTTATTTATAAACATATTTTCAATCATATTATTTGAATATATCTTAAGTATTCATTTTAAAGCATTTATTTGTCTAGGGGGAAATAAATATGAGTAAATAAGTCTTAACTTTTTTGAAATAATAGTTCTGTAAAGTTTGATAATTATCTCGCTTTGTATTTTTTAGCAACTTTTTGTTGCATCTTTGCGCAAACAATTATAAAAAGGGCAGCCTACTTTCGGGATTGAGCCATAAAGTTTATGTAGAATTGATTTGTAGAGCTGTGACTATCAAAAGCAATATGATGTGTATAGAAAGGTGTATTTCTTTATAGAAGGGTGTGGACGATTCGGGGCGCCGCGACTAATTGAGACGATAAAACAAACAGATGGAAAACCGTTTGCGTTATCGGTTAAACAATCTGCTTCTGCAAACGTATGGAGCAGTATCCGATAAGCAATCGCCGTAATACGTAACATATGCCCACTAAGCTCTGCTTTTGAACCGGAACACCCACCTGGCTGGGATTACCACCTCGGCCAAAGGAGCCGCGTAGGAGTCCGAAGGGGAAGATGCTGCCGTAGCCACTTTGATCGACCCGCCGATCCTGTCCAGCACCGCTTGTCGTTGGTGAATCCGGCAAGGGATCCGGATTTAGGGGCGACATCTCCGAGTAGGCGCGGCCCACAAGGTGAAGTTTGGGTGTGCGTCGCATTTTTGTACAATTACTAGCGGTTAATTATGAGGTAATTGAAGAACACTTTTATCTTTTATCAGTTTTACAGCGCAAATATTTGTTTCCCCCTTTCTTGGGGCTCACACAAAACTGAGCATCTCCTAACGAAAGCGGTGAAATATACGCCCAAGCTCCGATAGGCATATAATATATTTTGTCAGGGCAAATTGGCAAAATCGAGATTACAATCTATTCGAATTATATTTAAATAACACACCGATTAGAGGAGCGCACGCGGCGCGCTCTGCTGGAAAACTAAATGGAATTGGAAGCGAAACCGCTGGCGCAGAAAGAGAACGAACACTAGTCAATCGCTCTCCTGGCTCTCCTTTGTTTTACATTTCTTTTTTTGTTTTTTGATAAAATGCGAAACTGTAACCCCAAAAACGACGGTGTTTATCAAACTAGGCGTGTGTGCCCAGCCACACACGTGATACGCGAATGTGGGTAATGTCGCAATGAAAACAAAAGCGAAGAGTTAACTAGACTAAGAACCACCGAAGCGTTCAATACCCTCGTTTGAACAATGAAAATGCCGAGGTTTTCCTTCACATAACTTGGTATCATGATTATGTATTACCCAGTGAATTCATAATTCCTACCTAATGAATTTCTTGACAGCCCTCAAGTCTTTATAAAAAAAAACCAATAAAATTTTTAGAATATGCACAAAAGAGCACATTTCAAATATAAAATTTAAAATGGCGATACATTTGACATTTATTCTGGGTTCAGTCCGTATTTGAATTCGTTGTAACCAAATGCAATAGAAATGAGTTAAGCAAGTGAGACATTCATTCGAAATAATATCTTAAAACTTGTCTAATGAAGATAGTTAAAACATTAAATAAATATATTACAAATTTTAATTTTGGGAATGTTCGAATTACACTATGTTACAAAATATGATATTTACCTAACAATATTGAAAGTACCTCATCTGGCCACAAAATCATGGATCCATTTTAACTGAATAACAGGCGAGAGGATTCTTGTTTTTTGAAAATATTTCGTAATAGTGTCAAGTGGATCATTGGCTTATGTACAAACTTTTTTTTAAACTATTTTAAGATTTGTTTTTTTTTAAGTTTGTTTTAAAAAAGGTATAATGTATCAATTACGAATCCATTTGCAATTAAATTATTAACTTATAAATTAAATAATTTAAGTGTTTATATATATTATACATTTGCCACGGTTGAGCAATAATGAATTAGAACGCTATATAAAAACGCGAGCTTTAGTTATTCAAAGTTCATTCTGGACACAAAGAAAAAGAAATCAGCAAATATTGTAATTGGTTATTCGAGTTGATTTAGCTTTATCCATAGGGAAATCTAATCTGGAATTGATTGCCCATTCTAAAGACTTTTACAAGGGTATAAGACATTGTAAAAATGTTAGTCATTACATTTTTTCAATCTATAATTATGGAAATACTTACTAATCATACTACAACAAATTTGTATTCAGTGAGCAATACAACTGACTCAATTTTTTTTGGGAAATGACAATAAAAGCTGTTATGAAGGATAATTTTGTAAGGATTACAAAGAGCGGGGTTTATTTACTTTTCACTATATCCAATCACTTTGCTTGTTTCGACACTCACTCACTTGGGAATTCGAGATACGTCTGTCGCCATTTGCTGAGATTGCCAAATGGGATTCCATGAAATGAGAAATGGAATACACCGGAAGACTTTCGACCATATTCACGATTTTTCACTATATTTTGCTTTGCGTCAGGTGCCGCGACGATACGAAAACAAACTGAGAAACTTTACTTGATGAAATCAGGTGCGATCAATGATTGCCGAATGTTTGATTTATCTCGCAAATTAGCATATATTTGTGAGGCGGTTGAGTTAAAGAAGATCTCAAGTACCTTTGCAGATTTAGACTCCATCGCTTGACAAGATCGTCGTGGAAAAATATAGAAATCAATACACGATCAGTTCAAATTAGCACATTAAATTTGACGAGCATTCAATAATTACCGATGATGTATTGAAATTGTATATCTTGATAGCATTTAAGCTAGCTCGCCACTTTGAGGATATAGAATGTGGAGTGCACGATAACGGGAAAGATAAAGGGTGCCTTACTTTTGAGCACACAAGGTATTATGACAGATTACAGGGGAAACATTTAAAGAAAAAAAGACCTATAGCCGATAGCGCTCCCTTCAAAAGTAAACAAATAACTAAATTAAACTGATGACGATTTCTAGATGAAAGCGAAAATCATAGGGGGTTCAGAAATATTATTATTATAAAAATAAATACGGCTGTAAGTGTGTGTGAATTGCAAGTTCTAGGTCTCTAAGTTTATTTATGTAAACTACTTATACTTCGGCGTGTCTGGGGAACTCAAGAGCGAAATACAGTGGAGAATAAATCATCTATTTCAGTGTACAACTTATTAGCACATTTTGAGGCTACTCGTGGGCTACTACTATAATACTGTTCTATTTAATTATCGGAGTCGGTCGTGTCTACAAACAAAAGTAAGCGCATAACTATGGGACCGCCGAATCTTCGGATCGGGTTAGAACCGGATAGGCTTACCTGTTGACTGGATCAAGGGCATATATATCTGCGGGTATCCGGATTATCGGGGATATTCTCGGGATGCGGGATCTCAAAGCGGAATGAAAACAAACGACAGCTGAGCAGCATTCATTACCAGCTGAGCGCACGTGTAACTGTATCTGTATCCGCGTAGCCGTATGTGTGTGGGTGCGAGTATCTGTGTTTGGGTGCCAACTGAAACGTCGATAAAATATTTTTCTTCAACGGCACAAAGAACACTCGTCACTCAAGCAATTGTCTAGCAAAACAAATATTTCCAGTGCATTCACAAAAACAAAGTGTCACACGAAGATTAAAGACTTTTTGTTTGAGCAAATTACGGCACTTTTGTGAGTGTTTTATTTTCGCCCGCACTTCACTCATAAAAAATTACACAATCAAGACAGTGAAAGCTGGTGTTACTTTTGGCAACTACTATTGCCATTTAACTATTATCTGCGTATTTTAATTCGCGAGCGACGAGCGAAATTCGCAGCTCCTTCATGTGTCTTTTCAGGGTTGCCACCCAAACGAATCTACTCTTATGGCTCGCCATCCCTTATGGAGTTGCCAGACTGTTTTAAGCAGAAATATCCTAAATAAACCAAACGCCTTTTCTGCCGCCTAATTTCACAACGCCGCAATTGGAAAACTTAAAAAAAATTGTTAAAATGTCTGTCAGCAAACTAAATCCCCGGGAATCTGGCGACTATATCGTTAAGCATGCCCAGCATGTGCGTGTTTTGCCCGCCGGCATTGAAAAACTAACCCAGGAAATCGTAAAAGGTCTAATAGAAAAGCGCATTTCTGTGGAAAACTTCTCGCAGCACGAATTGCATCCTAATCCGAACACGAATCAGGCGGAGGATTATTCCAAAGCAGCCGATTGGGTTTTTGTGCTGGACACCCTTAACTTTTGCTTTTGGACACCCAGTGAGTTTATAACTAGCTATAAAATTTAACAGCATCTCTTATCTTTAAGAGTAATCCTCCACAGATAACTATACGAAATACAAGGTCGAAGGCTATACCGGCTACTTTGCGCTATGTGCCGCTGTTAAAAGAGCCGTTAAAGAAGGTGTGGATGTGATCAATCCCAAGATCTACTCCGCGATCGACCTGCAAACCCTGGAGAAGATTTTCCGCTCTGACGATGGGGAGACCAATATTCCCCTGATTCAAAAGCGCCTGGAGTCGCTTCATGAAGTGGGAAAAGTTCTGATCGAAAAGTATAATGGCAGCTTTGAAAACGTGATCAAGGCAGCCGATAAATCAGCGGTACGATTGCTGGATCTTATTGTGGAGGAGTTTAATTGCTTTCGGGATGAGGCTGAATTCGCTGGAAAACGCGTTTCCATCCTGAAGCGAGCACAGATCCTGGTGGGCGATGTGTGGTCCTGCTACAGAGGCCAAGGACTTGGCTACTTCAAGGACATCGAACAGATAACAATGTTTGCCGATTATCGCATTCCCCAGGTGCTGGTGCACTTTGGTAGTTTGGAGTACAACAAGGAGTTAATGGAGCTTCTAAAATCCGACACCATTTTGGAGAACGGCGATCCCCGGGAGGTGGAGATACGCGGTGCATCCATATACATCATTGAACAGGTCAGGGATTCTGTGGTGAAGATTCTCCAGGAGCAACACCCCGAGATCTCGCTGGATAATGTAAACTCCATTGCGATCGATCAGTATCTATGGGACTACCGGCGCCAGCATAATGCCGATTTAGAGCACATCCCATTCCACAAGGTGCTCAGCATCTACTACTAGGCAAGGGAGGAATACCAATAAAGTCGACGGATTAGTTTGTTAAATTGCTTTGTCCTTTAATGATCTTAAATCGGGGGCAATCTACAACGTGACGGGCTTAGTCTTGCCCTGCTGGGCAGCGATGCGCTCGTTGTATCGCTTCACGGATTCCTCGCGGGAAAGGTTTCCCTTGCGGGCATAACGCTGGTTGATCAGGAACTTCACATCCATCTGTCAAGCAATTAGAACTGGTTAATAGTCCCCACATCAAAAAGGTGCTTCCAAATACTTACACCCAGGGTGGACTCGTGGCGCTTGCGCATCGGGCGCTTGATGCCATTGCGATGGGCCTTCTTGTTCTGGTTGTGATTTGTGTGGTTCTTGGACTTGGCCATCTTAAACTATTCCCAACATCCACGCACATGAAAACAAAAAGAAGCTTGTGTTAATCAACGCCATTGCTAAACTTCGATAAAATCCAATATATGGTTGATTTTTCATTGTAATAATCGTATCTCTGTCACCTACGTTTTTCGCACACTGGAATTCCTAGCTGCAAATAAAGAATTTATGAGTAAATCCTTGAAGTAAAAAAAAACGCGGAGCACACTTACGGAAACGTGATGGAAAAGAAGGGCAGGTTAGTGTGGCTGCGAGTCGGCAAAGAAAAGGTGCTAAATAATGCCAACCACGTGAAGTCATCGTGCTGTTAGGCGCACTAAGTTCCATCACTACTGTTAAACACGGAGCAAAATTCAAAATATATACTAGAGGAATAACCGCAGCTAACAAAATCACAAAATTTCATTGATCATAGACCATTTGCATATTTTTATTATGCAGGTAATATTCATACCTGAATTTTCTAATTAATTCATTATTTTGTTTAACTTTAAACTATTAAAATAAACTAATTTTTTGATTTATCCTAAGGAAGGTCTCTTTTTTTAAGCTTTTGGGTACAATTTCCTCAGAGATTTCTAACTATAAAAATCTGAAAAATAACAATAATTTTAATAATGATTTGTTAAAAATTCTGTATTATGTTAGAAAACTACCAAATATAGTATAAAATATTAAAACCCAACGATAATTTTTGCCTATCGTACGGGCACCATACACTAACGCGTAGTGGTCTTGATTTGTTTTGTTTGCTTTGCAAAAATAAACAAATTCCTAAAAAAATCTTAGCTATCAGTTAATATAGAATAAAAATACGATGCCACTAACTGCAGAGAGTGCAGCCCAACAGA
This sequence comes from Drosophila kurseongensis, assembly GCA_018153305.1. NCBI lineage: Eukaryota > Metazoa > Arthropoda > Insecta > Diptera > Drosophilidae > Drosophila > Drosophila kurseongensis. The sequence goes on along the minus strand of JAECXX010000004.1, from coordinate 7,994,631 downwards.
TTCAGGTAAATAACTATAAATTATTGCAATGTTTTTAATGGCATTTAACCAATTTTTTTTGCAGGATCGCCTGAAGGATATTCAACAACACATTCATATTGTGGACGAGGAGCGTCGCCGGGCGGAGAACTCAATTTCCAGCCTGGTGCGATCGCTTCATGCCACCAATCAGAAGGTCAAACCTCTCCTCAAAGCCAGTTTAATGGAGGCTTCGCAGGAGGAGGCCACAATTCGTGCCGCCCTGGCCAAAATCCACGAGATTCGCAGCATTCGGAATGAGAGACGCATTCAAGGTGGGTAAGCGATGGGGCTTTTTGACAGGACTTATCCTTACTTACTCCACAGCTCGCAATGCTGGAAACAAGGAGGCTATCCGACGAGGAGCCCTCATGAAAATGGTGCAATTATCGGCACAAACGCTGCCTTTGTTTGTCGGCAAACTTGGAGAACGTGCACCTGCTTTATGTGGCTGCATTCCAGCCGAGGGAAACTATGTGGCCAAGGTAAGATCACAAATTTAAACAAACAAAAATTTATATATACATATGCATGTATTTATTTGGATTGCAGAACATTATAAACTTTAATTTCAATATAAAAAAAACAATACCAATTAATTATTATTTAAATTTAATGTTTCTCTTTCCTTTCCTATATTGAGAAAATTTTTTATAATTGTCCTGTTACAAATTAACGAATCTCGTTTAACATACATAGGTTGGCGACAACGTGGCAGCCTTAGCCAAGGGAATCGACGAGGAGGAGAACTGGATCCTGGCGGAGGTTGTGCAGTTCCTGCACCGCCAGAACAAATACGACGTAATCGACATTGACGAAGAGCAGAAGGACCGCCATGTGCTGAGCAAGCGAAAGGTCATTCCACTGCCTCTGATGCGTGCGAATCCTGAGACCGATGGCCACGCCCTGTTCCCCAAGGACACGGTGGTAATGGCGCTATACCCGCAGACCACCTGCTTCTACAAGGCCATCGTCCATCGCCTGCCGCAGACCGCCACTGAGGACTACGAGGTGCTCTTTGAGGATTCCTCGTACCTGAATGGCTACGCAGAACCCCTGCCGGTGGCCCAGCGCTATGTAATTGCCTACCGCCCCACGAAAAAGGGCGCCGGCAGTGGCAGCGGGAATCTCTCATCGGCTTAGGCAACCATAATCTTAAAATTACAATACAGCGAATAGAATACCCCTTATCATTAAAATATTTGAGAATTTTACAAATAGACTTTAGCTATTGTAACTTAACTTTAATATTTAAAGTCTTTTGTGAATCGGAAATTGGTTTAAAGATGAGGTTTATATTTATAAGTTATATAGAATCATAATTTAGCATATTCTTCATTCATGATTTCCTAAAACTGTACCTTTTTAATTAAAGGAAAATGACTTGATTATTCTCTAAAAATGTAGTTTTGTTCTTTAATAGTTTACTTGATACAAATTAAAATCAATTAATGTAATTCACAGTAGACTCGTTTAAAATGTATTAAGATCAAAGTTTTCTACCATGGTTTGTGTACGTGATAAAAATAAGTATTTTTTCAGAGGTACATATACGTCACGGTCACGTTAATTTCTCTAGTTAAAAAAGTTTAAAGTAAGTTCGTAGCAAAACAAAGAAGAAAGGCAGCTAAATAATATGAGCGAAACAGCCTTAGCTACGCAAAATAATGTCACAGTGGAAAATGTGAACTGCTTCGACATCCTGAAAGTATCAGTGCTCTTCGAGAGCAGCCTACTGGAGGACAATGACGTCCAAATGGACGCATACTTGGCAGCCTACGAAGAAATAATGAAGTATATGGGATGATCTACATATGTGGGAAATAGAGCTCTACATAGTTTTGTTGCTTTTCAGATTCTTCCAGCTAATGGGCAGTGTCTTCAGCTTTGTCAGCAGCGATGTGCGCAGCAAAATAGATATATTGTACGCTCTGAGGGCAACGGACACGGAGGAGCAGGAGCACTTTAATTCCTTCAGTACCATGTTGGAGTATGAGAAGGAAGCCCAGCTGCTTAACCAGAAAGGATATGTGTCCGGGAGTCGCACTCTGCTACGACTTCATCGCGGGTTGGGTGAGTGATGTGGAAGACCAACTGCCACATCGGCTAATTGATTGTTTCTGTCTTATCTAGACTTTGTCTACGAGTTTCTCAATCGGATCCAAGCGATACGCGACGACGAGAAGACCGTGGAAGTGTGCAAAGCGGCCTATGATGACACCCTGGGAAAACATCACTCGTTCCTCATCCGAAAAGGGGCCCGTCTGGCCATGTATGCCATGCCCACGAGGGGCGATCTCCTGAAGAAGGTCTGCTCCGACGTCGAGGTGGCCAAGGAGAACCTGCCAACCATGCTGGATCACATGCGAACGAACTACGATCGGACGGAACAGCTTTATACTCTCCACGATCTTCACAGCCTGCCTTAAAATTTACCAAGTATCTGGGGTGCGCAAAAGATCTGATAAAGTGATAAATTGACAATGGTTTATCACAAAGGTTTAACTCTTAAACGAAAAAAGTAACTTTCAGGATGATATTATACTTTTATGATATGAATCTGTAACGAATCCCGTAGATATTTACCGCTCTATCAGATCTAGGGGACTACCCCAACCTAGTTTATATAGCTTAAATTGTCTGTGTTTAGTGCAACTACAAGTATTTGTTTCCTAAAGCCTGTAAGTTTTAATATTGCATTTTAAATGGCCTGCAATAGCTCATATATCGCCTTGTCCACAGGCTGTGCAATGTTTCCCGCATCCCCTATATTTTAAGGCCATAAAAGCTTTAGTCATGAATGAAAACTTGCCTTATCTGTGTATTGAACTTGGACAACCCGGACAAACATAGTTTCTCGTGTTTGTGCCGAAAATAACAGCATAATAAGTTTGATTAGATTAGCCGCTGGGTATATCAACTTAAATTGCGCTACCTCATAAAAAGCCAACTTCGGATACGGGCTATCTGGGTGTTATTATGGTCTAAGACAAAGGCGCTAAAACTCCCGCATATCCCCAGAATTCGGTCAAGATTTATGGCCGTACTAAGGTTTAAAGATCTAATTGTGCGGTGCAAATTGCAGCAATGGGCGCCTCTTGAATTGCAGACTAATAGCGCTATCGATTACGTCTTAGTCACTATCCCTACTTATCACTGTCAAAATGCTAGAAACAGGCAAAAAACGTGTTGACCACTTTATCGCTGGACGGACTGGCGTTGTGCCAAGTGCAAAAACGAAGAAGATGGTGGCTCTCCGGACAAACAATCAACCGACGTCACCACTCCGTCTGGGAGCGTTCAAATCATTAAAAGCGCCTTTACTCGGCCGTTTTAGCTCATTTTGAATCCGTCAAGCGCCGCGAACAATTCATATGGAGACATGGATGCTTCCAAGCAGACGAATCCGAAACGCGAGCCAAATCCGTTTATCAAGGCCAATATTATCTCCAAGTGGTTGTTTCTGTGAGTCGTCATTTTTTGTATGGGTGGAAAGTGAAAATCTCTTTGGAAAAATGATCACAGCTAACTCATCCATGGCCATGGTCAACCAGTGAATAGTTTACGAGAGTGCTTATAAACCATACCTAGATCCATAAAAACGAAATTGGTCAGATCTAAGAAGTGCCTAGGCTTCTGCCCCGGAATATCCTATTTAATGGATTCCATTAAGTTTATACTATTGTACAAAATATAAAATATGGTATCGGCTTTGAGCATATTCATTTTCAAACCTTTTTTTTTTTTAAAAACCGATCCATTTTTAATTAAATTAAATTGTTAAGTGAATTAGAAAACATTTATAAAAATGTTTTTTAAAGTGAACGAAGAAAAGATGAAGAATAAACTCTTGCAACTAAAATTTATTTATTCATATATCAGTTTTTTTGATGTTTTTAAACAATGCGGTTGTCAATAAATTCAGGGCCGTCGAGAGCCACACCGGGCCCCGGGGCACGGGCCCATTTTCGATTCTTATTTGAATTATACAGAAGTGTTATACATCAGAAGCTAAATGAGTTTAGCCACAGAACAAAAGTGGACTTTTTGATTTATATTTTTCTCTTTCAATTTTTCTTAACATCTAAATTTTCGAACAAAATTTCTCGCTGCCGGTCCCCTAACCAATACGGGCTCCGGGAAAATGACCCGACATTCCCCCCCTCTCATCGGGCCAGAATAAATTGTTGGATGATTAAATGGGAGTTACCTATATTCGTTCAAAATTACATCAATTTGAAAATTTATTTTTGAAATCGTAAATAATATTATTATCTGGAGCTTTGTAGTCATATTTCAATTTTTTCATTTTCGGATCTTTCCTATGGTATCTACATATATGTTATGATACAAAGTCCTGTCCTTGTATCATTCCTTTTTGTGGACTGAAATATCTTCTCTGCGTAGAGAACTTCCGACTGAAATTGTACCACCAATGCAAGGTTATAAAAATGGGCAATGCATGTTTAAATATATTTGTAAATTTTCCATGGTCAACTTAATCCCCAGAATCTTAAAATATTTTATTTCGCAATTTTGAATGACCATTGGGAGTCACGTAGTAGTGCTTGGGATCAGTGCCTGTCACTTCATAGACACCCATGGTGGAGAAACATCGATAAGATACTGAATTACTTATCAATTTTCCTTCTTTAGATGGATGCACAGTGTTTTCCGCAAGGGCAGACGTGAGGAGTTGGACTCAAGTAAATTGTACGAACACCTGCCAAGCTTTGACAGTGAATCCCTGACTAGGAATCTTCAGCCCCACTGGGAGAAGGAGTCCAAGACGAAAAATCCCAGTCTGATGCGACTGATCTTCCGTGTTTACGGCTGGCAGTTCGTTCCCATTTGTGTGTTATATTCTTTGTTGGAAATGGCCATACAGTGAGTAAAGAACTTATTTTAAATGATATAATTTTTTATTAATATTATTAGATAGAATTATATTAATTAGATTTAAGGCTCTTTAAACAATTTAAATTGTATTAATCTGAAAAACATAAAAACGGAAGTGAACTAAAAAAAGTGAACTTAAAACGGTTGAATCATGTGCTTAATTAAAACTACAGTCTGCCAAGTATTTACATAAAGCAAAAGATCTTATCGTATTATTTCTGAAATTAAAATGCAATTTATATTGCAAAATAATGAATCATGACGTTTTATAATAAGATGTTTCTTTTCTTATTTTGCTTTTATCACAGCTCCTTCCAGCCGTTGTTGCTCGGAGGATTGATATCGTACTTTGCATATGGACAGACGACAGTGACCAAGGAGAGTGCCTACCTCTATGCCATGGGCATCGTCCTGTGTTCTCTGGTCACCTCTTTGGTGTTCCATCCCTTCATGTTCCATGTTTTTGCGGTTGGAACGAGAGTGAGACTAGCCTGTGCCGGCCTGGTTTATCGGAAATGTCTTCGGGCCTCGGCAAGCAGTGGCGAAGGACTCGGAGCATTGGCCATTTCGGTGATGTCCATCGATCTCTCCCAATTCGACTTGACCTTCTACTTCTTCCACGACTTGTGGAAGGGTCCTGTGGAGGCCTGCATCTTTGGCTACCTTATGTACCGCCAGGTGGGCTGGACATCCCTGATCGGGATCGCCTTCATCGTGATTCTGATACCACTTCAAGCTTGGGCCGCCAAAGCCGCTGCACACTTCGGCTCCCAATCCGCGAAGCATCGGGATGAGCGGGTCAAACTTATGAATGAAATAATCAGTGCCATTCAGGTGATCAAGATGTATGCGTGGGAGAAGTCCTTTGGACGACTGATTGCCTCAGTTCGCCAGTCGGAGGTGAAGGCCATCCGGGGATCCATGAGCATCTACGCCGCCTTGCAGTGCACCAATATGATTTCAAAGATATCGCTTTTCCTCAGCCTTGTGGCCTATGTTTATGTGGGTGATCTAGTGACCGCCAAGAAGGTGTTTATCCTGTCCTCCTACTATGGATTACTGAACGATTCCCTGCTGCACTACTGGCCCATGGCCATTACCACTTGGGCTCAGACATTGGTTAGTGCCCGTCGAGTGGTAGAGTTCCTCCTCCAAGTGGAGAAGCCTGAAGAAGAATCCTGCTGCCGAGACAATCCAGGATTGGAGTTGGATGCGGAAAAACCGAAACCAGAGCAGAGTGGTCGTCTCCATTGCGTGAAGAGCGAGGGGAAATGCCTGAGTTTCCGGAAAGTCAGCGCCAGTTGGGACAAGCCGAGCATAAAGCATCCCAGGAAGCCCCATATTCAGGGCATATCCTTCCACATTAACGCCGATCAATTTGTGGGCATTGTGGGCAACGTGGGCTCTGGAAAGAGCACCCTACTCCATGCCATTCTCGGAGAGATTGAGCTGATGCAGGGACGTGTGGAGATCCATGGCAGGATTAGCTACGCTGCACAGCAACCGTGGGTTTTCCAGGGCAGCATCAGAGAGAATATTCTTTTTGTAGAGCAGTACGAGGAGCAGCGATATCGGGCAGTGGTCCATGCCTGCCAGTTGGACAGAGATCTGGAATTGCTACCTCGAGGAGATGCCACCGTTGTGGGCGAGCGAGGAATCAGTCTGAGTGGTGGTCAAAAGGCCAGGATTGCTCTAGCCAGAGCTGTGTATCGCCAGGCTGATATCTACCTATTTGATGATCCCCTAGCCGCCGTTGATGCCCAAGTGGGCAAACTTCTAATGGACAAGTGCTTCCATCGACTGTTGGCCGGAAAAATGCGCATTCTTGTCACCCATCATGTCCAGCTGCTCAAAACTGTGGATCACCTGCTGCTTTTGGAAGGAGGAAAACTCACCCAGCAGGGTAGCTATGAGCAACTGAAAGATGTGATCACCCATCACGCTGCTCTGGATCTGGAGGCTATCGAAGCGGATAAGCAGCAGGTAAAGCGAGTGCTCAGTCAGGTGGACAGGACATCCAAGCAGCTCAGCAACGGCGAGGGGGAGGATGCAACCGCTAACCAAGACGAGGCTGGCCATGCAGAGCAGCTACTTCAGGGTGCCGTGAGTTACGATACCTACAAGGCTTACTTTCGGGCTCTGGGAGCTCCATTCTTGGTCTGCTTGGTACTCTCCATGTTTGTCTTTGCCCGAGGATGCCAGGCACTTATGGACATCTTTATCTCGCGATGGGCTACTTGGGAGGAGGATCGCGGCTATGATTCGGTGGATGACTACGAAGCCACTCGGACTAAGATGGTCATCTGGTACACTGTGCTCCTATTGCTCACACTAGCCCTGTTCCTGCTGCGCACCTTTGGCTTCTTTTTCATGTGCCTGCGAATCTCATTGACGCTTCACGATCAGCTTTACCATGGTATTATTCGCGCCTGGATGTATTTCTTCAATGCGAATCCCTCAGGAAGAGTGCTCAACCGTTTCTCAAGTGACATTCAGAACGTGGATGTGAACCTTCCGCAGGCAATGATGGATTCCCTTCAGGTTTGTATTCAGAATAAATTAATATTGCTCCTAGGTAAAGCTTTTCTTTTGTATTAACCTTTAGTTCCTGGTGGATGTGGTGGCTGTGCTGGTGATCGTGGCTATCGCCAACTATTGGCTTTTGATCCCAGCGGCCATCATGGTGCTGCTCCTGTATCTGTGTCGGGCCCTTTATATAGGCGCTAGTCGAAGTCTGAAACGGATCGAGAGTTTAAGTAGGTATAAATAGGAATAATTAATCCATCTTTACTAACAATTAAACTCTATTCTAAACAGCCCGGAGCCCAATATACTCACACACAAACCAAACCTTCCATGGTCACTCCACCATTAGATCCATGGACGCCATGCCGCGGCTGGAGCAGACTTTCCATGGCCACCAGAACACAAACTCTTCTGCTCTTTTTCTCTACGTGAGCGCCAATCGTGCATTCTCCTTCTGGACGGATCTTATTTGTGTGGTCTATATCCTGGCAGTGACGTTCAGTTTCCTGGTTATAAATCAGAGCTTTTATAGTGGTGATGTGGGCTTGGCCATAACTCAGTCCATGACTTTGGTGATCATGTGTCAGTGGGGAATGCGGCAGACTGCCGAAATGGAGAACAACATGACCAGCGTGGAACGAGTGCTGGAGTACGCCCAGACTCCATCGGAGCCACCATTGGAGAGTCCAAAGAGTGTTAATCTAGCCGCTGAATGGCCAAAGGCTGGTCACCTCCAGTTTCGGGATCTCCGCATGCGCTATGCTCCTGGAGATGAAGATATCCTGAGGGGCCTGAACTTCGAGTCTAAGCCCATGGAGAAAATTGGTATTGTTGGTCGCACGGGTGCAGGAAAATCGTCCATTATTCAGGCACTATTTCGATTGGCACTCAATGAAGGAACCATCGAAATCGATGGCTTGGATATTGGCCACTTGGGTCTCCACGATCTGCGCAGTCGAATCTCAATTATACCACAGGATCCCGTTTTGTTTTCTGGAACCCTTCGCTTTAACCTGGATCCCTTTGACGAGAAAAGCGATGAGTCCCTTTGGAGTGCACTAGAGGATGTAAAACTGAAGAAGCACGTGGCCTCCTTGGAGGGAGGTCTCTCTTGTCATATGAAGGACGGTGGCTCCAACTTCAGCATGGGTCAAAGGCAACTGGTGTGCCTGGCAAGGGCTATTCTTCGGCAGAATCGAGTTCTCGTTATGGATGAAGCAACTGCCAATGTGGATACTGAGTAAGTTTTACGCAAGTAATTTGGAGAAATGTTTCTAATTACGTCTTGATTCACCAGAACCGATATCCTGATACAGGAAACCATACAGACCAAGTTCGCTGAGTGTACAGTTCTTACAATCGCACACAGATTGCATACAGTAATGGATAACGACAGTGTCCTGGTTATGGATGCTGGCAAGATTGTAGAATTTGGAGCACCACACAAGCTTCTGCAGCGCATGGATGGAGCTCTACTTAAGCTGGTCAATCAAAATGATGCTGCTACAGTTAAGTTTTTGAAGAAGGTTGCAGTAGAGAGTTACATGCGCCGCAACAAAAGAGACTCCTTTACAATAGCAGAGGAGCGACTAGAAGACTGAGCTCGAAACTCCTCCAGAAATAGGATTTAATTTTAGCTGCGGCTTTCAGAAGTTGTACTGCCACGAAGAACAGTCAAATTCGGTTTTATTGGTACGAAAAGTGTACTGTAAAGTGTATTTACATAGCAGTAGAATTATGCTAGTACTAATGATAGTTCGGCACTTAAAACGAGGAGACTCTGACACACGCACGCACACACAAGATTACAAAATATATGTATATATATGTATGTAGGTAATATATCAAAACTGTAAACTTGATGGATAGCCTAGGATGATGGTAAACATTCCATTTAAAATAACATTAGGTATTGACATGTATCGGTTAAAACTAGGATCAGAAACACTCTGATATGCTCTCGAATGGAAACATAACGCTCTTTATGTAGGCTATACAAATGCTATGCTATGTACATAGAACGCTAAAAAACAAAAAATAAATACGGTCAAATCACATCCGACTCGGCGATTATAGCCGCTTCTTCCTGCTATTCAATCCGAATCCGATGCGATGACCGCCGCAGTGCGGCGAACTCCTTGAAGACCAGTCGCCCCAGCAGCACCATAGCAATGATGTTAGAAGCGATGAGCATGTGGAAGACATACTGCCATCCGGCAGTGGAGATCAGTCCGGCTAACAGTGGACCCACTGCCGCTCCAATCGACCCAGTACCATCGATAATGGCCGTTACGGTAGACAGTGCATTGGCATTGCCCTCCAAAGAACTGTGCTGACCCAGCTCCGCACTTACAGACGTTGTGATTAGAGCATAAGGGCCATTCACGAAGATGCCGACTACAATCAGTAGCACTATGCTGATAGTCATTGAGGTATTATATTGTTGATACATCAGCAGCTAAAAAATAATAATTTTAGTATTTAATAGATTGTGCGCTCTACTTAAGCTACTTACAATGGGTGAGGCAATAAACAACATGCCTGTACAGACGGTAGCCGACATACCGCTCACATCCGACAGATAGCCCGCAGCGATAGCTCCCAAAATGCCACCCACATCGAACAACGTCGACAGATCAGCGGACAGTTCGGGTCCCAAATTGTCTGCATAAAAAGAAGCAGTTATTGATCCGTTAAATTAAATAAAATCTAAATAAGTGAATGCTTACTGGAATTCTGAATATAGAGGGGCAGCCAGTACATGAAGGTGTAGCTGACCAGCTTGGTGAAGAACAAACTCAGTGAGAACTCCACCACTCCTGGTATAAATAAAGCTTCAACTAGGCTGATGGGGCGTCCGTGGCGCCTGGGCTGTGCCGGTGGTTGGGAACGCGTGAGGATTGGAGTACGCTCGGTGGGCGCCGCTCTATAGTTGATTTCCTGCAAATGTTAAACAAATGAGCCTTTCGTTTGAAGTCAAGGGTCGAAAAGCGCGACATTTACACAAGCGAACTGGCCAACACAACATGAAAAGCAAAAGGACAGACATGCACTTACGGTTTCCGAAGAGTCGTACCCAAAACTGACCACAAACTACGGCCGAGCAAAGTACGCTTTAGAAATTATAGTCGCTACATAATACGCCGCATGCGGAATATCTTTCAAAAACTGAAACTGATACTTACGGCATCGTTGTGGCGCACCTGCTCTTCGTCGTCCTGTTCGTCATCCGACTCGTTGGCCACGCGTCGCTCTTGCTGACCGGTTTCTGGATAACATCCGACTATTTCCGGCTGGTCCACCAGAAAAAGGAAGAGCAAAAACCCTACGGCTCCAATGATGATGCCGGGCACTACAAACGACAGCGCCCAATCGCTTTCCACATAATGCGCCGCTATCAGCGTGCCCAGAATATTTCCGATTGATGTATGGCTGTTCCAGATGCCAAAGATTAAACCGCGTTTAGCCCTTCCAAACCAGCGACCCACGAGCGTCACGACTCCTGGCCACCCAGTGGTCTGGAAGATGCCAGCCAATACTTGTACAAGAACAAAGTACCAAAAACTATGGATATTGGAGGTGCGGGCAATACCAAACATATAGGTGAACACTCCGGTAAGGATCATGCCCATGGACAAAAAGTATCGCAGAGAAACGCGTTCCGCAATAAAACCAGAACCGAACATGGCAATGGCATAGGAAAAAAGGAAGGCGGAATCCAGCATACCGAAGAGTTTGGTGGCATCGGGAACATCTGTGAACCAGATAATTGGCTAAAAAGGTTTTGCAAAAGCTGAAGGAAATACCTACCAAAGGGCGCATAGCCACAATCGTGACCAGATGCTGACAGAGCAGTGGAACAATTCCCTTGGAGCACCGACTTAACTACGGAAATGGGTTTGCGGCACATGTGATAGCAAGCATAGGCCAGGAAAGTTAACACAATCACAGACATCTTGTACCTGCAAAAGAACCAATATAGTTTATAATAATCTCCACAATAACGAATAGGATTAACCACTGATATATGTTTTAAATTTGATGTATTCCAAAAATCAATATCCTGGATAGCTCATAATTAGAAACATAGACTCTTTCGATTTTTTAATAGGGAAATTTTGGAATATTGGTTTTAAACAGTAAGTGGCCACAAATTCGACATTAAGAAGTTTATTTTTGTGTTTCTTATAAATCTAAAGAATTTTTTAATTCTTTATTTTCGGTGTATTAAACAGAACAAACCGATAAACGTTTGCCTAATCACTATTTGAAACTTTCAAGTAAGACATTAAATTCTCTTAATCAGCATCGTTTCTTATGGAAGAAAATAAGAAAACCGCAAACCGAAACCTTTGTAGAAACTTTAAAATACATATTTATCTGTGGCTTATCGATAGAGGAGCTTGAGGAAATTGCAATGTGGAGAGCTCCTTGGAAAATATACTCACAGCAGATCTCTGCGGGCGTGAAATCGGGTGCAGCAGTGGCGCGAAAGCCGCTGCACCAGCCGTATGCCGAAGGGCACATCATTGTAGTTGTTGCTCATCTTTCGCGTTCTGGCCAATCCCAGTGGAGCTCTCATCGACCGGCGCGGGCGGTGGGCGAGGTGCAAGTGCTGCACGTCCAGGGGGCTGCGTTTCCGTTCCGGATTCGAAAAAGACAGCTACCTGAAAGAACAGCGATCAACAGGTAGGTGAGTGATTGGGCTGTGGGGTGACTCAGTTCGAGATACATTGTTCGAATGTCAGGCAGAGTGGAGTGGGTCGCGGTTTTTGTGTGCCGTGGAAACGAGTGCGGATACAATTTCCAACCTTATCACCATACATATGTATCTGTAGTTTTCTTGTTTACGTCGTAGAATTCATTCCGCTCAAACAATGACGCTCCGTATCGCAGTTATAAATTGAAATGCGTTTCCGCTAGCTTCGCTTTTATTCTGCTGCGTTGGCGAAAAATGTCCAACTTTGATAGCACGAGTTTTTCGTTCTAAGGTTGTGATAAGGACCGCAAGTACTTTATCTCAAACACAAAATTACACTTTTTATTATGATATCACAAATACCTCTAGCATATAATATATCCAACCTCGTTTATTTACTTTTCAATCGCTTATATATTAACAGAGTATTTTAGCGTCGGCTATGGCCGGATTTAGGTATAACTCTTTGGTTTGTTGCCGCCTCTCAAAAACGGAAATAGTGCGAGAGCTAACAGAATGCTTCGGATTCAATAATGCGACATTGAAAAACAGCACTGAACATTTATTATTACCGTTAAACACACACTAAACAGCTGCAGTAAACATTACTCCGTCCGAAAAATAACAAAATAGAGGTGGAGAAACATCGATTGTATTTTGCGACTATCGATAAATGCTGCCAGTGTGACCGTCGTTGCATTTTGACTTTCTTTTGGAGTTTAATATTTTTAAATACTAAATACATTTTTTTCCTGCTGTCAGTTATATTTAAAATCACATTTCCACTTGCTGTTGAATAAATTTAGAAACATATAACTGCGTTTTAGTTTTAACCAAATTTCAAATGCATTGGCTAAAATGTCATTTTCTTAACAATAAATTTCAAAAATCAATTTCATTGAAAAATTTGACAGTTAAAAAAACAGTTTCCTGTCAACTTTTGTCTTGACTATGTTTGTTTTATTAAAAGAAGACGTTTGTTGAAAACTTTTTTCTTGTTTCGTAAAGGTAAAATCGATTCTTAAAGCCTTAATTTGAATAAACAATCATTTCCTGTTTGTTAAGTTAAAAAAATTTGTGATTACCTTTACTTCATTGATGCGCCATATGTTTAGGTAATATTTGGGATTTATCACTTGCTTTTATATTTACACTTACAATTAGACGTTGACACTTGATCCCGGGAATTACATTTCCTGAGATCACTGGCTAATTATTTCCTTTGACACGCGACCAAATTAACAAATAATAATTAGTCATCGCTTAGTTCCAGTTTGTCGACAACAGACCAGCAGCTAAGGAAAACACAAGCCCATGTGCACATGACCTGGCTTTTCAATCAGACTCGACTGAGAGAGGAAAATGCTCTGGTTTTCAGCACTTATACGCTAATTTACTCCGCCTGCAGTGCGAAAATCAAGGCGAGAAACAAGAACAATTGGAGGTGCTAATCACAGCGAGCAAAAACATTTTGCCAATTGTATAAATTGCGAGGCCTAGCCAAGTGAATCCACAATTGACAACTTGCAGTCCAGCTAAACCCAAGTACAGTTTTGATAACAGAATTTCACATAAAATACCTACCAGAATGAAATATCACCAGGTAATTAAAGCTAATAGCCAAAATGTTTTTTTTTATCTAAAATAAATATATATTAACTTTGGAAAACAGATCATCTTTCAACTGATCGCCTGCTTTGCGACTCTTGAGCTGATACTTGGTTATCCCCAGGAGCGAATTTCTTCAGCGGATCAGATCCAAAGACTGCGATCTGCAACTGATGCGGAAAATCAAGCCGTAACATCCAGCGAAGCCCTCGAAAACCTGTACAGATATGAGAGAACTTTGAGCAGACTGCGGAGAGCCCTGGACGAGCTGGCTTACGAGGAGGCAGCCGATGACTTGGAGCTGGCCGAGATCAATGTATTCCGACCTCTCTTCCGTTATCGATCACAGGTGGTGAAGGTGAAGAATCCCAATACCCAGCAGCAGTTTGGTTAACTGGGTGATATATGCAAAATAATATAGACTTAAGCTTAGTCACCTCGCCACATTTCACAAACACTGAGCACAACCCATTGATCTTTTTTTGTACAAACTTAGATTCTTAAGAAATAAAAGAAAACTAATTTATATTGTTAAACATTTAAATATTTTATTATTTTATTGTTGTAGAACCTATGCGCTTTGCAAATATCCACACGTGATTAAGCATATGTACACACCAATCTAAATTGTTCTCATTAGAGTTAAGGATATTATTGTAGTTTTTTTCATGTTTCCACGCTGAGCACATTTACATGAAGGCTTTGTGGATGACACGCGAATTCCTTGCATTGCACTATTTTGGAAGGATCCCTAATATAAACACACCGACACACACATACATATTTGACTAAGGAAGACACAAAGAATATTGAATACTAATTCTACAATATATATGTATAATATAATGGACACTCATCGAGGGTTGCTATTTCTGACTAGGCAGCTAACTAACTCTTGGTTAATGACCCTGTAAGACTCCTCTCAGCTGCTGAAAATCAAAATAACAAACTGATGCAACCCGATATACGTACACACATATACTATATAAATCTTATACGAAAATCGTTCGCCTTGGATTACATATATTCTGTTTGATGCGAACATTTTACACACCTTTTCGCCTTGTAAATAGTTAAGCCGCTAGCCAGCTTATGAAATATATTCACCCTACTTGCTCATGGCTTAGAAAAGTTACTAAAGTTGCTAGTTAAGTACATAAGTAGTGTTGTTCTCTGTTTAGTTTAGTTAGTTGGTTTTGGTTTGCTCCTATCGCTTGGTTCCATTAAGTTGCTCGTACACATAGTCGCTGCTAGCGTTATTATGTCCCTATGTTTTACATTAAATTTGATTTAATTTTTGATTATCAGGCTTAAGTTAGACATTACAAATAGCTTTTTGTCCATATGTAAGTATGCAAATGGCTGTTTACAGGGGATTGGGGAGCTTCGAACCGTCGAAACCTGTTTACATATTAGATGAGCCATCTGGTAGCACTTAGAGATAAAGCTTTTTGCCTGCCCGGTTATACACATATTCACATATCGAGACACTTAACCCCTATGTAAGTATATAGACGATTTGGTTGTTTTCCCCTTTCTTTTTAGAGCACCTGCAGATTCTCGCAGTGCTTGAACTTGGAGTCCTCCTTGCCCAGGATCCAGGTGAGCATCTGGCGGGCCTTCATGCTGGCCAGCATCACGCTGCGGCTTTTGTACCAGTGCGCCGGCGAGTTGGCATCCCTCGGTCCCTGAAAGCCCGTTATATATCAGATAAATCAAATTTACACTTTTCACAGGAAAATGGCTTAAATTCGTGGCCAAAATGCACAAGAGGGGGGAGAGGGACGGGCTTCGGTTTATTTACATTTGGCTCTCTATTCAAGTGTATTTTTATGGCCCTGCAATACAGTTTTTCCATTTCGGGTGCCAATTGAAGTTTGCATTTTTCATGTTCTTTGTGCGGATTCTGGGAGTGGGCACAAGATAGTAAACAACGAACAAACAAAACACTTTTGGCAGTATGCTTGGAATAGTTTCTGTACTTTTGGACACTTGACACATTTTTCTTGTTGGCCAACTTGTCTTGGCAAGAGATTGGGGGGCGGGGTGGGAACCTTATATATTATGTATACATTCCAAGCACACATAAACAGGAGTAACAGCCTAGATAATAGGGGTTTTTGCAGTCAAAGTGTCTAAAAGTAGGCTGTACATTTTAATATTTCGTTTAGCATACATTACTGTGCTGTCCATGAAAAAACACCGCTCAAAATAAAGCAATGCATACTTTTAGACATCTAAATAAGGGGTTTTAAAATCGTCTACGGCTTTATCATGCTCAACTTGGAGATGGATAGGGTTGGAAAAACACATCAAACATCAATTAGGTTCAGTCCGAATGGAAGCTAGTTTTAAGATTTAGGAAGGCTTTTGTCGGGGGAACGTTCAGTTTTACTTACCCCTTCGCTGGCTTTAAGATCAGTCAGACAATTATCAGTTTCTACATTCTCTACGTTTGTGTTTTCTTTAATTTTGCTTTTATCTTTTGATTTTTTCGGATTAAGCTGCGAAATCGATCGATGGACATTGATTACATAACACCAAAAACAGAGATAGATGGGAGGACAAATAGCTAACCAGCTAACTGTTACGGCAACTAGAGCTATAGAGAGCTAGAGCTAGACCTAAGGGTTTTTTCGGGGTTTTCTCGGGGATCTTTGGCATACCTGCAGCTGGTTTTGGTCCTTCTTCAGCCGGATCTGGGTAAGCGTGCCGGCCAGGAGCTCGTCGCAGTTGTGATTGATGCCCACGGAGACCTCGATAAACTTGGCTCCGAACGTGCAGGCCAGACATTTGCCATCTAAGGTTGGAGCAGAATGGGGATTTGGTCAGGTCACGCCACTTAATTGACGATGCAAATGAATGCAGTCCGTCCGCGGCGGCTAATTGCAATACTCACCCTGGGCGGAAACGGCGCGTGAGCGGGCCAAATCAATTTTGTTGGCCACCAGGATGGTGGGCCGGTGGCGCAGAAGGTCCATGTCCTGCAGCCGCGATAGTATCTGCTTGGCCCGCGTGAAGGACTCCTTGTCAATGCAGGAGTAGACCACCAGGAAGGCATCCGCCTGCTCCAGTTCGTCCTGCAATCAAACAAACGCCCCAATTCAGAAACACGGAACTCAACAAGTTTACTACATTCTGAGGTCCGGATTTCGTGACTGACGAAAGCATTTAATGCCGTGTTTTATTGCAGCCCGGTCGAGGCGAAATTAAAAGTTCTTAACTGCGCACCGTCAAGTGCAGGCGTTGAGCGAAAAGTCAAGCATCCATACAACTCAAGCCACTTTTCCGCCTTCCCGGCTTCCTTTTGTTACCACCCTGTACTTTTGCATTTTATGCTCGTAAAAATTAAAATTATGGCCACTTGGCATCGCAATAACGTGGCGAGCGAAGGCAAAAAGTTTCCGACTTGCTCAGACTTTTAATGATGTTCATTTATCTGACCCATACATTAACAGGTCAGCGGGACGGCCTACCAGGTCCTTCGAACTTCACATCAGGTATTTTCCTCTTTAAAGGTGCGAGTAATTAGCATTTTCAGGTTGTATCAACTAAGGGGGATATACGGATTCACTTTCTTTTGAACATCTTAAGTATTTGTCTAAGAAATAAATAGAGCTATTACGATTGCTAGCACGAAAATCTGTTTGGCACTTTGGTTGGCAACAAACAATACATCCAGAAACACATTTTGTAGATAGTCCGTGATAAGATATTCATATTATTGATAGTTTAGTTTTATAAACTGTTTAAATTGATTTTAAATTAAAATTTATTCGTATGCCTCTTTTATAAGTTAAATGCATTCCCCAAATTCTTTCTTGGAAATAAAAAAACTTTTGGCGAAAGTGAAATCCAGAACAGGGAGTTGTAGCTGACAGACATTATCCATTAGGTTTCTTGAGGTATTTCAGCTGTCCAATCCTTAAGCAAACACACTTTGGCGGCGGTGACGTCGGCAGGTTTTATTCCAGCCCGGGGTGTTGGCTTCCGATTCCGTGCCTCATAAAGCCACGCCGGGCACATCCGACATTTGTAAATTTGGCACTTGGCTCCAAGGTGGTCGGGATTGGCGGAGGCTTAAGGTCAAACCCTAAGCAATTTATTATTTGCTTTTCCACAACTTTTCGGCACCATGCACGACCGCTTTAATTCGCTTGATTCTTGTGACACATTCCCGAATGGATAAATTGTTGCCATTTCCTTTTATTTGTCCTCGTTCGCGTTCGCGTCCACGTCGTCATCAACATCACCATCACCATCAGCGTCTCCATCATTGGAATCGTCATCGGCGATTATAATTATCATTATCGTGTTCATTTGTATTGTTTGCCACCCTCAAAAGGCGGCGGCAAACGGCCCGCTGGCCATTTGGCATTCGGCCAGCAATTTGGCATTTCGATTGCACAGTGGCTCATATTGTTGTATTTATATTTGACTTTCCCCTCCCCGCGGCCTTTTTTTTTGGCCAACCGTTGCAAGTCGCCATGGTTGCAGGCGGCGCCTGTCTGGCAGGACTTTAAATGAATTCCTTAAATGATTTCAGTATCCAGCAGCTTCAGCATTCCGTGCACTTGGCCATAATTAACCGCAGTTCGCAGCCTGCTTTCTGCGAAAGTTTTCATAGTTTTTGTTGAGTTTCCGTCCTGGTTTTGTGGGTGGCTAGGTGACTACCGGCTCCTTCGGCACCTTCTGCTCCTCCTCGTATTTCACGAACTCATTTTGCATCTGTAATTAATTCACTTTGTGCAATTTATGCTCGTCCGGTTGGCAAATCACTCGCCGCTCCCCCGGGTAAATCTCGGCCGGCAGGACAAGCTCATTTGTCTTGCTGACAGCCAGGACCTCGGCCAAAGCCGGCTTTGTGGCTGGAGGTTAGTTAATAGTGAAATATTTAACGACAATTACAAGCACAAATGGGGAAGAGCTTCGCGTGTGTGAGTGCTTGTGTCCCCTGACAAATGGTTTACCTTGCTCTCCGGATTGCCAGTGAGGAACTTCAGCTCCGACTCGGTGCCATTCAAGATGATTGAGACGTTCTGCTCGGCCTCGTCGCATTCTGCAAATGGATGGGGAGTGCGGGTTAAAAATTTAGCTGAATCATGGTGGAGGGATTGGACTAACCGGGTCCATCGTAGGCATTGATGCAGTCCGAGGTGCGAAACTGTGAAATCAGAGCCTGTTTGCCCACGCCCGCCGATCCGAGCATTTCCACGCGATAGAACTCCACCGGCTGATGGTTCTCCTGGGCATTGGCATTTCCGAATCCGTTGCTGCTGCTGCCGCCGTTGTAGCCGCATCCCAGTCCCAGGCTGCTCCCACCGCCGGACACGCCCCCCAGTCCGCCCACGCCATTACGCGTATGCATGGGACTGGATGGCGCCAGGCTGTTGCTCCGCGAACGTCGCCGGCGGAACGAGTCACCTCGATTAATGATACCTGTAACGACAAAAAAGGGAGATAGTAGAGAGTTGTCAAAAACTGGTCCTGGCAAAATAAACGTCACTCGTTTTCGTATTCCATCTGCATGTGCTGGACTTTTGTTAGTCAACCTGACACACGCGGCGTATGTGCAACGTGGATCGACTCAACGACTCGTTGCGCATACGCCACGTAGTCCCGGCAAAATTACAGTTTCCTGCCGCAAGGGCAACATCAACAATAGTTAATCTGTCTTTTGTGCCTCGCATCTGGGTGCTTTATGTACCACCCCCTCCCTGGCCTGTCTGTCTGCGGTTTCCTGCCCCTATTTAAAATAACCCATTTTTCTGTTCAAAATTAAAGCGATGTTTTGCGCCAAATATATGCCAAGTATTTACAATATAATTTGCTTATACAATGAATATTTATGCGAGCCGTTTCTGGTCTTTATACAATAATAATGCAATTAAGAAGGCTTCGAAAATTTATGTGGGACAAGGCATTATGGTTATTTTAACCCATTCCGTTGTTCCGGTAATCGGTTGGGATAAAGTCAAAAAGCTTTTAAGTGTTCTTTTTAATATACATAATTTTTCTATATTGAATTTCATTTTAATATCTTCAATAATTTCAGTTCACTCTTTAGATAATTTAACATATTTTCTAAATTTTAATAAAAAGATTTTATCATTAGCTAAATAGAAAAGATTCAAAATTGAGAACAATAAAAATCTGTTTTAAGACTGTAATCTTAGTTTTACCAATCTTTTCATTTACGATTTACCGGTAATTAGATTTGTTATTAAGAATTTTTATAACTTGTTTTGTTTTATGCTTCTTTTAAAGTTGATAAATGGAGAGAATATTAAACAAACACGTACATGTTCCATTCGTAAAGTTGTAAGTTAATTAATAATGGACAAAGTCGTTGTAAGGTATTTTTATAATTTAAAATAAATGATTTTAAAAGGGTACCAATTTAATACAACTTAAAGGAGAAGATATTCAGACGTTAATAAATGTTAAGGGATAGTCGAAAAACCGAAATTTAATTCTGTGCCACAGTGTAATTTGTCCTGTGTGGACTAATGATTTTTGAAACGACCTTTAATCACTATATAAATTTAATGAACGCAGCAAATAACATTTACGTGTTAAGCATCCTGCTTAGCTGTGGCAAAACCGCACACATGATTTAATAGCATTGACGAGGACATAACAAGTTGATTGACCAAACAAAAGCAGAATAAACCCAGATATAATCTGCGCATCTGCCATTCCCCTTTCCCAAAGACAGACAATGCCAGATCGAAAAGGTATTACCCAATGAAGACGCCGAGTCAAGAGCCTTTATACAACCTGCGGCCGTTGTCATTTATAATCCCGTACAAATATGTATCAATCTGCAACCCGTTTTTATATATGCGTACAGGTCTGGCACCGTCCGATTTGTTCAGTTTATGTAAGTGTATGTGGTGTACATTTTAAATGTCATAAATAGATTTATGGCCTGCCTTATTGCATCTAGCCGTTGCGCGAAATATACGAGTCTTTGAATATATGTAGATGTACATCATAGGTTTTTCAGTACGCGTTAGCGTTTGCTCGCTTCTCATCTGCGGTAATTAATTGTGCAAATTGATTTAATTGCCAAAACCGCTCTAAACATTTACATTTGGGCACACGAGGGGGCAAGTTCCCCCGATTTTCTGTGTATATGGATGGGCCGTCATCATTGGAAAGCCATAAAACCATTTTGGGTGGCCAGATTTTTGTTTTTTTTTTGCGAACGAGCGTTACGAAGTCTTCGCGTGTGGGAAACAATTCATTTTGAATAGGTGCAAACGGGCCGCAATAAAAATTGCGATTTAGTTCGTGAAATTTCCCACAATATATTGTTCATATTTATTTTTAGACATTTTCTAAAATTGAAACTGACTAATCGCTGGAGTAATTGCAGCACTTTTTCACATCTTTTTCTGCCATTCCTCAAACAAAAGTTTTCTTTTCACTTGTCTTTGATGTTGGCTTAGCACTCTCCGTCTTCCAGGGAACATATTCATGTGTTTGTTTGCTCTAAGAATAACTGTTTAAGAAAATAAATTGAAAATTTTATTTGCTGATTGATTTACAGTGGGCCGAGTGCAACACGAGATTTCGCATATGCTGGCACTTTTGAGATATGATTAACCGCCTTCAAGGTTAGTCGGTTTTTTGTTTATGCAAAATAAACCCACTTCTATAAATAACAAGCGAATGTTTAGCAGTTGGCCAAATACGCTTCAAATAATCAGGGGAAATGAAAAACATATACAGACACTTATCTGTACGAACCGTCCTTGTTGGCGCATCATTCAATTACGATTCGATTCAGGCCCACAGGACAATCGAGCAGACACTTGTGCATTGTCTGCTCGTGGTTGAAAATGTATATTTATATGGAAAATTCATTCAGTGGCTGCCATCGATGACTGACACTCGCTGGGGCATTTCAATTAATCACACATATGCAGTGAGTTTGAAAACGAGTCCCTAGCCGGTGCTCATCCCAAGTTAAAGAAATAACTAACCAAGCTGGGGGAAACTTTTGATACCCTTTAATGTCACATGGGATTTAAAGAATGAATATGCATACATATATTTCACAACCAAAATAACATTTTAGCAAGGCTTTTATCTGAGGTTTTCGGGGCGGTTGATTTGAAATTTAATAAATAAATCCGTCGGTGCTACGAAGTAACTTGCATAGATTTTAGAAACTGTTTTAATTATACTGGGGTTACTGGTCGATGTCCCATAAATGTATATACAAATTTGGTTGTAAGAGATTTTGGTTGTTACAAATATATAATAAAATGTAAAATATTAGATCAAGTCCCGCACTATTTTTTAAGTTTTTGAACAGTATTATTTCGAATGCTTCAAATAAAATTTATTTTTTTAAAATTACTATAATTACATATGATAAGTTTGGTCTTGACCACTTCCACTATAGATAACTTAGCTAGGTTTTGACCTTTTCAATTATCGAGATTAAATTTAAAAAAAAGTTACCATCTTTAATGGTCTCTCCTACAATATTATCAGTCGAAATTCATTCACTTTATATTTTGTGTGTATCTCGCTTATCATACATGGCATAGTGCCATCCTCAACTGAGTCTTGCAAATGGTTCCGGGACCTCCTTCATGACTAAGTTATGACACCTCGTGCTGCTAATACGCAGGCTTGTCGTCTGTTTGCTGTCATGTCTGCTCAAGTCTTCCGTACTCCGTCTTCCGTATTCCGTATTCTGTATTCTGTGTTCCGTGTTAGGAGCAGTTACGGGTGGGCTTAAACACGTACTTAAAGTCGGCCATGCATTTGTGCATGCAAACGCCCACAAGTGCGGAGAAAACATGGAAAAGATCAAAACTATGGAGCTGACATTTAATCTGAGAACTACGAGGAATATGAATTTATGGTCTTGAATTAAAAAAATAATAGTTATTTGTATTGTTTTTTTAAAATTGGAAACCTCTAGCCTTATTATTATTTATGCAGCTCATTTGAAAAAAAATTGAACAATGCAATGAAAAGTAAAAGTATCGACAATCATCTGGCAAGAATTGTACAAAATGTGATTTTCAAGATTCAAAGTAGTTTTAGGCTATAAAAACAAATTTAAGTTCGTCGATTGATATGGCACGCATCTTTAACGACTTTGCCAAAAAGCAGCTTAACAAGGTAATTCTTAAACTTAGCCGGTATGAGTAAACTGGATAATCGATCTTAATTGAATTTAAAACTGTTCAAATTGTTTTAAACTTTCTCGGCAAGATATCATCTGCTAAACGCCAAAACTTCCGACTAAGTGTCTTACAGTCCTGTCTCACACTGTAGTTGTGGCACACACACAGTGCATATGTGTAACAATAACGTGACACAAATGTTGAATATAAAAGGAGGAAAAAACGCACACATAATGGGAAAACTTCACAGGGCTATGAGGCTCTTTTGAGTGTGTTTGCACATATATGTGAGTGCCAGTGTGTGGTCGGGTATTCATATCCTATGCGGAGTGGCATTTAGTGCCACTGATATCTCCTTAACATCTTCGGGTAACAGCCTTTTAAGATTTCAATAAGGATTGCTCTGCTGCGTGCCCCGGGATGAAACTATAATTTTATGCTGCCTGGAGTATCGTGTGTCCCTGAGATGTCCCTGCGATGTCCCCGATGCCCGATGTCAGGTCCCAGTCCAGCATCCGCATTCTTAAGATGTGTAATCCCAGTCATCTGGCCCAGGGGCTTTGTTGACTTTCAATTTCGAAATTAATAAATGGTCCACTGCGGTCTTTGTTGGGCTGTAGTCCTTAAGTCAACTCACCTCCTTTGGAGGCACTGAAAGTGCGCAATCTGTCCACATCCTCGTCGTCGTCGTTGACGCGCAGGTGATGCATGTTCATGGTGGGCACGTCCAGGAAGGCGTTCGATTTTCTATGTGCTGTTGTGGACAAAAGAGGCGGATTAAAATAGATTAATTTAAATTGCATTAGGAATTATGGCCAAACAGATATCATTGTATTATTCTATGCTGTTGTATTATTCATAAGATAACATTTTTCACCTGTCATCATAACTAAATCCTTTTGATCCACATTTTGATAAAATATTCTCTATTTTCTAATTTGGTTTAGCTTTGTATAAACACAGGTAAAATATTATTGTTCTAAAACTTTTTCAGAACTTCAAGCACTGCATTTAACAGGAATCAAAGTATCGTTTATTATAGTTTTTTATATTTGTGAATGTTATTTTAAAATAAATTGATATTTTTTCACTGTTTCCATCGACACCAGCTTGTGTGGAACAAAAAAGATGCAAAACAATCATTGAAATTAATGAATAAACAATTGCGGAAAAAGTTCTCAAAAAACCCCTTTTGGGTAAATATGCGAAAAGCCCTTTGGTTAAATGTTTCCCCAGCCAGTTTTGCATTATTGAATCAGTATTCCCTGCTCCAGCTGGCTGACATTTGGACAGCTTTAATGGTTTCCCCATGTCGAGTTGACACAGAGAAGTGCCACACACGCTGCACACTTGCTGCTGGGTAAACTGGGGTGAACTGGGTCAATGGTTAAGTTCATCGAACGTCCAATGTTAATTGAATCAACATTATTGGAGAGTACTTAACAAAGGGCAACTGAAACTACCATCCACTGGAACGGGGCCAACTGTTTCAGCTTCAACACCTCGCCTTAAAGTCCTGCGGATGCGGTCCTTAACCGCCTCCTGCTATTTTAGCCACCATGGCATTAATGGTCAATTTTACATCGCCGCGGCTCTCGTGGGGCGAGCAATTTGGCTGAGAGCTTAGTTTATGCCGCATAAAAGATCAGGCTCAGCACTTGGCTAATTTGTTGCCGTTGTTTTGCCGTTTTGATGGCTCCATCCGGCCATTAAAACCCACTACTTGAACAAGTGCGGTTAACGCAATAGTGCGCCAACCACAAAATCTTAAATATAAGTTTGGGTGAAGAGATCTGAGTATCCTGATACAGCTTTGGAAGGAGCATTTGGAAAATTCATATAAAACTAAAGCTAATAAGGCTTTTATTTATTGACTAAATCTTTGTTCTTTTCATAAATATTATTTTAAAAAAATTATCATAATATTTGCTTTGTTGTATTCCAAAATAATCCTTTATATAGATATTGTTTTGATTTGTTGTTTCAGATGGTATGATAAATTAAAGGATTTGGAGGTTTAATGATTAATGATTTGCATTTTTAACTTGTTTACCCAGAGCTGTTGGTCAATTTATCAGGCCTACAGTTAAACTAATGCTGGTATCATTTCTAGTATCAAATGAATACTGAAGAGTGCGAGACGTATGCGAAATAGTTACGAAAGTGAACATTTTTACAAAATAGAATTAAATGAATTCGGGAATTTATCAAATTGGTACTACATATTATATTTTCAGATTAATACGAACACTATAATTAAATTGTTAAAGATTTGGACCACTCATAGTCGGATTATGTGTTCTTTTGATTATACTTTTGAAAATTTTTTTGTAGCTTAAAGTCCTTTGAACTTTGTTAGTACTCTCATCCTTCAGCATATTCCCTGAAAATTGTACTTAACTGCTAAGTTGAAAGTCAAATTTTTGACCTTGGAGTTGATAAGACATGTTTTCAAGATGTTGATGTTTACTTTCTGGGGATTCTCAAAATTTGTTGTGCCCAACTACTATTCTATTAACCGCATCTGTGCGTACTTATCTCCGCTCGTAATTTACTCACCGTGTGGCTGTGGCCTCCGCTGCGATAGCTTTCGGCGCTGTGGAGGCGTCTCCGTCTCGCTCAGCCGGGGCTCGCTGGTGCAGTAGCTCCGGGCCTCCTGGAGCGTGTGTTGCTGCTGCTGCTGCTGCTGCTGCGCCTTGGTCTTCTGGCGGACCTGCAAGAGGAAAGAGTGTCTTTAAGCCCGGGAACTCAACTCAACTATCCGTCCGTCTATGCATCTCGGTGATTGATGGACTGCCGCAGGATTTGCCCTTGTCGATTGAGTGAGAAATTAAATTGCATTTCTCTGTTGCAGACCAATCAAGCCGACACACAAATCAAATTGCATTTGTTTGTCTGTCCTTTACAGAGAAAGAGAACCACCGCCCAACGCCCAACGCCCGCCACTTGGCGCGCCAATGGCATAATTTATCGGCTGACTTGGCCTCGCGGGAAGGACTCCTCTGTGATCAGAGCAGCTCAAGGGATTTCCCCTTAAATGTCAAGGTTAAACGCCTCGGCCACTCCAAATGCAATCAGCACCGCCGCTTGTTTCGTCCGCCGCAAAAGTTTCCTGTCCACGTTGGATGGAGGACGTGAGGGAGACGGAAGTGGTGTCCCAAATCCTTCAAGGCACGTCCAAGTGCCTGTCACGCCGCCTCAGTTTGTGGTGCTCCTTGGGAAGCCTGCCGTCGACGGGGCGAAAACTAATTTCAGCACCTGTCCCGGCAATGTAAGCTTCTTGTTCAGTTTCTTTGGTCCAGTGTGAGGGCGGTATTTATAGCCACATGCAAAACGTCCAACTTTGTTAGCCACTTCCGTTTTCCTTGGCCCAAAAACAGTGGCGAAGGCAAGAGAAATTATTTGGGTGTTTGGCTCCAATTACTTGGTAATTAGAAATTATTAAGTTACAGCGATTAAACTCTTGTTAAGCTGTTATTAATAGCTTGTGCAAAGAATAATCCATCCTAATGTGTTGTAAGGGGTCCAAATAAGTGGAATTACCACTAACAACAAAAATCGAACAGAATTTATTCAATCTTAAGTCTTAATAATTGGGTGACAAGCATCCATACATCCTACTGTGGATTTTAATTAAAAGAAAAAATGTAATGTCAAAAGGCATTCATTTTTATACCCGTTACTCGTAGAGTAAAAGGGTATATTGTATTCGTGCAAAAGTATGTAACAGCTAGAAGGAAGCGTTTCCGACCCTATAAAGTATATATATTCTTGTTCAGGATCACAAGCCGAGTCGATCTAGCCATGTCCGTCTGTCCGTCTGTCTGTCCGTCTGTCTGTCTGTCTGTCTGTCCGTATGAACGCTGAGATCTCGGAAACTATAAAAGCTAGAAGATTGGCATTTTGCATGCATTCTAGGAGTTCCTACGCAGCGCAAGTTTGTTTCAAAAAGGTGCCACGCCCCCTTTAACGCCCACAATCGCTTATATGCGATTTTAAAAATTTAAATATTTCGGAAAAGTAAAAATGCAGTTTTATTGTGTTTATCAATACCTATCGAAATGTAGAAGAAATTTTTCAAATCGGACCATTCTCTAAAAAGTTATGCGTGATCAAAGTTTCTATCTCCATCTCTCTCGCACTCCCTTTACCTGAGTAACGGGTATCTGATAGTCGGGGCACCCGACTATAGCGTTCTCTCTTGTTACATTTATGATTTACAAACAAGTTTCCTTTAGCTTGTACAAAGTTTACATTCCTTCCGGTGTAATACAACATTTTAACATTTTTGTTTCAATTTCGAAGAATATTTTAAATTGAAAGTTTGCCCAATCAATTTTTATTATGTCGAGAGCACATTGAAATGCAGTTTGTGTGAAAAACTAACAGTTATTATTTAGGCTATGAAAACAAATACAAATTTAACCGTGAAAATGTTTATGTATTTTTGTTAAATTTTTTAAGAACATTTTAAATATTTGCAAGTTTAGATAATCGAGCTTAATTACGTAAAAACAAAAAGCAGCTTGTGCAGAAAAAATACAACTATAATTTAGGCAATGAAAACAATTAAAAGTTTTTGCAATAAAAGTTTTTCTTCAGCTTCAAAGTTTATTTTAAATAGTTATGCACTGAAATTAATTTTGTGCAGAAACGGACGCTTATAATTTAGGCAATGAAGACAAGTAAAAGTTTTAGTGATTACCAGTCAAAAATTGTTTCTATATTTTTGTTTGACTTGAAATAATATTTTTAAATAATTAATAAAGTTTGTACAATAGATTTGTATTATTTCGGACTAAAGTTTGTGTAAAAAACTCACAGTTATTATTTAAGCAATGAAAAGAAGTTAAATTTCCAGCTTTTTATGAATCATAAAAGGTTTTATCTGTAAATCCTACTAATCAAAAATATTTATAGGCTCCAAATCCCCCTAAAACCAGGCTAATTGCGCCACTGTCCCACATAAGGCTTCCTCATCGCTGGAAAATGGAACGCCGGAAGCGTTTGCTACGTGGCGTCGGCTGTCAAGTGGCCACGGATTTGGGCCACGTTGAGTTTCTGGTCAGTCGGAGAGCTTGGCAAAGCCACCAAATCCGCAGGAAGGAGGCGATGGAATGGGAGGCGGTTGACTGGGCCATTAGACGAGCTGTCAGTGTAAACGTTCCTTGTTTATTTAGTGGCCGCTCTTTTGCGCTTTTTACGGTCGCACACATACACAAATATGTATGTACCTACGAACCTGGCCGACTACATGTGTGTGCATTTATCCTGGCGCTTCGTGGGCTCTCGTGACCAGTAATTGCTCTTCCTTCTTGGCCAAATGTTTGCATGGTCTACTTTGCTGGCTTAATCAAATATTACGGCTGGACGGACACACACATCTGATCCATCCGGATGCAGTGGTCGGATGGACCCTCGCCATCTCGCTTCGGAAATTAATTGCTTCCTGGCCTTAGTTCATCGACCAGGCGGTGCTCCGTGGAATGTCCTGCGGCGGAGTCTTCAATTTGTACCCGCTTAATCCCCAATTAGTCCTCTGGGGCAACGCTGATAATTTATTTTCTTAATGCGCTCCGTTTTACGGATGCTTTTGTGACAAGCATCAGGGGAAGGGAAATTACGCTTAACAAAGTAAAATTCGTAATTCATTTTATATTTTTATATATAGGCTTTTCAGATGCGTTTGACATATAGCAACTGCAGAACAATAACAAATTACATTTTCAGGGCTCCTTTAAAATGTACATACTGGCGAATTTATTTTTAGCTTAATTATTTTGCTTAAAAATCTCACTATTCGAGATTAGGAAAAGAGAATTTTAAGTTTTACTTTATACTCACATAAATCAAAAGCTTATAAAAATGTTGTAAAGATTTTATGTATGGAAATTTGTTGGATTAAAGTGAGTATAATCCTTAAACCGAAAGTCACTCAGATTTGACTTTATTGGTTTGGTATAAAATGCAACAGACTTTTAACAATTTAAGCCGCATGTATATGCATATATCAACTTTACCTTTTTGAATGGATAACAGCCATACAAAAAAGCAATCTATTGTGAACTGCTCCTTAAAATTTTGCAATATCTTTAGTTTGCATACACTTCCTGCAATTTGCTTTTCTGTGCTGAAACTTTTGTGTCGAAAATCGCAAAATATTTTCCTACTCGTGGCCGGCGTCTGTCTGGCTTAGTTATTTGTTGGTTTTTGTCAAGTATTTGCATAGAATACGTCTGACTTTGACTAACAGAATGTCGTGCAAGACGAAAATAGCTTTACAATGCGACTTCATTGAGTTCGTTGTTGTTGTGGCATATTCTCATTAAACTTTTGCGTCTGCAGATGAAAAGTGCCTGCGACTTATCGACATCGGGACATCATCACACTGAGTACTCAAAGTTTACTTCTTCTATACTCTTGACGGATGTATCCTTCGCCCCTCTTGCTTATGAACAAAAGTAATTTTAACGCTTCTTCTTTGGTTTTGATACCCTATATTCGTAGAGTTACACAGTATACCACACAGTGTAAAAGACATGTTTTTTTTGACCAGAAGTCAATGCATTTATTTTTCTATTTCCCACAAGCATACCAAATTTTATATCATTCGGACAAATATACTAACAATAATCAACTTCAAACGCCAAAATGTATGCAATGTGCTCCAAGAACTGATGTCTGGGTATTTCATGGTAGAGACCCTTTACCATAGCTTACTCGCATTTTTAGCTGCGAACTCATTACGGCCACGCCCACAATGAACACATGCCGCCCACAAAAAGTAAGGGGAGCATGTGTGTGTTTAGTCCTGTCTTGAAAACTTTCCCTATATAAATTACCAGCTCGGGGCGCATCGCAGGCGATGAGAACGACACTTTGAGCACGATGCATGGCGTATTGCTGTTTTTTGTTCCCTCGCTGGCTCACTAATAATGTCGCCAGCAGAAGCAAAAAAGGGGGATTCTTCAGCGAAGGATATCCAGCAGCAGAAGCTGCGAGCAGGAAGCATCCAGCCGCCAGGAAAACTCACTCGCAACATATGCTGCCACGTGGCGGACGCCTTTTGTCTGAAACACCCGTCCGCAGAAATTGAATTTGGCCACGATATAACTCGATTCACACGCCATACTGCAAGCGTTCCAACCTCACAGCTTCCTGGATGGGTGACGAATCAATTGAGTTGGAGATGTCACCGACTTGGGACTCCTGACAGGCCGCCATGGAAACAATGAATAATGCTCTATAAAATATGACTAAATATTAAACCACTGAATATGTAGGTTATTTGATTTGCATACCAATTCAGATGGTATTATAATTTCAATGCAGTAAAGGAGACATTATTATTTTTATTATATTTTCAGGTTGTATTTAATTCAAAACGGAACGGATCGAACGACTATTTCATACAGCTGCCATTGGAACAACCGCAAAAATAGTTGAATAAAATGTTAAAAGTTGTTTATTATTATTAAAAATTCAGTTTTAATTTTATGAAAATCATCCGACTAAATCATAAAGTTCTTATAGGAAAGATCCCTAAATAAATGGGAAAATATACATAACTTATTTGATTTTCAACATACATCTTGTATTTTAATATATAGATGTTTTTTACAATCAAGGGACTTTATAAATTAGCTTCCATGGGAACGATAAAAATATAAAGTTCGGCTTGCCGAAGTTAGCTTCCTTTCTTGTTTTAGCTTGAATTTGATACCTATTTTCAATTGTAATTTATAATAAAAATTCTAACTCACATAATTCTATAGCTATTCAAAATCAAGCCATTATTGTCGATCTTGTCTGTCACCGTAAATAACTTCAAACATAGGCTATTTGTGTTTCACACTTTTTATGGCCCAAACCCTTCTAAATACACGAACATGGAGATCCGCGAAAGGCTCTACAATCTAATGGTGAACCAGAGCTTCCTGTCGCGCTCCACCATCACCGAGAGCATGGCCCAGTTCGCAATCCTCGACCTGGAGAGTTCGGATGCCATTGAGAAGGCGGTGATCAAGATCCTGCTGGTGATCGAGGAGAAGTACCGCAGTTACTTCGAGAGCTACCAGAAGGAGCTGGAGTTGCAGAGGATCGCGGCCCAGACCCTGAGTCAGCTGATCCAGCGCTACAAGATCACCATGCAGGTGGACACCAGCTGCATTTGTCCGCACATCTACGAGATCGAGTCGGAGGAGGCGATCATCAACAAGTACTACCTGCACTACCAGGTGATCGCCAGCTCCAACAAGAGCCAAAGTTGGGCCATCCACAACCTGCGACCCTGTGTCCTCGTCTTCCGGCGCGAGTGCGCCAAGCTGGACCAGAACGAGGAGAGTCCGTTCATCCTGGGCGACGCCTTCCACAAGCCGATCAAGTTCTTCATGGACTTGGTGGAGGAGCTGTTCGCCTACTTCTACAGCGGCCACCTGCAGCTGGACTGCGCCGCCCGCCTGCTGGATCCCCTGGATCTGGGCAGCCTGGAGTACTACCAGAAGCTGTTGGCCCCCAACGAGGACTTCGACGAGTACTTCATGCAGAACATGAGCTTCTGCCAGTGCCTGCGGCTGCCGCCCAAGTGTGCGCCCTTTGAGTGCCACCAGAAGATCAAGGACCAGGCCGAGCCCTACATTTCCCAGGCGAAGAAGGCGCGCTGTGCCAGGAGGGTTGCGAAGATGTCAGCCACCGGACAGCAGAGTCCCAAGCCGGAAGGCAATGGGTCAGAACGGAAGGCTTCCATCGCGAGCCAGCCCAGCGAGAAGGCAACCATCAGTGTCAGCCAGGAATCGAATCCTTCCGAGGAGCAAGCGGCCGCACTGAGCCAACAACATAAGCAGAATCTAACGAATCAACTGCTGAATGCCTTCACTATCTGCCAGAATTAGCAAATTTGTCTCAAATTAATGCTCCCGTGGACCTATAACTCCGAATTAGACATACTTAAATTGTAATCAGCCAATTAAACGACCGAAGTGCACGTGATTGCGTTCTCGGTTTCTCGGAAATGTTTGCGGAAATGTTATTATCCCCCTTGCCCCGCGGACATGTGCTGCACGCAACTTGGATTTGCTTACGCCACTAATGGCTTTCCAGCTGGTGTGGCATCCAAGCTCGATTCTGTTTTACTTCCAACTGAGCACACTCGATAGTCAAAAGGACTCTTAATTAAAAGCAAACTGAAGTTTTATTTCAATCAAGTGGAACACTTTGAAATTGGTTGCTAAGTAAGTCAAATTAAGTCTCAAGGCAAGTTTTTGAGTTTTCAGTCAGGGATAAATTGTATTTATATAAGTGATCAAACTGCGGCAAGATGAAGTTTATATACCCCAGCCGCTGTTACAAATTTGTTTTAAAAGATTGAAGCTAGGTCGATTTTCTGATCAATTTTACAATCGTTTCTATAGCAGCTCTGATTTTTTATAAAAGTAAAGCCTTAAGTATAAAATTATTTTATTCTTTTTTCTAATACTTTTTTGAAACAAAAAGCTTGATATTTAAATGTTAGATAATGATTTATATCAAGCTCATAACTTAGCAGTCAGAATCCAAGAAGACGAATCTATAAAATCTGATTTATCTTTGACTTTAATTCCTTCTGAAAAAGAAAATTTGCCAAACACGAATTCATACAAACCATTATCCCCACCCAATAAATAACGATTGGATGTGGCAAAGTGCTCTAGCAAATTAAAGATGACATTATAATGTTGTCGAGCAGGCTTTCTGCATGTGCGTGTCTAAATGGACTAAATGTCGACGGTCGCTGTTTATTTATAGTGAAAAACGTGCATTTAATGAAAACTATAAATAAATAAGCAAACTCTTGCCGGTGACGGGCAAAGATGCAAATGCGAAAGCTAAATTTGTGCCGCTTGGCCGGTTTCTAACCGCATTACGTATTACGTATACGCAGTGTACTCACCGATCTGGCGCCGGAGGTGATGCGTGCGCTCTGGGAGCGTGTGGCCGGCCGGCGACGACGGTATCCGGGCGTACCGCCCTCGGGCGTGGCACTTCCGGAGGCGCCGGGCATCCCGTGGATGACCGTCTCGATGCTGGCCCCCGTGGCACAAATGGAGGCGCTGCGCGTCTTCTTCTGCATCCGATGATGCATCGGCGAGATGTCGTCCACCATGGCGACTGGTCTCTATTGTTCGCCGCCGGATCCTCCTGGGAAATTTCGGGTGACTCGGTGGCGGGGCTTCCACAATGTGGCGAAGCAAATTTGGCCAAGACTAGGGGCCACTACTTGGGTGCATTAAGCAGTTCGTGCTGTGGTGGTTCTAGTTGCTCTCTTGTGGCTGCTATGGTTGCCTTGTTGCATAATTCATAATCTGAGTTTTGGATGGTGTGTGACTTTTTTGTTTGTGGTGCACTCTGCAAATAAACGGTGACAAGCAAAAGAAACGAATGCAGAAAACATTTAAACGAATTTTCAAATAAAAATTACACTTTTCTCGAATATTTTCGGTCGTGACGTGACCAAGTTTTACAGAAATAACCCAAAGAAAATGTTTTGGTTTTGAAAAGCAAAAGTGAGCAACGAAAACGAATTTCATCTGCGTTCTACAAGAATGTTTTTGTAACAACATGCAACATAATTTGCTGTGTGATTTTTCATTTCGCCAGCAGCCATTAAACATAAAATTCCTCTGTTTGTTTTTCCAACCGCCCCACCCGCTCCCATCCACTTTGCATTTATTTTTAAACGTGCCTCACGCGTCTCTGGGAAACTGGGTCAGCTATGGTAGTTTTCAGTGGACACCCCGAAAACGACAAATTGCAACAAATAAATTCGAAATCTGTACAAAGGGGCAAAAGCCTTTGGGAATTGTGGTTTCTATGGGGTTACGTAAGGACTTAGGTGGCTGTTATGTGTTTCGGTTATGCATGAGTTTGGCTTTTCCTATTTTGATTCGATGTGAGACTGTTTTATTCCTCCGTGGGTCTGGCTAGTTTGTTAACTTTTGTTTATTATATGATTTATTATTTTATTCACTTTGACAAATGTGTTTTCTTTGTCAACTGCCGGCATCAAACATTCCTTCCAATAATATGTTGATCAACTTGATATTTAAAACATTTCCTCAAAAAATATTTATAATTTCTTACCAATCAACCAATCAACCAAACCTTGTATATGAAACAAGTATACATAAAAAATTAAAATATTATAATTAGCACCTCGTTGATTAAAAAGGATTATTTCTTTAATTCTTTTATTATAAAAGTATTTGAAAGTTATTGACAAAACATTCATTGCTTAGATTTATTTAAATATTTGAAATACAATTTTTTATTTCACTTCCCAAAAATGTTTCCTCAAGTAAGGCAAATCAGTTTCTCAATAAACATTTTTTAAATATATGTTTGGATTTTCTTGCACTTGTGCTTCTAAAGAGTTCGTTAATCACGTAATTCTCATCGTCTAAAAATACAATTCTTTTTATTGGCTTCAGCTTTCCAACCCTTGCATCATCCGCATTTTGAACTCTTTCGAATGGTTTTCTAGTTAGCAAAACATTTCACAATTGAGATGTAAATAAAGGCTGAAAAATGTGGAAACTTTCGGTAAGCATTGCACGGAAAGTTCTCCTTTAAGCGCTCAGAAAAGTTAAATGAAAACTTTAACCTGCGCACTGCAAATCTAATGGACACTAATTGCCATTTGTAGGGGGCAATTCGCGATAGCGAATTGAAATCCATTTCTCAACTGGCCGTAAGCCGAGTAGCCTGAAATTGAATTTTCCTGACTGATGGGAGAGGTTTGGAGTGGCGGCTAAAGCGGCAGCCAGCGGGCCAATCAAAACATATTGGTAATCCACTTAGGCATCCTGTTCGCTCCTTAGACATGCATCATTAGCCGCTCGACCTGGGGCGTCCTATTCCATTTCGCCAGCCTGTCTTCCTTCGTTCTGGTCCTGTAATCGAATTACGCTTTCGCTATCTTTTCATCCGCGCCTGCACTTAAGTGCAGCCAGGACCCTTTCCACTTTCCACTTTCTGTCGCCGACAAGCGAACTTGACGAACTTGCAGTCTTAGCCGCGTTCATCTGAGGGCTTTAAGGCCTCCCCTCTGAGTAATTAACTTGTGAGAATGATTAAAACATAAATAATTAAAAACGAGCCAGGGTGTTGGCCGCCCTTTTTTGTGTTCGAAAGAACAAAAGATTCGGGACAAGTCCCTCGCAAGTAAATAATACAAGGGCCACGATGAAAAAAGGAGAAGAATAAATACATAAACTTGAAAATGTTTTCAACGCGACAGCATATGCGACAACAGCTTGAGATAAGCAGCCCGCGGCACTGGGAGAAATATGTGGATAAAACTGATTGATGATTCTTTATTAGAATTATATTACATTATAAAAACAAAAATAAGAAGATTTCTTCGTCGGATATTATAACACTATTTGAAGGAATTCTTCTACAAATATTAAATATTATTTTAAAACTTTTATCGCATAGATCTAAGTTATAAAAGTTGTATTTCACACTAGACTTAATAAAATAGAATGTTTACTTTCCAGAAATTATATTGTAAGGTTGTTGTCATAAAATTACAAAAAAAAAACTAACAATTGTGTTGGAATAAGATTTTATAAGATTTTTGTAGTACTTAAATACAGAAAAACGCTTTATCGATTAAAAACATTACATATTGTTAGGATCAAAGTGTTTTTTCATGTATACCTGTTCAAGAACCCAGCTAGAAATGGGATAAAGCCACCCCTACTGTGACTTTAACCAGTTTAAAGGGTTGAGCAAACTTTCTCTGCGACTTTACGCTTGATTTGCCAGCTAAACCGAGAATCCAGCGATGCATTACCAAGACCCACGAAAAAGGGAAAAGGCGAAATGGGTACCCTGAGATGATTTCAGCTGCTGACCCATTCATTCAGTCGTGCATGAAACTCCAGGCTGCATGACGATGAAGTCGTCGACGTCGTCGCCGGCAAAAGGACCTGCCTCCTCGCCTTGTTTGCATTCAATTGATGCCGCAGGTTGTCCTGGCTAACAACAACATTGGTAAGAGCCCCCACGGGCGTGTGTTTGTGTGTGTGCCCTCCTAATTGGCCGCAGGAAGAAGGAGGAGCAGCTTCGAAAAGGTTTGTCCTTAAAGCATTCGCCATGGATTCTGCCATTAATTTTCATTTTATGTTTATAGACTTTTCCAGGAATTCTAGGCCATATTACTAGTGTGGTCATTTCGCTTTATGGCCTGATATGAGGCGTCGAAATTTTTCGCTGCCCTTATCTAGTGGCCTGTTGCTAGTTTATTAACATGAATATTTTCGCTTCAGTTTTTTTTGTCTGCCCGCTTAATCAGGCCACCCATCGATGTGGATGTGGACAGATGATGACAGCTGTGCCCGGTTTCAGGCAACTTAAGCTATCACCCAAATAAGGCCAAAAAGTGCGTTGCTCGCACGCAGCAAAAAATTCCCCGATAAAGTGTCAACAGATACCGGGTATATGGTCCGATGGTTCCTGAATGGAACATGACTATATGGGGAGGGGGGAGGGATTGGGGTACAGCGTGGGTGGTTCAAGGCTGGTCTGCCACCGGAATGAATAAAAAAGGTGAAACAATCAAGAGCAGTTGAGCGGAACTGCAAACAAAATTGATTCGAATGAAAGCTGATTGTGGTCGACAGTGACTTTTTTAAAAAAATTTTTTAAAAATACGTTTAAATCGAGGAGAGATAGGACATAAATAAATTTATTAATTTAATTGATTCGCTAAATCAAAAGTCTAAATATGATAGATACAACACATGTCAAACTATTTCCTGGCAAAAATATTTGTATTGTTAATAAGAACTTTTTACATTTCAAACTTTACATAGCTTTAAATTTTTAGTCAAAATAACAATTAGTTGAACAGTTGAACTAGTTGACTTTAAAGTTCATAACTACAGAGATTTAAGGCAAACATGAGTTTGAAAAAAGTGTAATTTGTTAATTCCATATAATTGTATGCATGTCAGATCCTGGCTTAGTAAAGTTAACTCGTACTCGCTTAAATCTTATTATAGCTACTTTAAAATGTAGGTATGACTGTCTGCCGACTAATGTGTAGGTTTTTCCAGGAAACGTTCGTTTCATCTTGTTTAACGATGACCCTGGGCCACGCCTCCAGTGTGTGGGCTTGTGAGTTTGTTTGGCCTGCCAGCGGCTTCCTTCAACACGTCCATGTGGACGTCCTTGTCCGAGTCAGTGTTCATGTTGTTATCCGTGTGGCAGCTCGTGTCATTGTCAGTGGATGTTCGCAGCGTTTGTTTAATGTTTTCCTTTGAGCCTCATCTCACATCGGGGCATTTGTTTATTTCCATGGCCGACAGATACTGCCGCACACCTGTTGCTGCCAAATTAATTTCAATGGGTCACAGGTGGCCGGGGTTTGGGCCAAAGGTCGGGGTCAGGAGTTGACTTTCTCTCAACTCCTGCGTCATTATTTCTTTGCGCTGATTGGGGCGACATTAATCCTAAGCCACTGGGAGCACTTTCTTGCTCAGATTTCAGCCAAGCCAAGCGTCGAGCTTCATTATTATCATCTTCAGCTGGCAGCTTGTCAACGCAAATGAGCTGAATAAAAACAACAAGTTTTTATTGCGTATACGCCACGTTGTCGTTGGTCGTTGGTCTTGCTCTAATGGGACAGCATGTTATTAGCTCGGAGCTGTTTTATTTTCTCTCTGCTCAGATGAAAACAAATTTGAATGATTAAATAAATTATCCAGCATTTGGCTCGGGCATTGGGGACTAAGCGTGCGAAGAATTTTAATGATTTAAAAAAGAGCACAACAGAAATATTTAAAAATCATGATGAAATTCCTTCACCCGGTTGTATCTTGTTTTCATTTGACCACTGAGGAAATCACTTGACACTAGCCAAAGATTTTCGAACTGTTTGACAATAATTTATGGGCTATATATGCTATATATTTTGTTTTCATTGCTTAAGTGGCCAAGCAGTCTTTTCCTCTCGCCTTTGATTTCGTGTTTAATGTTCAATAAATCGATAAGGACCCCGAATATAAACAGGGATTGTAGGCGACAAAAAGGCAAGCGGCGGGATTGAGCAAAATCTGGTCTGGAATTTATTTTGCTGCAAAGATTTTCCAAATCGTTGGGCAAAATCGAGCTCAAGGGCAGATTATGTCGCTTAATGTTCTGCCTCCCTCGCCAGATCTTCCCCTCTTCATCCTGCCTCCCTCGAATCCCTGTCTGTTTAGTTTAAATTCGACGTCTTTTACGGCGATTATGACACATGTGGGGGCGGGTGTGTAAATGCCTGGGTGTGTTTATTCCACCTTTGGCTGCTGCCTGCTGTTTACTTCAAGTGGTATTCTTCGGGGGTCTCGCAATTGCTTGTTATTCTCAATTTAGATTCAAATCAAGCCATGAGTCGGGCCGCCGGCGCAGATGTTTACACAAAAATTCACTTCATTTAGCTTGCGACAGGATAAATAAGGCTCTCAGCAATCCTCTTTGATGTGTGTGTCATAATTAACTATCGGGGAATGTCCTTAGGTATCTGTTGAGCGGAAATTTGTCCTGGAAATAAATCGAGGAAGTTTACGATTTTCCTTTTTGTCCCTTAACCCGAGACCCTAATTGGGTTGCATTTGATTTCACATGCTCGCATTCTTGTCCCATTCGATTTTCGATTTCGATTTTATTACGAAAATTGGCTTTTCCCATTTCGGTCGTTCGAGGAATTTCACTTCTTTTGTTGTATCTGCTAAGCCAACTGAAAAATGCCTTTGTAAGTGAATAATTGGGTAGTGGAATCCCTAAATATCTGGAAATAAGGAGTTTTCTATGAACTGCTCTTAATGCATTATGGGTTATTATATTTCTTTTGTTTCTGCTAAAAACTCTTTGTATGGATTAGACAAAAATTGCTTAAATCTAAATGGCATACGGCTAATCTATCTGAATCGCGCAGCCAATAACCTCATCAAGATCGAATCCAAATTGACAAACCTTTTAAGTAACACAATTTTCCTTCTACTCCACCGATTTCCCTCCGGAACTGTTCAACTGGAATCAATGGCGAGTTCCTTCTTAAGCATCCATCTATCTGATTTTCAAACTCTTTATGCCATTCTGTTTGCATGGACATTGCTGACCCAGACAGTTGCAATTATGTACCCCGAGGGCGGGGAAGGGGCAGATCCAGCAGGAAGCATACCCAATGTCCATCAAAGTGAGCCGGGAAAGGGAGGGGAAGGGAAGGGGCTGCCGCCAGGGAAATGGAAAAATGGATAAAAAGTAAAGCTTGCCAGGAATTTATTCGCATTTGAACTGCTGTTTGTTTGTTTGGTTTGGTTTGGTTTGGTTTTGGTTGCTGGAAGCATTTTAAGTGTGTGAATAAATATTTTTGTTAGTTGTGTCTGGCTGAGGAGGAGTTATACTGCGGAAATGCGCCCCACTTCACTGCCAACCCGTCCGCCTGTCTTCCACTCTAGTTTGCTGCCCAATTGTCACTGGCTCTGGGCCAGTCACGTTTTTTCTGTCGAAGTACAGAAGCAGTCTTATGCACAGGAAAACAAGTCTCACTTTAATATTTTTCTTGCTGACAAAATGTTTAAACAAAATAGCACTGGAAAGACAGTACTTGTAACACATTGTCTACATTGAAAAATGTTGAAATTTAAATAGATTTAATGGAATTTTTGGCAGTTTTTTTTTTATACACAAACTATCAGTAAAATCGGAAAACCATACATTTCAATTCGGCAGTGGCCAGAAAATCATGAGATCTACATATGCAAAGTGGATCAATATATTTATTTATTTATTTTGATGACAAGATAAGAAACATTAAGGTTTTCTTCAGGTTTTAGTTATTTTTTTTACTTTTGGAACATATGTAGAGGCTTATGTGAGAATATCGATGGGATATTATTTATTTTCTTATTGAACAGGCTACGAGATTTTTTTAAATGATCTATTTTTACTCAAAGAATGTTTATGGCTTATGAAGACATAACTATAGAAGTGTATTCAAATCAAGACAATATTTTGTGGCAGTGCAGCATCAGGAACACGGGCCTGTCATGTTCATGGCTTCCCCGGGCGAACTGAAAGTCCAAAGAGCAATGACAGGGGCGACAACATTTTCGGAGGCTAAGTGGTGGGTGGAGAGTGGATAATGGGGTGACCAGGAGGAGGTGGACAATGCCGCGACCCGACTAAAAACCAGGCTCAACCTCTGGCCATATGAGAGGCGCCTGGCCACGGGTTTTTGCCTCTGATGTTCCTGATGCCAGGTGCAGGCCAAAATGCTTTCAGGATCTCAGCTTTGTTCCCAGGCCCTCCACTTAACGAACTGCTCGATGTAGTCAGTGCTGCTTTTAATTGAATTTGGAATATTTTGGGAACGGCAGCCAGAGCAATCTGGCCAATCCATTCCGCCCGAGAGCAGGTCACGAATTTGGCTATGGCCAGATATGGCTCCTCCCCGCTCCTCGCCACTCCTTCCCCTTCCCCCGCCAATTAGTGGTGGCTGTTCTCTTGCTCAAACTCTAATGGAATTAGTTGTTAATTTGATTTGCCATAAAAGCAGTTCTATTCTCTATTCCCATCACTATACGGATGTGTTTGTGGCTCCATTCTACGAACCCTGGGGCGTAAGGGGGCGTGGCCGGGAAATCGCGTGCCGGAGGAGCCAGACACACTTTACTTTAATTGGCCAGCGGCAAAAAGTGCAGGAGCATCGACCCACACATCGGAAAATCAGTGAATTGAAATCGAATTGCCGCACTGCAGTTACATTTGTTTTTTCACTGGTTCTGGTTCGTGTTTTCCCTTCGATTTTGGATTGTGGTCACGGGAGGCCTTTATGTCTGCCTGCTCTGTGGACTGTCCTGATTAGCCTCCAGATCTCCGGGGGATTGCTGTGGCGATTTGTATCTATAATGATTGACCGCAATGACTGCTCTTTGTTTGCTTTGTTCAGTTTCGCCTGTTTTCGCTGATTGCAAGTGACCACCAATTTAGTAGGGCTATCTGATTCAGTCGTTCTCTGTAGTTATTATCTAAATGTAATCTGTTGTTTGTCTTTTAAGACAAACGTTTAGATCGGACTGACTGTATAAAGTCCATTACCTTTTGGTTTGAATTAAAAAATGGAATGATGAGTTGCACAAAATGTAATTATGGAGGGGGCACATAGTCAAACATGGAAAATAAATATGAAACTAAATTTCTGGGAAATCTAATTAACTTAGGCAAAGCTTCAGTGTTACATGCGTTTTGCAAAAAGGGAAAACAAATTAAAATGAATTCCGCAGAATGGTAATTTCTGTGGCACTAGTTGGACATTATTTAATCTAATTTTTCCAATTATAGTTATGGTTTGCTAATGTTACTTGCTCTTTAACGTACTTTCAGATACAACTGCAACACATTTTGTTATTGCCATTTCCCATGGGTTTCTTTGTTTTTCTCTACATTTTCCCCAGGGCTTTACTTTAAATTTATTTTCCCATTTAAAGCTTCGCTTGTCCCTACGGAGTTTTTACTGCTCGATTATCGAAAACGTTACCCCAGCTTCTACAGATCCTACCCCATGACTTCTGATTAAATTTTATTTTATTTTATATGTTCTTGCATTGCCGATTGCAGTTCGAAATCCATTTATCTTTTGTTACACTGCCCGAATTGATTGTTATTTGGCAATTTCCCGCAGGTCCCTCTTACCACCAACCGAATTCTTTATGGCACCCCAAAGAATTCACTCTCAAATAAACCATTTCGAAAAGGCCGACCGTAAACTGTGGGAGGCTGCTGACTTCTTGGCGTTGAATATTTAATGCAGAGCCAACGTGGCGTATGAGTGATTTTGGCTTTTTTACGATTACCGATTATCCTGTACCAAAAAAAAGGAAAACGAAAAGGGAAATGGAACTGGAACTGGGAATTGTTAGAACTAAAGTAAACAAATCGATCTGTGGCCGGAAAAGCGAAAAGTGCCAAGGCACACGACACTTTCGCTGGAGGTAGTTCCTCCTTGAGTGTTTTTCTGTGGTTAAATATCTATTTGGGTCACGACATTGCAATTAGGCAATTTAATTAATCAAAACAAACCTTTCTTTCAGCTGTTGGCACCTTGGCCTATCCCCTCAGGTAACAAATGGCGGCGTCCTCGTTTTTGGTTGGTCACCAAACTCGAACATCCATCCAGAATGTTTATGTTATCTGGGTTGGGTTGAGGGCACTCTACTTATGTATTTGATCGATAATTTGTATAAAAAAAACAGCGACTGCGGCTCACTTTACATATATATATAGCGAGATAATTTTTTGCACTTGTTCACTTTCTTTTTCCTTGTTTTCCGTTATTTTTAGATAATGTGAAGTGAAGCCGAAACCGAAAGGCGCACAATTATTTCTTTTCAGATATTTTCCACCATAAAACTTGTGTTCCAACCGCAGATACACATTGGCCAGCTATATTCTGTATATATTATTTTGATTATTTGCGTGGTCTGGGTTTTTCCAAACGCGGGTTTTCCAATTCAAAAAGAAACGATACGTTGGGCGTCTGGCGCTTTTCCAACCGCTTTTCACATCCGATCCGTGCGAGCGCCGTCGAGTGTTTGAAGCGATTTCCGTTCGGTTCGTTTCGGTTTGGTTTGCAAGTTGGTTCGGTGCTTTCAACTGTGATGTCACGGAAAAGCTCTGCTACGTCACCGATAGCTTTTCCGTGCACTTTCCGCACTGTCCACACTCTCCCACTTCGATGTCCCCACCATTCGGATTGTTTGTATTTTTTCTTTACGACTTTGCTTTGTTTATCTTTAGCTGTCTCTGCTGACTTTGTTTTGTATGTTCCATCAATGGAGCATAAGGGTGGAGGAAAATGTAGGTGGAAAGGTGGCTGAAAGTGGGTGGCAAATGGGTGGCAATGGGGCCAGTAAAGGCGCTTTG
The DNA here is from genome assembly GCA_018153305.1 of Drosophila kurseongensis. Classification (NCBI taxonomy): domain Eukaryota; kingdom Metazoa; phylum Arthropoda; class Insecta; order Diptera; family Drosophilidae; genus Drosophila; species Drosophila kurseongensis. The sequence goes on along the minus strand of JAECXX010000004.1, from coordinate 7,951,779 downwards.
AGGATTGCAACGTTTACATCTACTTTTTTCCTCGCATTTTCGACCCTTTTCTCCGATGTTTCCTTTGTTTTGGTTCTGATTCTGTTTCGGTTGGGTCGGTGTTGTTTATTGCGCGTGTTTTCCGTCGGTTCTTTTATGATCCGCAGCGCTGACAGCCCAGCAATATTTAGAACTTGTGTCGAGCATTATTCCGCATTTTATTAATGTTTCGATTTTGGTAGAGGACAAGGGGTTTTACCCATTGCTCATCCTGCTTTATTTCCCAATATATTCACATGTTTGCACAGAAAAAATTAAAAAAGGGAATTAAAATTGGGCTATAAATGCGTTACATATATGTTAAAATCATAAAATGAAAAAGAAAATGCGTATTTTAAATGGAATTCCTTATTTTTGTATCTGCTGAATAAATTTACCAATATACGAATAACGACCACGCACAAAATAAATTATAAACATAAATTGTATAAAATACATTTTCCTATTTTCCATTTAATTGCATCTCCTAAATAAATTTACCGAAAAATGCAAAACAATAAAAATGTTATACTAATTAATGATTTTTGTTTGATTACAAATCCAAATAATATAATTTTGTGAATAAAGGAGTGTATCTCTGGTTAAAAGTTAATTTATTCAAAAAGTTCTCAATATTCATAAATTTTTCAATTAAATTATTTTTTAAGTACGAATGAAATATTATTCTAAAATTCAGAAAGAATATAAATCTTTTGTCATTTTTCCTTTTAGTGTAGCCTATATTTCTGCTGATAAAGTGCTTTCATTTCTCATTTGAATAGTTCCAATGGGGATAGTATTGACCCGAAACACTTTTGTGCTGTTCGCCTCGACTCGATTTGCAATTACCTAAATGGCCAAACTCATTTGCCAAACACAGGAAATGCAAGTGCCAAAAATACCAACAATAAATGCACCTGCTGCAACTACGAAAAGCAATTAATCTTCAGCGAAACCTGTCAGACAGACCGCAAACAATCTCCCGCTCAACGCAAACAAATCCCATCGACCTCGCATATGGGTAACAGTATGTAGTATTATTTGCAACGATACAATATGTCAAGTTTTATGGTGATTGAGTGAACGAAGAAATCGTACAACATAGAGAAAAGGTTAGAGAAAGGGTGGCAAAATGTTGAAGCATAAGGAAAATTCACTCATAAGGAATCCTTGACTAAAGTCAAATGTTGTGTGCTTTTGAATTGTTTGTTATTGTTCTTTGCTGGGAAGTTTTCCCAATAAACACAGTCAAAGCTTTCATAAGTCAAGCCACAATAAGTCTGAAATTAGACTAATAGGAAATAAAGAATATTTAAAATTTAATTTTAGTTATTTAGAAGTTTAAATAATATTTAATTCTGCCAGTAATTATCCAAGACAAATTTGTTTTTAATTTAAATTATTCGGTAGTTGATTGTAAAAGCAATTTTCCCATTGAATTTCTTTTAATATTACCGCAATCGAGAAATTGGTTCAATCATTTTTTTTAACTTAATGATTATATTTGTAACTGAGATTGAAAATTTTGAATGCAACGAATTTTAAAATATATTCTACCTTCAGAATGTTTTATGTTTATATGTCCTGAAAACGCTATTAAAAATTCTGGAAAATGTGGAAAATATCCTGCTTTGGTGTGATGACTGTATCATTGTTTCTTGTGTTGTTGTGGCTCCTGCCACGTGGTTGAATCGTTGGCCTATATCTTATCAACATAGGGTGTGCTTGTGTGGCATATTATCATAAGCCATGATTTATTTATAGAGGCAACCAGGTGGCCCACACCCATACGGCGGAACTCGCACGAATACGTATACGTTGCCTTTGTCCTCGCTCAAGTTCGGAGAGCTGTCAATTGATTTACTTGACCCACATGGGCAAAACCTGAACTCGAACAGACAGGCCTTGCCCCGCCCACCGCCCCAAGCGGTTTCCCGCCTTTTTACTAATGCGATCAATATTTGGCAGATAAAAAGCTGGTAAGACAGCGTTGGGTGTTGGTGGTGACCCACAAAAAAAAAGGTTTAAGGCCCTCTTAAAGGCCAATTGTTGCTCCTGACTGAGGGTAAAAACCGGCAAGCCCTCAGGTGTTGGTCAATTGGAGAAGAAAATTCATTTTCGCGGATTTCCCGGCAAACGAAAATTTATGTTAATTTATTTCGGAAAACTTTTTAATTAACCCACAAACGGTGGATTGAGACCGCGCATCCCAGCTTTTGGTGTTTCTGCCAAGTGGCGACTTGCCACCGAGTGCTCTGTATTTGTATCTTTCGCCATCCGCTTTAATCTAGTTAATCTATGGAAATGAAATGCGCACACCTGTCGGCCGGAAAGGTGGGCAAAACGAGAAGCAACTTTTCTCAGCTGTCTGCTGTGGCTTTGTTGGTCGCTTTGAGCTCGTTTTTTGGCTACAATTTGCCTGAACTTTCCGCACCGCAAACGCTTAATTGCAGCCCAAGGGCTGTGGGTAAGAGTATAATAAGGAGATTCGGCGGAAGTAAAAAAACATGTGGGTTGGTGTCGCAGGATGAAGCTATTGCTAATGATATTCATGAGTTTGTCTCTGGTTTGGTCATTTCCATTCAAAATTAGGGGGGATGGTAGGGTGAGTAGAATTCTGCAAATAAGTTTGATGCTACCGACAGCTCCTTATTACAAATTCATTTTGATTTCATTGAAATATCCGAAAACCATTAATACCTTATGATATGTACTTCAAAATCATAATTTATTGTCAAATTCGAAAAATTAAATTGAATTTTGTAGTTGCCCAAAAGATAAAATAAAACTAAAACATTATATTTTTTGTGTAATAAAAATTAGAGATAATAACTTTTTTAACTTGATATTTTTTAGTACAAAATTTATAGACTAGTTACGATATTACCTGAACTTAACCAAAACATAAAAGAACATGTTAAAGTTATGCCTTATAAATTTAGGTAAATTTTTAAATGTCATAAATCATATGAAGTGTTTAGTATTTTAAAACTAAAAATTGTTTCATGAGATGTGTTTGTATTTTCTAACAGTTTTTTGCGTTTTAAATTTTGATCTTTAGTAAACAGCATAAAGATAATAGCTGCCAGGCGGTGATATATGTATATATCTCCCTGCACTCCCATCCATCTATACCTCTTAACTATGCCCATTTCCATATCCCAGGCTAAGCAAACATCATCGCGGTCGGGGAAAGCCCTTCCATCTTCCACTCGATGCGTTGCGTGGCGCAAAGTGAAAGATAAATTGAGGCTGTAAAAACAGGGCACTTCGCATAGTCGGGGCAAAAGGAGGATCGGGGTAAAAAGTAGGGGAAGCCACTTTATCATAAACTCAACAGGTTCGAGTCCTCCCTCCAACGTCCTGTGTATGTGTTGCCATAAAAGTTGCTGCGCTGATTGAATAAAAATTTCATTAAACGCACATTTTCTAGCAGCTTGAAGGCGTTTTTCTACGCTCCATCTAAAAATCCTTTGGAGGGACTAGAGATGAGTTGAGGGAGCCATGGCCTAAAGCAGCTCTGGCTCGGCTGTCGTTTATTTTAATTGCCGGCATTAGATGTACGTTGATAGGCCATAAAAAAGCAGTTGGTTCGACGGAAGCCGTCAAAGAGAAAATGGAAGACGTATTTCTACAAATTTAATGACAAGATGCTATTTACTCTCTTTGAGGTTTGGCGGACGAAAACCTTTCAAAACTCGTGAAAAATTATACATTTCGGATCAGCCCAAAGGTATTTTGGGCTTCGTTTAGATTTTCCATTTCGCTTTTTGTTTTAAGCGCCTCGTCGGCTTCATTTCCGTTCGAAAGAAGAAAGTTTGGGTGGGAAAAAGTGGGGGTTAAAGAAAGTTAAAGGGGGTTGCAGAAACAGGAGACATTGTCATTCTGCTTTTGCGGTTGCTTATTCGGTTGTTAAATCGTTTTTATGACGTATTCTCCGCCGCCGAAATTTTCGCTCTGCGGTTAACTTTTCCCTTCTCATTTCCCGCCCTCAATTTCCATTTTCCTGTTTACCTCACCCCGTAAAAATCTTGGGCATTACTCAACCGCCTGTGTTAAGCTTTCGAGTGTTTGGGTAATTTCACAGATTTATGCAACTTTTTGACGGGAAAAGGAAAATAAAAGTGGAAGGAGGGGTAAAATGGTAGGGATTTCACTTATTGCTTTCCTTTCTGCCAATTATCTTAAGGAATTGTCTGTAGTTAGCTTTGTTGGTTTACCATACTTCAGTTTTATCCTTATTGAATTCATTATTTGAGTGTTAAGTATTTGTTTATTTTAATTAGTCATATAATGTATTTGAATTATAGTTTAGATTATTAATTGTTTTCGGGACCTTAACTTTAGCACATAAATCTTTTGAAATCAAGTTTATTTTTAGAGTATTCGGCTTAGCTATGGAACATATCTTGTAACAGGCATCATATTTTCGAAAGAAGTTGCTTTAAAAAATAACTTTCAAAGAAGAACCATAATGTGGTCTTACTAAATATTCTTATTATTTTATGTGTCCTTTAAATTTTGTGGAATAAATAGCTAATTTGGCCCGAAAACTTTTTGACAACACTGATAGCTTATTTACATGTCAAGAAACATATTATGTAGAAAGTGGTGTAGACAATTTTCGAACATTTAACATTTCTGTGAACGACTTCAGGTGTAGTATCCATATTCCCGGCCGTTGACAGCTAAATGCTTGAAATAAGTAAAATAACTAGAAATAGTATTTATCATGTTTCTATTTTTCGCAGAAGGGGTCCTTTAACCAGCCTTCTTAACAGGCAATCGCCTTAATCAAATATAAAAATTCGTTGTTTAGCAGAGAACTAAAAGCGGAGATATGTACCCAGCATAGATCTAAAAGCGGAGGCGCACACCGTCATTGAATGTGATTTTTGGCGGTTCGATTTCAAAACTTAACAAATGCTTCTACGTTTCTCAAAATTTCGTGTCATCATCGAGCAAGGATAACCGCTGAAAACAAATGGAAGGAGACTCATAAAACTAATGTCATGGCTACACCTTTTGTTTTTGCACTGTTATTTTCACCAAGGCAACACCAATACCACAGAGTACAATACCAATCCTTGGAAAATGGTGTAAGCACTCAATTTTCGCGAGCTAATTTCCGAGCACCCAGTCTTTGTCGAGACGGCTGAAGAGATAACGACGCACTGAAAAAAATATCTATTATCAAACCCTTGTCAGTTCAACTAAATATTATACATGTGCACAATCGAATTTTATAGGAATCTTGAAAATATATATAATATATGTATAAACTTATTTTAATGTATCCGTCCAATTCATTTTTATATTAGTTTTAAAAATTTTTAAACTCAAGCTAATTTAAGCGAGTCAACAATTAAGCAAATAACATTAACATTTCATTAAATTAAATATAACAACTATCTTTCTTTGCTGATATCAACTATGTGTGATTTTCTTCCTTTTGATGTCCAAGATTAATTGGGCTTATATCGGGTTTATATCTTACAAGTCTTTTATTCTTCGATCTACAAATGTGGAACAATTGTTTGTAACTTTTGGGTACACATCTACTCGTTTAATACAAAATAATAGAAAATATTTAAATACTATTTTATTATGATACGATCCTATAGGATCTATACTACTACTACTATATTCATTCCTTATTGATATTTATCCTTCTTTATTTGAAAATGAACCAAGTACTATAAATTTAAAAATTAATGATCAAACTAGTCGCCTATATCTTACATTATTTTTTTTCGGTGCAGTTAGGCACAGGTAAATTACGGTCTCTCGGATTTCTTTCTCTCTACGATTCTCTCTCTTTCGTGGAGTTTCTTTCTGCTCAAGCGAGCGCTCTTGCTCTCACCCTCGTTTTGTGCGCGTCACAGGTAAAATTCAAACGGTGCTTCGTAACGTATTTTGGCCCGATCACCACCGCCGCAACAAGTGCGCAGGTGCAAGCGGGACGCCAACTGGGGTGCCCAGAAAGAGATGGATAGCTGGTGCGGGAGATCCGCGAGAGAGTATGTTTGGGTTTGAGTTTATTGCGCTGAGCGTGGCCCAAAGCGAAGCCGTCGAAAGAGTCAGCGTCGGCGTCAGTTGCTCAACGCGCTTACCTGTCGCCAGACGTGTTTTTCCCATAGGAAAACCCGCGTGCTCCATCTCGCTCCCTCTGCGTATCTGTGTGTGTCAGTGAGTGCCTTGCCAAGAGTGAATGTGTGTGCGAGTGTATATTCAATTAATTACAAAGGCAAAAGAAGCAGCTATGTGAATTGAATGAAAGAAAGCCAGTTAAAAGTATGCAAAAAAGTTGCGTGATACAAAAGGCCATATCAAGCAGAAGAAGAAGAAGAAGCGGCAGTGTAAATGGTGATTAATTCACTTTAAGGTGCAATTAAACAGCAGCAAAATAAGCAACAACAACATCAGCAGCAACAGAAGCAGCGCAAGGTGCAGACAAGGTGAGGTGAACTTGAAGTTTTTCTTTTCTTTTCACTCTCCCCCTCCCCACCCTCTCCACGAAAGAAGAAAAATTATTCAACAGCAAAAATATTTAATGAGCATTGTATCTGTGTGCATGGAGTGTGCTTCAGTGTGTGTGTTTGTGGCATTTCAAAATTGCACTTGAAAACGCCGAGGTGGAAAGAGAAAGACCAGATAATGACAATGAGAAGAGGGAACTGAAAAATCAGTACAAAACGGTATAAACGTGATTCTTTTTCCAGCCGTTGGCTTGTGGGAATTTTCCGAAAAGGGGGAGGAGCACAGGCGGCTGGTTGGCCTCCAAATTGGCCGATGATGCTGCAACTGTACACGCTCTGTTTTCCTCTGATCCATTGGCGACATTTTTTTTGAAACTACAAAAATAAAACCGACAAGAACAACAACGAAAAATGAAAAAAAAACGCAAATCTGGCGCAATTGGCAAACCAGAAAAACAAGCAACAACGACGAAGCCCAGCGCTTAGATTGCCGGCCTCAAGTTACGACGACGATTCCAGCGCTTGGCTTTCGATCGCCACCGTCGTCGTCATCGCGATCATGATCATGTTGCGGCTACGGCGATCGTTATTATGCTCTTTTCACTGAATGAGCCACATTCCGGTTTAGCATTTTTCAGCCCAGCCAAACCAATCCGCACAGTCCACAAAAGCATCCCCGAAAACCCACACAAATGTGCACACCGCCGATTCGAAGCCAGGCCCATTCTCAGGCCCCAAGTCCATTTCCAATTGAAAAGCCAAGTCAACAGGCCCGCACCCCTTGCGATCCCCCTGCTTCGATCGCTTATAAACGTGTTCCCCTTAACTAAAAACACACAGCGAAAAACTTATCTGCATTTGTATTGGTTGGGTGACGATCTGTCGCTTAGAAGTATTGTTAGAGAGCTTATATTTGAAGAACTAGCTTAATTTGAATTTCTTTTATTTATTTTAATACATACGTCAATAAACAAGTTTGAGTTTTAGAGAACTTGGAGTTATAGAATTCGTTATCTTTTTAAGATGTATTTTTAAGTTTTAATTGATATTAGATTCTTGAATTAATTTTGGACATTCAGAAACTTACAGTTATGAGAATTACAAAATTTAAAAATGTTTTGCTAAAAAAAAAGGATCAGATGATACGAAACTTTGAGCTATTTATTTCTTATTAAAATAAATAAAACCACATTTATCTTACTTTAATAAGTGGTTTTGAATGAGGCATATATATAGCTTTGAATGAATTTGTGCAACTGCGATGGAAATAACTCTTAACTTAATAAAAGTGTGTTTAAAGTGAAAACCAAAATAATGCTGAATCGATTTATGTTATCTCAATTAATTAATAATTTTTTTAAATGGAATCACCCCTTTGACAATTTATGGATAGGAAATAAATATTAAAAAGTTTAAATTCGTTAATACATTTTTAATAACAGATAGATTTTCTAATGACAAATGTTTAATGGATGTGAACCATTTTTTTCACGTTTTTCACTGTGCAGCAAACAAGCAGAAACAACAAAAAGTTGTAAAAAAGCAACAAAGCCAGTTTTTTTTAGTTTCAAGTCTTGTTTTTGTGGTTGTTGTAGCTGCTGCATTCCAGCGATCGCTGCTGGGTTGGTATTGTTGCCTTGGCAACCAGGAATGCCAGCCTCTATCCCCGTCTCCCTCTCCCAGGGTGCAGCCATCTCTTTCGCTCGTTCTATCTGGATCTGTTAGTTTGGGTTTTTAGAAATTCCAACGCAACGAAAACGAAAAGTGTGAAAAGTGAAGCGAGGCAGACTAGCGACGAACTTCGATGCCCCAAACTTGCTATCTCCTTTCCCTTTGCTACTCATCTCGCTCTATATAACCATCTCCCTCTCACTCTGTCTTATGTCTTTCTCCCTCGCGCTTAGCACCCCCGAAAAAAAGAATATGAGTTTTTGAACCTGCACGTTTTTTACGTGTAATGTGAGGTCAGTAACACTTTTGTTTCAAACATTCATCACGCTCCGTTTTGGCCGAGTGCGTGTAACTCTTATGACGTCAAAAACGTTGCCAACCGTTTAATGAACTCGACTTGATTGACAAGCCATTTACAATATTGTTTGGGCGAATGAACAGAAGAATTAGTCTGGCCATTTTTTTGTGACTCAAATCTTGGGATAGAGGATATGTATCTTACGACCTTTGTGCTGGGGATTTCAGGAATTTCACGATGTTAACCAATTGAAGCAGATTAGGTAACTTTAGTTATATTTATATAACAACACATGTTATATTTTGATGTACCTTTTTAAATAAACATTTTTAGTGTATAACAAAAGGAAAGAAATTTTGAGAAGTTTATCTGAAAGAATTTCTGGAACACACAATATAGTGTTTGGATTTTGACACAAACTGTTTAAGATCTTTAAACGAAACCCGTCTGGGATTTTCCAAAAGATCTCTCAAACAATTTCACTGTTAGCATATAATTTGTGCATATGAAGCACTGTAAATCCTTCCTGGAATCTAAAACCCAACTTTTCACCGGGTGTGGCATGTGCGCCCACATTTTGAGTTTCGAAACCGGCTGCCTGATGTTGACAAACCTATTTTCTAATTTGTTTTACATTTCACTGAGGCAGCAAAGAGAGAGTGGGTGGTGGTAGGAGAAACGTGTTTTTTTCATGTCCAAACGAAGCGTGCGAGATTTTATTTAACGCGCCTGGCTCTCGAGAGGGTAGGTTGAGGGGGTTTTCAGGGTGTGCGGGCGCTCAAAGCCAGCTGCGTGTTTACAGATATTTTTGCGACGCTTTTTGGCCGGCCCGAAATGAAATGGGCCCGGCCCACAACTAGTTGCTCCAGAGCTCACACACACGTGCAGACAGCCGCGCCCAGAACCCCTTGCCGTCCACCCAACCCCCTTTGCTAACACAGAGGGATGCCTATGCACACTATTGTCCACGCGCGCTTTTCAAAAAAAAATAATAAGGGAGAACAAAATTTGCGTCTGTTTGTTTGCTTCAGCTTTTTTCGAGTGAGTTGCCAACTTTTGTCAGGCGAATTTTAAAGGGGGAAAGGAGAGCAGTATTTACAGATGACAGGGTAATGGTAGGTCATGCACACATGTGTAAGTATAATCATTACGCGGGATTCATCTAAATATACAGTCAAACTTTTTTAAAACGAACAGCAACCCAAAGTAGGTTAGCTAATAAAGGAATCACCCCATGATTGTTATTAAAATGTATAATGGATATCTTAGTTATTTTTTGTTGAATATTTCACTCACCGGGATCTTATGCTCCTTGCAATAAAATAAAGTTTTAAAGTGTGTAGTCTATAGACTATAAACAACCCATTAAAGTACCTATTTTTAAATAAGTTTCTTAAGGGCTATCTTACAGTAATTTCAAAAGGTTCCATATAGTAAAATTAAATATACAAAAGTAATACACAGTTTTGTAAATGGCTTTTTCCTCTTAATTTGATTCCATTTCCAACACAATCACCTTAGTGAAGCTTGACTTTATGTGTGGGATTGGGATCCCTTTCCTTTCCGTTCCTTGAGAGGGCGACCTCCCGTTTCCACGTTTGTCATGCAGTCAACCCACTTATATGTCACTGTGTGTGGTTGGCTCTGTGTGCGTGTTAGGGCAACCGTTTGGTTTTTATGTCTTTTGTAAAATTTTATTTAATTTTTGAATCTTTTTTTCTCGTGAAAAGTTTAATATTTGTTTTTCATGCTTGCGATTTGCATAATTTGCACAGAAAACACACACAAAGACGCTAACACACACAGTCATGACCTCCATTTGCGACTAGCAATACCTGCAGGGCCTGCTGGCGAAAGAGATGGGGATAGCGGGAAAGAGAGAGAGAGAGGACACTAAAAAGGAGGATAAGCGAGGATGTCTCCGCTCTGCTCACATGCGATATATTTTATGAATGCAAATCCCTGTTCATTCGGATTTGGTTTACTTACTTGCGGGCAGATTCCTCTTCCTTTATCCCCCCACCCCCGTTCATCTTCACTTTCTCTTTCCCTATTTTCTTCCTTCCCTTTCTCCCACACACACACACACATACACACTACTGCATTTTCCTGTGCACATGTGGGCGAAGCATTTTTTTCTCTTGCTGTAGTTCGGGTTTTTATTCATTCATATCGCATTTTCATTCATGCGAGTTCTGTGCAAAAAATCTCTACAATGAAGCGAGAGGATTTCTTTAAAAATACCCTGTATTATTGATAATTTATAATTGAAAATGAAGTCTTCTTAACATGATATTAAACGATTGTGCTTGCATAGATTGATCTTGTAGAATAGAAACCTATGAAGGAATATTATTAAATAATAAAATGGTAACAAAAATTGGGAATACATATTGAATTTGACGGAAATTATTTTTTTCTTTAAATTTTTTGTTCCATCCAATCTATACATGTAATTGACTTTTCTGAAAAAAATTGCATATAAACAGGGTATACCCGCAACTGCTTTACCTTTGAGGTTGAATAAAACGGAAACTGAACACTGAACTGAATATTTATTATTATTATGTTTTTGGCTTGCATGTGCTACCTGGCCCACCCTCAGCTTACAACACACCCACCGACCGACCACTCACCTCCTCCAGGAGGGCTGCCCTCGTTCCGCAGAAATCGTTAGGTCTCGGTGCGCTTTTTGTTCGCTGCTTTTCTTTATTTATTTTTATTGTGTGGCACGGCTTAAATGCGCTTTGCAGATATTTTATGCCTGCCAACTGCCTTTGGAAGAGGTGGAAATTCTCCGCCCCTCTGTGGAGGGGGATGTGGGCCAAATATGTTTATTTGACACACATCCCAGCCAGCTCCTCTCCGCATGCAAATCTTCCCTTTGCCAGCTTCCCTTATTGTTTGCATATAGAATCAAAGTTTTTTGTGTCTGAATTATCCCGCGACACGACGCACACACACACGCATGCAATACATGGTTCAAAAGAGTTTGGCTTTCTGCCACGCCCCTCTTTTGTATTTGGGGCGGAGGCTAAATATTTACCGCCCCCATTGCCGAGAAATTCGCTTTTACCCTGACAAAGCAATTTTAGTTATTTTGCCGCAATTGAGTTTTGCTCGGTGCGGTTTTTTCACTTTTTATTATTTTACGCCATTTTTGGTTTAACCCTTTTCATTTGAAAAAATTTGTTTGCTGGGCAGTTTCTGCTTGGATGATAGCAAAATAAATAAATACGCATGTTGTTTTAAAAGCCTCATTTTAATTCAATAATGTGGTTGTTTTGCCACATTAAAATGTATAGAACATTATTCGTAATTAATTCCATTTAAATACCTTTCAAGAAGGAAAACATTCCCGAAATTAATTTGCATGCAATACAATTCCCTGCTTCCCTTGATAGATTGTCCACTTCGCTTGTTTTATTATCGCATTATTAATTTCCTTGGCCATTGAAGCGTGATTTACTTCAATGCCAATTTAAATATCATTAAAATGTAATTGTAATTTAAAATTAAAATAACCCTGGCAGGACCACAACGCCCAATGAAGGGCAAACAAAGGAAGTGCCAACTGGGCGGGTACTTAATCCCTTTGGGGTGCGTTCAGTGATGTTCACATATGATAAGGCTGGCCGCCGTTTTTCGGCGCCCTGCAAGCGACCCAACCTAATCTGTGCGTGTGCAGAGTGATGATATGCAGGCGCAATCCTCTCCTGAAAATTGCCTCCGAAATCCTTCACGCTTCATCAATTCGCATTATTGTTGCCATTGTTGTGTGTGTCCCAGTGTGTGGGTGGGGGTGTGTTTGTCTGTCTGTCCGTGTGTGTGTGTGTCGGCGCTTTTCCACATTGAATTGCTAATAAATACAGCTGTCGGCGAAATAATAGTGATGAAAGCCCGAAACGGTTTATAAAGGGACTGTCCCCTAGCCTTTACAAACAATCGATTTTGCTGAAAATGCATTTAAGATTTGATATACATTATAGATATGGGCCTAGGGGTCCTTCTATTTTAAAGCATTTAAAAGGGATATGTTTACTATCAATATACCCTTTAAATGCGGTCTTTATACTAAATTATTATTAAATGGGTTATGCGTTACAAACAGAATTCAATTTAAATAATACTAATTGTTGCTTAGGACCGTTTTTCGACCTTATGGTGTGCTGAAAGTAGTTTTAAAGCTGTCAGGGTTTTTCAGTTCAAAGACCACTTTAAGCTTACCATGAAGACAAGAAACAGTCCTTACTATATATATATTAATAGTGTACCGATAGTTACTTAATAATATTAGCTTGAAGTATTTTTTAACACTTGAAAACCATACTTTTTAATTTTTTGTTGTAATTTAATAATATTACTTTCGATTTAACCGCAACTGTGTGTGAGGCAGTGTGTGTAAGTGGTAACAGAAGCCGGGTCATGACGCACATGGCGGAACAGAGACCGCAGAAGCGCTGCTCCAGCCCAACTCTTCCGCTCCCGCCCCTCTCTTACCCCCTTTCCCCCATCATTGCCCCCGGCCAACGTACTTAAGCGAATTGCGTATTTATGTGTGTAATCGCAACTCATCATTTGGGGCGGTAGTTTGCGGGGGCGGGATTCCGGGAGGAGGAGGGGCAGCTGATACTCACACACACACACAACGGGACTTTCGTTATGGACTGATGGATTTCGTCTGTTACCTTTTCGCATTACGAAAATGTCGCTCGGTTTCTGCTTGTTTGACTCTTGTCTGCCAGCCTGATCTCCTCTTACCACTCCCGGAATCCCCTTTTCCACTTATTCGGCGTGTCAGAAGTTGCTGCGATTTATTCGGCAGCCATTTACATATTTTATTGTCAGCTAATGCCGGAGCGAAGGTGCGAGGGGGTGGAGGAAGGAACAAATGTGTGGTGCGCTGCCTATTTCTAGTGTGCCATTTACACAAGCACATTTCAGGATAATTTACTATCGGATTAGAAGTGGAAAACTCGTAATTTGAGAGCAATTTACTGCCTAATGATTTGGGAAGAACATAAAAAATGTATGAGCTTTGTAAAAGCAGTATATTAAAAATATACATTTAAAATAATAAAACATGAATTGTTCACAATAAACTATTCTTGCGTCATAAAACTTCCATTAATATTAATAGAAATTTGAAACTTTTATTCTGCAATTAAACGGCAGATAAAAAATGTGTGTCAAAAGAATTGCAAAAAATGAAGCTGCACAGTATGGACATGGGAATTTCGTATTGTTTCCATCACTTACGAAAATATATATTTCAAAAACACGAAAATATTGCAATAAAAACAAAAGTATATATATAAACAAAAACGTAAAGCTACCTGCTACAAATTTTTCAATATTCCGATATAAAACGCATTGAAAAGCGAACAATTTAAACAATAATAAATAAATAAGATAATATAAAGTTCACCACAATCTGTTTTTTGTTTGCAATAAACAATATGACAAAAATGCTCAAAATGCTCATAAACAATAAACAAATTCTAAACTTCCAACAATTAAACTTCCATTCTGCAATTATACTGCAATTAAGCTACCATTGTGAAATATTCATTGTTTAACAAAACTTTCCATAAAATAATTTTTAATTGTTTCGTTTTCATGCATGTCTTTATCATGCCACGTTTATCTGGGCAATTAAAGCACACAAATAAGTTGACTTTGCTTCCGGAAAAACTGTCCTATTCATATTAAACTATTTTCGTTGCTTATCTTGCCCAGATTGCGAAAATAACAAATTTGATTTTCATTCGAAAACAATTTTTGCATAATTATTTAAAGATGGCCAACTTACTTTTTTGGGTCGTCATCATCATGCCATCATCCCTTTTCAACGCCCCTAGTCCACCCAAAAATACATAAAAAGTTTATTCGAAACAAAATGTTTCTGCTTTGCTTTTGTTTAATTAAATTGAAAATGTTTTCCGCTGAATTTGCTGGCCATGCGAAAATGCCAAGCGCTGAAAGCCTGTAGTTTTTTGGTTTCTTTTCGTTTGACTGTCTGGGCTATTGGCTCTTTTTAATAAAACAAATCGATGTCTGAGCTCGAGTAATTGAACAAATTGCCACAAAATGTGGGCTGGAATTCCGGCAGAGAAAATGGTTTTCTAAAAGAGGGAAAGACAGCTAGGAAAATGCTTTTAAATGCGAGGCGCGTTGAAACAGAAAAGCGTTGTGAGTTCTTTCCGGGCGCCAGCCACTTACTGATGACCTTCGAGGTAAGCGAAGCGTTGCGTATACGCCGTGATGGACGTGGCGTATGCTCATTCAATCATCCGCCGATTCATTGACAAAGCTGTCATTGGCTATTGATTTATGAGCCCCGTTCAAGCTGCCCCTTTGGCGGAAACAACTCATTCAGAACGCCACAGACTGCCATAATTTGTGGTCCTTTTAGCCCAGGATTGAGGCCTGTCTTAATGAGATCGTCTTGAAGTGCTTGCCTCAAATGGTTGCCACATTGAGGTGATTGCTAATTACCTTTCCTCCTCCTGTTCTTGCGTTTTGTTGCCTTAACCGCACTCTCAACACGCAAATAATTGAGATATGCCACTGCCTTCTCGCCCCGCTGGATAATTCCAATTGTTGTTTGACCAAGCGAAAGTTTCTTTGTGGCCATCAGATACCCGTTTAAGATACAGATATCAGTCCCAGAAACAGATGCAGATACAGATACATGGGTAAGGCTTTATCAAACCAAAACGTGATGTCGTGCTGCCCCCACATAAACTGATGATATTGTCTGCACTAAAGATAATTAGTTGGCAAAGTACCTAATGTCGCAATTATTCTGTGTAGCTGGTTAAGTAATTATTTTGGACAAAGCTTAAGTTGCAAATGTCACAGTAGTGGCCGATATATTTGATTAATTGCAAAGCTTTGATTTTAAAAGTAAAAACTCATTAATAAGGATCAATTTCTGTTAATTAAATAAGAAGTGCATAATATGGAAGCAATTTAAAGTTGTATTTTTAAATTTTTAAGAAAAAAAATATTCCCAAAAATTAACTGTTCCTTAATATAAACAATATCTATTGTTTGACTATTCTATCTATTGTTTATCAATATAAACATTATCTAATGTTTGAGTTAATTTTTGACCATAAAAATAATTTGAATTAATGTTAAAAAAAAAATGTTAAACCTTATTAATTCGGGAGGTCGTAACGAAGGCACTTAGTTGTTAAAAAACTAAACATACTACAGAAAGTTTAGCTTACTAAGAGTCAATTTAATGCAAAAAGACACAGGTATATATTTTGGTCAATTTTAGGAAATTTTCACTGTATGATATGATGGCTGGCTCTTCGTCGAAATGTCCTACCCGATTTTAATTAGTTTGCTGCCTGCAGGTGTTATTTTCGCGCTCTTGCTGTACATTTGCCAAATTCCCCACATATGCGTGTGTTTGCCACATAATGTGTGGATAGAGCATTTGACCCTGTGGCGCCTGGCAAACAAGCACAGCAACAACAATTGAAACATGTCTATTTTCGAGACGCAATGTTCCATTTTCCACACCTAGCCACCGCACGTTTTGAAATTCAATTTGCCACGCTTAGGCCTAAAAATTAATTCTCATTAAAATTGCATTGTGCAGTTTCTCCTTAATTTATGTAAAACCCTGATGACCGGAAGTGGAAGTTGATATGATACCACAGAGACCAAAAACCAACATAATGAAAAAGTCGCAAATGAATTCAAAACGCGGACCGAATCGAAATAAACACCACAACGTGGTCTTGTCTAAACTTTGAACGAACTGACGCTTCTCCAATCAGGATCTGCATTGTTTATTGTTTAATGCCCCCTATTCCCCTCGGCTAAGCGAAAAATTAAAACAATTGTACATTTCACATTTATTGAAATTGTTTTGCTGTTTATATTTTTGCAGGGCTTTCAAATGCGGTTGGGATCGGTTTTGTTGTTTAAGGGTAAATATTCTCCGTGGATTTGCATGCGAATGTGTGTTTACCTTTGTCCTAAATGTATTCACTGCTGAATCGATAATTGCATTAAATGCTGTGGCGTATTGGTCCAATCAAACGTGTTTGGCGTTTCTAAATTATATGGCTAACTGCATTTAATAAAGTCGTTTACAGAACTGATAAAAGCACTAAGCTCATTGATGATCATTTGCTTAATAGGATTGATCAAATGCCAAGAGATTTCCTTTGTTTGTGATTGCGATAATTATTCAAGAATATATAACAGTATAGATTTTATTTGTGTCTAGAAAATTATTTATACAAATCCACAGTTTTTTTAAAACTAGAGTTTCTAAATTATAAGCATTACTTAATCCTGCAAAGGCTGCGCTTCAAAGTTGAAATGCTTTGTGCAGTCAGCCACATATTTTCTTGCATGAATTAAGAAATCTAATATATATATATTTCGTTTCAATAAACTAATTTTTGTCTTTTTAGTTGGCTTGCCTATCGTGTATAATATATTCATTATTGTTATTATAATGGTTTTATGCACACTAATTATGGTTATACTGATTAAAATACAGCTAATTTTCAAATTATGTAAGGATTAGTTTGCTTTAGGAAAATGGAAATTATATATTTTCTAATTGATGTTATTTGTGTTGATTGTATTTAAGACAAATAAGGTTGTCTTTTTTTATTCACCAATGAACTTTTTAGTACATTTTTTTAATTTGCTATGGTGTCTATTGATTTGATCAACCATGTGAATCCATTTCCCTAAAGAAATTCCATGTTTGCAGCCAATTTACTTTGGTTCGTTACGTTTCGCTTTTGGCTAGTTCCTGCTAATATATATGCAAAAATATATGAATACGGTGGTATAGATTTGTATATAGCTTGTGTATGCATCGCGCTCACTTTTTTATTTGGCTGGTTAAGTGAGAATTCGGTTTTTCGTGCATTTGACACGTTCTGTTTATGGCGCTGGAAAAGGTGTGCGAGTGTATGCAAAAAAGTTTTGGCTGTTGAGTTCGGTGGGGGAATTTGAAACCGTTTGGAGCTGTCATCAAACATGCAAACTGCATCCGAGCGAATTGGTAAGAGACCGGGATGCTCGCCCTACTGAAGTATTTGCCTTTCGAACTCAATCTGAGATGCGAGAGAGAAAATCAATCAAATGCCTTTAACCGAAACACAAAACTTCGTCTAACCGAGATTAACTTTGGCGCTCCCCGGCTGCAAAGTATCAACAGAAAAAGTTTACAAATAACCGAGCAGATACTCGCACTCAAGGGGGCAACAAAATGCGGGCAATTTGCCTACAAATACCCTGGATATGGGATTTCAAGAACCATCGATCTGGGCGCCCCCTGGAGATTCCGATCAACATACTGGAAAATGTTCTCTCCACTGTCGGGGAGTGAATTTTCCAAGTTTATTGTTCAGCCGCTGTTTCGAGGGGTGAAATGTGTGGAAACTCGAACTTGCTCAACACATATCCATAAACGCTCCCGCTTTAAGCCATGCAAAAAAGTTTTCGTTCACACAAAAAGTGAAAAGTGAAAAGCGAGCGAGTGGCAGAGGAAAAAGTAAAATTGCTGACAGGAAACTTCCAATCAGAAATGAATTACTTTGAAGTGAGCTGACGAGGGGCGACAAGGGGGGGCTGGTAGTTACCGCAGTGTCAAGTTTAAGAAGCCATGAAATAACATTAATTTGTTGCAAATTCGCTTGCCAAGTTTTTTAAGTTGAATTAATTTGATTAGCTTATCGCCCGTTTAAAGTTGAAACTCCATCAGCATTTCAAACAGGATTGGGATTTTTGTAAGAGATGCGTGCGTGAGTGAAATTTAGTCGTGTCACTTGGTTTATGCACTTATTAAACTAAAGTATAGATTTTAAGCCAATAAGTGCATATACTTTAACGAAAAAAGATTGAATTTTTCACATGTATGTATGTGAAGTTGCCGTACAAAAACATAACGTTTCGTTAGACATAATGAAAACTCGCTCACGCGTTTACCTCTAATTCTTATCCTAAATAGTACCCATTGGAAATGGCTGTTACTCTGGATTTTGTGGCAGGAAGTTCACTTTTCACATTCGGGCCAAAAACAGGAGTCGACGACAATTCAAATTTTATTAGATTACATGAAATTTATGTGGCAATCAACTTAAAAAACAGAAGAACGGAAAATGTCTAGGCCGACATAAAGAGTGCTTGGAAAATGCAAATGACTGCGAGTTCAGCTGTGTGTGTCATGATTTTAATAAGAATGAACTTCTTTCCCCCGCGCTTGTGTCCTTCGTTTTTTTTTCTTTGTTGAACTAAATAAGTCACATAAAAAGAGTACATTTTCGCGGAGTGAGGGAAGGCAGCGTTGAAAGGAAATGGGCATTGGGTTCCATTTTCCTCCGCCCTATCTATATATCACTTTATTCGTATATGTTGCATGAAGAAAAGGCAAATTATTTTTTTTTAATATTTTTACGGCAAAATGCTTGAAATTGATAAGGCTGCCTTTTGTATGGTATGCATGTATATGTGGGTCCCAGTATATGTGGGGGAGTCTCGGTAGTCTCTGTGGGTTAGCATTTTTAGCAACCACAAACAACCTAACCTCCCATTTCAACCTCCACTTAAAATCGTGGCGAAACATAAAGTACACTTTCTAAAAGTAAAGGAAATATATAAGCGATTCTTTTGAAAAAACGTTATTTATACAAACGAAACAATTTTTCTTAGGAACTTTAAATTTTTTATGGCGATAGCCATGCCGTTCCATTTTTTATTATTATAAATTAATACAAATTAATAAATAAGATTTTTATACGGTCAAACACTCGAAAACGTATTTTCAATAAAATTAAAAAACATTTTTCAGGGAAAAAACATTTTCCATATTTTCTTTATCGGTGACCAATGCCCCCATTAGTTTGGATTCCCCTGGTTAGGAATGGTGTACAAAGCAAAGGAGAAGGAAGCCACAAAAAATTGTTGAAAATACAAATTTAAATTGCCTGTTTGTCTGGTTTTCTTAAATATATTTGCCAAGCTCACACATCCTTACACGCAGGCAGGGGAAACATACCTTCTCGGGTGCAGACACTTGTATATTGACGCCCCTCAACACATCACCCCCATTGTACATCTGATATTTAATGATTATTTGTTTGTCTGTTTGCTGATTCTGACTTCTCTTTTGTTTGCTTCCTCTCGCCGGCAGATTGGATGAATCTCTAACGTCATGGTATGAAGGAGCCGACGAACACTTTGGATGAAATTGTAAGTGCTTCGGCTAATCAGTGTCTAGAGCCACACAGTTCAGCTCCCTGTGTCACATAACCAAGGCGGAACCGCATCACGAAAATAAAAATCCACTGGGGAAGGGAAAAACTTCGGGAAATATATGCGAAAAAGTCAAGACAATGCAACTGACACATAATGAAAGTGAAGTGCGGGGAAATTAAAGCCAACCAGTTTATGGTCGGGGTCTGGTACACTGAAAAAATAATCGAAACAAATAACAGTTCAATTGGTAAAACATAGAGAAATGTCGTTATAGTTTGATTTTTAATCATGTATCATTTACAAAATTTTGATTCCTTTTAAAAATTAATAAGGTAAAAGGTTATATTAATTTCTATTGACAATCCATTAATAACCAGTTTATCGATATTTAAGATGTTTTGGTTTTATGATAGGAAACCAACCCAAAGTATGCTACATCAACAATGAAATATTGAATATTCAATGTAAATCTTTTATTATAATATTTTTTTCTGTGCATAACAACTGCACGCAGTTGGCGGTTGGAAAACGGAGAAAAGTTAAAAATGCAAAGCAATCTAAATAAAATGTCAGTCCCGCAAGTGCCGGCAGGTGGCGCCACCAGCGGGGGAGTGGGACAGAAAGACAAACGGAAAGGGACAACATGTGAGCCACAACATGAAGGCAACAACAAACAATAGATATAGTTGGGCCCAGACTTCAAAGTATTACCCAATGTAAAGTTTTGTTTGGTCTGGAATGGGAAGTGGGGGTGGGGGAGAAAAAGTGGGGGACATCGCCGTGTCAAGCGGTAATTGTTATGTAAATGAGTTTTACAATTTTTTGCAAGCCAAAAAAGGTCACCAGATGAAGGGAGACACTGTGGCTTAGGCCTGGTCGACAAATTTCAGCCAAGTCAGTCAGCAGTTTTCTGCCGCCCGATGAGGACAAACAAAAGTTTTGTTTAGCTTTTGTTTCGGTGCTCTCGCTTTTCGTTGCATATATATTGTACCTCGGTAGAACCGAAATACCCTACCTATACCATACCCTCTTCGTTGCCTTTGTGTGCAAGTCAAGCTCTTTATAAAATTGCAAATCAGTTTGTAAGTCAACGACAACATTTTGTTGTGGTCCTCCAACAAAAGTGCTTGGTTTGTCTCTGCCTTAACCACTTTCAATTATTTTTTTGGCGCAAACATACAAATGACTATGACTGTATTTTCGGTATAAAGTTGCTCTTTCAGCCATGAAGGTTCAGCAGACACGTTGGAAAGTTAATAACCGTTTAGTCAAGTTAAGCAGAATGGAATTTCGAATTTTTCCATTTTCTGTTCTAAAAGCTTACACGGAAAAAAATGTGTATAATATGACAACATCTACAACATATCTTAACATTTCAGCTTTAGCCAATATTTCTCAATTTCAGTATTTAAGCGGTGAAAAAAATCATTTCAAGAATTGCTTCTATTATAAATTATAGTTTTTAGATGTTTGAGCTATTTTGTTAGTTTAGATATAGATATAATTAAAATTATTTAAACACAATAAAAATAAATATATCTTCCACTGGTTTTTGCTTAAAAATTAGTTTGTTCCTATTAAATTAGTTTTTCAAATATGGGTGTGCTCAGCTGCACACCTTTTGCCTCTTCCTTATTTTAAGTTTTACGAATGAATTCTGATGAAAGGATAGTGGCCTTCAGGTGCTTGCATACTTACCATCAAAATGTTTCTACTTTAAGGAACTCCGTTATGGGTGCTTTTTCAATTAGCAATTTATTCAATTATTTATTTGAAAAGTGGCCCTCTTAAAGGCCATAACTAATATTGAAATCTCCCCTGGCGGCCTCGCCCACCAACTGTCCCCTGTTTCAGCAATATTTGTGTTAGCCTATTTCCTTAAGTGCAACGTCAGCTTGGCATTTCGCAACTTTTGTTGCTGTTTCCTGGAGGGAAATATAAATGCCAGGCCATGGCAAAAGACAAACACCAACAATATACACACACACCCATACGCGGGGGAGAGTCACGCACACACAGACACTCCACTCACACACCCAAACTCACACGCACACATATGGCGAGCATGCAGATGTGACAGAGTGGGACTTGAATTTTTAATGCAAGGCAACAACCATTCTCAGCGGCATATTTACATTTCGGCTCAATGTCAATTGTGTTTATAAATTAATTTGCAAAAAGACAAATGTACACATGGCATTGGCGAAGGGATGGCGAACGGTCGAGGGGGTGAGCTGCTGCCAAACAAGCACGCCTTTTGTTTAGAGGCCATTACGGCCAGGGAGCCATGGGCCTCTGTTCCACTGCCAGTGTCAGCTCATGTGGAGCACCTCCGGCTCCCGAATCTCTACAGGTTGCTGGCTTCTGCTGCTGACCCCACCGACAGGGTACCTTGTTAGGGGACCCATTCTCATAGCTTCGGTGCCCATTTCCGTACCCAAACCTCTGGCCGTACCTCAGCTGGCGTGACAGGTTGTTGTCGACGTTAGATGTTAGACGCATGCTTTTGTTTCTTTTCGGTGTCCTCTTACCCCGGGAATGGGGCAGCACACTACGAAAAATGGGTGTTGGGCCTCTACAAATATTAAAATATATATTAAATAGTTTAGGGTCTTAATTTACAAACAAGTATTTGGCATGAGACATTTTTTTTAAGAAAATGGCAGCTTAACTTTACTGTTTTCATATACTACACAAATTAATAATACAACACGTAACTCAAGTACTTTTGAGCAAAATCACCAATAAGACACGTATTTTAGATACTTTCGCCGTAACCAAAAATAGCTTTTACCATTAAACTACAGTTAACTTGTCCATTTTTATTTTAAAAATAAACACATATCTTTATATTCATTTTTTATTAAAAAACTGTTATTTATTGACACGTTTAAACAGCGGTTTCCTAAAACAATACCAAATTAGGAAAAACAATGCCAAATATTAAGCCAAGAAAAACTTTTCAATAAAGAAATGCATTAAATAAATTAATTTTTTATAAATGGCTCTTGAAAGATTACTTTTCAATTTGTTTTCTCTGTGCATTTGCGGGGATAAGCAGATGCCAGTTGTCGTAAATATTTGCGCACAAAAGTCGGCAATGATTTGATGCACACGCACACAGGCAGCTGCCTAAGCTGAAACTAGCTAAGCAGCCCACACACTGCTGCTGAGAAAAAAGACTGTTTAACCCGCTTGAGGGGTTGAGGGGTGGCAGGGGGTTGCTGCTAATTTGCGCAACAGAATGACAGGCTGGGCCAGATACAGTGGGATTTGGAATGCCTCCAACAGCTGGAAGCGATAAGCCAATAGCGAGAATGGCGAAAATCTCGAATTAATAGATTCTCTTTATTTCCAAAAAATAATATATAACATGTAATACATCTCTTTTGAAGTGGCTATAACAGTTAAATCTTTTGTTTACCTATATAAATTCTGTATAATTATCTTTAAGCAATATAATGTTTTTGCTTTAATTTAATTTCAGACTGCAATCTGGTTTTAAAAAGTCTTAAATATTCTGCTTTCACAACGCTTTCTTACGTAACAGAGATTAGTTTTTGTTTGTATTTCCTAAATGTATGCGTTGATATTTCGAAGAGCATATACAAATTGCTTCAAAAGCAAGAAATCAAAGAAATACTTTATTGATTAAAAATTCTTTAGATTATTATACGTCTACACTACTACAAAACGTAATGTATGGCATGCCATTTTGGCATTATTAAGATGTTCTATCAGCATAATAATCAGCAAATACATTTGTTGCTGCTCCGTTCCCATGCATGCTTAATGCCCCCATATGCGAATTTAATCCTTCGTCTTTCATTGGGATAATACCCCAGCAGAACTGCAGCATTGCACGCACTTCCGTGCGGCATCTTCAGCAATTTGGCAATGCAAGTGAGCAAGGCCACCCACATTTGGGGACCACCCAACCCACCCGACCACCCACACAGCTGCAGTGGTTCGGCTCGTGGTCGTTCGGCTCCTCCTCGGTCCATTCCAGCTTTCGGCTTCTTTTGCCGCCCGACGAACTTCGTTTTCGAATTCAAAGCAGCGGCAGCCGTCGTAACGTTCAGTTCTGTTCCTTCAGCGGTATTGCAGTCAGTTGTGCTTTGGCTGGCGGTCGCGACAGTTGGGAGCTAACGCGATATTGCCGCTAAGTGACGTCGTCGTCGTAACGTCGGTTCGGCCACCAATAACGTAACGCAACGTAACGTAAACACTTTGTTTTGGGGGGCGGCTCGTTTGGCGCATTTTTTCCGTGAGTTATTAAAATGCGATAAAAGCCAGTGAATCGGTAATAAAGCGCTTATCTGGTCCCGCAATTACGACCCAAAAAGGGGCGGGCGGATCTCGCGTTGGCGGTTTTTGTGGCGGCGACAAAGCGAAAAAAAAAGAAAATATCAGAAGCAGCAGCCGGCAGTTTTCTCCAATTACTCGCGGGCCCTGTGAAGTCAATTGTGTGCTGGCCCGCATCTGTTACAAATTTCTTTCCAGGCCGGGAGTCGTTGGGGCAGGACGCCCCAAACCAAATGTCACCATTCCACACATCCGCCCATCAGCGCCTAAATGTATGCTTTAGTGCGTCCGTCTGTCTGTGTCTCTTTTAGTTAATAGTTCTCTACGTGTGTGGCATATTACAAACGCACACATTAATGTGAGGGACCCACACACACACTCACATACACCCACCTCGCAGGTGGGAGCGTGTTTGTTTTTCTTGGCTTTTAGCTTCCGCTGCGGGCTATCTCGAAAAACATTCAAAGTATCTTTCGGATGTGCCACTTGCCGTTCTTCGATGTGTGTGTCAGCGCTGGTGTGTGCTACTTTTGGGTGTTTATGGCATTTAAATCAATAATGTCGCATGCCAGCGACTTGGCCAACGCTCTTTCACTCCTTTCCGCCTCTTGCCACTCCCGCTGCGAATGCAATTTGTGCGGATTTGTTGCCTTCATCTTGCTGAAGTGCACCCGCCTACGTTGCAGTATTAGAAAAAGGTGACTCAGTGGTATAAGTACCACCCCAAAGCACAACCCGCCCCTCCCACACCCTTTCGACTGGCCTGAATTTGCTTAATGAGCGCAGCTTGGCCGCAGATACTTTGCACACACTTATTTAACGCTCATACGCCCCGTTGGCCACCCTCATTTTCGGTTCGCCGGGGCCAAGGGCAGGCGGCTTTTGTTGCATAGGATTGCAATTGCAGCTGGGACTCATGCTGCTTTTTTCTTTAATCCTATTTAAAGCGCATTGAAAAGACGCCAGGACCCAGGGCAGAATTTTAATAAAGATGACGCTCAGACTCGCTTCCTGGCCAGTTTTGTGGCATTTTAATTTGCTAAGCGTGTCCAAGTGTCCGGCTAAATTTACACAAAGCTGCCACAAACTTAATTTACACAACCACAATTGCTGGGCGAAGAGCGAGAAAACGAGGAATACAACTTAGGGTTGCAACATTTTAGTCAAATGTGTAAAAACTATTTGCCCAACTCCACCTCCATCGAAATGGCAGACATCACATCATCATGAGGGCCATTGGATGGCTTGGGACATTGGGACCACGTCTCCTTCATGAATTTGTTAATTAAGCTTAATGTGCAATTAAAGCTTCAAGGAATGCGAACCCAACTTTGGTCAGGTCCAAGCTGATTTAATTTGAATTTCGGTTAAGGCGGGAGTCAGGGTTAGGGACCTGAAATTACGTTGAATGTCCTTCACATGCGCCGGATTCTCTTTGGATGCTCTTTTCCAGGCACCACATTATCTTAAGCTCATAAATTTAACCCATTTTTTGGCTCCCCGTACGTACATACACTTAGAAGAAGAGCCCATCAGTTTGAGGTAAATTTCCCAAAAGGGTCGTAAGGCTCAAAGATGAAAAACTTTTAGATTACCTGCCCGCCTGCAAAAAAGAAAGCCAAAACTTGGACCTTATCAATGGTGCAAATTTGAAGTCATTTGGTTGCTTTGGTCTGCAGCAATTAAGCATCAGTTGGATGATATCAATTTAATGACTCTGACTCGGAATTAATTGGTTTAATTCAAATATGGAATACCATAGGGGAACGACTAAATGTTTCTTTTGTTGGGTTATTAAAATATTTTGTCTACATTTTATAAAATACATTTTCCAACCAGTTACTATTAATAGTAGTTCTACTAATTAAAATCAATTAATTTTGTTGCGAATATTAAATCACCCTATCAATTATTGAATGTATTTTTGGATTTACCACTCACGAAATCACTTTGCTGACCACCAGAACTCGATTTAGCCCCCATTTGGCTTCCGTTTGGACTATTTCTCCTTTGTGCAGTTGTGCGGTGACTACGCCTCCTCCTCATCCTAATGCCCAAGTCCATTTGCTCTTGGCACTTCACTAATCTGTCCATTGTGAGACATTGAAAGTGGGCGGTGGAAGGCCTAGCCACGCCCCTGTCCCCATGGTTCTTCATAACTGTTTGTGTGAGGGAGGCGGTGGATTTACGACCACAGTCAACACTCATGGTTAACTCATGGTCAATGAGCGGGTTCACGAACTTCCGGACACAGGTTGTTTGAGGGGGCGGCGAAAAGTCAAGGAAGAGGAGAAAGGATGGTGAGGGCGGTGGGAGGTGGGAGGTACGTATTACACACCAGAGAGCATCCTTCACGATTACTTAATATTAATGGCTCCAGGCTGTGTGGTCACTCAGTGGCCATTGGTCGTGGTCCCAGGTCTATTCGCCCTTCCCCACCTCAATTCCCTTTCCCTGCCTTTGTCTCTTTTATTAACACTGAGAAAAATATTAAAAATATAAAAAAAATAAACAAATTTGGAATACCAATGTTCCCCATCAGGACAATTTTAATATTAAATATTTCCAGAATTGTAAATAATTATGGGTAAGATAATAATCCCCCAGAGACTTTAGATCACTTCTTAAAGTTTTCTTTAAGTTTCCAGGATAGCAAAGGGCCACAGTATGCTTTTAAAAACTAAAAATGGTGCACTTTAATATTTAAAGAACCTTATAGTATTTCTTCAAGCCCCAACTTATATGTTTTAATCATATTTATTAATTTAGTACCTGTAATAGTTAAAATTCATTTGTAGGAAATGTAGTTTTGCAACATTCCAAAATCTTTTAACATAGGATTTCCGCTATAATATCGAACAACTTTTTCTGGGGGTACAAAATAGGGAACTATCATCGTTTGGTCATTTTTTTTCAGTGGGCCCTGAGATCCTTGCGCTGATGTCGCAAATCTGACATCGCCGTCGATGAAAAACTTTGCCGCTTTGGTCTTTTGTAATGAATGCCCTTTTATCTGTATTAGTTTATGTGTGGAAGAATGGAAAGCCCGCTTTCCTCCCCACGGACAAGGCCAGAATCAACGGTTTATCTTGGCCTGGCCCATTGTGTTCGGCAGCCTCTGCTGCTGGGAATATTTGCTTAGGCTGATTTAACTACATTAACTTGATTAAATAAGTATTAAACAGTCAAGCGGGAGCAAATTTGCTCACAGATGCGGGAATGCGGGTATATGGCGCATCTCCTCAACTTCCCACTCACTTTTTTATAGGTTCTATTGATTGATTTCGAATTACAATAAATGTTTTCCTTCCACTGCTACCAGTTGTTTGGCCCTAGGCAGTAAAAGAGTTCAGAGTTGTCTCTTCATCAGTGGTGGAAAGTACAAACGGCATGTTTACCCTACACAGAAACAATACCCCTCATACAATTGGCATATAAAAATTTTGTAATTTCAAAAATGTCTTTCCGTTAGATCAGATGTCCTCTTTTAAGCTGTTTTTATTTTCCTTTAACAAGTTTTTTAATAAGCTTGTATATTAGTAAATGACTATTTATTGACATTTAGATAAATTTAAATCTGTATCCTTTGAAATCAACACGCGCCTTCTTTTATAAGTATCATTAAATTTGTATTAAAGTACATAGGAATTAATTTGCTTGTCATTTACAACAGTTCTGTTTTCAACCTCGTTCGACAAACTACAGAGTACCTTGCTCATCACTGTTTTTTTGAAACGCACAATCCGCAATCTGCAACCCACAATCCTGTGATTTTGCCCGCCAGCTGTTTACTTTTGCGATAGAATGTGGCTCAATTGTTGTTCGAATCAAATCGGTTAGAACAACATTATTGCTATGGACCTCCATCCCACACGCACATTGCATAAATAGTTTGATTGCGACACGGATCAAGATTGCCAGCCGTTTTATGGCCAAGTAATTAACATTCCCAGGGCGCTAAGTGAAAGCCATTTTGGTCAAGTCAAGGTTAGGGAATGCAATTCGGACAATTTTCGGTTCGTTCTGGGTGGCGGATTCCCTTGATGGGTATACATTCTTGTTGTCACAGAGGCTGCAGCGAAACCGAAAGACAGAGGAGCGGAGGAAATGGCAAATAGAAAATAGAAAATTCTGCTTTTATAACTTTGTTAGAGCTCAGTCTCTCGCTCTCTAATTCAGGGAAATGGAATGAGGAAAGCGTAATTTAATGAAAAGTCACCAAAGCAATGCACCCAGAGAGATTGCAAATCTAAACTTTTCGATTTCATTAACGGAAGAGTGTCGGGCCTCAGAAAACCCATTTAAACAAGTCAACCATTAAATTTAGCTTAATTTATGCAAAGTGGAAAATCTGTTTTGCTCGTAACGATGTCCTGCCGCCTCTTGGCCATAAATAAAAAAAAAGCATAAAAAAAATTATAACATATTATTATGGGCGGCAAATTAATGTCATCATCGGGACGCCAGCAAATTGGTTCCGAAGCCCATCTGAATAATTGCCTGTGAATCTGTCGGTCGACATCTGCACATGTCTGCCCGGCCGGCCAATTGGTAGTTGAGTGTCAGCCAGGATTTGGCCACTCCTTTCTCTTGGCCGTCTGTCTCTCCTAGTCTTCGTCTGACAGCTCTGGAAATGAGCAAATTTTTGGGTCGTCATTCAAGTTAATAATAAACAGACACAGACGAACAGAGGCACACACACACACACGTCAAGGACATTTGAACAACAGAAATATACGAAGAAGGAAGCCATGGGAGAGGGGGGTCCTGGGAACCCACCAAATTGCGCTTCATTTATTTATAATAATTACAACTGTAAAAAGTTTTAAAAGTCATTTCGATGGCAACGGCTGCCTGGGTCTCCAACTCAAGTATGCAGGCTAATAGGTCTGCAGAATGGGAAATAAGGACGAAGAAGGGGCCAACTATGTCCAGTCCTGAATAATGAATTCCGTGAGAAATTGAACTATTATTTGCCGGGGCAATCGGGGCCATCGGGGGCCGCCAGAAATACTTTGTTACCGGGCAAATTTAAATTTAATTCCCTGAATTATGGCCACAATTTACCATGGGGCCGGCAGCTGACCATTTGGCTTGCATAATCTGCGCTTAAAAAATGAGCGTAAATGTTTAATGCCCATACGCTCAAGTGGCACTCGCCGCCCTTCACCCATCTCAGTTATTTATTTTTTTATTTTACACTTTGTTTGTTTGTTTATATTTTATGATTGTGTTAAATCAATTGCTCAGCGAGAGCCGTGTAAATTTTATGCTTCAATTTGGTTTTTATTTATTTTCCTTTATTATTGTTTTTATGATTTTTTCGTTGTCATCAATAATGGAACGGGGATGACCGGAATTGAGTGAGTGAATGGCAGAAGCCACGCAGTTCAAAAAAACATTAAATTAAAATTAAATTTACAAAAGCAAACGCAATTAAGTTGCCAAACAGTTGATAACGAACGAGTGCAGCGACATTGAACCGCCCTCGTCCCTTTTTTTTTCCTTTTTTTTTGCGTTGTCCTGACAGTCACTTAATTAACGCAAATTATTTGCAATGCCAATAAGCCGTCTGTATAAATTAGGTTTTGAGGTTTCATTGCTAAGCCTTTTTTATACCTAGTGTGAGTGCAGATGTCGATTGAATGGAATTGAATATTTTATCGAGTTCAATAGGCCAAACTCTATTGATTGACAGCAAAAAGTAATTCCTTCCTTAGCATCCTGGCATCCAATATGGAGGTACTCAATTTGCGGCCCCTAAGAGTATGCAACACTTTTCGAATGAGTGCAGGCAAGCGGATGGAATAGTATTCGAGCTGGTTCGTAGCGAAATACTTTATTGGATTTCCTTTCCTGGAAAGTGCTTTGAAATGTGATTCTCTTGGGGGATCAGACTGCAGTGGTTTGGCAGAAAGGAGCCTGAGCTGCAGTTATTCAATTTTGCATTGGCTTAACTAATTTGTTTTACTTTTTGATAGTCTCCCTGGTTAAATATTGTTTTATTAAGTACCTGCTACTGGTAGCGGTCAGTTGGAATCCATATTTAGCCTATTTGTTTTAATTTTCCCATTTTTAGCTACGTGATTTCTTGCCTGAATGTATGCCATTTGTGAGACAAAAGACAACCAATTCTTAAACTTTTCATTTTATGCAGTACGTGACACTTGATTTCATTCATTTGTCATCTTGTTCTTCAAATGTAAAATTTAAATTACTTAATTAACATTTTTTAGAACACAAGGGAATTTGGAATATGGATAAATGTTAATTTTAAAATTGTTCAGAATACCACAATAATCTGTAGAGATTAAAAATAACCTTTTAGTTAATTTCTTTCGTTTTTCCAAATTAAATATGTTGTTGCACCCTTTTGAAAAGGCCCTTTTTTAAGGCTTTTTTAAATCAAATTTTTCAAATGGTTTTAAGCTATTCTCTTGTTGCACCTATTCAATGTAAATATTGAAAAAAAACACAGAGTGTTTTAGTGTTTTTCCAGTATTTTACATTTGATTCGCATACATTTCGCGCACATTTCTGTGACCTTGAACGCACTCGCATTTCATTTTGTATATTTCCTCTTTTCGCTCATTTGAAAGAGGTCAGAGGCTGCTCACGTGTAAATTGACCCACCGGCTCCTATCACCAACTTTATGCCCCCCGAAAAACAACCCCCCTTGGCAGCCAGCCCGTTGCTTTAATTACTCTTGCGGAAAATTGCTTCAACTCTCAACTTTGTTGAGTGTTAAGCACAGTGCTGCCAACTTTTGCCCAGCAAAAAAAGCTGTTTTTGACGGAAAGAATTCAGAAAAAAGCTAAAAAAATGATCAAAAAATCCAATAAAAAGCTAAAAAAAAATGTATAAAAAAACGAAAAAATATCAAATAAATAACAATTTATTAATGTAATTTTTGCGTGAGCTCGTAGATCACTTAGTTTAGCTGTAATAGTGGTCTTGCAATAGTTGCAATAAACCCTCTGCAGGTCTGTGACATCCCTGCGAATGCCTTGAACGCATCACTTTTAAGCCAGACATCGCGGCATTTTTGTTTATATTCCTTCGCACTTTTTATGTAGTAATGAAACACTAAGCGAGTGATGACATCGAGAAAAACAATCGATACGCCATTACATTTTATGGTTTGTTTGTAAGTGACTATCGTAAATCTGCCACTTTTTCATATTTTGTACTTAAGAGTTAACAAAACAAAAAAAAGTCGGGAAAAAGCCAACTTAATTTCTAAAAAAGCCAGAATTCCCGCTTTTCACAATTCCCGCATTTCACAAATTTTTCCCGCAGTTAGTCTTCAAAAAAAGCCAGTTTTGACGGGAAAAAATCCAAATTGGCAGCACTGGTTAAGCATTTGGCACGAAACAAAAAAAAGTGGAAAAAGCCGACACGGACTTGGACTCGGACTCGGACTCTCTTGTTCGCCCAATGAGGGTCAGTGGAATTACAACGCGTGTGGTCGGTGGTCTGTGGACGGTGGACGGGCGTTGCTCCAAACGGTGCACGACGGTCGTTTACCAAGTTAAGGGCCCCGAAAAAAGCCCAGGCAAAGCGAATCGTACTGAATCATACTGAACCGCAACCGCAGCAGTCCGCCGGACATCAGCAGTACGTCAAAATACCTCCTCCGGAGTGGGAAGTGCGAAGAGAGATTCGCGTGGGCGACGACTTAAGCCCCTTAGCAGCGTTTTTGTTGGCCCAGAGACCCTTGTACCCCGGATCCTGTCCCACCTCCCGCCTTCCTTGACATGAGTGTGCAAAACTTTTTGCCGAGGCAAAAGCCACTCGCAACTGAAACCACTTGGAACAAACCGTTTGCCATGGACGGAGGTGGAGCAGGAGGAGGAGATGGAGCAGGGAAGGACGAGCGCTGGAGGAGAGTGCCACTAATGTCTGCTCCAGTAACTAACACGAAAGTAAAGCTTGATTTTGGCCAGCCAAAGGCGAAGGATCCTTGTCGCATTTACCATATGTGTGCGGTCCAACTACTAGGAACATGTATTTATCAGGGATGCAGAAATGTCACAATTGCCACTGACAACTTGGGTGACAATCAAATTGCGGGTTTGCTTTGGTTCTGCGGTTAAACTGATTATTTTTATGCAGGGGTTCTTTTGCTCTGTGTTTTTATCGGGTCGCCAAATCTGTCACCATTGCAAATTGACTCTCTGTGGTGTTTACACAGTTTTCGTATTTCTGATTGTGCTCACCATATATTAGTTTTTCTGTTGGTCAGGAAAAATAAATTAATATAACAAATTTTTATGAATCACAAAATAGCATATTTTGCCATTTCCAATAATGGGTTTGATTATCTTTTAAATAATTGCTCTGCTGAATCTTAAAGATAGCATCTGAAATTAAAATGATAGAGTCATCTAATGATTTTATTAAATTTAGATTTGTTGATTAAATGCTCGTATATTCTTAGGATTTGGGCCAAGAAATTGAGGACGAGCTTGTATCCCTGGCTTTATATACAAGTCTATAGATGTATATATTTATATGTGCGGATGTGGATTGCAGGTGTCCTTGTCTCGTTGTCGTCAGCAGGCTCATTCGTCTCCCATCGGTGCACACAAATTGCCAAAGTTGCGGACATTCTCTCGCATAGGCAAAACTTTCGTTCGCCGCCCGATGCTGGAATTAATTAAAATACAAAATGGCCACAAAGGCGATGGTGGGCAATCCAATCCGTGACAGGATCACAACCGGATGTGTGTGCTCTGAGGGGACGGTGGCTCGGGGTTTCCCTGCGTTTCTGAGGCCAGTTTCGCCTCTAATCGTTTTGCTGCGGCTGGCACTTCCATCAAACACGCTTCCGCAGTGCATATCCTGTTTGTAATCGATTTGGAAATGTGCAGCAAGGACATTGTCCGACAAACGACGTGAAACGGAGGAAGGAAAGCGAGTTACGACAGGGCCCAGAAGAAAAGTAGAACAAAAAGGGAAAAAATTAGCAATAAACGTAAGCGCACGCGATGTCCTGCCCACTTCCCCAAACTCCTGCTGAAAAGCGCTAAAATCAATAAAATGCTTGTTGCTCCGACACAAGAAGTCGCAACACCAGAGGCAAAAACATTTATACAATGCCAACGACGTCGCGACTTTTCCCCAACATCTTTCAATGTACAATTATATTGGTTGGCTCCTGCCACGCCCCCCTCCCGCAACCCCTCCTGAAATGAAAAGGGGTACTTCGTCGCTGTGCAACATAAATAGTTGCGTTTTTGCCTCCACTTTAAGTGCACGGGAAGAAATAAATATCAGTTCAGTTGTAATCGATGGGTCGATACATTCAATTTGTAGTTCTAACAAAGGATGATGTGGAATGGCAAAATAGAATGGCAATATTTGAACGTGGTTACAACTTTTATTTTGCATTGTCTGAAACTGTAGGATGTACAAAATGTTATTAGGTAACTTCTTAACTGACTTTTAAACAATAGTAATTTCGGTGCAACCCCTTTATTTTCTTCTCAAAAAAGACTCCATTTTTTTCACAGAAAGAAATTTAATATAACTTCTGAAGGTGTCATTACAAAATGTGGTTTCTTAGATGAGTTTTTTGTCTTTTTCGTACGTTAATGCCTAAGGAATGATATAAAAAAGAATTGACCTTATAAATGAGATTATATATATTTCAATCTTATATCTATATTGATCAATTTTGACCAGTATTTACGCTATTAAGCAAAAATAAACAAATAATAAAGCAAGACCTTTAAGGTCTAGAATCTTTTATTAAATGTCCTGCTATATTAAAGCTTACTATTCAAATTAAACTAAATAAGCTTATTTAAT
The DNA here is from genome assembly GCA_018153305.1 of Drosophila kurseongensis. Lineage (NCBI taxonomy): Eukaryota > Metazoa > Arthropoda > Insecta > Diptera > Drosophilidae > Drosophila > Drosophila kurseongensis. The sequence continues at coordinate 7,917,950 of JAECXX010000004.1, read as the reverse complement.
ATTAACTTTAAATCAATAAGATTATCTGTTGCTTTACCAGAACAAACTTATCTGATTACAAACATTTTCGAGGTTAACGAGGCTGCCAATCCGAACTTGATATTGCTCTATTTTACTCTCAGTGTGTCACATTTTGCGCTGTGCCAGCGAAAATTCCGGAAATTCTTGGGACCAGGAGCGGGTAGTGTCCTTCGCTGCCGGCTCCTCGGCTGCTCCTGCCGCTGCTCCTTCTGCTGCTCCTTCTGCTGCTCCTTCTGCTTAGCTTCGTCAGCGCCATAAATGGCTGCAAAAATGTAAATAGAGAGAAGGCGATAGGGGGAAAGGGGTGTAGCGCGGAGCACATTGCTCGTTACATGCTAGAGATTCCTGCCAGCGAGCGAGTTATTATGACAAACTTTGTTAATTGGAAAATATTCGTCGAAAATGCTGGCTGGCTGCCGCCACATTGAATTTACAGGATACATTCATCGCCCGGCCCGTGCCTCTGGTTTTCGGTTTCTGCGGTCCCAATGCATTCGACAAGTTTGAGCTTTACTTTTTCTCTGTCCTGTTGGTGCGGCAAAGTTTGCTTTTTTGAGCAAATATTTGCGCAGATGGCATCAGTGGAAAGTAGATTAATTCATTACGCTGCCAGCAAGTTCGTTAAAACTATGGCCCAAAGATAGACGAACTTCGGCTTTAAATAGTTACAAAGTTGGGGAGCTTGACAAACCGCTTATGGGTAACTTTATGACAGCTGCAAATGGATGCCTTAAAGATCGGGGAAGTGAAGTCTGAAGTCAGCCATGGAGGGAAAGTTGAGTGCCGGACATTTGATGTCTCCCTTTACGGTTGGTGTTTTACATGTGATTTATAGCTGCGAAACGCGCTGTCTCAGGACATATGCTTTTTTTGTGTCATTTCGCCGTAATGTGTCTCTTTTTTATTTGCACCATACACAAGTATAATGTGACCCAGAAAAGGGGCAATAAATCGAGTGGGGGGAGGGATGGAGTATCCATTGCAGTCGATGTCGGTCTGCCTCGTCTGCTATGTCTGATCATCTTGTGGGGTTAAAAGTTGAAGCAGCTCTTGCCCAGGCAATCCATTGCAGCCACCATCATCGTCATCGCCATCATCAATTCGTCCCTGGACTTGATGATGGTGACCGAAGCCAATTGTACTTGGCGAGGCCAAAAAGCAAAAAGCACCATGAGAACGAGTGCTAGTCAATAGCTGGTTGAGTTGCGAACAGTGAGAGAAATTGTTTAAGGGCCAAGCTTATGGTCTGGAACTCTCAAACTGCATATCTCAAAAAGAGTATGGATTCCAGTTATATTTAGCTAAGTCTTTGAAATACAATATTTTGAAGTTTCCAGATTGAAGTGAAGTGAACTATTTTTAGGACTTAGTAAATTAACATATTTTTTATGAGAAACCGAATACTTTGTATTTTAAAATTTCAGGTAATTATTACCTTTCTTTTTATACATATGTTGACAAGAATTGGATAATCTAGTTATGAATGGCTTAACCTGTATTATTCAAAGACGTAAGTTCTTTAATTTTCCAAAATCAAGTATAAAAGCAATATTTTTATTATGGAATTTATAACAAGTGCACTCGATGGCGTATACATTTTCAACTTGCAATGATATTCTTGATTATGCCCGGCATGTTTATCCGCAGTGCTGGCGTGAAGTAGACACGATACTCGATAACAGACTGGGACGTGTCCATGGCCAATCCTCATGACGGCATTTTATTGTTTGCTGTCGGTCTTTAGCCTGTCGAGTGGGTATATATGTATATGGTTTTCCGTTCGAGTGTAGCTCTGTTAGGGCTAGATCTGCTGCTATCCGGTTTTTCCATATTTTTTCCGTGCCCGGTCCTTTCCCTTCCGCATCCTTTATATAATTGTAAGTGCCAGCGATTATGTACACGCAACTATGACTTTAACTGCCGCATGTTGTTGTTTCAGCAGTTGGTACTTGTAGTCCGTCGAGCGTAGTTATTGTCACGGCTGTTTGGGGCGCTGCCCGTTGCCATTGACAACGTTGTAGGGGCTCGGTAAACAGCCCATAACCACCCCACCACCCTCCGCCCACGCACACCAGTAAAACCACATGGTTGCATACACTTGTGCACTTTCCCAACACCCACGAACTGAAGCACCCACGTCCACACCAACACAAAGTGTGCTTTCAATCAGGCACTGAATTGAAAATCCATTAACGAGTACAAGGCAGAGGCACTGGCGCCAGCTGGCACTGCCACTGGCACCCACTGTTTCTGCGAGGGATCCGGAAATCGGCAGCCAGTGGGGTTGGTCCGCCAAACTCTCCCGCGCGTATATATTTTCTTGAACAATAACAAAAAACGCACACAAATTTTGTTTCCTTCTGTTCATGCTTTGGTGCTGCATTCAAGGACACTATCGCAGGCCAGTAAATGCAATTGCAACTAACACTGAAGTGCGAGGGGTTGCACTCAAAAAAATCATTTATTTTGTACCTAAAACCACAATAATTATGTAAAGTAGGGGATTATTGATAAAAATGAATACAATTAGTGTTTATTTTGAAGAACTTTGTCATCGTTTATTGTTATTTAATTATAAAAGATGGGTTGGGATGAGGGCCAGAACACAATTAAAAATAGAAAATATAAATTCACATGAGCAATTTGATTATCTATAGTTACTAGAAGTCATTTGGAAATACTTTGGCATTAAAGGACTTCTTTTTATTTATACCCCGGTTTTTTTTTGTGCATAATTTTTCAAAACGAAACTATATTTTTTCGGTCTAGAACCCAAAACGCGTTGGTTTCTTTAAGTGCATTAAATAAGAACCGAAGCGAAACATAAATTCAAATAAATCAAAGATTAATCGAAGCCAAAAATCAAAAGAGCGCCTCGAAAATGTTGACTTGCGTGTGTCGACCCGTCTCCGGCAATCTGCCCAAGATGCCGCCCGCCTCGCTGATGCCCGCCCACCGGGCATCGTCGTCATCATCGACAGCCTCCTTGGCCTTTGTCAGCCCCACGCGAGGAGTGGTGGTGACCTCCGAGCCCAAGCTGAATGTGAGTATCCCGGTATCTTTGAAGCCGGGGACCAAATCCAATCTGCCCCACAACAAAAAGCCGAAATTAGCTTAAGCATAACTTGATTTATGGCTGACCACGAACGTTGACAACTTTCAGTTTGACTTTTGAGTTTTCCCAGGGAGGGTTTTCGGTTACGCCTCGGATTATAAATTGTGAAATTTCATTTCTCACTTTTGGGTGAAGGTGGAGGTGTGGATGGATGTGGGGTGTCACACACGCATCCACCACCTCAGCCGCTTAATACGCTAACGATGCGAAATCTCAGCCTCAGCCTCAATCTCATCCCAATCTCGGTCTATTGCAGGTGCCCAGCAGGCTGACGTCAGCCGAACTGAGGGCGATGGCATTGAGACAGCAGCAGCAAATCGACAGCCAGCACCAGCTGCTGGCCACCAAGGAGCAGCGCCTGCGCTTCCTCAAGTCGCAGGAGGTGCGGAGCGCCGTGGCCAGCGCGGAGGGCGAGCGGCTCCGCCGGCTGAGGGAGCGGGTGGAGGCCCAGGAGTCCAAGCTGCGCCGCCTGCGAGCGCTGCGGGGTCAAGTGGATTTGCAGAAGACCTACAATGTCACACTGAGTGAGTACACTAGCAAAAAATGTTTATTCTAAACTATGACAAATATTATTAAAGGCATGTATTACATTAAAGTTCGTATGGGCGAAAAGAACTGCGAGGCAACTGTCAAGGATTTATCTTGAAGCGATTTAGTTGGGTTCACGCTCCGCCAATAGTCAAATGATTTAGAAATCTCTACCAATTGAAAGTCAAGTCAGGTTTACCAATCGAAAGTAAATTTGTTTGAAATTGGTTTAAACAAAAAGTTTGAAACACTCCATGAAACAAGTCCATGGTGTGAGTTATCTAACAAAAACAGTCAATAAAAAAGTTTTAGTTACAAAACAAAAGAAAACACAATTGAGAAGAAAGACCCTGTAGTTTGAAGTGGAGAAATGCACAACAGTATTTGAAACTAAGTAAAATAAGTAATTAATAATAATAAATTCGTTCTTAAAATTGAGTACTTGATTTAAGCCAGCAGGTGAAGTTGAATAAAAAACTTCATTCTTGGTTTTAATGAATTAAGAAATATTAGAGAATTATACAATTTAAAATCAACAGCTTAAATTCCTTTCATTTTCCTTTCCAGTTTAATATTTCATCTAAAATTCCCTTAGAATTCAACGCTATGTTTTAAGGATACACCAAGATTTATTATGCAGCTTTTGTGCAGTGCAGGGAGGGGGGTAGAAGAAGGGGGGTTGGTTCACGGGCAATGGCGAAGTGCCACCAAGTGCATCTGCTTGGGATATCCTATCCGGACCTAAGCATCCCCCTCCAATTGAGTTAAGCACTGCTGGCTGAGTGGAGAAGAGGGGTTCTTCGGGTGAATTAACATGTGTTAAAACCGTGTTGAGTGGCGGCCTGCCTCCATTCCAAAGCACCCAATTCCCATCCACTTGCCCCTCGCGTGTGTGAATTTAATTTATGTATGTGTGCCACTTTGTTGTCCTTTATGATTGCCTGTGGGCGGCAACAGCACCGCCTGAACATGGCTAAGAAGATGTTGGCCCGCACACTGGCACACACATTTCCATACAAGGGTATTATGTTAATGAGCTGGCGCCCTGTGTTGTGGCTGTAATTAGTTTGAACAGGCAGCCCAAATCCACGAAAGGAAAACACCGGCGACCAGCAGGCGGCCGGCGATTATAAAATAGTTAGTGGGGAAAAGGAGTGGATCGGGATAACATTGTTGATTAAGCTGAGCACTCAAGGAAGAAGCACCTACTTTAGCCAAGAATCAAGTGCTTAACTACAGATTGCTTCAGCTGAGTTATAATTAAGATTTACTAGGATACCCTAATACAAAACCGAGATTATACATTATGGTCATGATAATAACCAAATAAATATACAGCAAGTAATTTAATTTTAAGGCTATCAAATATTCTATGAATAATTTTATAGAGTAAGCAGGGTAACTAAATTGACTTAAAATTATTGTTTTCTTGTTTCGTTTTTAAAAACAATTTATTTAATCCAATTTTCAGGCAATGACTTGGACTCGATTCGGGCGCTGTTCAGCGAGAAGGAGAAGGAGCTCAGCCTGGCGGTGGCCAAGGTTGAGGCCCTGACCCGTCAACTGGAGGACCTGCGACGTGACCGTCGATGTCCTGTGAATATCCTGGCAGCCGCCGGCAATGGTGTTGGCCAGGCACTTCCTCCTCAGGCATCCCGCGAGCTGGAGAAGCTGCGTCGCGAACTGATGGTGAGTGAAGAAAAGGCGGCACTAATTGGGACATTATTTATGTTTACTTTTCATTATTATTGCAGTACCGCAATCAGTTGTCCCTGCAGCAGGATGCAAGGCTGCACATGCAACGCGAGGCACTGCAGCAGCGGCAGGCGGAGCTCCGGTCGGTGGACCAGCGTATCTACGAGCTACAGACGCGCCTGCAGCGCAAAAAGCAGGCCAACACCCACCATCAGCAGCAGCAACAGCAACAGCAGCAACAACAGTTGCATGTTCAGTCTGCTCAATTGCTGGCGGCAGCAGCAGCAGCAAATGCCCAGCAGCAACAGCAACAACAACAGCAACAGCAGCAGAACTTGGCCTACCAGCAACCTGCAGGCAATCTGGCCAAACACGGCGGAGTTGCCGCCCTCAAGCAGCAACTTTTGCAGAAGCAGGTCAATCAACTGGCAGCTGCTGCCGCCGCCGCTGCCGCTGGACGAGCCCGCGGCAATGTGGCCGCCGTGGAGCCTTTTATCCACACGCCCCAGAAGTCCACCATCACGAGCACGGCCAGCTACTTAAGTGGTGGGATGAAGCATGCAGCGGCCACGGCCAATACCAACCAGCAGAACCAGCTCATCCAGGACTTGACCCACGTCAAGCTGGGGCAAAACAGTGGCTTCTTTGCCGGATCCGTGCCCGTACCCGTGGCCAGTTCGAGTAGCGAAAGCGATGAGTCCAAGTTGGCCAAGAAGCTGCTGGCGGCGCCTGCCAAAACGGAGGCGGAGTTACGCAAGCAGGCGCAAACAGAGGCCATGGATAGTACCACACATATCTACGCGGAAGTGGGACCCAAGAAGCGAGATCGAGAGGCAGCAGCGGCGGCGGCAGCTCAGGCAGCAGCAGAAGCAGCAACTGCAGCATCCACTGCCCCGGGAGCAACATCTCCACCCGCCACTGTGAACGTTAGTAAAATCCCCAAGAGCATTTCCTCGAGCAGCGCCAGCAGTTCCGCCTCCGCCCTGATTAGCAAACTCAACCAGCAGGCAACGACGAAGGAGAGCCAGGAGCAGCAGCAGTCGCAAATCAAAAAGAACGAGATTTCGGTGACCAGTGAAACGCTATCCGAACGCAACACCCAGCAGCAGCTCACCGTGCACAGCATGCCCTTGGGGGCGATAAGCAAATCGGTGGCCCTGGCCGTGTCCAATGCCTCCAAGCCGCTCCAGGTGCAGGTGAGCAATCTGGCAGTGCCTCCGCGCAAGCCCATCAGCAGTGTGGCGCCCACTTCGGTCACCAGCGGCAGCTCCATACCCAAAATGATCACCTACAGCCCCAAGGTGAATCGGGTGGCGCCCAATGTGGTAATGGCGGATCCCCGTCCGGCCCTGCCGCCCAAGCCCAGCAAGATGTCGCCCACAGAGCAGCCATCGCCCGTCGAGGCCAGCACGTCAGCGTCCACGGGAGGAGGAGCGCCAGCCTCAGCTGCCACTAAGACGCAGGCGGCGACCTTCGGACTGCAATCCCTGAACATCAACGAAAACTTGCCCATCAAGGCCAAGCCACTGACCATCCGAAAGCAGCCCCTGTTCGAGCAGCCGCGCCTAAAGTCCAGCCAGTCCAGCACCAATGGCCAGCAGAAGGCGCCCCTCCTGCAGCTGCAAAATCAACGGAAGTCGGACCCGGCAGTTAGACAGCCAACGGAGGCCTTGAAATCCTCGCCGGACACCTCGCCCCAGCACTCGCCCAGCAGTGAGTCCAGCGCGGACGAAACAGATCGTATGGTGCCCACAACCACCAACCACTCCGCCACCAGTCAGCAGGAGACGTCAACATCCACGTCAGCTACTGCGACAGGCACGACAACCAGCAACATCAAGGAGCGAACGGGTGGAAAGCCAAAGCTGGCGAGAAGAGTGAGCTTCGATCCCTTGGCCCTCCTGCTGGACGCAAGTCTCGAAGGAGAACTGGAGCTGGTCAAGAAGACGGCCATGCAAGTGGCCAATCCCAGTGCGGCCAACGACGAGGGAATTACAGCGCTCCACAATGCCATCTGTGCCGGGCACTTTGACATTGTCAAGTAAGTGACACTTTCCCCGCACTCTCTCTTTATTCAATCCAATTAATCACATTTTTTGCTCAGATTCCTGGTTGAGTTCGGTTGCGATGTGAACGCACAGGACTCGGATGGCTGGACGCCACTGCATTGCGCCGCCAGCTGCAACAATCTGTCCATGGTCAAGTTCCTGGTGGAGAGCGGTGCCTGCCTGTTTGCCTCCACGCTGTCGGATCACGAGACGCCGGCGGAGAAGTGCGAGGAGGATGAGGAGGGCTTCGACGGCTGCTCCGAGTATTTGTACAGTAAGTGTTCTTTCTGGGCCTAAATTTTCTTTTATCTTTTCTAACACTTTTTCTTCGATTCACAGGCATCCAGGAGAAACTGGGCATCCTGCACAATGGCGACGTATACGCCGTGTTCTCCTACGAGGCCCAGAACGGCGACGAGCTCTCCTTCCACGTGAACGAACCGCTGATCGTGCTGCGCAAGGGCGACGATGCCGAGAACGAGTGGTGGTGGGCACGGAACGCCGGTGGCGAGGAGGGCTACGTGCCCCGCAACCTCCTGGGGGTGAGTAGCTGATGAAATGCCTTCACGTACGCAGGATGGGAAATAAGTGCGAACTCCTTTTTCACAGCTGTACCCACGTGTGCCGCCGCATTCGCCGCACTTCAGCGATTAGCAGTTAATACGCTTCACCATACTGAAGCGCAAGGCCGGCCGACTCATCCAGAAGCGCTACATATCCAAGTACATCTAGGGACTGTAGTCGATTCTGGGCACGTGCCACCGCAGGAGTCATCGGGGAATTATTTATCACAGCCCCATGTTTCTTTCTGTTTACTTTTTGTTTGGGAAAAGCAACACAAAGGACGAGGAACGAGGTGGAGGCCAGCAACGAGAACGAGGCTCCCCATATGCTCAACCATATGGAATGGAACCGACTGCAGCAGCAGCTTCCGCCTCAGTCATTTATCCCGACGACTGGCCTCAATTAGCCCAGCTTTCGCACAAAGTTCAGCACACATATCACCCACCCACACAACGCACCACGAACACCCCCTGCATACGTACAACCGCAAATTGAATTTCACTTAAGCTCCTTAGCTTTAAGGCCTAGACTAATAACTCATATCAGCCGCCTGCTCGCCACAAAAACTTCACCTTCAAGTTTCTGCAGAAAAAAGTTCAAATTGGAAAATGGAAAATTTAAAAATTTCTGGCTGCCCACACACAGAATGTTTCATCTACGGCTAGCTGAAGGAGATTGTTAATTGCATATATCAAGTTAGTACTTAAAACTTTAACTGAACTCGAACAAAGTTCACACAAATCGAAAGAAAACATTTTAATATAGGTAACAAAACTGACACAAGGAGAATACATAACGAATCGAATGTGATTTTTGTATAAAGACGAGAATAATTTAAACAATTTGTAACGAATATGGAAATGTAAATTACCTAAAGCGGATTCGTTGACAAGTAATCGCATTATAGGTTATACTTTCTAATTTAACTTAATTTAATTACACCTAATGTATCGATTGCTTAATACCTAGCGTTTAAGGACAAACACACATTAAAATGCAAATACGTTTGAAAAATGGAAATAAAACGATTAAGAAAGCTTATGTAGAGGTGTGCTTTTATTATTCTTTGGGAATGTGATAGAACTTCTCGGGGGCCAACTCTTATACTCGAATGAATATTATTTTCAGAATTTAATCGCAGGCCGGACTGCAGCTCAAGTTCAGTATTCAAGCTGAGGTTCTAATAGTTAGACCGGCGAACTTCAATTGTATTGTCGCTATATATCAGCTACTCATTGCTGATAGTGTATGTACAGAGGTACAGATTGCGTTTGCTAAATGCCATTTGAGCATTAACCCATTCGACACCAACGTTGGAGCAATTTCGCCTGTTTAAAGAATAACGTGTAGTGGCGCTTGTCACTTCAGGTTTCTAAAAGTAGGCAAAATAAATCTGCCAAAGAATATTTTATAAATATCCCTATCCTATTTTATATCGTTCACCGAAGTGGCCACCACGTACTATCGGTCAAGCCACCTAGTGTGCAGCTTTTGCACTAATGCAGATCTACAGTCATACTTAAAACTAGTCGATTGCGTGTGGAAATGCAATTCTATGCCATCGCTAAGGTGTACGTCCGTAAGGCCAAGCTTACCCGGATTGTCAAACTATACAGACGTGTTTAAGTGCAGTTCAAAGTCTTAATAAAAGCAACCCAGCGAGGTTAAGTTATTTGAAGTGCCTTAAAATACCCATCCGCCAGCCATCTATACGAAGAAAGGAGAAATATCATTCCAGTATTCGTGCGAGGCCTTTGTGGGTAATTATTTTTACAAAAAAATGGCATTTTCAATAGTTTTCCTAATTTTTACATTTTTTATGAAGATCTGGCACCAGGTATTATGTTGCCAAAAATAACATCACCAGTCCGTGCTTAATTGACCAAAAACTCAATAAAAGGCCCACCCAAGTCATCAGTTGATCTTAAAAGATCAGCCGCCGCTGTAGCCAGCTTGCTCAGCCCATCATACATCGACAAAACAACCTGTAGCAGCCGAAAAGTTTTCCGTATGAGCGAGCCTCATCCCCAACAACTACAGTGCCCGAAAAAGTGAAAACAAATCACGCAAAAAAAAAAACGTAGAAAAATCGGTGCCCAAATATAGCGGATGCAGTGAGCGAACGTGTTGGCATCGCCAGAAACCCTTCGGCTGAAAAAACAAACAAAAACCACGCGGTTTCAACATAACTTTATTTTTTTCCGTGCATGAACAAAGAAAAACCACGTGCATCTCAGCTCCGCTCTACAGTGCGAGAAATCTGTCCCCTTTATATTATATTGTTCCTGAGTTATTTTAGGCTTATTATTTTTCCTTACTTATTATTTTTGTTAATTTTCAAATTTATTATTTTGTATTTTTGTTAATTTTCTTTCTTATTATTATTTTTTATTATTTTGCGTTTTCTTTTGAATTCATCTTATTCTTCCATTTATTATTTTATAATTTTTTTTTCTCTGAATCCAATATGCAAGCGAAAGATGGTGGATGCAAAGCCAATTTTTTTTTGAGTGTGTAAAACATAAGCCGAGATAAATAAAGTTCAGCTTAACTAAAAGCAATGACTAGCAATAACAAAAACAATAGAGATGTGAACAAGTGAAAATAAAAACAAGAGAGAACGCTATAGTCGGGTGCCCCGATTATCAAATACCCGTTACTCAGGTAAAGGGAGTGCGAGGGAGATGGAGATAGAAACTTTGATCACGCATAACTTTTTAACGAATGGTCCGATTTGGAAAATTCTACATTTCGATAGGTATTGATAAACACAATAAAACTGCATTTTTACTTTTCCGAAATATTTAAATTTTTAAAATCGTATATAAGCGATTGTGGGCGTTAAAGGGGGCGTGGCACCATTTTGAAATAAACTTGCGCTGCGTAGGAACTCCTAGAATCTGCATGCAAAATGCCAATCTTCTAGCTTTTATAGTTTCCGAGATCTCAGCGTTCATACGGACGGACAGACGGACAGACGGACATGGCTAGATCGACTCGGCTAGTGATCCTGAACAAGAATATATATACTTTATAGGGTCGGAAACGCCTCCTTCTACCTGTTACATACTTTTGCACGAATACAATATACCCTTTTACTCTACGAGTAACGGGTATAACAAGAAAGGAAAGCTAATTTCGGGCGGAGCCAAAGTTGAAATACCCTTGCAGAATATTCTGTTAATTATATTCTCAAAAATTATTCATATGATGCATTCTTAACACTCATAAAAAATCCCAACTTCCTAGCTTTAAAAACATTTCCAATCGTTCAGTTATATGGCAACTTTAGGATATAGTCGGCCGATCCTTATGAAATTTGGTCGGTCAGATTGATTGGCCAAATATAAAACCCATAGAAAATCCCAACCTTAATACTCATAAAAAATCCCAACTTCCTATCTTTAAAAACACCAAAGTTATTGCATTTCCAATCGTTCAGTTATATGGCAGCTATAGGATATAGTTGGCCGATCCCGGCCGTTCCGACTTATACACTGCGTGCAAAGGAAAGAAGGGTGTGTGCAAAGTTTCAATACGATAGCTTTAAAACTGAGAGACTAGTTTGCTTAGAAACAGACAGACGGACAGACGGTCAGACGTACAGACGGACATGGCTATATCAACTCAGGAGGTGATCCTGATCAAGAATATATATACTTTATAGGGTCGGAGATGTCTCCTTTACTGCGTTGCACACTTTTGACCAAAATTAAAATACCCTCTGCAAGGGTATAAAAATGGAGTTATACTGCAATATAGTGATCATGGCTTTATTTCCGTTTCTCTTCTTCTTCTTCTTTCGAGGCTAGTTGAAAGGTTTTTCACCTTATTTCTCTTACCAAATATAACACGCGAAAATTATTTATTACTAACATACTATCGTGAGCACGTAAAAGAGTATTTTTCCTTGACCCTCACCCATAATGCCGACGAAGATGAGCCGGAACAAGCGCGTGTTTCCCAACTCAGTTTACACTACCATCTGCTCATACGAATAATCAATTTTTAAACGTTATATGCTACAAACGGTAGTCGTTCCTTTTGTTTTTGTCTGCTCATTCTTGCTGATATTGAGGCTAAACACTTTTGAAGATCATTGAGCACAGTTATTTCCAAGAGACTTCAATTGCGTGGCAGAAATTATTTTTGTAAAATTCAACAGAGGTATTAAAGTGAGTGATTTTCTGAGTTTAGAATGAAACAAAAATTATATGTATAGACTTTATAGTTTACAGAAATAATTGAACATAACGTTGCAAAACTAAAATTTAAGCAATCTTAAATAATTATCAGGTGAGTAATTTTTAAAATTTAAATGTTGCCTGACGCAACCTTGGGTCATTGTGGTACTAAATATTTTTGTGTGTAAATATGCTGCCAGAGAAGAAAGAATTGTCAAAAAAAGACATTGAAAGAATTTGAAGCTTTGATTGGGATGTCTCTACTGACGATGAAAGTAGTGATGACATAGAAGACATTTCAGCAATGCTGGAGAAGAATTTGGAAGAGGTTTTGAAACGAGGAGAAACGGTAGAGATTAGTATTCTTTACAAAATGATTGGAAAAGAAGGTGAGGAGAAACATTTTATCGAAAAAGTGGATTTGAAGACCTTAAAGTGGAGATTAAGGCCATTTTAAGCTCCAGAGAGTATTTGGGAAGAAGATAATACTTCAAAAGTTAACCACGTTATGACGCCAAATGATTATTTTTTCACTTTTTTTGATGACCAAGCTATTGATTTGATCACACATCAAACTGATTTAAAAGTAAAATGTTCTGGAGAGGATACTAAACGTTATATACATACATAGGTATTTAGTTGTACTTGGGTGTCATAAAAAAGCCACAATTCAAAATTACATGGTCAAAAGAAATAAAGCTTACCGCTGTTACAGATGCAATCCCACGTAGGATTGAAAAAATAAATCAACGCTTACGCTTCCACGAAAATGCTAAACAACCCAAAAAAGGAGATCCAAACTATGACAAGCAATGACAAGTCCTTTACTGGACATACTCAAGGACAATTTTAGTAGACAACCTCATCAATGTGTTGATAAACAAATCATTGCGTTTAAAGGTACATATATTTATATTCATAAATATAAATATTGACTTTTACAATGTACTTATTATTGCAATAATTGGTTATAGGTCTATCATCATATAAACAATACAACCCAGCTAAGCCCCACAAATGGGGTTTGAAAATATTAACGCGTGCTGGGAAATCTAGACTAGTAGAGGACCTTACGCTGTATGCTGGTGAAGGAACCTGTCCGACGTATGGGTTGGGAATATCGTCGGATGTAGTTTTATATTTGGAAAAGGGATTCCTAAGGAAAAGAATTGTGAGCTTTATTTTGATAACTGGCTTATATCTGTAAGCCTTCTGATTTAGTTGAAAGAAATGAAGATATCTGCCCCAGGTACTGTACGTAAAAATCGTAAAGGCAATTGCCAATAACTTAAAAAAAAAAATTTTAAAAGTGTGGGTATCGTTCGATATGAAATGTGTAATCAACATAACATCGTTTGTTTAAAATGGTTCGACAATAAGGCAGTGCATCTTATATCTTTGTATGAAGACCGCCAGCCTGTTGGGATATGCAAGCGTTGTAGTCCAAAATGTAAAATTTATATTGATGTTGAAAGGCCAGCGGTTGTTGCTTCCTACATAAACATTTACACTCTGTAAACCCTAAGCAAAAGCATATTCCTTTTATTAAATTTCAACTGGAAATTTCTCATGCACTTTACATTGCAAGAAAAGAGGTCGACCATCGGATGTAGAAGAGAGCTAGTTCTCTCTCGAGAGCTAATTTTCTCCCGAAAAAGAATACCAGGTATAGCCAGAACAAAAATATATAAGCTTGTCTGTTACAAAGAGCCGGAATGTGTCTATACGAAATACGGGGATTGAAAGAGAGATAACTGAAAGCAGCCAGAGGCAGTTCATGACAAGATCTTAAACAAGAGAGAACGCTATAGTCGGGTGCCCCGACTATCAGATACCCGTTACTCAGGTAAAGGGAGTGCGAGGGAGATGGAGATAGAAACTTTGATCACGCATAACTTTTTAACGAATGGTCCGATTTTAAAAATTTCTTCTACATTTCGATAGGTATTGATAAACAAAATAAAACTGCATTTTTACTTTTCCGAAATATTTATATTTTTAAAATCGTATCTAAGCGATTGTGGGCGTTAAAGGGGGCGTGGCACCTTTATGAAACAAACTTGCGCTGCGTAGGAACTCCTAGAATCTGCATGCAAAATGCCAATCTTCTAGCTTTTATAGTTTCCGAGATCTCAGCGTTCATACGGACAGACAGACAGACAGACAGACAGACAGACAGACAGACAGACAGACAGACAGACGGACAGACAGACGGACAGACGGACAGACGGACATGGCTAGATCGACTCGGCTAGTGATCCTGAACAAGAATATATATACTTTATAGGGTCGGAAACGCCTCCTTCTACCTGTTACATACTTTTGCACGAATACAATATACCCTTTTACTCTACGAGTAACGGGTATAAAAAGAAACCTTGGCTGTATGAAAACTTTGTAAAACCGAAAAGCAAAAATTCACTTCATTAATCCTGATACATCTTTTACTTCCTTACATAGTTGTGAGACTAATATTTACAATTGGGTGCTCTTTAATAGATTACCGACGAATCAATTTAAACAGAAACACAGCTCTCTCGTTTTTCGCACGAACCTCACACAGCTTTTTATTTTCTATGACTTATACATACATATATGCTACCTACAAACCCACTAAAAACGATCTATCAGTACCTATTCGCATTCGTTCGAGAGTAGTTCACCCAGTCGGTTGTTGTTTCTTTCTATCGTAAAGCAACAAGCAGAATCGAAATGGTTTGTTGACGACGTTTTAATTATATTAGTTAATAGAGTGAACGCCTTCAAAGCTTTTTCAATACTGCCAATGAAATACATTTAGAGGTTAATAAACTGACCGAAAAGCTTTTAATATAAATAAATTATAGTTGCACATGTTTTTATTGGAAAATAATATCTATTTGATTCGCACTATATTATTTGTTAGGTAATCAAGGGCAGGATATAAGAACATATCATAACAAGATCAGTAGCACACTTTGATAATACTATTATTTTATTTTACAGCAATTGAGAAAAGCTCTGCACTTCATCCTCTTAAGCTTGCTGGCACTTCAGCAACTAGACGTGGGTGCTAGCTCGCGTATTCTGGCCGCCTTCTTTTTTCCTGGGAAGAGCCACTTTATGATGACCAATGCCATTATTCGGGAGCTGGTAAAAAAAGGACATGAAGTCACTTTCATCACCCCGTTCACCTTGGCAAAGGAAAATCTGGGACTGAATTACAAGGAGATCTTGATACCACAATATGACTTCTGGCCAGAAAGTAAGTGAAGCCGATACAGTACACAATTAAATAATCTTCTGTTTTTCAGTTAAGGAGATGACCAATACCAACAGCATTTTGGAGATGACCGACTTGCCGACGCTCTCCTTCTTGCGAATGGTTAATGTGATGGGTGTGCACAGCACGGAATTTGCGTTCGAGCAGCCACAAGTTCAGGCCGTTATCAATGAGAAGAATAAGGTCGGAAGGTTTGATCTCCTGCTGGCAGAACAGTTCTTCAACGAGGGTGCCCTTATGCTGGGATACCTGTACCAGATTCCCATTATTACCGTGTCGACTTTTGGAAATTCCAACTATCTCAGTCAACTATTTGGAATAGTGTCTCCTTGGTCATATGTCCCACATGCATATATGCCTTACACTGATCGCATGACACTATGGGAGCGAATTGGAAATGTGGCCATCAATGCCGCAGAGGATCTCACCAGGGAGTTCTCATACTACCCAGCACAGGATGCCCTCCTTAGGAAACACTTCTCCAAACTGCTCGATAAGGTCCCAACTGTAAAGGAACTGGAGCGGAATATCTCGGCTATACTATTGAACACCTACATGCCACTGGCTTCGCCCAGACCCATTGCCTTTAATATGATCCCCGTCGGCGGACTGCACATTCAGCCGCCGAAGGGGTTACCGGAGCACCTTCAGAAGTTCCTGGATGGGGCTACCCATGGAGCCATTTATTTCAGCTTGGGTGAGTATATTCTTAATTGTTTCTCTTAATCCAAACGTAATAGCGAGATAACTTCATAGGCTCCCAAGTGCGCAGTGCCGATCTCCCGCCCGAAAAGCTAAAGATTTTCCTAAAGGTCTTTGGCAGTCTGAAGCAGCGCGTTCTGTGGAAGTTCGAGGATGAAACTCTGCCCAATCTACCGGCCAATGTAAAGGTGCAGAATTGGATGCCTCAGGGCGAAATCCTGGCTCATCCCAACGTTAAGGTGTTCATTGCCCATGGAGGACTCTTCGGCACCCAGGAGGCGGTGTACCATGCGATTCCGGTGCTGGGCATGCCCGTCTACTGTGATCAGCACCTGAACATCAATCAGGGCAAGAAGGCGGGCTATGCCTTGGGCCTTGATTACCGGACAGTCACGGTGGAAGAGCTGCGAGGAATGCTGCTGGAACTGATTGAGAATCCCAAGTTCAGGAACAACATGAAGAAGGCTTCTCGGGTGTTTCGCGATCGACCGCTGAGCGCCATGGACACGGCGATGTACTGGATAAACTATGTGATCGAGCACAGAGGAGCTCCCCACATTGTGTCTGCTGGCGTGGAACTGCCCTGGTACCAGTTCTACCTGCTGGACATTGTTGGCCTGTCTCTAGCTCTCGTTCTCCTGCCAATTCTGGCTCTGATCTCCATTTGCCGAAGAAGTTTCAAGTCAAGGAGAACTCCAAAGAAGAAGGCCAAGAGGAATTAGAACCAAAACTGGTGTTTTATTTTTGTTAACAAAAGAGGATACAATTATGTTCGCAATAAATTTTGAATAATTTTGTAATACATTTCTAAGGTACAAGACGGCTGCTAAGTTTCTGCAGACAGAATATTTTATCAACGGCTAGCTGAATAAGATTATTAATTGCTTAATTCAAATGAGAACATTTTAATGTGATTAACAATACTGGCACAAGGGAATGCATAATAAATGGAATGTGTTTTTTGTATAAGACGAGTTTAAATTACCAATTGTTATGAATATGGAAATGTAAATTACCTATACTGATTCGTCGACCAGTGCATCCTAGGTTATATTATAATTGATAAATTCTACAATTTTTTAGCAAATTAAAAAAAAATTTTTTTTTTTTTTGAAATTAAGATTGTTTTAAAAGTGGGTTAATCATAACTTTTTTAAGGTTTTTTCCTGTTCAACTAGAAGAGAATTTAATCCCGAATGCAATATATTTTGTCTCGTTTCGATAGGTTTCATTTTTTCCCTATCTTTCCCGTCAGTTAGAAGAAATCGTAAAAATGAAAAACGGAGAAATCCCACGTCAAAGTTTTCGTACATCAAAAATCGTATATAAACAAGAAAGAAAAGCTAACTTCGGGCGGAGCCAAAGTTGAACTACCCTTGCAGAATATTCTGTAAATTATATTCTCCAAAATTATTCATATGATGCATTCTTAACACTCATAAAAAATCCCAACTTCCTAACTTTACAAACACCAAAGTTATGGCATTTCCGATCAATCAGTAATATGGCGGCTATAGGATATAGTCCGCCGATCCTTATGAAATTTAGTAGGTCAGATTTATTGGCCAAATATAAAACCCATAGAAAATCCCAACTTCCTAACTTAACAAACACCAAAGTTATGGCACTTCCGATCAATCAGTTATATGGCAGCTATAGGATATAGTCGCCCGATCCATATGAAATTTGGTTGGTCGGATTGATTGGCCAAACATAAAAGCCAAAGAAAATCCCAACGTTCTAACTTAACAAACACCAAAGTTATGGCATTTCCGATCAATCAGTTATATGGCAGCTATAGGATATAGTCGGCCGATCCTTATGAAATTTGGTAGGTCGGATTGATTGGCCAAACATAAAAGCCAAAGAAAATCCCAACGTTTTAACATCAAAGTTATGGCATTTCCGATCAATCAGTTATATGACAGCTATAGGATATAGTCGGCCGATCTCGGCCGTTCCGACGTGCAAAGGAAAGAAGGCTGTGTGCAAAGTTTCAACTCGATATCTTTAAAACAGAGAGACTAGTTTGCGTAGAAACAGACAGACGGACAGATGGACATGCTTATATCAACTCAGGAGGTGATCCTGATCAAGAATATATATACTTTATAGGGTCGGGATGTCTCCTTCACTGCGTTGCACACTTTTTACCAAAATTATAATACCCTCTGCAAGGGTATAAAAATCGTACCGCTTGCTCACTATTTCTCCTGTAACTTGAAAAATATTTTGAATTTGCTTCTGAAATTTTAGGAACTCATTCTTGGATAGTTTGGGTAGACATTTATGCAAAAAAAAAATCGATTCTTTTGAAGACTCTAAACCCGTCTCCCTCCGTAAGTGGGATGCCTCGAATATAAGATACCCGTTACTCAGCTAACAAATTTCCCATTAACTACGCGCTGAAAATTTTATGTGTTGCCATCTCCAGAACTACAGTGCAAACTCCACAAGCTGTGAAGGAGCCGCTCTCTCAATCGTATAAACCATGTTTTCAAATATGCTGTGATCTCATAAATTGTAGAATATAAATACTTTATAGGGTCGGAAACTCTTCCTTCTACCTGTTACGTACTTTCCAACGAATACAATATAAGCAATTTGAGTATGTTAATTCCAATCTGAAGTTCGCAGCCGTCACTCGACCGCCAACATCCGACATACAGGTGGCGCCACCGATCCGATATTTATTTTACCTAGGTGGCGTATTTTCCTCTTGTACTTGGTAGGCAGTGGTTTGATCGTGTGGTCGGTTTTGACGTTCATCCCGCCGGGCTCGACTATCTCCTCTTCGTACTACGCAATCTTTTAAGCTCTAAGGCATATTAGCCGCCTGCTCGCCAAAAAAAACTTTACCTCCAATTTTCGAGAAATATATTTCAACAAGAAAGGAAGAAATCTTCGGAAAGCCGAAGTGTATATACCCTTGTAGTTATTAAAAACAATGAAGTTATGTCGACTTTGCGCTGCATTTTGCCATCGAATGTATGACAGCTTTATGATATTGTTGTCCGATTTTGACAAAACTAAAAGCGTAATTCTGATATAGTAAATAATTACTAAACTAACTACTTACTTACTAACGCAATAGAAAAACAGCAAAATATTTATATTTTTTTTATTTATATTTTTTTTAATTTTTGTTTTTCCTATGGGAGCTACATATATGATATAGATGTCTGATTTTAATTTAATTAAAAACGTAATTCTATAGTATTTAAATATTACCAAATCCCAAAGAACTAAAAAAGAAATTAAAAAGAAAGGAAAGCTAACTTCGGGCAGAGCCTTGCAGAATATTCTGTAAATTATATTCTCCAAAATTATTCATATAATGCATTTTAATACTTATAAAAAATCCCAACTTCATAACTTTAAAAACACCAAAGTTATGGCATTTCCAATCGTTGAGTTATATGGCAGCTATAGGATATAGTCGGCCGATCTTTATGAAATTTGGTCGGTCAAATTGATTGGCCAAGTATAAAACCCAACTTCCTAACTTTAAAAACACCAAAGTTATGGCATTTCCGATCGTTTAGTTATATGGCAGCTAGAGGATATAGTCGACCGATAGAAGGAAAGAATGGTGTGTGCAAAGTTTCAATTCGATATCTTTAAAACTGAGAGACTAGTTCGCGTAAAAACAGACAGACGGACAAACTTATGCTTATGCTTATATCAACTCTATATATACGAGACTCTATATATATCAAGACTATAAATACTTTATAGGGTAGGAGATGTCTCCTTCACTGCGTTGCACACTTTTGACTTAAAAAAAACATTTTTTTTTCGATTGTTCCTATGGGAGCTATATGAAATAGTTGCCCGATCCAGCTCGTTTCGACTTACATACCTGCAATAGAAAGGCAACTTCTGGGAAAGTTTCAGAAAGCTTTAATAGTGCGGGACTAGTTTGCGTAGAAACGGGCGGACGGACAGACGGTCATGGTATATATATTCTTTATAGGGTCGGAAATGTCTTCTTCAATGCGTTGCAAGCTTTTGACTGAAATTATAATACCCTCTCTTCAGAAAGCTTATGTAAATGTGTGCTTTCAGTGTTTTTTTTGGCAATTCGATGAAATTTCACAGGCCCCAACTCTTATACTCGAATAAATATTATTTTTGTAGCGCAGGTAAAACTATTATAAAACGACAGCTTAAGATCAGTATTTATTCAGAGGTTTAAATAGAAGCATCTCTTATTTCCGCAATAAAAGTGACAAGCTTTCCAGGCACGCGAACATCAATGAAATTGTTTTATTATAACAACAACGCGTATACTGTAAACGCTGATCACGTGTTTCAGATGCTAAACGAAACTATTTGAACATTAATAAATAATAATAATAATAATAATAATAATAATAATAATAATAATAATAATAATAATAATAATAATAATAATAATAATAATAATAATAAAAGTAAGCATTTTGTATTTCGCAATCTCAACGTTATCTTATGGGAATCTGGTCGCAGCACCTATTCTTATCATTATTTACTTGTTTATTTCAGCACCTTTACATGAATAAAGCCGTTTTGGATGGCTATGCCATAAGTCTGCACTTCCAGTCGATTACCGATGAGATCCTCCGACACTCCTTGCTCCAACTCATTCATAATTCTACCTATAATGAGAACGTGCAGAAAGTCTCGGACATATTTAGGGATCGTCCGCAGGAGCCCCGCAAAAGTGCCGTCTATTGGATCGAATATGTCATCCGGCATCGAGGAGCTCCCCACTTGCGATCCGCAGGCCTGGATCTCAACTGGTTTCAGTTCTATCTGCTCGACGTGATAGCCTTTGTGGGCGTCATTGCTTTGTCTGGAATCCTCGCCCTGGCACTCGCCATTAGATTGGTGATGGGCAGTAATAAAAAGCACGAATTTTTTCAAAAGCTTTGATGAAACTCAATTTATTTCAATTTGTTTTATTTTACTTTCTATTTTTGGGCTTGGGACAATAAAAAAAAAATTTTTTTTGTGTTTAATATAAGAAGCAAACAAGTAGAAGCGCTTAAGTCAAGTGCCTCGACTATAAGAGACCCCGTTACTTTTCTAATTTCAAAATAAATATGCCCCAACGATGGATCACTTCGAAAATTTTAAGTGTCTCCATCTGCCGAACTGCAGTGAAAACACCACAAGCTGTGAGCGAGCCGCTCTCTCAATTATATAATCCACGTTTTCAAATATGCTGTGATCTTATAATTTTAATTGGAAAATGGTGTGTCGATAGATAATAAACGAATGACAAAATTTTTAAATAAACTTTCGCTGCGTAACCTAAAATCTTCATTCAATCCCAAGTTTCTAGGTCATCTTGTTTCCGAGACAGACAGACGGAAATGTCTTTTTTGACTCGGCTATTAATCGGAAACTCTTCCTTCTACCTGTTACGTACTTTCCAACGAATGCAATATAGTCAATTTGGGTCTGTTAATTCCTATCTGAAGTTCGCGGCCGTCACTCGACCTCCAACATCCGACATATAGGTGGCGGCTACGATCCGATATTTATTTTCACATAGGTGGCGCATTTTCCTCTTGTACTTGGTAGGCAGTGGTTTGATCGTCTGGTCGGTCTTGACGTTCTTCCTGCCGGGCTTACTATCTCTTTTTCGTACTACCCAATCTTTCAGCTCTAAGGCCTAGAGTAATTACTTATAAATAAGTATAATGAATGTACCTCAAGTTTTTGGCAAATATATTTAAAAAACAAAAAACCGAAACTAAAACGGAGAACAAAGGCAAGGCAACAGAAGCAGGAGTCACAGCAACAACAAACAATCGATACAGTGAGCGAAAATATGATCTTAAGGTCTTTGATATTAAATGGTATCATTTTGGGAATGATTAAGCAATAGAAGTTGTGTGTAATAGGATAAACTGAAGTAGATTACTAGATATTATTACTTCCCCTTTCTAACACAAAAGTTAATTATATAATTTTAAGTATTATAGTTAAAACAAGAACGGAAAGCTAACTTCGGGCGGAGCCGAAGTTGAAATACCCTTGCAGAATATTCTGTAAATTATGTTCTCCAAAATTATTCATATGATGCATTTTTAATACTTATAAAAAATCCCAACTTCCTAACTTTAAAAACACCAAAGTTATGCTTATATCAACTCAGGAGGTGATCCTGATCAAGAATATATATACTTTATAGGGTCGGAGATGTCTCCTTCACTGCGTTGCACACTTTTGACCAAAATTATAATACCCTCTGCAAGGGTATAACAATGAAGTTATGTCGATTTTGCGCTGCATTTTGCCATCGTTTCAATGGCAGCTATATGACGGACGGACAGACCGACAGACGGACGGACAGACGGACGGACAGACGGACGGACAGACGGACGGACAGACGGACAGATGGATGGACAGACGGACGGACGGACATGGCTAGATCGACTCTCCTGGTGATGCTGATCAAAAATATATATTTATATATACAAACTTTTGACTGAAATTATAATACAAGGGTATAATGAAAATAAAACGATTAAGAAAGCTTATGTAGAAAGTGTGCTTTCAGTGTTTCTTGACAATTCGATGGAATTTCACAGGGGCCTACTCTTATACTCGAATAAATTATTTTCAGTATTGTAGCGCAGTTAAAACTATTACCGAACTACAGCTCAAGATCAGTATTCATTCAGAGGTTCAAATAGAAGCATCTCTTATTTCCGCAATACAAGTGGCAATCTTGTCAGGCACGCGAACATCAATTAAATTGTTTTATTATAACAACGACGCGTATACTGTAAACGCTGATTACGTGTTTCAGATGCTATACGAAACTATTTGAACATTATCAAAAGTAAAAATGTTGTATTTCACAATCTTAAATGCACCGCAAGCTATTTCCAGTCGCGATCCAAAAATACATTTTTTTTTGAATATTTTGTTTCCGTAAATTAATCCTAATTGTTAGCTACATGAACTTTGAGCCGAGCTAGCAGCTGGCTAGAATGGGGAAGTCAGTTTTATAATCTCAAGAGTAGCGCTCCTATTACAAACAAAACTGCAAACAGTGTTACCAAGGACGGAAGAACACTTGAAAAAAAAACAATTGGATAATAAGGAATATATTAATATATAACTATTAATTAAGGAATTAATTAACATATATTTCATAATTTCAGTTAATCGTGCAAGGATGCAATTCGTACTCATTTGTTGTCTACTCCTGGCTGGAAATTTGTATTCCCACCAAAAATTAGCTGAGGGCTCTAAAATACTAGCTGTGTACGCCTTTCCAGGTATTGTATTTGGAAGCCGAAATATGTCATATAGCATTCTGATCACTTACATTTTTGGTTAGGCAAATCACATTATATGATGCACAAAGCTTTGGTGAGGGAACTCGTCGAAAGTGGCCATCAGGTGACCATGATCTCAGCTATTTCTCTCGAGAAAGAACAGCTTGGCAGCAACTACACGGAGATCTTAATAGAACCGGTCTATGATTTTTGGCACGATGGTGAGTGTGGCGTGTTTGAAACATGAAACATCTGCCAAATAAGTAAACATCTTATTCGTTTGGCACCAGTTCAGCTGAACTTCGGATCCCAGCACTTGTTTGAGCTGACCCGCATGACCAACTATGACTTTTTAAAAATGCTGGAGATTATCGGCATTAAAACCACGGAACATGCTTTACGGCAGCCCAAAGTTCAGGCCCTCATTCGTGCTAAGCAGACAGACGGGGTCTTTGATCTCCTCCTGGCTGAGCAGTTCTATCAGGAGGCTTTCCTAGCCCTGGCTCATATCTACCATATTCCAGTGGTGACCACGAGTACGCTGGGCTACGAGAACCATATGAGCCAGATGATGGGAGTGATTACCCCTTGGTCTTTCGTACCGCACGGTTTTATGCCCTTCACCGATCGAATGACTTTCCTGGAACGGGTGCGAAACTCCTATGTATCCTTCTATGAAGATATGGACCGGTTGCTGAACTATTTTCCCAAAATGGATGCGGTGACCGAGGAGTTCTTTGGCCTAGTTTTGGGTAAGTTCCGAAAAACGTAGCTGGAGAACCCACCTAAGATAAGAAAATTCTAGATGAGGTGCCAAAGGTCAAGCACATGGAGCGGGAAATCTCGGTGATGCTGCTAAACAGTCACGCACCGCTGACCACGGCACGTCCCACGGTGGATGCCATGGTGCCAGTGGGCGGCATGCACATCTATCCGCCCAAAGCTCTCCCACCGGACATGCAAGCGTTCCTGGATGGGGCCACCGAAGGGGCCATCTTCTTCAGCCTGGGCAGCAATGTCCAGAGCAAGGATATGCCAGTGGAGATGCTGCAGATGTTCCTGCAGGTATTCGGTTCCCTCAAGCAACGGGTGCTGTGGAAATTTGAGGACGAGACCATTCGCCAGTTGCCGGAAAATGTGATGGTGAGGAAGTGGCTGCCCCAGTCAGACATTCTGGCCCATCGCAACGTGAAGGTTTTCATCACCCACGGCGGATTGTTTGGCACCCAGGAGGGAGTGCACTACGCCGTGCCTATGCTGGGCATTCCCATCTACTGCGATCAGGTGGGTAATAACGTTATCTTATCGGAATCTGGTCGCAGCACCTATTCTTATCATTATTTACTTGCTTATTTCAGCACCTTAACATGAATAAAGCCGTTTTGGATGGCTATGCCATAAGTCTGCACTTCCAGTCGATTACCGATGAGATCCTCCGACACTCCTTGCTCCAACTCATCCATAATTCTACCTATAAGGAGAACGTGCAGAGAGTCTCGGACATATTTAGGGATCGTCCGCAGGAGCCCCGCAAAAGTGCCGTCTATTGGATCGAATATGTCATCCGGCATCGAGGAGCTCCCCACTTGCGATCCGCAGGCCTGGATCTCAACTGGTTTCAGTTCTATCTGCTCGACGTGATAGCCTTTGTGGGCGTCATTGCTTTGTCTGGAATCCTCGCCCTGGCACTCGCCATTAGATTGCTGATGGGCAGTAATAAAAAGCACAGAAAAGCTAAGAAAAATTAATTTTTTCAAAGGCTTTGGTTCAAGACACGTTTAGAATTTATATATGATGGTTATTTGGTAAACAGAGTGTAACAATCAAGTTTAAGAAATGTTAGTAAAAAAACTTTCCTTATGAAGAGTGAGAAAAATTCTTGGTTTTTTATTTAATTACTTAATAAGTCTCTATACATGGAAAGTATATGCCTAACATATTCTGAAGAATCTATTAGTTATAAAAAATTGTACGTTTCACGGACGACCAGAACAAGATAAAAATATTTTTTAAATGTAAACAAAAGTGTATGAATCGTTTGACCTTTCAAAATGTTTTGAGCCTATTTTTGGACCAACAACTTTAGCTAATTTTCCTTGAGAGGTCTGAACACTATTGGATGACAATCAGTATTTGAGGAGAAGTGCTTACATAAAATTATTTTCCAAATTAAAAATGTAGTTCTTAAATAACCAATATAAGAGTATTACTTTGAATAATGCTCGCACATGTCTATGCTATTATAGATTAAACATCTATCATTCCTATGGAGGCTATAAGGCACAACAGTTGGCTCGTGATTTTATAGTGATAATCTACAACTGACGAATGTGCCCATATCAACTCGTCTGGCACTAGACAAAACAAATAAATGTACCTAAAAGTTTATAACATAAAACAATTTAGGTCTCTTTACTTTACCTAAAACTTGGTGGTTTTTAACAGATTATAGCGAAGACACAGGATTACAGCTTCTCGGTTTCTTAAAGAGTCTATGACATAGATATGCCACCTACAGACCCACAAAGAAAATTGTCAGTACCTAATCGCATTCGTTTGAGAGTCGTACGCCGAGTCGGTTGTTAATTTTTTCTATCGTAGAGCAAAAAGCATAATAAAAATGGTTTGTTGACGTTGCGAATAAATTAGTTAAATGTCTAAAAGCTTTTAAAGGCACTATCTAGGCAAGAATTTCATTTAGAGGTCAATGAAATGAAGGAAAATCTTTTATTTTTTAATGTGTTACACACTTTTAAATGAAAATATAATATAATAAAAAGCTTTTTATCACCACATATCAGTTTTTAGCTAAAAGTCAATACCTCTAATAACAAGTTCAATACCTATCTTTACATTCATATTTTACAGCAACTTAGAAGTGTCCTGCACATATTCCTCTTGAGCCTGGTGGCACTTCAGCAACTTGACTTTGGTACCAGCTCCCGCATCCTGGCCGCTTTCTTTTACCCTGGGAAAAGCCACTTTATGATGACTAAGGCCATAATCCAGGAGCTGGTAAAACAAGGACATGAAGTCACATTCATCACTGCGTTCTCCTTGGCTAAGGAAAATCTGGGAACGAACTACAAGGAAATTTTGATACCACAATACGACTTCTGGCCCGATAGTAGGTGAAGCTGCAGAATAAAATATACACATTTATAATACTCCCTCAGTTAAGGAGATGACCAATACCAACAGCATTTTGGAGATGGCCGACTTGTCAACACTTACCTTCCTGCGAATTCCTAGTATGATGGGTGTGCACAGCACGGACTTTGCGTTCGAGCAGCCACAAATTCAGGCCGTTATCAATGAGAAGAATAAGGTCGGAAGGTTTGATCTCCTACTGGCGGAACAGTTCTTTAACGAGGGTGCCCTCATCCTTGGACATCTGTACCAGATTCCCGTTATTACCGTCTCGACTTTTGGCTTTGGCAACTATTTTAGTCAGTTATTTGGAATAGTGTCCCCTTGGTCGTACGTCCCACATGCATATATGCCTTACACAGATCGCATGACGCTGTGGGAGCGAATAGGAAATGTGGCTATCAGTGCCGTCGAGGATCTTACCAGGGAGTTCTCATACTATCCCGCACAGGATGCCATCCTCAAGAAACACTTCTCCAAACTGCTCGATAGGGTACCAACTGTAAAGGAACTGGAGCGGAATATCTCGGCTATACTATTGAACACCTACATGCCACTGGCTTCGCCCAGACCCATAGCCTTTAATATGATCCCCGTCGGCGGACTGCACATTCAGCCGCCTAAGGGGTTACCGGAGCACCTTCAGAAGTTTCTGGATGGGGCTACCCATGGAGCCATTTATTTCAGTTTGGGTGAGTGTATTTTTACCTGTTTCTCTTAAATCAGTTCCAAATAATAATTAAACAAATATAATTTTCAAAGGCTCCCAGGTGCGCAGTGCCGATCTCCCGCCCGAAAAGCTAAAGATTTTCCTAGAGGTCTTTGGCAGTCTGAAGCAGCGCGTTCTGTGGAAGTTCGAGGATGAAACTCTGCCCAATCTACCGACCAATGTGAAGGTGCAGAATTGGATGCCTCAGGGCGACATCCTGGCTCATCCCAATGTTAAGGTGTTCATTGCCCATGGAGGACTCTTTGGCACCCAGGAGGCGGTGTACCATGCGATTCCGGTGCTGGGCATGCCCGTCTACTGTGATCAGCACCTGAACATCAATCAGGGCAAGAAGGCGGGCTATGCCTTGGGCCTTGATTACCGGACAGTCACGGTGGAAGAGCTGCGAGGAATGCTGCTGGAACTGATTGAGAATCCCAAGTTCAGGAACAACATGAAGAAGGCTTCTCGGGTGTTCCGCGATCGACCCCTGAGCGCCTTGGACACGGCGATGTACTGGATAAACTATGTGATCGAGCACAGAGGAGCTCCCCACATTGTGTCTGCTGGCGTGGAACTGCCCTGGTACCAGTTCTACCTGCTGGACATTGTTGGCCTGGCTCTAGCTCTCGTTCTCCTGCCAATTATGGCTCTGATATCCATCTGCCGAAGGAGTTCCAAGTCAAAGAGCACTCCAAAGAAGACCAAGAGGAATTAGAACCAAAACTTGTTTTTTATTTTTGTTAACAAAAGAGGGTACAATTATGTTAGATTGTTTTTTGCAATAAATTTTGGATAATTTGGTAATACATTTCTAGGGCACTAGACAGCTGGTAATTGATAACAAAGCTAACGAGTAGCGTGCAAAGACCGCTCACAACTAACTGAACTGGATGCTGAAATAGGTCAGGAGAATTAGCTTGGGATCTTCGCAGGGCCTTTTTGGTGTCTTCGGGCCTTTGTTTAAGCTTGTTTGTGTTTGATGTGCCTTGTGTTGTGTGATTGTCGTGTGTGCTTAGGTGTGTTTCAGTGTGGGTGTGCGGCGATCTCTACTGGCTTATGACCATGGACTTCTTTACCTTCTTCTCCTTCCTCTCATGGGTGATGGTGACTTCCTCTGTGAAATAATGATCAATGAGATGGGGATATAATTTAGTGGAATAAGTAGGAACTAGTTAGTAGTAAAATGGGTTGCAAAATGCTCACCTTCGAACTTGGTGGGCAGCTGCTTGATCGTCTCGATGGTCTTGACGTTCTTCTCGCCGGGCTCGATGATCTCCTCCTCGTACTCCTCGATGATCTCCTCCTCGTCGGTGTCATCGGGATTGACCTTGTTGGTGGGCACAGGATCGAACACGGTTTTCACGGCCTTCTTCACGATGCCTTCGGCTGTCACGGTGGTGTAGTGGTACTCGGTGCCGCCTTCGATCTTGATGGTCTCCACAGTGGTTACATCCCCGGGGTTCTCGGAGGGCACGATCTTCTTGGTGCCCGACTCGGACTTGAGCTTCTTGGTGGTGGTCACGTTCTTAAGCTTCTCGGCGTCCTTCAGGGTCTTCTTGTACTGCCGGATCTCCTCTTCGGTGAGCTCCACCTCCTCCTCCTCGTAGACGGTCTTCGAGGTGGTGATGGTCTTGCCGGACTCCAGTTCCGTGGAGTAGGTGTACTCCACTCCGCCGGGCACTCGCTTTGAGGCCACAGAGGTGGTATCGTTCTGGAAGAAGTCGGCGGGTGGTGGTGGGGCCGAAGACTTGGGCTTCTTCTTCAGCTTCTTGCCACTGTCGGTGGTTGAGGTGTTTGAGGTGGAGGTGATGGCCTTGACATTCTGCTCCTGCAGCGAGTTCTTGCGCACAGTGCGATTGTTCTCGGTGATCTCGATGTTCTGAGTCACGGACACCCTTCGCTCCGAGGTGGTGGTGGTGTTGGACTGCTGGTCCTGGAAGTTCTGGACCACGTTCTTCTGCTGCTTCTGCACGATGCGGCGGGATGACTCCGTGGAATCGGTGGAGTCCACCGACGACTTCCTGGTCACGTTCTTCTTGTTCTTGTTCAACTTGGCGGCGGTGTTCTCGTCGACCTCCGTGGGAACCGAGTCGAAGAAGGTCTTGGTGCGCGTGCTGCGGGTTCCATCCTCGTTAATCGTGGTGTACACCTCCTCGTATCCACCCTCGATGGCGCGGGTCAGCATGGTGGTACGCTCATCGATGCGGATCTCCTTTCCGAGACGCTTCTGGACCAGCTTCTTGTTCTGCTGCTCCTTCTTCAGATCCTCCTCGCTAACGGGCTTGGGGTCCCAGAAAGTTCGCACCTGGGTCTTGACGGTTCCATTGGGCTGGGGGGTGGTGGTGATCACCTCGTAGCCACCCTCGATGAGCTTGTACTTGGTGCTGGCTCCCGTGGCCTTGTCGAACTCCACCTTACCATCTTCGATGTCCGCGGAGGTCAGAAGCTCTGTGGTGTGTGGATGCATGTGTGTATAGTATTCGGTATATAAGGCTGTTTTTGCGACCATCCCAAGCTCTTGAGTGTGTGTTTGCATCTAGGGTTATCCAAAGCACTTGCGGCTTATGTCTAGTATTAGCTTTTGTCTTATCCTACGCTAAGTCTACGATATTGCATGGGTTTACTCCGTAAGGCAGCCTGGCATTCGGGTTAATCAAGTGGCTCTTAGACGATTTCAAGCAAGTTGTAAGCATATGGATATTATTTCCCTTATTTATATAGCTTGTAGAAAAATAAGCCAATAAACACATTTAGTAATTAATAATTTCTTAATTTTGTCTAGCTAATCTAAACATCGATATCTGAAGACTCAAAGCAATATATAATTTAAGTTTAGTTTTTTAGACCTAATATATGCTTTCTTTCATAAGACAAATTAGTTTAATCGTTTTTTTCTGTTCACAAATGTACAATTATTATTATATATAAGAGTCAACAAAAATAGTATTGCTTTTCCTACCAACAATATTTACTTTCATTCAAAACCTTCGAAAATTGAATTTTTGTTCGTTGTATAGATATTTTGATAACTGCAATTCTTACTACCCTCGTAAACTTTAAAAACATCGTCTAAGAGCCGCTTAGCTGGCAATTTTTACAGCATTCGTCGTTGCATACGCTTTGTACTTTCTTGGATTTGTCAATCAATCGCCGGGTTAGACGTGCACGGGTTGGGGTTCGGTATCCACATTCGGTTCCAGCCGCCGGTAATGCGACTTGGGGCGACACGCCAGGTGTGGCAGGCAGCTGTAGTGCATCAGCAGCTTCATTAATTGCTATTTGAACTTGCGGGCGGACCTCTGTTTGCTGTTCTTCGAGACGTTTCCGCTTCCAGCCGGCAGCGTAATGTGCTGTGCTGGCTGCGGTTGTGGTTGCGGTTCCGGTTCCGGTTGGGGGTTCGGTTGCTCCTGTCGCATCTGTGGATTCTGCTTTAAGGAGGCGGTGGAAGGAGCTGAAGCGTTAGCCGGCATTTTGTTAGTTGTGGCTTTTGGGCGGGCAGAGGGGCGTGGCTGGTCAAGATGGTGCTGCCCGTTCCCATTGCCATTGCCATTGCCATTCCCATTCCCGTTGTTAGTGTGAGCCAGTTTCGTTTTCATCGCCTCCGAAGGTGTGGATTTCTCGGGCGGATGCAGCAGTTTACTGGCGGTTTCGTTTAGCAATTGATCATAGCTTAGTGGGTTAGCAGGAGGGTCACTATCGTTATCATTATCTGCAAATGTGGTTGGGGGTAACGAGACAGTAGTTTTAATTCGATTTCAGCTACATCGTCTGGGATGCTGGTGGTGATTGGTGGTGACTGAGATGCGATGGATGAATGGTGCTGGCTCTTATGGCTACGTGATGGTTCTAAGACCTCTGGCTTAGACCCGATGCTTCCCATGGCTAAGATGGCTTAAAAGTACAGAACTGAAAAGGCGACAAACGTGGGAGAAGAACGCAACTTAGGGCTAAAATAAAAATGCACATTTAAAACCAGAGTTTCTTAAATTGAAAATTTGTTTGTGTTGTTCTTGTTCTTGTTGTTGGGGGTTTCTTTGTTCTTGTTGTTCTCGAATAAATATTAAGACAATATTTGCAAATAGTAAATTATAACATAAATGGTATATACGTATATAGATAGAAAAGTTAGGCTGCCAAAACAACTGAAACAAAACACTTAACGCTCAGTTCGAATTCAATCCGAAGAGTGGGCGCAAAAAGGGGCGATACAGTTTCACACACACACACTCACACACAGACAGAAACATATACACAATAGCCACAAAAAATGTTGGCTACAATTTCAGTTTTGATTTTTACTTTATTTTAAATGGTTTTCGTTTATCTTTTCTAGAGTTATTGTATACACTCATTGTTTGGTTTTTATTCATAGGGAAGAACATATGTACATATGTGGGGTAAAGTGGGGAAAGGGCAGGGAATGGACTTTATGCCACAATGAATTTCGATGCAGATGAGCTAAAAAGTCATCGCTATAAATCGGTAAACACACGAGAGGGCGAAAGTACAAAATTTTCAATTAAAATACAATGAAGTGTAAAAGTTTGTGGCCGGGCCAAGTGTTCTTTTGGGGCAGGGGTTTCGGGGCGAGAGATTGGGGCAACTGTGCCAAGTGTGTCGCCCACACACACACATCGCTTCGCAACACATCACGTTTGTCGAGAGCAGCAGCAGTGCAAAAAGTTTAATTTGAAAACTTAATTAAAATTTCTGTGCGTTCGTTTTTTTTTTACTTCTCTCTGTCTCGCTTTTTTCTTAACAAGATGTATGTGTGGGGGGGTTAAATAAAAATTGCATTTATGTCACTCTGAAGAATTCGTTTCGACAACATTTTGGGCTAAACCTTAAATCTCAATTAGACCGGGGGCTCCTTGACATTGGCATCAGTTCGCCTGCCTCCCAAATGGAAATTACAATTGTGTATGAGTCTGGTCTGTGTGTGCGTCTTCTTTTTCTTATCGAAGGGGTGAGGGAGGGTGTTGAGTGTGTGCGTGTTTAACAAAAAATGGCAACAAAACGACGAAAATCGCACGTTTTGCATTTGTTTGTTCTGGCTTGCTTGTTTTGTTTTTTGTTTAGTTTCGGTTTTTTATCTATGAGCTACCAGTTTCTTCGGTCTCCTTCTCGGTCTTCTTGTCCAGCGTCTGCGAGATCTTCTTCCAGATGTTGTCGAAGGAATCGGCACCGGCGTAGTCGATCTGTCCGGACTCCCAGCACTGGCGGCGCATCTGGTTCTCGTAGTCCTCCTGTTCGGGAGTGCGTTGCTGACCGATGCGCAGCTGAGACAGTGCACCAGCCAGACCCGCCTGAAAGTATGCAAATTGGATTTATTAAAACCTGATTTTACTAAGGCTGATGGGGGTGGGAAAATATAGTTGTTGGTGTTTCAGGTACTTCATGCACTACGAGTTAAACATTTATTAGTACTAGTACGCAGACGAACGGTTGACAACATTAAGATGTTAGTTACTGTGCACGGGGCGTATGATTAATATGACAACAGAGTGCTACTCAACGCATAAATCAAGTATGCGACGCGTTGCACTGCGACCGCTTACGTTTGCAATTCGTGTCCCAGCAACTCTCTGGCAGATTACTATGTGAAAGTGGGTGGGATGGTGGGAGATGGCTGAACTGAGCACATGCAACACGAGGATGAAGTGCCTGCTTCTGCTTCTCAAGATGATGATGATGATGATGGGGAGTGAGCTCTCCATTTTCCATTTACATTTATGCTTGACCAGGTGCCAGGCCAACTAATAATAAATCAACAAATGCCCTTATCCAGGCCACAAACACAACGTTGAACCATTAACCAAGGACCAAGGACCATGAGGAACAATGAACGATGACCGAAGGACAATGACGATGACAATGACAATTCGTATGCAAAACAGTGACTAGACGAAAACCAGGGCATTACAAAATCACTATCACTTGCACTAGCACTTGTACACTTGCACACCACTTTCCGAAGCTGGTAGGTTGGGAGTTTGGGATTGGGCCTGCTACACAGAAAAAAAAGTATAATTTCGAATTATATTAGATACGCTAACGACCAAAATTTGAGTTTAGTTTTTATAAAAATCTTGTCAAGTTACGTTTTTACAATTTTAGACTTTAATGCATTACAAAAAAATTTGTAATTGGTTTGACGTATTAATTGGGCTTACAAGGTAAAACCTTATAGAAATATAAGTATTGAATACAAAAACAAAGAAAAATACTAAAGGATCGTAAATATATAATATCTATCTGTTTTTTGATTGTTGTTAATCGAATTCCAGAAAAATCGATTATTCTGGATATATCAATAAAGCAAATACAAGTTTATTTGTTTTGAATTAGTGGATATGAATTGAAACGAAAAGTCAATTTTTTTCTGTGTAGTCTTCAGGCCAGGATTGGATTGATTGCCTTTACCTCAGGCGGCGATGTGGCTGCAACTTCATGTTCTTGTTGGTGGTTTGTCGCTTTTTCTACTGTCTGACTATGCACGGAATGATGTGGCGTGGGCGTGGGCGAGGGCGTGGCATTGGGCGTGGGCGTGGCATTGGGCGTGGCTAAGGAGGCGTGTTCAGGTGGGTGTGAAATGTTTAGCTCATTGCTATTCACATCTACGGATGGAAAATCTTCGACATTGGCATTGGCAGTGGCAGTGGCATTGTAGGATTGGGGTGGAGGAGTCGGCGGCGGAGGTGGGTGGCATGCATCGTCATGATGCCACTCAGTGGCATATTCATTAGCATTTGCATTTGCATTCTCATTCGCAGTCACAGTCGCATCCGCATTCCCATTGTCCTGGGTGTGATTCTGGCTGGGATTGTGGTGCTGCTGCTGCTGCTGTTCCTGCTCCTGCTCCTTCTCCAGATTCTCATAGTAATCTGCCCAAGGATCGCGGAACTGGCGCACATGCAACAGTTGGTGGTGCAGCTGCTGCTGCTGGTAGTACTCATGCTGCTGCCGCTGATGCTGCTCATCCGCCGCGAAATCGCTTTGCGAGTGCATTAGGTTTAGGCAAAGGCACTGAGACGATGTTAGATAGATAGAGTTATATGCTCGACAAATGCGATTCGGCAGTCCACGAATTTTATATGGCAAGTTTTAATTTACAGAATGCGCAACATAGGAGAGCGAGAGTTGGAAAATAAAGAGTAAATGAAAAGTAAATCAATTTGCAAAAATAAACAACCGAACAGCACAAACAAAAAAAAAGGAGAAAGTGGAAGGTAACAAAAAAGGAGAACCCCCGAATGCGAGCGTGTGTGTGTGTGTGTGTTTGTGTTATGGGATATATACCTAATGATTCTGGCATCACCCCCAACCATCGACCATCTTGATTTAAATCATTTCCATCTATCGATGGCGTAAACCGAAACATTTCCCTGGCTCCTGGCCAAATCAATGCAAATTAGAAAAAAACAGAAAGAAAGTGAACACTAAGACGAGCACACACACACGAGACACACACAGTTGGACAAATATTACAAAAAATACAAAAGAAATAAATTAAAAGAGACCCAATTGGGAATCGGTCCGTCCGTCTGTCTGGGGGGCCAAAATAGCAGAAGAAAATACGAGAAAAAATGGGTTACTCTGGGGCGTGGCTGCTAATCGAGGAAAAATCAACAGAAAATTGCAAACCGAAACAAAAAATAATGAAAGCGAAGTCAAAGAACAGGCATTTAAAGTGAATAGATAGAAGAGGCGAGAAAAGAAACGATATCGAGGTCAGCTATCGGCAAGAAATAGCAAATAGATCGAATCTGAGTTTGTTTGCTTGGGTTATTTACTTGGCGCGCACAGAAAGATGGATAAATAAATAAATATTTGAGTTATAATTAAGATATTTACACAGGGGAGTGCTCAGGGTCTCTACAGATCTGGTGGTGCGATATAGTTCGGCAATTGAAGATCTGCTTACCTCTGTACTGGGCCCGTGGGCTATCGCTCCCTCGGGCCGATCACTAGCAACTATTCCTGGCGTTTGCTTGCGATTAGCGGGTTAAGAAACGAAGCAGGGGTTTTGGGAGCAAATACATTGGGTTAAACAATAAAATTCTTTGGTTAGCTTTAGTATGGCGTTCAAAAACAGGGGACATAATAGTTCAGTCTGATTGTAGAGGGCAAAAATAAGCTGTAAATCGCCAAAGGGTAGAAGATTCGGGTTGCAAGTAGCTTACTGAGGGCACTTACCATTTCGGTGGACAGGGACTGGATCACGTTTTCGCAGAAGATGTTCCACCACAGCTGAATCAGATCCTGGGCATGGGCATAGTCCGACGAAACGCTGGCCACCTTTGTCTCGGAGTTGAACTGAATCAGCCAGGGCTTCAGCTTGCCGGCGAAATGCAAAATCTTTATCTTATCTCTGAACCTGTAAGCCAAAGAATTTTACAAACTGTGGCCCGGCCATCTAAGATAGCGAACTCACTGTTTGAATGCGGGCAGATAGCAGTACGAGGCATAGGCCGTCACATTGTAAACAAATGGCAAATGCTTCTTGATGTCCGCCGTCGCCCAGTCGGCAAAGAACTGGTTCAGCAGCCCCTGGTCGCCGCCATCGAAGCTGCCGTTCTTCACGGCGAACTCTGTGATCTGGGTGAAGGTGTCCACACTGGGTCTGAACACAAACACGCCGGAGTTGAAGCAGTCCGGCCAGCTCACATCCGGAGCAGCCGACAGCTCCTCGCGCTCAAACAGCTCGTCGCAGTTTTGCAATACCTACAAAACAGGAAATAGGTTTTTGGCTTAGAGACTTCATAAATGAAGAAAATAGATTTTAATACACATATAGTGGGTTCAGATCCCTAATATTTCCCTTCTTCAGCACATTTTTATTTGTGATTACCGACTTTGTTTTATCTTAATTTTGTAAATAATTGCAATTATAATTATCAATAACAGGATGTTCCGATTGCAGATCTGTTTTATATTGCTTGTAAATTCGACTAATATTTAAATCCTAAAAATGTTAAATTCATCATCAGATCAAATGTCTCAAGAAAAAATGCGAACAGATAGTCGCGATATATGAAAATAGAGACACAAGTCAGGGGAAAATGTAAGATCTAATTTTGTGGTCAAGAAGTAAGTATTTAACGAGCAGCAGAGAGTTACAATTTTATATAATAGGAAAAGGTCATGCAATTCATAGTTAGATCAACAATGATTTAATATTAGGGGAATACTATTTCTAGTTAATCTTCTTGGCACGGAAATAAATATTTGTTCATTGATTTATTCTGTGCTTGTACTTAGATCAATCTGAAAGTGGGTCACTTAAAACTAAACGGATTAAGATCAGAAGGACCAAAGTGAGTTTGTATTTCCTAAAATAAATTTTAAGTGGCTCAATTGACAACTTTTTTATTGCCCCCAAAACTCACCAGTGTATCCGCATCCAGGAAGACGCACTTCTCGAACTGAACGAGGCGCCAGCAGTGCAGCTTTGTGAAGGTCACGCCCAGTTCGGGGCGGGAGAGCAGCGCCAGATTGGCTGCGTCCTGTGAGTCGAGCACATTGACCTCCTGCACCACGTTGTAAACCTCCTTCAGTCTGTCGCGCATCGCTTGCGAGACGGTCGGCGTGACCAGGACCGCCAGCTGGTGGGCGGTCTTGGCCCTTTTCAGGGAGTGGGCCAAGACCAAGGCACCCAGTGAGTACGTGTCATTTGTCGTCAACGTCACCCAAGCGAACTCTATTTGAGAGGGGAGAACGAGATGCAAATTAAATTTAATAGATATCTCGGAAATAAAACTACAGACGCAGATACGAATTGGGCTACAATTCAAAAGCCATTGTTACATTGCACGTTTCACTGCAGCAGCTGGCTGGGAATTCGCTCTGTATTTATTAGTTTCGGAATCAGCAAAAAAATGGTTATGGATTATAAATAAACAAGCGCTTTTTCGGGTCCCCCATTCGAAATAGAACAGATATATGTATGTATGTATGTACAAGTGGTGTGTGCAGATCTCCAACTGCGTCAGCAGTGGGCGTGGCACGCGGCGCCCACATGCATCCAATTTTCATTTGCTTTGTTAGAGCGGAAAAATAGCAAAAAAATCATAAAGAATTGGCAAAATCGAGCAGAGCATATTTCAGGCGCGTCCAAACGAGCAATTAGAATTTTGCGTAGTTGGCATTTAGTTGGGCAAAAGCTATAGATAATTATTCATGGCGTTGGCATATCCTAATATAGGATGTATATACACATGTTTATGGGGCGATTATGAGCTTTTTTTTCGGTGCACATTTCTCACACTATGGGGAATTAGTTTTGTCTAGATTAGGTTGTAATCTGTATGGTACACAATTTACAAGTGAATTTCCTCGAAATTCTTTCCCCGTTCTTGGTAGTATTTATAAATTGTTAAACCATGCAGTCTTGCTGTGTTGAAAATTAAAAATTCATTAGAGTTAAAATAGATAAAACATACGATTATTTTTATTTCCAATTTTGATTATTGACAAGTAAATGGAATTTAGAACATTATTATTCGGGTATTAATGCTACGAATCGATAGAAAATAGGTAGATATATACAAGTGTGTGTATATATTCTTAGTACATTTCGTTGAGCTAACTTTAGTTGGGTTAAATGTCAGATTAGAGGTCTGTATACATGTTGTTTGGTTTTAGAGAAGCGAACTGAAAAGGAACTGTGAAGCGTAGGATACAACAAGTAGGTGGATAACAACAACTACCTTCTCGCGTTCAGATACGGATGCGGATACGGATACGGATACGGATGGATAACTGCTTCACAGCGAGCTAATCAGCGCCATTCAAATGCATTCGCTAGCCTGATCTTGATTTGGATTGAGTTCAGGATGATCTTTATCCTCCGCCGGATTCTTTAATGTATGTGTGAGTGTGTCTGTGTTTTTTGTTTGTGTGTGCGGATGAAAGATACACAGATGCTTTCTTTTCTATTTGCGAGTGTGCTTGTGAAATGATTCGTGGAGCCTAAAATAAAAATGAAATCATTTACTTTCGGCGAAACTAGAATGGATCTTAATAACTTCTGACTTACCGGATGTGTGCAAAAATGACAACAAATTTCACAAAATAATTAAACTTATGGGGGAGAACGATCAAAAGAATTTCAGCAGTCGTCATAAATTTGGCGATTTAAACAAAATAAAATAAACAACACTCGGTCTAAAAATAACCTTTCAACAACTGTTGAAATTGTCAAAATGAATGCGTCGCGACATTTTTCTTAAACATACATATGCTTAGCACGTAAACTTAAATATAAGTAAATTAGCAATTTACATATGTGACAGCTAATTGTGGGAAAATACTTAATTTTTTGCCAGTGTAGAAGAGCAAACTATGAGCCACTCTCTGCGAAGGAAAGCTCTCTCTTAGACACTCTCTTCTTTGAGCAGAGTTTGCGCCGTGGTTTCTTCCACCCCGCTTTTATCAATTGCGTATACCCGGAGCACAATAAAGCTGATAAAGCGCCCCGCCAAAGCGAGTGTGTAAAAGGGTTGGAGGTCGTGGGTTAGGTGGAGCTTTTGGGTCTGGGTCAAGTCACTGAGCAAATGCCCGTTGGAGCGTGAAGAGGCCCAGATCAGATTAACACCCGACACCGCCATGAATGGGGTCACCAATTAGATGAATGGGGAAGCCGAGACCTTGAGGGAGTCATCCCGTGCCCTCCCAAAACCCGTTTGTCAGGGTCCCCATTAAAGCACCGCGATAATTTGCAGCCGGCACATATGAATACAAGTACAGTCAAACTTGGTTAACGAAATAGCCATAGAACAGATGGTTTATAAATGAGGTTTAAGATATGAGTCAAAATCAAATATTTTTAAAGTAGATATAACGATACTTTACAGGTGTTATTTTCATTGATCGGATTTCTATTGAATTTATTTCTGGTTTGGTACCAGTTCGAATTTAAAATCAATTTTTCATTTAAATGCTTAGAAGAAAACATTTAATCAAAATATTTCAGTAAATCTTTTAAAGCTATAAAATAAATATCTTCTATCGATGTACTACAGCTCTTCGAACTGTGGCTTTAAAGTTAGTAATTAGTATTTATAAGGCGAAATGTATTTATTTAATATCTATAAAAAATATTGTCCTGCCATCTACACGAGTAAAGGTTCGTATGGTACGGTAAGCTGTCAAAAATGTGACTTTAGGAAGTTTGAGTTACCCGAGTTGGACTGTACAAGGGGAAAATGCATAATGGGATATGCCAAGGGAGTGGTGGTCGGGGGGAGATCGGGGTACGTTGGCGACACCAACGCACAAATTGGCGAGTGCAAGGCGTGGAACAAGTTCTGCGGGAAACCTCAGCAGGCAGTGTGTATCTTGTAGATTCCGATTCTGTATCCGAAAGAGCAGGCCACTAAAAATAGCCACGCCGATGTGAAATGAAATGAGATTGTGTCTGCTGGTAGGCGATGCATTGGATCGGTACAGGCAACGCAGCAATTTTAGAAATTGAATCACCACTGAGGACGAGGGGGTGACCGAAACGAGAGATGCTGGAAATCCCTGCGGGCTGAAAATTGAAGGCAGCTGCCGTAGGTTGATGATGAATGCGGGCATAAATCCGTGCAGATTTAATGGATTTTCCAAGGAAAGAGAAAAGATTTTTAGTGGGCGATGCGACACAAAAGAATGTTCGAGCGTGGAAAACTTTTCGAAAAAATAATGTTATTTTCGAACACACAAAACTTGTTAGCGCCTGTCGCCAACCATAATTCCAACCCATACATATAGGCGGAACTTAAAAATAGAAAATCATCTATGGGGTGTACATATAGAGGGTGAATAATATGTGGAAGGTGCTTAAAACATGATCGCCGGACGTCAGCGAACGCGTGTGAAAATGCCAAGGCGAAGTGCATCCCTTAATGAGCTGCTAATCTCAATGAGCTGCAGATGCGGAAGGCACAAACGCTGATAAGGCGGACAGATAGGGTCGCTAATGGCGCTACGTTGTATTACTGGGTCACCGGAATCCGACGACAGGTACAAAGCGCATGCTGTTAAATCACAACAAATCGAGGCTCTCTCAACATAACATTAAGAAAAGCTCTATCAATCTCTTCGGAGCACTCCCCGCTCTTTGAAGGTTATGTGAGCTTCACGTTATCAGCATTTTGTGCACAAACTTTTCATAAACAAACAAATATGCCTGGCACCCAGAGGCAGTCTGTTCAGTCCCAATGCAATGGTTTTATTTTTTAAATGTTTTCCTACACTCTAACGGCCGCGAGAGTGAAGAAACGGGGGGTGGTGAGGGGCTGTGGGCACAGCAAATGCTAGTGAAGGTCAGTAAAGGTCGTCGCCACACACTGCTGTCGCCGCTCTATGCTCGATTTATAAATATATTATAGTAATGCGATTATCGCTATGATTTTGATTCGGATTTTGATTTCGATTTTGCATAACTCCTCCCAGAAGCGAGTGTTATGAAATGGTAGGGATGGCGATTGGTTGGTTGATTAGCAGGAAACGCCAAAGGAGCTTTAACTTAGGGCAGGCTTTTCTTTCGATTTTCAGTTTCCAGCCTTTAGCCATGCATACACACACACACTCTCTTCTTGCTTTGCTTTTCATTTTTTTTCGTTTCTTGCATTTGCTTTGGATTTTGGTGTCGCCCAACTTACTGCTCATTTTGTAAGGATTTTATGGATTAACTGTGGGTTTTTTTAGTTGGGTAAACTCGATTTGGGCACTCGCGAGGTTTTTCCGGCGGGCGGTTGACGGTGGGTGGCTGAGCTTTCACACTAAATTCGAGAACGAGAGCGGCGTTTTGCGATGCGCCTTCCACGAGCGATGACGAGAATCTGAAGCGACCGTTTGACTGCCGTGGGCATAAATGCCTAAATGCCAATGCAGAGACACGGGCAGCGCAGTTGACGTCGAAGTCGACGTCTTTGGCCACCACAAAAAAAGCCGGTGGGAGATTTATTATACCCGCTACTCGTACAATAAAAAGGGTATATTGTATTCGCGCAACAAATGTAAAAAAAGAGAAATAGAAAACATCATTCCCATCATCTAAACAGCTGATCAAATTTAACTACTGACCAATCGAAACCCAATTAACAACTGAGCAAAAGGCAACCTTTAATAAATGAACAAAAATATGTTTTTTCATCCGTTTTTATAAAAAGTTTAACATTATTAAAAATATGTTCAACTAAATAGTTGCTGTTTCCTATAAACCAATTTAAAAATAGAAAGGTGAGTAGTGGGTAACACTCATTCGGGAAAGAGGGATATTAGAGTATAGCGTTCATTCTGGTTTTATATAAAACTGCGACCGTGTTTGTGAGCAGGAAGGCGCCAAAGAAAAGTATTTTGCATTCCGCTTACTTATATTTCATTTCTATTTCTGCTTCTTCTTCACTTGCCGGCTAGTGCTGGACCGGCTATAAACGTAAAAAAGAGAGAGGCAGAGAGAGAGCGAAAAAGGTGCGAAAGTCACATCAAAAGCGAACTTTGATTAGTGGTGGTAAGAGTTCAAAAGAGTAGGTAAAAACAAAGAGAGTATACCAAGAGAGCTGTATTATAGAGTTGACAGTTCTGCCAAAATGGAGCAAGCTAAAAAAAACTATTAGAAAAAACCAATAAAAATAAAAAAAAATCTTGGGATTTTGAATTATTATTTTTTTTTAATACAACCGTAATCGTCGAGTGCACTTGTTCATCCATACATAGAAGACACTTTTTTCCTTAAAAGTATTGCATACTTTTTGGCTGTCATGACCAAAACACCACCTTTAAGAGTTTTTCAAAGTTGTTTGCCTACTTTAAAGCGCTAGTAAAGACCTAACACTGCAACAAGTGTTTCTAAGATAAATTAATTTTAAATTTAATAAATTCAACTTATAATTGTAAATACCTGCATTGGATTAGAAATTCTAATTTAATTAACAGATTAAATTGAATAGATTCAAATTATGTAATGACTTAATGTAGATAAAAATGAAGACTTTCAAAGAATATTTAGCATGTATTCATGTGTATAACTTTAATAAGGCTTAGAGATAAAACACGATGTATCCATCAATTCAAATGATGCGCCCATAAAAGTAGTGCTGCAAAAAAATTAAAGAACCTAATGTCATACCTTAACATTTAAACATCACTGTTTAAAAAGGCGGGACACTCAAATGTAAACTTTCTTTCTGAACTCTCCAGCTAGACCTTTTTAAGTTGCGAAAAATTCCAAACTAAAGAATTAAAAATGTTTGTTTCTTTTAAATAATTTTTATTATTGTTCGTTATAAATAGTCGATTTCTTTGCAGACTAACTAACTTAAATATTAACGAAGCAAATAACCGGTGGCATTTGAGCAAGATATTTCTCTTTGATTGCGTGGTGTTTTAGATTTGGTGGTTTTTTGGTAAGTGTTTCGATTCGCTAGGTAGACGGTTGTCCTAATGCTAAACTAAGGCGACAAAGGTAATAAATAACTGGCCATTACAACTAACTTAGTAACTAAATAACTAACTAAAGCTATTTTCGGGCAGTATCACAGTGCAGAGGCTCGTCCTCCGGATGACGGTTGTTAATGGCGTTTTTGGGCGAGATCACAAAAGGCTTTCGCTTCTGGACATTTCTCATGCGTCTTTGGGTTCGTTTTCTTCGGCAATGTATCACCCAGAAGATGACAACTGTGGAAATACATAAAACAAATATACAATTGTAACATTCATTGTTTGTACTGATCATTTTGCATCATTTTTTGCATCGGTTGCTATATAGTGAAAGAGACATTTCCGACAATAAAAAGTATATATGTATATTCCTAATCAGGAGCAAAAACTGAGTCAATATAGTAATGTCCGAAGATCCGTTTCTAGGCAAACTAGCCTTTTAGTTTTAACAAATTTGAAGACAAATCGGGATAACCTCTTGATTTTGGACGTATAAAATACATTTTTAATTATATAACTTTATCATATAGCAGCCTTACAACCCATCGGCCAATCTTGTAAATGCAGTTTTTGAGTAACGTGTACATATTTATCATAAAATCAAAAAGGAATGGAAAGAAGTGCTATTTACAAATACATTTTTCTTATAGCTGCAAGAGTATATAAATCTCGGCTTGGGTACTTTGTGTTCTTTCTTGTTTATAATACTATACCAATCAATACTCACTCATAAGCGCAATACAAGCGCCTCCAAAACAGCCAGCGACCAGGAGCCACAAGCTGCGCGTTTCGGCCAGCTCCACAGTTGTCTGGCAACTGGCGAATGTCGCCGAGTGGATCGTCTGATTGTAGGGCAGTGGACATTCGCGGATGTCGAGCGCCTCTGAA